>CM038670.1:600350667-601685760 GCA_021605145.1 Aegilops bicornis
GTACATACATGACAGAAAACGTGACCTACTGTGACAAAGACGTATCATCATGGAAGTGTATTTTTTGTAGTGTTGAGATGCGTTGTGCACTCACATATGCTACCGCTGAATGAATAAAATCCGGAGAGCGGAGTTATCAAAAAAAGAAAAAGGATATCTTCTTATCATGGAAGTCCAAGTTTGAGATGATTCAACGACATCCTATCCCTGTTGTCTCTTACCGACGACTCTGATGCGTACATGATGTGTGTGACGGCATACATTATCCTATCCCGGTTGTCTCTTATTGTGTCGAGGCGGCATTCGAGGTGTGGGGCCGGCTACCTGCAGTGGGAGGCGTCTCGTTATGCAACCGCTTCCACTAGCATACTTGCATATTGCTGCTAGAGCTTCATGAGGTTGTGCATCAGCTTGGTTTTGCTTGAGTGATTTTTTTGGTATTGGCGATTTTATTGAATTGCATGTATGATAATCATCGTTGGCAACAAATTTGCAAGGAAGTAGTTCCTTTATGTCTTGTGTTGTGTAGAGTATGTGGACTTTCATTATTGCCCAACCTTCCTAAAGCATGGTAAATTATGTATAAGTAGCATGGTAAATCATGTGCAAGTAGCATAGAATTCTATGTAATAACATGGTAAATTCTGTGTAAATGGTTTTTCGTTCAGAGAGAGGGGGAATTTGTTGAAACAAAACCACTATAAATTCTATGTAAATAACATGGTAATTTATTCACCACATACCTAATAATGTATGTGCAAATGTTGTGGTAACCTTGACCCGATAAAAAAGTTTTTGAAAATATACCCCAAAAATTTATGTGTAAATAGCATGAAATTTACACATCTAGGGTTGATAAATCACGTAAAAACACCATGTAAACTTTTCATCCAGTAAATAAATATTTGTTGAAAACATACCCCTCGTAACTTCTATTTAAATAGGATGTTAGTATACACACAACAAAGCTAATAACTCGCGTACAAATACCACGGTAACTTTTTGGCCCATAGAAAAGAATGCTGAAAAACATAACTCTGATAACTTCTGTGTAAATAACATGGTAATATAGGCACTACAGACGTGATAAACTTACGTACAAACACCTAGTGTGCACTCGCGTCCACCGTCTGCTAGCCCCTCCTCGATCTTGCTGTCCCGCCTCGCCAGCTGGCAACACTACCATTTTTTTGCTCCCATGTGTGGAGGTGGAGGGGATTTTTTTAGCATGGTGTATTTTGCAGTGGTAGTTTTGATTTGAGAAAAAAAAGCTATTGAAAAATGAAGACATGTCATTGTAATTTATGTGCAAACAACATTATGATAATATACACACTGCATACCTAATAGCTTATGAACAATACACATCAGTAACTTTGACGCGAGGGGAAGGGGGAGGTGTTGAAAAACATACCCTCGTAACTTCTTTATAAGTAGAATGATAATATAAGAACCATAGACCTGATAACTTCGTTCAAACATCATGGTGATCAGGAAAAAAGGCTATTTAAAAATCATACTTCGATAACTTCTATGTAAATAAATTGGTAATATATGCACCGAAGACTTGATAACTTAGGTACAAAAACTGCGGTAACTGTGACCTCGTGGGAAAAATTTGTTGAAAACACCCTTGATAACTTTATAAGTATTATGAAAATCTATGAACCGCAACCTGACAACTTATGTACAAACATCGCGGTAACTTTGACCAGAAGGAATTTTTTTATTCAAAAACATACCCTCGATAATTTCTGTATAAATAGCATGGTAATATATAAACTACAGATATGATAATTTAGGTACAAACACCGCGGTAACATTGACAAAGGGGAAAAAAGTTGACAAAAAAATAAAATAGGATCGTTTGATTGAGCCGTGAAGAGGAACAGAGGCATGGACCGCGTCGGGGCCATGCGGGCAGTCGCGGCACGGAGAGAGAAGAGGGTGTGGGTTGCCACAGATAGGAAGGGCGAGAGTGGCGGCGAGGACGCCAATGACTGGGCAGCCGTAAGCGGAGGCTACGTGGGCGGGGATGAAGTCAAGAAAAAAAATACTACGTACAAACACCGCGGTAACATTGAATAACATACATGCGGTAACTTCTATGTAAATAACAAGGTACTATACAAACCCCATACTCGATAACTTAAGTACAAACACCACGGTAACATTTGACAAAGTGGAAAAAGTTGTTGAAACACTTACCCCGTGTAAGTTATGTGAAAATAGCGAGCTAATATACGAACCGCTTACCCAATAACTAACGTACAAAACATTGCAGTAACTTTGACCAAAGAAGAAAAAAAATAAGTTCTTGAAAAACATGCCCATGGTAACTTATGTGAAAATAGCACGGTAATATACGAAGTGCATGCCCGATAAGTTACGTACAAACACTGTGGTAACTTTTGATAAGGGGAGAAAATGTTGTTGAAAAACATAACCACGGTAATTTATGTGGAAATATCACGATAAGGCCCAAGTTCTTTTGGCCGATTCTCCCATAATCTTGAGAATCGACCCTCCACCCAGCTTCTCCCAGAATCTTGAACCCATATTTTTTTAACAATCCTTCCGCGAGAAGCTGGATGGAGGGTCGATTCTCAAGATTATTGAAGAATCAGCCAAAAGAATTGGGCCTAACTTGCATACCATAAGCGTGGTAATTTTGTCAAAAAAATTTGTTAGAACATACCAACATGGGATCTAGTTTCAAAAATCTCGTTGTTGTGAATATTCAATGTGTAAACGATTTTTGCATCGGACTGGCGATTTGAGCTAAAAACACTTTTGATTTTCTCAATAAGAAGATTTTAGAATGAACATCAGATTCTTTATCCTCTAGTGTATACATGCATGTGCATGTGGAAAAGGGTGAGAGAACCATTTTTATGTCCCCGGTAACTTATGTGGAAATGACACGGTGACTTGCATACCACACCCGTGGTAACTTTTGATCCAAAAAAAGTCATCGGGACATACCAACATGGGATCTAATTTCGAAGATCTCGTCTCGACGAATCTTGTAAGTGTAATGGTTATTGTGTACGGTTTGAGCTACAAACCATTTTGAATTTTCAGAATAAGGAAAATCTAAAATGACATTAGATTTTTTGTCCTCTAGTACATGCATGTAATTAGAGAAAGAAATGCGAGATAGTGATTTATCCCAATCATGCATGCATGTAATTAAATAGAATAAAAAAGATATATGGTAGTTTTGCTATCAGCCACACATGTCTCAAAAAACGCAGTCCATTATGGCGGGAGTTATATCACTGAAAAATGGAAATATCTAGCGAGTGGGAAATGAAAAAAATATTCACATTTGAAAATATGCATGGATCCCAAATTGTGTAGACAGGAAAGTTATTACTCCTAGAAGAGGGAACTTTCTGTCAAAAGTATCTAATCTTATTGATCCAGCTACAAATTCTTGGGATGAAGACTTGGTGAAACAAACACTATGGCCAATTGATGCTCAACAAGTCCTTGCGATTCCCCCTCCTATGCATAGCATGCTGGACTTCATCGCTTGGAGTTACACAAAAAAATGGGTTGTTTAGTGTTCGTTCAGCTTATTTGGCGAAATGGAACAAACAACATGGAAGAAAATTGTAATATAGTAATGGTATGGGGCGAATCGATGCCAATCCTATTTAGGGTAACATATGGAAATTATCCTATCCCGAGAAGGTAAATTTTTTTAGTTGGCGAGCGCTACATGGAACACTCCCGTGTTGTGTTACACTTGCTAATAGACACATGAAAGTTTCGCCCACTTGCCCATCCTGTTCAAATGGGCCAGAAGATACAAAGCATGTACTATTTCTTTGACAGAAAACAAAGGAGGTTTGGAACAAGTTGGGTTTGCACGAGGTGATTAATAAAGCTTGTGCCATTGATCATACGGGTGAGGCAATCCTTGAATTTTTACTCATTATGCCAGATCAAGATTTGCCTAGTTTGGGCATCGAGAATGTTCGTGAATTGATTGCCATAACCACTTGGTACTTGTGGTGGGATAGATGTAAGCTAGTTCATGAAGGAAAGTCTCAAGATGCAATCCAGACGTCTATGGGAGTTCGTGCTATAACGGTAAATTTTGTCAATGTTCATTCCCCTAATGCTGTCAGTAAAATAGGGGGGGGGGGCAGACCTCCTATGGGTTTTGTCAAGTTAAATGTAGACGCTTCTTTCCATCATGATCTGCTTAGGGGAACAGTGGGCGCCGTATTTAGAGATGACAAAGGAAAACTCGTTGTTGGTGAAAATTGAAAGATTGATTGGTGTGTTGACGTTCTGACAGCTGAAACATTGCCTCTAAGGTTTGGCTTATCTCTTGCACAGAAAGCGGGTTGCAATCGCCTTGTTATTAATTCAGATAATATGGAAGTTATTGATACAATGAAGAATGGAGGGTGATCTGCGGGAGCGGCGGCGGCAGTTTTCGACAGCTGCTACTTTTTGGCTTGTGATTTTCCGCTTACTAGTTTCGAACACTGTAATAGGGAAGCGAATAAGGTCGCCCACGAACTTGCTAGGTTAGCGAAATTTTCAGGGACAAGGGATTGGTTTGAGGAGCCCTTGGATGAGATTGTATCTCTCCTTATAGACGATGTAACCGTGATTTGCATACATAGAACTCATTTAGATGAGATGTAATTTGGTCTCATTCACTTTGAAAACAAGAAACGAATACAACCCACGTTGGCACACATGCATCTTATAGCATCACATCCAATGGCTATAAAAGATGAATGAGACCAAATTATATCTCATCTAGATGAGTTCTTGCAAAACTGATTAATAAAATTTTGTTTTTGTTCAAAAAAAGAAAGTAAAGGCAACAAAGCAATATAAAGCAGAGGTTCCAAAGTTTTCACGAACAGAACCACTTGTGTGTCGTATCAACAAAACGAAAATGCACACGTGGTTAAGCAATTAATCCAAACTTGCTGAAAACAAAACGAAAATGCCATGAGTATATATTTTGAGCAGGAACTAGCATCAACTGCACGTGCATAGCACATTTAGAAGTTATATATATTCCAAGGAAGGACCTAAAACAGGAAACAGCCTTGTACATAGGAAAATCAACAGCATACACCGCTACGCCGCTTCTCAAGGATTACTTGTCTGAAATAATGCTAAAATGCACTGGACTCGGTTAGTGTTACAACCTTCCTTTTACCATTGACAACTCTGCACGAGAACACCTTGTTCCACTCCACCTCTCGCAGTCGCATGGTACAGGATGCATAGTGCCGCCTTCAAATTGACCAAATCATTTGATGATGTGCCATTAAAATATTGAAGCGTTATGAATCTAGCAAATGTAGGCGGACAAATCCATAACCCAACTCACTGGTAGTAAAGGATCCCTGCGTAATTGATCAGTAGAACGTTGCCAAGAGCTGCAGCTCTTTTGCCAGAGTCTACTGCAGGGTCTTCTCGTAAAACATGACCAGCCTCCAGTTTGAACCCTTGTGCTGCTAAACATTCTTGACCCCAACTGTGAATTGCATCCCAGGTAGCCCCTTCTGATGTGAGAGTGCCATAATTCTCATCACTTTTGTTTTTACCAGGTTCACCGAGCAGAAATGTCTGCACCACGAGTTGGCGAACAGGCTCAATAAAAAGTAGTGCAAACATTCCCAGACCATGCAATGCCTTTTTCAGATCTTCATCCTTCGTGCCAAGCTTAGCCAGGGAGACATACGCCTCAAAAAACTTAGAACCAGTCAACTCAACGGGGACACCGATTCCAAAAGTACGAGTGACCAAGAAAGCCGAGCGGAACTGAACCTTCAACCAGAAACCCTGTGCTGGTTGGATTGGTGTCACAGTCCTTCTCGGTATTCTCATAGAAGACCTTCGTGTCCACGACACATGCACCACGGCAGTATAAATTGCTCAACGATAAGCAAACATCCACTAGACCATGATGTTTCGATGTCAGCCGTATGCATACCATGTCTTTTGAGCCAGGCAAATTTGGTATTGATCTAGTAAACTCCTTGCATTTCAGAGACAGTGCAGCATGAATTCTCTTTACATGTTTCTGTAGCTTATAAGCCTCAAGCCCCTTATCAAGATTAATCGTGTAAAGTGGCTTTTTGATTTGGTCTAGGAAATCCTTACGGTTGAGTAGATAGGCCTACGTAAAACAAAATTACAGTAACATTGTCAACATTGTTTTATCGAGTTCCCAACAAAAATCACAAGAATGTTCATATCCACTACGTGATAAGCTCAAAATTCAAATCTCCTATGGAAACGGATATTTGTGATTCTTAAATAAGGTAAAAATCACGAGTCATAAAGCCACCTTAACTAGAATTGCAATTTAATATATGGCACCACAAAAATAAAATGGGGAGACAGGTTTTTCTATTCCCGGGTGTGGGCACTCCCCTTATCTACACCATTCCTAGCAGATTCCATTTTCTCGAGATCTCAACCATGGCCTGCTACCCAGAGTGATTTGCAGAACAGGTAAAAGTAACCTGGACACATAAACAGTAACCTGCTCACCGGTTCCATCTCCTAACTCCTGTCTCCCTCCCAGTTCTCTCTTAAAAAATACATGCGCTCTCTCCTTCTTTCTCTTTTCTCTCTCTATACTCCCTCTCCCCTCTCTCTGTAACCTCTCTCTCACACTGAGCTCTTTTTCTCTCTCTATACTCCTGCTCTCTCTGACCCCCTCTCTCAGACTGAGCTCTTTTCTCTCTTTATCTTCCTGCTCTCTCTCTCGTGTGGAAGAGATAGACACACTCTCTCTTACAGCCCCTCTCTCACTTGCGTGTTCTCTCTCTACTGATTTCTTCTCTCTCTCACACGCTTCAATCTCCTCTCTCTCTTCTCCCCATTTCTGCTATTTCTCACAGCCCTCTCTCACTCATCCAGAAGCAAGCATTGGAGCTTGTGTGAGGCAGCTTTTTATGTGCGAAGAGAGTTGAAAACAGCTCACATGAGACCAGTAGCATGTCCTGCCAAAAGTTGACAGGAACCAGACCTAGGACCTAGGTCGATGTTCCATGTGACATTAGCGTGGGACAACTAATTGATTTGAGAGGATAGCTACTGCAAATACTCTGCAGTGTGTCAGCCATATGTACGAATCTTGACGAAACTCAATGGCTCAGATAATGGGTGTGAGCACACCCTGGTGCAGCCACACCTTTCTGAAAAATAAAATGCAATCCATAGAACTAGCAATAAAACTTTGAGCTGTTTTACGGTGATTGGGTTAGTACTCGGAGTACTTAGCAGTACTTACATGTCTGATCACGTCTGATTTTTATTAGCCGTCAGATCTTGCGGGGAATTTTAATTGATTAAACTTAATATGTTAATTGCGATAAGGGCATAATGGTCCAGGGGAAATATCTTTTCTTGAACCGATCACCGAGGACCAGATCCATGTCTACTCGATCCAGTTCAGAATCCTCCTCCGATCTATTCGCCGCCGCCGCTCCCGACCTTCTCCGTCCTCGACCTGCCCGCGAGAGGAATAAATTCATCGTCCTCGCCCTCCACCCAACCAACCCCAGCCCCCACGCCGTCACCGAAGAAGAAGAAGGCCGGATCTGCTACCGGCTGAATCGGGCGGCGATCACAATGGCGATCCCATCTCTTCGCTGCGTACCATCCTTAAGGTATGAATTGACTTGGCGTTACGCTCGTTCTCTTGGCCGTTGCACCCTCCACCGTGCATGCAAAGACAACCTCAACCCCACAAGATCCGGTACTGACTAGAACAACGAATGGAAAGCTTCATCGTGGCATAGTTTCTCTTGAGCTAATCGCATCATGTTTGTTTAAGTAAGATGTTGACGTTTGAGATGAGATATACTAAAGGAAGATGAGATACTGGTTCCATAGTTCACTTAATTTAGTTTATTAAAGTCATCATAACTTTAGGTTTGCATAGCGCATGAAATATAGTTTAAAGGAAGATGAGATACTACTTGTTGGACGTTGATGATTGGTTTCCCTCACATGTCAAACCAGCAAAGTCTTTTCCATGCACTTGTCTTTGCCTATGAGCTATTTTACACCTGCAACATTGATAAAAATAAAGATTTTGATGATTGGTTTCCCTCACATGTCATATGCAGGAAGACATGGCGTATGCAAGTGATGAGAGTATGTTCGAGTATGTAAATGTTGTCAAGAAGATGTTTGATAGTGAGGCTGAAGGCTATGAATTCTACAACAAATATGCTCTTGAAAAAGGTTTTAGTGTGAGGAAAAGCTACGTTGAGTGGGATGGATCCAACAAATACATAATTTTAAGTAAAATTGTGTGTAGTCGTCAAGGGTTTCGCGAAGATAAGCACATGAAAAGAAAGATGGAAGATAGAAAGAGGAGGCCACGAAGTTTAACTCATGTTGGGTGTAATGCTAAATTGGTCATTACGAGACAGGAGGAAACCGGTCGGTGGTTTGTCAAGGATTTCATCGATGAGCACATCCATCCTCTAGCCCCACGGATCTTTCTTGTCTGCTGCGTTCGCATTGCATTTAATTAGCGATGAGCGTAAAGCGGACATTGCGGACATGGAAAAATGTGGGATCCGTAAATACCGTATTGTGGATATTTTGTGCTTTCAATACGGTGGATTTGATAAGGTTGGATGCATAAAGAGGGACGTTTACAATTTCTGCCATGCTAATAAGCGAGGAGACAATCAGTGCCGGTGATGCTAAAACGGTGATCATGCACATGATGGCGAGGCGAGAGCGAGATGTGGATTTTTTCTTCAAGTACTTGGTAGACGAGCATGGCCATCTCAAGGGACTGTTCGGGCTGATAATCAATCGCGACTTGACTACGAGGCTTTCGGAGACGCCATTGTTTTTGATAGCACATACGTAACCAACAAATACAATCTGCCATTCGTGCCTTTTATCGGGTTGAATCCCCCCCGCCGCACCGTTCGATTAGGTTGCGGTATAATTTCTCATGAAACCAGCCAGGCACACGAGTGGATGTTATGGACCTTTTCGATTGCATGGCATGTATAGCACCCGATATCTGTGATCACAGATGGGGACCTTGCAATGCAGAGAGCAATAAGGGTGGTCTGCCGGACTCAAACCATAGACTATGTATATGGCACATTCACAGAACATTGTACGCCATCTCGCATGATGACGACGTAAAGGAGGAATTCAGATCTTTCATTTATGATACTTCTTCCATTGAAGAGCATGAGATAAAATGGATACAATTCTTACAACGGAATAAAGTAACCAGTGAGGAGTCTTGGCTGCATCAGATGTATCAGATGAGAAAGTTGTGGTGTGCTCCATATCTTGAGGGGCGTTGTTTCCTAGGATTGAGTAGCAATCAGAGGAGTGAGAGCTTGACCTCTGTGCTACATACGCATCTTGAGGGTAAGATGTCGTTGTTTGAAATGCTAGAGCACTATGAGCGTTGCCTTGCGTCGCCACGGATTAACGAAGTTATCCATGACGTCGAAGCCTTGCAGTCCGTTCCATTTACAGAGGAAAATGCTTCGCCGCTTGAGAAACACGCCGCAACAGTTTTTCACACCTAGGGTCTTTAAGATGGTCTTATGGAGCATAGATGCTTTGTCAAAGACAAATGTCGATTAGAGAGATACTAGATGGATCAAGATTCCACTTATGTTGTGTCCAAGCAGGAAAGAATGGATAAAAAGTTTGGAGTGTGCATTGAAGAGCAAGGAGGTCTTTTGCACAGGTGAGTTGTTCTTGCCGTAGCTGGAATGCGCAGCACACCATGTTCCCACATTTTTTACATATTGGGGATTTTAAAACAAACAATTTTGCCCGGTTGTTGCGTTCCCACTAGGTGGACTATGAATGCAAAATGTGCATACGCACCTACCGTAAAAACCAGATGTATGACTATTCGCTAAGCCTGCAGAGGTACCGCGAAGTTGCGGAATTGTAGTCACGCCGCAAGTTTCCGGGCATGCCACTGATGAGGACTATCACCGTCTAAAGATGCTTTTGCAAGCACAACATCATGGCAAGCAATCAAGTTTTGAACTAGCTGACAAAGAAGGAGTCAACTAATGCTCAAGATAACAAAGCATTAGGTTTGGCCCGTTGATGCCGCAGACTCGCAGAAAAGTTGATAAGGTTCTGGATCCCGTGCATGTGCCGTGACGAGGTGCACCGAAGAAAAGGCTGCAGGCAAAGACAAAGAAGTCAAGATCACAGAATATCTGTGGCTATTGCAAGAAACCAGGTCGCAATCGACGTAAATGCGCTAAATTGCTAGAGGTACGAAATATGTTCATATTTTTTTGCATGTGTTTTACTCATAATTGATGTCCATGTGATTTATTCTATTCTTCTGTGTAGGATCTCGAGGCTGAACTGTGATATCTACATACAGATGAACCGACGATGAGCCAGAGAAAGTCGTGGTGCCATTCAGCTTTGTGTGACGTGGTCTTTACATTCTATTTCATCGTGACAGTAATTTAGTGAAGTGCGGTTGTACCGCCATGTTATCAGTATTAGTTCGACATCTTTCGCTTCCACTTTCTCGTGTGTATCATGTGATATCCAACTTTAAGAATGATGATGTATTTCGGACAAATTGGGCACTATGATTCTTCACCCTTACTATGGTTGTCATGCATATTCATAATCATCATGCATATTCTTCATTTACAGAGCAATAATGACTGACGTATTTTTTAAATAAGCGGGCCCACTCGGGTGTGCTTGGAAATCTTTGAAAAACCTCCATGCACGTTCATCTTCGCTGCATGCAAATCGGGCGGCAGCCGCTATGCCAGTAGCTGTCAAGGCCTTGATGAATCACTATTCACATGCAGGTCCCCGACTCTTGCATGCAGGTCCCCTTGAGGCATAGACCGATGTTTTCAGCAGTCAGTCTAGAGGGCATTATAAATTCAAAAAAATACAAAAACTTGGAAACCTAGTTTTGTTTGTGGAAGAGATCATGTGTGCCAAAACTGAGGTGATTTGGAGGTGGTCGAAAAATGCCCGCATTCCCGGAGGGACCATTTGGTCTAACTTAAGCCATTTTTTGAAAAAACGTGAATTTTTCCACCACCTCCAAATCACCCAAATTTTCTTGTACATGGTCACCCACATGTGCAAAACATTTGTATGCAAGAAAATTTTGAAAAAAATTATTTTACAATGCCCCCTTGAGGCATAGACCGATGTTTTCAGCAGTCAGTCTAGAGGACATTATAAATTCAAAAAAAAAATACAAAAACTTGGAAACCTAGTTTTGTTTGTGGAAGAGATCATGTGTGCCAAAACTGAGGTGATTTGGAGGTGGTCGAAAAAATGCCCGCATTCCCGGAGGGACCATTTGGTCTAACTTAAGCCATTTTTTGAAAAAAAAACGTGAATTTTTCCACCACCTCCAAATCACCCAAATTTTCTTGTACATGGTCACTCACATGTGCAAAACATGTTTATGCAAGAAAATTTTGAAAAAAATTATTTTACAATGCCCCCTTGAGGCATAGACCAATGTTTTCAAATACCTAGAGGGCATTATAAATTCAAAAAATTAAAAAATACAAAAACTTGGAAACCTAGTTTTGTTTGTGGAAGAGATCATGTGTGCCAAAACTGAGGTGATTTGGAGGTGGTTGGAAAATGCACATTTCGATATTTTCACAGGTTACAAAATATATTATTGGACGTAATATAGACAGCACCACACAAAGAACGACATTCATCCAATACAATAGAAGATAGCTCTCGAATACAATTCATCATATTAGTCTCCGAATTCAAAAGACCGAACAAAGATAGAACATTACAAGTCTCGAGACCGCGAGTAGCGAGTTTGTCTTCATATTACAAGTCGATATCGATCATCTAAACTACCATCACATAGAAGAGAGTTGCGGTCATCATGATGAGCATCATCGCGATGAAACTGGTCTTCATCCGGTTCCTCCAATGCTCCCTCCTCTCTCCCCTAGATAGCGGGCGTATCTAGATTCCGCCTCCGCCCTAGTGGTGTACCCTTTGTAATCATATCACTGAAACGGTGAACCTGTCTCCGACACTCCTCCCGGCCGTCTTAGACTCCGGGAACCTTACCCTTGTACACGACATACGATGGCATCTCTATGCACAAGCCAAACAACAGACAATACATAAGCAATAAATAAGTATGCAACAAAAGGATCGGAAGAGAAAAGCAAGACATTAATAGCACAATTCATGGTCCTAGTAATAAATAGCATCGATTACATCTAAGTTTAACGACTGTCCAAACCAAAGAGACATACAATTCATTAAAGTTTAATTACAACATGAGCCAATCAATGTTTCAGAACTACACATAGCATCACTACTTTCGACTCGACTCATGGGACCGGAGCGTGGATGAAGCCGCCCGTCTGTCTCCGATGGTCATGAAATCGCGGGCGTTGTCACTGCATTTGTAGCGTTGTGTCTATCTCTCACGCATGTAACACGGAATGTTAGAAGAAATAAAGAACGATCGATGGATGCATTTTTGTTGTTTTGGCTGATGTTGTTTTGGTGCTGTTTTCGTGCCATTTAGGATGGCTGCAGTGACTTTTGGTGCCATTTTTATCTATTAATATGGTTGCAGTGAGAGCAAAATATGGCTGTTATTTTTTTTTTGTTTCAGAAACAGGAAAAACCAAAGGGCCCATGTCTCCCTGCCAGATTTTTCGAGGGCCAAAGGGCAGGACGTTTGAGTTTTCGAGGCAACTCCCCACGCCTCCCTTCCACTGGCAACTCCCCATGACTCCCCTCCACTGGCAACTCCCCACGACGCAGGGAACTCCCCTCCTATTCCGTTGCCGCTCAATCTGCCTCCCTCTGCCTCCCTCCTCATTCCATTGCCGCTCCATCTTCCTCCCTCTGCCTCCACCATCAAGCAACTCCCCTCTGCCTCCACCATCGCCGCCAGAGGGCAATGGCGGAGGAATCGTGAGCAACTCCTCCGTCTGCCAAGAGAATGGCGGAGGCATCGTGAGCAACTCCTCCGCTCGCCAAGCATCACCAAGGTGAGGCGTCGGCAAGGAGCCGCCGGTGGTCGACGACGACGTTCGTCCCCGTGCGAAGTAGGACTACACCGTGCCGCTCATGGTTGATATCCACCGAAGAAGGAGAAGCCGGATGTCGTATGCACCAGCAATCCGCATTTAAGCCGACAAGAGGATCCGCGAGATCGAGGAGGCTCGGCGGCATGCTTTCTCGATCGATCGCCGTTGATGTCGAGTATACGAGGAAGATGAACCTCCGCAAAAGTCTGCAGTTCTACGCTTATGCGTGGAGGATCTCGTCTGGTATACCACATCACCTTGCAACCAAATGGTAAAAACATCCAGTTCTAAAGTTTCTGAAGTTCTGACGTTTCTGTCTAATTAGTAGTTTCTGAAGTTTCTGAAGTAGACGCAATAGTTCTGTAGTTCCGAAGTAGATGCAATACTAGTTCTGAAGTTCTGAAGTTTCTGTCTAATTAGTAGTTTATGTAGTTTCTGAAGTTTCTGAAGTAGCTGCAATAGTTCTGAAGTTCTGAAGTAGATGCAATACTAGTTCTGAAGTTCTGAAGTTTCGCCTAATTAGTAGTTTCAAGTTTCTCAAGTAGATGCAATAGTTCAAGTTTCAAGTTTCTCAAGTAGATGCAATAGTTCAAGTTCAAGTAGATGCAATACTAGTTCAAGTTCGAGTAGATGCAATACTAGTTCTGAATTTTATGTCTAATTAGTAGTTTCAAGTTTTTGAAGTAGATGAATTTGATGCACCAGATTAATTTGATGCAGCCCAAGGAACTCCGCCCGCTCTGCGAGAGAAGAAGTTGTACACCTTTGTTAGCTTCTCCATTGGAGGTGACAAGGAGAAGCTGAAATTGTCTGGTTTGGAGATCAACCCGACAAGTACGCCGACATGCAGCAAATGGAGAGTTCCAAAATGGAAAGAGGTGGCAGGCTTTGGCTGAGTTTGCAGCCAGCCTCATCCACCCATCGTACAAGTAAATGAAGAAGAAGATCAAACAGGAATTCGACCACAAACTATGGGGGGACAGCCCACTACCAAACAACCTCATCGAGTACGCAGCGAAAGATGCGTACGTCACCTACGAGGCATGGAAGAAAATCGAAATCGTCAAAGAAGGTTTGGAGTACTGGCAAGAGGCGGAGCATCATTTGGATGACCCCTACTACTGGGGATATTGAGTTGTTTGTGGTATTATGTGTCTCAGTTTGTAGTTATGTGGTTGAACAAGTTTGCTTTTGTAATGCTGAACAAGTTAGCTTTTGTTATGTTGAACAAGTTTGCTTTTGTAATGATGAACAAGTTTGCTTTTGTTATGTAGTTATGTGATTGTTATGATGCTGGTGCAGAACACTTATGGTTGTGATGTGATGCAAAATCCTTCAACTTTTGGTGATCATTTAGTTCAAGATTTGGTCAGATTGTATAGAATGTTGTCTAGAAGTTTTGTGATCATTTAGTAGTTTTTTTATACAGAAGCCTTTCACTATAACTGAAAAAGCTGAAGTTCTCAGCATGAAGAATCACACAACACAGCACCTACATTATGATGATACACTATCAACTGCAGACCTGAATGCATCCAATTCGTCCTTTCCCAAGCAAAGTGATGGTAATCGAAAGTATAACAACTAAAAACGCAGCTCTCTTGTATGTGTCCAATAGTGCCATCATAATGTAACTTTGAAAAGTCCTATATTATACAAGTAGCAAGCATCACAAGTTTCAGATGGTTTTCTAGCAAGAATTTTCCGTAAAAGTGGATTGGTGGCACAAAATTGCTACACTCGATTGATCTACCTAGCATTATCAGCATGGATACCATTGAGACGTCAACAGAAACTGGGGTACCTGCGCTGTCCTGCAGTGGTTGAGGAGATGGATCCGGCCGATCCCGTTGGGGGGGGGGGCGCGGGGGCGGCGGGGGTGGAGTCACCGACGGTGTGCAGGGGGGGATCTGGCGATGGAGGGAGGGAGGCCACAGCGCGAGGGGAATAGGTGGAGTGGGGGGAGGGTTCTAATGGCCTACTTTGGATGGGCCTAATTCGGATGGGCCTAATTCGGATGGGCCGTCTCGTTGTCTGCGCCTGAGGCATGCATGCATGGGAATGGCGGCGGCGATGGGTTTGCATCTTGCGGGTGGCGGACGTGAACTTTATCTATCCGAAATATGTTATGATTTCTACCGAAAACAAGCTCGCGTCGACGCTCTCCCGTCTGACGACGCCTCTCGCGTGATACGCGATTCCGATCTTGTTGTGTGCCAAGTTTTATAGATGGAAACTTCTTTAGACACAATGCCATCTCAAAAACAACTCGAAACAATCGTATGATTGATCATAAAACACATGCATTGTTGTTCAAAGAACTGTATCATGAATAAATTGTACCATAATTGCGTAACATAGTGTGAAACAGAAAACAAAAGGTTTGTTTGCAACTAAATAATCCTGGTTTGAAGCTTAAACTGGTTGAAAAACAATTGAGCCTACTCCATATTGTCTTCGCACCGCCAAAATCCAAAGTGACCTCTTGCGTTGCGTCGTTGGAGATTGCGTCGGGCTTGGCGACGACCCATGTGCTTCAATCTTTTCTCTTTAACATCAATGTAACCATACAACTTAAGTTGTTCTTGGTCTTTCTCTGCCAACTCTCTAGCAAGACCCTCCATTTCTTGGATTCTCACTTCCTGTAGAAAACCATAGGAATTATATTAGGAAGAACTCAAAAAAGACGTAGCCATAAACTAGATGCATGCAACATGTAAAATTTGAACCTCGGAATCAATGTCATCCTCGGGAAAACAACCCGTAGTTCTATTGTACACAATGTACAGGTTACATGTCTTGCTGCCATTCAGATCAGAAAGCATTTTTTGTACATCATCTGGTCCTGCAATCAAGAACATTCCTTCTGGCAGCTTGCACGCAGACCCGGGTAAGAAGTAGTACAGTTCTGCTCCCATTTTGCAACCAAAACTATCTCTCATTTCACTCATAATGAGATCGTAGGTCACTTTGGCGGGTTCAAAAATTCTGACTTCTGCCGGGTGTTCATCAAAGTATGCTCTCGGGACATGTGACATCTCATCATCCCTACTAACAAAAAATTCCATGACCAGCACCTAGTATCTCACATCAGAGTTAATACATTCAATGAGTAAAGGGCCAAACATAACTTTTATGTGCATAACAACATTGCGGCGTTGTTACCTGCTTTTGTGGAATGTATCCTTCATGTGGAGTGACTGCGGATTGTGCCATCTCAAACCTTCTCACCTTATTATGTTGAATGTATCCTTCATGTGGTGTGACTGGGGACTCTGCCATTACAGGTTTCTTATCCTCGTGATGAAACGTCGATAGTGGGTTTACACACAAGTTTTGAAAGGTCATACCATATCTTGGGTATGCATCGCTATGCGAGGTACTTACAAGGGAGAATTTACGATATGTTGTTGGGGTGGACTGATGTGGCATTGAACGGGTGACTCTATCGCAATGTCTCGAGTGAATGGCGGTATGCCGTCTCATGATGCTTAGCCTACATACAATCGCCGACATAAGGTTGCCACAAATTGAAGATGTTTGTATCATAGAATACGTAGGTCCTTAATATATAGAACCGGTGCGAGATACTTACGGGGAGAATAATTGAAGACATGTTGTCGGGTGGCCGTGAGATCGCACGGTCTTCTAACATATGTCCTTCCAAGCGGACCTTCTCCAGATGGCCTTATAATCCATGTCCGACCGCTCACTGTAGCAGCTTCATCCATATCCGCACGTGCACGCAACACATAGGCATCCATCTTGACTCGCTCTGTCAGATAATACTGTCCACAAGCTTCCGGTCCTTCCGCAACGCTTGATGCATTTCCTTGTAGCCTAAAGAAAACTTTTTCCATGTACTCACAGTCCCTCTTATACTTTTCTTCAATCTCAAGACGCATCTTCGCCATCTTAAGGGAAAACTCCCGACGCTCCTCCTTTATCATCCTGTCCACGTATGAACGTTCCTTTTCAGTTTCTTATCTACCTCAGCGCGATCCTTTTGCACCTTCAAGTCGATCTCCCGATGCGCTTCATGCAAAGACTTGTCGTACTCCGCACGGTTGTTATACGCCTCTGAGACCATGGTCCCTACAGCAACACATATACCCATAGTATGAAAACTGTATCCACACCCTCATCCACCTAATTCGAAACAATACGACCGTGAAAAAATATTCATAATCAGTTCGTATGATCAACTAATTCAAACTATCAATCAAAAAGCTCTTGCATGACATCCTGTACTCGAATCACACCAGAACTACTCAACTATGGCAAAAGCTGGATTTTCTAATCTCTCCGGAAATTACTTGTTGGTCGAATCAATGGAAAAAATAATCAGCACTGCAATCAAAGATGAGAGAAGCCGTGGAAGAGACCTTTTTAATCCGGCGTTGGCGTGGTCGCTTGAGAAGCGATGGCGCGATCCCGGCGATGGCTATGTGAGGAGAAACAAGGTAGATGAGGGTGGTTAGGATAGGGTAGATATGTGGTAGAATGGGAAGGTATATATCCGTGATTGTAGGGTTAATTAGTTATTTTGAAGTAATGCGCTTCGATGCAAGTTTTTTTTAACAAGCGCGATCTTTTCGGGGCTTCCAAAACATGTGCACTGACCGCGGGTCGAACCACATATCACACAAGCCCGAGCCATCGCCGTGCCCATGCCAACCCGCCGCCCACCATTCTAACTTATTGTTCTCTAAAAAAGGAAGAGCAATAAATTCAGTCCAAGAATTTCCAGATATAATTGTCAACCCATTTTTGTTGGTAATTACGAGATATGTTTGGCGCAATTAGTGGCTAACTGGGTTTTTTTTTTGAGGAATAGTAGCAACTTGGTTTGATACATGCCAAACGTTACGTTTAGATTAGTTGCATTATTTCTTTCATTTTTTACCAAAAAATCTATACGAAGTGTTAATTGGACAATGTGAACAATGTGGCACGAAGGTTGTCGGCCCAGCCAGTGGATGGAACGGATGGTACATGTACACGCAAGTACGATCTCTGACACGCGCATTTCATCTGGTTCAGTGGATGCATGCATGCTCTATGTGGCACGAAGTTTGTCGGCCGAGCGGTCGACGGACCAATTCGATGCTACGGGAGGGACTCCATTGTAGACCAACGCTCCATCAATGTCCGTGTGTGTGCTACGTCCACCGTATGACAAACATAGTTCCGTCAACCCTAAAACCCTTAAACCCTAAACCACGATAACCCTAAACCCCCTCTCCCACTAAACCGTAAAAACATTCAAATTTTTGCCACACATGGAAACCATTATGCATGCATTCTCTATGTGGTCATGGGATGCCATGAAAGATTTTTGGGATTATACACGCAAGAATGATCTCTGACACGCAGCGCATTTCCGCATAGCATGTCAACACCCGAAAGCACTAGCTGGGTTCCTCACCTGTATGAAACCAACCAAACATCGATCCGTCCGGTGGATGGATGCATGCTCCATGTGGCACGGTTTGTCGGCCGAGCCAGTCAACGGACCGGATCGATGGTACCGGAGGGAATCCATTGTAGACCAACGCTCCATCAATGTCCGGTGTGTGTGCTACGTCCACCGTAAGACAAACATAGTTCCGTCAACCCTAAAACCCTTAAACCCTGTAGCGACCCGACCTCAGACGGCCAAGTCTCTTTGTATTTGTGCCATCCCTGGATCAGTATGCTGGCACACACAGTACATCAATGTATATATCAAAGTGCAATCACATGTATAAATAACGTAAAACTGATATATACCTCATATGTCTCATTGAAACAACAACGGGTGTGGAGTCCCATCAACGCCATCGGCAGGTTGAGTGTAGACCGTAACCAGATCGTAACTCTTACTCGTCGAGGAAATATCTGTAACATGATACGTTGCAGCCGTGTAGGTCAAGACATTGAATGTAAGCAAGATCACAATAAGAGAAAACAGATGATAAACTATACTATATGCGGTATGGCTTTGTGGCTCTGTATCTGAGTTTTGTTTGCATAAAAGCTGGTTTTATTTTCCCTACATCAAAGGAATAAATGAAGTCTGTACTATAGAGTTTTCTATCATGACATGGTTCCGCCAACCGATGTCTCATAGCCCAAATTCATCATAAGTTGTCCACAATTAAGTTATCAGTCCGGTGTTGAGAGTTCCGAGATAGATCCAAGTCCGTGAGGCTCAAATTGTCCGTGAATCGGGACACGGCTAATCGATTAGGGTTTAAACCCTCTGCAGAGGTTTGTACACTTTACCCGCAAGATTCGATCCCTCTTTTACGTGCTCGCACTTCAGCGTGTTTGAGAACAAGATGACCGAAACATGGTCTTCGAAGAGTTCCCCGACCACCGTCCGGTGCTCATCCAATCCTACCGTAGTTCTACATCTGCTAGCACCGCCCCAGCCAGAGTCACAACTAGGGTCAACCAAGCGAGCCCATAGTGACTTGCGGTTGCTGCAGGTAAGCTTCCGGCATGAAGTATTCTTCCATCTCTTTGAGTCCGGGTGAAGCTTTCCGCAAGATGTCATGGCGCTTCTCCATGCATCCCGGCCATCCACTGGTTTCTCCAGGTGCCCGTCAACCGTCCTTCACCCAAAGAGTGTGTATTGAATTCTTGTCTCGAGTCTTGAAGTCTTGAGGCCTTGAAGATGCAGTCCTTGCAGATGTCATCATGGAGTTGTCATCATTGACGTAGAGTCCTCCTTCTTCACACCACTCTCGTGCACTCATACCAAATCCCGTCTACTATAGCGTAGCATTAAAATAAATAACGTCCCGGGCTTGGTAACAGGGTGATTGGTTCCTACCTCATGCATACTAATCAACTACAAGAATTCAATATCACTACTGGAGGGTGGTTGCAAAGATGCCACTAAATGCAATAAATCATAGGTATAAAGAATGGTCAAAGTGAACTTGCACAGTAAGTTGATGAAGATAACAACACTCTCGAATAATGACTTGGTAGAACTATTCGTCACTCTGTTGAAAATCTATATAGTCAAACATAGCATTCATATAAGCAAACATCCTAGCAAACAATTCTAACACTCATAATAAAACCAACAAATAAAAATGCAAATTAAGGGACACCAAATAAAAACAAAGGAAAACTACACAACAAAACTACTAAAGAAAACTCTAAGACATAACACAAAATAGTTTTGTCCTAAGTAAAACTTAACCAAGAAAATACTAAACTAATAAACTAACAGAAAATACAAAGTAAAATAACTAAGTTAACAGAAGCTATTTTTTCCATAAAATTTTATTTGCAAAAAGAAACAAATAAAAGCTTTTATGAAACACTAACTATGACCTAAACAAGTTTTCGTACAAAACTAAGTAAAATAATTTTTTTTAAATAAACACAAATTTTCTTTTGTTGACTAACATAAACAAAACTAAATTTTTCAAGAGTGACAAAAAGAAACAATTTAAAACTAATAAAAACAATGAAGAAAAGACTAAAACAAAACTATAACTAAAACATTACTGTTTTGCTAAGAAAATTAATTTAAAATAAACTAAAAACAAATAAATATATTCTACTGGATAGACAAAACCATAATAAAACAGTAGCAAAAAGAATCAATCAAAAATACGTTGTAAAACTCAAAATATGACCAAAATAGTGATTTGAACAAATTTCAACAAATTCAAATTTAAACTACTGAAATTTGAAATCCAAGTGCGCCAACAGAAACTTTAATAAATTTTTAATCTAATGCAAAAAGGATCTCTTAATTTGGATTAAAAACCTAAAAGTTATAAGCAATATAAAATCAGAACTATTCTGTTTTTAAAACAAAAACGAAAATAACAAAAAAAAACTAACGGCGCTACGGGGGTGTGCGAGCTGAAACTAAACAGCGCTCAGGCGGAAATAACCGAAACGCGTACGGGCTAAAAGAGAAAGACCGATCGGCTAAACCGACTATACCTAAACCGATCTAAACCGAATAAAAACCGGAACTAAACCGATCTATAAACAGAAGATCAAACCGATCGTTAAATCTAATCTGGCGCGTCAATAACAGATCGGACGGTGAAGGGGAAGTGGAGAGCTCACCGCGGGGAAAGGTCGACAGCGAGCGGCTCGGACGTCGCCGGCGGCGGCGCTCGATCGTCGGTAGGCTCCGGAGAGGGTACGGGCGGACGCGGCGTTCGACGGCGAGTCCATCGGTGGTCGAGATGGTGCCGCAGGTGGACGGAGGAGGTCGGCGGCGAGGTCGAGGCGGCGGTGGCGTTCGGGCGTCAGCGGTGCGGTGGCGGCGCTCCGGTGGGTTTCGGGCTCGCGCGAGTTGTTGGGAAGGTGTAGTCGATGGAGGGGATCACGATGGTGGTGGCGGCAGGTCTCGGGGAGGTCGGAGGCGGGCTCTAGGGCATCAATGCGGGCGGCGGAGCTCGGCTCCGGCGAGAGATTACGGACGAGGCAAAGGGTTTCGGCGAGGGGACAGGCGGGGAACGGGTCGAGGGGGAGAGCAGATATAGGGGGGCGATTCTTGGAGGCGGGGGTGAGTCGGGGAGAGGATCCCGTAGAATCCGGGATTCAAGCGGGCGCGGCGTTGTCTGCGTAGCGTGACTTGCGGGAGGAGGAAGAAGGGTGCGGGTCCTGCTGTCAGCGAGAGAGGCGAGCGAGGGGAGGAGCGGGCAGCCGGCGCTGGAGCGTTCGGCCCGGCGAGCGATCGGGCCAGGCCCTGGCCAGAGGGTGGGCCGAGGAAAGGGAGAGGGGAGATGGGCCTCCGGGGCTTCGGGCGTTTGCATTTTTTATAAAACATAGACAATAAAATAAACACAAATAAATAAATAAATAATATTATATAGACATATAATATATCAAAATTTTCAGAAAAAGATTTCCTACAACATGGACTCTTTTTCAAGTTCAAATAAAATCCTGAAAAATTTACAAAACTCAAATAGTGTTGCTGTTGCAATAAAACCCAACAAAAATCATTTTTAAAACACCAAAATGATTTCAAATTTATTTTCTCCTAATTTTCCGTTGAAGGGAATCATTTTACCCTTATTCCCATTTATTTATTTTTAGGAGAAAATAATTTGAATAAAATCCAAATAATTCCATATTGAAAGTTGATTTTAAAATACTTCCAAATGACTTTCAGTTTGATTCTTTTTAACTTCCAACTCATATTTCATGTAATCTGAAGAAGTCATTTTATCTTCCCTCATGAAAATCATTGAGTTGCATAAAGTTTCTGAATTTGAAATATTTCCAAACGGAATTCAAATCTTTTCAAAACCCTTTTCATTTATTTAAATGGAAGAAGTCATATCATTTTCTCTCTAGGGTTTTGTGTTTGAATTGAATTTGAATTGTGGATATCAAAAGGCAAAGTGAAAGTCGGGAAAGTCATTTCATTCCCTCTCATTCAACTTTCAAAAAAAGTTTCAAATTCCACTCAATTTCACTCAATCAATCACACAACAAACAATCAATCAATCAAAACTATTTATTTATTATAACATTCCAAAATTTAGAATTTTGGGATGTTACAAACCCTAAACCCTGATAACCCTAAACCCCCCCTCCCACTAAACCGTAAAAACATTCAAATTTTTGCCCCACATGGAAACCATTATGCATGCATTCTCTATGTGGTCTCATGGGATGCCATGAAAGATTTTCGGGATTATACACGCAACTACGATCTCTGACACGCGCATTTCCGGCCTAGCATGTCAACACCCCAAAAGCACTAGCTGGGTTCCTCACCTGTATGAAACCAACCAAACATCGATCCGGTCCAGTGGATGGATGCATGCTCTATGTGGCACGAAGTTTGTCGGTCGAGCTACCAACGGACCGGATCGATGGTACCGGAGGAATCCATTGTAGACCAACGCTCCATCAATGTCCGGTGTGTGTGCTACGTCCACCGTAAGACAAACATAGTTCCGTCAACCCTAAAACCCTTAAACCCTAAACCCTGATAACCCTAAACCACCCCCCCCCCCACTAAACCGTATAAACATTCAAAATTTGCCTAACATGGAAACCATTATGCATTCATTCTCTATGTGGTCATGGGATGCCATTAAGAAAGTTTGGGATCATTACTACATATACATGCAAGTACGTTCTCTGACACACGCATTTCCGGGCTTGCATGTAAACACTCAACCCTAAACCACGATAACCCTAACCCCGATAACCCTAAACCCTAAACCCCTAATAACCCTAAACCCTAAACCCTAAACCCGTAAACCCCACACCGAAGTTCACAAGATTTTCTTATTTCTTTATATCATTTATCCAAATCTCACATAACTCACGCGGCCCACCCCTCCCTAAATCCCGCGATTACAGCTCCGCATTCTAACCACCCGGGCCGTCTGCACCTCCCACAACCGCTACAAGATCAGATCGGAGACGTCGGTCGCCCACGGAATACAGGAGTCGGCGGCCACCACTCGCCGCCCACCGCCAACGTGATCTGAGGGCTCGGACGTCAGTGTTCTTCTCGCCGCCTCCTCCTCGCGTGAACGCCGTTTTTCCTTTGCGCGTCGACCGCTTATACCGGCACTTATAGTTTCCGACGCACTAACCGCCGCCATCTACTCGGTGGCACCATCTCCGAGATAAGGTATTAGCTGATCGTAACTCTTTATAATCGTTGTCTGCCGATGCTTTAGTTGTTGAACCCTCATAGGTTTTGCACCCAAATAGGTTCTCTGCTTAAACCATAAGTGGATCATATGTTAAATGACCCAGTTAATTTTGTTAAAAATAATTCTCTGCTAATTTTTTTATACATTTTCCAATTTTGTTTAGATTAATTGAGCCTGATTTTATCATTGTATACGAGGCAGCAATGTCAGTTTCAGATACGAACCTTAATAATGGAGAAAAGCCCATCTCCGAAACTACTGATGCGGTAAGTAATTGACTGTTTGTGTACAATCTTTTCATACACATAATTCATGTGTACTCGGTTTTATTTAATGGAATGTAACAGGAACTCGCCGAAAAGCATGGTCATATGAAGTTAGTATGCTCACAGACAAGGTTCGGAAAAACCATGAAACTGTTGTCGAAGACCACAAAAGTACATCATATCGAAACCAGTCTTGGCAGACTAACCCAGATGCATGAAGTGACTCTACGTCGCATAATGTTGGTTAGACTAGCCAAGAGCATAGATATGGACACGAAATCCATTACCATCGGTAAAACGCCAATTCCTATAACAAAAGAGGATGTGCAAGGTATATTTGGCATTCCGATAGAAGGGAGGATATAGAGCCACATCTGGAAAATCAAACCGACACGTAATTGTTTACCGCCTATGCAAACAATGGGCAAATTTTGATTTCGACCTTGAAAGCGGCGATCCGAGCTTCCAAAGCCCCAGACGGTGATTTCACGAGACGGTTCATTACATGCATAATTGGTACTGTTCTAGCACCAACAGCACAACATTATGTGGACTCGAAATATCTCAACCTTGTTACAGATCTTGAAAACCTTCGAAAATTTAACTGGGGATGTTTCACACTTAATCACTTCTTCAAGTCCATTCACAAGTTTAGAAATCGAGATCACGTAAATCTACAAGGAAATCTAATTCTGCTCCAGGTTAGTGCTAGATCACTACTTAATGTCCTTTAATTATTGTTACTTGCATATCTGTATGGTGATGAACTAATTTATTGTGTAGTATTGGTACTGGGAGCACGTGCGTAGTGGCCGATTAATGTATGCTTCTAGACCCCCTCCATTGATCGCACGATGGGACGAAATGATGGCTACTATAAGAAGCGATGCTTACGAGAAAGGAGGTCTTCATAACGGGCTGGTACCTATCTACAATTGAACTTTCTATATCCGATTTTTATTTGGTACTAATGGTTCATTATATTTAAAAAAATAGGCTGTCATGGAAATTTGTGCTCCTCAACGACCGTCCGAGAATTCTAAAATTTTCCAAGAAAAAAAGATGAACATGTGCATCAACATGATTCGTATCGAGCACCATCACAAGAACAGCAATTTAGTAGCCAGCAAGTGTGTACTCCAAAGACTGTTTGTTTTTGCAATATCACAAATAGGTGTCATGGAACCTCATTCATTTAGCTATTGTTATCAACGGAGTTTTATTTTGTTTACACATATTGAAATGGTAGTTGAAGTCATGAATGCACGCATTGCTGATCATGAAAAGAAGGTAGGAAGGAAGTTAATGGAAATTGAGCACAGATTTGATGTCAAATACCAGACTCTAGGTGAATACTTGATCGACATGAAGACTAAAACTGGCACTAATCCTAGGTTGTCGAAGGCCGAGGACGAAATTAAAGACTTAAGGAGGTAACTCCATGTATTTCATACTGTGCATTTTGTATTTTTTATGAATATGTTCCTTCATGTTCATTATTGTTTGCATTGTTACAGGACTTAAAATACGAATTTACAAGGAACCGACAATCGGTGTCACGTAAAGGAGGCGTGCAGGTGATCAATATGGCCCAACATGTTAATATCTAAAAGTAACAAACTAATGATGAACTACCTTTGTTCATTGTAGGATCAAGTCAATGTGTGCAATTCATCCCTGATAGGAACTCCTAGGGCTAGCCAAGTCACGACAGGGACTTCGAGTACACCAAGTGCAAGACATGTGACGGAAAACAATGAGGAACCACAATTAACTCCGATGAAGTCTGTCTTTGGTAATGATTACAAGTTCACGCATGAGGACATAGAGACAGCCGTTTACATCCGCGGAACATACGACCATGTTGAAATAGCTAGAATCGGAGACATTACCCTCACAAAGAAAATCTGAAGCGAAATTTGGACGACAAATACATTTATGGTGATGTAAGCCCATTATACTCTATTCTACATCATTACTGCAACAACTGTCTTATTATTGTATGATTGACAATTTGGCAGGTTATTATGGCATATGCTAGCATTAGCCAAATTGAGAATGATACTACCTCAATCATATCCCCTCAAGAAACCGAAAAGCTGTTACAAATGAAGGGGGTGGTTCCTGTTGAACGTGCAGCCTCATGGTTAGCTCGTGTAGCAGGAAAATTTGTAGGGCGCCGAAAGGTACACGTTTTCCACACTTTCATAGTTTACGACACGACAACTTTCGGTTCTCAACCCAACCCGAATTTTTTACTGCAGGTGCATGTCCCATCGAATGTACACCAAAACCATTGGATGCTAATGGTGTTTAATTTTGACAAAAAGAAATTCAGACTACTGAACTCCATGAATTATCATTGCGACAAGACCAAGGAAGATTCTCTTGTAAGTGTTCTCTTGCTGCCTCTTTTGATCCGCATGGAACATGAGCTCCCAAAGTACCGTAACCCTATGTATAACTCGTCGTACCCTAGGTGGACTCGATTCAGTTCTGCATTGACGAAGCTGTCAAGAAAGGGTTGATATCACCAGCTAAGAACATCAATTTTGCCGAATGGACCAAAAAACGCTATGAGAACATACCACAACAGACCGATGGGTACGCATGGCCTCATAAATTATTATTTGCGTACACGAATAAGATTACTGATCTTTAACTAAACATCGCAGGACTTCCTGTGCGGTTTGGACACTGCAGTACATGTTGTCATGGAACGGGGATGAAATGACCGATATTTTGAACCAGGTAATTGAATGCCTAATTTATATTTGTACTTTGTTTAGCTTGAAAGCTATCTTTGACGTCATTGTCGGTTATCCAATATAGGCAAGGATAGATATTTTCAGGTGGAAAATATGTACAGCCTTACTGCATTCAGATTGCAATGCACTTCGTCTCGAATCATATAAGTTCCCCATAACGGTTAGCGCTACATCAAGAATATATCATTTATTTCACAAGTCTCATGATTAGAACTAACGCAACACTCTCTCTTAAATGTAGGAAGTGTACGATGCCCAGCAAGCAGTTCTACCGATGCTTCAAGAGGATGTACAATTAGTCAACAATCCTGATGGTTCGAACGAACTGACACATCCAACTCGAGAAGGATACCGTGCACCCAACTCCCCGAAAATGGTGCACCCAACTCCCCAAAAGGAAGAGAGCACGTGGGCCTTGAGAAAGCAAGTTGATCCCGAGCAAACAGCAAAAACAAAGAGTCTTAAAGAACTAAAACATAAATTTGACAGCAAGACCATAGCCAACCAAGTGTCTTCGTTACCATCACGGTCACGCAGAGAGCATAAACCAGCACCAGCTTTATTGAGCCCATTCAAACACAAATAGGTAGCATCAATTGATCATTAATTGATACATGCTCATGCTCATGCTCTACTTTTAGCATCATTTGATACACGTTTGTTTTTCTTATCAGAAAATGGAAATAGGTGTTTTTGGCAATCATGAGCATCCTCTACTTATTGCAATATCTAATGCATTGATACATTCTCATGCCCATGCTCTACTTTTAGCATCATTTGATACACGTTGAGTTCTGATCAGAAAGTGGAAATATGTACTTTTGGCAATCATGAGCATCCTCTACTTATTGCAATATCTAATGCATCATCAGTACAAAGCTTGATTTGGCAATAGGTGGAATCGGCAATCATTTGCATGCTTTAATTTTTTCAAAAATTAATGCATAGTTCAGTTGTAACTGCTCATAGATATGGCAGGAACATGCTGAGTTATACACTAAACATAGTCATGCCAAGCTATAACATATTATTAGAGTTCCTAGCATGCATCACCATACGGCAGAATAACACGGCAACCATAACATAGACCACCGCATTTATACTTGAGTTGGTAAGGCCTTGTACAATGCAAGGTGCTTAGGGAGTTGCTTATAGAAATAAACCAGGCTTTTCTTAAGCACAGGTGCTTATTTGTACAGGGTAGACGCATAACTAGGCGTCTCTCACATTAAATATGCACCGCATCGAAAAACCCTGTTTATTTTTCTAAGCACCACCCTAAGCATCTAGCATTGCACAAGGCTTAAACGTGCATCACCAAAATATTATTAACAACTAGGAACACTAAACCAGAGTAGCAGCAAATTGTTAACATAAAGCGGCAGATCAACCACCGCTCAAAGATAGGTTCGGACACACCATAGGACATCAGTTTTAGACTCCAACAACAAAGAAACATAGATAACATAAGAGGACACGGCGGTCCGGGCAGCATCAAGACTCTAGCAGCACATCACTTCTCTCCCTTCTTCAATGCATGTTGTACGGCTCATTGACTTTGACAATCTCAAGGAAGCGTGCGTGAGGCAGCATGTTTAGCCGTAGTACTAGCACTACGATTCTTGCCATGTCCATTGCCGATCTGAAGGCATCTTTGGATCATGCCATCTATGCCGCCATACGGATCACCTTGCAAATGTAAAGGGCACCCAATCTTGCCAAAGATACGGTACTTGATCTTCCCGTAAATCAGATGCCTCGTGGTGTACCGGCTCTTCTTTGCCTCGCTGTCCATGCTGTAGTCCACGTCGTCGTCATCCTCCTGTCAATTAGTGAATTAGTACACATAGAACAACTCAGGTGATATATTATGGTACATTGACTTTAATTACAATGTTTTGAAAGTACACATGTGAAACATGGCAACTATCTATTTGCTAGAAATATAAGGCGTATGTGCACATACATAATTGAGCCAAATAAATTGACATGCACAATTATGGACGGTGGAATAGTTGCATTTATAGATTAGTGCACAAGTAGTACATAACTAACACATGAAAGACTACATGAAGTGGCTTGGTTTAATGATATTTGATACTTGTTACAGGTGTAATTCTTATTGGAATCAAAAAATGGCTTCATTGTACTCCTCCATGTTTCACACAAGGGGGTTTGTTCTATCTCTTTGGAATGAAGAAACAATTATTCTTTTCCGACAGCGGCAATACGCTTCTCCAACATTGTTAGACCCTGATAACTTTCAGAAGGAAATTGGTAAAGGAGCTATGGGGTGTCTCACTGCTCATATTGATGAGAGATGTGGCTGTGATCATCTAAATAAAATACTGTGGAAAATTGGGTAGTTGGGATGTTTTGATTTTTCGGTATCCAGTGGATATGTAATGTCAGCCCATAATTATTAAGGGAGCGATCACTTCCTTTGCAAAATGGAAATCTGTATAAAATTTGCAAATGGATCATCTATGAACATGTGTGCAAACTAATCATCTATGAACATGTGTGCAAATTAATTCATGTACATAAACTATAATGAATCAGGAACTGCAGCATTTAGTCACTGTCTGGGAAGCCAATGGAGAATCCTGCCATATATCCATTGTTTAACCCACTTTTTTCATTAATGTATCCCTGCCATGAACATTTTCTTGTATTTGGGTTCATTACCCCACTTCTTTCATTAATGTATCCCTTGTGAAACTTATGCTCATCTAGTTAACAAGACAAACCCCAATGCCATGAAAAACCAGAGTATCTGCTGGAATCAGAATGTGAATCAGATTTAAAAATCCACATCCAACATGAAGATCTATGCTAGATCCTTACAATCCTACATACGTACAACTAGCACGCCCAAGTGAAATTGATGCTCATCTAGTTAACAAGAAAAACCCCAATGTCATGAAAAAAACTGAGCAAAAAACAGAGTACTACCTCAGATAGCTCGTCGATGGCATCCTCGTCGAAGTCGCTACCCTTCCTGCAATCTACGTCGAACTCCTTTATGGCGTTCTCCTCGAAGAGCTCTTCGATTTCGTCATGCACCTTGCGCTTACGCCTTCTCATCTCCTCCTCCTCCAGATCTTCCCCGACCTTGTGCTCACCGACGGGTGCCTCGACGGTTGCGTTGGCAGCGGGAGCAGGCACAACCGTCGCTGCACCGCCAGCCGCCTTCTGGCAGACTCAGCCGCTTCCACCCACGGCTGCAGCCACGGCAGCAGCGGCGCTCTGCTCCGATGGTTGCCTCCGGCTCGTCCTCCGCATCTTCACGCCCGCACTTCATTGTCGGTCGAAGACAGGAGGAGGGAGGCGTAGGAAGGGAGGAGGGTGGTGACGAAGGAGGAGAGGGTGGTGAGGTGGTGAGGAAGGAAGAGAGGGTGGTTAGGTTCGGGAGAGGACAAGGGTTTTCTACCCGATTTGGGGAAGAAAGGCACTGCTCCTGCCTCTTGGAGTTACCGAGAAGCCGCGGGTGCCGATTTGACTTGACACACCCACCCGGCCGTCCCGATTCCACGTGGGGGCGTGGCGGTCGTGGCACGCTGTGTCGTGCACCTCCTACGGTTTGCCATCAATTGCTATCGGTCTCACAAGTGGGTCCCTTGTCATCCACACAATCGAGCCACCACATGTACCACATTTTTCTTTCCCCCTATCTCGACCACTCCACATCTTTCTTTCTCCCCTTCTCGACCAGCGCCGCCGCCTCCGCCGCCATCTGCCGACGACCCCTCTCTTCGCTGCCGGTGCGCGGCCGCCGCCAACTACGGCAAGTACGTCAGATCTCCACTCTTCTTCCCTTCCCCAAACGCGTCTCCCTACGGAGGCGGATCTGAGCCGATTGGTTTGGACTGAAACTTAGTTTTTGGATTGGATCTTGATTTGGTTTATATGGTTTGAGACCAAATCAATCAATTAGTTTGAGCCACCACTACCACCTACTACTGCTTCAAATCCAAGAGCCGCAGTTGCCGGCCGGAGCTCGTCGGCTCTCTCGAGCTTTGACGCCATGTCTGATCTAGATTCATGACGTGCCCTCGCATATGGCTTTGTCCACGGTTTGAACCTTTGGAGGTTGAAAACGGTTTGGACTGGGTTGGATGACGCATGTATAGTTCGGTTTGGTCTAGATTCTAAATGAAAATATCTGGATTGGTTTGGTTTTGATGTGTGCCGTGGATTGGACTGGTTTAAGTTTCGATGCCCAACTATTCCCAGGTTTAGATGAACCGGGCGTTGTCATTGCTTTATTACATAGATGATAGAAAATAGATTGATTGGCCATTGCCAGTATAGGTTATCACTATGATTTATTATATGTATGATCATTGTATTGTACTATGTACAATTCAACTTAGAGTTCAACATGTTCTGTGTAGAATGGAGGAAGCACAATGTGGACGCTGCAACTCACGGTGCCGGACCAGCCTTTCTACTGCCACGTTGTTCGGCATCTACTTCCAGCCTTCTTTTGTTGTTGCAGCGGTAATAATTTATATGAACCTTCTGACAGTACATTCTTTTTGTTTTTTTTTGCTATTTGCACTAATGTATTGTGTCTGCTATTTGTTTTTATCTTACACAGATCGTACCATGCAATGTGAGATTGGCATTCAATGAGCTCGTCGCAGACACCGTGACCTTCGACGCTCTTGGGGCCCATACACTATGCAGGTCGAGAAAGGGCGAAAGATAACCCGGATAGGAGGAGATGATTGGGATCGTTTCATCGCCTCGCATGCGTCTTCTTGCATCGGGGTGAATTGATCAGCTTCTCCTTCGTAAGAGATAGGCCCAGGATTTACATTATCTATCTAAATTTCATTCCGGATAGTGAGGATGAAGTTCACGAGGACGAAGATGGTGCTGATTCAGATGATGATGAGAACCCACTTGTTGAATACCTGTATGCCCAAGGACTCAGCCTGGGCGACGAGGAAATCGGCAACCTCTGGGACATGCTTCCGCTACGTGAAGACTACCTAGGAAGCCATTCATGACCCGCCTCACAAGGACGATCGTTAAGCGGCATATCATGGTATGTTACTTAGTGTGGTAATTACATGATATGCATGCTTAGTTAGTGTAGTACTTCATATGATATGCATGTTGTAGTACCGTGATGAGAGGCCAAGTTTAGAATTCATTTAGTGAAGAATTTTATGACATGCATGTAGTGTAGTAATATGCGATGATATGCTTAGTGTACGGAGTAATCTAATGATATGCCTAATTATTGTAGTAATTTGATGCTTGGCGTATAGCGTAGTGATGTGATGATGTATATGCTCTGTGTTGAATCTAATGATATATGTGTCTTGAAGTGTATGCTTTGTTGATAATTGCACGTGACATGATCATATATCATGTCAACTATTTTCAGAAATTACCTAAGAGGTTACTTGATAGCTGTGGCATCGACCGGGCGAAGAAGGCATGGCTGCCGGACTACGCCTTACGTAGCGGGCTCCATCACCAGCTGTGCCTATGCACGATGGACACGGACGGTCGTGCCTGTCTTGAGCAGGGCAGGGTGGAAGAAGTTCCTTCGTGCCAAGAATCTTCGGTAGGACAGGCCATCCTACTCACTTTATTGCGAACACCCGTCGCCATGACTTGAGGATGATAATCACCATCCACCTCATTTAGAACTGGGGTGGGCCATGTATCAATGTGAAATGAACTTGTTATGTCAGCTCTTGTTTGCGAGTACTTGTCGTGTATTACCGTACCTATATCTACTCATATCTAGGTACTATTGCTTGTGATGGATTGCAACTATTATTAAATGGTACCTAATGCTCTACTATCTATGATTATTCCAATCGTGTGATGTTTTATATGATGTAGTGTGACATGGTAACTGTTATATATGGTAGAGGCTGGTCTCTAAGACCTTGTACAATGCAAGGTGCTTAGGGATGTGCTTCCCACTGTGTGATGTTTTATGCGTGCCGGGTTGTAGTATGAAATGCTAAGCTGTTCTATATGGTAGTGGCTGGTCTCTAATTGGACCGACATGTTGAACTATAGTATCAATGGTAGAGGCGTTTACAGCGCCACATCTAACAGTTCACATAATTAATTATCCAAAGATTAAGGTATGAAATCCTTGGTCCTACATAGCAACATTTCGTTCCAAAAATTAAGGTACTTCCACATTCAAACTAACTAATACTACAAATTCGAAGGAACTACTTAATACATTAACAGCACATAGGGAAGTAGCCCTGGTCCAACGGCTTGATAAATGACGAACAAAAACTGAAAGAAGAAGGATCAGCCAGTAGCAGCACCATCAGCCTCCCAGCCTCACAACTTCAGCCAGCCTGGTGAACTCAAGTTTTTTCTGCAAAACACACATGTGATGTTGGAGGCAAGAAAATAAATATGCCAGGGTCTTGTCATGGCATCTAATCGCATCGGAATGCTAGTACAAATGATGGAAAATAAAACATCCAACATGAGCAAATTCATAGGAGTTCTAGATCCATGGATACCATCAAGAAAAAATGCTCAGTTTTAATTCAGACACAAGACTTGGTGAAAACGTGCATATCAGCAACATTGATATGTCATCTTTGCAAGCTTGGGTCAGTGACTTGTCTTGTGTTTCATGGCATGACAATAATTTTAACAATAAATAGACATGAAATTGACCCAAACTCATGTACAAAGTTATGCCATATGATGCATGGATTGATTCACACATAAATGACAAAATGCCAACTTTGTATAGAATTTGCGATCTTGAAATATTTCAAGGTGTACTGAATCTGCAGATCTTGAAATAATTCAAGTGTGCATCGGTGTGTCTTGAAATTGTAGTAATGTGAAATATTTTAGTGCCTACCGGTGTGTGCGAAATATTTCAGTGTCTACCACTACAACATTACAAATTTTGCCTAGGGCAATACCGAAATATTTCAGTGCCTACCGGTGTGTACCGAAATATTTCAGTGTCCACCACTACAACATTACAAATTTTGCCTAGGGCAGTTCCGAAATATTTCAAAGGTTTACCGGTGTGTACCTAAATATTTCAGTGTCTACCACTAGAACATTACTAATTTTTCCTAGGGTTCATATGATGCCTAGGGTTCACATACATCATAATCCATCCTCCAAATCCATGTACTCAAATATTCATGCAATTCATTGAGATTAAAATGCCATCTACCATTCCCTCTCTGAGCTATTACGATCAGTATCACCACGATGTAAGCACGAGCAGTAGGAAGATGAGGAGTGGGGAAGCTTACTCTAAACATAGCTACCGCCGCTCGCACGAGGAGAGCGGTGAGGGAAGCGTGGAGAACGGCGGGAAGCGAGGTCGCGACCACTGTCCTCCTCATCTTGCGCTTCGGAGTCTCCGGTGACTCGGTTGGAGGCTGCACAATCTGCAACGGCACCTCGTGCACGGTGGGTTCCTGATCCAGTGGATGCTCTACCCTGGATCTGAACGCCCACCACCTCCGCCTGGTCCACTCGCTGGACGAATTGGCCTGCTCCATCGCCCAGAGGAGGATCTCGATCTTGTCAATCGGTTGTGCGGGCGGGGGGCAAAGCTTTGCCCTCTCCTTCTTCGTCATATTCTTGAGAGTGGCCATTGCCGTCCAGTTCATCTGCCTTGTGTTGTCAAACCAGAACGGATCCCCTCAACCTGGCCAACTTGACCTGGTCGCCGCCGGCGATCTGCACGAAGTCGGTGTTCTCGTCGCCGGCCATCAGCTCGATCTGCCGTGTAAGAGGGGGTGGGGGTGGGTGGGGGGTTGCCTGAGTGGAGCGAAGTTGCAGCGGCAAGAAGGAGGAGATGACTGAGGTGGACTTGGAGGAGAGGGAGGAGATGGCCGCCGATGAGTAATTGTGGAATGTGAATCACCATGGCAGCGGTTATGCATTCGACGAGAGGGGCGGCGCGTGCAAATTTTCCTAGGACTAAACTGCCCCTAGATTAAAACGCGTCCCCACCTTGTCACGAGTACTGGCCCCACTCGTTTTAGTACTTTCGCGTACTTTCATCGGAGTACTACCCAGTACTTCGTATTTGTCTGCCGTTAGATCGACATCAACGAACGGTTCTAAAAAAGCCCAACCACTCTAAAACTTGTATAAAACTTTTCTTAACTGCTCAAACAAATGCACCTGTTACTTACGGAGTAGAGACATGAATTCAGATTTGATGACAAACAGCACAACTATTATTTATTGAACATATGCCATTTCATGACATACCGGTTTGCGAGTTGTAGTAGTGTCTGCCACATACTTCCTCAGTTGACCAGCTCCCATGTTAAGTTCAATGCTAAACACACAAGAGGATCATTTGTAAGTTGTATGCTAAACACACAAGAGGATCAGCATTAGAAAATAATTAATATATTGCGTCCATGTTAACAAGATGTGATACTTACTCGGTGAACCCACATTTCATCGGAAGTTTGTAGGGTGGCTTCATAGTCCCTGTCATTTCAAACAGCCAGAATCATAAGATTGCTTCATCAAAATATAGCTGATGTAGAAGTAAGTTATAGAGACAATGTGGCAGATGCTACACTCATTGTGAAAAAATTCAGTAGTAATATGCATACAGTATAAATCCTAGCAAACTATCAAACATCAATATCACAGGAAATTTTTAAAGCAATATTACAGGTTTTAGTACAGACAGACGAACAGACAACAGCACAAATTATTCAGGCTCGGTATTTCACAAAAATTCATACTTCAAGATGAAATAAGATAACCAAATCACACTAGTAAACTTAGCACCAAGCTAGAGACGTATAAGACTCAACGGATCAATAAATCAATGGGTACTATTGGGACGAATTAGTTAGATCACACGCTCAAAAACACGGGTAAATATACTGAATAAAGATCCCAAGCAAGCTAAATCTGGGGCTCAAGGGGATCAAGAATTCAAGATTCTATTAAGGGTGTTGCGAAATAAGACCACGGAGTTAAATCATCCGGCCAACTAGAGATCACGTCATGTTGGTGTTCGTTACCCAAGAACAAGCAGGTAGAGGAATCTGGGGATCAAGAAAAAGTGTTGAGACCTACAGGACGAACGAGCTCAAAGAACAAGGGCGAACATAATCACCATAGAGTCGGTTATCGCTAGCCTACTTCAAGATAACTACTAGCTACCACCAAGCCAGCTTAATCAAATCATATCGATGATACCAAGTAATAGTACACACAAGATAGGATGCTAGAACATGGGGAGGAACAAGGTGAATCTTACCGGGTGGGGTTTTGGACTTTTGGTGCAGAAGCAAGGGTTTTGGTGATGGCTGAGGACGAATCCGCTGGTACTTTTTGCTGCAGAGCCTGGGCGTGTGGATGCGGAGATGGGAGACAACAGCTCTTGTACTCGACAACTACGCCCCCTCCGATGGTTCAGCGAGGATCCAGGTTCGCCTGCCCTCTGGTAGGTGCCCGGATGTAGCCGAGCGAGGATCCGGGTCGACGGAACGCCCAGAATCTGAGGTAGCCTAGCGCTGGCAGCCCAGCATTCGCGATGCGCGCCCTCGCTCACGGCCGAAACCCTAGAGCGCGCCGGCGGCGAGGTTTGCCGACGCGAGGGTGGTTGGCCAGCAAAGGCTCGGGCGGAAGGTTGATGTCGCGCCGAGGACGGGGCTGGGGCCACGCCGGCTGCGTCTACAGGTAGCGCTGGTCACAAGGCGGAGCTGGCCAACGCTCTCTGCGCGTCGGAGACCCGTGACGCGCGCGCCGCAGCGGCGGGCGCCTAGAGTGGAGGCCGCTGCCGACCAACCGCGGTCCTCGCGGCCGTAGGTCTTGGGGCCGTTGGGGAGGCCCGGGACGACGAGGATGCCGGCGGCGCGTCGGACGGCAAGGACGACGACCCCGCCCGACGCGTGATCGCGTATAGAAAGTGGGTGCCTTGGGAGGGGATTGGAGTGGGGCGGGAGGCGGCAGCGGAGGACGCTCTCGGTTGTGGGTGGGATGGGGTGGTGATTTCTAGTGTGTTGCGGGAGGGGAGATGGGAACGACCGTACGAGTCCGCTCCGCCAGCTCAACGCTCTAAGCGGAACGGCACACGCACTCCCACGCCGTTAGCTTGAGCTCCCTAGTGCCCTCCGACGCCGTAAGCTCCAAAGAAGGCTATAGGGCAGGGTTCCGAATCGGATGAAGAGTTCTTTTCTTCATTAGTCTGAACCCAAAATGGAAGTCCCCAGGTTTCCATTAATTACACTTGTGAGATCCCTCTGGAACCCACATATTTATTATGACTGAGTTTTTCCATATAGGACGTAAACGGATCGAATAATGCTTTTCCTATATCCCTTGTCTTTTTTTTTGTCGGTTTCAGAGCGGAGCGAATAATTTTTTGATGTGTAGATTTGAATGTGGAATTTTTCGGACTGCGAATCTGGAGCGAAAATGGAGTAAAACATGACCCAAAACGGACAAAAAGCATCAGGTCATACATGGATTAAGACATGATTTTATTTCCACTATTATATGGATACAATATAAATATGATTTTTTTTCAAACGGCATAACTTGTAACCTCTTAGAACATTTACAGCCGGGCGCCTCAAACCCCCTCAAACAACCGGGCAGACGGACCGGTTAGTGACGGGTCAAAAAAAACAACCTCAAACGGGAGCCTTAAACCAGCCTCAAACGCCCAGTCTGACTGACACCCCTCATATCCAGCCCAAATCTTAGGCGGATAGGCCCGGACGCGCCCGCCACGTTGGACCTTATGGTCCGACCCCAACAAAATTGCACCAAATCTCCCCTCTAACCTGCCCAATTTCACTAGCTCCACTCCTCTCTTCTCCCTCCTCGTGTCGAACGTCTCCTAACTCCGTCACCATCCTTGCACCGGACTGCACTTTGCCCTCTATGTTTTTACACATTGTCCGATCAGGTTTTGTGGTGATTTTTTCGTAGGCTGAATGATGGATTCCGATGGTTTGTCGGACGAGCATTATGGACCAACGGAGCTTGATGAGATGATTCAAAAAGAGCCAGGCAACCATCAATGCTCACTTTGTGAGGGATATGGACTATCAGTATGAATCTTCTCTGTTATAAGCAGAGAAGATTCGTCAACAAAGAAGATTCATAGTGACAGTCCATATCCTTCAGAAAGGTGCAATGATGACTGAAGCTTATTGTTTTTGTACGAAGCTGCTATTTAAGCCGGTCATGTCACTCCTTGCGCGGCGAGGTGTGTCAAAACCCTCAAACCCGCCGGCCCAACACGAATGTTACATCTACAGTGAAAATCTTAAGTACGAACCATTTATTTGGTGTTTAACAACCCAGTCAGCCCAAAACGGACTAAATATCCAAAATGATCTACGTGCATATGTATTTGGTGTTTGAAAATAGGGTTTGTTGTTGCAAGTGGCAAAATTTAAGGCTCACTCGGTCACTGTCTGCGGACGTGTCCTGGCACGTCTGCGGACGTACAGAGATCCGGATTTGCATATCATGGATGTAGATGCTCTTAGCGTTTGTGTGTGTAGAGAAAAGAGAAACATTATGCATCATAAATGTATGCATGTACTCTCTCTATGTATCTTGATGTATGCACACAACATGCATATACTTATAGCTTGTACACTTGCTAGCATGCAAGAAAAGGTAAGACACACAATATAGAGTACATGACAGTTGGAGTTAAATGCACAAAGCCATCACTTTCATGTCACGACTAGCGAGAAACCACCATTTTATGATTCGTGACATTTTGCATCGAACCGAAAATTTGACAGTGGCAAAAAACACTGAGTCAATTTCTGAGCGTGTTTGAATGTGACTCACCACTCGTGGGCCGACAGCAGTGACGGCGTGCCATTAACAGCTCTGTCTAAAGCGACTAGGCCAGCCCAACCCGACCGTTGCCTCTCTCTCTCTCTCTCTCTCTCTCTCTCTCTCTCTCTCTCTCATGGACATGGCGGTGGTGGCGGCTCCGGATCCTTCAGCGAGGGAATGATGGTGACAAGGCATGATGGATGGAGCATGAAGGGTGGCTAGCCAGCGTGTCAGGGGGCACCGGCCTGCGGCGAGGAGGAACATTATTGCGGCCACACCATATTCATTTCATAGTATTTCAGAGACTCGGGTGTTTCATCATCGCCACTGCTAGTGGAGGCAAATGTGGCCCGCACCCTCATGATTGTGGTCGATCCCCTAGGTGAGCTGCCTGCTTCTCTGTATTAGCAAGTTTCATTGCTGGAACTCTAGTGTTCCAGATTTGGAAACTAGGGTTTGCTGGAACTCTAGCAAATGTAGTTGCTAGACCTAGGTTAACTGAATCTTGATGTCGATGTTTGTGATTGAACGAACTGAAGTACTCAATTTAGGACGCTGAATTAACTGAATATTCATGTCCTGTTTGGCTGGATTTTAGGACTCTAAATTAACTGAAACCTGTCCTGTTTGCCTGAATTGTAGGGTTCTGAAATAGAGTTTCTGGTCTAGGGTTAGTTACTTTACTGATTGATAGATTTAGTTTGTATTTGAATTATCCTTGTGCACTGAATGTAACTGACACTAAATGCCACTACTGAAATTTACAGGGTGTTGTGTAGTGGGTACATGAGTTAAATTTGGGTTGAGTGGTGCAGTGGACAAGTTGACCACTGAACAAGTGAGTCAGTGTACGTAGTTTTAAGTGATTTGACTGGTGTGAGTGTAAGCGGGTGTGTGTTCAAACTGGTCTCAAAGTTGTGTTGATTAAAGACAACAAGTGTACCTAACTAGGAGAGAGACAACTTGCAATGTTTAGACTTTATTCAATCAAAATATGAAACACTACAAAATAGAAGCAGACTAACATTTTATCATTGCATTGACTGAAGAAATTCTAGACTTGTTCTTTGCATTGAAACCTAGAGCACTTAGATTATATGACGGCCAAAAGTTTCAACAAACACAACTATCTTGCAATATTCAGATAATATGAGCGCCAAAGTTTGATATTTAGATAATATGACCACCAAATGTTTCATCAGACACAACTAGCTTGTAATATTCAGATATATGAGTTTCATCAGACACAAACACACAATAAAATTTCATCAAACACAAACATTCTGACAGATAGATAGATATCATAGATAGATGAGTTCTCTAGATAGATAGATAGATATCATAGAACCATTAAGATAGAAAGCACACATAGTTCTTCAGACACAATTAAGTTCACAAACTAACTGAACCCATATATTGGAATCTTGTTGCAGAAACAAACTAAGACCTAGGTGCTGCATCAAACTCACTTTGCTACAACTTCAGAAGACGGAGTGATCGACGAACTAGCCCTAGGATGCAGTGTTGCTTCTTCCTCTTCCTCTTGTTGTTTGTACGAGTCTCCACCTCCTACTGCTTCGTGTGCGATGGCTCCATCTGTTGTTGCTCCGCCTGCTGCTCCATCTGCAGTGACTCCATCTCCATTAGAGCAATAGGTAGCACTGGCACCACCCTATCGAGCTCATAGTCCACGCAGAGTTGATCGCGGTTTTGGTACATGTACTAGCGTGACCGCTGGAATGGATCCGGGGAATCCATGGCCTCCTCCATCGCCCAAACCAAGTTCTCAATGATTGGGCGGTGGAGGTCTGCCATTCTTGACCTCTCCTCATGTGTGGCGTAGGCCCTCACCGCGCACATGATTCTTCAGGATTGCAATGCGGTTGTACGAGGTGCTCACCTTGCGCGTGTAGGAGGGGTTGGTGCAGTCGTCGTCAAAGATCTCCTGTAGAGCCTGGTCCCATCCGAGGACAAACGCCACGCGATGGAGGTTTTCTTGTTGTGGTTGTGGGTTCTGTGGAAGAGGGAGGTTGGATGGAGAGGCTGGTGATTATCTATGTGAGGGGAGAGTGAATGAATGCACTATGGAGAATGGGGTTTTCTGGAAGAAGGAGAAACCGAACAAGCGCACTCGAACGATCGCTTTTTTTAGAAGAATCAAACGAGTGGAACGAACACACCGCCCAGTTTACGAACAAGCTCATCCTAGTAAACGTAAATGAGGGAATGCGCCGGCTCGACCCAGCATCTTCGTCCCGAGCACAGAAAAACATGGTGGCCGTTAACGCCGCGCTGTCACCGCTGGCCGCTAGCTCGGGATTGGCCACGTCAATACGAGATCATTTTTTACTTAGTGCTTTTTGTCACCGTCGGAATTTTGGTTCGGCGCAAAATTTCATGAATCGTAAAGTGGTGGTTTTCCTCTAATTATGACATAAAAGTTGTGGTTCAGTGCATTTAACTCTAGCAGTTGGTCAAAGAGATGCGGCCAGCCGCCCGTGACAACGGAGAAGATGACATCTGCTATTGCGATAACCAAGGCTGTGATTGTGGCTGTACACTGCAGTGCTACTACGGTTATTATTTCATTCTATTTACACGAAGTGATTCTTAGTGGTATAATGGGATATTTTTGCTTGTTGAAAGTGCAAAAATAATCGCATAATCCTATTTGATAATATTAGATAATCCGCATAAATATTGAATAATACACATCCAACGGATTTTAATGATACCATACCCGCTACCATATCCACCGGGTATCTGGTTAACCAAAATTCACATCTGCATTCACATCCACGGATTCTTGCAAGGACATATCATATCCTAAAAGACGGATTTGTATGTGAATTTGGAACAAAAATTATCCGTACCATTTACATCCCTTGCCATACACCATCATTAGTAAGAAGTGTATAGAACCATTTACTAACCAAGGCTATGTTTTACCTCCTCTTGGATTGTTGAAGCTCCCTTACTCTTAGGATGATACATGAGATTCCATTTGTCCAGCTGATATTCCAAAATAATTTGGATCTAAAATAATGCAATCACCGCAAGACACCTTTGGTATTTGGAAAAAAAGACAACATGTAGTAATGTCATATATGTAGTTCCTTTTTCTTTTGGTTTGTTCTAATCAATTAGAAGACATGCCAATGTTTACATGTTCGAATTCAAACAAAATAGAAAATCATCAATTAGTGATGAGTTATTAATTTCTGCAGCCCCCTATCTCATACATGAATTTGTTGGATGAGTCGGTTGGAGTTGGAGGACTCAAGGAACACATAAAATGATGACATCTCCCGAAAAATATATCTTGAGCATTTTGAGCGACTAGAGCAATTGGAGATAAAAGCATAAGGCATTTAATGATTCCCAATCATCAAAGAAGAGGTCAAGGCAAGCAAAATACACAAGTAATGAAGATGAAGCTTTGGTTTTGGCAAGGGAGAGTATCATACTCGATGCGATTACCAATAATGATCAATTAAGTACAAAGTAGTATCATAGTCGACGCGTTTACCAGCAATGATCAATTAAGTATAAAGTATTGTAAGTGCACTGAGTAAAGCTACCATCAAAATGCGAAGAAACCATCCAGTCGGTTACTGAAGTTACTAACAAACCATTGGGGCATGGTTCTTGAGTATTGCAGCCGGTGTGCGGGTTGTTTGGAACAGTGCCTCCTAGTGGTGCCATGATCGAGGAATATGTGAGAACTTTCATCATCTTTGTCGACAACATATTTATCACATTTTTACAACCATATTTGCACATGAATCCATCATCTTCCAAAATGTATGTTGTAGTCAAAGGCGTAACATTTTTCCATCAACATTTTTTGAATTACTTGAATACAATGACAAGTGGTAAATAAGGAATGACGAGGTCCAACGAAGAACCCGAGATCAACTAGCACGTCCTCTCCAAAGATTGAATATGATGATGATGATGAAAGAAGACCTATGACTCCTACTCCGAGGTTCAAGTAGTGGTGGATCGATGGGAGGAAGAGAGAGAAGGCGATGCTTAAGAAAGATGGAGATATTGCGATAATGAGACAAGATTGTTGAGTTCAATGCAAAGCAGATGGCAACTCAAGAAATGCAAGCAAACATTTTCCCCCTCTCTTCTTCTTCTTCTTCCTCTCTCTCACAGGTTGTGTACTTGTGTGCTCTCACCTCTCATAATGGCAACCACCACCAGCTGGGTGGAGTAGCCAGGGTTTTCTCATTCTACTCCCTTCACTGGGAAGCACTCGCAATTGTTGGATACAACGAAGATCAACTACTCAGACATGTTGGACTTAACGGCTGATGTTTGGCTGCCCACACACCTCCATGTGGAGGAACTTGTCCCAACAAACTCCTCTCGACATCATGGAGGGCATCACTGTCTTTCGGCAGCCATGCCAGCGCGCCGGCGACGTACTTTGAGTTTTTTCCTGTCACCATCTTGGTCAACATATCAGCCCCATTGTCATCGGTGTGAACCTTCTCAATCTGCATTGTTTGGAATATAACACATCTCGAATCTAATGATTGCGAACTTTAATAAGCTTAGACCTTGAAGAAAGTTTGCATTCTTACTCAAGTGAATGTTTGCGGACTTCAATAAGCTTAGACGTTTGAAAATGTGAATATAGCAAACAAAGTTGCAGTCCATCCACTCATGAAGATTATAAATGCACGTATTGTTTCGTCCTTATCATGACTTTCAAAATAGTTTGGACCCTGATAAGTGTCACACGTCAGGTACGAGCACATGGCAACTACGAACATTTTCGACGACAAGTTTAGTGACGCGAAGATGGTAAATTCAGTTGACAAGAATGGCAACTTGCATGATTCAGTTTATTTTCGACCAAAACTTGTCGTGTGTCACTAGAATTTTTCATCCTTACGTGACTAAAATTGCCATTGAAAAACGTAAAACCGGGGTGCCACACACGGGACATGTTTTTTTAAAGGAGGATGACCCTTGACCTCTGGATGACGCACGTGGTGTGGCATTTATCATTTGAGAATAGTTAAGGATTGTATACCATGGTGAAAACTGCATGCTACCATATATTGAAAAAATTGATTACAGTTAATTTTCTATGTACATATTTTCCATCACCAAAATTTGCAAATATACAATCATAGTTGATGACTAGTACTTCAAACGAGAATCGAAAATACTACCTGTAGAAACTAATATAAGACGTTTTAGGATGGTGCTAAGTGAAGCACTAGTATTTGTTAATCGGATTTGCTATTTCACATCTAGATGTGAGATATTATCTCACATCTAACTCCCTCACCCTGAGATAATATCTCACATCTAGATGTGACATAGACAGACCCTTTGTTAATTTACGTAATACATTTCTCAAAAAAGAAAATTATGTACACTAGTACTGATTTTCGTCCAATAAATCCTACTAGTAAGAGGTAGTAGGAGTACCTTATGGATGGCTGTTTGGCATTGAGATCGAGCAGAGCAGAGCCGCCGCAAAACAGCAGGAGAAGTTGCCTTGCTGCGCTCCAGAGAGACGAGACCGAGCAGCGGGCGAGCGAGCCGGTGAGCTTTATCATCACTTTCACAATAGTTAAGGATTGTATACAATGATGAAAACTGCTACTACCATATATTTCAAAAAAAAAGTTATTACAGTTATTTTTTGTGTACATGTTTCCCGTTCCCAAATATTGCAATACAATCATAGTACTTTAAACGAGAATCAGAAATATTTGCTTCCAACTTTTTATAGTGCCAGGTGAATCACTAGTATTTAATTTATGTAATTAGTCCATTTCTAAAACAAAAAATGTACTCTCTTCGTCGAGAAATAACTGCGGCTCAAACGGATCTATCTAGCCTTGTACATGTAGATAATACCTTCCCGCAAAATAAAAATACCTTTTGCACGGCAGTTGCTGTGTTGGCGTTGAATTCGAGCACAACAAGATAGCAGGAGTTGGAAACTAGGAGCAACTTTTGGATCCTAGCAAGTAGTAGTGGGAAACTAGGAGTACCTTTTGGATGGCAGTCGCTGCGTTGGCGTTGAGATCGAGCACAGCAGCCGCCGCAAACAGCGGGAGAAGTTGCCTCCCTGCGCTCGATGATTCTGGATTGACGGCGAGAGACACGAGACCAAGCCGCGCGCGAGCGAGCGAGTGACACTGTCCACCGCGCCCACTCTGCGTGCCTAAATAAAGGAATTCCCTGAATAAAGCAACCCGGGCGCGGACAGCACATCGCAAGCCACTGGCGCAACGATCGACCGCCCGCGCGTCTCGCCGCCGCGAGCGAAACCTGGGTATCGCGTCGCCGTCGCCGTCGCATGCAAAGGCTCGCCGCCGGCGCCGGTCACGTGACCGCGGCCGTACGTTTCGAAGGACAGGCGCACGATGACGTCCGGGTCCTGGTGCGCGCCGTGGGGCCGGGGTGGCGGGGTCCAGTCTCGCGGCGAAAGCGGCGGCGGCCGGTTCAGCGTCTTCACGGCGATCCTCCCGTCGCTGGGCGCGCAGCACAGCCACAGCTTCAGACGGACCAGTGTCCGGCGCTGGGTCGTGTCCCCCTACGACCCTCACTACCGGCTGTGGGACAGCTACGTCGTCTGCCTCGTGCTCTACTCCGCGTGGGTGTCCCCTTTCGAGTTCGGCTTCCTCCAGAACCCCCACGGCGCGCTGGCCATCGCCGACAACACCGTCAACGTCTTCTTCGCCATGGACATCGTCCTCACCTTCTTCGTCGCCTACACCGACAAGAGGACCTACCTGCTCGTTGACGAGCCCGCCAAGATCGCCTGGCGCTACGCCAGCACCTGGCTCGTCCTGGACGTGGCCTCCACCGTGCCCACCGAGCTCTCCCGCCGGATCCTCCCTCCCGACCTTCGAACCTACGGCGTCTTCGGCATGCTCCGCCTCTGGCGACTCCGGCGCGTCGGTGCCCTCCTGTCCCGCATGGAGAAGGACCGCAAGTTCAGCTACTTCTGGGTCCGGTGCTCCAAGCTCGTGGCCGTAACGCTCTTCGCCGTGCATTGCTCTGGGTGCTTCTACTATCTCCTCGCCGACCGGTACCCGAACCCGGCCGAGACCTGGATCAGCATCTCCATGCCGCACTTCCACACCGAGAGCCTTTGGAATCGCTACGTGGCGTCCATGTACTGGTCCATCACCACCCTCACAACTGTGGGCTACGGCGACATGCACGCCGTCAACTCGAGGGAGATGCTCTTCACCACCTTCTACATGCTCTTCAATCTTGGCCTCACCGCCTACCTCATCGGCAACATGACCAACCTCGTCGTCCACGGCACCAGCCGCACCAGGAAATACGTAAGACTTACAGCTGCAACCTCTCTCTTATTAAGATGATGCCCAGCCATACTGACGGCTGACTTCTGGTCATCTGATCGATCAGAGGGACAAGATCCAGGCGGCAACGAGCTTCGCGCAGCGGCACGAGCTGCCGAAGCGGCTGCAGGATCAGATGATCTCTCACCTCAGCCTGAAATTCAGGACGCACTCGGAGGGGCTCCAGCAGCAGGAGACGCTGGACGCGCTGCCCAAAGCATTAAGGTCCAGCATCTCGCACCACCTCTTCTTCGGGCTGGTCCAGAACGTCTACCTCTTCCAGGGAGTCTCCAATGACCTCATCTTCCAGCTGGTAATGGAGTAGTTCATTAATAAACATGTGACGAGATGATGATGCCATTCACTGGGGAATTTGCTCAACTGGTTTCTGCTGCGCAATTGCTTGGGAAGGTGTCTGAGATGAGCGCCGAGTACTTTGCGCCGCGGGAAGACGTGATACTGCAGAACGAAGCGCCCTCGGATTTCTACATCATTGTCACTGGTAGTGTGGTAAAAATGATCACACTCTCTTCATGATCCGTCCGATTCTCAGTTATCTTCAACTTTTCTCGCTGATCCATGTGAGTGGCGCATCTGCAGGAGTTGCTGGAAATCCAGAATGATGCAGAGCAGGCAAGTCTGTCCAGCTACGGCTTGTTCCTTCTTCATAGCACTTGCTACTACTCCCTCCGTTCCTAAATATAAGTCTTTGTAAGGATTCCCTTCTTTGCAAAATGAATGAATCTACACTTAAAATACATCTATATACATCCGTATGTGGTTCATAGTGGAATCTCTACAAAGACTTATATTTAGGAACGGAGGGAGTACTTACTACACAAGCTGAGTGAGCTTGCATATGCAGCTGGCCAGCATGGCCAAGTCCGGCGAAGTCATCGGCGAGATCGGGGTCCTGTGCTACAGGCCTCAGCTCTTCACGGCCCGGACAAAGTCCCTGTGCCAGCTCCTGCGCCTCGACCGCGCCAACTTTCTCAAGGTCGTCCAGTCAAATGTTGGGGATGCCACCATAATCATGAACAATCTCATCCAGGTCAGTTTTCAGTATATATGCTCCCTCCCAACATGAACAAAGGGGACGACCACACTGAATTTTTTGGAGGGTTTTGGTCATGCATGCAGTACCTCAAGGAACACAAAGGTGACGGCGTGATCTCTCGCATCGCCAAGGACATCGAGCGCATGCTGGCCACAGGCCAGCTTGATCTGCCAATCACACTCTGCTTCGCGGCATCCAGAGGAGACGATTTTCTGATGCACCAGCTGCTGAAGCGCGGCCTGGACCCCAATGAAACCGATAACTGCGGCCGTACAGCACTGGTAGTCACGAGCCACTTTTTTGTTGTTGTTGAGAAGAATGCTCATTTTGGTTAATTTGTTCATGGATCTGAATGGCTCAAGTTAAATATGATTTGATTATTTATCTGTGAACAGCATATAGCGGCTTCCAATGGGAGTGAGCAGTGCGTCAGACGCCTGTTGGAGAATGGTGCTGATGCGAATGCCAGAGGTATATATGCGTCGCAAAATTAAAAGTTCTGAAAATCCTGGCAAATGGATTGTTACCTACTACTACTAGTACATGATTATGAGAATTTCATGCCATTTGCTGAATAATTTGAATTCTAAGTTGAATTAGTATCAAATTAGGAGATTGGTTGACGTGCAGATCCAGAAGGAAAGGTGCCCCTGTGGGAGGCTTTGTGCAGGAGGCACCAGCCCGTGGTGCAGCTGCTGGTGGAGGCCGGTGCGGACCTGTCGGCGGGGGACGGGGCCATGTACGCTCGCGTCGCCGTCGAGGAGGACGACGCCGTGCTGCTGGGGGAGATCGCCCGGTGCGGCGGGGACGTGGCCGCCGCGTGCTCTAGCGACAGCACCACCCCGCTGCACCGCGCCGTCCTGGACGGAAACGCCAGGATGGTCAGGGTCCTGCTGGAGCACGGCGCTGATCCTGACAGGATGGACGCCCGCGGGTTGACGCCGACGGCCTTGGCCGACCGGCACGCCCACGCCGACATTCAGCAACTGTTCGCGTCGCACCGCCACCAGGACCAACAGGGAGCGCCGAAGCCCTCGTCGACGGAGGAGGGCGTCGCCGTCGCGCCAGCGGCTCCGCAGGTCACCAGGTTCAGGAGCGCGCCGTCGACGAGAGTCCTGCCGCCCAGCGGTAGCGTCGGGTCGTCGCCGTCGCCGAACCGGGCGGGCCCCCAGTCAAACTCCTCGTCGGCACGCAGCACGCCGCAGCGGATGGCCAGCTTCCGGAACTCCCTCTTCGGCGTCATCTCCTCGTCGTTCCACGGAAACCGACTCGACGGCGGCGGCGGTACGAGCTTCCTCCATCGCCACGAGAGGAATCCGATCAGCTCGCACGTCAGGGTGACCATCTCGTGCCCTGAACAGGGACGGGGCGAGAGGAGGCTGCTCGTGTTCGTGCCGGAGACGATGCTTCAGCTGCTCGAGCTCGGGGGGAACAGATTCGGGTTCGCGGCGACGAGGGTAATAACGAGCGACGGCGCCGAGATCGACGACATGAGACTCGTCAGGGACGGCGACCACCTCCTCCTAGTCTCAGATGAGTGGGTGCCCGACACTACCAGCGGGCGTAGGAAACAATAATGAAAGCACCGATGCATTGGTTGTAATATTGGATCTTTCAGAAAATGAAATAATACGATACTTATAGGAAGATAATATGGATTGCACAGCTTTGACAGAAAAAATCTGATCCTCCTGTCTCTTAGTTGATTCCTACAACATTAGAGCATCGACAGCAGGACCTAGCAAATCCGGCTCTCTAACCTTTCACAGAAATATCCGTCTTTATGGGTAGTGACCGGCCACCTCTTAAATATCAGTGTCCACGGTATCTTATTAGCAAATTCTCAAATCCATGCAATGACATGCGTTAAAATAACCTAGTAGTTCTACGTGTCACCGGGCTAAAAAATTGGCATGATACTAGTTATGTGGAGTAATGCTACATCTACAAAAGGTTACTTAATTTTTATACAAGCAAGCTGATTTGGAGAATTATAATTGGTAATAGGGGATGAAGGGGCCCACCCAGTTGAATTCAGGTGGGTTTAGTTCGAAAAGTTAAGTAAAATATTTGTAGATTTTCATAGGTCTAGCATTATTGAGCTATGAGCTATGGAGAAAGTTCATTGGCGACCACCTTTCCTCTTGCCCTTGCTGTCTTCGTCGCGGAAGTAGCGGTTGAAGACGCAATATGGATCGAGTCGGATCTGCTTACTGCCGAAGCTATTTGACCTGTCACTGGCCTCCTCCTCTTCATCTTTAGGGTAGTCTGGCGAGGGCACGGACCGTCCAGGTTTGCTCTTTCTGAGGGCACGCGTCGCCCGGGTTTGCTCCTTTCTGGCGATTCACAACTTTTTTTAACTCTTTAGAGCATGGCATTTCATAGAGAACATTTTTTTCTAAGCTTGATTTTTATTATAGGTAACTTGGCATTTTTTTTTATTTACACGATGGCATGTTTATTAAGTAGGCAATGACAGTTTCTATTTGGGTAGCATGTCATTTTTATTTTTTAGTTCATGGCATTGTTTATTAGTTAGACTATAGTAATCTTTTAGCCACTATGGTAATTCTAGTAATTAGACAATGGCATTTTTATTAAGTAGACCACGACATTTTCTATTTTAATTAGTCTATGGAATTTTTAGGCCGTGCTAGTTTTATTATAGGTAGCATGGCATTTTTATAAAAAAAAAATTTGCAGGGAAAAGAGATTAAATTAAACTGGGGTATGAGTACAATCAGCACAAATCGCTTCAGCGATTTCTGGAGGGTAGTTTCTAAGCCAAACGGCAGTTCTGCCTTGTACTCTACCTAGTCTAGCCAGCTCGTGACTTGCCTTGTTAGCATCACGGCTGATTTGGGCTACCTGAATATCTCTTTCCCTGATGAGCTCCCGAATCACACTGATCCTTGATGCATAGATGGACGAATTCGGACTTCTCACATCCAATAGCTTGATGGCCTCCGCACAGTCTGATTCTAGAGTGAAGGCATCCGGAGTCCAGTGCAGCGCGAGGGCGAGGCCCTCCTCCATCGCTGCAAGCTCCGAGTCGAGTGCATCGATGCCAACACGTATCTGCCGGCTTGCCGCGAAGATCACGGCTCCCGTGTAGTCGCGGAGAATCATACCTGCGCCTGCTGTTCCATCATTTGCATATGCCCCATCAACATTCAACTTCATCCTCCCTTCCTCAGGCGACTGCCACTTCTTCCTGATTTTCTTTCGGCCATCTCTCTTATGCTTGTCCTGGTTACTCATTGATATGTATGACAATTTTGGTTATTAGACCAATACATTTTTATAAATTAGGTCATGGCATTTTTAGTTATTAGAACATGGCAGTTCTATTATCAGCAACATGACAATTTATTAATTAGACCATGGTAGTTTCATCAATAAACTACCATGGTAGTTTCATTATAAGCACCATGGCATTTTGTTGTTGCAATGTTCACATGCAGCGGCGGAGCTAGCGGAGAATCAAAGAGGGGGGGCAACGAGAAAATCCACATCTTTAGGTGTGCCAAATGAATGCAATCAATTTAATTTAAGGATCTCATTTTTTTTCCTTCAGAAAATACGCTAGGGCTAGGGGGCCGCGGCCCCCTCAGCATTGCATGTAGCTCTGCCACTGTTCACATGGCAACTAATAGGATTCATTTGGCATTCTTCATAACATGAGACATGTACACACCATGGCAACTTTTTAGGAAATTTGTAAGACATTGAAAATTTTACAATTTTTGGTATTGGTCACATGACAAATTTACGTTTTCTTTCCTTTTTCTTTCTTGATATACTGTAAGACATGACATTTTGTACTTTTTTCCGTGCGTGTATTCACGGTCACATGGTAACTTATAAAGTTTTTTGTCCTATTCAATAATTGCAAATTAGAGAAATAATATTAGGAATTTTTTGTACCATTTGCACAACACGATCTGCCCAAGTTTATCATACAGAGACGGAGGACCTCCTATATGTCGTTCTGTGCTACAAGTTGTTGGCTAGTCAATTCATAAAACTGGGTAGCGCGCTGGCTGGGAATCGGGCCGCGAGTGCGTACTGATGCGCGCTTGCCGAAGAGCGCCGGCGACAGATATGCAACGCAACACTTAAAGAACTAAATACAGTATCACACTTAACACTTTTTAAAACAATCACGAACAATTTTCCAAAAGTTGAGCAATTCTTTGAACTTATGAACAATTTTTAAATTTTTCTGAAATGCTGAACAAATTATGAAATTCCCAAACTATTTTCCGAAATGTAAACATTTTTTGAATTTGTGAACATAATTTGAAAATGGGAACAAATTTTTGACAGAAACAATTTTTGAAAGCACAAACTACTTTCAATTTTGAGAAAAGATTTTGAAAATTCCAAACAAATTTGGAAACGTGAACATTTTCTGTATACGTGAACAAAATTTTGAAAACCAGAACATTTTTTTGAAAACTTCAAACAATTATTTCAAACTACGAACACATTTTTCCAAAAAAGAAACAAATCTTAAATATTTTGATTTTTTAAAAAAATTATAAAAAATATAAAGAGGAATAGAAAAAAATAAACATAAAAAAGAAACAAAAACTAAAAAAGAGAAGAAGGAGGAAAATGAAAAACAAAACCAGAAAACCGGTTCAGGAACCTTCTGGAAGGTCTCTGAAACTGGTCAGGAACCATCCAGAAGGTTCCCAAAACCAGAGAATGCTCGCAGGAAAAAAAGGGAGCTAACTAAGAGCATCTCCAATAAATGCGCTAAATAAGCCGCGCGCTGGATAAAACGGCTATATAGCGCGCGCGATCGAAAGTAGCGCTTCAACATCCGCGCTATAATCCGGCATGCGGTAAACAAGATTTAGCGTGCTGGGGAAACCGCATCACGCGCTGGATATTTGGTACGCCAGCTCCAGCGCGCTGGGTATTTTGTGCTTGGAAAAGCTCCAGCTAAATTTTGCAACGCCTGAATAAACAACCACCCTCCCACTCATGCTAAAACGCTATTTCGGCGCTGCAAAAGAAATTTAACGCCCCGCGCTACCGCGCGTCTGTTGAAGATGCTCTAAGACGGCCCATGTACCATCGAAGGTGTGATATGTCGATAATGCAGAATGCGGCAAACATGGTTTTCGCAGAGAGGGAGACGGTTCGCTGGTGTGTGTGTGTGCGCGCGCATGTGTGTGTGTTTTCAGTGGAACGCAGGAACGATCTGTTCGCTAGCAACGAAAATAAAAAAAATCTATATAAACAGTTCTGGTTCGATGGCTAAACTACTTGTGCTAGGATACGTCAACAAAGTGAACCAACCTGTGGTTGGATGGTTAAAGAGACTGTGGTATCCCCAGCCCACCAGGGTTCAAATCCTGATGCTCGCATTTATTTCTGGATTTATTTCATGATTTCCGTCTATGCGCATTCAGTGGGAGGAGACGTTTCCGTCGACGACGAAGGTGCCTACGGTGACTTCATAAATTTCAAGATGATATACCGGCTCAGTCTTCCGGAGGTGCTCATAGGGGTAGGATGTGCGTGTGTGCGTTCATAAGGGTGAGTTTATCCGCGTGTATATGAGCGCTTGTGTCTGTACTGATGTTAAAAAAAAATACGTCTATTCTTCCTTGAAACCAGGCTCGTCTCAGGGGCGACGCCCTTGCCGCCGCCGCCTGGCCCCAGCCTCGCGACCGCTGGCAATTTTGCCGTGTGCGTCCCCAAGATGTACTACGGCTCCGTCGCGGCTACGTCGGCCCGTCGGTCGCTCGAGCCCCGTGCTCTTGTTGACCCTGCTGGTATCTTGATCGGAATATAATCCATGGCGCATTCTGTCCAAATTCAAGAGTTGGAGTCCTATTTAGGCTGGATCCACTCCACGGAAGGGGAAGGAGGGGTGGGGGCTTTCTTTTGGAACCCTAGACTGATGGGACTAATTCATCTGAAGGCTTGCGATCCGCCCGATCGGCATCTGCCTCCTGAATACAGTTTTGTGGAGATGAAGAGAGAGGAGGCGATGGCACTCTCAGTGTTACAGGTGAAGATCGAGCCGGGTGCTTCTGCAGCGACCCCGGAGGCCGGTGGGGGCGATCATGGGGCTCCCCTTGTGGATGCTGCCCGCCCGAAACCGGTTGATGGGGAACCCGTGGAACACGCAGCCGTGACCCCTTGCGTACCTGCTGTCGCTGAAGCCAAACAGAGGCCGGGTGCGGCGACGGCCCTTATGCCTTACATTGCTGTATACGTGAGAGGAGCACTGAACAAAGAGCGCATGGCTGATCTGCAGCAATTAAGGTACTCGGTTGAGATGGCTACCTACTTGCGCAGCCGATACATGGAGATGAGCGTTGCTGACTTTGTTCTGAGCAAGTATACAGAGGCAGAAAAGGAGCAAGACTACTATGGCAATGTCGGTGACTCTGGAGTACAACGAATCGATCCTGGGTAAGAGGCACATGGCAGGACTACTCGGTCAAGATGACCTTGCTGCAACAGACGGTGATGCCTTAGTGCCAGAGAGAGGTGTATTGAAGTGGAAGATGGAGCCGGGACAGCAGGAGGAGGATGCTAGAAGCATGGCGCGTGAGGCAGATAGGGAGGCGACCAGCCAGGGGGGCACTAGTAAACTGACGGGACCAAATGTGGCGTCCCGTCAGGAGCCATGAATTGCTTAGTTTGGAACTGTCGAGGGGCGGGGAACCCTCGCACAGTTTGAGATCTTCAGGCTCTATGTAGAGTCAATTCCCCGAGTATGGTGTTTTAGGGCTTCGAAGTTTTGAAGGTATTAGTAGTCAAGGAAAAAGTGGTGGTTTGGCTCTATATTGGGATGATTCTATCTACGTTGATGTTCAAGATATTAACGAGAGATGGATTGATGCGTACGATCCGTGTGACTCCCAATGACCCGCTTTGGCATGTGACATTTGTGTATGATGAGCCAAGAGTGGAAAATAGACATCTCATGTGGGAGAGTTTGTGCAGATTGAGAAACAGTTCAGATTTACCATGGCTTGTGACGCGCGACTTCAATGAAGCCCTTTGGGAGTTTGAGCATCTGTCGATTACACCAAAACCACAGGCACAAATGATTGCATTTAGAGATTGCTTTGAGACCTGTCAGCTTGTTGACTTGGGGTTCTCAGGGTACCCATACACATTTGATAATAAAAGGAGTGGTAGAGCGAATGTTCAAGTGCGGCTGGATAGGGCAGCGGCCTACAATGCATGGCGTGACCTTTTCCCGGAGGCGGCTGTGTCTCACCTGACCTCACCGAGGTCGGACCATTGCCCCATATTGATCCGCTGCGCCCAAGAGACCCATGTAAAGGTGGGCAAATCCAGGCGGTACGAGGTGATGTGGGAACGCGAGCTGGCGCTTGCTGAGGTGGTGGAGGAGGCGTGGACAAGGACTAGAGTGAAGGGTGACTTAGGGTCGATCAGCAAGGCCCTTAGGTCCACCATGGCAGCTCTACACAAATGGAGCAATAAAAAACTGGGCAACATTACTAGGGAGATTGAGAAGTCCAGAACAAGGTTGGAGGAATTGACGAACATGAATGCTGACCGTAGTGAGATTCGGAAGGCCACAGACCATATGAATGAGCTGCTCTGCAAGGAGGAGATGATGTGGCTGCAACGATCCAGATTAGAGTGGTTGAAACATGGGGACCACAACACCAAAAAATTTCACCGTAAAGCAGTTTGGGGAGCCCGTAAAAATAAAATAAAGAGTCTCATGGATGATACTGGAGTTACTCACACAGAGCACAATGTTATGCAAGGCATGGTAATGTCGTATTTTCAAAATCTGTTTGAGGCTGACCATACGTTGCATCCGGGTACAGTGGTGGAGTTATTCAATCATGTGATCACAGACCAAATGAATGTGAAGCTTTACGAGGCGTTTACAGACACGGAAATTAGTGATGCACTTTTTCAGATTGGGCCTCTAAAGGCCCCGGGTCCGGATGGGTTTCCCGCAAGATTTTTTCAACGCCACTGGGCCACCTTGAAGGTGGACATTATTCAGGCGGTGAAGCAGTTCTTTGCTACCGGTATTATGCCGGAGGGTGTGAACAACACCACTATTGTGCTCATCCCCAAAGTGGATAATCCGAAGAAGCTGACGGAGTTCAGACCCATAAGCGTTTGTAACGTGGTGTACAAGATCATTGCCAAGTGCTTGGTTAATAGGTTAAGACCTATTTTCGGTGACATCATTTCTGAGGAACAGAGTGCATTCGTTCCCGGGAGGCTTATCACAGATAATTCCTTGCTGGCGTTCGAATGCACACACTACATTAAACAGGAAAAGGATCCAGATAAAAGTTTCCGTGCGTATAAACTGGATTTGTCAAAGGCATACGACCGGGTAGATTGGAGATTCCTGGAGCAAGTGATGCAAAAGATGGGCTTTGCGGACCAGTGGGTGAGGTGGATCATGACTTGTGTCACCTCGGTCCGTTACTGTGTTAATGTCAATGGAGCCCTCTCAGATTCATTTGCACCGTCGCGCGGGCTGCGGCAGGGAGATCCTTTATCCCCGTTTTTATTTCTTTTTGTAGCTGATGGTTTGGCTCCTATCTTTAGACAGGGTGTAAACGCCGGAAGTACGACACCGGTGCGTGTGTGTCCACGTGCACCGGGAATATCACACTTGTTGTTCGCCGACGACACCTTGTTATTCTTTCGAGCCACGGAGCAGGAGGCGGTTAGCATCAAGGAGGCACTAGCAAGATATGCTCAAGCTACTGGATAGTTGATCAACCCACACAAATGTTCAATTCTCTTTGGTGAACCATGCAGAACAAGAGACCGTGAGGCGGTCACACAAGTACTGGAGGTGCAGCATCATAGTTTTGAGGAGTGCTATCTTGGGCTCCCTACTCCCAATGGACGCATGTCAAAAAATAGGTTCCAAAACCTCCAACAGAAATATATGAAGAGAATGATGGATTGGGATGGATCTCACATGGCTCAAAGTGGAAGGGAAGTGCTAATAAAATCAGTGGCCCAGGCGATTCCGACGTATGTCATGAGCGTGTTCAAGCTTCCAGCTTCTACGTGTGAAGATCTTATGAGAATGATTCGGAATTTTTTCTGGGGAGTCGAGAAGGGGCGCAGGAAGATGCACTGGCGCGCATGGGTTCATCTTATCAGGCCTAAGGCACAAGGCGGGTTGATATGGCAGGCTGTGCAACACGGCCTGGAACTATTGAAAAAAGGGTTGATATGGCGCGTAGGCAATGGTAGCTCCATTCGAATATGGCGCGATAGGTGGATCCCGAGGAACGGCGACGGCAAACCAGTAACGCCGCAAGGCAGGTGCCGGCTACGCCGAGTGGCTGAACTACTGGACAACTACAGAGCATGGCGGATGGACGTATTTCGCGACACTTTCTATCCTGTCGATGCGGAGGAGATAGCAAAGATCCGCACCTCTCCTCGCATGGGCGAGGATCTTCTTGCCTGGGCACCAGAGCGGAGCGGGCGCTTCATGGTGCGGAGTGCTTATCGGCTTGCTCTGGAGGATCATCATCGACCTTCATCAGTCGCGGCGAGCAGGGCACCGGACGGGCGACAAGCCGTCTGGGCTTTTATTTGGAGGTGCCCTGCTCCTCCCAAGGTACGCACGTTCGTTTGGCACTTGATCACCGATTGCTTACCCACTTGGGTCAATAAAAAGCGTCGTGGGCTGGAAATATCTGATCAATGTCTACTCTGTGCTATGGAGCCGGAGGATACGTACCATGCTTTTTGTAGATGCCCGCCGGCAGTCGCGTTGTGGCGAGCGATGGCAGAGCACTGGAGAATCCCCAAGGCGTCAAATTTCCAGCGGACAGGCACGGAGTGGCTTGTCCAGACACTATGTGACTTGCCGGAGATGGAGCGGATGGAGCTAATGATGACGTTGTGGCGTTGTTGGCACGTCCGGAATGAGATGACACATAGTAAGCCGGCACCCCCTGTCGAGGCGTCCAAACGATTCCTAATCAGCTATATGAACTCGCTTGTCGGACTTCAAAACAATCCAGAAGCTGGTCCGGTGAAGGGCAAGCAGGTGGTGGACGTGGTGTGCTCAAAAAAACTGATATTACATGCTCCTGTTGGGCGGACAAGAGAGCATGCTCAATGGACGCCGCCGGATGCAGGTTGGACCAAACTGAATGTTGATGGTTCGTTTTGTTCAAACACAGGGACGGCAGGAGCAGGGATGGTTCTCCGGAACAGCTCAGGCGGGATCATTTTCTCATCTTGCCGTTAGCTACGAGTGTGTGCGGAGCCTCTGGAGGCTGAGCTTGCGGCATGCATGGAGGGTATTAACCTTGCCATGCAATGGACGCAGTTGCCGATCGAAGTCGAGATGGACTGTCTTGTTGCTGTCAACATGATCAAAGCTCCAGCGGTGGATAGGTCCGCTATGCTATGCTAATTGAGCAGATTAGGCCTTATACAACAGGAGGTGCTTAGAGAGATGCTTAGAAAAATAAACCGGGTTTTCTTGAAGCATCGGTGTCTATTTCTATAATAGAGACGCTTAGTTAAGCGTTTATCCTGTACAAATAAATACCGGTGCTTAAAAAACCTGGTTTATTTCTCTAAACACCTCCCCTAAGCACCTCCCATTGTACGAGGCCTTAGGAGGCTTATAAGGGAAGGGAGAGAGGTTAAGGTAGTTCATATTGTGCGTGAACAAAACGGTGTAAGCCATTACCTAGCTTTGTTTGGTAGAACTGAGAAACGCACGGCTGTTTGGCTCGGGTCAGGGCCAGGTGATGTGCCTGACTTGTGTAAGAATGAACTACCCTTTGTTTGTGTTGAGTATATTGTGTACGTGTATATGTGTGTGTAGGACACATCTCCTGTTTCCTTGTATAGTTGAGGTTGTGGCCCACCTCTGTACTTATATATACGTGCCTGGTGCACCGATCAATACATTGAGATTACATAGCCCATAACTTGTCCTTCTACATGATATCTATCGCAGCACGATTCTAACCCTAGCCGCTTGGCATGCCGCCACCGCCGTCACCGCCGCCCTCCTCCCGGCCGCCCGTCGCCGCTGGTCACCGCCAGACCATCCTCCGCCCGCTCGCCGCCGCCTCCTCCTGGCCCGCCGCCGCTGGTCACCGCCGCACCACCCTCCCGCCCGCTTCGCCGCGCCGCCTCCCCGAGGCCGCCGCCGCGCCCCACTGCTTCCGCCTCCCTCCACCCGCGTCGCGCCCCTCCCTCTCTCCCCGCGCCGCGCCCTACCCCCTCTCTCCCTCAACCCGCGCCGCACTCTACCACCCGAGCCGAACCACCATGAGTTCCTCCTCCACCGTCTCCAACCCGTTCGCCGGTCCCGATGTCACCCTCGTCCGCGACCTCAACATCCATGAGCGCGTCCCGGTCAAGCTCGATCACACCACCGCCTCCTACTCCGCTTGGAAGCGGTATTTTTCGCTTGTGTTCCGTGAGTACCTCCTACACGGCCACGTGGACGGCACCGTGGACTCGACGCTCATGATCAACGACAAGGAGTGGATGATCCTCGACGCCACCATCATTCGCTGGTTCTACCTCACCATCTCCAGTGACATCTTCCACACCGTGGTGAACGACGAGGACGACGCCTATGCGGTCTGGACCAAGCTCAACGGCCTCTTCACCGACAATCGGCTGCAGCGCAAGGTCCTCCTCTATGGTGAGTTTTACGGGTGCCAGCAACTTGACTCGTCCATCGATGATTTTTGCATGCGCCTCAAGAAGCTCGCCGACGAGCTCCATGATCTGGGGAAAGATCGCGACGAGCTCCTCACCAAGACCCTCTCCGGCGGCCTCAACGAGGACTTCGAACGCCGCCTCAACCTCACCTCATCCCGGGCCCACCTTCGCCAAGGTGGTCGCGTACCTCAAGCTAGAGGCGCCCGGATGCGGGTGGCACGGACGCTGCGACCCACACCGCCTTGTCGCCCGGCACCAAGCTCGGCCCGCCACCGCCCGCTGGCGCCGCCCGGCCGGCGGCGCCCGCTTTCCCGCCCGGCTTCCCGCCCGCCCGGCCGCCCCTTCCCGCCGCCCGGCCCGGCGGCCAATGAAGTCGTCGCAGCGGCAGCGAGGTGGCTGCATAGCGAGGCGGCGGCGGTGCTCGAGGAACACCTCGCCCGGCGCAGCCGGCCCCTCGGCCGGCGGCTCGAGGCTGCCGGCAGAACCCATGGACCGGCGTTGTCCACGCCTACTCCATGCCGGTTCCTCGGGCTCCTACTCCGGGCCTTCTCGGCGCTCGGCCTCCGTCACACCAGTCGTACTACGCCGCGCCAGCTCCTATGCGATTGCCCTACGGGCGGCCGCCGCCAGTGGGCCGCCCGGCTGACCACGGCCAGCTGCGCCGCCCCTCCCGCCGGCACCGTGGGACCCGACCCTTCTGGCGGCTCTCCACACCGCCCCTTCCCCGTCCAGCTACACCAGCGGTGGCGATTGGTACATGGACAGTGGCGCCACCGCTCATATGGCGGCGTATCCCGGTAACCTCCACACTGCCCATCCTGTCCACACCTCCAACCGCATTACCGTCGGTGACGGTTCTTCTCTTCCCATCACCCATATTGGACATACATATTTTCCGTCTAACTCCACTCCTATATCCATGTCTAATATTCTTGTTTCTCCTGACCTTATTAAAAATCTTGTTTCCGTTCATTCTCTTACACGTGAAAATCCGGTCCTTTGTTGAATTTGTGAATGTGGTTTTTCTGTTAAGGCCTTCGCCGCCGGATGGTGCTCCACCGATGTGACAGCCCGACCAGCTCTACCGGTTCACTCTGCCGCCTCCACCACTTCCGCCGCCCTGTCGCTCTCTCGCCACCGGAGTGGATCTACAGCACGCCGCTTGGGTCATCCTAATCCTGCCACCCTTCGCCACATACTTCGAGTTTTTCTTTCACGTGTAATAAGAACGAGGATCACTCGTGTCATGCATGTCGCCTCGGCAAACATGCTCGTCTTCCGTTTAGGCCTTCTTCCTTTGTTGCATCGTACCCGTTTGAATTAATTCATAGTGACGTTTGGACATCTCCTGTTGCAAGTAATACGGGCTTTCTTTATTTATCTTGTCATCCTTGATGATTTTTCACATTATGTGTGGACCTTCCCGTTGTGCCGCAAGTCGGATGTTATATCCACCCTTGCCGCTTTCTACTCTTACGTTCTCACGCAGTTTGTTCGACCCATTCTCGCGTTGCAGACAGACAACGGGAAGGAGTTTGACAACACCGCTGTTCGTAATCTTCTCACCACACATGCCACGATTTTTCGTCTCACTTGCCCGTATACCTCGCAGCAGGTCGTCTTTGGCGCATCCTTCGCACTCTTAATGACTGCGTTAGGACTCTTCTTTTTCATGCCACAGTGCCTCCGCGCTTTTGGCCTGACGCTCTCGCCACCGCTATCTCATCATCAACATCCGTCCATGCCGTACTCGCGGGAACTTTACACCCCACCACCTTCTCTTCGGCGCACCTCCCTCTTATGAAGGGCTTCGCATCTTCGGCTGCCTGTGCTACCCTAGCATCGCCGCCACTGCGCCTCATAAGCTTGCACCTCGCTCCGTCGCCTGCATCTTTTTCGGCTACCCACCTAACACTAAGGGCTACCGCTGCTACGATTCCGTCTCCCACCGTGTTTTCACCTCCCGACACGTTTACTTTGATGAGATGGTCTTCCCGTTTCAGCAGCATGTACCCCTTGTCGTCTCATCGCCGCCGGCCACCGGCGGCCCATCGACGACCTCGTCAGGTGGACGATCACGTCTGGCTCGTGGACCGCCTCCGGGCTTTGGCGGTCCCCGCGCCCTCTTGCCGGCGCCCACCCACCCGGCCTCCTCGCCGGCTCCGACGGCGCGGCCGGCGCCCCGCCTTCACCGCCGCCCCGACTTCGGCGCCGCGAGTCGGCGCTGCCGGCTCGGCCGCCTCCTCTGCCGCCTCGGCGCTGCCGCCTCGCCCGGCCCCGGCGCTGTCGCCTCGCTGGCTCCGCCGCCCGGCTGTAGCGCCCGACGCCGCCGCCGCCTCGCCGGCCCAGCGCCGACCGCCTCGCCGGTGGCTCCGGTGGCTCCGTCCGGCCGTCACCCGCTTCGCCAGACCGCATTCATTGTCCGAGTCTCCGGTACTCGCGTGATGAGTACGTCCTCGCCGCCTCCGCCGTGGAGCCGTCGCCCATTCCTGCGTCCGCTCGCGCCGCCCTCCGTGATCCTCACTGGCTTGCGGCGATGCAGGAAGAGTTCGACGCTCTTCAACGGAACCGCACTCGACCACGGTTCCCCGGCCTCCTCGCGCCAATGTCATCACCGGCAAGTGGGTCTTTCGCTATAAGACTTCGCTCGACGGTACCCTTTGAGCGCCATAAGGCTCGTTGGGTGGTCGCGGTTTCCGCCAGCCGTCTTTGAGTTGACTTCACCGAGACGCTTGCCCCGGTTGTCAAACCGGCACGATCCGCACCGTCCTCGGCTCGCCGTCTCCCGCGGCTGGCCTGTTCACCGGATGGATGTCTCCAACGCCTTTCTCCACGGTCATCTTGAAGAGCAGGTGTTTTGTGAGCAACCCACTGGCTTCGTCGACGCTTCACTTCCCGGCCATGTGTGCCTGCTGTCTCGCTCTCTTTACGGGCTGAAGCAGGCACCCCGAGCCTGGTACCAGCGGATCGCCGGGTTTCTTAAGACATCGGGCTTCGGCGTCACTCGCCGGACGCCTCACCGCTTGTATATCGCCACGGTGACACGATCGCATATTTGCTGCTTTACGTCGACGACATCATCCTCGACAGCCTCCTCCACGGCCGTTCTTCGCCAGATTACTCTCCGGCTGCGTGGCGAGTTTGCTATCAAGGACACAGGTGCTTTACATTATTTCCTTGGCATTGAGGTCGTTCGGCGTCCGGACGGTTTCTTTCTTCATCGCCAGGCGTATGCACATGAGCTTCTTGAGCGTCTTTGGCATGCTCAATCGCCATCCTGTTGCTACTCACAGCCGACCACGAAGGCCAAGGTCTCTGCTCTTGAGGGTTCGCCGCTGCGTCGGATGCTCCTTTCTACCGGTCTATTGTCGGCGCCCTACGACTTGACTCTCACCAGACCGGATCTTCAAGATGTCTTTGTACAGGTGTGTCTCCACATGCACGCCCCTCGTGACTCTAATTGGACTCTCGTGAAGCGGATCCTTCGCTACATCCGCGGCACGATGTCCCTCGGGTTGACACTTACGGCGTCCACTTCTCTGGAGATGATGGCTTACTCCGATGCAGACTGGGCCGACTGCCCCGATACTCGTCGGTCCACCTCTGGCTACTGCGTCTACCTCGGTCCTTCCCTCGTCTCGTGGTCGTCCAAGCGACAACCCACGGTTTCGCCGCTTCAGCGCCGGAGGTCGAAATCGAGCTGTGGCCAACGTTGTTGCCGAGTGCACCTGGCTTCGACAGTTACTTCAGGAGCTACATCACGATGTCTCCCAGGCTACGCACTACAAGAAACCTGTTAATCTATGATGGATTTCCGGTGACATTTTGAAAATCCGTCATGGACGTCATGGTACAGCCCCACAGGCCCGCCAAAGCCCGCTAAGCCCGCCTAACCTTTTCCCATATAAAACGCTAACCCTAACCCTCATCCTCTCTCCCTCCTCCGCAGCCCCCTCCTGATTCCTCATCGCCACCACCCACCACCTCCTCGCCCCCTCCTCCCACAGCACGCCGCCGTCCCTCCCCCGCCTCTCCTCTCACCTAGCGTCTCCGGCAGCTACCAGATCGGCCGCATCCCCCATACATCCATCCCTGTCACAAACAATCTCTCTCTCCCCTATGACCCCTCACGACACGGTCAACGGCCATCGATTCCGCGATGTTCACCATCTCACGGACACACACAAGCTGGTCTCCGACCCTAGCCCTCCAGCCGGGCTAGATCCACCTCTCCGGTCTTCAGCCGCCATGACCCCGAGTCCCTGGCTAGGGTTTCGGCCATGGTGTTGCCTCCATCGCCGGCGCGTCTCCGACGACTCCGCTGTGTTCTAGACCGCGCGCCCTCGTGCTCTCCCCGCCTCCTGGATGGCAACCCCTATCTGTTGGGAACGTAGTAATTTCAAAAAAAATTCCTACGATCACGCAAGACCATGGTGATGACATAGCAACGAGAGGGAAGAGTGTCCGTCCACGTACCCTCGTAGACCGAAAGCGGAAGCGTTATAACAACGCGGTTGATGTAGTCGTACGTCTTCACGATCCGACCGATCCAAGCACCGAACGTCACGGCACCTCCGGAAGTTACGCACACGCTCAGCTCGATGGCGATCCCCGGACTCCGATCCAGCAAAGTGTCGGGATGAGTTCCACAAGACGACGGCGTGGTGATGATGTTGATGCTCCACCGACGCAGGGCTTCGCCTAAGCTCCGCGACGATATGACTTCTCCGGCGAGGCTTCGCCTAAGCTCCGCGACGATATGACCGAAGTGGAATATGGTGGAAGGGGCACCGCACACGGCTAAGGAAAGATCCGTAGATCAACTTGTGTGTCATGGGGTGCCCCCTGCCCTGTGATATAAAGGAGCCAAGGGGAGGTGGCCGCCCAAGGAGGAGGCGCAAAGGGAGTCCTACTCCTCCGGGAGTAGGACTCCCTCCAATCCTAGTTGGATTAGGATTCCTGAGGGGAAAGAGAGAGAGGGGGCCGGCCCACCTTTCCTAGTCCTAATAGGACTAGGGGAAGGGGGGCGCGACCACCTAGGGCTGCCCTTCTCCTTTCCTCCAAGGCCCAAGATGGGCCCATGTAGTTCCCGGGGTTCCGGTAACCTCCGGTACTCGATAAATTCCGATTTCACTCGGAACCTTTCCGATGTCCAAATGTAGGCTTCCAATATATCAATCTTTATGTCTCGACCATTTCGAGACTCCTCGTCATGTCCGTGATCACATCCGGGACTCGAACAAACTTCGGTGCATCAATACTTATAAACTCATAATGAACTGTCATCGAAGCGTTAAGCGTTGCGGACCCTACGGGTTCGAGAACTATGTAGACATGACCTAGAACCATTCTCGGTCAATAACCAATAGCGGAACCTGGATGCCCATATTGGTTCCTACATATTCTACGAAGATCTTTATCGGTCAAACCGCATAACGACATACGTTGTTCCCTTTGTCATCGGTATGTTACTTACCCGAGATTCGATCGTCGGTATCCAATACCTAGTTCAATCTCGTTACCGTAAGTCTCTTTACTCGTTCCGTAATACATCATCTCACAACTAACTCATTAGTTGTAATGCTTGCAAGGCTTAAGTGATGTGTATTACCGAGAAGGCCTAGAGATACCTCTCCGACAATCGGAGTGACAAAACCTAATCTCGAAATACGCCAACCCAACAAGTACCTTTGGAGACACCTGTAGTACTCCTTTATAATCACCCGATTACGTTGTGATGTTTGGTAGTACCCAAAGTGTTCCTCCGTAAACGGGAGTTGCATAATCTCATAGTTATAGGAACATGTATGGGTCATGAAGAAAGCATTAACATACTAAACGATCAAGTGTTAAGCTAACGGAATGGGTCATGTCAATCAGATCATTCAACTAATGATGTGACCTTGTTAATCAAATAACAACTCCTTGTTCATGGTTAGGAAACATAACCATCTTTGATTAACAAGCTAGTCAAGTAGAGGCATACTAGTGACATACTGTTTGTCTATATATTCACACATGTATTATGTTTCCGGTTAATACAATTCTAGCATGAATAATAAACCTTTATCATGATATAAGGAAATAAATAATAACTTTATTATTGCCTCTAGGGCATATTTCCTTCAGCCTCCCACTTGCACTAGAGTCAATAATCTAGATTACAAAGTGATGATCCTAACACCCATGGAGTCTTGGTGCCGATCATGTTTTGCTCGTGGAAGAGGCTTAGTCAATGGGTCCGCAACATTCAGATCCGTATGTATTTTGCAAATCTCTATGTCTCCCACTTGGACTTGGTCCCGAATGGAATTGAAGCGTCTCTTGATATGCTTGGTCCTCTTGTGAAATCTGGATTCCTTTGCCAAGGCAATTGCACCAGTATTGTCACAGAAGATCTTCATCGGTCCCAATGCACTAGGTATGACACCTAGATCGGAAATGAACTTTTTCATCCAGACTCCTTCATTCGCTGCTTCCGAAGCAGCTATGTACTCCGGTTCACATGTAGATCCCGCCACGACGCTTTGTTTAGAACTGCACCAACCGATGACTCCACCGTTTAATAAAAACACGTATCCGGTTTGCGATTTAGAATCGTCCGGATCGTTGTCAAAGCTTGCATCGACGTAACCATTTACGACTAGCTCTTTGTCACCTCCATATATGAGAAACATATCCTTAGTCCTTTTCGTGTATTTTAGGATGTTCTTGACCACCGCCCGATGATCCATTCCTGGATTACTTTGGTACCTTCCTGCCAAGCTTACAGCTAAGCATACGTCAGTCCGGTACACAAGATTGCATACATGATAGAGCCTATGGCTGAAGCATAGGGAACATCTTTCATTTTCTCTCTATCTTCTGCTGTGGTCGGGCATTGAGTCTGACTCAATCTTATACCTTGCAACACAGGCAAAAAACCTTTCTTTGCCTGATCCATTTTGAACTTTTTTCAAAACTTTATCAAGGTATGTGCTTTGTGAAAGTCCAATTAAGCGTCTTGATCTATCTCTATAGATCTTGATGCCCAATATGTAAGCAGCTTCACCGAGGTCTTTCATTGAAAAACTTTTATTCAAGTATCCTTTTATGCTATCCAGAAATTCTATATCATTTCCAATCAACAATATGTCGTCCACATATAATATCGTAAATGCTACAGAGCTCCCACTCACTTTCTTGTAAATACAGGCTTCTCCAAAAGTCTGTACAAACCCATATGCTTTGATCACACTATCAAAGCGTTTATTCCAACTCCGAGAGGCTTGCACTGCACCATAAATTGATCGTTGGAGCTTGCACACTTTGTTAGCACCCTTTGGATCGACAAAACCTTCTCGTTGCATCATATACAACTCTTCTTCTAGAAATCCATTCAAGAATGCAGTTTTTACATCCATTTGCCAAATTTCATAATCATAAAATGCGGCAATTGCTAACATGATTCGGACAGACTTAAGCATCGCTACGGGTGAGAAAGTCTCATCGTAGTCAACCCCTTGAACTTGTCGAAAACCTTTCGCAACAAGTCGAGCTTTGTAGACAGTTATATTACCATCGGCGTCGGTCTTCTTCTTAAAGATCCATTTATTTTCAATGGCTTGCCGATCATCGGGCAAGTCAACCAAAGTCCATACTTTGTTCTCATACATGGATCCCATCTCAGATTTCATGGCTTCCAGCCATTTTGCGGAATCTGGGCTCACCATCGCTTCTTCATAGTTTGTAGGTTCGCCATGGTCAAGTAACATGACTTCGTAATAGGATTACCGTACCACTCACCGTGCGTATTTTACTCTGGTTGACCTCACGAGGTTCGAGAGTAACTTGATCTGAAGTTTCATGATCATCATCATTAGTTTCCTCACTAATTGGTGTAGTTGAGGAACCATTTCTTGTGATGAACTACTTTCCAATAAGGGAGCAGATACAGTTATCTCATCAAGTTCTACTTTCCTCCCACTCACTTCTTTCGAGAGAAACTCTTTCTCTAGAAAGGATCCGATTTTAGCGACGAAAATCTTGCCTTCAGATCTGTGATAGAAGGTGTACCCAACAGTTTCCTTTGGGTATCCTATGAAGACACATTTTTCCGATTTGGGTTCGAGCTTATCTGGTTGAAGTTTCTTTACATAAGCATCGCAGCCCCAAACTTTAAAAAACGACAACTTTGGTTTCTTGCCAAACCACAGTTCATAAGGCGTCGTCTCAACGGATTTTGACGGTGTTCTATTCAACGTGAATGCGGCCGTCTCTAAAGCATAACCCCAAAACGATAGCGGTAAATCGGAAATAGACATCATAGATCGCACCATATCTAGTAAAGTACGACACGACGCTCGGACACACCATTTCTCCGTGGTGTTCCGGTGGCATGAGTTGCGTAAACTATTCCACATTGTTTCAAATGTAAACCAAACTCGTAACTCAAATATTCTCCTCCACGATCAGATCGTAGAAATTTTATTCTCTTGTTACGATGATTTTCCACTTCACTCTGAAATTCTTTGAACTTTTCAAATGTTTCAGATTTGTGTTTCATTAAGTAGATATACCCATATCTGCTCAAATCATCTGTGAAGGTGAGAAAATAACGATACCCGCCGCGTGCCTCAACATTCATCGGACCACAAACATCAGTATGTATGATTTCCAACAAATCAGTTGCTCGCTCCATAGTTCCGGAGAACGGCGTTTTAGTCATCTTGCCCATGAGGCACGGTTCGCAAGTACCAAGTGATTCATAATCAAGTGATTCCGTAAGTCCATCAAGATGGAGTTTCTTCATGCGTTTACACCGATATGACCTAAACGGCAAGGCCACAAATAAGTTGCACTATCATTATCAACTCTGCATCTTTTGGCTTCAACATTATGAATATGTGTATCACTACTGTCGAGATTCAACAAGAATAGACCATTCTTTAAGGGTGCATGGCCATAAAAGATATTACTCATATAAATAGAACAACCATTATTCTCTGATTTAAATGAATAACCGTCTCGCATTAAACAAGATCCAGATATAATGTTCATGCTCAACGCTGGCACCAAATAACAATTATTTAGGTCTAAAACTAATCCCGAAAGTAGATGTAGAGGTAGCGTGCCGACTGCGATCACATCGACTTTGGAACCATTTCCAACGCCAAGATCGTCACCTCGCCCTTAGCCAATCTTCGCAATCCGTAGTTCCTGCTTCGAAGTTGCAAATATTAGCAACAGTAACCGAGATCAAATACCAGTACTATCATGAGTATTAGTAAGGTACACATCAATAACATGTATATCACATATACCTTTGTTCACCTTGCCATCCTTTTTATCCGCCAAATACTTGGGGCAGTTCCGCTTCCAAAGGTCCGTCTGCTTGCGGTAAAACACTCGATTTCAGGCTTAGGTCCAGACTTGGGTTTCTTCTCTTGATCAGCAACTTTCTTGCTGTTCTTTTGAAGTTTCCTTCTTCTTCCCTTTGCCCTTTTTCTTGAAACTAGTGGTCTTGTTGATCATCAACACTTGATGCTCTTTCTTGATTTCTACCTCCGCAGCTTTTAGCATCGCGAAGAGCTCGTGAATTGTCTTAGTCATCCCTTGCATATTATAGTTCATCACGAAGCTCTTGTAGCTTGGTGGCGATGATTGGAGAATTACATCAATGACACTATCATCCGGAAGATTAACTCCCGGCTGAATTAAGTGATTGTTATACCCGGACATTTTGAGTATGTGCTCACCGATGTAACTATTCTCCTCCATCTTGCAGCCATAGAACTTATTGGAGACTTCATATCTCTCAATCCGGCATTTGCTTGAAATATTAACTTCAACTCCTGGAACATCTCATATGCTCCATGACGCTCAAAACGTCGTTGAAGACCCGGTTCTAAGCCGTAAAGCATGGCACACCGAACTATAGAGTAGTCATCAGCTCTGCTTTGCCGGGACGCTCACAACTTCTCGCTCGGCATCTGCAGCAGGCTGTCACCCAGCGGTGCTTCCAGGGCGTAATTTTTCTATGCAGCAATGAGGATAATCCTCAAATTACGGACCCGATCCGTGTAATTGCTACCATCATCTTTCAACTTTGCTTTCTCAAGGAACGCATTAAAATTCAACGGAACAACAAAGACGAGCCATCTATCTACAAAAACATAGACAAGCAAAATACTATCAGTACTAAGTTCATGATAAATTTAAGTTCAATTAATCATATTAAAAACTCCCACTTAGACAGACATCTCTCTAGTCATCTAAGTGATCACGTGATCCATATCAACTAAACCATGTCCGATCATCACGTGAGATGGAGTAGTTTCAATGGTGAACATCACTATGTTGATCATATCTACTATATGATTCACGCCGACCTTTCGGTCTCCGTGTTCGAGGCCATATCTGTTATATGCTAGGCTCGTCAAGTTTAACTGAGTATTCCGCGTGCAACTGTTTTGCACCCGTTGTATTTGAACGTAGAGCCTATCACACCCGATCATCACGTGGTGTCTCAAAGACGAAGAACTTTTGCAACGGTGCATACTCAGGAGAACACTTCTTGATAATTTTTAGTGAGAGATCATCTTATAAGGCTACCGTCAATCAAAGCAAGATAAGATGCATAAAGGATAAACATCACATGCAATCAATATAAGTGATATGATATGGTCATCATCATCTTGTGCTTGTGATCTCCATCGCCAAGCACGCCATGATCACCATCGCCACCGGGCGCGACACCTTGATCTCCATCGTAGCATCGTTGTCGTCTCGCCAACTATTGCTTCTACGACTATCGCTACTCCTTAGTGATAAAGTAAAGCAATTACATGGCGTTGCATTTCATACAATAAAGCGACAACCATATGGCTCCTGCCATTGTCGATAACTCGGTTACAAAACATGATCATCTCATACAATAAAATATAGCATCACGTTTGACCATAACAAATCACAACATGCCCTGCAAAAACAAGTTAGACGTCCTCTACTTTGTTGTTGCAAGTTTTACGTGGCTGCTACGGGCTGAGCAAGAACCGTTCTTACCTACGCATCAAAACCACAACGATAGTTTGTCAAATAGACTCAGTTTTAACCTTCTCAAGGACCGGGCGTAGCCACACTCGGTTCAACTAAGGTGAGAGAGACAGACACCCGCCGGTCACCTTTAAGCAACGAGTGCTCGGAGCGGTGAAACCAGTCTCGCGTAAGCGTCCGCGTAATGTCGGTCCGGGCCGCTTCATCTCACAATACCGCTGAACCAAAGTATGACATGCTGGTAGGCAGTATGACTTGTATCGTCCACAACTCACTTGTGTTCTACTCGTGCATATGACGTCAACACATAAAACCAGGCTCGGATGCCACTGTTGGGAACGTAGTAATTTCAAAAAAAAATCCTACGATCACGCAAGACCATGGTGATGACATAGCAACGAGAGGGAAGAGTGTCCGTCCACGTACCCACGAAGACCGAAAGCGGAAGCCTAATAACAACGCGGATGATGTAGTCGTACGTCTTCACGATCCGACCGATCCAAGCACCGAACGTACGGCACCTCCGAGTTCAACACACGCTCAGCTCGATGACGATCCCGGACTCCGATCCAAAGAAAGTGTCGGGATGAGTTCCACAAGACGACGGCGTGGTGATGATGTTGATGCTCCACCGACGCAGGGCTTCGCCTAAGCTCCGCGATGATATGACTTCTCCGGCGCAGGGCTTCGCCTAAGCTCCGCGACGATATGACCGAAGTGGAATATGGTGGAAGGGGGCACCGCACACGGCTAAGGAAAGATCCGTAGATCAACTTGTGTGTCATGGGGTGCCCCCTGCCCCGTGATATAAAGGAGCCAAGGGGAGGTGGCGGCCCAAGGGAGGCGCGCAAAGGAGTCCTACTCTCCGGGAGTAGGACTCCCCTCCAATCCTAGTTGGATTAGGATTCCGGAGGGGAAAGAGAGAGAGGGGCGGCCCACCTTTCCTAGTCCTAATAGGACTAGGTGAAGGGGGGCGCGCCACCTAGGGCTGCCCTTCTCCTTTCCTCCAAGGCCCACTATGGGCCCATGTAGTTCCCGGGGGTTCCGGTAACCTCCGGTACTCCGGTAAATTCGATTTCACTCGGAACCTTTCCGATGTCCAAATGTAGGCTTCCAATATATCAATCTTTATGTCTCGACCATTTCGAGACTCCTCGTCATGTCCGTGATCACATCCGGGACTCGAACAAACTTCGGTGCATCAATACTTATAAACTCATAATGAACTGTCATCGAAGCGTTAAGCGTGCAGACCCTACGGGTTCGAGAACTATGTAGACATGACCTAGAACCATTCTCGGTCAATAACCAATAGCGGAACCTGGATGCCCATATTGGTTCCTACATATTCTACGAAGATCTTTATCGGTCAAACCGCATAACGACATACGTTGTTCCCTTTGTCATCGGTATGTTACTTACCCGAGATTCGATCGTCGGTATCCAATACCTAGGTCAAACTCGTTACCGGTAAGTCTCTATACTCGTTCCGTAATACATCATCTCACAACTAACTCAGTAGTAGAAATGCTTGAAAGGATTAAGTAAAGTGCATTACCGAGAATGCCTTGAGATACCTCTCCGAGCAATCGGAGTGACAAAACCTAATCTCGAAATACGCCAACCCAACAAGTACCTTTGGAGACACTGTAGTACTCCTTTATAATCACCCGATTCACGTTGTGATGTTTGGTAGTACCCAAAGTGTTCCTCCGCAAACAGGAGTTGCATAATCTCATAGTTATAGGAACATGTATGGGTCATGAAGAAAGCATTAACATACTAAACGATCAAGTGTTAAGCTAACGGAATGGGTCATGTCAATCAGATCATTCAACTAATGATGTGACCTTGTTAATCAAATAACAACTCCTTGTTCATGGTTAGGAAACATAACCATCTTTGATTAACAAGCTAGTCAAGTAGAGGCATACTAGTGACATACTGTTTGTCTATATATTCACACATGTATTATGTTTCCGGTTAATACAATTCTAGCATGAATAATAAACCTTTATCATGATATAAGGAAATAAATAATAACTTTATTATTGCCTCTAGGGCATATTTCCTTCACTATCTGGGTTTGCTCACGCGCGTCGGGGTGGACGGCTGCGACCCCGACCTCCTCTGCCGCGGTGCATCCTATGGCAACCTCCTCTGCAGCATTTGGACCACTGCAGGCCCTCCCTTGCCCAGGTGAGCACCTCAAACCCCATCTTCCTCTCCTCCTACCATCTTTTTTGTTATGATGTGCTTTGACTGACTCAACGTCTTCATATATATATATCTGAACAGGTCCCGGTTCTTGGAAGCATAGAACATCTATTTGCCGTGTGCAGTAATAGTTTTGGTGTCAAGCTTCTATAAATAAAGGAGGTGAACATCTATTTGCCGTGTCCTTTGTGTACTTTGTAGTATCTATATAATAATTAGAGATACATGATAACTCAGTTCAGTTTAAGCGTATGATTTTCTTATCTTGTTTGGTTGGGTTACATATTTATAGATATAACTGTTGGGACATTGCGCACCATAATTCCAAACCTATCTAGTACTAATGTTGTGTACGCTCAAGACATTCCATTTCATATGCTCATGGGTGGACATGTTGCTTGTACAAATGCTCTGTACTTATTTCCTATTCTTACAACCAACTAGCATCGTTTCTCTGACTCCAAATCATATATTTGCTAGCTGCCTGTAGATTCTGCTGAGATCGGTGTTAGTCTTTTTGGGCTTGATTCATTCAAGCAAACTATCTATAGATAACTATTTCATTTATTTATTTGTAAGTTTTTTTTTGCGGAAGGACAGTATACCTGAGCCAGCTACTAGAGCTGGGATTATTAAGTTCAGGTTTTGTATCCTTGTGTACTGTATATATCTTCTCAATTTCTCATCAACTAATTTATACTATGTATTGGTGAGGTCGGATTTCATTTTCTGAAAAAGAATGCAATATTAAGAATAAAGTTTTAACAAGGAAAATGGAAAGTAGGATCGTGCAGCTTCCCCAATTTCATTTATCATATAATTGATAAAAAAAGGTCCAACACTGTGAGGGTTAAATGTTAATTGCCTAGTGTGGCTACTGCCTTCCCTAACTCTTAACGGTGTGTGTCTGTGCGTGCTGATAAGGTGGTAGCAATTGCTATCGAGGGCTCTGGTTCAGTAGTCTGTGTCTTGTGTGTGCGTGCTTCCTCTCTGAAATTTAAGACTGAATTTTCTCTGTATCTTGTACACTGCAGGGTACCAAATAGAGACAAACAGCAGGGTATTAAGTAGAGACAGTGGTAACAAATAGAGACAAACAGCAGGGTACTAAGTAGAGACAACCCGCTGCACTGTGGTATGTGGCCTTCTATCAAGATCTAATTCGGTTTAGATTTTCCCCTAGGTCTCGGAGACATGATTTGTGTTACTTTATTAACATGTCGACATGTTCTGTTCAGAGTTTTCTCCCTAGACATTTATTTTTCTGTCCTTGCTGTGTCCTGCAGCCTGGTGAATATGTATTCCAGAAATAAGTTTAATCTGAACCTAAGAAGAAAATTACAACAGTATGGCAGTCCTACAGCTAGAATACAGAGGTTTAAACCTGCTATTAATTTGTGTACTAAGCATATGTATTAATGAGTCAATTTAGAGTAGTAGTACTACTATTAGTTGTGCACCTAGAAGTACTAGCACCAAGGCCACGTGTTAACAAACTGTCTCTCAGTCAGGCACAAACTCAGCTAGCACTTGCCAACAAAGTGACACAATACATTTTTTCTTCAACTCGTTTGCTCCATGCCTATGTCACCCTCCTCAATAGTGCTATTGGCAAGTGATCCTAAATCTTTTTCATGATGTTGTTCCTCTTTTTTCGATCACTTAACACTTGAATTGTCTGATTATGATCTCTTGTTTTTGGGATGCAGGTCTGGTAGTGCTGCAACAACCGTGCCGTTGCATGGCACACAATAGAGCCTGAGAGGGCAGCAACGGTGGTAGTGATGGAGCTGCTCCGCGATCAACCAGGGGTTAGTTCTCTACTGCCATTCCTATGATTTCTCCGCTATTTCCATTCCCTAGCTGAACTGCTACTGAAATGCACCTATTTGGTTGATCCAGTTCAAAGTTACACATATTTCATGAGGATGCGATTTTCAACTAATTTGCTTGTACCACATGGATCTTGGTGGTTAAATTTATGTTCTTATGCACTCGAATCAAAGTATTTACTATTGTTAGTGACTTGATAAGTATTTAATTTCATGTTTAAACTTGTTGAGACATGAACATTAGAAGCTTACGCCATCCAGTGTCCGATTTGCAAAGGGCTTCACGTCATGGGTATTGTTTATTAATGATGCCAGTTTTTGGCGGATTTATATATGGCCTCTACTGCTGCTGCTATAGTACTTGAGTTATGCGATGTATGTTTTATTTCGTTGTCAATTATATGTCAACTTGATTAGACTTTCATTTGACACATTTCTATTTGGATCAATTTGTAGCACCCTTATGTTTATAGTTGTTTTATAGTAGATACTTTTTATTCTCATTTCTAAGCTAAGATTTGAGGATTTTGGAAAGCATGTAATTTATTTATTTTAGTTTCTTCCAATTCTCATATTTCTACTATTAATTCATGTCTACAAAATGTCTAATGTTGTTGTAAATATGATAGGTATGATTGGGCAGCGGTCTACTTGGTGCTATCCATCACAATCTGCCATGGCATGTAGCCTCCAGTAGGAGGGTCAACGACAACATGAATAACAGCCTTAGTAGTTTATATGGGTTGTTGATGTAAATTGCATTTGTACTTGTTCCTAACCTTGCTGTGACATGTACATTGTCAATATATGTTGTATATTATATTATTATGGAGGATTTTACAAACTGCTATGTTGCATATATACCTATGGATGGCTGCATATTGAATGATTTGTGTGACGATAACATGTCTTGGGCCAAAATTGGAATTATGATTTGTGCACCACATTATGCTAAAAGTGTGTTATCTCAAATTGGGCTGAAAGAAATGGACCATACCAAATTTAATTTGATCCTAAATCCATGACGGATTTTGTGACAAAAAGTAGCGACACGTGAGGGCAGCCACATCATTCTAGAAAATCCTATGTGGCGTTGCTCCATGACGGTTTGTTTTGTCATGAAGGATTGGGCCTAGATTGGGCTTGGACGGGCTTAATGCAGATCCATGACGGTCAAAAACCGTCATGGAAGGTACGATGCCAAATTATGACGCGATATACATGACGGATTCTAAATTCGTCGTGGACGGACACGCATGACAGTTTTTGATTGATTTGTGACGGACTTGATCCGTCATGTATTAACAGATTTCTTGTAGTGACGGTTCTCTACTGTGACAACGTCTCTGCGGTGTACCTCTCCGCCAACCCCGTTCATCATCGCCGGACTAAACACATCGAGCTGGACATTCACTTTGTGCGCGAGCAGGTGGCTCTTGGACGCATGCGGGTTCTCCATGTGCCGACTGAAGGAAATATGCCCTAGAGGCAATAATAAAGTTATTATTTATTTCCTTATATCATGATAAATGTTTATTATTCATGCTAGAATTGTATTAACCGGAAACATAATACATGTGTGAATACATAGACAAACAGAGTGTCACTAGTATGCCTCTACTTGACTAGCTCGTTAATCGAAGATGGTTATGTTTCCTAACCATAGACATGAGTTGTCATTTGATTAACGGGATCACATCATTAGGAGAATGATGTGATTGACATGACCCATTCCGTTAGCCTAGCACCCGATCGCTTAGTATGTTGCTATTGCTTTCTTCATGACTTATACATGTTCCTGTAACTATGAGATTATGCAACTCCTGCTTACCGGAGGAACACTTTGGTGCTACCAAACGTCACAACGTAACTGGGTGATTATAAAGGAGTACTACAGGTGTCTCCAAAGGTACATGTTGGGTTGGCGTATTTCGAGATTAGGTGTTGTCACTCCGATTGTCGGAGAGGTATCTCTGGGCCCTCTCGGTAATGCACATCATTATAAGCCTTGCAAGCAATGTGACCAATGAGTTGGTTACGGGATAAAGCATTACAGAACGAGTAAAGAGACTTGCCGGTGACGAGATTGAACTAGGTATTGGATACCGACGATCGAATCTCGGGCAAGTAACATACCGATGACAAAGGGAACAACGTATGTTGTTATGCGGTTTGACCGATAAAGATCTTCGTAGAATATGTAGGAACCAATATGGGCATCCAGGTTCCGCTTATTGGTTATTGACCAAGAATAGTTCTCGGTCATGTCTACATAGTTCTCGAACCCGTAGGGTCCGCACGCTTAAGGTTTCGATGATGCTTATATTATGAGTTTATGAGTTTTGATGTACCGAAGGAGTTCGAGTCCCGGATGAGATCAGGGACATGACGAGGAGTCTCGAAATGGTCGAGACGTAAAGATCGATATATTGGACGACTATATTCGGAGTTCGGAAAGGTTCCGAGTGATTCGGGTATTTTTCGAGTACCGAGAGTTACGGGAATACGTATTGGGCCTTATTGGGCCATACGGGAACGAAGCGAAAAGGGCCTCAAGGGTGGCCGCACTCTTCCCTTGGTCTGGTCCGAATTGGACTAGGGAAGGCGCCTTCCTTCCTTCTCCTTTTCCCTTCCCTTTCCTTCTCTCCTACTGTACTACATGGAAGGTTTCCTAGTTGGACTAGGAAAGGGGAATCCTACTCCGGGAGTAGGACTCCCCTTGGTGCGCCTCCTCCCAGGCCGCCACCCCTCCCTTGCTCCTTTATATACGGGGCAGGGGGCACCCTAGAAGACACAAGTTGATCTACGGATCGTTCCTTAGCCGTGCGGTGCCCCCTCCACCATATTCCACTTCGGGTCATATCGTCATGAGCTTAGGCGAAGCCCTGCCGGAGAAGTCATATCGTCATGAGCTTAGGCGAAGCCAGCGTCGGTGGAGCATCATCATCGCTACCACGCCGTCAGGCCGACGGAACTCATCCTCGACACTTTGTTGGATCGAGTCCGGGATCGTCATCGAGCTGAACGTGTGCAGAACTCGGTGGTGCCGTACGTTCGGTACTTGGATCGGTCGGATCGTGAAGACGTACGACTACATCAACCGCGTTGTTATAACGCTTCCGCTTACGGTCTACGAGGGTACGTGGACATACACTCTCAGCTCTCGTTGCTATGCATCACCATGATCCTTGCGTGTGCGTAGGAAATTTTTTTGAAATTACTACATTCCCCAACAGTGGCATCCGAGCCTGGTTTTATGCGTTGATGTTATATGCACGAGTAGAACACAAGTGAGTTGTGGGCGATACAAGTCATACTGCCTACCAGCATGTCATACTTTGGTTCAGCGGTATTGTGAGATGAAGCGGCCCGGACCGACATTACGCGTATGCTTACGCGAGACTGGTTTCACCGTTACGAGCACTCGTGCTTAAAGGTGGCTGGCGGGTGTCTGTCTCTCTCACTTTAGTTGAACCGAGTGTGGCTACGCCCGGTCCTTGAGAAGGTTAAAACGGAGTCTATTTGGCGAAGTATCGTTGTGGTCTTGATGCGTAGGTGAGATTGGTTCTTGCTTAAGCCCGTAGCAGCCACGTAAAATTTGCAACAACAAAGTAGAGGACGTCTAACTTGTTTTTGCAGGGCATGTTGTGATGTGATATGGTCAAGACGTGATGCTATATTTTATTGTATGAGATGATCATGTTTTGTAACCGAAGTTATCGGCAATCGGCTGGAGCCATATGGTTGTCGCTTATTGTATGAAATGCAAACGCCTGTAATTGCTTTACTTTATCTCTAAGCGGTAGCGATAGTCGTAGAAGCAATAGATGGCGAACGACAACGATGCTACGATGGAGATCAAGGTGTCGCTACCGGTGACGATGGTGATCACGACGGTGCTTGGAGATGGAGATCACAAGCACGAGATGATGATGGCCATATCATATCACTTATATTGATTGCATGTGATGTTTATCCTTTATGCATCTTATTTTGCTTTGATTGACGGTAGCATTATAAGATGATCTCTCACTAAAATTATCAAGAAGTGTTCTCCCGAGTATGCACCGCTATGAAAGTTCTTCGTCTTTGAGACACCACGTGATGATCGGGTGTGATAGGCTCTACGCTCAAATACAACGGGTGCAAAACAGTTGCGCACGCAGAATACTCGAGTTAAACTTGACGAGCCTAGCATATAACAGATATGGCCTCGGAACACGGAGACCGAAAGGTCGAACGTGAATCATATAGTAGATATGATCAACATAGTGATGTTCACCATTGAAACTACTCCATCTCACGTGATGATCGGACATGGTTTAGTTAATTTGGATCACGTAATCACTTAGATGACTAGAGAGATGTCTGTCTAAGTGGGAGTTTTAATATGATTAATTAAAACTTAAATTTATCATGAACTTAGTCCTGGTAGTATTTTGCAAATTATGTTGTAGATCAATAGCTCGCGTTGTTGCTTTCATATGTTTATTTTCATATGTTCCTAGAGAAAATTGTGTTGAAAAATGTTAGTAGCAATGATGCGGATTGGATCCGCGATCTGAGGTTTATCCTCAATGTTGCACAGAAGAATTATGTCCTTAATGCACCGCTAGGTGACAGACCTATTGCAGGGAGCGGTATGCGACGTTATGAACGCTTTGGCTAGCTCAATATGATGACTACTTGATAGTTTAGTGCACCATACTTAACGGCTTAGAATCGGGACTTCAAAGACGTTTTGAACGTCATGGACCATATGAGATGTTCCAGGAATTGAAGTTAATATTTCAAGCAAATACCCGAGTTGAGAGATATGAAGTCTCCAACAAGTTCTATAGCTAAAAGATGGAGGAGAATCGCTCAACTAGTGAGCATGTGCTCAGATTGTCCGAATACTTCAATCGCTTGAATCAAGTGGGAGTTAATCTTCCAGATAAGATAGTGATTGACAGAATTCTCTAGTCACCATCACTAAGTTACTAGAACTTCGTGATGAACTATAGTATGCAGGGATGACGAAAACGATTCCCGAGCTCTTCGTGATGTTGAAATCAACGAAGGTAGAAATCAAGAAAGAGCATCAAGTGTTGATGATTGACAAGACCACTAATCTTAAGGAAAAGGGCAAAGGGAAGAAGGGGAACTTCAAAAGGAACGGCAAGCAAGTTGCTGCTCGAGTGAAGAAGCCCAAGTCTGGACCTAAGCCTGAGACTAAGTACTTTTGCTGCAATGGAACTGGTCACTGGAAGCGGAACTACCCTTGAATATTTGGTGGATAAGAAGGATGGCAAAGTGAACAAAGGTATATTTGATATACAGATTATTGATGTGTATTTTACTAGTGTTCATAGCAACCCCTCGGTATTTGATAATCGGTATAGTTGCTAAGAGTAGTAACTTGAAACAGGAGTTACGTAATGAACAGAAACTAGTTGAAGGGAAGTGACGATGAGTGTTGGAAGTAGTTCCAAAATTGATATGATCATCATCGCACACTCCCTATACTTTCGGGATTAGTGTGGAACCTAAATAAGTGTTATTTGGTGTTGAGCATAAATATGATTTGATCATGTTTATTGCAATACGGTTATTCATTTAAGTAAGAGAATAAATTGTTGTTCTGCTTACATGAATAAAACCTTATATGGTTACACACCCAATGAAAATGGTTGATTGGATCTCGATCATAGTGATACACATATTCATAATATTGAAACCAAAAGATGCAAAGTTAATAATGATAGTGCAACTTATTTGTGGCAATCGCCGTCTAGGTCATATTGGTGTAAAGCACTTGAAGAAAACTCCATGCCGATGGACTTTTGGAATCACTTGACTATGAATCATTTGATGCTTGCGAACCGTGCCTTTTGGGCAAGATGACTAAAACTCCGCTTCTCGGAACAATGGAACAAGCTACCGACTTATTGGAAATAATACATACCGATGTATGCGATTCAATGAGTGTTGATGCTCGTGGCAAGTATCGTTATTTTCTGACCTTCACAAAATGATTTGAGCAGATATGGGTATATCTACTTGATGAAACATAAGTCTGAAATAATTGAAAAGTTCAAAGAATTTCAGAGTGAAGTGGAAAATCATCGTAACAAGAAAATAAAGTTTCTGCGATCTGATCGTGGAGATAAATATTTGAGTTACGAGTTTGGTCTTCATTTGAAACAATGTGAAATAGTTTCGCAACTCACGCCATATGGAACACCACAACATAATGGTGTGTCCGAAAGTCGTAACCGCACTTTATTGGATATGGTGCGATCTATGATGTCTCTTATCAATTTACCACTATCGCTTTTGGGGTTATGCATTAGAGACAGCTGCATTCACGTTTAATAGGGCACCGTCTAAATCCGTTGAGGCGACACCGTATGAACTATGGTTTAACAAGAAACCTAAGTCGTCGTTTCTTAAAGTTTGGAAGTTGTGATGCTTATGTGAAAATGTTTCATCCTGATAAGCTCAAACCCAAATCGGAGAAGTGCGTCTTCATAGAATACCCAAAGGAAATTGTTGGGTATACCTTCTATCACAGATCCGAAGGCAAAATCATTCGTTGCTTATAAATGGATCCTTTCTAGAGAAGGAGTTTCTCTCGAAAGAAGTGAGTGGGAGGAAAGTGGAGCTTGATAAGGTAATTTGTACCTTCTCCCGAATTGGAAAGTATTTCATCACGGAAATCAATTCCAGTGATTCCTACACCAATTAGTGAGGAAGCTAATGATGATGATCATGTAACTTCAGATCAAGTCACTATCGAATCCCGTAGGTAAACCAGAGTGAGATCCGCACCAAAGTGGTACGGCAATCCTGTTCGGAAGTCATGCTACTAGATCATGACGAACCTACAAACTATGAAGAAGCGATGGTGAGCCCAGATTCCGCTAAATGGCTAGAAGCCATGAAATCTGAGATGGGATCCATGTATGAAAACAAAGTGTGGACTTTGGTTGACTTGCCCGAGGGTCGGCAAGCAATAGAAAATAAATGGATCTTCAAGAGGAAGACGGACGTTGATGGTAGTGTTACTATCTACAAAGCTCGACTTGTCGCAAAAAGGTTTTGACAAGTTCAAGGTGTTAACTACAATGAGATTTTCTCAACTGTAGCGATGCTTAAGTCTGTCCGAATCATGTTAGCAATTGCCACAATTTATGAAATTTGGCAAATGGATGTAAAACTGCATTCCTGAATGGGTTTCGGAGGAAGAGTTGTATATGATGCAACCAGAAGGTTTTATCGATCCAAAGGGAGCTAACAAAGTGTGCAAGCTCCAAATGATCCATCTATGGACCGGTGCAAGCATCTCGGAGTTGGAATATACGCTTTGATAAGTTGATCAAAGCATATAGTTTATACAGACTTACGATGAAGCCTGTATTTACTAGAAAGTGAGTGGGAGCACTACAAAGATTTCGATAAGTATATGTGAATGACATATTGTAGATCGGAAATAATGTAGAATTATTCTCGCAAAGCATAAAGGAGTGTTTGAAAGGAGTTTTTCAAACAAAGACCTCGGTGAAGCTGCTTACATATTGAGCATCAAGATCTATAGAGATAGATCAAGACGCTTGATAAGTTTTTCAATGAGTACATACCTTGACAAGATTTTGAAGTAGTTCAAAATGGAACAGTCACAGAAAGAGTTCTTGCCTGAGTTACAAGGTGTCAAATTGATTAAGACTCAAAACCCGACCACGGCAGTAGATAGAAAGAGAATGAAAGTCATTCCCTATGCCTTGGCCATAGGTTCTATAAAGTATGCCATGCTGTGTACCAGATCTATTGTATACCCTACACGAAGTTTGGCAAGGAGTACAATAGTGATCTAGGAGTAGATCATCGGACAGCGGTCAAAATTATCCTTAGTGGAATAAGGATATGTTTCTCGATTATGGAAGTGACAAAAGGTTCGTCAGTAAAGGGTTACGTCGATGCAAGTTTTGACACCGATCTGGATGACTCTAAGTCTCGATCTAGATATATATTGAAAGTGGGAGCAATTAGCTAGAATAGCTCCTTGCGGAGCATTGTTGACATAGAAATTCGCAAAATACTTACGGATCTGAATGTGATGTAATTCGTTGACTAAAAATATCTCACAAGCAAAACATGATCACACCTTAGTACTCTTTGGGTGTTAATCACATAGCGATGTGAACTAGATTATCGACTCTAGTAAACCCTTTGGGTGTTGGTCACATGGCGATGTGAACTATGGGTGTTAATCACATGATGATGTGAACTATCGATGTTAATCACATGGTGGTGTGATCTAGATTATTGACTCTAGTGCAAGTGGGAGACTAAAGGAAATATGCCCTAGAGGCAATAATAAAGTTATTATTTATTTCCTTATATCATGATAAATGTTTATTATTCATGCTAGAATTGTATTAACCGGAAACATAATACATGTGTGAATACATAGACAAACAGAGTGTCACTAGTATGCCTCTACTTGACTAGCTCGTTAATCGAAGATGGTTATGTTTCCTAACCATAGACATGAGTTGTCATTTGATTAACGGGATCACATCATTAGGAGAATGATGTGATTGACATGACCCATTCCGTTAGCCTAGCACCCGATCGTTTAGTATGTTGCTATTGCTTTCTTCATGACTTATACATGTTCCTGTAACTATGAGATTATGCAACTCCGTTTACGGAGGAACACTTTGGTGCTACCAAACGTCACAACGTAATCGGGTGATTATAAAGGAGTACTACAGGTGTCTCCAAAGGTACATGTTGGGTTGGCGTATTTCGAGATTAGGTGTTGTCACTCCGATTGTCGGAGAGGTATCTCTGGGCCCTCTCGGTAATGCACATCATTATAAGCCTTGCAAGCAATGTGACCAATGAGTTGGTTACGGGATAAAGCATTACATAACGAGTAAAGAGACTTGCCGGTGACGAGATTGAACTAGGTATTGGATACCGACGATCGAATCTCGGGCAAGTAACATACCGATGACAAAGGGAACAACGTATGTTGTTATGCGGTTTGACCGATAAAGATCTTCGTAGAATATGTAGGAACCAATATGGGCATCCAGGTTCCGCTTATTGGTTATTGACCAAGAATAGTTCTCGGTCATGTCTACATAGTTCTCGAACCCGTAGGGTCCGCACGCTAAGGTTTCGATGATGCTTATATTATGAGTTTATGAGTTTTGATGTACCGAAGGAGTTCGGAGTCCCGGATGAGATCAGGGACATGACGAGGAGTCTCGAAATGGTCGAGACGTAAAGATCGATATATTGGACGACTATATTCGGAGTTCGGAAAGGTTCCGAGTGATTCGGGTAGTTTTGAGTACCGAGAGTTACGGGAATACGTATTGGGCCTTATTGGGCCATACGGGAAAGAAGGAAAAGGGCCTCAAGGGTGGCCGCACCTTCCCTTGGTCTGGTCCGAATTGGACTAGGGAAGGGGGCGCCTCTTCCTTCCTTCTCCTTTTCCCTTCCCTTTCCTTCTCTCCTACTCCTATTACATGGAAGGTTTCCTAGTTGGACTAGGAAAGGGGAATCCTACTCCGGTGGGAGTAGGACTCCCCCAGTGCGCCTCCTCCTAGGCCGCCACCCCTCCTTGCTCCTTTATATACGGGGCAGGGGGCACCCTAGAAGACACAAGTTGATCTACGGATCGTTCCTTAGCCGTGTGCGGTGCCCCCTCCACCATATTCCACTTGGTCATATCGTCATGAGCTTAGGCGAAGCCCGCGCCGGAGAAGTCATATCGTCATGAGCTTAGGCGAAGCCCTGCGTCGGTGGAGCATCATCATCGTCACCACGCCGTCAGGTCGACGGAACTCATCCCCGACACTTTGCTGGATCGGAGTCCGGGATCGCCATCGAGCTGAACGTGCGTAACTCGGAGGTGCCGTGACGCTCGGTACTTGGATCGGTCGGATCGTGAAGACGTCGACTACATCAACCGCGTTGTTATAACGCTTCCGCTTACGGTCTACGAGGGTACGTGGACATACACTCTCCCCTCTCGTTGCTATGCATCACCATGATCTTGCGTGTGCGTAGGAAATTTTTTGAAATTACTACGTTCCCCAACACCGACCGCTCAGCAGTTCGCCGATGTGATGACGAAGGGACTGCCGACTTCTACCTTTGAGGAATTCCGTTCCAGTCTCCGTGTCACTGGCGCCGCTTCGACTGCGGGAGGGTGTTGAGTATATTGTGTACGTGTATATGTGTGTGTAGGGCCCACCTCCTGTTTCCTTTTATAGTTGAGGTTGTGGCCCACCTCTGTACTTATATATACGTGCCTGGTGCACCGATCAATACATTGAGATTGCACAGCCCATAACTTATCCTTCTACAGTTTGATTAATATAAACTCTCTTTCACCCGTAAAAAAAAAGGATACGTCAACAAACACGTCGTGTTGTAGTCGGGGTCGCGCTTGTCCTGAACGCTGCTCGGAGTCGTACGTACGCGGCCTGATAAGCTGGAGGGCCGCACGTTCTTTTTGCCCTAGGTTCCAGTGCTGCTCGTATTTATCGCTGCGTTTCGCTGAACGCTGAACGGCCTAGCTTGTAAGCTGAGAGCATCCATGGCGGCAGCCAGTAACACAGGGTGCATCCAGGTACGTCTCTCAACTTTTTCAGTCCGCATACAATCGCGAAGGAGATTCTTTGGGTTAAACGCAGTCTTTTTTTCTTTAGCCGAAACCGTAGAACAATCGTTCTATGATATTTTTTATACTAAAAAATAAATAAAGTACATATACAAGGCTAAAAAACAGCCTAAGAGCATCAACCTACACCAGTTTTGGGAAACATGAAAAAATTAAAGCTTCTGAACTATCCAACTGGTAATCACATCAGCTTTCTTTTGTTTTGCTCTAAGTCTAGAAGTTTCAAGTCCTTCTATGAGATAATGCTTCCAAGTTCCATAGTGGATCGGTGCTTTTCTGAAAATTTTGTCATTCCTGATTAAACGTAGTCAACTGTAACATGAATGGTTTCCTTCCTCAAAAGGTGATCCCGGGAGGAGATTAGGGTTTCCGCCCTCCTCGCCGGCGCCGGAGATGGTCTGCCTCCCTCCATTGGACCTTGGGCCTTAGAGGTGCAGCGGCCGCAGCCCTTGGCCCCTCGCCGACTGGTGAGATTTTCAGCATAATTGATTCGATGCAAAAAGTTGGCATGTTGTTAAATATTGGCTTGTGATTGGTTGGCTATCAACTATTTGTCAATCTCATAAAAAGTTGCCAACTTCTATTAACTTTCATTTTGCCAAATGTTAGCATCAAACCAATTAGGCTTGGTTGTAAGGGTTTCATTAATTTAAAGCCGAGCGCCGCTTCTCTAAGGAAAAAAAAATAGGTTATATGTCTTTGCTTTAGGTTGTTTTAGTGTCATGGTTGGGAATGTGAGGCGGTGGCGGTGTTCCTGATTTTAGAATAATGTCTTCTTCGTTTATTCCCTCTGACGAGCGGAGTTGTATTTTTGATGGATCTTTCTGAATTTGGTTGACACTAGTCTTCTCGGATTTGTGTGAATCTGATCGGTGTTTGTCTCTGGCGGAACCATTTGGATTCTGCCAGCCCTTGTTTTCGTTGGTGTGTTTATTATATAGAAATAATGGCTCTTTCGATCTATGCTTCACATAGTCGGTGATCGTGACTATTCTGATGCGCTGGCTTTTGGGGTCTTAGCACAACGACTTTGCATCGCTCAAGTGCTTCCAATCGTTGTGTTCACGGACTTGTTGTAGTTTTTGGTACTTTTGATGACATTTGTACTGCTATTGTATATTGTTAATAGATCAGAGGATTTTTCTCAAAAATAAAGTAACGAATGTTCCTTTGTCTACATCAATGAATTCATCCATGCAGGAAGTGGAGCAGCAGGAAGACAGGCTTAGTAAGCTGCCGGATGACATTCTTCTGTCCGTTCTAGATCGTCTCGACGTACGAGGCGCCGCAAGAAGCAGCATCTTAAGCAGACGGTGGAGGCATCTCCCTCTGGCGATCAGTCGCATCACCTTAGACGTTAAGCGCCACAAGCTTAAAGACGACGGCTCCAAGTCCGCTCTGTCCAAGAAGGCTCGGACCAACCTGTCCGTGGCAGAAGCAGCAAGGAGCCTGTTGGCACGCAGGGACCAGCGGCAGGCCGTCCGCGCCCTCTACCTGCTATTCTACCTGGGAGACGAGTCCATGGGCATCGTCCGCGCCGTCGACGACGCCATGGCGCGCGGCTGCAGCATCGCCAAGGCGACATTCGTGATCCTGGGCGAGAAGATCGACACCCGGTGCACGGACGAGGACCTCGCCGGCCACGCTGCGCGCTTCCTGTCCTGCCTGGACGCATGCCCCCGCGCGTTCGCCGTCCTCACGACGCTGCACGTGGAGAGCGTTAAGCTGGGGCAGCCGGACATCAACAACCTGCTCGGCACCTGCGGCAGGCTGAAAAGCCTCTCTCTGCTCAACTGCGATTCAGGCCGCGACACGGCCCTGGTCGTCCAACACCCGCGGATCGCGGTGCTGAAGCTCGTGACCTGTGGCACCATCGAACTGAGGTGGCTCCCGGAGCTGGTGAAGCTGACCTGTGAGTGCTGGCTTCCTTCACGAGATCCACTCTTGTTTGGCCACGTCCCGCGGCTTCGGACTCTAGTACTCGCTACTAACTGCACCAGTAACTACAAGATACTAAGGTTGAGCGAATTACTTGACAAGAATGCTACCATCCGTGAACTGTGGATGGGCTTCGACTCCGAGAGGGTAAGAAACTAAGAACACTACCACTACTACTACATGCATGCATAGTTTTCAACAAGAGCAACACGTTGTATTTCATCTTCTTTCCGTCGTGTGCAGCTCTGGATTCAGCCGGAGGGCCCGAGGCAACTGGCTCCTCGACTAAGCAACTTGAGGATTCTGAATCTCCAGAAGATTCCTGAAGAATGCGGCATCACGTGGACATTCTTCCTGCTAGAGGCCGCACCTCTATTGGAGGAGCTCGACATTGAGGTGCAATAACATGAGATAATTTGTTTGTCGAAACTGAAACCTTTTCCCCCTTGCCTTAGCTACATTACGAACTGAGCTATGTAAATGATTTGCCGTGCCTCTCTTGTCCGCAGGTATCGAACCACCAGTGCAACCCATTGGAGGATGAGATGCTAAGGGAACGTCTAGTTTGCAAGAAAACATTTATCGAGTGGGAACCATCTGATTTCAAGCGATATAACTTGGCCGCGCTCACAATCTATGGTTTTCGACCCGAGAAAATATTCATGGGGTATATTACAAGGATCATGGAAGTGGCCGTGAATTTGGAAGAAATATCTCTTCATGATGATTTCTGCCACGATTGCATATTTTGTCCATTGACGACATATCCCCAGACGAGGACAGAGAGAAACTTGATACGAAAGGAAATTAATGAAAGGAGGTCGTCCCCTATCAACACTATCCTGTTCTACGCACGACCGATGTCTGTACGCGATGAACCAGTCGAAATTATTGATTGACCACATCCTTGATGTCCCTCCCAAGCACTCACTTGTAAATTGTTTAAGTTTATTTTTCTGTAATCTGTAGTTTTCTTTTTGGTTGATTGCTTATTTTAGTTTAAAACTAGAACAATGTTCGTGCATTACAACGAGATATAAATATTCTAGTACGTTACCTTCTGATTTATCTGTCAATAATAATGTGGCCTTGTAAATAAATGTTCATCAAATTCTGCCCGTGAATTATCTTATATTTTGATTAGAAGTTTGGTAAGTAAATTAAAGTGAAATTGATCTAGAAGGTAAGTAAATTATAAGGTGATTGATTATCATATACATGAAAGTTTGGACGAAGGGGTGGAGGAAAGAAAGGTGAAATGAGAACCTTACATTCTTTTTAAGTAGTACTCCCTCCGTTCGAAAATATTTGTCATCAAAATGGACAAAAAGAGATGTATCTCGAACTAAAATACGTCTAGATACATCCTCTTTTATTCATTTTGACGACAAGTATTTCCGGACGGAGAGAGTATAAGTAGTACTCCCTCCGTCCCATAATGTAAGACGTTTTTTGACACTAATGTAGTGTCAAAAAATGTCTTACATTATGAGACGGAAGGAGTAGTATATAAAGATAAAGATAAAGATTTAAGCAGTAAAGAAAAAGTACGAAGAGCAAAAGAGTGTCGTGTATTTTTGCAAAGCTGGTATCATCATCTACCATTTTAGGAACCCTAGCAGAAACTAGATTGTGAATTGTTTAAGATTTTTTTCTCTGTAATGTGTAATTTTGCAAGGTTGGTATCATCAGCAATACAAATAATTAAAGATTAAAGTTTGTGAGATTGATATATATTTGGGTCCTCCCCAAATACAAAAACTAGATTACAAATCAGTGTTGCGTCCATTAACGGCATCAAAATTGCCAACGGGCAGGATGAGTATTTAACAAAAAACTATCATAATTCGACCGCCGCTGACGAAAAACTACCATTTTAGGAACCCTAGCAGAAAACTACCACTCTAAGACCAATTTATTTGCAAAAAACTGCCAAGTCTGACAACTACCTCAGTGTTGTGTCCATTAACGACATCAAAATTGTCAACGGGCAGGATCAGTATTTAACAAAAAACTACCACAATTCGACCGACGCCGACGAAAAACTATCATTTTAGAAACCCTGGCAAAAAACTACCACTCTACTACCAATTTATTTGCGAAGAACTGCCAAGTCTGACAACTATCTGATTTGACTAGTTTAAACCGTAAATAAGTTAGCCCATACGTCAGATTAACCGTTAACTTTGGCTGTTATTACAATTAGGACCCAAATGCCAACCCTCTTCTTCATCCTCTCTCTTGCATTTCTAGAGAGCTTTTTTACGGTACCTTATACTGCTACTATTGGAGAGGAGCAGTATAAGCCTCATCTAACCGTTGATTTCTAGGTAGTTTAGGCCTTTTCCAAAGGGTAATTAAGTCATGATTCTGGGTCCGGTGTCGATTTACTTTCTTCTTTCTACCGCCGGTGGCAACGCCGCATGACAGGCGTGGCTGCGTGCCGCCACCGCGTTCGTCCGGCCCTTTGGCATGACCTCTTCCCTTGCCGCGGAAATCAATTTTCAATTATGCCGCTCGCCTCAACAATTTGAAACCATTAATTCGCATCGAACATTGGCCCAAACAACCAAATCCTTTCAGCTTTTCATCAATGCCTACGAACAAGGCTATGGATTTAGGAATCATTATGGGCGTGGGGTTGGAGATGAAGAGGCCGACGCATTCGACGCACCAGGAACCACTGGGCTAGCATTGCCTCGCCCGCAGCTACAGAGCCACCCTCATGCTCACCCTCCTGCTCTGGGACACATCTCGCCGGGGTAGCCGAGCCAGACCTGGGCGATCTATGGTTAGCTGCCGGTGGCCGGCGCCGACTTGTCAACTTGTCGTGTGCCATATTTAGAGGGAGCAAATCGATCCCGATCACTACTCAGAGGGTAGAGTTTGGTCCGGCGAGGGGATCTTCTTCCGATTTTGCCCTCGTCGCCTCCAATACTGCTCACGATTTTGCCCCCCTCGATTTGTATACTGCTCGCTAATTTAAGCAGTATAGGTTAATCTGTACCATTAGATTTAGGAGAATGAACGGCTCATGTTCAATGGAGGGTACCTTAAAAGAGCTCTTTCTAGAAGACCCCGTGCCGTTCATCACGTCGGAGCGACCACGAGCCACCGAACGAGGCACCGCGTCCGCAACTCGATCTGATGGCTTCAGCTGCGGCGTTGCATCCCCTGGCACCGCCACCGCCGCCTCCCCTGTCGTCGGCCGCGATGCAATGGCTCGGCCCACGTGTTGGTTTTTTGAATCCCTAGAACAAATTCACCGTGAGTGCAAAGCTAGCTTCCGAAGCTATCAGGCAGGCAGCTCGCTGGATTCTCCTAGCACCGTACATGCAAAGCTCTCTCGGCCAACACGTCGAGAGAGGGCGTTGCCGTCCCGCCAGTGGCTCCGCAGGTCGCGAGGTTCAGGAACGCGCTGTCGGCGAGAGTCCTGCCGCCAATCGGTAGCGTTGGGTCGTCCTCGTCGTCGCCGTCGCCGAACCGGGTGGGCCGCCAGTCAAACTCCTCGTCGGTGCGCAGCACGCCGCAGCGGATGGCCAGCTTCCGGAACTCCCTTTTCGGCGTCATCTCCTCGTCGTTCCACGGAAACCGACACGACGGCGGCGGCGGCGGTACGAGCTTCCACCACCGACATGAGAGGAATCCGATGAGCTCGCACGTCAGGGTGACCATCTCGTGCCCTGAACAGGGACGGGGCGAGAGGAGGCTGCTCGTGTTCGTGCCGGAGAGCGGAGACGATGCTGCAGCTGCTCGAGCTCGGGGGGAACAGATTCGGGTTCGCGGCGACGAGGGTAATAACGAGCGACGGCGCCGAGATCGACGACGTGAGACTCGTCAGGGACGGCGACCACCTCCTCCTCGTCTCCGATCAGTGGGCGCCCGACACTACCAGCGCGCATAGGAATCAATAATGAAGCCACCGATACATCGGTTGTAATATTTGATCTTCCAAAAAATGAATTGCGAGATTAGGAAGATAATATGGATTGCACAGCATTGACAGAAAAAATCCGAAGTTTTAAATAGCGCGCTAAGCATCTTAATGCCGGACCTCTTTCAAATGCTATAGCGTGCTATAGCGAAGCTATAGCGCGTTATTTAAAATGTTTGTTTATTTGTTTGGACCAAAGTCTCTTAGCGCAAGACCTTTTGTAAACGCTATAGCGTGCTTTAGCGGAGCTATTGCGGGCTATTTGAAACAGTAAAAAAAATCTGATCCTCCTTCATTGACTTGATTCATACAAGGCGACTCCTAGTAATCATACCGTTGACCGCTAAACGCAGCAAGCTGCACTACAGTTAGGGGTGGAAACGGATCGGATGCGGATCGGATAGTGCTCTTACCACTTCCATTTTCATATTTACAAAACGGATACGAATCCGAATACAGATGTTATCGGATACGGATGCGGCTCGGATATTATTCGAATACGGATACGTATCAGATATTTTCTTGATTCGGAACGGATACGAATAATATCAACATATTTCTTAAGTAAATTAGTGGATAGCTCTGTGACCTAAAATAATCAACTTGTGACATACAATAAGTCAATGATAAATAGGTTTATGAATAAATAATATTGTAATGCATAATAATTTATAAGTTTAATCATATAAAGAGTAAAATTTGACCCTTATTTGGCTTTTATGTTGGATAATTGGAATACTGGGTCTAGAATTTTGAAAATTACCTCCCATAATCTTATTCGGATACGGATATATCCACTTCCATATCCATATTTGTGTCAAAATCTCCTACCATATTTTATTTTATATTTGTTTAATAAATTCGGATACGGATAATTTCCGTTTCCACTTTGGTTCGGATGCGGATGTTTCGGATACGAATATGCATTTTCTCGAATACGAATATCGGATATTTCGGATTATCCGCTACCACTTTCCACCCCTAACTACAGTAGCCGCACCCTCATCAATGGACCGACCATTGCACTACAGCTCTGCCGACGGCGCGCAGCACCACGCCCGTTGCACTACAGTACAGCTCCTCCTTCCACCACCGGTACCGGTGTGTTGCACTGCAGCTCCGCCATCGGCGCGTAGCAACACCCCCGTTGCACTGCAGCTCTACCGCCCACCGGCGTGTTGCATTGCAACTCCATCGTCGGCATATAGCAACACGCCCGATGCACTGCTGCTCTACTGCCCACCGGCGTGTTGCACTGCAGGTCCGCGGCCCGCCGAGATCTGCGAGGACGCAACACCATGCACACTGTGTCGAAGCATCCCCACTGCCAGGCGAGATCCATGGTTCTAGTGCTCCTCCTCTGCAGCACTGGCAACGATGCACCGACTTGGTTGTCAACACCAACCACATCAACGGCCGGCGATGCTCGGCAACACCGACCGCAGCAACAACAGACACCGGTGTTGAGCATGATGCAACCTTGCATCATCAGTCCACCACCAGCGATGATGGCAGCAGCTTGCAGTGGCGTATAGAGCTTAGGCATCAACACTTGGGGGGCCGAGGCAGTCGACATATAGAACAAAGGCGAGAGGTGGAGGAGAAAGGGAGGGATCGATTTGGGGGGGGGGGGGGGGGTGGAGGGTCCTGAAACCACACAGACGTGTGGCGTGCATAGGGGGCGGTTTATGCGAGCGTGTAATCATCTGGCAACATTTTCCTTCCTACTTCCTTAGTCTTAAATTATTTATCGTAAAAATGGATGTATCTAGACATATTTTTAGTTTTATATCTATCCATTTTCGCGACGAGTGATTCGAAACGGAGGGAGTGCAACATTAGAGGATCTGCAGCTGGACCTAGCAAATCTGGCCCCCTAAACTTATGTGGACGCGTTCGCGAACAATAACTGGTCACCCGTCAAATGTTTGTGTCCATGATACCTCATTATGAAATCCTCAAACGCAAACAATGGCATGCATCGTTGAACTAACCTACTTTGTTCTACATGCCATCGGACGTCTACCAAAAATTGGCTTGTTGTACTAGCTATGAGCTATGGAGAAAGTTCACTAACGGTCACCTTTGCCCTTGCCCTTGCCGTGTTCATCATGGAAGTAGCGGTCGAAGACGCAATATGGATTGAGCCGGATCTTCTCACTGTCGAAGTTGCTCGACCCATCACCGGCCTCCTCCTCCTCTTTGGGGGACAGTCCAGCGAGGGCACACGTCGTCTGGGGTTGCCGCTTCACGAGGATGCGGGCTCGGAGGGTATCCTCGGTCATGTCCAACATGATATGCGGCTTCGTTTCCACTGTTTGTTGCGCATTCTCCCTCGCTCGGCGGGCACGCTGGCCCTCGGCACATCCCTAGGCGAGCCATCTACCGGCATTGACCTTGAACTCGGATCCCGACTTCACAGGAATGAGGCTCAACAGCAGGGGTTGCGAAGCCAGCCCGGGGCCGTTTGGCCGGGCGCGATGGTCCGCCGTGGTCATGCACCTCGAGCGGTGGGACGAATCCAAGTGATGCTTGCACGGTCGCAATGGATTCCCGTTGGAGCGACTCAGTCCATAGTGCTCAGGCGGATTCCTATAATTTGCATGAAGGACTATATTTCTTTGTATCTTCATTTAAATCTATGTAATTTTAGTTTAGATTTTATTTAAATTTATGTAATATAGTTTATTATGCAATATACTTTATACTACTAGTTTGAATGGAGTTCCAATCAAGTTTGATGGACTAGTTTGAATCAAGAACCGCTTAATCTTAGAGGAGCAAATTTGAGGAGTTAAAGGATAAGAGTCAACATACCCCTCTAAATTATAGGGATCGGTTGGAGATGATCTAAGAATTGGTTGCTAATTTCATCTTGGAAAAAAAAATCAAGTCCTTGCCTTTCAACTTTTACTAGCACATATGCACGTGCGTTGCAATGAAAAAATTAAACCTGTTTAAAAAAACGTTTAAAACTGTGTTGAACCACATATGCTTCGCTATGAAGTAAATGCAAGCTGTCATGAATCAGGATTGCCTCGTTGAGCGAATGGCTTGTAGGAGAAGAGTCGCTAATGACAAAAGCGATCGAAAAATAGGGTTCTACGGGACAGGACGCCAGTTTAACACATGGGACATGACACTGCTTGCCGGAGGAAAACGGTTGAACATTTTTCCACCACCACGTTGAGCACTCACCTGGCTGCGAGCCATGCCATTCACAGGCGGCGATTGGAGTTGCTAATGTTAGGGGTATCGCCGTCGTGACCGAAGGAGGCGACCTGAAGGAGGGGTATCAATAGAGGCGCACGAGGACGGTTTAATATTATAGTAGGTGTTGTTACACAAACTATTTAAATCTATGCACGTTAGATTTACAAGCCTGGAAGAAATTTACTATCCGAAAAATATTGCATTGTCTGAAAATAGCTTTATAGGTTTTCACCATGGTTTTTATTCTTTATTTTTCTTTGATTCTTTTATTTCTTTTCCGTTTTTCTTTCTCAGATTTATTGTTTTCATTCTTTTGCTTTAGTTTCTTTTCAGCTGTCGTTGGTTTTCTTTGTTTTTTTGTTTCTTTGTCGGTTTTTATCGGTTACTTTTTTGTTCAACACATGTCTACTTTCTTCAGTACACCATATTTTAAGTGTACATGTGAATCATTGTGTTGATACACGGACATTTTTCTAATACGCGATGTACATTTTTTTCTTCTTCTTAAGTACAAGTTTTGAATACATGGTCAATATATGGCTTCCCTTAGTATTTTTTTAATAATTTTTAAAACAACTCCATGTAGGACAGGAGGGCAACCTGACCCAACATAGATGGCTAAATGTAGCATTACTCGGTTCTTCTGGGATTGGTTTTCGGGGTCGGGTGATCGGAGGCGACGGGGTAAGTCTGTGTAACGAAGCGGGTTGCTAGGCTGGCGACTGGGAGTAGGGGAAAGGAGAGGAGACCTTTTGCTAAAAAAAATAAAAATCCAACCGAGACCTTAGTCAGAGTAAAAATTAAAGTTAAGATTCAGTACTTGTATTGCTGAAATATATCACATTTGCAATAATACACTATACTTTTCTGCTCTCCGTACTTTCTCGACTAAACAAACAAGCAATCAAATACATACTTATACTAGTAGAATGCCCGTGCGTTGCCACGGGCTTCTCAAATATTTTGCTGAAGTTATATAAAGGTAAATATTTTGATAACAAGGTATCTCCAATGTCCACGAATTTGGTTTTCTTGGGGGCAGACATGATTGATCCGATGACTATAATATCTCTACGGGAACAAACATAGTCTGTCGGCATGATACAAAAATGAGCCAATTAGTATAAAAATACCTAATTAAGTGAACACGGAAGGCAATATGACGAAGGAAAGATCGATGATAACATTGAAAAAAATACCTTATGCGATAAACTTTAAATTTACATATTTTTTATGAGATATCACTGCTTCCATATCATTATGTTGTAAAAACACGATGAATTTTCGGCCCCTTGGGGTGATGTCGCTTCGGAGCCCCTGGCAATGGATTCTTTTTGTGCATCTCCGCTTAATATCCATATTTGTGTCTCCTACATTCTATTTTTTTTTAAAAAAAAATGCACCCTTTGTATTAGCATGCATAACATACATAGATCTCATGGTGTTTCAGTCCGATTTGCTATCGTTACGTCAGTGCATATGTCAGTTGATTTCTTGAAACATCATCCGAGTCCATCACTCTTTATCTATGTTGAACAAAGGTGGAACATATAAAATATAATAATATTTTATACTGCATTATATAAACTTGTATAATATATAATAAAACTAAAAGTGGGACTAACACATATATTTGTATTTGCACTTTTTTTTCACCCTACAACCTTATCCAGATCTCTCCCTACCCAGTCTCTCCCCCTCACAGACAGACTTAGCCAAATGGGACAGCCCGCCACGGCACGGTCCGGCTAAGTCAAACGGGCCACCCCTCCCCAGCCGATGCTCAGGAAAAAAAAACCATCTCCCCACCCACTCTCTCCCCCTTGCAGCCTCTCACTCTCTCCCCCTCCTCTCCCCGGCGATGGCGTCCGTCGATCTCCCCTTCCTCTCCCCACCGTGCCGACCGCCTCCTCCTCTCCTCCTCCCTAAACACGCGCCACTAGCAGATCTACATCTCACGCCGCCGGTCCTGTCGCATTCCACCCTCCGCCGCCACCTTCCCCTTCCCGAGCTCGGATATAGGCCACCCACCGTCTTCCCTGTACCCAGCTGCCCTCATCAGCTCCGGTCTCATCCGCGACGTGCTGCTCCAACCATTGGTACGCAGCAGTGGGGGTTCGGTCCAGGAGGCGGCTGGTGCAGTCGTGATGGCGTCGCCTCTGCGGTGGCTCCATTCCGGCGGCATCAGCGGAGCACACGAGCGTCCACAAGCAGCAAGCAGAGCCGGCCAAGGAAGCAAGGACACGGGCAAATGATGCAGCAGCGCCGTCCTTGAGGAGATGCCGCCCGTGGATACAACAGCCGTGGGCGTGGAAGACGATTTTGGATCCTGTGAGCCGCCGCCGCTGCCGCACAGGTAGTCAACGATGGCGTGCTGCTGTTCCATGTCCAAGAAGTCGCCCACGAGGCGTTGTCGTGGCATTGCCAACTCCAGCTTGCCCCTGCCATCGTCTCTGCCGTCGGCACTTGCACGCACGCGCGCTGGTGAGGCTCTTCATGTTAACTTTGTTCTATTTGTAACGTGGCCCGTGGCATATTTCTATACCCACAATGTTTTGCATCATCCGAACAAATGATGGTAAATTGATTCCTATGTATTGTAACATCCTGATTACAAGTTCTGTTAGATTAGTTTTTCTGTTGGAATAATTGTTCTGTTGTAGCAGAACAATGGCATCATTGTGATTCAGTTTTTAGGGGATGGTCGAATGGGAGTATATAACATGCAGGAGTACTGTATTTTTATTACTTAAACAGGGAGTATATATCATCGAGGTAGTACAGAAAAGATAGAGTATAAACATGATTAAATGCTATACAGTAGGTAAGTGAATTTACATGATTAAACAGAATCCAAGTGACTATGAACATGATCACGGGATTAAGTGAGTATAGATGGAGTACAAAAACTACATCTGACAGTTTAGGAGTAAAATTGTTTGCCTTACAAACTGCTTGTCTACTGGTTGCTCTAAAACTGCTTGTCACTGCTTGCCTAAAAACTGTGTGTGGTTAGCTGATGGATTTATGGCAGAATTTTGCTAGACACAATGGATCTCGATGTGAAATAGTAGATGAGTATATACTACTTTAATTTAGCTAGAGTGCTGGCATGATATCTGGTAGGACTAGGTTCCTACCGGCTCTACTCCGTAGGTTATACGGGCAGAACAGCGGAGGTCAAGGGCGAGCACGCGAGCTCTGGTGCGTCGGCGCCGTCGTGAGGGAGGAGAAGGGTGGCGGCGGTTAGGGCAGGAGGCGGCTAGGGTTTCCGGCTCCTCTGGAGCCGGGCAATAGGATAGATATATCTTTATTGCTTAATTCCGAAAAGTGTCTTACAGCCTATATTTATAACCTAGATAACTTGCATAAGAATTAACCTAAGATAACTTGCATAAGAATTAACCTAAGATAACTTGTGGGCTAAGATGCCCGGTGGGCCTAGCTAAACCGGCCATAACACTTCTCCCCGCCTGCACAAACAGCTCGTCCTCGAGCTGTAAGGTGGGGAAGCGCTTGCGGAACTCCTCGAGGCGATCAGCCAGCGTCAAGCACCTTCTCGACAGCTGGGGCGGCTGTGTCAGCGACGACGTCCTCCGAAATGTAGTCTGCAACCTCCAGGTAGAAGAGTCGCGGGCAGGCATGGCCGGGCGTGTAGGGTTCGTCGCAGTTGAAGCACAACCCTTTGCGGCGACGCTCGAGGAGCTCGGCTGGGGTGAGCCGGCGGAACGGCCGTCCCGCGGTCGCGGCGAGGGGTGCCGCAGAAGCCTGCGCAGGCCGACCCGGCGCGGAATCCGGCCCGGGTAGCGACCCAGCGGTCCGGAACGGTGATTCCTGCTGGATGGCCACCGCCGCTGGCGCCGAACGCTACGGGCGTAGTACATGGCCGATCGGAGATCCCGGGTCCCCGAAGCTCAACGTCCACGCGGATGTGATCCGGAAGGCCACCGACAAAGAGGTCGGCCCGCTGCTGCGCCGTCACACCCGACGCATGGCATGCCAGGGCCTGGAAACGGTCGGCGTAGTCCTGCACCATGGAGGTGAAGGGAAGGCGGCCGAGCTCCGCCAGGCGGCTCCCGTGAACCGGGGGCCTAAAGCGGAGGAGGCAGAGCTCGCGGAAGCGCTCCCAAGGAGGCATGGCGCCCTCGTCCTGCTCGAGAGCGTAGTACCATGTCTGCGCGGCGCCGCGGAGATGATAAGAGGCGAGCCAGGTACGGTCCGAGGCGAGGGTGCGCTGCCCGCGAAGAATCGTCGCACCGTTGAGCGGTTGAGGGGTCCTCCGTGCCGTCATACGTGGCGAAGTCGAGCTTGGCGAACCGGGGCGGCTGCTGGTGTGGCGCTCCATGGCCCACTGCCTCGGTGGTGCGGAGGGCTGATGACGGCGCTCGGTCCATGGTGGGAAGGCCAGCGTAGTTCCCCGTGGCGCCTGACGCCTCGGGCTGCAACTGGGAACCTGACGGCGGCCGGGCCTACGTGTAAGCCGGTGGAGGGGACGTCCCGTGGAGCCAGCCTGGAAGCGGAGACGGTGACGATGGAAAGCGGACCTCCTGGATCGGGAGGCCGCTGGCGGACCGCCCAAAGTGCTAGGGCTGGGCGGTGGTGGCACTCGCACGGTGGCCGCAGGGAGAGACGACGCTGGGGACGGCGCGGTCCAGGCCGCCATCGAAGCTGGCGCGGCGCTGGTGGAGCCGCGAAAAGCCGGGCGCACATCGGGTGCGGACGGGTGGCCTGTGTCGGCCATCGCGAGCCCTGGGCGACGGCTGGCGGCGCGGGTGGTGCCGCGAGTGTCGGCGTCGGCCACTGTGGCCAAGGCGGCGTCGAGGCCGCCGGTGAGGGGAGCGCCGGATAGCCTCCGGTGATGGCCGCAGGTACGGAGTACCACGGCAACGCCTGCTGGCCCGCGGCCACGGCCAGATGGAGCAGCGGAGGCGGCCCGTACGGGCTTGCCAAGTAGAGGCGGATGCCCTGAACCGCGACGACCAAGTCGTTGAGCACGCCGGCCATGGCCTCCGGTGTGAACTGCTGCGGCTGAGGGGGAGGTGACGGCGGCGGCGTGTGTTGGACGGGAGCTGGTGGCCGCCCGTGGCCCGGCGCGGTGCCGGGTGCCGGGAGGCTCGGCGCCGAGAGCGACGCCGTGGCGCCCGCCGAGAGCGAGGCCGTGACACCCGGCGCGGAAGCGGTGGCGGTGGTGGAGTTGACGGGCAGCGACGGTGGTGGCGGTGGTGGCGGAATTGGAGGCGGCGAAGACATGGTCGAAACCCGGGTACCTGATACCAAATTGTTAGGACTAGGTTCCTACCGGCTCTACTCCGTAGGTTATACGGGCAGAACAGCGGAGGTCAAGGGCGAGCACGCGAGCCTGCAAAGGCCGGGCGCCGTCGTGAGGGAGGAGAAGGGTGGCGGCGGTTAGGGCAGGAGGCGGCTAGGGTTTCCGGCTCCTCTGGAGCCGGGCAATAGGATAGATATATCTTTATTGCTTAATTCCAAAAAGAGTCTTACAGCCTATATTTATAACCTAGATAACTTGCATAAGAATTAACCTAAGATAACTTGCATAAGAATTAACCTAAGATAACTTGTGGGCTAAGATGCCCGGTGGGCCTAGCTAAACCGGCCATAACAATATCATTGTGTTTGATGAATTTGGTTGTTCCACATAAGATAATTATTACACATTTGTAGATAAGAGAAATATACACAGATGTTCATACCTAGATGCACTTGCTTTACTTCTTGACTATCCTTGACGCTCGGTCACTTCTTGATGTTCCTTGGTTACCTGTTATGGATCTGTGATGGACGAGGGGGGAGGAGGGAGGGGGAGAAGGGATGGCAGAGGAGGTTTACAATATCAAGCCCAATAAGAGTTCACACCTTCTTATTCTATTTTTTTACTCCTAATAAAACAAGGAGAGGCGCTACAAGCATTTCTGCTCAGAGAAAGGGCGGTGCAGACCTGATTTATATGTGTATATCCAGAACAAGTGCTCGCAGGTGAATATAGCAAGAAAAGCCTGTATTCATTTATGCTGTTTCATTGTATCATTCTGCAGCAGAACACACACATGAGTATATATACTAACAGTGTATAAAATTGAGTGGAGGAAACCAGATATTAGACAGTCGCACTGCTCGTGGCAAACTCTGGATCCTAGTGGAAAACAAAATATATATCTTGAAAGGCAATAATAGAACTTCATATAGTAGACCACAATGTTGAAATAATGGAATCTTATGCAAAAATAAGATGGGCAAAGTATTGGGGAATTATGGGGGAAAATACCATCTTATAATCCTAAAATTATGTCCATGAACATATTATAACCTAATAAAAGGGAGAAGGAAAATACACTATTGATATGTTCAGTATCTTTTATCATTGCTCAGTGAGATATAACCAAAATAATCGTTCTGGTGAAATTACATGCAAGATAATAAAGAACTCCTTTTCATGAGTATGCCTGCTTTGAGCCTTCAGAGCCTACATTTCTTCTTGTACTGAACCGTATGATTTGTATTAGGACATTGACACATATCATGCATGCTTTGCACCTATAGTTTTGACCAATAAGAATAATACGGGGATAAAAAGGATGCCAAGAAATTAACCATCAAGCATAAGAAGCAATATATTATCAATCTGACAAAAGAATCACTACAAATTATATTAAATCCTTTTTAAAATAGGGTCTTCAGTGCATGTTCAAGGTGTGTTACAGGCCAACCATTATATCAGAATCTCATATTACACATTTCAAAGTATACTGTGTGACACATATATTGCACTACATAGTTCTTTTTTACTTCTTGTCACCTATTTGTTATAACTAACAACAGGATTTTCTAGATCAACTCCCCGCATAGACTCGCGTCGAGGGAGGAGGACGCAGAGGCCAACAACAAGGAGCGGTTGTGGGTGCACATCCTCGGGGCTGACCACAAGTGCTGTGAGGAAACCTTGGGCAGAATCACTACACCACAACACCAATGCAATGGCATGTAATCTGCCGGGAGAAACCCCTTAAGAGGGCAGATAAACTGCCGGGAGAGCAATTCTCCCGGCAGATAGAACTGCCACGAGAACGGCTGCCGGGAATTACTTCTCTCGGCAGTTATACCGCCCCCACACATTTATTTGCCGGCAGTTTACTTTCTCCCGGCAGATTAGCCTTGGCATATAAACTACAGTTACCGGCAATATAAGTGCCGGCACAAGCTTGTTTACCCGGCAGTTAGTATGCCATCACGTTGATTTCACTAGCAAAAGGAAATTGATCTCGGCTACAAATCGCTAATTTAATATGCATTCATTTGTCCAGGCAATCAAGACAAATGACATTATTTCATAATTCACATTTGGGCCTCATCGTAAAACTTAACTTCATTCAATAAAATTAACGACCAAATACATATGTTTCTAGAAACGCCCATACATAAGGGTGTTGTGCAACAAAAGGAAAATTACATATGTTTTTGGATGCGACACACGACCAGAATGAGCATATAGTGGCTTCTATGCTAAACTCGCAACCAAAATTAGCTTTCCCCATGGTTGTAATGTTCCCAACAACACGAGGCCCTAATCATTCAAAATGCTTATAGTTTATTGCTTTAACTTCCGCTAGCCTCTCGCTCTTGTCCTTCAACATTGTCTCCTCTTCCTTTTTCCATTCTATTTCCTGAAAAGAGAAATTTTTGGCACATTAGAATTTAAATGTCAGATGTAAGTAGATTGCCGTTTGTTTTCCTTCTCATCGTTGCCTTTTGTTTTCCTTCTGACACATCATCTAAATGTTCCAAATAAAACATGGTCAGGTTCATAGTTTTACATGTTGAAGGGGGCAAACAAATACGAAGTCATGACAGCATGGCAAAACTTGGAACCGAAATTTGGCCATATTCAATTTTATTTTTAAAAAATGCTTCACAAGCATGAATGGTAGATGCACACGTGTGTACAGAATGTCAACCCCATTTGTCAAACCATCTTTTTGGACTCAGACTAGAACAAAAATAAAAAATGAGTAAATAAGTTCAGGTTGGATATATCACTTACCAAGTGTACTCTCTGCCTCCATTCAAACTTCTCCTCCTAGCATGTTGTAGCCTTTGCTCAGCTGATAATTACTTGCCCTGACATAATACATGGAACATATAAGAATCCATGCTTCATGTTATTCTTAAGAAACAGTAACTTATTGAGTAAAAACTAGATTGAAGACCCCAACCTTATAAAAGCAGCATGTAATAACAATTAAACTCTAGAAGAAAATATGAGTTTAGTAAAAACTAGGAATACTATGAGTGTGGCATGGTTTAGTTTTTTTTGTCAGGCATGGCTACCCAAACATTTCTGATATTGGAGAAGAAAATATTAGTCACACCTTGAACAATAATAACTGAAAAACTGTACTAAAGAACATCATGTGTGCCCATAAAAGAACGTGTTCTGAGAAATTTGATATAAGACGCATTATGTTTATATATGACATCAGCCACAAGCTTTAATTTTACTTTACTACTGCTTTTCAACTACAATTGATGCTCTTTATTACTGGAATTCAGTTTACACCCCTGATGCTTATTCCCGTTAGTAATCTGCTTGATAATTGTCACTTCAGCCATGCATTTTCTCCATATGACTGCAGGAGCCATGCTCAGATTTGTGTTCCCAGGTTTATGACTTGCATTTTCTCCATATGAATTGCATTCCCAGGTTTATGGAGATTTGTGATGCTCAGAGGGACTAATATTGATAATGAAAAAAAACCATTTGATAATGCACGTTATTTACAAAACGTACATACCTGGAGTCATTGGGTAATACTTGTAAATGTTGTGACTCAAAAGGGAACGATTTCTGGTATGGATTCGTCGACATTTTTACCCTCATTATGGCCTGTAACACGGTAGTTATATGAAATGTCTTGTTTATACCAGAATGAAGGTCTACAAGACGGGGTACATGTATACCTGGACTTCCTTGGGGATGTAGATCAACAAGAGGGGGTAGAGGTACATCCGATGCCTTTATCTGTTCCAATGCCTTGCTATTTGAAGTTACCATACCTACGTTTTGTTGTGATGAGTGACCTATCACAATTGTAGGTCAACATGAGAAGATGAAATAAAAACCATTTGATAAAGCAAGTTATTTACAAAAGCCCCAAACCTGGAGTCATTGGGTCATACTCGTCAATGTTGTGACTCGGTGTGGGAACGCTTTCTGGGATGGATTCGTCGACGGAATTACCCTCAGTATGGCCTGTAAAATGATTTCTCATGTTGTGTTTGCATCAGAATAAAGGTCAACAAGACGGGGCAGAGGTATACCTGGACTTCGTAAGGGATGTAGATCAACAAGAGGAGGTAGAGGTACATCCGATGCCTTTCTCTGTTCCGGTGCCTTGCTATTACAATTTCCCATACTTCGTTGGGGATGTAGATAAACAAGAGGGGGTAGAGGTCAGTTTCAATGTCAACGTACAGGAGGACAAAACCGGATGATAATTAGTATATGTCTGGTAAAATATTTATCCATGTGCTTCCTTTGAACCTGCTGATTTTTGTGCTTCCTTTCGTAAAGCTTCCTTTGGTACGTGCTTACAGGAAAAACGGAAACCTGGTCGAGCTGGGAACATTTATAAAGAAAAGGTGTAAATCAGCTTTGTGTATAATTCAAAGAAGCATCAACTTGTATGTATGTGCTGTATGTGCTGCCGGCGGAAGCATCAAATTGTATGTATGTGCTGCCGGCGGATCTGTAAAATTCCGAAAACCTTCAAGTGTCTTATTGTATGTATGTGCTGTATTATTGAATCGGGCCTTGTTGAATGGATGAAGGGTTTAGCGTTTAGGGGAACCTGATTTAGGCGGACCTGATCCGGCGCAGCCTTCGTGAGATCGGCGGCACCCTCACTGGCAGATCCGTGTGTGGTGTTGTGCGGCGGGCTCCCACGGATCGGCGGCGGCGTAGGCGTCAGTGGGATTGTGCGGTGGCACTGTCACCTATGTGCATGATCTGCGCCGGCCTCCATGAGATCGGCCGCAGCTGCGGCCAAGCCGGGATAGACGACAGAAGGGATCGATGGCGGCGGCGAAGTGATCGATGGCGGCTGGGGTGGTTCACGTCGTCGTAGGAAAATTTCGAGGGCAGCCTAATTGTGCGAGGGGGCCGGCCTCCTGGTTCTTTTTTTTTGTGTGGGACAGGGGGAGTAAAAGAAACCATACGGGGTGGGAGGAGGACAAAAAAACCCTACGAAGGTGGGAGGTGAGACGAAAATAAACCGTACCAGGCAACCAACTCGTTCATTAGAAGTAGAGATTACATTAAAGGGAAGAGTTTTAAGCAATTTACAAGTGGGTGGGACATCATGCATGTGATCAATCAATGATTTCGACTGGTTCATCGCCTACAGACTTGGGCTGTGTATAGAACAGGATAGTGTCGATAGGCGGCGATCTCCCTTAATTGATTTCTTTTCGTATCAAGTTTCTCTCTGTCCTGGTCTGGGGATATCTGGTTGATGGACAAAATGCGCACCCATGGCAGAATTCATCATAGAGAGATATTTCTTCCAGATTCACCGCCACTTCCATGACCCTTCTAATATACCCCATGAACATTTTCTCGGGTTGAAAACCACAGATTGTAAGCCCTGCTAAGTTATATTGCTTAAAACCAGATGGTTCCCACTTGACAAAGGTTTTCTTGCAAACTAGCATCCCATCCATTGGTGTGCACTGGTGGTTCGAAACCTGCAGACAAAAGAGGCGTGGCAAATCATGAACATCATAGGCTTCATAAATATGTAGCTAAGCCAAGGGGGGAAGTTTCAGTCTCGGCAAAAAAATAAAAATAAAAAATCATGTTGTTGTACCTGAATGTGGAGCTCCTCCAATAGAGGCGCGGCCTCTAGCAGGAAGAATGTCCACGCGATGCCGCATTCTTCAGGAATGTTCTCGAGATTCAGAATCCTCAAGTTGTTTAGTCGAGGAGCCAGTTGCTTGGGAGGCTCCGGCTGAATCCATAGCTGCACACGAGGGAAGAAGATGATGAAACACGACGTTTTCCTCTTGTCGAAGAGCAAGTATACATGCATGTAGATGTAGTGGTATTCTTACCCTCTCGGCGTCGAAGTCCATCCACAGTTCACGGATGCTAGCATTGTCAAGTATTTCGCTCAGCTCTAGTATCTTGGAGCCACTGGTGCAGCTAGTCGTGAGCATTACCGTCCGAAGCCGCGGGACGTGACCGAACAAGAGTGGATTTCGTGAAGGAACCCAGTGCTCGCAGGTCAGCCTCACGAGCTCCGGGAGCCACTTCAGTTGGATGGTGCCACAGGCTACGAGCTTCAGCACAGCGATCCGCGGGTGTTGGACGGCCAGAGTCGCAGTTGAGCAGAGAGAGGCTTTTCAGCCTGCCGCAGGTGCCGAGCAGGTTGTTGATGTCCGACTGTCCCAGCTTAACGCTCTCCACGTGCAGCGTCGTGAGGCCGGCGAACGCGCGGGGGCATGCGTCGAGGCAGGACAGGAGGCGCGCAGCGTGGCCGGCGAGGTCCTCGTCAGTGCACTGGATGTCGATCTTCTCGCCCAGGATCACGAATGTCGCCTTGCCGATGCTGCAGCCGCGCGCCATGGCGTCGCTGACGGCGCGGACGATGTCCATGGACTCGTCTCTCAGGTAGAATCGCAGGTAGAGGACGCGGGCGGCCTGCTGCTGGTCCCTGCGTGCCAACAGGCTCCTTGCTGCTTCTGCCACGGACAGGTTGGTCTGAGCCTTCTTGGATAGAGCGGACTTGGAGCCGTCGTCTTTAAGCTTGTGGCGCTTAACGTCTAAGGTGATGCGACTGATCGCGAGAGGGAGATGCCTCCACCGTCTGCTTAAGATGCTGCTTCTTGCGGCGCCTCGCACGTCGAGACGATCTAGAACGGACACAAGAATGTCATCCGGCAGCTTACTAAGCCTGTCTTCCTGCTGCTCCACTTCCTGCGTGGATGAATTGATGTAGCCAAACGATCGATTCATTACGTTTGATTTTCTGAGAAAAAACTATCTGATTTATTAATAATGTACAATATCAGTACAAATGTCATCAAAATTAACAAAACCTACAACCAGATCCATGGACGAGTGGCATAGCTAGGGGGTGGACAGCTCAAAATATTTCTTTGAACCACCCCGGCGAACTAAGTTGGCTATGCCTAGCAACAAGTATAAGCACTTGAGCAATTGAAAGTCGCCGAACTAAGTCTCAAAAGTGAGCGCCTCCAAAGAGCCGACGATGCGAAGCATAGATTGGAAGAGCCAAAAGATCCACCCAAATATACCTCCACATAAAGAAGACATTGTTCTAACTCAGAAACGCGCCTCACATTCTCAATCGAGACAAAAATATAACCTTTTTTTAGACAATAATAATAATAATAAACAACCTAAAGCAAGGATGGAATCCCGCCCGTCGCTGAGGGGCAAGGGCTGCCGCAGGGCCCAAGGGCTGGCGGAAACCCTAATGTACTGCACATGCCGTTGGGGGCACTGACATGTGGGCCTGATTCCTGGTGGGCCCATCTATCAGTGGCCGAGAAGGTACCCTGCCGCACGGCAGAGGATCCGCGTCCCTCCTCCTGGGCCACCGTTTGAGGAAGGAAACCGTTCGTGTTACAGTTGACTACATTTAACCCCGAAGAAAAGAAGAACGCTGCGACATGCATGTATGAGAATCTCTGTTGACGATTCTATGCATAGTACAGTAGACCGGAAATTTTTTTTTGACGGGGAAACATTTGGAGCTTTATTCGACAATAGAGGCCCCTGCAGAATCTGCGAGGAGGCTAGTAACAATGATGCCAAGGGCAGAGTCAAACCAACATTCTGTTACATCCAGTGTGCTTGCATGTCTAGCACATAGGTGAGCAGGGTAGTTGGCTGTCCTCGAAATATATTGAATAGAAAAAGACTTAAAACTAGTAGAGAGCTCCAAAATTTCGGCTAAGATAGGCGCCACGACGGTCCTGTCATTGTGACGCGAGTTCCAGAGATTTACGACCTCCAAGCAGTCGGATTCCATCACGACTTCCTCGTATCCCCTTAGCTTGGCAAATATGACACCGTCCCGGATTGCTAGGGTTTCAGAGATAAGGGGGTCGGTAATCCCCTGATAAGGTTTACACCATGCAGCTCTAAACGTGGAATGGGATCGAGCAACTCCTCCCACCCCTCCTCTTCGAGCTTCCAATGCAACACTGCCGTCAGTGTTAATCTTGATCTCCCCCTCCTCGGGTGGCCGCCATCCATGGCCCGGAAGCAACCGAGCTTGCGCTTTTGGAAGATCAAGCAAAGCAAGAGTATCTCTGGTCATTTTCATGGACTGAACTGGGTCAGTAGCACCTTTATCATGAGTTAGATTATTGCGTGACGTCCAGATAGCCCACATGATCGTCACCAGCTTGGCTCGATCAGGTTCAGAGAACTTGGGATCACAAATGATATCCTTTGACCAGGTAAGAGGGTGTAGATCGGGTCGTTTTACCCCAAGCCAGGCCGGGGCTTGAGTCCAAAACCCTCTCGCATGGGAGCAGTTCAGCAAAGCATGCATCATGTCCTCATCTTCATGCTGACATATTTTGCACTTGCTCACTGTTGCAATATGTCGATACTTTAGTGTTGATTCTACTGGCAAGATACCTCGTAAAACCCTCCACCAAAACACTCTAACTTTTGGCAGAACCTTCAATTTCCATAATGTGGTCCATAGCTGTTTTTCTGTCTTTGAAGCTTCGATTACCGTCCCTTCCTCTAGAGCCAATTGCTCGTTCTGAGTCATAAGAGCACGATAAGCTGATTTGACAGTATATGAACCTGACTTTTCAAAAGCCCATGCCAGAATATCATCACCACCACCGGTCCGAATTGGGATATTCAGAATGGCGTCTGCATCGGGTGGAATAAAGTTGTCTCTGATCACCTGGTCCTTCCAGAGCCAGGTTTCAGAATCGATGAGATTAGACACATGATGTAATCACAGATTACCAATATGAGCCACCGGACTCATCGTTCTGGTATCGGGGATCCATTTGTCCTCCCAGATAGAAACGGTCGTGCCACTTCCAATGCGCTTAATCAAGCCTGACTTCAGAGCTTCTCTACCCGTGATTATTGCCCGCCACACGGCCGAAGAAAACTTGGGTGCAGTGGCTTGCATGAAATTGCAGGAATGAAAGTATCTACCTTTTAAAACCCGCGAACATAGAGAGTTGGGATTCGTCATCAAGCGCCACCCATGCTTGCCAAGTAGTGCTAGGTTAAAGAGCTGCAGGTCCTTGAATCCCATCCCTCCTTTAACTTTTGGTGCAACCAGTGAGTCCCAAGATAACCAATGTAAAGACCGGCGATCTAGGCTGCTGCTCCACCAATATTTGGCCATGAGAGAGGCCAGCTTCTTACACACTTTTTTCGTTAGCTGGAAGCAAGACATACTGTACGTGGGGATTGATTGAGCTACTGCTTTGATTCTGACTTCCCTTCCAGCACATGAAATAAGTCTCTCAACTCCACCCTGGAGTTTTGACCGGATCCTCTCCCCAATGTGGTCGAATGTACCTCCAGTAATTCGACCAACAGCCGTAGGAAGGCCGAGATAGCGTTCACCAAAAGCTTCCACTGAAATCTGCAGCGTTTGCTTTAGTAAAAGCCTTGTAGGATCAGGAGTGTTTGGACTGAAAAATATAGCACTTTTATCTTTGTTCACTGCTTGACCCGAACACTCGCTATATATACGGAGAATATCATTCAGACGATGAGCACTCTGCACCTTGGCTTGCATAAAGATTAGACTATCATCCGCAAATAGCAAATGGTTGATCCAAGGGCATCTGTAGCTGACCCGAATGCCTCTGTCAATATAAGTTCCTCCATAGAAGTTCAGCAATGAAGTGAGGCCCTCGGCGCACAGCAAAAACAGGTAAGGTGAGACGGGGTCACCCTGACGGAACCCCCTGGAGGGAGAAAAGAAAGGTTGAAGTTCGCCATTAACTCGAACAGCAAACCGCACTGAAGTAACACGCTTCATGATGAGACGAACGAAAGCCAATCCAAACCCCAATTTGAGCATAATCGCTTCGAGATAGTGCCACTCGACGCGATCATAAGCTTTCATCATATCTAACTTGATAGCACAAGCAGCATTTCCTCCCTTCTTCCTTCTTTTCATGGCATGCACGCTTTCATACGCAACTAAAACATTGTCTGTAATCAAGCGGCCCGGGACAAAAGCGCTCTGTTCCGCTCCAATAATATCATCCAAAAACTCTCTCAGCCTATTAGTAATCGCTTTGGCAGCGACTTTATACAAGACTGAGCAAAGTGAGATCGGGCGATATTGGGAAATCTTTTGTGGAAAACGTACCTTGGGTATAAGGGTGATGGAAGTGTCATTCATACCCGCTGGTAGTTCACCACCATTCAAGAAGTCAAGCACCGCTGGAATTATGTCGTCCTTAAGAAGATTCCAGTGTCGCTGAAAAAACCCCGTTGTGAAACCATCAACTCCCGGGGCCTTTGACGGAGCCATTTGAAACAGAGCTTGTTTAACCTCTTCCGCCGTGTATGGCTTTTGCAACTCATAATTCATCGTGGCCGTAACTCTACTAGGAACAAACTCGAGCAGATCTTCCATCTGCCGAAAACCTTGAGATGTGTATAACTGTTCGAAGAAACTTTGAACCTCTTCACGGTCCTCCTCGGGGGTGGAGCATATAGAGCCATCCGAGCGTTCCAGTTTCTCGATCTGGTTCATGCGCTTGCGCTGAGACATCTGGGCGTGGAAATATCCCGTGTTCCTGTCTCCTTCGCGTAGCCATGGTACTCTGGACCTCTGTCGAGACCAGATCTCTTCTTGGTGCAATGCAGTCCTCAGTTTTTTAACGATTGCTTTCTCCTCCACCGTTGGACCGCTGCCCACAGAACGACTCCGCAGCTGAGTTAGCTTTGTGCGTAACTTACGTATTTTGCGGGCAAGACAACCAAACTCCCTTTTACCCCAAGCTGAAAGCTGAGTTTGTAGACAGTTCAGGGCCTCCACGACGCCTCCCAGGCCGTGACGACCCGACCCCTTCTGCCAGGAGTCTAGGATGAGCTGGTCATAATCCGCATGTGTCTGCCACATGTCCTCATAACGAAAAGGTTTAGGCCCTCGATGTACACTGGAAGTAAGATTTTCCCTGAGATATGCAAATACAAAACAGTGATCTGACTCCACAGCGACAATGTGCCTTACTTTGACGTTTGCAAAAAGGTCTGTAAGTGCTGTGTTGCCAAATGCTCTGTCTAGCCGGGCTTTGACGTTAGAACGTCTCGTCTGCCTATTATCCCATGTATATTCCATGCCTGACCAGCCCAAGTCAACCATCGCACACTCATCCATTACCTCCCGGAACGCTCTCATCTGCCACTCAGGTCTTGGTGAGAGAGAGAAGTGTTCCGAGCCGAATAAAGTTTCGTTGAAATCCCCGATGCACATCCAAGCTTCATGCTGGATAGCAAACAATGTTCTCATGAATCTCCAACTATGGCATCTGTCTTCCACACGTGGAGCTCCATAGAATCCAGTAACACGCCACTTTTTGGACGTGTCATTCTTCCGCTGCACCATAACATCTATATGAGCGGAACTGTAATTTTTGAGCTCAACATCGAGCTCAGCAGTCCAGAACAAACCTAGTCCCCCACTGAGTCCAACACTGCTCACCGCAAAACATCCTGCAAATCCAAGGGAGTTCTGAAGATTCTCCACTCGCTTGGCTGAAATTTTGGTCTCCATAAGAAATAAGAGACCGGGTCCTTCCTGCTTCACAATGTTGCGAAGCTCCCGAACTGCCTCGGGGTTCCCAAGCCCCCGGCAGTTCCAACTGAGGCAACTCATGATTCCTGGCGGGGCTGCTCTGCAGCCACCGCCGAACACTCTGAATTTTGGGAGTTAGTGGGAGTCGGTTTCTTCTTTTTGGCCTCTGGCTCCCTCTCTAACTCCTTCTCATCACCATCTGAACGCATCTCGCCCGCTTTAAATACCACCACTGCATTCGTGGTGTCAAGAGTCTGTGGCACCTGCGTTTGATCATTCGGAGGCAAAGTAATCTGTCGATAAACTTGCTTTGTTCCCTGAGCCCCCCCCCCCCTTTCTCTTGTTCCTCTGATCAAGCTTCTTTTTGGGCGAATTAACCTCTGGGTTAGGATCAGCTCTAGCGTTTGTGGCACGCGTATCTTTTGAGCTGCTTTGGCTCGACTGTTGCTCCTTAGAAAAGCTATCATTAGACCCACCTTTTTTCTTCTCCTCTGGCGCTCTCAGACTTGATTTAAAAGGTAGCTCCCCATTTTCATCACGCGAGCCAGGGGTCGGACAATGAAGATCAGAATGTCCCAACCGCCCGCATGAGAAACAGAAGTTTGGTACCTGTTCATACTGAATATCGTACCAGTCTCTCCCACCTCTAGCTGCAGAATCAATTAAGATCCACCTGCGAAGATGGTAACCCTGGCTCTAAGGTACCCACCAACAGGGTCAAATTGCACTGAAGATGCGTTCTTATCAATTTGTTTGGCCACTGCTTTTCCCCTCGCATCGTTCCGCAAATTGAAGGGCAGATTTGGGACCCTGACCCAGATCTGAAGCTTCTCAAACTGCAGCTCAGATGGCCGCATACACTCTTTGAATTCCGTGAGAACAACCGCATTCTTGCTTATGTGCCATGGCGATCCCTCCCACACGCGATCGCGATCACGTTGGGACTCAAACTCTTCTATGAACATGTTCTCTCCCGCCGGGCGGAACACCAAACCTCTAGGGTTTCCCCATGCCGGGCGCAACGCGTTGGAGATCGTCTGGATGTGCAGTAAGTTCCGGTGCAAAACCTTGCCTGCGATCGCCCAAAACTGCCTTGACCCGCTGTCATCGTCGTCCAAAACCAATGGTGTCGCCTCCTCTTCAGTGAGATCTAACTTGCCCATGGCCTCCTCCATGCGAACCCTCTCAGCTCGAGGCGAGAGGGCACCCTTGTCACGTGAGGAGCTCGGTACCGAAGCCATCCAAGCCCGACGCAGTGCTGCCCGCCGACGCTAGCGATCGGCGGCCGCCGTGGATGCCACGCGAAACCCTAATCGCCTCCCAAGGGAGCTCCTAGTTTTCCGGGGAATGACCGGAAATTTTTTTAAACGTACCTGGATGCACCGTGTGTTACTCGCCGCCGACATGGATGCTCGCAGCTTACCGGGCCGTTCAGCGTCCAGCGACACAGAGCGATAAATACGAGTGCGCTACCGGAAACTAGGGCGAAAAGAACGTACCGTTCCTCCAGCTTATCAGGCCGCGCACGTTCGACTCCGAGCAGCATTCAGCAGGACAAGCGCGACCCCGACTATAACACGACATCTTTGTTAATAAAACGTATCCTAGCAGAAGTAGTTTAGCCATCGAAACACATTTGTATATGGAAAATACTTCGAATCAGGGCGCTGATTTTACTGGACCCGTCCGCCACGCGCTAAGCCGTCGGATCGCCTAATCACAATTTCTGATAGGCGCTCTGGTTCCTTGATTTCTCTTGCACATCTGTCCTTGTCCCACCTTTTACACGTGAGGGGTCCCCATGGCATATGGTATGATTCCTTTGCTTCTTCCTTTTTTGCGATGGGATTCCTTTGATTGTTGGCCGAACCAAATGCAATTAGTTACCTTTGCATGTGTGTTTCTTTTGACCTTCAAATCCTATAAATTGCTTCGCCCACTACTAATAGCTGGTTCCTTTGTGTGTGTTTTTCTACATGCTAGTGTACTTGCTGCCATGTGGTACTAAAAGCTACTATGTGCATTGCTACCTGGATTATCGTGTGTGCTGCTTCCTCCATAGCAAAATGCAAGACCTGTTTGGGATGACGAGCCGGCAAGCCAGCTACCTGATGTTGCTTGTAGTCTGCGGCTACCACATCCGCAAGGACGGCGTCCCGCTCGCTGCAAGCTGCTACAAGGTCGGACCACCGAGTGTTAAATGGTTAGCATGATATTGCAACAGAGCCGGTTTCTCAACTTGCGTCACGCTGCAAAGGGGTTTCACAACATGTGTCATGCTGCAAAGAGACTTCACAACATACGTCACGCTGCAAAGGGGTTTCACAACATGCGTCACGCCGGAAAGGGGTTTCGCAACATGCACCGTTTTGCAGAGACTTCACAACATGTGTCACGCTGCAAAGGGGTTTCACAACATGCACCATGTTTCAAAAGGGAGCCACGATGGGATGCTGGATGGCTTCATAACATGTGGTGCATTGCAAAGGGGCTTGGCAACATGTGTCGTCTTGCAAAGGGGCTTTGCAACATGATTGATGTTGCAAAATGGAGCCCATAGCTAGGCTACTCGATGGCTTCGCAGCATGCATTGTGTTGCAAAAAGGCTTCACAACGTGCATCGTGTTGCAAAGGGAAGCCTAACGACCACTCGAACGTGACGGTATATGGTATGCTAGACGCAAAGTGGGGTATAAATCTATATTTCAGAGTCCCGTGCAAACCAATTCTTTCATCACTTCTTATTTGATGGACTTGAGAGCTTTGCCAAAACCACCAACAGTCGGCTTGCCGGTGGCGGTTGTTCAGCAACAGGTAGTACAACCTCTGGGGCGGGTCCATCCACTTTGCAAGGCTGGTTGCCTCCGCCGGAACACCACCTGAAAATAATGGTTGATGGCGCCATTGACAGACATGGTCACAGGGAGTAGCGGCGGCGGTTTGTAGAGATGGCTCTAGACTATTTTTGGGATCATCATTAATTGTGTATCCTGGCATTATGGAACGATCGTTACTAGAAGCGTTTGCATGCCGAGAGGCAATGGCTCTAGCAGAAGACTTGGGAGCACACATGATTCACACTGCTTCAGTTTGTGAGGGAGTTGTGAAGGACGTAAAGCAAGGATCTCGTGGTCTTCATGGAGCTATTATTCAAGCTGTTAATGCTGGGATGAAAGCTTTCATTTCATGTAATTTTGTTCACGAACGTAGAAATTTAATTTCGAAGCTCATAATCTCGCGAAAGTTGGTTGTAATCTAGGTGTAGGGAGACATATCTAGTTGGGCATCCCCCATGACCACAACCTTGTACCGATGAACATTGTTGAGAATGAATAAAAGCAGGCGAGATTTCTCAAAAAAATCTTAGTCAACTAAGACTTCATTAGGTCTTAGTCGATGTTATATGCCTATATTCGTGAGTTCTCACTGATGGCTCTATAATTTACGCATATTTTAGAGCTCATTTGTTCCCATTGAACCAAGTAGTTGTCCATTATGCATGGTTACCGGTATTTACACTTATCCTTGTGAGCATTGCACATTTAGTATTTTTATTTGGTTTTATTAGTTCTCTTTGTTTTCTTGTGTCTACAGGTGTTTTGGAGCAACCTATATCCAAGCACGATGAAAGGTCCAAGGATCCAGTACCAGACTTAGTCGTTTCAAAGAGTGAAAAAAGTCTTTTTTTTTCTTCGAATTGCTCAAAACCCAGATCTAATTACAGAAATGGATCGGGGTCATTCATACGAATCCAACGAGCCCAAGAACATCAAATTCCGAGTTTGTATGAAGAAATGGTGGCTGATTTACTAAAGAGGGACAAAACAAAAGACAGTGTACCATACTACCGTGGCTAGTCATATGGAATGATGTCAGGCCCAAAAGGTGCCTCTCCAGACAGGATTCTTCACCGATTTTGTCCCTAATTGTTCCCACGAGATCCTTGTCTCATAAAGAATGGTTTGGGGGAGGATAATGCTCATCTAGAGCCCTTGGATGGAGGAGGAGGATCTATATCAACGGAGGAGACCCGAGAAGGCCTCTTAAATAAACACCTCCAACCCTAGCCTGCACACTAAGCCATCATCATCCACCACCAGTCGGGTCAGCCGTTGGGAGGCTCTCTCCCTTGGGGGAGGCCTCTTCCTCCAACACTATGTTGCGCAAGGAGGAGGAGGCGCCATCGATCTCCATCACCATCGTCACCGGGCACACGTCCTGGCTAGGCCGTGCGCGCCGGAGACATCTCCCTCCCCATCTCCATCTTCAAACCTGTAATTTGTAAGATTGAGCATGTTGATTACATCAATGAATCATTCCTCTTTGCGTGTCTATTCATCTATGTTTGAGTGATTAATCCGGTTCTAGGTTGAGGTATGATCTTGTATATATGTAAAATTAGTCTTTGTGGCATGATCTAGTATTTACTCGTATTGCACGTAATGTTGGGAGATGTCCTTTCTTGTGATCTTGTTATCACCTGCACGTATACTTGTACTAGTATTCCGCTACCACTAGGATACCCCTCTAGTACTAGTTAGACCGAAGCCTAGACACCGCCTTTCGCTCTATTAAATCCTACAGTTGCAAATCCCCTTATTGTAGTTTAGTAAAACCCTTTTATTATCCCTTTCCTAGCAACCGATAGAATAGACTATTTCTAGACTACGGTTTGGTTGGAAACGTACTACGTAGACAACGTAGTTGTGGGGTTGGTAGTGTCTTCCTATCGGCTTCCTAGGGGATTTGACACTTACTTATCACGAAATGCAGCATCCCTGTGCCCTTGAAAATCACCAAGCTTTTCTGGTGCCATTGTCGGGGAGCATAGCGTTGATCATTGCCTTCTCACTCGCATACGGTTTGTTTTGTTAGTTGTTATTTATCTTTTAGTTTTTTCCCTTTAATTAAAAACAAAAAGAAACTACTTATCATGTCTTCTGAGATGAGTATTCAGGAAATATTGCAACAATGGACTAGATATGATACAAGTCTATCATGTTTGGCTACTAAAGAATAAAAGGTTGTACACCAAGAAGAATCAACAACCCCCAATATTGATGCTACGATGCAAGAATTGGTAAGACTACTTGAAATATGTAAACGTCAAACTAACTTGCAGGAAAATGATGGGAACAACAAAGAACATCCTATCTTGAATGAACAAGTGTGCACAGAAGAAGAAGAGAGAGCAACAAGGAAGAGGAAGAGGAGGAATGGATCGATCACCCGTCCAAATCTCCCACCTCTGACGGTAACTTTTTGCACACACTCAATCAATTTCTTGACAAGGCAACCCTTGAAAAGTGCATGATTGATATGAATACTAGAGAATTACTAGACTTATTAAACACATGTGGATATATGTTATTGTAGGACTCGTGGGAACCAGGCTACCACGAGCCGGCAACCTTGGGTTTAACTATGCCCTCCGTGGCGTAGGCGGCTTCCGTGGATAAGCCTTCAGGGAAAGCTAATCCCGAGAAGGCTTAGAAAATGCACGCCCCCAAGGTCCCTAGAGGCCTCTCTACTACCTTGTAGAGGTCCTCTCGGGGATCATAAATCCTAGGGACAACGCTCATGGTCCCATCTATCTTTCTTCCGCTACACGCAACAGCGGCCGCAGGGTGGTACGGCGGGAATCGTTCATGGGATGGGCTTGAACAAAGATTTCTTCCCTCACACGGTCATCCACAGTAGTCACGAGCGCTCCCCTCCCCTGCGTGTTGATGCAGAGCTGGTACTCTGGCACTAATCACACTGTATGAAGAAGTAACCAAAAGGTATCCACAGGGCAATACGCTGCCCCGCGAAGCCATCATGACCGCGCGTACAAGCGTGCAATGGCGTCGTGATGGTATGAGCTAGGGCCAGCCCAATATAATATTCGACCAATGAGCGCCTCCGTGAGGGCCCCTGATAGGCAGTATAAATAAGCAAGGTCGTGGCCTCGAGTGAGGGGCCGATCAATTTGCAACACAAGTCACACATTGTAACCATAGACCATATGAAATAAAGAGCAAATGCAGGAATAAGGTATTACACCAACAGGGTGGCCTGAACCTGGGTACTTCTTGTGTGTTCTACCTTGTGTTCTTCCTTCCTCCGATCGATCATGACCTAGGAAGCTAGGCGTACTTACTTCACAATGCTTCTCATTGGACAGAAACTTGGGGAAACTCTTGAGAAATATTGGATAGATAAAATGAGCGCAAATTTGGTGTAGGTAAGTTATATAGATGTTAGAAGATTCTGGTAAAGTTTCAGTAATTATGGAGCAACATAAATATAGTTGCTTCACAAACTAAAAGTATGACCAGGAACTAGGATTGATAATGGCAAAGCAGATATGATTCGGAAGTGCAACACTTGAAATTGAATCGCAATAGCCTGCTTTTCCCGTGCTACCATTGATGGCCAGAAATATTAGAAGTACAATATTTGAGAGTTGGAGATAAATACGACTTTACTAGACAAAATAGGTTTAAACAATTTTTCTTGTACTCCGACTCTCCGTGCCTCTCCCCTTTTATGTATTCTTCTATATATAAATCTCCACGAGGGTAAGCGCTTCTACATATTCCAGCTGGTTTTATACAAGTTTCGGACAGAGCCATCGTGACTATCATATCATGGCGGCGACAAGTAGCGAAGACGTGCAGCAGGACGATAGGCTGGGCAAGCTGCCCGACGATATCCTTGTTTCCATCCTAGAGCGTGTGGACGACCTACGATTCGCCGTGAGAAGCAGCATCTTAAGCAAGCGGTGGCGACACCTTCCCGGCATGATCTCTGACATCGATTTGGACGTCTGGTCCTTCGTCAAGCACGATCATGGTGAGGATAGACGCAACACGGGGTTGCCACAGGCAGTGGAGAGCGTGCTGGCACACCAGAGCCGGCACAGCATCGATCGCCTCGCCGTGCACTTCTTCTTGACGGACGACTCCGCCCGCATCTTGCGCGCCGTCGACGACGCCGTGTCGAGCGGGAGGCGTCAGGTGACCTCCGTGGCGCTCTCGATGCTCGGGGAGAAGCCCGACGTGCTCTGCGACGAGGGCGACATGCTCAGGAACGCGGCGCGCCTCCTGCCGTGCCTCGCCGCGTACCCGGGCACGTTCGCCGGCCTCGCCGACCTGCACCTGGAGAGCGTTAGGCTGGACGAGTCCGATGTCCCCCGCCTGCTGGGCGCCTGCGGCAAGCTGGAGCGCCTCGCTCTGCAGAACTGCGACTCCGGCTTGCGGACGGTGCTGCGGCTGGAGCACCCGCGGCTCCGCGAGCTCGACGCCGTCTTTTGCGGCTGCGAGGCGGTCGAGCTGAGGTCGCTCCCAAGGCTTGAGCGCGTGACCTGCACCCATTGGATGCCGTCGAAGAACCTATCGCCGCTTCTATTCGGCCAGGTTCCAGGGCTCGAGTCCATGACATTCACTAAAGCTGCCATGAATGGCGACAGGGCTCTCGGATTTGGGGAGTTGGTTGGAGACGCTGCTGCGACCCTCCGGGAACTAGTGCTTAACTTCCTAAATGGAAGGGTGAGTTGTTGCTGGTGTGTGTTAGTGTGTGCTATGTGTGTTCCATAGTACAACCTCAGTTACAAAATAAATGTCGTGGTTTTAGTTCAAATTTGAACTAAAACGAGTAATTTGCAGGGGCTGGTCTGTGTTTTCTTATACGTTTTATTTTGTGCAGGTTTGGATCCAACCTCAGGAGCCGGTTCCTCTCATGCAGAATTTGATGCATGCTAGCTTTCATAATATTAGAGAACAATGCGATCTCACTTGGACAATGCTCATTTTGAAATCTGCACCCCACTTGAAGACTCTTGGTGTTACGGTAATTCGCATTTGACTAAAACTACGACACTTATTTTTGGATAGGAGAGACCATATACTTTTTGAAACAACAACAGTTGGGAGCACTTTTCCGTCAGTTGCCTGAAAAGGTTTTATGGATCGGTGGATTTTCACATACTACTCATCTTTCTCACTTAGTGGACTCGCCATCCAGCCCTTGCTTAACTGCCTGCCACCGCCGCCTCGCAGCCATGAGCCACCTCCTCCACTGTGTTGTAGTAGCCCCCAACCACCCCCTAACCCTAAACCCCGCTCTTCTCCGACATCTTCGACTCGTCGAGCTTCCCTGAACCCCGCACCCTTCAACCATCTTCCTTTCCTCCGCTCGTAACGCCGCGGCCTCGCCGTCTCAAGCTAGGGCGCAAGGTGCATGAGGAATCGACTCATCCAAGTAACATTTTCAGGCAACTGATTTTAGCAAATCCAGTAATAGCTTCACTTGGAATCTTTTTGACGAATCTAGTTGATGCTTTTGCTTTTGCATGTTTCATTTCGAATCTCATATTTGTTTTGATTTCCATAAATGTACAATTGAATTTCTTGATTTGATAATTGTTCTATACATTCGACACTTTTATTTATTGACCACAAATTGGATGCATGTGACACGCAGCTATCGGACCATAGCTGTGGTGACACCGACCCAGAGAACACTAAGATCATAAGGCAATCATTTTCCCAGGAAGATATTATACAGTGGCAACCTTCTGATTTCAAGCATTGCGACTTGTCTATGCTCGTCATTCAAGGTTTTCAAGTCCAAGAAAAATTCATGAAGTACATAAAACGTCTCATGAAAGTGGCAATAAATTTGGAAGATATGTGTTTGTTGCGCGACGAATGCAAGAACTGTGGATTTTACCGATCTGAAGGATATCCGCGGACAGATAAGGAGAGGGACTCAACGAGAAGACAGATTAACCACGGAAGATGCGCCCCGATCAAAGTGACTTTTTGATCATATACGTTTTGTGTAACTTTTTTTATTTGCAAATGCATGTTAAATGAGAACCATACATTGGCTGGATTGTTAGGGGTTGTTGTAAAACCAGCCCACAAACTTTGGCACTTTTTTATCTGATTAAAGAGGAAATATCATGTCATTGCGGGGAAATTCCTATCAATAGAGAGCTCCATGGTTACTTCGTCAATCTTGAAGCTTATCGACACCAATTTTCAGTTGCAACAGATCATTGATCAGTTGTTACTGCAATGCCCGTCCATTTTGGCGATTGAGTGATAGGAAATTGCATAAAAATATACACAGAACACGAATGATAGGATGATTATATTCGCGAGAATTCATTTTATCATGTACAACAAAATAATATTCACAGGAATGTTAGACTATTACTTGGATCTCAAGGTAACTAAGAGTCCTAGTCGTTTTGTAATAGCCTTAGTCGGTTTGTAACCTCCTATATAAACTCATGTATGCGGCTGCAATTATCAAGAAACATAGTTCTATTCAATCTTACATGGTATCAGATATTCGGTCCTAGGGGATGGCTCCGTTGCCCAAACCTCCTCCTCCGCCGCCGCCCGGCTACTTCGACCGCCGGGCCGCCATCCTCGCCAAAGCCGCCGCTGTCTCCTCTTCTTCCACGCCTCCTCTAGCACCACCGCTGCCTCCCGCAATTTCCTTTACCGATACAATCGCGGATGTTAGCCCCTATATACCTATAACCCTTGATCTCAATTCCCACAACTACTACCATTGGCGCCACCTCTTCGACGTCCACCTTGGGTGATGGAATCTTCGTTCCCACGTCGGCGCCGTCTCCTTCCGTAGCCTCACGATCCATAATGGGTCAAGGATGATCTCGCCATCATCCAATGGATTTACATGCGCGTCTCCACCGAGATTTTCAATCTTGTCTTCTGTGATGCTGCCACCGCCGCCGATCACTGGGCAGCCCTCCGACAGCTCTTCCCGGACAACGTTGATGCTCGCACCAACATCCTCCACACCGAGCTCAGGAACACGGTGCAAGGAGATACTTCTCTCAGCGTCTACTGCCAACGACTCAAGGCCATCTCCGATGAACTTCGTGAACTCGGTGATCTAGTTGAAGACCGGCAGCTCATCAACATCCTCCTCGTCGGGCTCAGCGAGCAATTCGACAAGCAGGCCTCCTTCATCCCCATGATGCGGCCACCTCTGTCCTTCGCCGAAGTGCGCTCCATGCTACAGTGGGCCGATCGCGCCCAATCCAACAAGGATGCTCACCCTCAGCTCTTCACCGTTGTCCCTTGCGCTCCACCACCACTGTTGCCACCATCCTCACCTGCGGCGCCACCTCCGTCAGCAGCGCCACCTCCAGGCTGGCGTCCCAACCCTAACTAGCGCGGCAAGAACCCCATCTACAGGCTGCCTATGACACGCTCGACGCCTCCTCCGCCACCACTGAGTACACGCGTTGTGCCGGCTACCAGCGCTCCTCCTGCGGCTCCAACCTGCCATCCTTCGCATGATCCCTGGACAGGGCTCGTCCAAGCGTGGCCCATGCCCTGGTCTGCCCCGTCTCCTCTCGATGCTCCACTTGCATATACCGGCGCTTGGCAGCCCGACGTTCGTGCACATACTGGTGACCCCGGGATTCTCACACCCCGACAGCCGATGCACACATAGAATGATGCTTCGACTTATGCTTCTTATGGCGCTCCATCACCCTCCTACGCCGACGGAGGCTACTTCTACACGCCTACGCCGGCTCTCCTGCCTTCACCATTGTATCTGCCGGATATGCTGTCTACACCATCATATCAGCCAGCCCTGCTGCCTACACCGTCCTCAACTACAAACACCAAGCTGGGATCAAGCTGCTTTTCTACAGGCCATGAACAATTTTGTCTCTCAAGGCAACTCAGGTACGGATTGGATCTTTGATTCTGGTGCTTCCAGTCATATGTCTGCATCAAGTACTTTTCTGTCCTCTTGTACTCCATCTTCCTTCCAATCCATCACTCTTGGTGATGGTTCCACTATTCCAATTTATTGTGTTGGTCAGGCTCAACTTCCGTCTCCCACTAAACCACTTCTTCTTCATGATGTCCTTGTTGCTCCAGCTCTCATAAAAAATTTACTTTCTGTTCGCAAATTCACTTGTGATAATTTAGTTTCTGTAGAATTGACCCTTTTGGCTTATCTGTGAAGGACTATCAGACCAAGGTCGAGATCGCCCGCTTCATTAGCTTCGACGACTTATACTCTCTCCATGGTGTTTCTGCCGCCGCACCTCCTACATCCATGATGGCGTCCATTGATCTCTGGCATCGGCGTTTAGGACATCCCAACCCTGCTGTTTTAGCTTCTGTTCTTAGTGAAATTTCCATACCTTGTAATAGAGATTCTCACGATTCCTCTTTTTGTGAGTCTTGTCAATTAGGCAACCATGTGCATCTTATTTTTAGTTCATCTAGCTCTTCTAGCACTTATCCTTTCGAATTAGTACAGATCTATGGACATCCCCAATTGCAAGTGTTTCTAGCTTTAAATACTATCTTTTTATACTAGACAATTTACACACTTTGCTTGGACCTTTCCTCTTCACAACAAATCCAATGTCCACACCCTCTTTCTCAATTTTCAGCGATATGTTTCTGTTCACTTCTTCTCCCTATTCGCTTTATCCAGTGTGACAACGGTCGTGAATTTGATAATCTTAAAAACCGTACTTTCTTCCTACAACATGGCATTCTTCTTCATTTTTCTTGTCCCTATACCTCTCCCCAAAACGGAAAAGCAGAACGCTCTCTTCGTACCCTCAACGATATTGTTCGCACCCTTCTTATTCAATCCTCCATGCCACCAAAATTCTGGGCAGAAGCTCTCCACACCGCTACCTTTCTTCTTAATATTCGCCCTTCCAAAGCCAACCCAAATACCACTCCCTATTTCTCCCTTTTCTTGTGTCATCCCAACTATTCCGACATTCGTGTTTCTGGTAGTCTCTGCTTTCTGGATACCTCCGCTACGTGTACCAACAAACTCTCTTCCCGATCTGTCTTGTGTGTCCTCTTAGGTTTTTCTGATGAACACAAAGGATATCGATGTTTCAACCTGCATACCGGACAAGTACTTGTATCTCGACACATTACCTTCGCCGAGCACATCTTTCCTTTTGCTCAATGCAATGATCCCACCACCACCATTAACCCCTCAGCCAAACCCTCTCCTCGTCGTACCCCTTCCCTTTCTATGCTCGATGAGTCCCCCTGCCGCCAAACCTCCTGCACCAGCACTTTCTACTCCACCTACCGACGATTAAAATAATGCCGCCTCACCACCACCTCCCTCCTCACCAGCACCAGCACTCAATTCTCCATCACCCCCTCTCATGTCTGCATCTTTCGTTGTGCCAGACACTTCTCCTCCTCCTCCACTACCAGCACATGTTGTTCCAACACTCCCACCTACTAATGATCACACTATGCGCACTAGATCCAAGTCAGTTTTCCGTCAACCCGTCAATCGTCTAAACCTTCACGCCACCCTGACTCTCTCTCAAGTTCCCAAATCCTACAAATCTGCTCTCCTAGATCCCAACTGGGCTGCTGCTATGCAAGAAGAATATACTACACTTATTGAGAATAATACATGGCAACTTGTTCCTCGCCCTTTCCACACAAACATTGTCTCTGGCCAATGGGTTTTTTCGCCAGAAGTTTCACTCCGATGGTAGCCTTTCCCGCTATAAAGCCATTGGGTATGTTGTGGTTATTCTTAGCAGCATGGGATTGATTACGACGAAACATTCTCTCATGTTGCTAAACCAAGTACTATTGGCACCGTTCTTAGTATTGTTGTCTCCTCCTCGTGGCCCATTCACCAATTAGATGTCAAAAATGCTTTCCTTCATGGTTCTCTCCAAGAGACTGTGTATTGTCAACAACCTCTTGGTTTTGAAAATCCTTCTTATCCCAACCACGTATGGCTTCTCCAAAAATCTTTATACGGTCTCAAACAAGCTCCTAGAGCATGATTTCAGCGTTTCTCCTCCTTCATTCAAACAATAGGCTTTCTTCCTTCTCTTTCTGACACATCTCTCTTTGTCTACCATCACAATTCTGAAATTGCCTACTTTCTCCTCTATGTTGATGGTATCATTTTCACTGCATCCTCTCAAGACTTTTTGGACTGTATTATTACTCAACTTCGCTCTGAGTTCTCTATGACCGATCTTGGTCTTCTTCATCACTTCTTGGGTATTATTGTTCTTCGTGATTCTTCTGGTCTTTTTCTTTCCCAACGGCAATACATTCTTGATCATCTCAATCGTGCAAGTATGCTTGACTGTCAATCTTCTCGCAGCCCTGTCGACACCAGTTTCAAACTCTCTACTGCTAGCGAACCTTTCCCCGATACTACTCTTTATCGTAGCCTCACTTGTGCTCTCCAATATCTTACCATCACGCGTCCTGAAATCCCTTTTGCTGTCCAGCAAGCTTGTCTCTACATGCATGATCCTCGTCTTCCTCACTATAATCACGTCAAACGTATTCTTAGATATTTGAAAGGTACTCTTGATCATGGTCTCCACATCAATAATTCTTCTCCTACTCCCACTGCGCATTCTGATGCAGACTGGGCTGGTTGTCCAGACACTGGACGATCTACATCCGGTTTCTGTGTTTTTCTTGGTCCTCGAAAAGACAGGAAACGGTCTCTCGCTCGTCTGTTGAAGCTGAGTACCATGCAGTGGCACATGTTGTTGCTGATACTATTTGGCTCCGTCAGTTGCTCTCAGAGTTACAATGACCAATTGAACAGGCTACCATTGTTTATTGTGAGAACAGCTCAGCTGTCTACATGTCTGGGAATCCTGTTCAACATGGATGGACTAAACACATCGAGATTGACATTCATTTTGTTCGTGAGAATATGGCTCTCGGACAAGTTTGGGTCCTTCACATTCCTACTACAACTCAATTTGCTGATATATTTACAAAAGGCCTGGCTACTACACTATTTCAAGACATTCGATTCAGTCTCAACATTGTCGAGCCTCCAGTTGATACTGCGAAGGGATGTTAGACTATTACTTGGATCTCAAGTTAACTAAGAGTCCTAGTCGTTTTGTAATAGCCTTAGTCAGTTTATAACCGCCTATATAAACTCATGTATGCGTCTGCAATTATCAAGAACCATAGTTCAATTCAATCTTACAAGGAATTTTGGCAACAAAACATGGATTCATGAGAGCCTGCCCAGTTTCGATTATTCCTATGTTGAGAAAATAAGAAAGATTATTCAAGAAATCTAAAGGACCCCGATAAATTCCGAACGTTGTCTAAAACGATGGCAACATATAATAGAGTTCAAAAGGTCTGATTTACATAAAATTACATCAGCTTGAGGGACTGTCATTCTAGTCTATATGAAGCGCATTATGCTGAGATAGAACTGCATGCAAGGTATTAGAGCATCTACAACCACAATTGGCATATCCGAGCCCCTATATGCCCGCGGTCTGGATGTGCCTGCTGACAAGGACTGGGCAGTCCCCATTTATCGAAGTCCACAACCGTAGTACCCATGCCCGCATCCAAATCCATACAATGAATGGAACAATGTAAAAAGACATAGATCAACATCACAAATGAGTTCATCAAACAGAGAATGATAGATTCGGGCATAGATAGTTCATGGGGCAGACTTAATTGTACCCCAAATAGACAAAGTTCACGGTATTAAACTAGATACAAATAAACAAAGACGTTGCAGAAAGGCCAATCACCATTTCTCGGCCGGACCCTTGAACTTGCGGTCACCAGTGAAGTAGTCCCTCTCCTTCGTGTAGGCGTCAACGGCGGGAGGATGATTGATAACCCACAAGTATAGGGGATCGTTTGTAGCCTTCTTCGATAATAAAGAGTGTCGAACCCAACGAGGAGCAGGACAAATATTCCCTCAAGTTCTATCGACCACCGATACAACTCTACGCACACTTAACGTTTGATTTACCTAAAACAAGTATGACACTAATTGGCAAGAATAAAACTACGAGTACTTTGCGAGAATAAAACTATTAATAAATTGCAAGGTAATAAAAGTGGATAACTTTGTCAACAAGAAAGTCATTTGTCCCTAGGTAATCGATAACAAGTACCGGTAATCATTCTTGTATATGAGGGAGAGGCATGAGCTAACATACTTTCTCTACTTGGATCATATGCACTTATGATTGGACCCCTAGGAAGCATCTGCAACTACTAAAGATCATTAAGGTCATGAAACCCAACCATAGAATTAAGTATCAAGTCCTTTTTATCCCATACGCAATGACCCACTTACTCGAGTTTAAGCTTATGTCACTCTCGCAACCCACCATAAGTGAACCATGAACATATTGCAACACCCTATAGCGGGGGCCCTCACGTTTGCGCGAGATGGAGGGCACGGTAGGACAAAACTATAAATAAAATATACAATCATACCAACGAAGATCACGATTAACCCATAGGACAAAACAGATCTACTCAAACATCATAGGATAGCCAAATATCATTGGGAAATAATATATGGAGTTGAGAACCATGTTTTAGTAGAGATTACAGCGGGGACAAGGGGTGTTACACCACTACATAGAGGGGGATAAAGTTGGTGTAGCCGGTAGCAAGATTGTTGATGTAGATCGCCGTCATGATCCTAGCCCCGGCGACACTTCGGCGCCACCGAGAGAGAGGGGGAGGAGCCCCCCTCCTTCTTCTTTTTCCTTGGCCTCCCCCTAGATGGGAGGAGAGTTCCCCCTCTGGTCCATGGCCTCCATGGTGGCGGACGGGCAGGAGCCCCTCCGAGATTGGATCTCCCTCTTTGTTCTCTTCTGTTTCGCGCTCTCCAGATCTGGCCGAATGAAGGAAGTATGCCCTAGAGGCAATAATAAAGTTGTTATTTATATTTCCTTATGTCAAGATAAATGTTTATTATTCATGCTAGAATTGTACTAACCGGGAACTTAGTACATGTGTGAATATATAGAGAAACAGTGTCACTAGTATGCCTCTACTTGACTAGCTCGTTAATCAAAGATGGTTAAGTTTCCTAGCCATGGACAAGAGTGCCATTTTATGAACGGGATCACATCATTAGAGAATGATGTGATTGACTTGACCCATCCGTTATCTTAGCACTATGATCGTTTAGTTTATTGCTAATGCTTTCTTCATAACTTATACATGTTCCTATGACTATGGGATTATGCAACACCCGAATATCGGAGGAACACTTAGTGTGCTATCAAACGCCACAACGTAACTAGGTGATTATAAAGATGCTCTAAAGGTGTCTCCGATGGTGTTTGTTGAGTTGGCATAGATCGAGATTAGGATTTGTCACTCCGATTGTCGGAGAGGTATCTCTGGGCCTCTCGGTAATGCACATCACTATAAGCCTTGCAAGCAATGTGACTAATGAGTTAGTTGCGGGATGTTGCATTACGAAATGAGTAGAGACTTGCCTGTAATGATATTAAACTAGGTATTGAGACACCGACGATCGAATCTCGGGCAAGCAACATACCTATGACAAAGGGAACAACGTATGTTGTTATGCGATTTGACCAATAAAGATCTTCGTAGAATATGTAGGAATCAATATGAGCATCCAGGTTCCGCTATTGGTTATTGACCGGAAGTGAGTCTCGGTCATGTCTACATAGTTCTCGAACCCGTAGGGTTCGCATGCTTAATGTTCGGTGACAATCGATATTGTGAGTTTATGTGTTTTGATGTACCGAAGGTAGTTCGGAGTCCCGGATATGGCCTAGCATATGCAGATATGGCCTTGGAACACTGGGATCGAAAGTTTGAGCGTGAATCATATAGTAGATATGATCAACATAGTGATGTTCACCATTGAAGACTACTCCATCTCACATGATGATCGGACATGGTTTAGTTGATGTGGATCACGTGAGCACTTAGATGATAAGAGGGATGTCTATCTAAGTGGGAGTTCTTAAGTAATATGATTAATTGAACTTTAATTTATCATGAACTTAGTCCTGATAGTATTTGCACAACTATGTTGTAGATCAATAGCTCGTGATGTAGCTTCCCATTTATTTTTTATATGTTCCTGGAGAAAAACTATGTTGAAATATGATAGTAGAAATGATGCGGACTAGGTCCATGATCTGAGGATTATCCTCATTGCTGCACAGAAGAACTATTTCCTTGATGCACCGCTAGGTAACGGACCTATTGCAGGAGCAGATGCAGACGTTATGAACGTTTGGCAAAGCTCAGTATGATGACTACTTGATAGTTTAGTGCACCATGCTTTACGGCTTAGAACCGGGACTTCAAAAACAGTTTGAACACCACGGAACATATAAGATGTTCCTAGAGTTGAAATTTGTATTCCAGACTTATGCCCGAGTCAAGAGGTATGAGACCTCTGACAAGTATTTTTCCTACAAGATGGAGGAGAATAGCTCAACCAGTGAGCATGTGCTCAGAATGTGTGAGTACTACAATCGCTTAAATCGAGTGGGAGTTAATCTTCCAGATAAGATAGTGATTGACAGAGTTCTCTAGTCGCTATCACCAAGTTATTAGAACTTCGTGATGAACTATAATATGTAAGGGATGACGAAAACGATTCCCCAGCTCTTCGCGATGCTGAAATCAGCGAAGGTAGAAAATCAAGAAAAGCATCACGTGTTGATGGTGTTGACAAGACCACTAGTTTCAAGTAAAAGGGCAAGGGAAAGAAAGGGAACTTCAAGTAGAATGGCAAGCAAGTTGCCACTCCCATGAAGAAGCCCTAAGCTAGACCCAAGCTTGAAACTGAGTGCTTCTACTGCAAAGGAAATGGTCACTTGAAGTGGAACTGCCCTAGATACTTGGCGGATAAGAAGGATGGCAAAGTGAACAAAGGTATATTTGATATACATGTTATTGATGTGTACTTTACTAGTGTTTATAGCAACCCCTTAGTATTTGATACTGGTTCAGTTGCTAAGTGTAATAACTCAAAACGGGAGTTGCAAAATAAACATAGACTAGTTAAGGGTGAGGTGATGATGTGAGTTGGAAGTGATTCCAATGTTGATAAGATCACCATTGCACACTCCCTTTACCATCGGGATTAGTGTTGAACCTAAAATAAAAGTTATTTGGTGTTTGCGTTGAGCATGAATATGATTAGATCATGTTTATTGCAATACGGTTATTCATTTAAGTCAAAGAATAATTGTTGTTCTATTTACATGAATAAAACCTTCTATGGTCATACACTCAATATAAATGGTTTATTGAATCTCGATCGTAGTGATACACATATTCATAATATTGATGCCAAAAGATGCAAAGTTGATAATGATAGTGCAACATATTTGTGGCAATCGCCAGTATAGGTCATATTGGTGTAAAGCGCATGAAGAAACTCCATGCCGATGGGCTTTTGGAATCACTTGATGCTTGCGAACCATGCCTCATGGGCAAGATGACTAAGACTCCGTTCTCCAAAACAATGGAGCAAGCAAAAAACTTATTGGAAATAATACATACTGATGTATGCAGTCTAATGAGTGTTGATGCTCACGGCGGGTATCGTTATTTTCTGACCTTCACAGATGATTTGAGCAGATATGGGTATATCTACTTGATGAAACATAAAGTCCGAAACATTTGAAAAGTTCAAAGAATTTCCGAGTGAAGTGGAAAATCATCGTAACAATAAAATAAAGCTTCCATGATATGATCATGGAGGCGAATATTTGAGTTACGAGTTTGGTCTTCATTTGAAACAATGTGAAATAGTTTCGCAACTCACGCCACCTGGAACACCAAAGAGTAATGGTGTGTCCGAACGTTGTAATCGTACTTTATTAGATATGGTGCGATCTATGATGTCTCTTACCAATTTGGGTTATGCATTAGAGACGGCTGCATTCACGTTAAATAGGGCACCATCTAAATCCGTTGAGATGACACGATATGAAATGTGGTTTGGCAAGAAACCCAAGTTGTCATTTCTTAAAATTTGGGGTTGTAATGCTTATGTGAAAAAGTTTCAACCTGATAAGCTCGAACCCAAATCAGAGAAATGCGTTTTCATAGGATACCCAAAGGAAACTGTTGGGTACACCTTCTATCACAGATCCGAAGGCAAGACATTCGTTGCTAAGAATGGATCCTTTCTAGAGAAGAAGTTTCTCTCAAAAGAAGTGAGTGGGAGGAATGTAGAACTTGATGAGGTAATTGTACCTTCTCCTGAATTGGGAAGTAGTTCATCACATAAATCAGTTGCAGTGATTCCTACACCAATTAAGTGAGGAAGCTAATGATGATGATCATGAAACTTCAGATCAAGTTACTACCGAACCTCGTAGGTCAACCAGAGTATGGTCTCGCACTGCAGTGGTACGGTAATCCTTTCTGGAAGTCATGTTACTAGACCATGACGAACCTACGAACTATGAGGAAGCGATGATGAGCCCAGATTCCACGAAATGGCTTGAGGCCATGAAATCTGAGATGGGATCCATGTATGAGAACAAATTATAGACTTTGATTGACTTGCCCGATGATCGGCAAGCCATTAAGAATAAATGGATCTTCAAGAGGAAGACGGACGGTGATAGTAGTGTTACTATCTACAAAGCTCGAATTGTCGCAAAAAGTTTTCGACAAGTTCAAGGTGTTGACTACGATAAGATTTTCTCACTCGTAGCGATGTTTAAGGCTGTCCGAATCATGTTAGCAATTGCCACATTTTATGAAATTGGCAACTGGATGTCAAAACTGCATTCCTAAATGGATTTCTTAAAAAAGAGTTGTATATGATACAACTATAAGGTTTTGTCAATCCTAAAGGCGCTAACAAAATATGCAAGCTCCAGTGATCCATCTATGGACTGGTGCAAGCACCACTGAGTTGGAATATACGCTTTGATAAGTTGATCAAAGCATATAGTTTTATACAGACTTGCGGTGAAGCCTGTATTTACAAGAAAGTGAGTGGGAGCACTACAGCCTTTCTGATAAGTATATGTGTATGACATATTGTTGATCGAAAATGACGTAGAATTTTCTGGAAAGCATAAAGGAGTGTTTGAAAGGAGTTTTTTAAAGAAAGACCTTGGTGAAGCTGCTTACATATTGAGCATCAAGATCTATAGAGATAGATCAAGACGCTTGATAAAAAATTTCAATGAGTACATACCTTGACAAGTTTTTGAAGTAGTTCAAAATGGAACAGTCAAAGAAAGAGTTCTTGCCTATGTTGCAAGGTGTGAAGTTGGGTAAAGACTCAAAACCCGACAACAGAAAATAGAAAGAATGAAAAGTCATTCCATATGCCTCAGTCATAGGCTTTATAAAGTATGCTATGCTGTGTACCAGACCTATTGTGTACCTCGCCATGAGTTTGGCAAGAGGGTACAATAGTGATCCAGGAGTGGATCACTGGACAACGGTCAAAATTATCCTTAGAGGACTAAGGAAATATTTCTCGGTAATGGGGGTAATAAAAGAGTTCGTCGTAAAGAGTAACGTTGATGCAAGCTTTTGACACCGATCTAGATGACTCTAAAGTCTTGATCTAGATACATATTGAAAGTGGGAGCAATTAGCTAGAGTAGCTCCGTGCAGAGTATTTTTCATATCCCTAGTTCTGGTCTGCCTAGTGCTAGCATCTGGTGTTGCATCATGTTTACATCTCCCAGAAAGTTGAAATGGGGATGACAGAAACCCCCAGCACCACTTAAACCAACTAGGGTTTACTAAAATCCTTTTCAATGAACCTGAAATGCCCTTCTAAAATGTTCACCATCTTTGCCTTGGTATAGAACCTCTAGAAAAAATGGTGCACAATTTCCTAGGACAGCATAAGGTCACTAGATTAAATCATACTCTATTTGCATTTGGGCATTTAAATACTATAAAATATTTTAAATGTCCAAATAATCATAAACTAAAATGTTTAGTGTTGGAAATATTCCAAACAGTTGGCATGAGAAGTTTTATGATTTTTGAGTTAGTTTTAGTATTTTTAATAAAGCTCTAAAATTGCAGAAAATAGAAAAACAGAAACAAAGTAGTAAAGAGAGCGAGTGTGGACTTACCTGACGCAGCCCACCTAGCGGCCCAGCTGCGGCCCAGCACTGTAGAGGGCCCAGCCCACCTCCTCACTGTGTCGTGTACCTCCTGCCAGTAGGAGCAAGGGCGCGTCGTCGCTGCGCGCGCCAGCTCCTGCTTCCACCGCGACGCCCGGCTCTTCTGAACGCGCCACGGAGACGCCCAGAGACCTCTCCCCCTCCCCCTCACTCGTTGCTCTCTCTCCCCTCCTCTATTTCTCTCGCACGCAGCCACCGAGCGGAGCTCGTCGCCGCAGTCCACCGCCACCACGGCCATTGGCCCTCCCTAGTCAAGTCAGCGTGACCAAGAGAACCGCCTCGGCTCCGTCTTCCTCCTCGACGCCCCACGCAACCGGGGACGCGCTGCAGCGCCTGCATCGCCCTCTTCTTCAAGCTCGGTCCGCCGAGATCGCCGGCGACCTCCCGCCATCACTAGTGAAAGGATCGATATAGTTGACTAAAGGGGGGGGGGGGATAGGTAACTAACAATTTTTAGCTTTTCTTTAACAATTTAAACTTTGCATCAAAGTAGGTTGTCTAAATATGCAACTAAGTGAGCAACCTATATGATGCAACAAAGATAAGCACACAAGCAAGCGAGGGATATAACACAAATAAGCTTGCACAAGTAAAGGCACAAGATAACCAAGAGTGGAGCCGGTGGAGACGAGGATGTGTTACCGAAGTTCCTTCCCTTTGAGAGGAAGTACGTCTCCGTTGGAGCGGTGTGGAGGCACAATGCTCCCCAAGAAGCCACTAGGGCCACCGGATTCTCCTCACGCCCTCACACAATGCGAGATGCCGTCAATCCACTATTGGTGCCCTTGGAGGCGGCGACCACACCTTTACAAACAAGGTTGGGGCAATCTCCTTAACTTAATTGGAGGCTCCCAACGACACCACGAAGCTTCACCACAATGGACTATGGCTCCACGGTGACCTCAACCGTCTAGGGTGCTCAAACACCCAAGAGTAACAAGATCCGCAAGGGATAAGTGGGGGGAATCAAATTTCTCTTGGTGGAAGTGTAGATCGGGTTTCTCAACCACTCCCGAGCAAATCAATGAGTTTGATTGGCTAGGGAGTGAGATCGGGCAAAAATGGAGCTTGGAGCAACAATGGAGCTTAGGGTTGGAAGAGGTGGTCAACTAGAGGTAGGAGACACCTCTTTTATAGATGTGGACAAAATCCAACCGTTATCCACTTAACCAGCCCGCGACATGCCGTACTACCGCTCCAGAAACGCGGTACTACCGCAAGGACACGCGGTACTACCATGGGGGACCATGCTACTACCGCGGCAGCTGCAGAGACTAGAACATGCCTGACTGAGAGCGGTACTTCCGCGAGCGCGGTACTATCGCTCCCCCTTGCGGTACTACCACAAGGCAGGAAAGTCCTAGCCTGGGGAGGGCGCGGACGAATAAAATTACATCCGTGCCTACTTCCGCTGGAAATCAATCGATGCAAAAATCCGACACGGTACTACCGCAGGGGAGCGGTACTACCGCATGGCAGCTGAACCAGGCCACGCGCGGTACTACCGCGCACGAAGTGCGGTACTACCGCGGAGGCGCGGATGTAAAAAATTACATCCGCCCCTACTACCGCGATGCAGCGGCACTTGGCCTGGGGGCCACGGTACTACGGCTCCAGAGGAGCGGTACTACCGTGGGCTCCTGCGGTACTACCGCGCCGTGTCACGCAGTACTACCATGGTGCTCATGATCGCTGCCGCTCGAGGAGCAAGATTACCGCAAGCTCAAAGAACAGCCAGGACAATTGCATAGAGGATACACGGGGGATGCTCCAAAGTGCAAGGGAAAGGTGGAGACAAGGAGGGAAACGTGTACGTGATGATTCCACCCGAACCTTTCTGACGCGGACCCCCTCTTAATAGTACGGCTTTCCTACGACTCAAATCCACCAAAAAGAAACGTAGAAAAATGCCGTCTTCAATAGTCTTCGAGGGGCACCAAACCGTCTTGTGCCTAGCGATGAAACGCCTGTGAAACTCAAGGCACACGATTAGTCCGCAAAAGCATTGTCATCAATCACCAAAACACCTTAGGGATAAATATGCCCTTACAATCTCCCCCTTTTTGGTGGATTGATGACAATACGGGATTTGCACAAGGGGAAATGATATTGAGCAGAGGCAAACCCCTCCTCTCTAAAATATAGACGGGCTCCCCCTAGATGTGTGCAATCTAGATGGGTGCTTTGGACTGCACAACACACATACTAGGATCAACACTCCCCCTATATTTTAGAGATAAGGCATATCTTGCAATACAAAGACTAATACTAGACAAGATAGCAAATAGGAGCATAACATAAGTAGCACAATATATCATAAGCTTGCTAAGATAGGATAGAGTGCATATATCTTACACCATATGAAGGATAAGTCTCAAATGAGTAAACCAAACCAAAGAACGAAGTTCAAACGAACAAGCAAACATAACAAACACGACACACGACTCGCAAGCACGCAAATACCTACACTCTCTCCCCCTTTGGCATCGAGACGCCAAAAAGGCAAAGAGGACACCTACACACAAGGGGTGGCTCAGGCAGATAAATCGCTCCAATGCTCCCCGTCAGACTCGGCGGCAGGGACGTCCTCCTCGATGTCCTCCTCAGAATCAGACCACTTGAAGCCTTGCTTCGCCATCCATTCGGCCTCCGGGGTGATGTGCCTCTCTGACCCGCTGGATTCTGCCTCACCAAAAACCTTCATGATCCTCTTGTCGCGGCGGCGAGCCTCCTTGGAGGCAACGTGAGTCATGTACTGCCCCTTTGCCTGCATGCAGAACAGAGTCTTCATCTTGCCCTTCAGCTTCTTGGCCCACTAGGGCTCAAAGGAACTATGGGAAGACCTAGCAGCACGGTCCTCGGCAACACCCTCTGCTCTAGCCTCCTCCTCATCAACAACCCTCCTAGCAGCAGTCGCCTCAACACGAGTAGTAGTGTTGGCCCAGTTGGGCTTGACACGGAGACTGATGGGATCATGCCGAATCCAGTCTGGAGTAAGGAACTCATCACCAGGGTACAGCTTCTCCCAAGTCTTGGAGATCAATGAAACAGGTATGGTCCATAGATAGGCACCTTGCGGTTGAACACCGCAAATCAAGCTCACACCACAAGATGTGTGAGACATCAAGTGGTCGAGTCTCGAGACACACGTGCCTCCTCGCACAGGAGCATCATATCCACCATATAGGCATGAACCTTGTCCTTGTCGCCAATGCGAGGGAACAGAGAGTTGCGGAAGATGCGATACATGATATCCAGAAAGGAGTTGAGCACCCACGACGTCTTGCCATTGGGAAGCACCTTCTCAACATAGAACTGCTGAATCTTGTTCTTGTTAGCAGACTCAGAATTGGCATGGGGGCGAACACCCACGGGTGTATCGAGCCCATCATCAGGAACCTGGAGCAGATCCATGAACTCCTTCCAGGTAGCAGTCAACTGACGGCCATTGGTCATCCAGGTCATCCTCCACTCCTCCCCAGAGTGAAAGAACACTGAGGCAAAGAACTGACAGATAAGCTCAGGGTCATAGTCAAGGTGGAAAGAGATCACATGTTCAATACCAAACTGCTCCACCAAATCCAGAGCTTCTCTAAAGTACTCACGAAACTTGTCCTTCCTCAGGTGATGCATGTTTATCCACTTGACATCCACGTATGTATTTTGCTTGTTCTTGATGACATCCAGATAAGTGAGAGTCTGCTGCTTGGTCCAAAACAATTCACAGCCTCTGATGGTAGCACGAGGATTCACATACGGGTTGATCTGCCTGAGACGGATGAACTCATAAAGGGGAATCTCGTCCATGACCTTAGCGGGTTCCTTGTGCTTGCTGGCGGTGGTCTTGACATGGCGCTTGGGGGCGGTGGAGCCCTCTGGTGCTTCACCTTGATTGTGCAGACGCTTGGAGCCAGTGTCACGACTGGGATTGGAACGGCGAGAGCCACCACCTGAGACACAAAATGCAAAACACCCACGACAGGCAAGAAGGATCAATGCAAAGACCATGGCAAAGCAAAAGAAACCCGCAGAAAGCATATGTGGTAATTGCTACGAGAGAGATTGGACCCAATGGTAGTACTGCCTGGTGCCGCGGTACTAAAATTTTAGTACCGCTCCTAGTCGCGGTAGTACCGTGTGATGTCACGGTAGTACCGTGTGATGTCACGGTAGTACCAGGGCTGGGAGAGGTAGTAAGATCTTAGTGCCACAGCTCGTGCGGTAGTACCGCACCGGACGGGTGGTAGTACTGGACGAGCGGTATTACCGCACGTGCGGAGCGGTAGTACCGCACCGCGTCAGATCCGAACCAGATTTCGAATCTGAGAAGACCCGCGAAACCATGGAGGTACTACGGTTGATCAAATCTATCACAGGGCAACATATCAAGTATAATCCCTACGCAATACTACTCTCCTGCATCCTACTCTTGCAAAGATTTAGCCTAAAATCTCAAGAACACATGCATCTCCCCAAAAACCTAGAGGCAAATAAAGCAACCAAGAGAGAGAGAAAGGGATTTGGGGAAGGACCTTGTTCCATGGCAAGAGCACGTGGTGGGGAACAATCCCACTGGTCGGAATCGCAAGAGAGCAGCCGGAGGCGGAGATCCGGCGAGGGACTCCGGCCTCGTTCTTGAGCGAGAGAGAGAGAGAGACGAAGTGGGTAAAAACTGATGAATGGGTATGGGGGAGTTAGAACTCCCCCTGCCCGTCCTTATCCCCACGCTGTCATGACAAATACGGTAGTACCGCACATCATCGCGGTAGTACCACTTGGGCTGAAGTACCGCACCAAAGCGGTAGTACCGCTCTCCCAGGCGGTAGTAAAAAATTACTGCCGCGCTGGGGCGGTAGTACCATGCTCTCCACTCGCGGTAGTACCGTAGAAGGCTGCGGTAGTACCGTGAGCTCAAGAAAAACTGGCTTCAAACACAGAAAAAGAGGTCTTCGCAAGGAAACTTCGAGCACAAGAGACACCACAAGAACACGCTCAACACAAAGGCAGAAAGGCAAATGTCAACAAGAAACAACCATGCGACACCACCTCTCCAAAGAGAGGGCGGTGGCCGGAGCCACCTATGTTTGAGTCAATTGGTATGGCACCGCGAAGAATTATCCTTGGGCCCATGACCAAAACTCGTCTTTGAAGCACAAGTACCATCAAAATGGCTAATGTGAAAGAGTTGATCGATTTATGCATAATGGGGGGAGGGAGAGTTCATTGAGAGAACAACACTCCCCCTATGTCCATGCCTACACCTAAATAAGACAACAAGTTGAGTATGGTGGGGTGTGCACGGGCTCAAGCAACATTGCTTGAATCAATGATATTTAGCTCATGCCTTAACTCGCGAAATCTTGCTTCATGCAAAGGCTTCGTGAATATATCTGCAAGGTTATCATGAGTGTTGACGTAGTTGAGCTCGATCTCCCCTCGCCTAATGTGATCCCGGATGAAGTGATACCGAATCTCAATATGCTTCGTCTTGAAGTGTTGCACGGGCTGAGAGAAATCTTGATGGCACTTTCATTGTCACACCAAAGAGGCACTTTGTCACAAATGACACCGTAATCCTTTAAAGTTTGCCTCATCCATAAGAGTTGTGCACAACAACTACCGGCCGCCACATACTCCGCTTCGGTGGACGAGAGAGACACACAACTTTGCTTTTTAGAAGACCAACTTACCAAAGAGCAACCAAGGAATTGGCACCCTCCGGAAATGGACTTCCTATCCACTTTGTCTCCCGCCCAATCGGAATCCGAATATCCTACAAGCTTGAAGTTTGCTCCTCTTGGGTACCACAAGGCAAAGTTTGGGGTATGAGCCAAATATAGAAAGATTCACTTGACCGCCACAAAGTGGTTTTCCTTAGGTGCGGCTTGAAACCGTGCACAAATTCCCACACTCAACATGATATCCGGTCTAGATGCACAAAGGTAAAGCAAGGATCCAATCATGGAACGATATACCTTTTGATCCACCGCTTTACCATTGGGATCAACGTCAAGTTGGCACTTGGTGGGCATTGGAGTGGAAGCCGGCTTGACATCACTTATCTTGAATCTCTTGAGCATGTCTTGAGTGTATTTAGCTTGGTTGATGAAGGTACCTTCTCTTCTTTGCTTCACTTCGAAACCGAGAAAGAACTTCAACTCTCCCATGGAAGACATCTTGAACTTTGAGGTCATTAGTGCGGCAAATTCCTCATTGAAAGCTTTGTTAGGGGAACCAAAGATAATGTCATCAACATATAGTTGGCACACAAACAACTCCCTTTGACCTTCTTAGTAAAAGAGTGGGATCGATTAGCCCAACTTCATACCCGCAATCTTGTAGCAACTCGGTAAGGTGGTCATACCACGCACGTGGGGCTTGTTTAAGGCCATAGAGTGCCTTATCGAGTTGATACACATGATCGGGAAAGTAGGGATCCTCGAACCCGGGGGGGTTGTTTGACGTAAACCAACTCATTAATAGGACCATTAAGAAAAGCACTCTTCACATCCATTTGTTGCAACTTAAAGTTGTGATGAGAAGCACAAGCAATCAACAACTGAATGGATTCAAGACGAGCAACGGGAGCAAAGGTTTCACCATAGTCGATACCCTCGACCTGGGAGTAGCCTTGTGCCACCAATCTTGCCTTGTTGTGAATGATGGTCCCATGAGCATCTTGCTTGTTCTTGAAAATCCACTTGGTCCCAATGACATTGTGGTTCCCCGTTGGCCTTGGCACCAATCTCCACACCTTGTTGTACTCGAAGTTGTTGAGTTCTTCATGCATGGCATTAAGCCAATCCGGATCTTCGAAAGTGCCTCATATACCTTTTGGGGTTCAACACAAGAGACAAACGGGTGATGTTCACAAAAGTTTGCCAATTGTCTCTGAAAGTGCTTACCCCCTTTTGAATGCTTCCAAGTACATTCTTCATGAGATGACCCTTGGTGGAGAGCTTGGAAGCAATCTTGGCGGCACGACGCTCTAATTCCTGCTCGGTGGTGAGTTAAGGAGCGGTCACTTGATCATCTTGAGAGCCGTATTGAGCTTGTTCTTGATCTTGAACTTGCTTCGGGGAGAGAACTTGACCTTGGGCATCACTTGGTGTGTCAACACCGTCTTGAGCATGATCTTGCCCTTGGTCTTGTTCATGAGGTTGAGGGCCTTCACTTTGTTCTTCGGAAGCGTGTGGGACTTGGGTTGGTGATGGTTCCACTTGAGTTGAGCATTGTCCTTCTCCTTCGGCCACAAGGGGTTCCTCAATGGGTAGGATAAAATCAACACTCATTCTTCTTATGGCTCGAGGAGGAATTTCATCACCTACATCACAAGTGCCACTTTGCTCCACTTGGGAGCCGTTATTCTCATCAAACTCCACGTTACACGTCTCCTCAATAAGTCCCGTGGATTTATTGAGGACACGGTAAGCATGAGAGTTTGTAGCATAACCAACAAATATGCCCTCATAAGCTCTAGCCTCAAACTTATACAACCGAACACCTTTCTTGAGAATGAAACACTTACACCCAAACACCCGAAAATACTTGAGATTGGGCTTGTTATCGGTGAGTATCTCATAAGAAGTCTTGTTCAAGCCCTTGCGGAGGTAGAGCCGATTGGATGCATGACATGCGGTGTTGATGGCTTCGGCCCAAAAGTTGTATGGAGACTTGAACTCCGCCATCATGGTCCTTGCCGCATCCATCAACGTCCGGTTCTTCCTCTCCGCAACACCGTTTTGTTGAGGGGTGTAGGGTGCGGAAAATTGATGCTTGATCCCCTCATCACTAAGAAACTCATCCAAGATGTAGTTCTTGAACTCGGTGCCGTTGTCACTTCTTATTGTCAAGATCTTTGCATTGTGTTGACGTTGTGCTTCATTTGCAAAGTCAATGACGGTTTGTTGGGTCTCGCTCTTCCTCTTGAAGAAATACACCCAAGTATATCTTGAGTAGTCATCCACAATCACCAAGCAATACTTCCTACCGCCAAGACTATCAAAGGATGGAGGCCCAAAGAGATCCAAGTGAAGGAGCTCCAAAGGCCTCTTCGAGTAAATGATAGTCGTGGGAGGGTGAGCCTTCTCATGAAGCTTTCCTTCGATACAAGCACTGCAAGCACGATCTTTAGCAAAACTAACATTCGTTAGTCCACGGACATGGTCCCCCTTGAGGAGACTTTGCAAAGATCTCATATTGACGTGGGCTAAACGGCGATGCCAAAGCCATCCCACGTCAACTCTAGCCATTAGGCATGTCGCGGTCTTAGTGGGTCGGTCCAAAAAGTTAATCACATATAGACCGTTCTCGACATGCCCAACAAAGGCTACTTCAAGAGTCTTGCTCCACAAGAGGGCCACGGTATCAATATCAAAGAAAGTGGCAAAGCCCATGATTGCAAGTTGACGAATGGAAAGTAAATTGTATGCAAGGGACTCCACAAGCATGACCTTCTCGATCGTGAGATCATGAGAGATGACAACCTTGCCGAGTCCCAATACCTTAGAAGACGAGGCATCACCCCACTCGACATTGGTGGGCATAGATGGAATCTTGTGCACGTCCACCACCAAGTCCTTGCTTCAGGTCATATGATTTGTAGCTCCACTATCGAGCAACCATGATCCCCCACCGGAAGCAAACACCTACAAGAGATCAATGCTTGGTTTTAGGTACCCATTTGTAATGGGTCCTTTGATGTTAGTAACAAGGGTCTTAGGAACCCAAATAGACCATTCAATGTATTCATGAGGAGAACCAACAAATTTGGCATAAACATGCCCATCACTAGCACGGCATAACACATAAGAAGGATTAAAGTCGCCGGCTTTGTTGGGAGGGGTGGCTTTGCCCTTCTTGACATCGCCACCCTTCGCATTGTTCTTCTCCTCCTTGGAAGCACCCTCTCCCTCCTTCACAAAAGTTTGCTTGAGAGGAGGAGGTCGTTTGGTCTTGTCATTCTTCTTCTTATTCTTGGGCTTGGGCGCGAACCCAATCCCCTCCTTGGCCACAACTTCCTTTTGATTGCTCAAAAGGTTGTTGAGGTTCTTCTCACCTTGTATGCATGTCACAAGGCCTTTCTCAAGTTGCCCTTCAACTTAGCATTCTCCTCAACAAGATGCACATGCTCACAACAAGGGTTAGTAGCATTTGCATTATCAATCAACACCATATGAGGAAAAGTGGCTTTCTCCTTGGCTAGCTTTACTTGGAGTTGATAATGAGACTCTTTGAGGCTAGCATGAACACCCTTCAAGACTTTGTGAGCCTTGTCGAGAATGTCAAACTCCTCTTTGAGTCTAGCAAGATCAACCCCAAGCCTTGCCTTCTCGGAGTTTAGCACACGAGAAACAACAAGAGCATGATCAAGATCTTTCTTTAATTTAGCATGATCATCGTTGTATGACTCCTCAAGAGCCAAACGAAGACCACGCTCTTCCTCAAGAGCATTGGAAAGATCCGAAATCTCATCGGCATAGTCACGACTATGCCCCTCCATCTTAGAGATGGTATCTTTGTGAGCCTCGATCGTGTCATTGGCTTCACCAAGTTGTTCCAAGAGAGCAACGAAGTGCTTCTTGGATTTGCCCTTGAGTTTACTCATAAAGGCCTCAAACTCATTCTCCTCCACATTAGTTCCCTCATGTTCATCAATACTATCCGCCGAAGAAGGATGATTGATGATGGTAGTTTTGATGTTGGGGGTTACCTTGTTGGTGGCTTTAGCCATGAGGCACTTGGCGGTGATGCTCTCATTGGGTGAGTCGAAGAGAGACGGCCATGGAGTCGACGCAATGGAAACGGAGGCCATGGAAACTGACTCGCCATCTTCATCATCGTCATCGTCCTCATTATACTCTTCTTGTACCACCAATGCCTTGGGAGGAGTCTTCTTGGAGAAGTTGCTCTTGTTGGGGAACAACTTGGCCTTGTCCTTACGGATGAGCTTGCCACCGTTGTCTTCCCTCTTCTCATAAGGGCACTCTGCAACAAAGTGGCTCACATTGCCACAATTGAAGCAAGTCCTCACTCGTTGCTTGCCCTTTGCGCCACTTGAGTTGTTCTTGTTGAAGTTGGGCCTTGAGTTCTTCTTGCTCCAAAATTGCCTTGAAGCAAGTGCCATGTGTTCATGATAGGCATACTTCGTATCTTCGAGGTTGCTCTCCTCTTCTTCCTCCTCTTCCTCTTCTTCGATATACACCTTGGCCTTCAAAGCAAGGTTGGGCCTTTTTGCTCTTTGAGAGTGAAGTACCGCATTGTCGGCGGCCTTGTCCAATATGCTCATAGCCAAACTCATCTAACACCTCACTTGAGGACAAGGTGTGGAAGTCCGGCCTTTGACGGATGACTGAGGACATGGCTTTGTGGAAAGACATCATTGCCTTAAGGAATTTGCACTTGATCCAATTGTCATCCGTGTCCTTACTTCCATGATCTCGGAGAGAGACCGCGAGCTTGGTTACTCTCCGATAAAGCTCACGAGGTTCTTCATCTTCTTTCATTGCAAACTCATCGGCTTCATCTTGTACCACTTCATAGTTGGAACATTGAATGCTTGCGCTTCCCCGATAGAGGGAAACCACTTGGCGCCAAGCATCTTTGGCCAATGAGTAGGGACGAAGACGAGGAAGGTCTTCGGGAGGGATTGCTTCTTGGATGATGAAGAGAGCATTCTCATTGAATTGATCATCCACGGCTTCTCTAGGAGTGAAGTTGCTCCGGTCATGTGGATAAAAACCTTCTTCAATGATTCTCCAAAGGTTAGTGTTCACATGATTTAAATGACGCTTAAAACGGTTGTCCCAAGAATCAAAATCCTCCTTTTTATCAATCTTTGGGGGAGGACCGGCATGATTCAAGTGAGTAGAAGGAATCGGTCCACCATAGACAAGTGGAGGTTCCACGTTGGCAAAGATGCCGGTGCCACTTTTACCACTAGAAGGAAGGGCTTTCTCGCTAGTAGCTTCCCCCTTGTCGGAGGTAGCATCCGTCACCTTGTTGGCGGGATCACCCACTTTCAACGGTGTAGAGGAAAGTTTAAGCCCTTCTAATAATTCATGAAACATGCCTTCGACCTCGGTCGTCATGGAGGTTTTCAATGTTTCCAATGCCACATTGAACTCCTCACGAGAGACCGCGGTTCCCCAATCTCCCGTAGAAGAGACCGGATTTGCACCGGAGTGCTCCTCCGCACCTTCTACGACGTCAACCATACTCTTCGGACGGTAAAGTCCTTAGTCAAGAGACGAGGCTCTGATACCAATTGAAAGGATCGATATAGCTAACTAGAGGGGGGAATAGGCAACTAACAATTTTTAGCTTTTCTTTAACAATTTAAACTTTGCATCAAATTAGGTTGTCTAAATATGCAACTAAGTGAGCAACCTATATGATGCAACAAAGATAAGCACACAAGCAAGCGAGGGATATAACACAAATAAGCTTGCACAAGTAAAGGCATGAGATAACCAAGAGTGGATCCGGTTGAGAAGAGGATGTGTTACCGAAGTTCCTTCCCTTTGAGAGGAAGTACGTCTCCGTTGGAGCGGTGTGGAGGCACAGTGCTCCCCAAGAAGCCACTAGGGCCACCGTATTCTCCTCACGCCCTCACACAATGCGAGATGCCGTGAATCCACTATTGGTGCCCTTGGAGGCGGCGATGGAACCTTTACAAACAAGGTTGGGGCAATCTCCACAACTTAATTGGAGGCTCCCAACGACACCACGAAGCTTCACCACAATGGACTATGGCTCCGCGGTGAACTCAACCGTCTAGGGTGCTCAAACACCCAAGAGTAACAAGATCCGCAAGGGATAAGTGGGGGAATCAAATTTCTCTTGGTGGAAGTGTAGATCGGGGCCTTCTCAACCACTCCCGTGCAAATCAATGAGTTTGATTGGCTAGGGAGTGAGATCGGGCGAAAATGGAGCTTGGAGCATCAATGGAGCTTAGGGTTGGAAGAGGTGGTCAACTAGAGGTAGGAGACACCCCTTTTATAGCTATGGACAAAATCCAATCGTTATCCACTTAACCAGCCCCCGACATGCGGTACTACCGCTCCAGAAACGCGGTACTACCGCAAGGACACGTGGTACTACCGTGGGGGACCATGGTACTACCGCGGCAGCTGCAGAGACTAGAACATGCCTGACTGAGAGCGGTACTTCCATGAGCGCTGCATTACCGCTCCCCCTTGCGGTACTACCGCAAGGCAGGAAAGTCCTAGCCTGGGAAGGGCGCGGATGAATAAAATTACATCCGTGCCTACTTCCGCTGGAAATCAATCGATGCAAAAATCCGACACGGTACTACCGCTGGGGAGCGGTACTACCGCATGGCAGCTGAACCAGGCCGCGCGCGGTACTACCGCGCACGAAGTGCGGTACTACCGCGGAGGCGCGGATGTAAAAAATTACATCCGCCCCTACTACCGCGATGCAGCGGCACTTGGCCTGGGAGCCATGGTACTACGGCTCCATAGGAGCGGTACTACCGTGGGCTCCTGCGGTACTACCGCGCCGTGTCACGGTACTATCAAGAGGTGCTCATGATCGCCGCTCGAGGAGCAAGATTACCGCAAGCTCAGCAACAGGCAGGACAATTGCATAGAGGATACACGAGGGATGCCCCAAAGTGCAAGGGAAAGTTGGAGACAAGGAGGGAAACATGTATGTGATGATTGCACCCGAACCTTTCCGACACGGACCCCCTCTTAATAGTACGGCTTTTCTACGACTCAAATCCACCAAAAAGAAACGTAGAAAAATGCCGTCTTCAATAGTCTTCGAGGGGCACCAAACCGTCTTGTGCCTAGCGATGAAACGCCTGTGAAACTCAAGGCACACGATTAGTCCGCAAAAGCATTGTCATCAATCACCAAAACACCTTAGGGATAAATATGCCCTTACAACCAGCCCTTCCCCGAGCTCGCCGAGGCCACTACTGCACTCGCCGTGAGCTCCTCTTCCTTCTCCCCCTATCCACGTCGCTCGAGCTGCCCCCTAACCTCATTGGCCATCACGGCCGAGAGCTCGGCTCCGCCGGCCATGTCGCCGCCATGGCCACATATGCGTAAGCTCAAAACCGAGCGTGTCACCATGCTCATCACATCACCAGGAGGCTGTAGCACCGTACTGTTCGCTCCGCCGTGCCCCATAGCACCATTTTCAACCTCGCCCGAACTCCGGCGGCCGCAAAAGAGCTCGCTGTCGTCAGCTCCGTCCATGCTAGCCCCTTCTGCTTGCAGTGCTAGTGGCGCACGAGCCTCAGCTGCGCATAGCACCAATCCGCCGTCCAAATGGTCGCCTGTGGGAGATTTTCGACGCGCTCCGCCGTGTCTGGACTCGCCGGCGTCGAGTCGATGGTGGGTTTGACCCCGCTGACCAAGGTTTGACCCCTGTTTGACCTCTCCTGGGTCGCCGACAAGTGGGCTCAGGCCCCTGCTAATTTAGGTTAAGCGCTAACTAAACTTAATTAGCCCTGTTAATACTGACATGTGGGCCCAAGGCTTTAACTAGTCTAGTTTAGTATTAGTTTAGAGCTAATTAACTTAGGTTAATTAGTTAGACACTGACATGTGGGTCCCAGCCGTCAGGTTTGACCTGGGCTGGCGCCTTTGACCCGCTGATGTCACACCGACGTCATGCTGACGCAGTTAACCATTTTCTGGATTAAAACAATTCAGGAAATTTCAGAAAATGCTCTAAACTTCTAAAAATCATAGAAATTAATCTGTAACTCCAAATGCAAAGTTTTATATATGAAAAATGATCAGAAAAATCCAAACTTTCCATCTGTACTGTTTCATGCATGTTTAAGAAACTTAACCTTGCTGTTTAGTGCAAAACATGATAATGCACTATTTAAATTCATAAGTTGAGTTTGGGATTGAACCTTTGGTTCAAAATGACTCAAACCTAGCTGGTTGTAGTTGCATTAGCCCAACACACTCATTTTTTCATGTCCTAATCATGCATCATATTGAGCATTGCATTGATTGTGTTCTTCCTTGTTTGCCGGTAATTGTCCCCTCTGAGTAGACGATGTTCCGACGATGAGTTCGATGACACCGATGAAGAGCTATATTATCTTCAGAAGTGCCAGGCAAGCAAAACCCCCTTGTTCATTCCGATACAATCCCACTCTCTCGCTCCTGCTCTCTTTTACTGCATTAGGACAACAATGATTCATCTGTTATTTACTGCGGTAGTTGAACCCCTTTTCCTCCGCAGGACCTGTCATTGCCACAGTAAATAGATGAAACCCACTAGCATGAGTAGGAGTTGTTTGAGCCCTGATGTGCCTACTCATTCATGCTTGTTTGTCATGCCTGCTACTGCTTAGAGTTGAGTCAGGTCTGATTCATCGGGGAATGGCGATGAACATGTCCTACTGTGTGTGAGCTAAGTGTGTGAACATGATTTGGTAAAGGTAGCAGTGAGAGGCCATGTAGGAGTACATGGTGGGTTGTCTCATTGAAACTGTCCTCAGGAACTGAGTTCTGTGTTTGTGATCCATGAACTGCTACTTCCACGCGTTGGGCTCGAAACCAATGGACCCTCTCGACTTATTAACCGCCCATGTCCTCTGTCTGGGAGTTGCAAGTAGTTTCTGGTGTTTGTAGTATGCTGGGGGCCGTGCGCAGCGCTGACCCGAGGGGTGGATGGTGTCTCGGGAACCCTGCACACATCGTTTGGGGCCGTTGAGGACACCCCGGCCGGATTTCCTTACGGATCGAACCTGAATAGGCGATAAACCTGGACTAGGGACTTGTGTGGTTAGTCAGGTCGTGGCCGACACCCTCGATGGGCTTCCGCTTGAAGGTTGCCGAGTACATGTCATGTAAATGGCGATAAGTGGTGAGAGCATGTGTGAAGAAGTACACCCCTGCAGGGTTAACATCATCTATTCGAATAGCGCGTCCATGATAAAGGACCTCTGGGTTGCCTATACAGTTCATAGACAAGTGAGAGTGGATACTCTAAGATGCGCAAGATAAGCGTGAGTGCTATGGATGGCGTTCTCATAGGGAGACGGTGTTGGGGAACGTAGTAATTTCAAAAAAATTCCTACGCACACGCAAGATCATGGTGATGGCATAGCAACGAGAGGGGAGAGTATTGTCCACGTACCCTCGTGAGACCGTGGCGGGCGTTATGACAACGCGGTTGATGTAGTCGTACGTCTTCACGATCCGACTGATCCAAGTACCGAACGTACGGCACCTCCGAGTTTAGCACACGTTCAGCTCGATGACGATCCCCGGACTTCGATCCAGCAAAGTGTCGGGGATGAGTTCCGTCAGCACGACGGCGTGGTGACAATGATGATGCTCTACCGGCGCAGGGCTTCGCTTAAACTCCGCGACGATATGACCGAGGTGGAATATAGTGGAGGGGCACCGCTGCGGCTAAGGAACGATCCGTAGATCAACTTGTGTGTCCATGGGGTGCCCCTGCCCCGTATATAAAGGAGTGGAGGAGGGAGGGCCGACCCTCTCTATGGCGCGCCCTAGGGAGTCCTACTCCCACCGGAGTAGAATTCCCCTTTCCTAGTCCAACTAGGAACCCTTCCATGTAGTAGGAGTAGGAGAGAAGGAAAGGGAAGAGAGAAGGAGAAGGAAGGAAGGGTGCGCCCCCCTCCCTAGTCCAATTCGGACTAGTCCAAGGGGAGGGGTGCGGCCACTCTTTTGGCCCTTTCTCTCCTTTCCCATATGGCCCAAAGAGGCCCAATACGAATTCCCGTAACTCTCCGGTACTCCCAAAAATACCCAAATCACTCGGAACCTTTCCGAACTCCGAATATAGTCGTCCAACATATCGATCTTTACGTCTCGACCATTTCGAGACTCCTCGTCATGTCCCCGATCTCATCCGGGACTCCGAACTCCTTCGGTACATCAAAAACTCATAAACTCAAAATATAAGCATCGCCGAAGCGTTAAGCGTGCGGACCCTACAGGTTCGAGAACTATGTAGACATGACCTAGAACTATTCTCGGTCAATAACCAAAAGCGGAACCTGGATGCTCATATTGGCTCCTACATATTCTACGAAGATCTTTATCGGTCAAACCGCATAACAACATACGTTGTTCCCTTTGTCATCGGTATGTTACTTGCCCGAGATTCGATCGTCGGTATCCAATACCTAGTTCAATCTCGTTACCGGCAAGTCTCTTTACTCGTTCCGTAATGCATCATTCCGTAACTAACTCATTAGCTACATTGCTTGCAAGGCTTATAGTGATGTGCATTATCGAGAGGGCCCGGAGATACCTCTCCGACAATCGGAGTGACAAAACCTAATCTCGAAATACGCCAACCCAACATGTACCTTTGGAGACACCTGTAGTACTCCTTTATAATCACCTAGTTACGTTGTGACGTTTGGTAGCACCCAAAGTGTTCCTCCGGTAAATGGGAGTTGCATAATCTCATAGTTACAGGAACATGTATAAGTCATGAAGAAAGCAATAACAACATTACTAAACGATCAAGTGCTAGGCTAACGGAATGGGTCATGTCAATCACATCATTCTCCTAATGATGTGATCCCATTAATCAAATAACAACACATGTCTATGGTTAGGAAACATAAAGATCTTTGATTAATGAGCTAGTCAAGTAGAGGCATACTAGTGACTATATGTTTGTCTATGTATTCACACATGTATCATGTTTCCGGTTGATACAATTCTAGCATGAATAATAAACATTTATCATGATATAAGGAAATAAATAATAACTTTATTATTGCCTCTAGGGCATATTTCCTTGATCTCCCACTTGCACTAGAGTCAATAATCTAGATTACACAAGAATGATTCTAACACCCATGGAGTCTTGGTGTTGATCATGTTTTGCTCGTGGAAGAGGCTTAGTCAACGGGTCTGCAACATTCAGATCCGTATGTATCTTGCAAATCTCTATGTCTCCCACGGACTTGGTCCCGGATGGAATTGAAGCGTCTCTTGATATGCTTGGTCCTCTTGTGAAATTTGGATTCCTTTGCCAAGGCAATTGCACCAAGATTGTCACGGAAGATCTTCATTGGTCCCGATGCACTAGGTATGACACCTAGATCGGAAATGAACTCTTTCATCCAGACTCCTTCATTTGCAGCTTCCGAAGCAGCTATGTACTCCGCAACACATGAAGAACCCGCAACTACGCTATGAATAGAACTTCACCAACTGACACCTCCACCGATTAATAAAAACACGTATCCGGTTTGCGATTTAGAATCGTCCGGATCGGTGTCAAAGCTTACATCGACGTAACCATTTACGACTAGCTCTTTGTCACCTCCATATACGAGAAACATATCCTTAGTCCTTTTCGTGTATTTCAGATGTTCTTGACCGCTGTCCAAAGGATCCACTCTGGATTACTTTGGTACCTTCCTGCCAAGCTTATTGCTAAGCATACGTCAGTCCTGGTACACAAGATTGCATACATGATAGAGCCTATGGCTGAAGCATAGGAACATCTTTCATTTTCTCTCTATCTTCTGCCGTGGTCGGGCATTGAGTCGACTCAATTTCACACCTTGTAACACGGTAAAAATCCTTTCTTTGCCTGATCCATTTTGAACTTATTCAAAACTTTATCAAGGTATGTGCTTTGTGAAAGTCCAATCAAGCGTCTTGATCTATCTCTATAGATCTTGATGCCCAATATGTAAGCAGCTTCACCGAGGTCTTTCATTGAAAAACTTTTATTCAAGTATCCTTTTATGCTATCCAGAATTCTATATCATTTCCAATCAATAATATGTCATCCACATATAATATTAGAAATGCTACAGAGCTCCCACTCACTTTCTTGTAAATACAGGCTTCTCCAAAAGTCTCAGATAAAACCATATGCTTTGATCACACTATCAAAGCGTTTATTCCAACTCCGAGAGGCTTGCACCAGACCATAAATTGATCGCTGGAGCTTGCACACTTTGTTAGCCCCTTTTGGATCAACAAAACCTTCTGGTTGCATCATATACAACTCTTCTTCTAGAAATCCATTCAAGAATGCAGTTTTGACATCCATTTGCAAAATTTCATAATCATAAAATGCAGCAATTGCTAACATGATTCGGACAGACTTAAGCATCGCTACGGGTGAGAAAGTCTCATCGTAGTCAACCCCTTGAACTTGTCGAAAACCTTTCGCAACAAGTCGAGCTTTATAGACAGTTATATTACCATCGGCGTCGGTCTTCTTCTTAAAAATCCATTTATTCTCAATGGCTTGCCGATCATCGGGCAAGTCAACCAAAGTCCATACTTTGTTCTCATACATGGATCCCATCTCAGATTTCATGGCTTCTAGCCATTTTGCGGAATCTGGGCTCATCATCGCTTCCTCATAGTTCGTAGGTTTGCCATTGTCAAGTAACATGACTTCCAGAATAGGATTACCATACCACTCTGGTGCGGATCTTACTCTGGTTGACCTACGAAGTTCAGTAGAAACTTGATCTGAAGTTTCATGATCAATATCATTAGTTTCCTCACTAATTGGTGTAGTTGTCACAGGAACCGGTTCTTGTGATGAACTAATTTTCAATAAGGGAGCAGAATCGATTATCTCATCAAGTTCTACTTTCCTCCCACTCACTTCTTTCGAGAGAAACTCTTTTTCTAGAAAGGATCCGAATTTAGCAACGAAAATCTTGCCTTCAGATCTGTGATAGAAGGTGTACCCATGATCTCCTTTGGGTATCCTATGAAGACACATTTCTCCGATTTGGGTTCGAGCTTATCTGGTTGAAGTTTCTTCACATAAGCATCGCAGCCCCAAACTTTAAGAAATGACAACTTTGGTTTCTTGCCAAACCACAGTTCATGAGGTGTTGTCTCAACGGGTTTTGATGGTGCCCTATTTAACGTGAATGCGGCCGTCTCTAAAGCTTAACCCCAAAACGATAGCGGTAAGTCAGTAAGAGACATCATAGATCGCACCATATCTAGTAAAGTACGATTACGACGTTCGGACACACCATTTCGTTGTGGTGTTCCGGGTGGCGTGAGTTGCGAAACTATTCCGCATTGTTTCAAATGTAAACCAAACTCGTAACTTAAATATTCTCCTCCACGATCAGATCGTAGAAATTTTATTTTCTTGTTACGATGATTTTCCACTTCACTCTGAAATTCTTTGACCTTTTCAAATGTTTCAGATTTGTGTTTCATTAAGTAGATATACCCATATCTGCTCAAATCATCTGTGAAGGTGAGAAAATAACGATACCCGCCGCATGCCTCAACATTCATTGGACCACAAACATCACTATGTATGATTTCCAACAAATTAGTTGCTCGCTCCATAGTTCCGGAGAACGGCGTTTTAGTCATCTTGCCCATGAGGCACGGTTCGCAAGTACCAAGTGATTCATAATCAAGTGATTCCAAAAGCCCATCAAGATGGAGTTTCTTCATGCGTTTTACTCGATATGACCCAAGCGGCGATTGCCACAAATAAGTTGCACTATCATTATCAACTCTGTATCTTTTGGTTTCAACATTATGAATATGTGTATTACTACTATCGAGATTCAATAAAAATAGACCACTCTTCAAGGGTGCATGACCATAAAAGATATTATTCATATAAATAGAACAACCATTATTCTCTCGACTTAAATGAATAACCGTCTCGCATCAAACAAGATCCAGATATAATGTTCATGCTTAACGCGGCACCAAATAACAATTATTTAGGTCTAAAACTAATCCCGATGGTAGATGTAGAGGTAGCGTGCCGACCGCGATCACATCGACTTTGGAACCATTTCCCACGCGCATCGTCACCTCGTCCTTAGCCAATCTTCGCAATCAGAAGTTCCTGTTTGAGTTGCAAATATTAGCAATGTAACCCGATATCAAATACCTGTGTACTCTGCGAGCATTAGTAAGGTACACATCAATAACATGTATATGACATATACCTTTGTTCACTTTGCCATCCTTCTTATCCGCCAAATACTTGGGGCAGTTCCGCTTCAAAGGTGTCCGATCTGCTTGCGGTAGAAGCACTCAGTCTCGTGCTTAGGTCCGGACTTGGGTTTCTTCTCTTGAGCAGCAACTTGTTTACTGTTCTTCTTGAAGTTCCCCTTCTTCTTCCCTTTGCCCTTTTCTTGAAATCGGTGGTCTTGTTGACCATCAACACTTGATGCTCCTTTTTATTTCTACCTCCATGACTTTTAGCATTGCGAAGAGCTCGGGAATAGTCTTGTCCATCCCTTGCATATTATAGTTCATCACGAAGCTCTTGTAGCTTGGTGGCGTTGATTGAAGAATTACATCAATTACACTATCATCGTGAAGATTAACTCCCGGTTGAATCAAGTGATTATTATACCAGACATTTTGAGTATGTGTTCACCGACGTAACTATTCTCCTCCATCTTGCAGCTATAGAACTTATTGGAGACTTCATATCTCTCAGTCCGGGCATTTGCTTGAAATATTAACTTCAACTCCTGGAACATCTCATATGATCCATGACGTTCAAAGCGTCGTTGAAGGCCCGGTTCTAAGTCGTAAAGCATGGCACACTGAACTATCGAGTAGTCATCAGCTTTGCTCTGCCATACATTCTTAACGTCGTCAGTTGCATCAGCAGCAGGCCTGGCACCCAGCGGTGCTTCCAGGACGTAATTTTTCTGTGCAGCAATGAGGATAATCCTCAGGTTACGGACCCAGTCCGTGTAATTGCTACCATCATCTTTCAACTTTGCTTTCTCAAGGAACGCATTAAAATTCAACGGAACAACAAAGACGAGCCATCTATCTACAGAAACATAGACAAGCAAAAATACTATCGGTACTAAGTTCATGATAAATTTAAGTTCAATTAATCATATTACTTAAAACTCCCACTTAGATAGACATCCCTCTAATCTTCTAAGTGATTACGTGATCCATATTAACTACACCATGTCCGATCGTCACGTGAGATGGAGTAGTTTCAACGGTGAACATCAATATGTTGATCATATCTACTATATGATTCACGCTCGACCTTTCGGTCTCCATGTTCCGAGGCCATATCTGTTATATGCTAGGCTCGTCAAGTTTAACCAGAGTATTCCGCGTGTGCAATTGTTTTGCACCCGTTGTATTTGAACGTAGAGCCTATCACACCCGATCATCACGTGGTGTCTCAGCATGAAGAACTTTCGCAACGGTGCATACTCAGGGAGAACAGTTCTTGATAATTTTAGTGAGAGATCATCTTAAAATGCTACCTTCAAACAAAGCAAGATAAGATGCATAAAGGATAAACATCACATGCAATCAATATAAGTGATATGATATGGCCATCATCATCTTGTGCTTGTGATCTCCATCTCCGAAGCACCGTCGTGATTACCATCATCACCGGCGCGACACCTTGATCTCCATCGTAGCATCGTTGTCGTCTTGCCAACTATTGCTTCTACGACTATCGCTACCGCTTAGTGATAAAGTAAAGCAATTACATGGCGTTTGCATTTCATACAATAAAGCGACAACCATATGGCTCACGCCGATTGTCGATAACTCGGTTACAAAACATGATCATCTCATACAATAAAATATAGCATCACGTCTTGACCATATCACATCACAACATGCCCTGCAAAAACAAGTTAGACGTCCTTTACTTTGTTGTTGCAAGTTTTACGTGGCTGCTACGGGCTGAGCAAGAACCGTTCTTACCTCGCATCAAAACCACAACGATAGTTTGTCAAGTTGGTGCTGTTTTAACCTTCGCAAGGACCGGGCGTAGCCACACTTTTTCAACTAAAGTGAGAGAGACAGACACCCGCCACCACCTTTAAGCAACGAGTGCTTGCAGCGGTGAAACCAGTCTCGCGTAAGCGTCTGGCGTAATGTCGGTCCGGACCGCTTCATCTCACAATACCGCCAACCAAAGTATGACATCTTTGGTAAGCGGTATGACTTGTATCGCCCACAACTCACTTGTGTTCTACTCGTGCATATGACATCTACGCATAAAACCTGGCTCGGATGCCATGTTGGGGGCGTAGTAATTTCAAAAATTCCTACGCACACGCAAGATCATGGTGATGGCATAGCAACGAGAGGGAGAGTATTGTCCACATACCCTCGTAGACCGTGGCGGAGCGTTATGACAACGCGGTTGATGTAGTCATACATCTTCACGATCCGACCGATCCAAGTACCGAACGTACGGCACCTCCGAGTTCAGCACACGTTCAGCTCGATGACGATCCCCGGACTCTGATCCAGCAAAGTGTCGGGGATGAGTTCCGTCAGCACGACGGCGTGGTGACAATGATGATGCTCTACGGTAGCGCAGGCTTCGCCTAAACTCCATGACGATATGACCGAGGTGGAAATGGTGGAGGGGGGCACCGCACACGGCTAAGGAACGATTCGTAAATCAACTTGTGTGTCCATGGGGTGCCTCTGCCCCCGTATATAAAGGAGTGGAGGAGGGGAGGGCCGGCCCTCTCTATGGCGCGCCCTAGGGGAGTCCAACTCCCACCGGGAGTAGGATTCCCCCTTTCCTAGTCCAACTAGGAACCCTTCCATGTAGTAGGAGTAGGAGAGAAGGAAAGGGAAGAGAGAAGGAGAAGGAAGGAAGGGTGTGCCCCCCCTCCCTATTCCAATTCGGACTAGTCCAAGTAGAGGGGTGCGGCCACTCTTCTGGCCCTTTCTCTCCTTTCCCGTATGGCCCAAAGAGGCCCAATACGAATTCCCGTAACTCTCCGGTACTCCCAAAAATACCCGAATCACTCGGAACCTTTCCGAACTCCGAATATAGTCATCCAATATATCGATCTTTATGTCTCGACCATTTCGAGACTACTCGTCATGTCCCCGATCTCATGCGGGACTCCGAACTCCTTTGGTACATCAAAAACTCATAAACTCAAAATATAACTGTCATCGAAACCTTAAGCGTGCGGACCCTACGGGTTCGAGAACTATGTAGACATGACCTAGAACTATTCTCGGTCAATAACCAATAGCGGAACCTGGATGCTCATATTGGCTCCTACATATTCTACGAAGATCTTTATCTGTCAAACCGCATAACAACATACGTTGTTCCCTTTGTCATCGGTATGTTACTTGCCCGAGATTCGATCGTCGGTATCCAATACCTAGTTCAATCTCGTTACCGGCAAGTCTCTTTACTCGTTCCGTAATGCATCATTCCATAACTAACTCATTAGCTACATTGCTTGCAAGGCTTATAGTGATGTGCATTACCGAGAGGGCCCAGAGATACCTCTCCGGCAATCGGAGTGACAAAACCTAATCTCGAAATACGCCAACCCAACATGCACCTTTGGAGACACCTGTAGTACTCCTTTATAATCACCTAGTTACGTTGTGACGTTTGGTAGCACCCAAAGTGTTCCTCCGTAAACGGGAGTTGCATAATCTCATAGTTACATGAACATGTATAAGTCATGAAGAAAGCAATAGCAACATACTAAACGATCAAGTGCTAGGCTAACGGAATGGGTCATGTCAATCACATCATTCTCCTAATGATGTGATCCCATTAATCAAATAACAACACATGTCTATGGTTAGGAAACATAACCATCTTTGATTAATGAGCTAGTCAAGTAGAGGCATACTAGTGACTATATGTTTGTCTATGTATTCACACATGTATCATGTTTCCGGTTGATACAATTCTAGCATGAATAATAAACATTTATCATGATATAAGGAAATAAATAATAACTTTATTATTGCCTCTAGGGCATATTTCCTTCAGACGGGAGCGGACCCATAGTGGTGCATTGATATGGTGAATATGTGGACTCATGTGCGCCACCCCAAAAGAGTTACTTGCAGTCATAGTATAGGATAGCCACTGAGTCAAAGCTGGCTTGCTGCATATAAACTCCACCACCCCCTTTGTTGATACTGATGCATATGTAGATAGTTATGATGTAAGTCTTGCTGGGTACATTTGTACTCACGTTTGATTAATTTATGTTTTTGCAGAGAGACTTCAGTCTCGCTAGTAGTTCCACGTGGACTTCGACGTTTATCTTGTTACCTCAGCTACGATCTTGTGCCCTCGGCAGGGTCTTGTAGTTAGTCAGGCTTCTCAGCCTTTTCATTTGTAGTTGTCTGTACTCAGAGAAGATAAGCTTCTGCATGTCCTATTGCTTGTATGACTTGAATGCTGGGTCATGAGACCCATGTTTGTAATATCTAGCTCTTCGGAGTCTTATGAATAAATACTTTGAGTTGTAGAGTTTTGTTGTGATGCCATGTTGTATTTACACGTATCGGGCATATTGTGTGTATGATTGAAATGCTTGGTATGTGTGGGATCCGACAACCTAGTTGTCTATGCTTGGTAGCCTCTCTTATGGGGAAATGTAGTCTAGTGCTTCCACTGAGCCGTGGTAGTCTGCTACAGCCCGGTTTACCGGAGTCCTGTTAGCCCAATTGCTACTGCTCCAGAACACTTAGACTGGCCGGCATGTGTCCTTCTTCGATCATGTGTCTGCCCCTTTGGGGAAATGTCATGCTGTGTCTTTCGGAGTCCTGTTAGCCTGCTATAGCCCGAATTCCGGGAGTCTTGCTAGCCCAGTTGCTACAGCCCGAATTCACTCGCTGATGACTGACATGTTCGTTGCTAGGTCATGTATGCATGTCCCTGTAAGTTAGTGCCACTTTGGGTTCATGACTAGTCATGTCGGCCCGGGTTCTCTGTCATATGGATGCTAGCAACACTATCATATACGTGAGCCAAAAGGCGCAAACGGTCCCGGGCCAGGTAAGGTGGCACCCCTGTGGATACCGTGCGTGAGGCCGCAAAGTGATATGATGTGTTACATGCTAGATCAATGTGGCTTAGGATCGGGGTCCTGACAGTATTGTAGACATAGATATTTGCAAAATACATACGAATCTGAATGTTGCAGACCCGTAGACTAAACTTCTCTCACAAGCAAAACATAATCTCTCTTTGGGTGTTAATCACATAGCGATGTGAACTAGATTATTGACTCTAGTAAACCCTTTGGGTATTAGTCACATGAAGATGTGAACTAAACACATAAAGATGTGAACTATTGGTGTGAAATCACATGACGATGTGAACTAGATTATTGACTCTAGTGCAAGTGGGAGACTGAAGGAAATATGCCCTAGAGGCAATAATAAAGTTGTTATTTATATTTCCTTATGTCATGATAAATGTTTATTATTCATGATATAATTGTACTAACCGGAAACTTAGTACATGTGTGAATATATAGACAAACAGAGTGTCACTAGTATGCCTCTACTTGACTAGCTCATTAATCAAAGATGGTTAAGTTTCCTAGCCATGGACAAGAGTTGTCATTTGATGAACGGGATCACATCATTAGAGAATGATGTGATTGACTTGACCCATCCATTAGCTTAGCACTATGATCATTTAGTTTATTGCTAATGCTTTCTTCATAACTTATACATGTTCCTATGACTATGAGATTATGCAACTCCCGAATACCGGAGGAACACTTAGTGTGCTATCAAACGTCACAACATAACTGGGTGATTATAAAGATGCTCTACAGGTGTCTCCGATGGTGTTTGTTGAGTTGTCATAGATCGAGATTAGGATTTGTCACTCCGATTGTCGGAGAGGTATCTCTGGGCCCTCTCGGTAATGCACATCACTATAAGCCTTGCAAGCAATGTGACTAATGAGTTAGTTGCGGGATGATGCATTACGAAACGAGTAAAGAGACTTGCCAGTAACAAGATTGAGCTAGGAATTGAGACACCAACGATCGAATCTCGGGCAAGTAACATACCGATGACAAAGGGAACAACGTATGTTGTTATGCGGTTTGACCGATAAAGATCTTCGTAGAATATGTAGGAACCAATATGAGCATCCAGGTTCCGCTATTGATTATTGACCGTAAGTGAGTCTTGGTCATGTATACATAGTTCTCGAACCCGTAGGGTCCGCACGTTTAACATTCGGTGACGATCGATATTATGAGTTATGTGTTTTGATGTACCGAAGGTGGTTCGGAGTCCCGGATGTGATCAGGACATGACGAGGAGTCTCAAAATGGTCAAGACATAAAGATCGATATATTGGAAGGCTATGTTTGTACATCGAAAGGGTTCCGGATGAGTTTGGGCAATTATCGGAGTACTGGGGGGGTTACCGGAACCCCCCGGGGGGTTAATGGGCCTTAATGGGCCATGGTGGAAGAGATGAGGAGGCGGCCAAGGTGGGGGCGCCCCCGCCCCCAAGCCCAATCCGAATTGGGAGGGGGGCCAGACCCCTTTCCTTCTCTCCCTCTCCCTCTTCCTTCTTCTCCTACTCCAACTAGGGAAGGGGGAAACCTACTCCTAGTGGGACTAGGACTCCCCCCTTGGGCGCGCCATGAGAGGGCCGGCCCTCCCCTCCTCCACTCCTTTATATACGGGGGAGGGGGGCACCCCATAGACACACAAGTTGATTGTTTAGCCGTGTGAAGTGCCCCCCTCCACAGATTTCCACCTCGGTCATATCGTTGTAGTGCTTAGGCGAAGCCCTGCGTCGGTAACTTCATCATCACTGTCGTCACGTCGTCATGCTGACAAAACTCTCCCTCGACCGCAGTTGGATCTAGAGTTCATGGGACGTCACCGAGTTAAACGTGTGCAGATCGCGGAGGTGCCGTACCTTCGGTGCTAGGATCGGTCAGATCGTGAAGACGTACCACTACATCAACCGCGTTGTCATAATGCTTCCGCTTTTGGTCTATGAGGGTACGTGGACAACACTCTCCCCTCTCGTTGCTATTCATCACCTAGATAGATCTTGCGTGATCGTAGGATTTATTTTTGAAATTGCTGCGTGCCCCAACACTGAAAACCGTTTCTTATATTCCAGAAGATCCGTAACTCCGATTGCGCTGATATTTTAACACGGTTTTTTCCGGATATAAGCTTCCTTGCACCCGAAGTAGAGCCCCAACCGACATATGAGGTGAGCACAACCCACCACCACGCGCCTGGCCCCTGGGGCGCGCCCTGATGTCTTGTCGGCATTGTGGGCCTTCGTTTGCGTTGATTCCAAGTCCCAAAAATCACATATATTCCAAAATAATTTTCCGTAAAATTTTATTGCATTTGGACTTCATTTGATATGGATTTTCTGCGAGACAAAAAACATGCAACAAACAGGAACTGACACTGGGCACTGGATCAATAGGTTAGTCCAATAAATCATATAAAAAATTGCCAAAAATATGAAAGTTGTATAATATTGGCATGGAAAATGAAAAATTATAGATACGACGAAGACGTATCAATGATCATCGTTATCCGTGGTGGTGCCGCTCTCCAACATCGACGAGATGTAGCCAGAGAGGCAGCGGAGGTTGCGCTCCTGCTCCTTCGCGTGGCGCACCGCCTTGGCCTTGGCGAACTCCTTCTCCCTCGCAAGGCGCTCCGAAGCTTCGATTCACAGCCGGAGCTTCTTCTCATTTTTGTGCCAGAGGCGCTTAGCATACATCTCCGCCGAGGTAAGCGAATGACATGACCTTGCGGAGGAGCTGCTCCTCCGGGCCGAATCCTTGGTATGAGCCTACCCCGGATGATCCCACTGTCACCCTTGGTTACGTGCGTCTTGGAGCTATATATCTACTATCAATATGGCAGATGTATAAATCTATGATTTGCCAAATTCTACATATAGTGAGATAGTAACAACAAGAATTAATGTAAAATTTGGAGAATAGCAAGGAGCATTGTATATGGCTTATTTTTCTCTTGGCTAATTCTAACAATATTTCTCTTATCATGGATAAGATTTAGCCCTTCAGTACATCATCATGATTTTTTCCATAAAGACAAAATCATGCTTATTACTTATAGTTGACTACTCCCTTCGTCCTATAATGTCAGGTCAAGTCCAACGCACGACCCCATAAGGACATCCGTTTCATCCAGATTTGGTCTATTTGGGTCGGCAAAACAGACGCCCATGTCCGGTTTGGGCCGTCCGTGGGTCTGTGCACCCAACGCGCAGCCACATCCCAAACATTGTCCGCGTTGGACCAAAAAATCCAAAAAAGCATTGCTAAATAGCTTAAAGCATAAAAATTAATTAAACATTCCATGTAGTCTTCGTCATGGCCCGCACATAGTACTTATAAGTTTAATTAAAAAACATAAAAAGGGTAGATCAAATTTGGTCAGGTCGCTGTCGTCGTCTTCATTTTCAGGCGCCACCGTCCTCGCCTTCGTCGTCTTTGGTCAGGTCGATGTAGAGAGGCGGTGTCCAGAGGTGGGGTGGCGGCCCCCAAAATGGCCCGGCATCCTATGCAGGACGCGATGGTGGTGGTGACCATGGCGCCCATGCCGCTCCCAGTGCTAGTGGCGGCGACGACGACGGGCTGCATGGCACCGCGGTCGTCCACGACCACGACTGTCCGTACAGCCCCTCGTTCCACGCCAGAGTGGGCGGTCGGTCCTCCATGGCCTCCACCATCACATCCTCCTTCACCTCCTTCTTGACGTCCAGCTCCGACATGTAGACATCCCCGGCGACCGAGAGCGCCAGCATCTCCTCCAGACCCACTAACTGCGACTCCTGGCTCCGCTTGTACTCCCTCTCGAAGTCCTCCATGACTGCCCGCACCAGCCGCTCCTCCTCCTCGGCCGTCATGGTGGAAGCTGGCGGTGGCGGCGACGACGGGGAGTGAGAGGGCGTTGACATGAGGCCACGCACACGAGTCCGGTCGCACACTCTGGGTGGGCTCGTGCACACACACGTGACCCTCAGGGCGGGCTACGAGCACGACCAGAAAAGTAGGCGATCGACGTCGTAGCGCCGGTCGACGAGGTACTGGCGCAAGAAGTGGGCGCGCCGGTGGGTGATCTCCTCCAGGCGGGCACGGCTGCCTGCCGACACGATGGATCGGCACCCGATCCAGGCTCAGATGCCACCCATTGGGGGGATGGGCATCGGACCATGGCAACGAGGTGCCAGTCAGCCAGTACCGGCGGCAGACGTCCGTCTTGATGTACGGTCGGAAGCGCACCAGAGCCGCGGGAGGGGAGATCGAGAATGCCGCCGGTGAGGTAGAGTGGGTGGATGTGCTTCCTGACGAGGCGGACGACGAGCCTGCCTCGTGGTCGTGCTTGGCCTTCTTACCCGGCACCCACTTCGAGAAGCGCATGATATGTCTCAACCGTATCTATAATTTTTGATTGTTCCATGCTGTTTTATCATCAATCTTGGATGTTTTACAATCATTTTATAGTCATTTTATATCATTTTTTGGTACTAACCTATTGACATAGTGTCAAGTGCCAGTTGCTGTTTTTTCCATTTTTTTACATGGCAGGAAATCAATATCAAACGGAGTCCAAATGCCACGAAACTCCATGATGATTTTTTATGGACCAGAAGGAAGGTGATGGGCCCTGGTTGCACCTGGGGGTGCCCTGAGGGGGGCACAACCCACCAGGGCGCGCCAGGAGGCCCAGGCGCGCCCTGGTAGGTTGTGCCCACCTCGAGTGCCCCCCGGACCGCCTCTTTGCTTTATAAATACCACAATATTCCAGAAACCCTAAAAGCGTCGATGAAATATTCATCTAGCCGCCGCAGAGTCCAGAACCACCAGATCCAATCTAGACACCATCACGGAGGGAGAACACCACTTCCATTGGTGCCTCTCCGATGATGCGTGAGTAGTTCTTTGTAGACCTTCGGGTCCGTAGTTAGTAGCTAGATGGATTTCTCTCCCTCTCACTGAATTCTCAATACAATTGTCTCTTGGAGATCCATATGATGTAACTCTTTTGCGGTGTGTTTGTTGGGATCTGATGACCTTCGAATTTATGATCAGTTATATCTTTTTATATCCATGGAATTTATTTGAGTTTCTTTGATCTCTTATATGCATCATCTCTTATAGCCTCGTATTTTTTCTCTGGTATTTGGGTTTTGTTTGGCCAACTTGATCTATTTTTCTTGCAATGGGAAGAGGTGCCTGGTAGTGGGTTCAATCTTACGGTGCTCAATCCCAGTGACAGAAAGGGAAACGACACGTATGTATCGTTGCTACTAAGGATAAAAGTACGAGATCTATATCTACCGCCATATAGATAAACGGATCTTGTCTACATCATGTCATCGTTCTTATTGCATTACTTTGTTTTTCCATGAACTTAATACACTAGATGCATGCTGGATAGCGATCGATGTGTGGAGTAATAGTAGTAGATGCAGGCAGGAGTCGGTCTACTAATCTTGGACGTGATACCTATGTAATGATCATTGCCTGGATATCGTCATAATTATTTGAAGTTCTATCAATTTCCCAACAGTAATTTGTTTACCCACCGTTTGCTATTTTCTCGAGAGAAGCCACTAGTGAAACCTACGGCCCCCGGGTCTTCTTTCTCATATATTTGCCTTGTGATCTACTTTTTCTTAGCATTTTTATTCAGATCTATTAAATCAAAAATTACAAAAATACCTTGTTGTGTTTTATCTTTAGGCGTTCGATCTATTAATCTACTACAATTTATCTCACATCCGCATGCCTATCTTGAGGCGCCATACCCTGAAAGTGATTGACAACTCCTTTAACTCGTCGGGTTGTGAGGTGTTGTTGTTTGTGTGCAGGTGTTGTTTACATTGTGTTGCTTGGTTCTCCTACTGGTTCGATACCTTGGTTTCATAACTGAGGGAACTACCTACCGTTGTTGTGCTACATCATCGCTCCCTCTCCAGGGAAATACCGACGTAGTTCCAGCTACCATCAGCGCATCGCGATGACCGGCGATGAGCGACATGGGGCAGCGCGGCTAGTGAGAGAGTCCTGGATTCTGGGGTCCCCGGGCGTCTGGGCTATGCGACATGGGCCGGACTGATGGGCCGTGAAGATACAAGATGGAAGGCATTCCCCCGTGTCCGGATGGGACTCTCCTTTGCGTGGATGGCAAGCTTGGCGTCTGAATGTGTAGTTTCCTTTCTCTGTAAACCGACTCTGTACAACCTTAGGCCCCTCCGGTGTCTATATAAACCGGAGGGTTTAGTCCGTAAAGATGATCATAATCATATAGGCTAGACATATAGGGTTTAGCCATTACGATCTTGAGGTAGATCAACTCTTGTAACCCCTATACTCATCAAAGTCAATCAAGCAGGAAGTAGGGTATTACCTCCATTAAGAGGGCCCGAACCTGGGTAAACATCGTGCCCCCTTTGTCTCATGTTACCTTCGATCCTCAGACGCACAATTCGGGACCCCCTACCCGAGATCGGCCGGTTTTGACACCGACATTGGTGCTTTCATTGAGAGTTCCACTGTGTCGTCAACAGAAGGTTCGATGGCTTGTTCGATCATCAACAACAACACCATTTCCGGGGAAGCTTTCCTCCCTGGCCAGATTTTTTATTCGGCAGCTTCGTTCTGCGTGCCAACTCGATTGGCCACCTCGAACAGATCGATCGCTACGCCCTGGTCATCAGATCAGTTTCGGGAACCTAAATTATGTCGCCGATATCAGAGGAGACTTGATCTTCGAAGGGTTCGCGGCCCCGACCATCGCTCTGGCCTTAGATCTGGAGCGAACCGCCAGGTCCGAAGCTGGAAGTTTGGAGCCCACCAGACTCTCCGCTGCAAACCGCACTATCGAAGATCCGGAGGTGATTGTGTCCACGACGAACTCAGAATCAGACCGGGTTCCTCCTATCATTGAAAGGTCGGACTCGCCCCCCGAGTCTAGATCCGAACTCTCGAAGTCTGCATCAAGCAAGCATGGCCATGAGGCCTTCGCCCTAGCCAGCCCCGCGGACTCTCGTTTCCCCGTCCAAACCTTGCTCTTAAGCGAGGCTCTGGACTTAATGCGATCCCTCGCCATCACAGAGGAATCACCTCCGAACTACGCCCAGCCCAGACTAGGGGTTGAAAGCGGGGAATTTTACATCCCACCCACCACCCACTTCATAGCCACTGTCAAAGATTTAACTGACATGCTGGACTACGCCTCGGAAGACATCGACAGCATGAATGACAATGCCGGAGACGAACAAGGCCAAGACCCACCGTTTACCGGGCGTTGGACGGCCACCTTCACATATGATGTGTATATGGTGGACACACCCAAAGAGGATGACGGCGGTGGCAGGAAGGATCCGGTTGAGGACAAGCCTGTTGAGGCACCTCCAAAGCATCGACGTTAGCGGCACCGCTCAAAATCGCGTCGCGAAAAAGACAGCAATACCGGCACCGGAGACAATAACACTCCAGAGAACGCCAAAGACCCCGAAGCCCCCGTCGAGCCAACATTCGAATAGGATGATTGGGAGGAAGGGCAAGTTAACCCTGATGATCCAGTCGGGAACGAGGACTCAGAGGATAGTACCTATCTACCGATCTCTGAGGATGATGTGAGCCTTGGCGATGAAGTCTTCATCGTGCTAGAGGAACCACCCGAGCAGGAGCACTTTAAGCGCCAGCTAATCGCTACTGCGAGAAGCCTAAAAAAGAAGCAGCAACAGCTCCAAGCCGAACATGATACACTCAATGACAAATGGAACCAGGTCCTAGCCACCGAAGAGTATGGCCCTCAGCGCCCAGCAAAGAGTTATCCGAAGCGTCGGCTACTACCACAATTTGACGACGAGGCCCTCGAGCCCATACCGTCAAGACATAACCGTGCTGATGAACCAGACCGGCCACCACGTGGGCGAGATAAAGCGGCCACCTACGCCGAACACCAACCTGCACCACCTCGCCGTAGAGGCAGAGAGACAGCGGCTCCAGGATACACCTACGACCTACGACAGGACCTACACAATAGAGCAGGCCAAGCCAGATCAATCTATGGATCAAGGGGGCGGGATCTAACGCGAGAAGACGGCCATCAGGCCTGGCGCAACAGGCACAACCTCACCCGGGCCGAAAACCGCATACGGACTTCATCCGAACTGCGTCGTGACGTCGCCCGATACAGAGGCGCCGCACACCCCTTATGCTTCACCGATGAGGTAATGGAGCACCAGTTCCCAGAAGGGTTTAAACCCATGAACATTGAATCATACAATGGAAGGACGGATCCTGCAGTATGGATCGAAGATTTTCTTCTCCACATCCACATGGCTCGCGGTGACGATCTCCATGCCATCAAGTACCTCCCCCCAAAACTCAAGGGACCAGCACGGCACTGGTTAAACAGCCTCCCAGAAAACTCTATCGGTAGCTGGGAAGATTTGGAAGATGCCTTTAGAGACAACTTCCAAGATACCTATGTTAAGCCTCCAGAGGCCGATGACCTTAGTCACATAGTCCAGCAACCCGGAGAGTCGGCCCGGAAGCTCTGGACCAGGTTCTTAATAAAAAAGAACCAAATTGTCAATTGCCCGGATGCCGAAGCCCTCACTGAAAGCACAAGTGCTCCCTAGGTGGTTTTGATAATTAATATCATTATATCTCTTGTTGGACTAACACTTTTATCTAGTATGTTTCAGATAAGTTCAACAATGGAGTGGCATGGACTAAAGGATGTGGGAACTCCTTCAAGATGCTAAGGACAAAGGATTGGCTCAAGCTTCAAGCTCAAGACTCTTCATTTTACATTTTAGTGATCCAAGATCACATTGAGTCTATAGGAAAAGCCAATACTATCAAGGAGGGATGAGGTGTTGCTTAATGAGCCTCTTGCTTGATGTGCTTAGTGATATGCTCCAAAACCCTCCACTACTTTCTCACATCCACATATGACCTAAACCTAAAGTCAAACTCGGCCCTACCGATTCTTTCTATCCGGCGCCACCAAGTTCAGATGTCATATCCACTGCCACAAACCCTAGGCAAATCGGTTTCACCGATAGGGATCTCGGTCTCACCGAGATGGGATTATAATCTCTCTGTGTATGTCAATTACCAAAACCGGTCTCACCGAGTTTGTGTAATCGGTACCACCGAGATTACAATGTAAACTCTCTGTTTCCCTTTCGTAACTTTTCGATCTCACCGAAATAGCGAATCGGTCCCACCGAGTTTACCTGGCCAACTCTCTGGTTAGCTTATTACCAAAATCGGTCTCACCGAGTTTGTGTAATCGGTCTCACCGAGATTACGTTATGCCCTAACCCTAACCATATCGGTCCTACCGAGATGCATATCGGTCCCACCGAGAACCCTAACGATCACTAGGTTTACTAAAATCGGTTCGACCGAGTTTGTTGATTCGGTCCCACCGAGTTTAGTAAATTGTGTGTAACGGTTAGATTTTGTGTGGAGGCTATATATACCCCTCCACCTCCTCTTCATTCACGGAGAGAGCCATCAGAACAAACCTACACTTCCAACTTACCAGTTACGAGAGAACCACCTACTCATGTGTTGAGGTCAAGATATTCCATTCCAACCACATAAATCTTGATCTCTAGCCTTCCCCAAGTTGCTTCCCACTCAAATCTTCTTTCCACCAAATCCAAATCCTGTGAGAGAGAGTTGAGTGTTGGGGAGACTATCATTTGAAGCACAAGATCAAGGAGTTCATCATCAACACACCATTTGTTACTTCTTGGAGAGTGGTGTCTCCTAGATTGGCTAGGTGTCACTTGGGAGCCTCCGACAAGATTGTGGAGTTGAACCAAGGAGTTTGTAAGGGCAAGGAGATCGCCTACTTCGTGAAGATCTACCGCTAGTGAGGCAAGTCCTTCGTGGGCGACGGCCATGGTGGATAGACAAGGTTGCTTCTTCATGGACCCTTCGTGGGTGGAGCCCTCCGTGGACTCGCGCAACCGTTACCCTTCGTGGGTTGAAGTTTCCATCAACGTGGATGTACGATAGCACCACCTATCGGAACCACGACAAAAACATCCATGTCTCCAATTGCGTTTGAATCCTCAAAAACACTTCCCTTTACATTCTTGCAAGTTGCATGCTTTACTTTCCGCTGCTCACATACTCTTTGCATGCTTGCTTGTTATGTATTGTGAATGTTAAACTTGTGCCTAAACTCCACTTAAACCTAAAGAAGTCAAAAACTGCAACTTCGGTACTTAGTGTCTAATCACCCCCCCCCCCCCCTCTAGACACCTCTTCTCAAGATCCTACAAGTGGCATCAGAGCATTGGTCTCCATTGCCTTGGTTTAATCACCATTGGAGGAAGATGGATGAGTCTACTTTGGGGAGTCTTAGACATAGAGTGCCTATGCTTGTAATTTTCAATCAATATCATTTGAACAAGTACATTGCTAGCCCTTGTGCACCTCATGTTGATCCTATGCATCCTACCCTTGATGAATCTATTGACATGACTAGAAATCTTAGAACTGTTAATCTTATCACTAGAGGCTTGCCTAGAAACTTGATTAGAATCTTGCCTACTCTTGAGTGTGCCTACACTATATGGAATTTCTTGAGGAACGCTTTCCAAATTATTCCTTGAAAAATCTAGATGAGATTCTCTATAAGTCTATTGCCTTGAGTAAGATGAATACTAGTGATCCTATGTTTGGTGATCGTCTATTTGAACTCACCGACCTTATGCGTGCCAAAGGAGATGTTGGAATTATTGGTGATATTATTTCCGAAGCTATAAGAATTCATAAGCAAGATCATTGTCAAACTCACTCTAATGAATTACCCTCTCTAGAACTTGATCCACCACATGACGATGTTGAACATGGATACTATGATGAGGATGATGATAGTGACTTCGATCTTGATGATGCAATGATACACTTTGGTCTTATGGAAAATCTTCGGGGATATGTGTCAGGAGGAAAGGAATGGGTTCTTGACAGTGGATGTACCGATCACATGACCGGAGATAAAGACATGTTTCGTGAGCTTGCTGAAAATGATAGTCCTCGAAAGTATGTCACTTTCGGTGACAACTCAAAGGGTAAGGTGGTTGGCCTCGGTAAGGTGGCCATCTCACATGATAGCTCCATTCAGAATGTCATGCTCATTGAATCTCTTGGCTACAACTTACTTTCAAAGATTCTAGACTTGCTGATTTTGGTTTCAATGTCCTATTTATCAAGTAGATTGCCAAGTGTTTCGTCGAGACAACCATAAAATGGTCTTTACCGGTATAATGAGAGGTGATCTTTACATTGTTAATTTCTCTAAAAGGCACAACCTAAAACTTGCTTCATTGCTAAATCCTCAAAAGGTTGGTTATGGCATAGACGACTAGGTCACGTTGGCATGAGAAACCTTGACAAGCTTATTAAAGGAAATCATATCCTTGGGGTTAACGATGTCATATTTGATAAGGTTAGACTGCAAAGTGCTTGTCGTGCAGGTAAACAAGGTTGGAGGAAGGCATCCGTGAAGAACATCATGACCACAAGGAGGCCACTCGAGCTACTTCATATGGATCTCTTTGGTCCCAACGCTTACAAAAGTCTCGGTGGAAATTCTTTTGGTCTAGTTATAGTTGATGATTTTTCAAGATTTACGTGGGTGTTCTTTCTTGATGATAAATCGCATGTCCAAAAGATCTTCAAAAACTTCGCTAGGAAGGCCCAAAATCAATTTGAAGTGAAGATCAAGAAGGTTCGCAGCGACAATGGAACGGAGTTCAAGAATGCAAATGTGGACACCTTTCTTGACGAAGAAGGGATTTCATACGAGTTCTCGGCTACGTACACACCTCAACAAAATGGAGTTGTTGAGAGGAAGAACCGGACGCTCATCGAAATGGCGAGAACGATGCTTGATGAGTACAAGACGCTGAAGCACTTTTGGGCGGAAGCGGTTGAGACAGCTTGTCATGCAACAAATTTCTTGTATCTTCACAAGCTACTCGGCAAGACGGCATACGAACTCCTCACCAGTAACAAACCCCAAATTGGATACTTTCGAGTATTTGGCTCAAAGTTCTACATTATTGATAAGCATCGTCGTTCAAAATTTGCTCCTAAGTCTCATGAAGGTTTCCTACTTGGTTATGGCTCAAACTCTCACACTTACCGTGTCTCCAACAATTTCACCCGAAAGGTTGAAGAGACGGTAGATGTGAAGTTTGATGAATCTAACGGCTCGCAAGTAGAGCAATTGCCAATTGATGTAGGAGACAAAGACCCTTCGAAGCAATCCAAGACTTGTCTATTGGCAAGGTCCGTCCAACGGAGGTGAAGGAGAGTACCTCGTCTGCCAAGTGGAAGCTTCTACTTCACGACAAGGTGAACCAAGAGTTGATACGGAAGCATCCACAAGTGGAACACACCAAGATGAAGAAAACGAGGAAGAACATCACGAACGTCAACAACCTCCTTCTCCACCACGACAAGAGAACAACGACGCCAACAATGGAGAAGAAGAAGAAGAAGAACAAGATGAAGAAGATGTTCAAACGAGACCCAAGCAAAAGCTTTCACGAGTTTGAGAAAGAGTTGCTAAAGACCATCCCGTCGAGCAAATCTACAATGATATTCAAACCGGGAGAATCACTCGCTCTAAAACTCGTTTAGCTAATTTTTGTGAAAACTATTCCTTCATCTCTAGCATTGAACCTATGAAGGTCGAAGAAGCATTGGACGATCCGGATTGGATAAATGCTATGCATGAAGAGCTACACAACTTTGAGAGAAACCAAGTTTGGACATTGGTTGAGAAGCCCGACAACAACCACAACATTTGGTACCAAATGGGTGTTTCGCAACAAGTAAGATGAAGATGGACAAGTAGTTCGCAACAAAGCACGTCTCGTCGCCCAAGGCTACACACAAGTCAAAGGTATGGACTATGGTGAGACTTATGCTCCCGTTGCTAGACTTGAGTCCATTCACATCTTACTTGCCTATGCTAATCACCATAATATCACCTTGTACCAAATGGACATTAAAAGTGCTTTTCTAAATGGTGAAATAGAGGAGGAAGTTTATGTTAAACAACCTCCCGGCTTTGTCAATCCTAAGAAACCAAATCATGTTTACAAACTTCACAAAGCTCTTTATGGTCTTAAACAATCTCCAAGAGCTTGGTATAAATGCTTGACCAAGTTCCTTATTGAAAAAGGCTTTGAAATTGGGAAAATTGATTCCACACTTTTTATGTAACATCCCAAATTTTCAATTTGGAATGTTATACATTAAGTCATCATGCATATCATATTTTCTTGCATTTTTCCGATCCTAGAAATTTCATGCAACTCAAGGACCCTCGGAGAGAGTTGGAGATTTCGTTATTTTCATATTTGAGTTTCCTCAAATTCTGAAAATAGGACCATTTGATTTATTTATTTTATCTTCAATTATTTCTACTATAAAAATATGAGAGAGGGAATAAAATGACTTTCCCAAAATAAAGAAATAATGAAGATTTGTAAAAAAATCAAATAAGATTTTCATTTTGGAGTTTGTCGCTTTTATTTACCTTAGGGAAAAATGCATGTTTTAAAAAATTGCATTTTAGGCCCCGTGTTAAAGTTCATTTTGTTCGACTCATTTTTAGGAGTCGGGAAAATTTTACCTTGTAAATTTTGGAGTTCGTTTAGATTTTATTTTATTCGTTTTTCTGCGCATGATTTTATTTATTTAAAAAAAATACGCAGCGCCCGCCCTCCCCTCACACACAGCCACGGCTGCCGCCACGGCCGAGTCCGAGGAGGACTCCTCCTCCTCCTTGCTTGCCCCCTCCCCAAGCTACTCTCCCCCTTTATATACCCTCACCCCCTCTCCTCCCCAACCCTTGGCCCGCCGCCTCTCCTCACCGCCGCCCCAACCCGCAGCCGCCGCCCTTGCGCCACCGCCGCCCGGTGCCGCCGCCCGCCGCCTTGACGTCGTCGCCCGCCACCTATCCGCCGCCCCGCCGGAGCCCCACCTCGTCGAGGTAGCCGCGCCGCGCCACCCTCCCCTCGGTTTGGTTTTTTTTTATAAAAACCGTTCCGGTTTTCTTTTCGTTGTTCGGTTTTTTCGAAAATCCTAGATCGGTTTATTTTTTTCCGGTTTTGTTGTTTAGCGAGCGTTCGCCGGACCGTTTGTCTTAACGAACGTGATCACCGGTTATTCCTGGTTAACGAACGTCCGTTCGTTTAACCGTTCGTCGTTTTTCTTTAACGGATTTATTCCGCTATTTTCCGATCTTGATTTCAGATCCGATCTTCGTTCTAGTTTATCTTCTCGCTCGTTTATCGGAATCAGGTGATTCAAGCGCCTGGAGTTTCGTTCGAAACCGCCGTTCGACTAATCAACTTAAACAAAGTTTTGCTACTGTAAAATTTGACCTAGTTTCAACTTGCTAGAACCGAGCTGTTTTCTTCACGGATGTTTTCCGTTGTTTTGTTTGATTCGTTTTCTTTTGCAACCAGGGTTCTTAAGTTGAAATTTCTGGTCAGATCTTTTATCCGAGATTTACCCGTGCATTAGATGAGCACTTATTGTATGCTTGTTGTTTGTCTGCGATAAATCACCCGGAGTGCGCCGCTTGTTACTTCAAATCTCTAGGTTTCGCGGATCATCAGCAAGGCAAGTAACACTTTGATCATACTTTTCTCATACCCAGTTTTTATGCATTAGATCTATTCCTCAAACACTTGCATGATTAGGATCTAATTAAATTGTGGGATGGGAAGTAGATGAGGTAGTACCTATTACCTGTTTTATTACCAAACCTTTGGGAGTTACTTCTACGTTTGCTTATTTGCCATGCTATGCTAGTAGACGTGGATTGGGTGAGTGTATCCATGATGATGTGAGATTGTTAAATTAATGGTTTATTTAAGGTGGCAACTTAAACACACATCTGGGTGGATTGAGGCACCTGGGGTATCCAGTGATTGCCTGTTTTTTTTGGACCGCCACCCAGGCTCAAAGGGATCATGAGATTATTCAAAATAGAAACTTCCGTGTGCAGCCACAAGCCATTATGGGCTCTGGCATAGTTGAGTAAGTCGTGCGAACTCTTATAGTGGTGGACTAGCAGATGTAGGGGATGTAGGTGTACCGGTCTACCCGTCGTAAGGTGCTAAGCGCTTACGAAAGACTATGTCTCGATCATCCGCTTTCTCAAACACCCCGCAAAGACGAGAAATCAAACGGAGGCGATCGAGTCTTGTGGGGAAAAGTCATGAAACCTCTGCAGAGTGTATAAACTAATCATGATTAGCCGTGTCCCCGGTTATGGACATCCGGAGTATCTAGTACTTGAATATCATGTGAATCTCAACATGGTACTCTAATTAATATTGTTGGGTTTTAATGAGTACTTTTAATTGGGATTGAGGATGTCATCAACCATTCTCAATGTTTCACAACCACCATGATAGTTAAACAAATTTATTCCTTTGCAGTAGGGAAAAACTGGCTTTATGCAAAAGCTGTAATCAGAGAGCTTTTCCACCAGCCATATATGCATGTAGTATAGCTTATTCCTTCATTACTCTCTATGTGTTACATTGCCGGCATATTCCATGTGTCGACCCGTTTTCGGGCTGCAACTTTCATGTTGCAGACTTTTCGCATTTACGACAGTAAGGTGCTTTAGGTCGTGGTTCTATACTCAGTGATGCCGCTGGAGTTGATGGACTCACTTATCTTCCAAGTCTTCCGTTGTTATCGTTATTAGATGGCCTTAAGCCATATTTAATGTAATAAGTCCTCTTTTGGACAACGATGTAATAAGTGTGTGATTGCTACTCTGTTATAAATCCTTCGAAGTATTGTGTGGTGTCGACATTCTTGATCCAGGATGACACCCGAGCACGTAGACTTGATCCATTCGGTCGGGTCGCTACATGAGATGGTATCAGAGCACGCCTACCGATCAGAGGACACGGCCACTAAGTTAAAGCCATAGATCACTACTCTCTTCACATTTTCTAACTCCTCATCTTTTTCTACACTTTAGGATGAAAGACGCGAAGATCAAGTACGCCCAACCAGATGAAGGCACACCTTTTGGATTTCACTTGAAGGAAGTCACCAAGTACCTGAACATTGGACTACCAAGCTTCATCGGGACTTTCAACGCCACTGCTCAAGAAGAGCGCTGGAAGATTCAAGCTCACGTTCCGGAAGGACATTCGCCCCAATCACCAAGCCTATAGATAGTGTTTTCGATTGCACCAACCTCGAGTCCGGGAAAGAGCATGGCAGCTCATATCACCATGGGACGATTGGAGAAGTTTACCAAGAAGACCTCAAGGACACCATCTACCAGATTTGCGGACACCGAGATGAACAATGGGAGATAGTCAAGACCAAGAAGGATAGATCCATTGCAGCTTTCATCCAGGAGTTAAACCAGCACATTCGGCGCCAGGAGAACCAGATGTGCAATGATATGATCGAATTGAAGGATGCGAAGGGAAGGATCATCGAACTTGAAGAAGAACTAAAGTCTACGCGTAAGGACTACATGGACGAGATCGTAGCTTTAGCAAGACACAATAACGATCTTAAGTATGAGATTGAAGAACTCAAGAAAAAATTGGCGCTCAAGAATGAAGATAAGTACGTCGGCTGTCCGAGCAACTACATCAACATCGACGACACCGATTCGGATCCAAGTGAACCCGACTTTGAAGACGAAGCTGGAGCAGACATCATGGAGTCTTCCACCGGTTCAAATTAATAGATGACCCCCACACATTAGTAGTATTACCTCCATGTAACATCATAGTATACGCACTTTTGCGATAGTTAGATCGTTGTAAGCCCTTTGTTTGAATTGAATGAAGTGATTTTGTGTGCATTTGCTCATATACATTTGGGTAGTGTTTCTCCTTAGACCCCACTCTATTCTTAAATTCTCGTCTTTTCTAAACCCATCAGATGCCTCTGAGACGCGACCCCGGGTTTGTTTTCCCGCCAGAGATCACCCAGTTGATTCAGCAGCAGAACACTTTGATCCAAACATTGGTAGAGAACCAAGGCAACAACAACAACCCACCGCCACCACCACCTGCGGATCACTTGACACGTTTCTTAAGGCTGAACCCGCCGGTGTTTTCCAGTAGCACCGAGCCGATAGTAGCAGATGATTGGCTCCGTAAGGTAGGGAGGAGTTGACCACTGCAGGATGTACAGATGGAGAGAAGGTGAAGTTTGCTGCACACCAGCTTGAAGGACCCGCAGCAAGATGGTGGGAGAACTTTACAGCCACTTACCCTCAGAGATACTTGTCACATGGGATCGGCCAGCAAGCTTTCCGCCGCCCATGTCTCAGCAGAAGCTTTGGCCATGAAGAAGCGTGAGTTTCGCAACTTACGCCAAGGAGGAAGGACTGTTGGCCAGTATGTGGATGATTTTAGTAAGTTAGCACGTTATGCCCTAGATGACGTTGCTACAGATACAGCTAAGCAGGAGAATTTTCTGGAAGGACTGAATGATGAATTAAGCATGCGGTTGATGGTAGCAAGTTTCAATAACTACCAGGAGTTGGTAGACCGTGCCCTCATGATTGAAGGAAAGCAACAGCAAATTGAGAATCGCAAGAGGAAGTATGGGCAGGGGAAGTATAACTCGAGCCCAGCAGAAGCCCGTTATACCCCTAAACAGGAGTTCGGTTTGACATACCCATGGAGGAGGTAATTCGCACAACCATAATGGCCACAAAAATGGAAATGGGAATGGAGGAAGCAACGGCCGAACCGCACCACACCATCAACCCCAACCAAGGTAGACCTGAGCCACATCACTTGCTTTATGTCGCAAGATCGGGCATTACGCAAACGAATGTCCGTAGGCCGTAATGGAAATGGCAATGGAAGCTCAGAAAGAAGCCAAACCCTTTCAATAGGGGACAGGTGAACCACATTGATGTAGAGGAGATTGAAGATCAGCCCGATGCAAGAATCGGTAAGTTTTTGGTTAAGTCACTTACTTCAGTTGTTCTTTTCGATACTGGTGCATCGCATTCATACATATCAAGGGGATTAGTGGATAAGTACAAATTACCAACCCAAGCCCTTAGGTCACCCATGCTAGTAACCTCACCCGAGCGAGAATACATGGCTAGTATATGGTGTGATCGATCGCCATTAAGGATTGAACACTATGTTTTTCCCTCGGACCTAATAGTTCTGGAATCCCAAGGATTGGATGTGATACTAGGCATGGATTGGTTATCGAAGTATGGAGGGAACATAGATTGCGCCACTAAGTCAATTTTGCTTACCACCCCAGAAGGAAGGAGAATCAAGTATGTATCACGGCATAAGCCGAGGAGAGCACAAGTAAATTCCTTATCAGGAGTTGTGCAGGAAGAAGTACCAGTGGTGAAGGATTTCCCTGATGTATTTCCTGAGGAATTGCCAGGAATGCCACCGGATAGAGACATTGAGTTTTTGATTGAGCTTTTGCCAGGTACAGGCCCAATATCGGGTTTACCATACAGATGCCCGCATTGTGATTTGGCGGAAATCAAGAAGCGATTAAGGAGCTATTGGATAAAGGTTATATACGCCCAAGCTCTTCGCCTTGGGGATCACCCGCATTTTTAGTAGAGAAGAAGGACGGATCATTAAGGATGGTTGTAGACTATCGTGGTTTAAATGAAGTAACAATCAAGAACAAGTACCCACTACCAATGATAAATGATCTGTTTGATCGTTTGCAAGGAGCTAGAGTGTTTTCCAAGATCGATTTGCGATCAGGGTACCATCAGTTGAAGATTCGGGAGCAGGACATACCTAAGACAGCATTTACCATGAGATATGGACTGTATGAATATACCGTTATGTCATTTGGACAGACTAACGCGCCAGCCTATTGCATGAACCTGATGAACAAAGTGTTTATGGAGTTTTTGGATAAGTTCGTCGTGGTGTTCATAGATGATATTTTGGTTTTCTCGAAGAATGAAGAAGAACATAAGGAACATTTGCGATTGGTTTTGGAGAAACTAAGGGAACATCAGTTATATGCCAAGTTCAGCAAATGTGAGTTTTGGCTAAAGGAAGTTGGATTTCTTGGACATGTTATATCCGGAGAAGGGATAGCAGTTGACCCCACAAAGGTTGAGACCAGAACCAAATGGGAAGCACCAACGACAGTTGGAGAGATCCGGAGTTTCCTTGGACTCGCAGGATACTACCGGAGATTCATTGAGAATTTCTCAAGGATTGCAAAGCCTATGACGGAGTTGTTGAAGAAGGATACCAAGTTCATATGGACTGAGGATTGTGAGGCAAGTTTTCAGGAGTTGAAGAAAAGATTGGTTACCTCACCAGTGTTAATTTTGCCGGATCAGACCAAGGATTATGAGGTGTATTGCGACGCTTCACGTCGAGGACTTGGAGCAGTGCTTATGCAGGAAGGAAGAGTTGTTTCGTATGCTTCACGACAACTTAAGCCTCATGAGTTGAATTATGCCACACATGATTTGGAGTTAGCAGTTGTTGTACATGCATTGAAGACATGGAGACATTTCCTCATTGGAAATCATTGTGAGGTATACACGGATCACAAGAGTTTGAAGTACATTTTCACGCAGAAGGAGTTAAACCTTAGACAAAGGAGATGGTTGGAACTCATCAAGGATTATGATATGAGATTGCATTATCATCCGGAAAGGCTAATGTAGTAGCCGACGCATTGAGTCAAGAAGAGCCATGTCAATACGCTATTGACGGGAGAAATACCAAAGGAGCTAGCAGAAGATCTTCGTGAGCTATGTTTGGAAATAGTTCCGAGAGGCTACGTAGCAGCATTGGAGATTCAGTCTACTTTGATGGATAAAATCAGGGAAGCTTAGAAAAAGGACAAAGAGATTGCGGATATAAAGGAGAAAATGAGCGAAGGAAAAGCTAACGGATTTCGTGAAGATGAGCACGATACCCTATGGTTTGAGGACCGTATTTACGTGCCAAATGACCCGGAGTTCAGGAAGTTGATTCTGCAAGAGGCACATGATTCACCCTATTCGATTCACCCAGGAAATACCAAGATGTATTTGGATTTGAAGGAAACGCTCGTGGACCGAATAAAGAGGGATATCGCGGAGTATGTAGCAGTTTGTGATGTATGTCAGAGAGTGAAGGCAGAGCATCAGAAGCCAGCAGGATTGTTGCAGCCATTGCTGATACCCGAATGGAAGTGGGATAAACTAGGCATGGATTTCATCACAGGTTTGCCAAAGACCTGCTCGTGCTATGACTCGATTTGGGTTATAGTCGACCGCTTGACGAAGGTAGCTCATTTCATTCCAGTCAAGACTACCTATAGCAGTGCTAAGTTGGCAAAGATATACATGACTAGAATTGTGTGTTTACACGGAGTTCCGAGGAGTATCGTATCAGATAGAGGAACCCAATTTACCTCAAAGTTTTGGAACCCGGTTACACGAAACATTGGGAACCAGGCTGGAATTCAAAGATGCTTTCCACCCACGAGACCGATGGATGACCGAGAGAGTCAATCAGATTTTGGAGGATATGCTGAGAGCTTGTGCACTAGATTATGGATCCAGTTGGGATGATAACTTGTCGTATGCAGAGTTTTCTTATAACAACAATTACCAAACCAGCTTGAAGATGGCACCTTTCGAGGCTTTGTACGGAAGGAGGTGCAGGACACCATTATCATGGGACGAAGCTGGAGACCGTCAGTTGTTTGGACCAGATTTGATCAAGGAGTCTGAACAGAAGGTTAAGTTGATACGCGATAGGCTCAAAGTAGCCCAGTCCAGACAAAAAAGCTATGCGGATTCAAAACGCAAGGCGATGGAATATGAAGTTGGAGACAGAGTTTATCTTAGAGTATCCCCACTTCGAGGAGTTAAGCGTTTTGGAGTTAAAGGAAAATTAGCACCACGTTTCGTTGGACCATATAGGATCTTGCAACGCATGGGAGAAGTTGCTTATAAGCTGGAATTGCCAGAGGGACTGTCAGGAGTTCATGATGTATTCCATGTTTCTCAGCTAAAGAAATGTCACTCCAAGATAGCAGAGGTACCGTTAAGAGATACAGTACCACTTGAAGCAATTCAGTTGAAGGATGATTTGACATATGAGGAGAAACCAGTCAAGATTCTCGATTATGCCAGCAGAGTTACTCGCAGCAAGGTTATCAAGTTTTGCAAGGTTCAAAGTGGAGCCACCACACCGAGGATGAAGCCACCGGGAAAGAGAAGAAGATTTGCTCAAGGACCACCCTCACCTATTTTCTCGCCAACCCGAATCTCGAGGGCTAGATTCATCTTAAGGGGGGTAGGTTTGTAACATCCCAAATTTTCAATTTGGAATGTTATACATTAAGTCATCATGCATATCATATTTTCTTGCATTTTTTCGATCCTAGAAATTTCACGCAACTCAAGGACCCTCGGAGAGAGTTGGAGATTTCGTTATTTTCATATTTGAGTTTCCTCAAATTCTGAAAATAGGACCATTTGATTTATTTATTTTATCTTCAATTATTTATACTATCAAAATATGAGAGAGGGAATAAAATGAGTTTCCCAAAATAAAGAAATAATGAAGATTTATAAAAAAATCAAATAAGATTTTCATTTTGGAGTTTCTCGCTTTTATTTACCTTAGGGAAAATGCGTGTTTTAAAAAAATTGCATTTTAGGCCCCGTGTTAAAGTTCATTTTGTTCGACTCATTTTTAGGAGTCGGGAAAAATTTACCTTGTAAATTTTGGAGTTCGTTTAGATTTTATTTTATTCGTTTTTCTGCGCGTGATTTTATTTATTTAAAAAAATACGCAGCGCCCCGCCTGGGCCAAGGGCCCACCAAGATTTCCTCAAGGCTACCACAAGCCGCTGGCCACGCCGGCCGAGTCCGAGGAGGACTCCTCCTCCTCCTTGCTTGCCCCTCCCCAAGCTACTCTCCCCTTTATATACCCTCACCCTCCCTCTCCTCCCCAACCCGGCCGCCGCCTCTCTCCTCGGCCGCCGCCGCCCCAACCCATGCCGCCCGCCGCTTTGCGCCACCGCCCGGTGCCACCGCCCGCCGCCGTGGCCCGTCGCCCGCCACCTAGCCGCCGCCCCGCCGGAGCCCCACCTCGTCGAGGTAGCCGCGACGCGCCACCCTCCCCTCGGTTCATTTTTTTATAAAAACCGTTCCAGTTTTCTTTTCCATTGTTCGGTTTTTTTTCGAAAACCCTAGATCGGTTTTATTTTTTTCGGTTTTGTTGTTTATCGAGCGTTCGCCGGACCGTTTGTCTTAAAGTACATGATCACCGGTTATTTCAGCTAATCTAACGTCTGTTCGTTTAACCGTTCGTCGTTTTTCTTTAACGGATTTATTCCGCTATTTTCCGATCTCGATTTCAGATCCGATCTTCGTTCTAGTTTATCTTCTCGCTCATTTATCGGAATCAGGTGATTCAAGCGCCTGGAGTTTCGTTTCGAAACCGCCGTTCCGACTAATCAATTTAAACAAAGTTTTGCTACTGTAAAATTTGACCTAGTTTCAACTTGCTAGAACCGAGTTGTTTTCTTCCGCCGGATGTTTTCCGTTGTTTTGTTTGATTCGTTTTCTTTTGCAACCAGGGTTCTTAAGTTGAAATTTTTGGTCAGATCTTTTATCCGAGATTTACCCGTGCATTAGATGAGTACTTATTGTATGCTTGTTGTTTGTCTGCGATAGATCACCCGGAGTGCGCCGCTTGTTACTTCCAATCTCTAGGTTTCGCGGATCATCAGCAAGCCAAGTAACACTTTGATCATACTTTTCTCATACCCAGTTTTTATGCATTAGATCTATTCCTCAAACACTTGCATGATTAGGATCTAATTAAATTGTGGGATGGGAAGTAGATGAGGTAGTACCTATTACCTGCTTTTATTACCAAACCTTTGGGAGTTACTTCTCGTTTGCTTATTTGCCATGCTATGCTAGTAGACGTGGATTGGGTGAGTGTATCCATGACAGATGTGAGATTGTTAAATTAATGGTTTATTTAAGGTGGCAACTTAAACACACATCTGGGTGGATTGAGGCACCCGGGTATCCAAGTGATTGCCTGTTTTTTGGACCGCCACCCAGGCTCAAAGGGATCATGAGATTATTCAAAATAGAAACTTCCGTGTGCAGCCACAAGCCATTATGGGCTCTGGCATAGTTGAGTAAGTTGTGTGAACTCTTATAGTGGTGGACTAGCAGATGTAGGGGATGTAGGTGTACCGGTCTACCCGTCGTAAGGTGCTAGCGCTTCTGAAAGACTATGTCTCGGTCATCCGTTTCTCAAACACCTGCAAAGACGAGAAATCAAACGGAGGCGATCGATTCTTGTGGGGAAAAGTGCAAACCTCTGCAGAGTGTATAAACTAATCATGATTAGCGGTGTCCCGGTTATGGACATATTGAGTATCTAGTACTTGAATATCATGTGAATCTCAACATGTTACTCTAATTAATATTGTTGGGTTTTAATGAGTACTTTTAATTGGGATTGAGGATCTTTGTCAACCATTCTCAATGTTTCACAACCACCATGATAGTTAAACAAATTTATTCCTTTGCAGTAGGGAAAAACTAGCTTTATGCAAAATCAGAATCAGAGAGCTTTTCCACCAGCCATATATGCATGTAGTATAGCTTATTCCTTCATTACTCTCTATGTGTTACATTGCCATATTCCATGTGCTGACCCGTTTCGGGCTGCAACTTTCATGTTGCGTACTTTTCAGACGCATTTACAGTAAGGTGCTTTAGGTCGTGGTTCTATACTCAGTGATGCCGCTGGAGTTGATGGACTCACTTATCTTCCAAGTCTTCCGCTGTTATCGTTATTAGATGGCCTTAAGCCATATTTAATGTAATAAGTCCTCTTTTGGACAACGATGTAATAAGTGTGTGATTGCTACTCTGTTATAAATCCTTCGAAGTACTGTGTGGTGTCAGCATTACTGATCCAGGGATGACACCTGAGCACAGAGACTTGATCCATTCGGGTCGGGTCGCTACATTTTACTAAAAGGATTAATGGGGAACTATTTTTATGCCAAATTTATGTTGATGATATTATATTTGGTTCAACTAACCCTCATTTTAGTGAAAAGTTTGGAAAGCTAATGTCGGAGAAGTTTGAGATGTCAATGATGAGTGAACTCAAATTCTTTCTTGGGTTGCAAATCAAGCAAACTAAGGAAGGTACTTTTGTGTCTCAAACGAAGTACACTAAGGACTTATTCAAGAAGTTCAATATGCAAGAGTGCAAAGGTATGTCTACACCCATGCCTACTAGTGGACATCTTGATTTGACCAAAGATGGTAAACCCGTGGACCAAAAGGTTTATCACTCTATGATCGGTTCATTGTTATACCTATGTGCTTCACGTCCTGATATTATGCTAAGTGTGTGCATGTGTGCAAGATATCAAGCTGCTCCTAAAGAATGTCATCTTAAGGCCGTAAAAAGGATAGTGAGATACTTAATTCATACACCAAATTTTGGCATTTGGTATCCTAAGAGGGCCTCTTTCGATCTTGTTGGCTACTCCGACTCGGACTATGCCGAGACAAGGTTGATAGAAAGTCCACTTCGGTACTTGTCAATTTCTTGGTAGATCTCTTGTGTCTTGGTCCTCCAAGAAACAAAACTCAAGATCCTTATCTACCAAGCGGAGTACATTGTCAGCTGGTTCATGTGGTGCTCAATTGCTATTGATGACCCAAACTCTTAAAGATTATGGGATATATGTGAAACATGTTCCATTTCTTTGTGACAATGAAAGTGCTATCAAAATTGGTCATAATCCCGTACAACATTCTCGAACTAAGCATATTGAAGTTTGTCATCATTTCATTCGAGATCATGTTGCTAAGGGTGACATTAATCTTAAGCATGTTCGCACCGAAAAGCAATTAGCAGATATATTCACTAAACCCCTTGATGAGAAAGTGTTTTGCAGGTTGAGAGGAGAATTGAACATCATTGATGCTTCAAACTTGGAGTAGAAACTCCATTGGATACATGCAAGACATGAGCTTATGACTAATCCATGATATCTCTCTTATGATGAAAATATTATATCTTGGATATATTTGCATCTTGCATGTTATCTAACCCATGTAGGTACTTTGTTGAAACAAATTCCATGAGATTGTAATCCACTCACATCTTGAGCAATCTCTACATCACCAAGTCTCTACACTATGGTGGTTGAAGTCAAGGAAGCACGGAATCTTTCAAACATATCCTTTGACAATCTCTATGATTGAGCTTCATGATTAAATTTTCTTTTACACAAGTGCTACTCCTTGCAAGAACTAACCCATGTAGGTAGATGGACTCAAATTCCAAGTGGTGCTCCCAACTCTTGATGCGCTACATCAACCTCGAGCAACCCACACAAGTTCAACTACATGGTCAACACCACCAACCAAGGTATGTTATTCCATCTTAGAGAAGCTTTACTTCGAGTCATGAGCTAAAGCAACTCGACAAGATGTGAATACATCAAGATGCTTAAACGAAAAATGGTAACCCCATTTTGAGCTTAAACAATGAGTATGACCCATGATCAAGTGATCTCACTTGACTTCTAAGTCAATATACTCTAACATAGGTGACTTTGTCACCGACCATCTCTAGATGAAGTTCTCTCGTGTTCTTATCTGTGTTTTTGCATTTGAATCATGCATATTTGTTTCCCCTTTCAAAAAAAACTTCATCTAGATTTCCTTCTTTCTTTTCAGTTGCACTGCATTTCCTGCATCCAATTCATAGCATATCATTCGCTTAATTCCTTGCAAATATTTGTGAGATCTTACTAGTCTATTGAGCTGAGGTTACAAGTTTTTTATCTGCGATGAACTCTGTTTCAACGATTTTTTGTTTTCGGTCCAACTGAATCCTTTCTTGCATTACCACCTAAGCACACCACTCGGTGCCACCGATTTCTAACAGGAAAAACAGTTTGCCACTTGTTCTATGTTTTTTCTGTTCGGATCCACTCAATGAATCTTGTCCTCTACAAGCATCACAATTTTATCCGGTGCTTTGTGTTGTGACTCAAGGACCAAACCCATTGACAACAAATTCCGTAAGACCCTTCTTGGAAATTGATGTCAAAGGGGAGAGAGAGATCACATCAAAGCTTATCACTTCCAAAAGGGAGAGAGTATTAAGGGGAGAAAGAGATCTCCAGGAGAGAATACTCAAGTATAAAGTATTTCTCAAGGATCCCATATGATTGATATTCAAGAGTAGATAAGCCACATGTCTTATAGGGGGAAAGACATGTTCATATGTGCTTATTTGCATCAAGCTCTGCTTCATTTATATCTTTCAGCCTGATTTTCTGTTCAATATCTTCTCCCAATATCCCATGTTAGATTCAGGGGAGCAAGACATCTAAGGGAGAGAAATCATTTAAATTCATTGCATATCTTTACTCTTGGGGACATGTCTAATCCAATGTGGTACTTAGTACTCACTCTCTACATGTCATCCCAGTCTTGGTATTCTTGTGGTTTCTTTTGCTTGCTCTCGCTAGTAGATGTACCTGTGCTATCTAACCTTGTTTGTGCAGGTTCATTCAATCCTAAGCCAACTCAAGACTACAAGGTAAGTATATGCATCAAAATCATGTGTATGAGGAATTCTTGCTGATGTACATACTGTTTGCAAGAAGGACTCATGAGCATGAAGGTATTTTTCCTTAATAATCTTTTGCTCTGATGCATATGGCCAAGATACATGTAACACATTGCCTACTCTATCATGGTTTTGCTCTCACATGCTTCTCTATTCCATATTCACATGATTGCATACATGTAGGGGGAGCCTATGCTTGTTACATGTCTTTCCGAAGCTTTACTTCCTATTTTCTTTTATATCTCTATCTAAAGCTTTAATGTATGTTGTCATCAATTACCAAAAACGGGGAGATTGAAAGCACAAGTGCTCCCTAGGTGGTTTTTTTGGAAATATGCCCTAGAGGTAATAATAAAAGGATTATTATTATATTTCCTTGTTCATGATAATTGTCTTTTATTCATGCTATAATTGTATTATCCGGAAATCGTAATACACGTGTGAATACATAGACTACAACATGTCCCTAGTGAGCCTCTAGTTGACTAGCTCGTTGATCAATAGATAGTCATGGTTTCCTGACTATGGACATTGGATGTCATTGATAACGGGATCACATCATTAGGAGAATGATGTGATGGACAAGACCCAATCCTAAGCATAGCACAAGATCGTGTAGTTCGCTTTTGCTAGAGCTTTTCCAATGTCAAGTATCTTTTCCTTAGACCATGTGATCGTGTTTCTCCCGGACACCGTTTGAGTGCTTTGGGTGTACCAAACGTCCACAACGTAATCGGGTGACTATAAAGGTATACTACGGGTATCTCCTAAAGTGTCTGCTGGGTTGACACGGATCGAGACTGGATTTGTCACTCCGTATGACGGAGAGGTATCTCTGGGCCCACTCGGTAATGCATCATCATAATGAGCTCAAAGTGACCAAGTGTTTGGTCACGGGATCATGCATTACGGTGCAGTAAAGTGACTTGCCGATAACGAGATTGAACAAGGTATTGGGATACCGACGATCGAATCTTGGGCAAGTAACGCATCGATTGACAAAGGGAATTGTATACGGGGTTGCTTGAATCCTCGACATCGTGGTTCATCCGATGAGATCATCGAGGAGCATGTGGGAGCCAACATGGGTATCCAGATCCCATTGTTGGTTATTGACCGGAGAGCCGTCTCGGTCATGTCTGCGTGTCTCCCGAACCCGTAGGGTCTACACACTTAAGGTTCGGTGACGCTAGGATTATTAGGAAGACTTGTATGTGATTATTGAATGTTGTTCGGAGTCCCGGATAAGATTCCGAACGTCACGAGGAGTTCCGGAATGGTCCGGAGGTGAAGATTTATATATGGGAAGTTGTCATACGGTCACCGGAAAGGTTCGGGGGCATATCGGTATTGTACCGGGGCCAGCGGAGGGGTTCCGGGGGTCCACCGAGGGGCCACCTCTCGGAGGGCCTCATGGGCCGTGGTGGGCAGGGAACCAGCCCTGGAGGGCTGGGCGATCCCCCCTTGCGCCCATGCGCCTAGGGTTGGGGGAAACCCTAGTGGGGCGCCCCCCTTGGGGGCAAGCCCCTTCCCTTGGTCAGCCTCTAGATCTCATCTAGAGGGGCCGCCCCTTCCCCTTCCCTATAAATAGAGGCGAGGGAGGGCTGCACACACAATCCAAGGCGTAGCCCTCCTCCCCAACACCTCTCCTCCTCCGCGTGAGCTTGGCGAGCCTCACCGAGAATCGCCACTCCATCACCACCACGCTGTCGTGCTGCTGTTGGAGCCTTCTTCCTCAACCTCTCCCTCCTCCCTGCTGGATCAAGGTGCGGGAGACGTCATCCGCTCTGTACGTGTGTTGAACACGAAGGTGCTGTCCGTTCGACACTTGGTCATCGGTGATTTGGATCACGACGAGTACGACTCCCTCAACCCCGTTCTCTTGAACGCTTGCGCTCGCGATCTACAAAGGTATGTAGATGCACTCCTATCACTCGTTGCTAGATGAACTCATAGATGGATCTTGGTGAAACCGTAGGGAAAAATTTTATTTTCTCGCAACGTTCCCCAACAAAGGGTATCGAGCTAGGTCTATGCGTAGTTCTCTATTGCACGAGTAGAACACAAATCTGTTGTGGGCGAGATGTTGTGAACTTTCTTGCCACTACTAGTCTTATTTTGCTTCAGCGGTATTGTGGGATGAAGCGGCCCGGACCGACCTTACACGTGACGCTTACGTGAGACAGGTTCCACCGGCCCGACATGCACTAGTTGCATAAGGTGGCTAGCGGTGTCTGTCTCTCCCACTTTATTTGGAGCAGATTCGATGAAAAGGGTCCTTATGAAGGGTAAATAGAAGTTGACAAATCACGTTGTGGCTTTTTTCGTAGGTAAGAAAACGTTCTTGCTAGAACCCTTTTGCAGCCACGTAAAAGATGCAACAACAATTAGAGGACGTCTAACTTGTTTTTGCAGCAATTGCCTTGTGATGTGATATGGCCAAAAGTTGTGATGAATGATGAATGATATATTGTGATCTATGAGATCATGTTCTTGTAATAGGAATCACGACTTGCATGTCGATGAGTATGACAACCGGCAGGAGCCATAGGAGTTGTCTTAATTATTGTATGACTGCGTGTCATTGATTCAACACCATGTAATTACTTTTACTTTATTGCTAAACCATTAGCTATAGTAGTAGAAGTAATAGTTGGCGAGCAACTTCATGGAGACACGATGATGGAGATCATGATGATGGAGATCATGGTGTCATGCGGTGACAATATGATCATGGCGCCCCAAGATGGATATCAAAGGAGCTATATTATATTGGCCATATCATGTCACTATTATTTGATTGCATGTGATGTTTATCATGTTTTTGCATCTTGTTTACTTAGAACGACGGTAGTAAATAAGATGATCCTCATAATAATTTCAAGAAAGTGTTCCCCTAATCGTGCGCCGTTGCTAAAGTTCGTCGTTTCAAGCACCACGTGATGATCGGGTGTGATAGATTCCTACGTTCACATACAACGGGTGTAAGACAGTTTTACACATGCAAAACACTTAGGTTAACTTGACGAGCCTAGCATGTACGCATATGGCCTCGGAACACGTAGACCGAAAGGTTGAACATGAGTCGTATGGAAGATACGATCAACATGGAGATGTTCACCGATGATGACTAGTCCGTCTCACATGATGATCGGACACGGCCTAGTCGACTCGGATCATGTAACACTTAGATGACTAGAGGGATGTCAAATCTGAGTGGGAGTTCATTAAATAATTTCATTAGATGAACTTAATTATCATGAACTTATTCTAAAATCTTTGCAAAAATGTCTTGTAGATCAAATGGCCAACGCTCATGTCAACATGAACTTCAACGCGTTCCTAGAGATAACCAAGCTGAAAGATGATGGCAGCAACTATACGGACTGGTCCGGAACCCGAGGATCATCCTCATAGCTGCCAAGAAAGCATATGTCCTAGAAGGACCGCTAGGTGAAGCACCCATCCTGCAGAACCAAGACGTTATGAACGCTTGGCGATCACGTCTTGATGATTACTCCCTCGTTCAAGGCAGCATGCTTTACAGCTTAGAACCAGGGCTACAAAAGCGTTTTGAGCAACACGGAGCATATGAGAATAACGAGGAGCTGAAAATGGTATTCCAAGCACACTCCAGGGTCGAGAGATATGAAGTCTCCGACAAATTCTATAGTTGTAAGATGGAGGAAAATAGTTCTGTCAGTGAGCACATACTCAGAATGTCTGGGTTGCACAACCGCCTCTCCCAGTTGAATATTAACCTCCCGGACGAGGCGGCCATTGACAGAATCCTTCAGTCGCTCCCACCGAGCTACAAGAGCTTTGTGATGAACTACAATATGCAGGGGATGGTGAAAACTATTCCTGAAGTATTTTCAATGCTGAAGTCAGCAGAGGTAGAAATCAAAAAGGAACATCAAGTGTTGATGGTCAATAAAACCACCAAGTTCAAGAAGGGCAAGAGTAGGAAGAACTTCAAGAAGGACGACAAAGATGTTGTCGTGCCCGCAAGCCGATTGCCGGAAGAAGTCAAAGAATGGACCCAAGCACGAGACTGAGTGCTTTTATTGCAAAGGGAAGGGTCCTTTGAAGCGGAACTGCCCCAAATACTTAGCGGACAAGAAGGCCGGCAACACTAAAGGTATATGTGATATACGTGTAATTGATGTGTACCTTACCAGTACTCGTAGTAACTCCTGGGTATTTGATACCGGTGTCGTTGCTCATATTTGTAACTCACAGCAGGAGCTACGGAATAAGCGGAGACTGGCGAAGGACGAGGTGATGATGCGCGTCGGGAATGGTTCCAAGGTCGATGTGATCGCCGTTGGCACGCTACCTCTACATTTACCTACGGGATTAGTTTTAAACCTCAATAATTGTTATTTAGTGCCAAGTTTGAGCATGAACATTGTATCTAGATCTCGATTAATACGAGATGGCTACTCATTTAAATCCGAGAATAATGGTTGTTCTATTTATATGAGAGATATGTTTTATGTTCATGCCCCGATGGTCAATGGTTTATTCTTAATGAATCTCGAGCGTAATGTTACACATATTCATAGTGTGAATACCAAAAGATGTAAAGTTGATAACGATAGTCCCACATACTTCATGCGTAATCGCTGCCTTGGTCACATTGGTGTCAAGCGCATGAAGAAGCTCCATGCTGATGGACTTTTAGAGTCTCTCGATTATGAATCATTTGACACATGCGAACCATGCCTCATGGGCAAAATGACCAAGACTCCGTTCTCGGAACAATGGAGCGAGCAACTAACTTCTTCGGAAATCATACATACCGATGTATGCGGTCCAATGAGCGTTGAGGCTCATGGAGGATATCGTTATGTTCTCACTCTCACCGATGACTTAAGTAGATATGGGTATGTCTACTTGATGAAACACAAGTCCGAGACCTTTGAAAAGTTCAAGGAATTTCAGAATGAGGTAGAGAATCAACATGACCGAAAAATAAAGTTCTTACGATCAGATCGTGGAGGAGAATATTTAAGTCACGAATTTGGTACACATTTAAGGAAATGTGGAATCGTTTCACAACTCACGCTGCCCGAACACCTCAAACAGAACGGTGTGTCCGAACGTCGTAATCGCACTCTATTGGATATGGTGCGATCTATGATGTCTCTTACTGATTTACCGCTATCATTTTGGGGATACGCTCTAGAGACAGCTACATTCACTTTAAATAGGGCACCGTCTAAATCTGTTGAGACGACACCGTATGAATTATGGTTTGGGAATAAACCTAAGCTGTCGTTTATAAAAGTTCGGGGATGCGATGCTTATGTCAAGAAACTTCAACCTGAAAAGCTAGAACCCAAGTCGGAAAAATGCGTCTTCATAGGATACCCTAAGGAAACCATTGGGTATACCTTCTACCTTAGATCCGAAGGCAAGATCTTTGTTGCCAAGAATAGATCCTTTCTGGAAAAAGAGTTTCTCTCGAAAGGAGTAAGTGGGAGGAAAGAGAACTAGATGAAGTACTACCTCTTGAACCGGAAAGTAGTGCAGCTCAGGAAAATGTTCATGTGGTGCCTACACCGACTGGAGAGGAAATTAATGATGATGATCAAGGTACTTCGGATCAAGTTGCTCTTGAACTTCAGAGGGTCCACAAGGACACGTTCCACACCAGAGTGGTATGGCAACCCTTTCCTGGAAATCATGTTGTTGGACAACGGTGAACCTTCGAACTATGAAGAAGCAATTCGGGGCCCAGATTCCAACAAATGGCTTGAAGCCATGCAATCCGAGATAGAATCCATGTATGAAAACAAAGTATGGACTTTGACAGACTTGCCGGATGATCGGCGAGCGATAGAAAACAAATGGATCTTTAAGAAGAAGACGGACGCGGATGGTAATGTTACCATCTATAAAGCTCGATTTGTCGCTAAGGGTTATCGGCAAGTTCAAGGGGGACTACGATGAGACTTTCTCTCCCGTAGCGAAGCTGAAGTCCGTCCGAATCATGTTAGCAATTGTCGCATACTATGATTATGAGATATGGCAAATGGACGTCAAAACGCCGTTCCTTAACGGTTATCTTAAGGAAGAACTGTATATGATGCAGCCGGAAGGTTTTGTCGACCCTAAGAATGCTAACAAGGTATGCAAGCTCCAATGATCCATTTATGGGCTGGTGCAAGCATCTCGGAGTTGGAACATTCGCTTTGATGAGATGATCAAAGCGTTTGGGTTTTATGCAGACTTATGGAGAAGCCTGCGTTTATAAGAAAGTGAGTGGGAGCTCAGTAGCATTTCTCATATTATATGTAGATGACATACTTTTGATGGGAAATGATATAGAACTTTTGGATAGCATTAAGGCCTACTTGAATAAGAGTTTTCAATGAAGGACCTTGGAGAAGTTGCTTATATATTAGGCATCAAGATCTATAGAGATAGATCGAGACGCCTCATAGGTCTTTCACAAAGCACATACCTTGATAAGATATTGAAGAAGTTCAATATGGATCAGTCTAAGAAGGGGATCTTGCCTGTCTTTGCAAGGTGTGAAATTGAGCTCGGCTCAATGTCCCACCACGGCAGAAGATATAGAAGAGATGAGTGTCATCCCCTATGCCTCAGCCACGTGGTCTATTATGTATGCCATGTCAGGTACCGCACTGATGTAAACCTTGCCGTAAGTTTGGTAGGAAGGTACCAAAGTAATCCCGGCAAGGAACACTGGACAGCGGTCAAGAATATCCTGAAGTACCTGAAAAGGACTAAGGACATGTTTCTCGTTTATGGAGGTGACGAAGAGCTTGTCGTAAAGGGTTACGTCGACGCTAGCTTCGACACAGATCTGGATGACTCTAAGTCACAAACTGGATACGTGTATATGTTGAATGGTGGAGCAGTAAGTTGGTGCGGTACCAAGCGAAGCGTCGTGGCGGGATCTACATGTGAAGCGGAGTACATGGCAGCCTCGGAGGCAGCGCATGAAGCAATTTGGGTGAAGGAGTTCATCACCGACCTAGGAGACATACCCAATGCGTCGGGGCCGATCAAACTCTTCTGTGACAACACTAGAGCTATTGCACTTGCCAAGGAGCCCAAGTTTCACAAGAAGACCAGGCACATCAAGCGTCGCTTCAACACCATTCGTGAAAATGTTCAAGATGGAGACATAGAAATTTGCAAAGTGCATACGGATCTGAATGTCGCAGATCCGTTGACTAAACCTCTTCCGCGAGCAAAACATGATCAACACCAGAACTCTATGGATGTTCGATTTATCACAATGTAACTAGATTATTGACTCTAGTGCAAGTGGGAGGCTGTTGGAAATATGCCCTAGAGGCAATAATAAAAGGATTATTATTATATTTCCTTGTTCATGATAATTGTCTTTTATTCATGCTATAATTGTATTATCCGGAAATCGTAATACACGTGTGAATACATAGACTACAACATCTCCCTAGTGAGCCTCTAGTTGACTAGCTCGTTGATCAATAGATAGTCATGGTTTCCTGACTATTGACATTGGATGTCATTGATAACGGGATCACATCATTAGGAGAATGATGTGATGGACAAGACCCAATCCTAAGCATAGCACAAGATCGTGTAGTTCGTTTTGCTAGAGCTTTTCCAATGTCAAGTATCTTTTCCTTAGACCATGAGATCGTGTAACTCCTGGACACCGTAGGAGTGCTTTGGGTGTACCAAACGTCACAACGTAACTGGGTGACTATAAAGGTATACTACGGGTATCTCCGAAAGTGTCTGTTGGGTTGACACGGATCGAGGCTCGATTTGTCACTCCGTATGATGGAGAGGTATCTCTGGGCCCACTCGGTAATGCATCATCATAATGAGCTCAAAGTGACCAAGTGTTTGGTCACAGGATCATGCATTACGGTACGAGTAAAGTGACTTGCCGGTAATGAGATTGAACGAGGTATTGGGATACCGACGATCGAATCTCGCAAGTAACGCATCATTGACAAAGGGAATTGTATACGGGTTGCTTGAATCCTCGACATCGTGGTTCATCCGATGAGATCATCGAGGAGCATGTGGGAGCCAACATGGGTATCCAGATCCGCTGTTGGTTATTGACCGAGAGCCATCTCGGTCATGTTCACGTGTCTCCGAACCCGTAGGGTCTACACACTTAAGGTTCGGTGACGCTAGGGTTATTAGGAAGACTTGTATGTGATTACCGAATGTTGTTGAGTCCCGGATAAGATCCCGGACGTCACGAGGAGTTCCGGAATGGTCCGGAGGTGAAGATTTATATATGGGAAGTTGTCATACGGTCACCGGAAAGGTTCGGGGGCATATCGGTATTGTACCGGGGCCACCGGAGGGGTTCCAGGGGTCTACCGGAGGGGCCACCTCTCGGAGGGCCTCATGGGCCGTGGTGGGCAGGGACCCAGCCTCGGAGGGCTGGGCGCATCCCCCTTGGGCCCATGCGCCTAGGGGTTGGGGAAACCCCAGTGGGGCGCCTTGCTTGGGGGCAAGCCCTCCCTTGCCCCCCTCTAGATCTCATCTAGAGGGGTCGGCCCCTTCCCCTTCCCTATAAATAGAGGGCGAGGGAGGGCTGCACACACAATCCAAGGCGTAGCCCCTCCCTCCCAACACCTCTCCTCCTCGTGTGAGCTTGGCGAAGCCTCGCCGAGAATCGCCACTCCATCACCACCACGCCGTCGTGCTGCTGTTGGAGCCTTCTTCCTCAACCTCTCCCTCCTCCTTGCTGGATTAAGGTGCGGGAGACGTCATCCGCTCCGTGCGTGTGTTGAACGCGGAGGTGCTGTCCGTTCGACACTTGGTCATCGGTGATTTGGATCACGACGAGTATGACTCCCTCAACCCCGTTCTCTTGAACGCTTCCGCTCGCGATCTACAAAGGAATGTAGATGCACTCCTATCACTCATTGCTAGATGAACTCATAGATGGATCTTGGTGAAACCGTAGGCAAAATTTTATTTTCTGCAACGTTCCCCAACAGGTTTTGGTAATTAATGTAAACATATCTCTTGTTGGACTAACACTTTTATCTAGTATGTTTCAGATAAGTTCAACAATGGAGTGGCATGGACTAAAGGATGTGGGAACTCCTTCAAGATGCTAAGGACAAAGGATTGGCTCAAGCTTCAAGCTCAAGACTCTTCATTTTACATTTTAGCGATCCAAGATCACATTGAGTCTATAGGAAAAGCCAATACTATCAAGGAGGGATGAGGTGTTGCTTAATGAGCCTCTTGCTTCATGTGCTTAGTGATATGCTCCAAAACCCTCCACTACTTTCTCACATCCACATATGACCTAAACCTAAAGTCAAACTCGGCCCTACCGATTCTTTCTATCCGGCGCCACCGAGTTCAGATGTCATAGCCACTGCCACAAACCCTAGGCAAATCGGTTTCACCGATAGGGATCTCGATCTCACCGAGATGGGATTGTATCTCTCTGTGTATTTCCATTACCAAAACCGGTCTCACCGAGTTTGTGTAATCGGTACCACCGAGATTACAATGTAAACTCTCTGTTTCCCTTTCGTAACTTTTCGGTCTCACCGAAAGAGCGAATCGGTCCCACCTAGTTTACCTGGCCAACTCTCTAGTTAGCTTATTACCAAAATCGGTCTCACCGAGTTTGTGTAATCGGCCTCACCGAGATTACGTTATGCCCTAACCCTAACCATATCGGTCCTACCGAGATGCATATCGGTCCCACCGAGAACCCTAACGATCACTGGGTTTACTAAAATCGCTTCGACCGAGTTTGTTGATTCGGTCCCACCGAGTTTAGTAAATTGTGTGTAACAGTTAGATTTTGTGTGGAGGCTATATATACCCCTCCACCTGCTCTTCATTCGTGGAGAGATCCATCAGAACTAACCTACACTTCCAACTTACCAGTTCTGAGAGAGAACCACCTACTCATGTGTTGAGGCCAAATTATTCCATTCCAACCACATAAATCTTGATCTCTAGCCTTCCCCAAGTTGCTTTCCACTCAAATCTTCTTTCCACCAAATCCAAATCCTGTGAGAGAGAGTTGAGTGTTGGGGAGACTATCATTTGAAGCACAAGAGCAAGGAGTTCATCATCAACACACCATTTGTTACTTCTTGGAGAGTGGTGTCTCCTAGATTGGCTAGGTGTCACTTGGGAGCCTCCGACAAGATTGTGGAGTTGAACCAAGGAGTTTGTAAGGGCAAGGAGATCGCCTACTTCGTGAAGATATACCGCTAGTGAGGCAAGTCCTTCATGGGCGACAGCCATGGTGGGATAGACAAGGTTGCTTCTTCGTGGACCCTTCGTGGGTGGAGCCCTCCATGGACTCACAAGCAACTGCTACCCTTCGTGGGTTGAAGTCTCCATCAATGTGGATGTACGATAGCACCACCTATCGGAACCACGCCAAAAACATTCGTGTCTCCAATTGCGCTTGAATCCTCCAAAACCCTTCCCTTTACATTCTTGCAAGTTGCATGCTTTACTTTCCGCTGCTCACATACTCTTTGCATGCATGCTTGTTATGTATTGTGAATGTTAAACTTGTGCCTAAACTCCACTTAAACCTAAAGAAGTTAAAAACTGCAACTTTGGTACTTAGTGTCTAATCACCCCCCCCCCCTCTATACACCTCTTCTCAAGATCCTACACTCACGGCCTTCAAACAGCGTCCGGGACGAGTGGCTCACCCAACACCTCGGCCAAGAAAAACCGAAGTCCATGGCAGCTCTTACCACACTCATGACCCGCTTTTGCATGGGAGAATATAACTGGCTAGCTCGCAGAAGCAACAGCACCAGCGACCCTGGCACCTCTGAAGCCAGAGACGGCAACGGTAGGCCACGATGCAACAAACACAAGCGTCGAAGCAACAATGAAGATACTGAAAACACAACGGTCAATGCCGGATTCAGTGGCTCTAAACCCGGTCAGCAGAAAAAGCCATTCAAAGGAAATAAAGATGGTCCATCTAGTTTGGACAGAATACTTGATCGACCTTGCCAGATCCATGGCACCCTTGACAAGTCTGCCAATCATACCAACAGAAATTGTTGGGTCTTTAAACAGGCCGGAAAGCTAAACACCGAACATAATGGGAAAGGGCCGCCTAGCGAGGACGACGATGAGCCTCGCACAACGAACACAGGGGGGGCAGAAGAAATTCCCCCCGAGGTAAAAACGGTAAATATGATCTACGTTACTCATATCCCTAAGCGGGAGCGCAAGCGCGCACTAAGGGATGTCTATGCCATAGAGCCAGTCCCCCCAAAATTCAACCCATGGTCAGCCTGTCCAATCACTTTTGATCACAGAGACCATCCGACCAGTATCCGTCATGGAGGTTCGGCAGCATTGGTCCTCGATCCAATTATCGACGGATTCCATCTCACGCGAGTCTTATGGACGGTGGCAACAGTCTTAACCTGCTTTATCAAGACACTGTCCGTAAAAAGGGTATTGATCCGTCAAGAGTCAAACCCACTAAAACTACCTTTAAAGGAGTAATACCCGGCGTCGAGGCCTCCTGCACAGGGTCAATAATGCTGGAGGTAGTATTCGGCTCACCGGATAACTTCTGAAGCGAATATTTAATCTTCGACATCGTCCCCTTCCGCAGTGGTTACTGCTACCTCTTGAGCACTGCGTTGGATTTCCCCAAAGAGGAGAGGATGATGCAGCAAAGTAGCGTAAGTATTTCCCTCAGTTTTTGAGAACCAAGGTATCAATCCAGTAGGAGGCTACGCGCGAGTCCCTCGTACCTACACAAAACAAATAGCTCAACGCAACCAACGGGATTAGGGGTTGTCAATCCCTTCACGGTCACTTACGGGAGTGAGATCTGGTAGAGATGATAAATAATATTTTTGGTATTTTTGGTATAAAGATGCAAAGTAAAATAAAAAGGCAAAGTAAAAAAGCAAAGCAATAATAAAGTGATGGAAGATTGATATGATGAGAATAGACCCGGGGGCCATAGATTTCACTAGTGGCTTCTCTCAAGAGCATAAGTATTCTACGGTGGGTGAACAAATTACTGTTGAGCAATTGATGTAATTGAGCATAGTTATGAGAATATCTAGGTATGATCATGTATATAGGCATCACGTCCGAGACAAGTAGACCGACTCACACTGCATCTACTACTATTACTCCACTCATCGACCGCTATCCAAAGATGCATCTAGAGTATTAAGTTCAAGAAAACAGAGTAATGCCTTAAGCAAGATGACATGATGTAGAGGATAAATTCATGCAATATGATAAAACCCCATCTTGTTATCCTCGATGGCAACAATACAATACGTGCCTTGCTGCCCCTCATCACACTGGGAAAGGACACCGCAAGATTGAACCCAAAGCTAAGCACTTCTCCCATTGCAAGAAAAACCAATCTAGTTGGCCCAACCAAACTGAAAATTCGAAGAGACTTACAAAGATAACCAACCATACATAAAAGAATTCAGAGAAGATTCAAATATTGTTCATAGCTAATCTTGATGATAAACCCACAATTCATCGGTCTCAACAAACACACCGCAAAAAGAAGATTACATCGAATAGATCTCCACGAGAGAGGGGGAGAACATTGTATTGAGATCCAAAAAGAGAGAAGAAGCCAACAAGCTACTAACTATGGACCCGAAGGTCTGAAGTAAACTACTCACACTTCATCGGAGAGGCTATGGTGATGATGTAGAAGCCCTCCTTGGTGGATTCCCCTTCCGGCGGAGCTCCGGAACAGGCCCCAAGATGGGATCTCGTGGATACAGAAAGTTGCGGCAGTGGAATTAGGTTTTTGGCTCCGTATCCGATTGTTTGGGGGTATTAGGTATATATAGGAGGAAGGAGTACGTCGATGGAGCAAAGCGGGGGCCCACGAGGTGGGGCGCGCCTAGGGGCGCCCACCCTCGTGGCCACCTCCTTTGTTTCTTGACGGAGGGTCCAAGTCTCTTGGATCATATTCGTGAGAAAATCACGTCCCCAAGGTTTCATTCCGCTTTGGACTCCGTTTGATATTCCGCTTTCTTCAAACACCTAAATAGGCAAAAACAACAATTTTTGGGCCTCCGGTTAATAGTTAGTCCCAAAAGTAATATAAAAGTGGAAAATAAAGCCCGATATGGTCCAAAACAGTAGATAATATAGCATGGAGCAATCAAAAATTATAGATACGTTGGAGACGTATCAGGCATCCCCAAGCTTAATTCCTGCTCGTCCTCGAGTAGGTAAATGATAAAAAAATGAAGCGGAGTGCTACTTGGCATAATTTCAATGTAATTCTTCTTAATTGTGGTATGAATATTCAGATCTGAAAGATTCAAGAAAAAAGTTCATATTGACATAAAAATAATAATACTTCAAGCATACTAACTAAGCAATTATGTCTTCTCAAAATAACATGGCCAAACAAAGTTCATCCCTACAAAATCATATAGTTTAGTCATGCTCCATTTTCACACACAAGAATGCTCTCATCATGCACAACCCCGATGACAAGCCAAGCAATTGTTTCATACTTTAATAATCTCAAACTTTATAAACCTTCACGCAATACATGAGCGTGAGCCATGGATATAGCACTATGGGTGGAATAAAATATGATGATGGGGGTTATGTGGAGAAGACAAAAAAGGAGAAGATCTCACATCAACGAGCATAACCAATGGGCTATGGAGATGCCCACCGATTGATGTTAATGCAAGGAGTAGGTATTACCATGCAACGGATGCACTAGAGCTATAAATGTATGAAAGCTCAACAAAAGAAACTAAGTGGGTGTGCATCCAACTTGCTTGCTCACGAAGACCTAGGGCATTTGAGGAAGCCCATCGTTGGAATATACAAGCCAAGTTATATAATGAAAAATTCCCACTAGTATATGAAAATGACAAAACAAGAGACTCTCTCTATGAAGAACATGGTGCTACTTTGAAGCACAATATATGAGACTCGCTATATGAAGAACATGGTGATACTTTGAAGCACAAGTATGGAAAAAAAGGATAGTAGCATTGCCCCTTTTTTTGGGCCTTTTTTTGGGACAATGCTCTATTAAATGATGATCATCACACTTCTATTTATTTACAACTCAATGATTACAACTCGATACTAGAACATAGTATGACTCTATATGAATGCCTCCGGCGGTGTACCGGGATATGCAATGAATCAAGAGTGACATGTATGAAAGAATTATGAACGGTGGCTTTGCCACGATACTATGTCAACTACATGATCATGCTAAGCAATATGACAACGATGAATGTGTCATGATGAACGGAATGGTGGAAAGTTGCATGGCAATATATCTCGGAATGGCTATGGAAATGCCATAATAGGTAGGTATGGTGGCTGTTTTGAGGAAGATATAAGGAGGTTTATGTGTGAAAGAGCGTATCATATCACGGGGTTTGGATGCACCGCGAAGTTTGCACCAACTCTCAATGTGAGAAAGGGCAATGCACGGCATCAAGAGGCTAGCAATGATGGAAAGGTGAGAGTGCGTATAATCCATGGACTCAACATTAGTCATAAAGAACTCATATACTTATTGCAAAAATCTACAAGCCATCAAAAACCAAAGTACTACGCGCATGCTCCTAGGGGGATAGATTGGTAGGAAAAGACCATCGCTCGTCCCTGACCGCCACTGATAAGGAGGACAATCAAATAACTCCTCATGTTTCAAATTTGTTACATAACGTTTACCATATGTGCATGCTACGGGACTTGGAAACTTCAACACAAGCATTTCTCAAATTCACAACTACTCAACTAGCACAACTTTGATATTATCACCTCCATATCTCAAAACAATTATCAAGCATCAAACTTTTCTTAGTATTCAACGCACTCAAAAGAAAGTTTTACAAATCTTGAATACCAAGCATATTATTATTAAGCAAATTACCATGCTATTTATGACTCTCAAAATAATCTAAGTGAAGCATGAGAGATCAATAGTTTCTATAAAACAAATCCACCACCGTGCTCTAAAAGATATAAGTGAAGTACTAGAGCAAAACTATAAAGCTCAAAAGATATAAGTGAAGCACTAGAGCAAAACTATAAAGCTCAAAAGATATAAGTGAAGCACTAAGAGTATTCTATCAAATTCCAATTCATGTATGGCTCTCTCAAAAGGTGTGTACAGCAAGGATGATTGTGATAAACTAAAAAGCAAAGACTCAAATCGTACAAGACGCTCCAAGTAAAACACATATCATGTGGTGAATAAAAATATAACTCCAAGTAAAGTTACTGATGGAAGTAGAAGAAAGAGGGGATGCCTTCCGGGGCATCCCCAAGCTTTGAATTTTTGGTGTCCTTGGATTATATTGGGGGTGCCATGGGGATCCCCAAGCTTAGGCTCTTGCCACTCCTTGTTCCATAATCCATCAAAAAATTCACCCAAAACTTGAAAACTTCACAACACAAAACTCAACAGAAATCTCGTGAGCTCCGTTAGCGAAAGAAAACAAAAGACCACTTTAAGGTACTGTAATGAACTCATTATTTATTTATATTGGTGTTAAACCTACTGTATTACAACTTCTCTATGGTTTATAAACTATTTTACTAGCCATAGATTCATCAAAATAAGCAAACAATACACGAAAAACAGAATCTGTCAAAAACAGAACAGTCTGTAGCAATCTGTAACTAACGCAAACTTCTGGAACTCCAAAAATTCAGAAAAAATAGGACGACCTAGGAAATTTGTTTATTGATCAGCAGAAATTAGAATCAGTATTTTATCACGTTCTGATGATTTTTAATAAAAATTTTCGTGAACAGAAAGTTTCTGGAAATTACAGCAAGATCAAATAACTATCATCCAAGAAGATCATATAGGTTTAACTTGGCACAAACACTCATTAAAACATACAACCACATCTAAACAGAAGGTAGATGGATTATTTATTCCTAAATAGAAACAAAAACAAAAAACTAAAAATAAAATTGGGTTGCCTCCCAACAAGCGCTATCGTTTAACGCCCCTAGCTAGGCATAAAAGCAAGGATAGATCTAAGTATTGTAATCTTTGGTAGGCAATTCTTCAATGAGGCATCTACCTTCTTTAGAAATTTCTTTATTTTTAGTAATTATCAAATTTGTAGGCAAAATATCAAAAAATTCATTCGTAGCAAATGGTTCCTTAATGATAGCAAAAAGATTGGGATGAACGCTTATGGATTTAAGATCCGCAGTTTCTTTACTAGAGGATTCACCCTTATTTTTAGGAACATACATAAGCTTAGCAACTTTAGTAGGAGGACTTGGAGTATTCTTTATGGAAGAAAAAGCGGTTCCCAAGTTGGTAATGATACCCTCAAGTTTATCGATTCTAGTGGAATCTTGATTAATTCTCTCATTAACTATGGGTTCCTTCTCCTTAATATTTTTCAAAGTTACTCCTACCTTAGATCCATATTGGGTAATTTGGTTGTGGATCTTTTTATCAAGATTTTCAATTAACTCAACGGTAGCAACTTTGTTTTCAATAATTTCCAGTCTTTGCATTACATGCTCTAAAGTTAACATAGTTCCATTAACCAAAAGAGGTGGTGAGCCAAATAAATCTATCAAAGCATTATAAAAGTCAAAAGTATGGCCACCCAAGAAATTCCCTCCTGTAATGGTATCAAGGATATATCTATACCAAGGATTAGCACCTACATAAAAATTGCGGAGAAGAACTAAAGTATATTGCTTCCTGGTAGATCTATTTTGAGCATTGCAAATTCTATACCAAGCGTCTTTTAGATTTTCTCCCTCCCTTTGCTTAAAATTTAGAACTTCATTCTTGGGAGATAATGGAGAAGATATAAGACTAGCCATGACGACAAGCAAGCAAGAAAAAGGCAAACGGAAAAGAGAGGGCGAATAAAACGGCAAGGGTGAAGTGGGGGAGAGGAAAATGAGAGGCAAATGGCAAATAATGTAATGCGAGAGATAAGGGATTGTGATGGGTACTTGGTATGTTGACTTCTGCGTAGACTCCCCGGCAACGGCGCTAGAAATTCTTCTTGCTACCTCTTGAGCACTGCGTTGGATTTCCCCGAAGAGGAGAGGATGATGCAACAAAGTAGCGTAAGTATTTCCCTCAGTTTTTGAGAACCAAGGTATCAATCCAGTAGGAGGCTACGCGCGACTCCCTCGTACCTACACAAAACAAATAGCTCAACGCAACCAACGCGATTAGGGGTTGTCAATCCCTTCACGGTCACTTACTGGATTGAGATCTGATAGAGATGATAAATAATATTTTTGGTATTTTTGGTATAAAGATGCAAAGTAAAATAAAAAGGCAAAGTAAAAAAGCAAAGCAATAATAAAGTGATGGAAGATTGATATGATGAGAATAGACCCAGGGGCCATAGATTTCACTAGTGGCTTCTCTCAAGAGCATAAGTATTCTACGGTGGGTGAACAAATTACTGTTGAGCAATTGACGTAAGTGAGCATAGTTATGATAATATCTAGGTATGATCATGTATATAGGAATCACGTCCGAGACAAGTAGACCGACTCCTGCCTGCATCTACTACTATTACTCCACTCATCGACCGCTATCCAAAGATGCATCTAGAGTATTAAGTTCAAGAAAAGCAGAGTAACGCCTTAAGCAAGATGGCATGATGTAGAGGATAAATTCATGCAATATGATAAAAACCCCATCTTGTTATCCTCGATGGCAACAATACAATACGTGCCTTGCTGCCCCTATTGTCACTGGGAAAGGACACCGCAAGATTGAACCCAAAGCTAAGCACTTCTCCCATTGCAAGAAAAACCAATCTAGTTGGCCAAACCAAACTGATAATCCGAAGAGACTTACAAAGATAACCAATCATACATAAAAGAATTCAGAGAAGATTCAAATATTGTTCATAGATAATCTTGATCATAAATCCACAATTCATCGGTCTCAACAAACACACCGGAAAAAGAAGATTACATCGAATAGATCTCCACGAAGAGGGGAGAACATTGTATTGAGATCCAAAAAGAGAGAAGAAGCCATCTAGCTACTAACTATGGACCCGAAGGTCTAAGGTAAACTACTCACACTTCATTGGAGAGGCTATGGTGATGATGTAGAAGCCCACCGTGGTGGATTCCCCTTCAGGCGGAGCTCCGGAACAGGCCCCAAGATGGGATCTCGTGGATACAGAAAGTTGCGGCGGTGGAATTAGGTTTTTGGCTCCGTATTCGATCGTTTGGGGGTACGTAGGTATATATAGGAGGAAGGAGTACGTCGGTGGAGCAAAGGGGGGCCCACGAGGCAGGGGGCGCGCCCTAGGGGGGCGCCCTCCACCCTCGTGGCCACCTCCTTTGTTTCTTGACGGAGGGTCCAAGTCTCCTGGATCATATTCGGTGAGAAAATCGTGTTCCTGAAGGTTTCATTCCGTTTGGACTCCGTTTGATATTTCGTTTCTTCGAAATACTGAAATAGGCAAAAAAAACATCAATTCTGGGTTGTGCCTCCGGTTAATAGGTTAGTCCCAAAAGTAATATAAAAGTGGAAAATAAAGCCCAATATGGTCCAAAACGGTGGATAATATAGCATGGAGCAATCAAAAATTATAGATACGTTGGAGACGTATCAGTTACCATGCACTGCTCGGACGAACCGCTTTCGCTCGTTTCAATGCAGTCCCGCATTACGCATATCTAAAGCTCAAGATGCCCGGACCACGCGGTGTTATAACAGTCAATGGAAACATGGAGCGCTCCCTCCATACTGAGGAGCATACCGCGGCCCTCGAAGTTGAAGTATAGGGTGGCCTTATCAAGCCAAATACTACATCGGAAGTCAAGCCCCCGGACACTATCAAACGAGTCTGGTCTACCCTGCAGAATGACAGTCCGGCTCGTCCAGAGCTAGATTAGCAATTCGGCCTCCGTCAAAACCCCAACCTGATTGCGGCATATATACCGGGCGTACATAACTACGCACTAGAGATACCATGGGCAAGGACGGAGGCACACTAAAAACAAAGTCCACAATACGGCTCGACCCTATCTGAAACCTCATATTCTTCCCTTTTTCTTCTTATTTTTATTTTTTCAGGTTCTTTAGAACCCACACCACTTTTCGATGGTACCAAGGGCCCTTTTCCAGGCCCCTTATGTATACTCGATCGTTGATCCTCTTAAAGGATCATACACCAAGGTGAAAACCGGCGCAGACGTGCGGCAGAGTATCCAAAGGATCTTCAAGATCACCTTTTCCTTTTTTAGGACCTGTATACTGCTTTCCCTTGTTCTCAAATTCCTGGCATGTAAAATAGCCTTGATAATTATGGCATTCTCTGTAAGAGTATGTTTAACGTAACAATCAGAATATAGCGGAAACAGTTTTGTCCTACCTTATTCGGTATTGGCCTACTCCATAATCTGTATTTCGTCTTCACGACTGATTGACATATACACATTGGCATCAATTGCCAGGGGCTTTATTCGGCCACAAATATTCAACAACAAAAAGTTCGAACACTTTCATAGTACACTTCAGCGTCCCAAATACCGCATTATATGCATCGGCTCCGAATCATGTCATTGGTCAATAGTTGGGTTGCCCGGCTCCTGTGGTTACCACCTTACATTCCGCTTGTTCGGCTAAGGTAGTAAAGGGAGAACTACTGCGATTGTGTTTCTGGCTCGTCCGGTCAAATACCTCAGTAGAGAAAGCCGAAAACTGACTGTCATGATATGGCAAGAGCTGGTCAGCGGTTCGGTGACTTATTAAATCTTTCGCGATTTTTTCTGTATTATACGAAGGATTGGCCTCCACCCGGTCAGGCTTCTAAAGCACCCAAGTTCGGATAGCTGAACAACACCAGGGGCTAAGCCTATAATCCCATTGTCAAACTCCTATGGCTAAGTGAGAGTGGTAAAGCCGCATAGTCTGATTGCCTAGTTTGCTGCATGATCACCTCCTTTACGGACCAAGACGTTGGGACAAGTGTGGTCACGTGCTATTCTGAACACCCCCGTAGTATCTACGTGGGGGCTGAAGCCGACGACTGGCAAACTTTCAGATACAACAAACGGCCGCACAGGAGGAAAATAATTTGAGATAAACAAGCAAGCATATTATAGAAAGGCCTTGTCTCATAAACACAAAGTTTGGACAGCCCGGATACATTCATTCAAACATCGTATCCTTAGAGCATTGACCCTTTATTAAATGGGCTCCTTCTAGGACATCTTCAAAATAGCGCGCTGGCTTGCGATAGTCCTTGCCTTCGGGCGGTCCTTCAACTGCTACGACGGTTGCCTTCGTCTTTGCCCAATGCATCTTGACACGGGCAAAGGCCATTCGGGCACCCTCAATACACGAGGATCGCTTAACAGCTTCAACTCGCGATAGGGCGTCGGTAAGTCGCCTGACCAAGCCGAAGTAGCTACCAGGAATGGGTTCGGTTGGCCATAACCGGACTATGATGTCCTTCATGGTCAGTCCGGACATCCTATGCAGCTCCGCCAGCTACATCATCTGGTCGTTCAACAGCGCTGGACGCTATGGCGCCAGGTACTGCGACCAGAAGGGTTTCTCCATCGTGTTCCCTTCTTGGGCCCGGAAAAAAATCGCAGCGTCGGCGGCGCTCCCCGGAAGATCCGCAAACGCATCTGGAGAACTCCACAATCGAGTAAGCGGGGCATATTCTTGACTATCGAATTTACTCTGCAAAAGAAAGGGCTTACCAGCCGCTATCTGCCCAGCCTGCTTGATCTCCTCGCGAGCCTCCCGGGACTCATCCATGCTTCCCTGGCCTCTTGGAGAGCCTTGGAGAGTTCGACTGCTTGAGCCTTATTCTCCTTCTCCGAGGCCTCACACTTACGGGCAGAGTCCTTGAGCTCTTTCTCGACTTCGGTCACCCTCTCCTCATACTGGCGGCGGGTGGCCTGCTCGGCCTTTAAATCTACCGCCGCGTTATCGGCAGCCGCTCTACTCACCCGCTCCTGCTCTTGGGCTTGCGACAGGGCGCCCTTGAGAGTCTCAATCTCAGCCGCACTACCTGCAAATCATTTACACAAGAAAGTGTGTTAGCTTAAGACTGCACACTCGAATATAATTTCAGTCGTACAAGTACGTACCTTGCGCCTCATCGAACCGCTTGTTAATACGGTTGAGGTCATTATCGGCCAGCTTCAGCTTCCGTTTGAGCTCAGAAACTTCAGCTGCCTGGGCGGTCGCCGCCAACAGTGAAGCATGTACATTTAATAGATATGTACGTCACCTTCTATGATATTCATTTGATCCTCTGTTCAGCTTTTTCCAAAACCGAACATAGTCTCAGGGGCTACTATCTGTATACAGGCACAAGTTTTTTATATAGAAGGCGTCTTACGTCGCATACCTCAAAGCCTGCCAGTAGGCTGGTAAAAGCTCCATTCAGCCCGCTCTTGGCGGACTGAATCTTTTCGGCGGAGGCCACCTTTGGCCTCCTTGCTCTTCTTCTTGGCCTTCTTCTCCGACGCCTGATAGGGCGCCGGGACCAGCATCCTCATTAGCAGAGGAGTGGCTGGGTTTTCAGGTAGCGGCACCGGACACCTAATCCGCTCCGCCTTCGCTGTCCAGCCCTAAATAAGGAATGGACCTTTCAGTATACCCTCTGACTTATGGACCGAAGTTGTGTTCGGAAGTAAAATACTTACCTCAGTAGCCGGATTCGCGCTGTCAAGACAAATGTCTTCGGTCTTCTATCGCCACGTCTTCTGGGCCTTGAAAAGCAGTTTCCAGATCTCTTCGTGTGTCGTGCCGAAGAAGCGCTGCAGGGTCCGGGGACCCTCCGGATTAAATTCCCACATGCGGAGAGGTCGGCGTTGGCATGGGAGGATCCGGCGGAAGAGCATCACCTGAATCACCACTACTAGGGAAAACCTTATACAGAGAAACTTACCAATAGCGCGGGACAAAAAGAAGCGCTACTACAATTTACCACTAGCGCATGTTATCCAAACGCGCTGCAGCTAAGCTCATAGCAGTAGCGCGCCTAACTGTAGAGGCGCTACTACTACTACAATTCTCCTTACTATTCTCGCCAGGGTACCTATAGTAGTAGCGTGCATAAGGAAAGCGCGCTGCTACTAAGATTGTTGTAGCAGCGTGTTTCGCGCAGCAAGCGCTACTGCTAAGGAAAGGAAAATAAAATAAAAAACATATAGAAAAGTTAATGAAAATGAAAGAAATAGAAAAAGGGGAAGGAAAAAAAGAAAATGTGAATCAAAATAAATGAAAAGGAAAAATAAAGGAGAAATGCGTAGCAGCAGCGGGTTTTATGGACACGCGCTATAGCTAATGTAGTAGTAGCGCTTTCCGTGGAATACGCTGCTGCTACTTTCCACCTAACCAACCGGTTTTCTTCTTCCCCAACGCCCACTTCCCCCAAATCCAACACGCGTGCGTCTTCTGTCGCCGCCACACGCTCTCCCATCGCCCTCCGCATGCCGTCGACGCCACCCCCGACCCCGACCTCGACGCCCCCCTACATCGCCGCCCTCCGCGTGCGCCCGCCGCCCCGACCCCGACCCCGTCCCCTACCTCGACGCTGCGTGCCCCTCTCCCTAACTCCGCTAGCGCCCGAGGTAAGCACGCCCTCCTCCTCCCCTACCTCTTCCTAGCTAGGGTTCTTAGGGTTGAATTTCAAAGTACATCTAATTAGTTAGGGTTCATCAAATTAGATGCTAATTATGGTAGTAGTTGTTAAATAGAATTAGTTTTAGAGTTCATCAAATTAGTTAGGTTAAATTTTAGAGTTCATCAAATTAGTTAGGGTTACATTTTAGAGTTCATCAAATTAGTTAGGGTTCATTAAATTTTAGAATTCATCAAATTAGTCAGGGTTAAATTTTAGACTTCGTCTAACTAGTTTTTTTACTGTTTTTTAGTAAGTGTTTAATAGAATTAGTAACAAAATTAATATAACTAGTTGAACTAGTTTATTTTTAGTAAAAACTAGTTTATTTTTATTTATAGTAAGTGCTTAATTGAACTAATTGAGTTAATACAGCTATTTTATTTTTAATACGAAAATTAATAGAACTAGTTTACTTTTTTAGTTAAAGAAATTATCCCGCATCGACGTCGACGATGCCTATCCCGCATCCTCGTCGTCGAGTCGGCGGAGGACACCTGCGTCACCAGATGGGCCATCTTTGGACCGGGCTCACTTTGGGTGGTCTTGGAGGCGCTACCTCACCGGGCGCAGGTTGGTGAGGAGTCAGCCCGTCGTTGACCCGAACCTTCTTTGGTGGCGGTCGCGTGGGCCAGTGATGGTCTAGAGGCTCGAGGACCCTGCGGAGGTGGTGCGTCACCGTGTCAGTGAGGAGGACGCGCACGTCCGCCGCTACTTGTTTGCGTTGGAGCACAGGTTCTCCAATACCTGGCAGGTTCTCCAGGGATCTCACTGGAGCTATGATCCTGTGATGGTTCCTTCTCTGTGGGTGTCCACCGCCCGCGCCGATACCCGTCGTGTGCTAGGGTTTTAGTTGTATTAGTGATGTTATATGTATTATACTATTCGGGATGTGTTAGTGATAATATTCGACGATGTACGGACACATGAGATGATTTACTTTTGCTTATTGAATGCATGCTAATTTGAATACTTCTTTATTTTACGATTTGGTTTTGCTTATTGAATGCTCATGTCAATATGAGTCCTATAAGATATTCTGAAATGTATATCTTGTGTTGCTCAAATAGGATATGTGCTTGCCCAAGTGGCTGGTCATGTTTGCAGGTTACACCTCCGAGTGGCCTATGTTTTGCCGGAGTGTTGATTCATTTCCGTTCCGGCAAATTTCAGGCGCTCGATATGTCCTATATTAGCAAAGGTCATGCCGGATTTTTCCGTGAATTTTGGCATGACTTGTGCCAGAATATGTAGGAAATATCGAGTGCCCCGGATTTGTGTGTTGAGTATCCCGGTAGTTGCCTTGATCAATTTTCAATTAATGTTTCAACTATGAACATAGGAAATGTCGGCGACAAAAGGATTTCAGTATTTGCGAATCTGCGAAGACGGCCTTGACTGTATGGCAGAATCTTCCTAGATGATGATAGGCGCTTGACATCAAGCTGGACGAGAACTTCAAGTGGATACGATGAAGTCACAACGACAAGTCTTTTTTCGTAATTAAGCATGACATCTGCTTCATTTGCTTCAACTTATAATTTTTTTTACTATTCTACTAGCGTATCCTCTGCCATGCAAGAGTTTTGTCTTGGATAAGATAGGTTTCAGTCCTATGAAAACTACTATCGAGGTAAAGAGAGTTAACTTGAAGACCGAGCATGGTTATACTTTCCATGCAAAATTATACAACGAAGACACCTACACCTATTTTGAATGCAAAACTTGGCAAGCACTATGCAAGGCTTATGCATTTGAGCCTGATATGGTTATCACCTTTGATATTCGTCTCGAAGATGATATTGAAGGTAATATCGACATCTGGGTCGATGTGCAGATGCCTCCAGTTATACCATTATGTGAGTTTCTTAACCATATTTATGTCTTCGATATTGTTTATTAAAAAATAGTTGACAACTAATTTCTATTGACAACTTATTTCCATTCAAGCAAACATGTCCGGCGCTTGGTAGACATGACCGTCCACTGTCCCGGGGCTGAACTAAACTGCGAGGAGATAGGTCATTATGTTTCATGGCTTGAGGATCTTCATACTGTCAAGACAAATTATTTTTCTGGACTTAAAAAATCTTAGTACTCAAAGCGTGCGGCCAAGAGTGTTCGTACTGAACTACGGTAACATCTATTTAGGAAAGATGGTAAGATTTTTACTATTTATCCTCAGTGCATCTTTTGCATACATTCTTTTTTAAGCTAAACTTCATTGCTAAGTATGTTACTATACGATGCTCTTCAACATGGACTCCCAATGAATGTTGTGCCTCATTGGATTGAGACTAAAGGTCGCATGAGAATTGTTAGCTTACGACCAAGATATCCTATAATGCACTTTAGTGCATACAGGATTCTTAATAGCGAGGAATGCTTAATAATGAAGACAGCAGCAAAATTGTGAACGATCGCAGAGAGGTAGTAGGGGCCAGCAATCAGAAGCGCAACCCCCGATTAGGAGACAGGTTCATCATCATGCTCCAACTTGATGAAGCAGGAGTGCTACACATGTTTTATATTATTTTACCCAAGAGAGAGCAGTAGGAGTGATTAGCTAGCTAGAAATGAGTTATGATGATTAAATAGCTAGTGTTGGTGGTAATGACTATGAATATTATTATTAGCTAGTGTTGGTGGTGATTAGATAGCTACCGCAGCTAGTGTTGGTGGTGATTAGCTAGCTAGAATGAGTTTGAAGATGATGATGTGTGCTACACTATGACTATGATGATTAAATAGTTACTGTTGGTGGTAATGACTATGATGATGATTAAATAGCTTGTGTGGTGGATTAGATTCAAGTGGAGGCAACATGTGGTGCATGTCAAAAGTATACTACTAATCCAAACTTGCATGTGGTGCACATCGAAAGTACTACTAGTCCAAACTAGATCAAGTTTGGATTAGTAGTATACTTTTGACATGCACCACATGTTGCCTCCACTTGAATCTAATCCACCTTCATTTGACACCTTTGTTATGGACATATTGATATAACAACCTCATAATTGGTATTGTACCAAAATTTGTATAACGGCGTATAAATACACTAAAAATTAAAAAAATGAGAAAAAGAATACTAATAGCGATGGAGAGTAAACACGCTACAAATAGCTATATTAGCAGTAGCGCTGGAGTGGACAAACGCTGATGCTATATGTCTTAGCAACAGCGCGAGTAGCACGCGCTACTGCTAAGGAATAGCTATATCGCCTTATCAGTAGCGCGTCCTCCCGCGCTACTGATAGGCAAAATACCCGCGCTACTGCTAGGGTTTTCCCTAGTAGTGCACATCGGTGAGACCGGTGCTCTTGTTTATCATACTCTTGATGCGCTTTTGCAGCATCATCACTTCGTCAATCGACCCCTAGTCCAGACCCTTGTTGGTCCACGACGCGAGTCGCATAGGGGGTCCAGATCTAAATTCAGGAGCGGGCACCCATTTGGTGCCACGGGGTTCGGTGACGTAGAACCACTCCTGCTGCCATACCTTCACGGTCTCCACGAAGGCCCCTTTGGGCCAGGTGGTGTTGGGGAGCTTCTCACCATGGCGCTGCCGCAGTCCGCATGCTGCCCATCGACCACCTCCGGCTTCACATTGAAGACTTTTAGCCAGAGGCCGAAGTGTGGGGGATGCGGAGTAGCGCCTCACATACGACGATGAACGCCGAGATGTGGAGGAATGAATTCAGGGCTAGATCGTGGAAATCTAGCCCGTAGTAAAACATCAAGCCGCGGACGAAGGGGTGGAGGGGAAACCCTAACCCGCGGAGGAAGTGAGGGATGAACACAACCCTCTCGCCGGGCTCTGTAGTAGGGATGACTTGCTCTTTGCAGGGAGCATGTGTGCGATTTCCGCGGTCAAGTACCTCGCCTCCCGGAGCTCCTTGACGCCCTTCTCCGTGACGGAGGAGGCCACCCACTTGCCTTGAGAGCCGGATCCGGACATGGCTGGAGTGTTTGGTGGCAATGGAAAAGATCAAAACTTGGGCGCTGGAGCTCAAGGATGGGAGGGATGAGGAAGAAGAAGGCGTGGGGTAAGATGGGTCCTTATCCTCTTATAATGGTAGTGAATATCAAGCGCCCCTCACAAGCCTTAAATCTCGCCTATTCCCAAGAAGTCGTGTGAACGGCACGGTTGGATTACCCAAGCCCATATTTATGAGAATCCCGCAATAAGGGGACATGATATCTGCTTTAACAAGACGTGTCAATGGAAGCTGCGCCTCGAAACACAAAGCGGGAGGCCAGAAAAACTGTTTGAAATAATAAAAGGCCAGACGTAACGTTTCGCCGAAAAAGCTGTTAGTGGACATACCTTACTTTGATTGGGTATTGTGACCTTGTGGTTGAGGGTTGTAACCATTATACAGAGCCGGATACAGTTCACTTGTTCATGAAACTGCTTTGGTGTATTCGGAGGAGGAACCCGCCTTGCAATGCCGAAGACAATCTGCATGCCAGACACATCGTCATTGAAGCCTGGTTCAGGGGTTACTGAGGGAGTCCTGGATTCTGGGGTCCACGGGCGTCCGGGCTATGCGACATGGGCCGGACTGATGGGCCATGAAGATACAAGATAGAAGGCCTTCCCCCGTGTCCGGACGGGACTCTCCTTTGCGTGGATGGCAAGCATGGCGTCCGGATGTGTAGTTTCCTTTCTCTGTAAACCGACTCTGTACAACCCTAGGCCCCTTCGGTGTCTATATAAACCGGATGGTTTAGACGTAAAGATGATCATAATCATATAGGCTAGACATCTAGGGTTTAGCCATTACGATCTCGAAGTAGATCAACTCTTGTAACCCCTATACTCATCAAAGTCAATCAAGCAGGAAGTAGGGTATTACCTCCATTAAGAGGGCCCGAACCTGGGTAAACATCGTGCCCCCTTTGTCTCACGTCACCTTCGATCCTCAGACGCACAGTTCGGGACCCCCTACCCGAGATCGGCCGATTTTGACACCGACGGCTAGGGTTTGGTGTCGGGCACGGAGGGAGCAATGGAGTGGGGACGGTGTGGGGAAGTGGAAGTGGACTGCCCAGTCTACGGCTTCCCCATAAAAAAGGGCGCGGCAGGGGCGGTTGGGGGGCTGACCAACAGCCGTCCACTCGTGTGGATTAAATGGGGTCGGTGGTAGGTAGTTGGATGGCCGACACGTGGGCCCAAGGTGGACGGCGAGGGGACACGTGCGCTTCCGTTCTGTGTCCATTTGACCGCAAAGCCGGATTAAATTTGTGCCCATGATGGGTCGAGATGGACAAAAGCCGGACATTTTTTGCGTATGCGGTCGCGTGTTGGGTTGTCCTGTCTTTCCGTTTGTGGCTTTGGGCCAAAACGGATACACCCGGACCGGATGGAGTCGTGCTTTGGAGGTTGCCTAAGAAGTGTAGTGTCAAAAAAACGTCTTACATTATGGGACGGAGGGAGTAGTATTTTGCTACGGGAAATATAGGGTGCTCCAATATAAAAAAAATCAATTTTAAATGTTTCAAAAATTTCTGAAAAAAATGTGAATGTTCATAAGGAATGTGACTACAACTCCTAAAAATTTTAGGTCCAAACTCTAAATGCAAATTGAGAAACAAAAATGTGAAATCTAGCATGAATAATAGTGTGAAAAAAGAAAAGGCAACATTTGACACTATTCGTATCTGAATTTTTCTTTTTTGTTTCTCATTGTACATTCTGAGGTTGGACCTGGAATTTTTAGGGGTTGGAGTCACACTCCTTGTGAACATTCATATATTTTTTAGAATTTTTAAAACATTTAAAATTGATGTTTTGAAATTGGAGCATGGGGAGCACCCTAAGGTGGGAGCAATATTTTCCCTATTTTGTTATCCTACAGGACTTGCTTTTGTTGTATGACCAGCAAAATGTTTCCACACTGAAGACTTGGGCATTGTTCATAATGCAGTTGCTTCTCGTGGCGCATGAGAAGATGAAGGAACTCAGCTGATGTCTCATTGTCATGTACAAACTCATGCATTTGTTCATTCCAGTTTGCCATTTGGTGCCAAACTGTGAAAAACTGTTGCAAGATGATTGAAACTGTGGTAAATTCCGTTCTTCCTTGCATGTGATATTTGAACCTGACAAGTTTCATCGTGTTAGAAATTTGAAACTGTGATGCATTTTATTCTGTGTGAAATTTTACTCTTTCCTGAAACTGTGACCAACATTGAGATTGGCCGGAACACTGAAACTGGGCGTGGAGTGGAGTCAGCAGCCGATGAGCCGAACATGTCCCAGTTTTGAACGTGGAGCCAGGAATCGACTTTCAAGGAGTGAAGAGATTCCAAACAGACTGAAAGTTAGGGCGGAGTAGCAATTTGGAAAGGCGAAAGTAGGTTCTGAATCTGAACCTAGTTCAAGTTGGATATTTCTTTCAGTCGTGCCCTGCCCTGTCTGAATTTACATGAGCTTAGAACCCGGCCTTCTCGTCACAACGCCGGCCGGCTTCATCTCTGGACTCTGCTTGGCTTCCTGTTTGACTACCGGCAGGGGAGGACAAGCGCAACGGCAAGGCGCTCGAGAGCAACCAAGCGTACACGGTGGAGGGCGACGAGCTGTGCCTGTGTCCTCCAGCTTTGGTATGAGAGGACGCGGACACATTGATCGTGGCTCCGGCTGCAGGATTTGGACTGCAGCGGCTAGCCGTGACACATCGATCGATCGCATCATTAACTTTGGACTTGGAGCAGCCCATCCCAGACCCAGAAACGGGAAAACAGTATCAGGCAGGTGCGGCTCTCAAGATCTCACAAGGAACAGCAAGATAGCATAAGCTCAAAAGCAAACGGTGATTAAGCAGATAGGAGAACGAGTGATTAATTAAGCAGCACAAATGGATTTCCTTAATACAGTACTAGTACTACCCAATAGCCAATGATAACATGTTCCAGTTTGATAGCATAATCTCAAAAGCAAACGGTGCTTAGTTCAGTTCACAACGCCGGCCGGCTTCATCTCTGGACTCTGCTTGGCTTCCTGTTCACTGCTGAACTTGGCCGCCTGGGCCACCGCGGCGCGCCTGCGCCATGGCGTGAGCGCGAAGGGCCGGGTTTGCGTGTGGCTGGTGCGCGAGAGCAGGGGTGGCCGCGGGGACGCCACGAACACGGGAACCTGCATCGTATGCTATCACAGTTAGGCGATCATCCGAAACCGACTGCATTCTAGTTACTGCCGTTGAGGAGTGGTGTGTTCAACTAAATTACCAGCCGCTCGGGCTCGAAGGATCCTGTAGTAAGTGTTGAAGGAGATGACGAATTCGCGCCGCATTGCCCTTCGCATGATCTCCTCGTGGTCTTGCTCGGGCATCCCGGCGACCAGCACGTCGCGGTAGCTGCACAAAGAAAATCGACCTCAGCAACAATGCAGTCAAGCAGCTGCATAGTTGATTTCAGTTACCAACCTGCGAGGGGGTTGATCCTGATCCATCGCGGAAGCTGACGCCTTGAACACCAGGGCTCCTTTCTGCAACAACACACATATATATGACCTTGTTGTCAGCAACATAATCTCCGTTCAGTTCTCACAAATGCACCTAGAAACGCAAAAGGAAAAACAGAAGGAACGGGACGAAATCGAACACAAGACAGAACCACCCAACAGAAGAAACAGAGGCGATCGGGATGGCTTCGGTCTCCCTTCACCATGGACGAACAGCAGGCAACACCAAACCGAGAGATCGCCGCTGTTGTCTCTTTGGTTGCTGTTGTTCCAAACGAAACGAAAAGGAAAAGAAACCTCGCAAGAACCAAAACGAAACAGATGGGCGAAAACGAAAAACCCTCGTCCAAATCACCAAAAATCGACACCGGCCGGACTCTCAAGAAAAAGGCGATGCGATTGGTCCGGTGTGGCTTCACTACGGACATGGGGCGCCTTTGGTTGCTGCTGTTCGCATCTGCGCTGCTCCAAAACGAAACCAGAAAAACTAGCAAGAGGAAACGAGATGCTATTCATGAAGAGGCCTCTTCTTCCTCCTCCACAAGAAACCAACGACATGCCTGACCAACCCTCCCCTCCAGGAAAACGAACTCGCCAATGCAACTCCAAGAAGAACACAACGGAAAGGAGGAAATCAACCCAAGAGCAGCAAAACGACCATGGTTCAACGAACAAGAAGTCCCCACCTTGGTTTCGGTTTCGGTTGCTAGGGACAAAAGCAGGGAGAGTATTGGGATGAGATGGGAGGGAGAAGGGAAAATAAAGTGGCTGTACTTTTCCTCTGCCCCGGCGAACGGAAAGGAGGAGGGGGTGCAGGCTGCGGAGCTAGGGCAGAGAGGATGGGAGAAGGGAGGTGCGGCCGCGCCATATAAAGGTCGCCTCGCCCGCTCGCTCGCTCGCTTAGGGCATCTCCCGCCGCGCCCCCAACAGGCATCCTCACGCCACTTTTTTGACGCCGGCGTCGAAAAAACGGCCCAGTCGCGCCTTCAGGACACCGAAAATCGCTGGTTCGGACCTTTTTTTCGCCCGGCGGTCACAGGCCGAACCCGGCGCGTTGGGGAGCCGTTGGGGGCTCTGTCGTTAGGGAAAAGCACGCCTGGCCCACACCGACAGGGGAAAAGTTAAGGTTTTCTTCCCCCGACTCGCCTCGCATCCCCCGCGTCCTCGGCCACCACTAGCTACATCCCGGCGACGGCCGCCGGCCTACTCCGCTAGATAGCCATTCCCCGCCGGAAAATAGCCGCGCTTCGCCGCGGCAGCCCTCCCCGCAGTGGGCGTTTCGCCGCCGTTGCCGGCCGCGAGGCGCCGGTTTAACGGCGGTACACGCCACCAAGCGCAAGGTGTTCGCGTTTTGCCTGTGTCGGCGATGGACTCGGATGAGGAGGAAGAGCTCGCCGCGTTCTTTGGAGGAGGAAGCCGCGACCGGCGCCCGTGAAGAAGAGCATCGATGGTGCTCGCCGCCCTCGCCAGTGGCGAGCAATGAAAAAAGCGTCGAGGTGGCTCGGCGCCGGGCGGTGAAAGCAAAGAACCGGCATCGTCTGCAAGGCTCTTGCATGCTCTACTCCGACTACTTCGCCGATGCTCCACTTCATGGCGAGAGAACATTTCGGCGCCGTTATCGGATGAGCCGAAAGCTCTCCCTCGTGATTGTGAATTCCATCCGGAGTTCGACAACTACTTCAAGTGCAAGATGGATTGCACTGGCGCTCTTGGATTCACCTCCATCCGTGGCGCACGACAGCGATGAGGATGCTTGCATATGGAGCTCCCGGTGATTCACTCGGCGACTATGGGCGCATGGCCGAGTCCACCAGCTTAGAGTGTTTCTACAAGTTCTGTCGGGCGGTGGTGGCAGTGTTTGGGCCACAATACTTGAGAACACCCAATGCGGAAGACACCGCCGGATCCTAGCCCGAATGCAGCAAGAGGATTTCTGGGATGCTTGGAAGCATCGATTGCATGCATTGAAATGGAAGAACTGCCCATTTGGTTGGCGGGGGATGTAGAAAGGCGCCAAAGGCGGTTGCAGTGTGGTGCTTGAGGCGGTAGCCACAGGACCTCTGGATTTGGCACTCCTTCTTTGGTATGCCAGGAACTCACAATGACATCAACGTCTTTGCGGTCTCCTGTTTTTGCCAAGCTCGTTGAGGGCCATTCTCCTCCGGTGAACTTCGAGATCAATGGGCACCAATACAACAAAGGGTACTATCTAGCTGACGGCATCTATCCGAGATGGTCGACATTTGTGAAGACGATCTCAAACCCTGTGGCAGGAGGCAAGAATGCCTGGTTTGCGAAGCTTCAGGAGGCTTGCAGGAAGGATGTCGAGCGGGCATTTGGTGTGCTCCAATCTCGATTCACTGTTGTTCGGTACCCGCCGAGACCTGGTCGAAAGATCAAATGTGGGAGATCATGACTTGCTGTGTCATCTTGCACAACATGATCATCGAGAGCGAGCAAGAAGACCCAGTGTTTGACACAGAACCATACTACGTGCAGGGTCCTCTAGCGAAGTTGATCACCAGCTACCGCAACTTGGACTGCCTATCTCAAGATCGTCAGGAGATCCGAGACCCACAGGTGCATCATCAACTGCAGAAAGATCTGACTGAGCACCTATGGAGGCTCAAGGGGGACGCCGCGTGATGAAATACGAGTTTTTATTTGTTGAACTATATAATTTGTATTGAACTATTTGTTATCGTAGTATTTTGTTGAAGTATTTGATTTTTCTGTGATGAAATATGTGATAAAGAATAATTGTGTTGATAATTGAATGCCGAGACACGGCGAAACCACGCCGAATATGGGCCTATTCTCGGCCATATGGGCCGTTTATTCGCCGAAATTGGGCTGCAAAGTGGGCCAATTTCGGCGCCTGGGGGCGACGACTGGGCGCAAAACCGCCCCCAGCGCCGAGTGTATCGCCGGCTCGCCCCCAGGGGGCGATTTATATGCGTCCTGGGGGGGCCAACGGCTGGAGATGCCCTTAGCACTCGCTCGGCGCGCCTTGATGGCAATCCAACGGTCCATACAGGACTCGCCCGCCTCGGATCCGCCCCCGCATGACGTCCCCCATTCCACGCGCGCCGCGCCTCGCCTCGCCTGGGCCGGATGTGTTTTTTTATTTTCTTATTCTGGTTTTTCTTTCCTATTTCTTTTCCTTTGTTTTCTTTTTTCTCTTTCCTCATTTTTTAATTGGTGAAATTTCCCTATTCTTCTTGTGCAAGTATACGTGCACCAGCTGTCGCATTCGCCATCCTTGCGCTCTGCCGAGTGCCGAGGCCAGGCCATGGTTAGTTAGCGTGACAGTTTGGACCAGGGCCTGGTGCAGACCACCAAACGCTTTTTTATTTTCCTCAGCTGCAACCAAACGCAAAACGCAATCTGAGATACAGTTTTTTTAGAACGAAGACGTTGGGCGCGTCCGGCTTTAAATTAATAAAGCCCACAACTAGGCAGCGTGACTGACAGAGTCTGAAATTAAAAACACGAGCACGGAGGCTCCGGCCAAAGAGAGCGCATAGTCTGGAGAGTTAACGGGCAGGCCAAAAGCAGCACTGAGCAAGCAGAGAATTACATGGCTCAAGCCTGAGCTTAGAGCACGCAGGCTCGCTTCGTCGCCATCCAAAAGGGCCACTTCAAGTCGAAGAAGTGGCGGTTGGCTCCCTAGCCATCACGTAGACTTGGCGAAGACGGTCTTGTGCATGTTTAAATTTATCCTTATCCTTGCGCCTCGCCAACGGACTCCACTGCTGCAGGAAAAGGTTACATTTGTAGATGATATTAGCAGGGTGGGTTGGGAAGATACCCTCGATCGCAAGTTTGTTCCTCGTGAGCCAGAGGGCCCAGGCCAGCGCGCCCACACAGGTTCAAAGAACGCGTTTGTTGCCTCCTTGAACCGAGTCAACAATGGTCACGAGATCGGCGGTCGAGCACGGGTTCTATGTGGTGTTGGTTGCGGTGCGAACCGCACTCCAAGCGAAACGAGCTAACGGGCAGGAAAAAACACGTGGTTCACGTCTTCTGAGACGTTGCAAATCGCACAAAGGCCGGACGACGGGCCATTGCGTTTAGCAACATTGGCCGAGGTGGGCAATCTATTACGGAACAGTTGCCAAAAAAACCTTAATTTTAAGCGGGAGTCGCGCATTCCATAGACCTTTCGGCACTTGGGAGGACTGGCCCTGGCAAAGTTTTGATGCAATGACTTGACGTAAAACTTGCTTTGGAGGGGTGAGAGACCAAGTTACAGTATCCTTGTGCGAGGAAAGCGCGACCGGCGCAATAAGAGCGAGCAAATCCGTGAGGTGGGCTTGTTCTGTTCCCGTTAACTCCCGTTGGAAGTAAATCGCCGGGGGGGAGGAGGCAAGTGCCGTGGCAACGTGCTGCTCCGGATTGACCGCCAGGCTGTAGAGGTCCTGGAAGTCTTGCCATAGAGGCCGAGTTCCCACCTAGTGGTCTAACCAGAAACGGGTCGAACGCCCATTGCCAATGCCGAACTTGGCACCCATAGCGAAAGCCGACCGGACCGCTTGCAGGTCGTTCCAGAAAGGAGAGCCCCTCGTCGCTCCTTCAAAAAAATCCCCGGAGGGGAAGTACTTTGCACGCAACAGGTCTACCCACAAACCCGTCGCCCCCTGCAAAACTTCCAAATCCACTTACACATCGGTAGCGATGTTGAGGATTCTAGTGTTCGTGATCCCTAGCCCTCCCTGGTCTTTGGGACGGCAAACCGCCTCCCACCTAACCATGTGGTACTTGCGCTTGGGTCCCGATCCTTCCCAAAAGAAACGGGACCGGGGAGTATCCATCTTGGCATGCACCCCTTCTGCCAGAAGGAAAAGTCCCATGGCAAATTGCGGGAGCGAGGAGAGACTCGCATTCGTGAGCACCAGCCTAGCGGCAGAGGACATAAATTTTCCCCTCCACGGGCATACCCGTCCTCCCACCTTGGTCCAGAGCGGAGCCCACCCCTCAATCGAGACGCGCTTGGCGTCCAACGGGAGGCCCAAATATGTAAACGGAAGTTTGCCTAGTTTACAGTTCAGTAGATCCGCGATGCGTCTACCTTCCTGCTCGTCCATGCACATGGGCATCACTTCACACTTGTGAAAATTGATTTTAAGGCCCGACATGAGTTCGAAATTGATAAGCAGGGCTTTAATCGTAGCCCACTGTGGAGGTCCGGCTGAAATAGCAATAGCGTATCGTCCGCGTATTGCAAATGTGATATCCCCACAGGATGAGGTGTCCCAAAGCACCCTTTGATATGCCCAGCCTCCATGGCTTTCCTCAGCATTGCTGCCAGCGCATCCGCGACAAAGTTGAACAAGATCGATGACATGGGATCACCTTGGCGTAAGCCACGCTTGTTCCTGAAGAAGTTCCCTACTTCTCCATTTACCGAGACCGCAGTTTGGCCCCCCGAGACCAATTGCATGACTCGGTGCACCCACGCCGACGAGAAGCCTCTGCTAGTAAGAATTTGTCGGAGAAAATCCCAATTAACGCGATCGTAAGCCTTCTCGAAATCTAACTTGAGTAGGATCGCAGGTTCTTGCGTGCGTTTGAGCTCGTGAAGGGTCTCTTGTAAGGCTAACGGTCCCTCCAAAATGTTCCTACCGCGAATGAACGCCGACTGCGCACGACTAATGGTTCGATGAGCGATCGGCGTGAGTCGAGTAGCGCAGCCTTTAGCGCAATGGGTCTGTACTGGCGAATGTTGTCCGCACCAGGTACTTTCGGAATTAGCGACAGCACACCGAAATTAAGCCGCGCTATGTCGATGAATCCTCGCATGAATCCGTTCCACACCTCGAAAATGGGTTCGCGTAGCAAAGGCCAGAAATGTTTGAACATTGACACCGGCCATCCGTCCGGCCCCGGGGCCGTATCGGATTTCATGCCCTGGAGTGCTTCATCAATCTCCTTCGGTAGGAAAGCAAGCTCCAGCCCCTCGTTTTCGCTATCGACCACCCGTTGAGACGGAAGCCAAACATCCGCATGCAGACGTGCTCGCTGGGCCTCCTCCGTCCCCATTAGACCTATATAAAAGTCATAGATGTGGCGGGAAATCTCCGATTGTTGAAGAAGGAGCCCCTGCTCCGTCTGCAACCTGAGAATCGAGCATTTCCTGCGCCGGCCATTGGCGTACGCCTGGAAGTACTTCGTGTTCGCATCACCCTTGAGCGTCCACTTGAGGCCTCCCCTACGCCTCCAATATTCCTCCTCGGCCCGAAGCAGAGCTTCGACTTGCCCCTCTAGGGCATATCGCCGCACCCCTTCTTTCTCGGAGAAAGGGCGTGTGTCCGCTTGGACGTCGAGATGAGCAATCTCATCAATGAGCCTCGCCCTCAGGACCTTATCGTCGCGACCCTGGTTCGCGCCCCACCCCTTAAGGCTTGCACGAAGGCGGCCCCTACCGCAATCCGAACTCCATAGGGCCTCGTTCTTTGGCACATGAGTTAGACACATCTCTGCCATCTCTCCACGAAGATGGTGTCAAAGTCTGGGACCTCGAACCATGCGGTTTCAAAATAGAAACAGCGGGCTGCGATGCACTCTATCTTCCCGGAAGATAGGATTAGCGGAACATGGTCCCACCCAATCCTTGTTTCAAGAAGGAGTGAGCACAAGGGGAACAAAACTTCCCGGTCAGACACGAAGCTTCGATCCGGCCACGGATCGTGACCGGGCTAGTTGCTTGTTAGTCCAAGTGTATCTTGCCCCTGATCTAGTCACTTCCCTAAGTGCCATAGATGCGATTGAGTTGTTGAACATGGCCACCCTTGGCCAGTTGATGTTGTCGTTGTTTTTGTCCGCCCCCGAACGGATTAGGTTGAAATCTCCCCCCACCATTAGCGGGGTCTGAGCTGCCGATAAGGCCATCACCTTGGCTTCAAGTTCTTCCAGAAACTCAGCCGAGCGTGAGTGATCTGCAGGTCCGTAGACTTGCACGATCGCGAGCTCGCGAAGCGACGCTCGCACGCGGAACTTGGCCGCAATGAAGAAGGTGCCACTCTCCCAGTTCAGCACCTCGTACGTGGCAGTGCATAAGCCAAGCAACATGCCACCCGAGTGGCCGTTGGCCGGACTATGATGCCAAGCGAAACGCTCTAAGGGATCAATCGCTAAGATATCTTGATGCCGGAACTCAGATTTGATCGTTTCCTGGATCCCTAAGATATCTATCGTTTCTTTCCTAATGTACTCCCTTAGTTGGGTGCGCCGACCCGAGTGGCCGAAGCCACGGATATTCCATAGAAGCGCACGCATCTACACGATGCGATTGCGCACCCCCTGGATGTGATCGCCTTGGCCACACGTCTCGCTCTGCTGCGGCGAGGCGAGGGAGGAGCAGCAACCCCTGTTGCTGTCTCCTCGTCGGGCCGGGTCGTTAGCGCTGTCGAGGCCTCAGCCTCCAGTGCCAAACGATCCGCGTGTTGCACAGCCGCCGCTGCTAGCGCCGCTTGCGCCAATTCCTTCGCGCGAATCAACGAGATAAGCTCGCTCATCTCACCTCCTCCCGTTGGTTCCACCCCACTCTCCCCCAAAACCTCGCTCAAATGCTCGTCCGAAAAGGAGTCAAGAATCGTAAAGCGGGGCATGGGATTACCTGAGATTTCCAGATTTTTCTGCGCTTGGAGGAGTTGGGCGCGCTGAAGCGACGGCAAGTTGCCCTTGGCGCCCTTAGCACGCGCACTGGCCCGCACGGGGGCCGCCTGCCCGTCCACCACCGCCTTGGAGCGCTTGGCCTTCGGGACGGGCGCCGTCAAGGGCGTCTCCAGCGCGACCGAAGCGGAGGCAGGCACGGCCAGCGCCATCACCGCCTGACGCGGCGTCGCCGGCGCCCCCAAGTTCTCCGCTGCACGCCCAGCCTCCACTGTCACCTTGCGCACCGCCACCTTCTTGAGTTGCTTCATCGCGCCGAGCTTGCTGCCGCTGCGGCCTCCCTGGGAAGGAGAGCGCGAGGGGGAAGACAGGGGCTTCAGGTCCGCAGACACCGCAGAGGGGTTGCCCGTCGGCTCTGCCAGCAGCAGAGATTCCACCGCCGCCTCCATCTGAAGGAAATATGCCCTAGAGGCAATAATAAAGTTATTATTTATTTCCTTATATCATGATAAATGTTTATTATTCATGCTAGAATTGTATTAACCGGAAACATAATACATGTGTGAATACATAGACAAACAGAGTGTCACTAGTATGCCTCTACTTGACTAGCTCGTTAATCGAAGATGGTTATGTTTCCTAACCATAGACATGAGTTGTCATTTGATTAACGGGATCACATCATTAGGAGAATGATCTGATTGACATGACCCATTCCGTTAGCCTAGCACTTGATCGTTTAGTATGTTGCTATTGCTTTCTTCATGACTTATACATGTTCATGTAACTATGAGATTATGCAACTCCCGTTTACCGGAGGAACACTTGGGTGCTACCAAACGTCACAACGTAACTGGGTGATTATAAAGGAGTACTACAGGTGTCTCCAAAGGTACATGTTGGGTTGGCGTATTTCGAGATTAGGTTTTGTTACTCCGATTGTCGGAGAGGTATCTCTGGGCCTTCTCGATAATACACATCACATAAGCCTTGCAAGCATTGAAACTAATGAGTTAGTTGTGAGATGATGTATTATGAAACGAGTAAAGAGACTTACCGGTAGCTTGAGATTGAACTAGGTATTGGATACCGACGATCGAATCTCGGGTAAGTAACATACCGATGACAAAGGGAACAACGTATGTCGTTATGCGGTTTGACCGACAAAGATCTTCGTAGAATATGTAGGAACCAATATGGGCATCCAGGTTCCGCTATTGGTTATTGACCGAGAATGTTTCTAGGTCATGTCTACATAGTTCTCGAACCCATAGGGTCCGCACGCTTAAACGTTTCGATGACAGTTCATTATGAGTTTATAAGTTTTGATGTACCGAAGGTTGTTCGGAGTCCCGGATGTGATCACGGACATGACGAGGAGTCTCGAAATGGTCGAGACATAAAGATTGATATATTGGAAGCCTATGTTTGGACTTGGAAAGGTTCCGAATGAAAACAGGAAGTTACCGAACACCGGGTTACTGGAACCCCGGGGTATATGGGCCTTGATGGGCCATAGGGAGAAGAGGAAGGGCCGGCCAGGCAGGCCGCCCCCTCCCCTCTAGTCCGAATAGGACAAGGAGAAGGAGGCGGCGCCCCTTCCCTCTTCCCCTCCTCCAATCCTAATCCAACTAGGAAGGGGAGTCCTACTCCGGTGGGAGTAGGACTTCTCTGGCGCCCCCTTGGGCTGGCCGCACTCTTGCTCCTTTATATCTGAGGCGGGGCACCCGGGACACACAAGTTGATCTGGATCGTTCCTTAGCCGTGTGCGGTGCCCCCTCCACCATATTCCACTTTGGTCATATCGCCGCGGAGCTTAGGCGAAGCCTGCGCCGGAGAAGTCATATCGTCATGAGCTTAGGCGAAGCCTGTGTCGGTGGAGCATCATCATCGTCACCACGCCGTCGTCTTGTGGAACTCATCCCGACACTTTCTTTGGATCGGATCGAGTCCGGGATCGCCATCGAGCTGAACGTGTGCGAGAACTTCGGAGGTGCCGTGACGTTCGGTGCTTGGATCGGTCGGATCATGAAGACGTACGACTACATCAACCACGTTGTTATAACGCTTCGCTTTCGGTCTCACGAGGGTGCGTGGATGACACTCTCCCTCTCGTTGCTATGCCATCACCATGGTCTTGCGTGTGCGTAGGAAATTTTTTGAAATTACTACGTTCCCCAACAAATGGTATCGAGCCTGATTTTATGCGTTGATGTCATATGCACGAGTAGAACACAAGTGAGTTGTGGGCGATATAAGTCATCTTGCTTACCGACATGTCATACTTTGGTTCAGCGGTATTGTGAGATGAAGCGGCCGGACCGACATTACGCGTCACGCTTACGCGAGACTGGTTTCACCGCTCCGAGCACTCGTTGCTTAAAGGTGACCGGCGGGTGTCATCTCTCTCACTTTAGTTGAACCGAGTGTATACGCCCGGTCCTTGAGAAGGTTAAAACAGCACCAACTTGACAAACTATCGTTGTGGTTTTGATGCGTAGGTAAGAACGGTTCTTGCTCAGCCCGTAGCAGCCACGTAAATCTTGCAACAACAAAGTAGAGGACGTCTAACTTGTTTTTGCAGGGCATGTTGTGATGTGATGTGGTCAAGATGTGATGCTATATTTTATTGTATGAGATGATCATGTTTTGTAACCGAGTTATCGGCAATCGGCGAAGCCATATGGTTGTCGCTTTATTGTATGAAATGCAACGCCATGTAATTGCTTTACTTTATCACTAAGCGGTAGCGATAGTCGTAGAAGCAATAGTTGGCGAGGCGACAACGATGCTACGATGGAGATCAAGGTGTCGCGCCGGTGGCGATGGTGATCATGGCGGTGCTTGGCGATGGAGATCACAAGCACAAGATGATGATGACCATATCATATCACTTATATTGATTGCATGTGATGTTTATCCTTTATGCATCTTATCTTGCTTTGATTGACGGTAGCATTATAAGATGATCTCTCACTAAAATAATCAAGAGGTGTTCTCCCTGAGTATGCAACGCGTTGCTAAAAGTTCGTAGTACCCGGACACCACGTGATGATCGGGTGTGATAAGTTCTACGTCCATCTACAACGAGTGTAAAAACAGTTGCACACGCAGAATACTCGAGTTAAACTTGACGAGCCTAGCATATAACAGATATGGCCTCGGAACACGGAGACCGAAAGGTCGAGCGTGAATCATATAGTAGATATGATCAACATAGTGATGTTCACCATTTAAACTACTCCATCTCACGTGATGATCGGACATGGTGTAGTTAATATAGATCACGTAATCACTTAGAAGATTAGAGGGATGTCTATCTAAGTGGGAGTTCTAAAGTAATATGATTAATTGAACTTTAATTTATCATGAACTTAGTCCTGGTAGTATTTTGCAGATTATGTTGTAGATCAATAGCTCGCGTTGTTGCTTCCCTATGTTTTTATATGTGTTCCTAGAGAAAATTGTATTGAAAAATGTTAGTAGCAATGATGCGGATTGGATCCGTGATCCGAGGTTTATCCTCATTGCTGCCTGTAAGAATTATGTCCTTAATGCACCGCTAGGTGACAAACCTATTGCAGGAGCAAATGCACGCGTTATGAACGCGTTTGGCTAGCTCAATATGATGACTACTTGATAGTTTAGTGCACCATACTTAATGGCTTAGAATCGGGACTTCAAAGACGCTTTGAACGTCATGGACCATATGAGATGTTCCAGGAGTTGAAGTTAATATTTCAAGCAAATACCCGAGTTGAGAGATATGAAGTCTCCAACAAGTTCTATAGCTAAAAGATGGAGGAGAATCGCTCAACTAGTGAGCATGTGCTCTGATTGTCTGGGTACTTCAATCGCTTGAATCAAGTGGGAGTTAATCTTCCAGATAAGATAGTGATTGACAGAATTCTCTAGTCACCATCACCAAGTTAGTAGAACTTCGTGATGAACTATAATATGCAAGGGATGACAAAAGTAATTCCCAAGCTCTTCGTGATGCTGAAATCGACGAAGGTAGAAATCAAGAAAAGAGCATCAAGTGTTGATGATAAACAAGACCACTACTTTCATGGAAAAGGGCAAAGGGAAGAAGGGGAACTTCAAGAAGAACGGCAAGCAAGTTGCTGTTCGAGTAAAGAAGCCCAAGTCTGGACCTAAGCCTGAGACTAAGTGCTTTTGCTGCAATGGAACTGGTCACTGGAAGCGGAACTACCCCAAGTATTTGGCGGATAAGAAGGACGGCAAATTGAACAAGAGTATATTTGATATACAGGTTATTGATGTGTGCCTTACTAGTGTTTATAGTAGCCCCGAGTATTTGATACTTGTTCGGTTCTTTGAGATTAGTAACTCGAAGCAGGAGTTACTGAGAATAAACAGAGACTAGTTGAAGGGGAAGTCACGATGAGTGTTGGAAGTAGTTCCAAGATTGATATGATCATCATCGCACACTCCCTATACTTTCGGGATTAGTGTTAAACCTAAATAAATGTTATTTAGCTTTTGCGTTGAGCATGAATATGATTTGATCATGTTTATTGCAATACGGTTATTCATTTAAAGTCAGAGAATAATAGTTGTTCTGTTTACATGAATACAACCTTCAATGGTCATACACCCAATGAAAATAGTTTATTGGATCTCAATCGTAGTGATACACATATTCATAATATTGATGCCAAAAGATGCAAAGTTAATAATGATAGTGCAACTTATTTGTGGCACTGCCGTTTGGGTCATATCGGTATAAAGCGCATGAAGAAACTCCATAAAGATGGATTTTTGGAATCACTTGGTTATGAATCATTTGATGCTTGCGAACCGTGCCTTTTGGGCAAGATGACTAAAACTCCGTTCTCCGGAACAATGGAACAAGCTACTGACTTGTTGGAAATAACACATATATACCGATGTATGTGATCCAATGAGTGTTGATGCTCGTGGCAAGAATCATTATTTTTCTGACCTTCACAAGATGATTTGAGTAGATATGGGTATATCTACTTGATGAAACATAAGTCTGAAATAGTTGAAAGGTTCAAAGAATTTCAGAGTGAAGTGAAAAATCATCGTAACAAGAAAATAAAGTTTCTGCGATCTGATCGTGGAGATGAATATTTGAGTTACGAGTTTGGTCTTCAATTAAAACAATGTGGAATAGTTTCATAGCTCACGCCACCTGGAACACCACAACGTTATGGTGTGTCCGAACGTCAGAACCGTACTTTATTTTGATATGGTGCGATCAATGATGTCTCTTACCGATTTACCAATATCGTTTTGGGGTTATGCATTAGAGACAATTGCATTCACGCTTAATAGGGCACCATCTAAATCCGTTGAGACGACGCATTATGAACTATGGTTTAACGGTAAACCTAAGTACATCGTTTCTTAAAAGTTTGGATTTGTGATACTTATGTGAAAAAGTTTTCACCGATAAGCTCAAACCCAAATCGGAGAAGTGCGTCTTCATAGAATACCCAAAGGTAACTATTGGGTACACCTTCTATCACAGATCCGAAGGCAAGTTTTTCGTTGCTAAGATGGATCCTTTCTAGAGAAGAAGTTTCTCTCGAAAGAAGTGAGTGGGAGGAAAGTAGAACTTGATGAGGTAATTGTACCTTCTCCCTTATTGGAAAGTAGTTCATCACGTAAATCAGTTCGATGATTCCTACACCAATTAGTGAGGAAGTTAATGATGATGATCATGAAACTTCAGATCAAGTTGCTACCAAACCTCGTAGGTCTTCCAGAGTAAGATCCGCACTGAGTGGTACGGTAATCATGTTCGGAAGTCATGTTACTAGACCATGATGAACCTACGAACTATGAGGAAGCGATGATGAGCCCAGATTCATGAAATGGCTTGAGGCCATGAAATCTGAGATAGGATCCATGTATAAGAACAAAGTATGGACTTTGATTGACTTGCTCGATGATCAGCAAGCCATGTTAAATAAATGGATCTTCAAGAGGAAGACGGACACTGATAGTAGTGTTACTATCTACAAAGCTCGACTTGTCACAAAAGGTTTTCGACAATTTCAAGGTGTTTACTACAATGAGATTTTCTCAACTAAAGCGATGCTTAAGTCTGTCCGAATCATGTTAGCAATTGCCACATTTTATGAAATTTGGCAAATGGATGTCAAAACTACATTCCTGAATGGATTTCTGGAAGAAGAGTTGTATATGATGCAACCGGAAGGTTTTGTCAATCCAAAGGGAGCTAACAAAATGTGCAAGCTCCAGCGATCCTTCTATGGACTGGTGCGAGCATCTTGGAGTTGGAATAAACGCTTTGATAAGATTGATCAAAGCATATGGTTTTATACAGACTTTTAGAGAAGCCTGTATTTATAAGAAAGTGAGTGGGAGCACTACAGCATTTCTGATAAGTATATGTGAATGACATATTGTTGATCGGAAATAATGTAGAATTATTCTGCAAAGCATAAAGGAGTATTTAAAAAGAGTTTTTCAAAGAAAGACCTCAGCAAAACTACTTACATATTGAGCATCAAGATCTATAGAGATAGATCAAGACGCTGGATAAGTTTTTCAATGAAAACATACCTTGACAAGATTTTGAAGTAGTTCAAAATGGAACAGTCAAAGAAAGAGTTCTTGCCTGTGTTACAAGGTATGAGATTGAGTAAGACTCAAAACCCGACCACGGCAGAAGATAGAAAGAGAATGAAAGTCATTCCCTATGCATCAGCCATAGGTTCTATAAAGTATGTCATGTTGTGTACCAGATCTATTGCATACCCTACCACTAAGCTTGGCAAGGGAGTGCAATAGTGATCTAGGAGTAGATCAATGGACAGCGGTCGAAATTATCCTTAGTAGAATAAGGATATGTTTCTCGATTATGGACGTGACAAAAAGTTAAATACGTAAAGGGTTACGTCGATACAAGTTTTGGCACTGATCTAGATGACTCTAAGTCTCGGTCTAGATACATATTGAAAGTGTGAGCAATTAGCTATAGTAGCTCCGTGCAGAGCATTGTTGACATAGAGATTTGCAAAATACATACGGATCTGAATGTGGCAGACCCGTTGACTAAACTTCTCTCATAAACAAAACATGATCACACCTTAGTACTCTTTGGGTGTTAATCACATAGCGATGTGAACTAGATTATTGACTCTAGTAAACCCTTTGGGTGTTGGTCACATGTCGATGTGAACTATGGGTGTTAACCACATATAGATGTGAACTATTGATGTTAAATCACATGGCGATGTGAACTAGATTATTGACTCTAGTGCAAGTGGGAGACTGAAGGAAATATGCCCTAGAGGCAATAATAAAGTTATTATTTATTTCCTTATATCATGATAAATGTTTATTATTCATGCTAGAATTGTATTAACCGGAAACATAATACATGTGTGAATACATAGACAAACAGAGTGTCACTAGTATGCCTCTACTTGACTAGCTCGTTAATCGAAGATGGTTATGTTTCCTAACCATAGACATGAGTTGTCATTTGATTAACGGGATCACATCATTAGGAGAATGATCTGATTGACATGACCCATTCCGTTAGCCTAGCACTTGATCGTTTAGTATGTTGCTATTGCTTTCTTCATGACTTATACATGTTCCTGTAACTATGAGATTATGCAACTCCGTTTACGGAGGAACACTTTGGTGCTACCAAACGTCACAACGTGAATCGGGTGATTATAAAGGAGTACTACAGTGTCTCCAAAGGTACATGTTGGGTTGGCGTATTTGAGATTAGGTTTTGTTACTCCGATTGTCGGAGAGGTATCTCTGGCCTTCTCGGTAATACACATCACATAAGCCTTGCAAGCATTGCAACTAATGAGTTAGTTGTGAGATGATGTATTATGAAACGAGTAAAGAGACTTACCGTAACAGATTGAACTAGGTATTGGATACCGACGATCGAATCTCGGGTAAGTAACATACCGATGACAAAGGGAACAACGTATGTCGTTATGCGGTTTGACCGACAAAGATCTTCGTAGAATATGTAGGAACCAATATGGGCATCCAGGTTCCACTATTGGTTATTGACCGAGAATGGTTCTAGGTCATGTCTACATAGTTCTCGAACCCGTAGGGTCCGTGACGCTTAAACGCTTCGATGACAGTTCATTATGAGTTTATAAGTTTTGATGTACCGAAGGTTGTTCGAGTCCCGGATGTGATCACGGACATGACGAGGAGTCTCGAAATGGTCGAGACATAAAGATTGATATATTGGAAGCCTATGTTTGGACTTGAAAGGTTCCAATGAAAACAGGAAGTTACCGGAACACCGGGGTTACGGAACCCCGAGGGTATATGGGCCTTGATGGGCCATAGGGAGAAGAGGAAGGCCGGCCAGGGCAGGCCGCGCCCTCCCCTCTAGTCCGAATAGGACAAGGAGAAGGGGCGCGCCTTCCCTCTTCCCTCCTCCAATCCTAATCCAACTAGGAAGGGGAGTCCTACTCCGGTGGGAGTAGGACTCCTCTAGGCGCCGCCTTGGGCTGGCCGCACCCTTGCTCCTTTATATCTGAGGCAGGGGCACCCGGGACACACAAGTTGATCTACGGATCGTTCCTTAGCCGTGTCGTGCCCCCTCCACCATATTCCACTTTGGTCATATCGTCGCGGAGCTTAGGCGAAGCCTGCGCCGGAGAAGTCATATCGTCATGAGCTTAAGGCGAAGCCCTGCGTCGATGGAGCATCATCATCGCCACCACGCCGTCGTCGACGGAACTCATCCCCGACACTTTGCCGGATCGAGTCCGGGATCGCCATCGAGCTGAACGTGTGCGTAACTCGGAGGTGCCGTGACGTTCGGTGCTTGGATCGGTCGGATCGTGAAGACGTCGACTACATCAACCGCGTTGTTATAACGCTTCCGCTTTCGGTCTACGAGGGTACGTGGACAGACACTCTCCCCTCTCGTTGCTATGCCATCACCATGGTCTTGCGTGTGCGTAGGAAATTTTTTGAAATTACTACGTTCCCCAACACCATCCGCACCGGAGGAGACGTGACCGAGCCCAGATTGGAGCCGTGCTGGTTCGGGATGGAGAGCTCCATCTCCGACGACCCTCCTGTCAGAGAGTTCTCCACCTGGGGCTGCAGCTCGCACGCCCTCACCCCGCCGATGTCGGTGATGCCCAACTTTTCCCACGCCACCGTGTCGATGGAGTCGTCCTCCATGCTTGCGTCAGGCTCCTTGTCGCCGTCCTTGTCGCCGTCGCGGCCCTTCCCGTCCGGGCCCTTGCCGTGAGGGGGAGGTGGGGGGAGGGCGGGCGCCGCGGGCTGCTCCGGGGGGATCTCCGGGTCGACGGAGATGTTGTAGCCTTCGTTGTTGAACCAGATCTGGACCGACCCGCGAAGCTTGCGAGGACTGCGGCAAGCAAAGCGCATCCGGACCGGCCCAGGGCGGAGCAGAGATTCCTCATCGACCAGTAGAGGGTGGCCGAGCATGATAGTCGCCGCCATGAGCCTTTCTGAGCACCGATGCTTGGGGGGAATCCCACCTAACTTGACCCACACCTCTGGCATCTCCAGCCCCTTGGGCGCGTCGAGGACCGCGTCGCGAATATCCACCATGAGATTGTTGAGGGACAAGAAGAGCTTGCCGCTCCTAGTAGCCATTCGAAGCATTGCTGGATCTGAAGACCACCGAGAAGGCCCCGCCTTCAAGAGGGGAGATCTGCCAATCCCACTCACCCTCAAAAAGATGTTGCAGCTCCGCCTCCAGGATCTGATGGGAGAGCGCGCCAGAAGGCATGGAGAACACCGCTGTGTTGGCCCCCATCTGGACCGGGGACTCCTCCCGCGCATCGACCGGAAACTGGAGGCAGAAGAATCCCTCGCCGGCAATGGCGTGCCCCATGGTCTGGAGAAGCAGAGGTTTGCCGCGGGATGGGCACTGCGCCGAGGTGTGCCCCTTCTTGCTGCACACCACACAGAGCGGCTGGAAGGTACCCAGGAGTTACAGAAATGGCCTGTCGGCCGCACTTGAAGCACTCTGGGCCGCCATCTTCGGACGAGGATTGGCTCCTCCTGCGTGCCCTTGGGCCAGGCCAGCGCCTCGGTCTGGGCGGGAGGGAGGCTTGGTAGCCGCCGCCCAGGCTTGACTTCTGCTTCTTCGCGAAGCGAGTCGCGCCGTGATCGCCACCCTGAGCTGCCATCTGACCCTTGCGCTTGAGCTCGAGGCCTTTCTTCCTGTATTCTTCCTTTTTCTTCTTCTTTCACTCCTGCTCCTTGAGCCACCATGCGGGCGGCGGCCCCCAACCGCCCTCGTTGTCGGCGCGCCCACGGGTGCGGTCCCGTGGCGGCTCCATGGGCGGTTTCTCCCCTCGGCGGTCGGGCTTGGATCCCATCGACACCACTTCGGCGAAGGAACGAAGCAAGGGTGGGGGGGGTGGGGGTGGAGGAAGCGAGCGGAGTGACCGAATCGCCGCACCTCCGATTTGGAGGCAGGAAACCCTAGCGAGATGTCTAGGGTTCCACGGGGGAGCCAAAGCCATTTATATGGTTGCGCGGTGTGGGCCGTCATTGGCAGGCCTTCCACTCCCGGGCCGGACTGGGCCACGAGCGCGGGCGAGGCCCCCTGCGACTCAGGCTCATGCATACCCCTTGGCTGGGCCGGCAGACGTGGCGGCCCCGCAGGAGGCCCGCCAGGCGCCTTGGCAGACAGGCCCAACCCACCACTTGGCGCGTCGTCCCCAACCCTAGAGCGAGGCGACCCTGAACCCGTCGGCGCCGCCGCCTCCGCGCCGTCGCCGCCACCACCACAGGGCAGGGTCGCCGTAGGTCTGAGGAACAGGCCCGCGGCCGCACCAGGGCATCCATGACCCTCAGCCGGAGAGGGCGCGCCTTCTGCCGGCCAGAGAAGGCCGCCGTGAGCTACGGCCTCTGGGCGCAAAAGCACGCCGGCGCCCGGCCTTGAAGGAGCCCCCGAGCTCCTCCGCGCGCGCCACAAACTCCCCAATGGAGCAGGCCGCGCGCACGCCTGCCGCAGAACCCGGCTCGGCGCACACCTCATCTTCCTCCTCCTCGTCGGAAACCTCCTCTGCCAGAGCCCAAAAGCGGCTCCCCGACCCTCGAGCCGCTCCCAAGGAGATGCCAGCCGTCCTCCTGGACTCCGTCGAAGCCGCCACCGCTCCGTCTCGCTCCGGGGCCTGAGCATCAGCATCGAGGCCGCCGGAAGCAGAGACGAGCGCGAAATCGCCGCCCCCGTCGCCCTGGACGGCTGTCCGTACAGGAGCCGTTGGAGCCATCTTCCTTGCTTGCTCCCTTGAATCATCTGAGATACAGTAACTGCTCTACTACTAGTAATTCTTTAGGGATAGCTGGTGTGCTACTTGCTTGAAACTACGTGCGTGGTTTGCTTAGTGAAAACAAAATGGTTACCCGTGTACTACTTGAAACTACGACATGCACTTACACGCGCACACGAGGTAATAACATGTACTCCCTACGTTTCTAAATATAAGTCTTTTTAGAGATTCTAACAAATGACTACATACAAAGTAAAATAAGTGAATTTATACTTTAAAATATGTCTACATACATATGTATGTTATAGTTCATTTGAAATGTCAAAAAGACTTATATTTAGGAACTGAGGGAGTACTAATAATAGGTGATTATGTAAAAGAAAGCTAGACGTTTTGTTCCGCTATAATTCAAAACAAATCTCACGGATTACATACAGTCTACGTGTCGATCTGCTTGTTGTGTGCACGTTATGTTCCGCTATGAAAATAATTGCAAGAAAACTTTCAATCTATTCAATCACTAAAAACAATAGGAAAATAACAAAAATTACGTATATGTCATAGATCACTAATGACGATTACAAGTATTGAAGCGAGCCCAAGACGCACCGTCGTCATCGTCCCTCACTCACCGGAGCCAGTCTAGGGGCGGGGGGGGGGGGGGGGAGACAACGTGCTAAGGCCCACAGAACTAACACACCAAACCAACAACCGTCGGTGATGAAGAGAAGTATAGATCAAAAAAATCTAACATGTAAACATAGGAACGGAGACAAACAAAGATTGGATCCAAATAGATCCACCGAAGATCGCCACTGAATCCTACGAGATACGCCGGAGACACACCTCACACGCCCTCCGACAATGCTAGACGCATCACCAGATTGGGAGCTAGCGAGGAGAACCTTATTCCATCTTCAGGGAGCCGCCACCGCCTTGTCTTCCTGAGCAAGACACGTACCCTAAACGAACTCATGAGAACACCAAAAAACAGAGCAAGATCCCTACGAAGCATGGAGTAGATCATCTAATAACGGCTTTGTGACACATATGTTTCTTTTGGGGGTAGATCATCTGACTACTCTGGTGGTCTTAGCACATATTTTCTCCGTGACATAATATAGTGCCTACAGAATTTTTGGAAAATCAAAATACATAAACATTGAACAGGTTTATAGAATAAATAGCCACATTTGAAATATTAAATAATATATTTGTTTTTTGGGGTGATGGGACATATTTTTATATTGTGCTTATTTGATACTTTTTATGTTGCCATTTCACTCAATATATTTGGTCAAAGTTTACGATGTTTGATTTTTGGATAAATCTATATGCATTATTATGGAAGATATATAATGATAACGTTCATCAGCAAGGTTTGGCCTCGCAAATAGGAATCGGAGTTGATGTGAGATACGAGCAAGGTCTGCAAATGTACCAAGCGTGGATTCCAGGCAAGCAAAACCTCCTTGAACATCCCTACACATTCTATGCTTCTCCCTTATTCACGCACTAGTATAACGATGTTGTAGTGAGTTTGGATGCATATTCTCATGCGTAACTAACTTTCCACTCCTAGCATGCCATGTTTTCTCGTGCTAATGTCTTGTTTAGCGTGTGCGTTGTAGTTTGCATGCTAAGGGTGTTGCTCGAGTCATGTTATATCATGGCGTTGTTTCTAATGGGTAGTAGTTAACTTTCCTCTGTTACACTCTTTTTATTTAATTGTTATGTCATGATATGAAATGGGGTAGTAAGTTAGGAAGGTTATGGTGGGAGGCCATGCATGGTTTTGCATCGTTGTTTTGTTCCACTCGGGCCGACTAGGACCCTGGTTCTTGGGACCTTGATCTGAGATGAGCGCTAACCACATGTGGGAGTCTTTATGCCCCCCCCCCCCCCCCCTTGATCGAGTACTCGAAACTTCAGACCTTTTCCAAGGGTCACAAGCTGCTTTTTCATTTGGTGCATACCCATATAACATGTCCAGTCGGTATGGGTGACGCAATTATGGATGATAGCAGTACTCTTTTACCATTAGGGGGATTCTCCTGATGGTTGTCACACATATCATAGTGGAGCTATAAGGGGTTACTCCCTAGTTTGGGGCTAGGGCCACCTTGGAACATGGCGTAAACGATTGGGTCCGACCCAAAGTCGCGGTCGGACTCTCGATTCGGGTTAAATCCAATCGGGTGCCTTCCTAGACTTGGATGTAGCGTAGGGGAGTGTCATGTTGACCCGCCTCTGTCCGTTCATTCATCTGATGTGTCAATAACTGGCCTACGACATGAGACAGGCAAAACATACAAAGGGTACATTGGTACACCCCTTGCATGGTTAAATATATTCAAATAGTTGTGTCTGCGGTTATGGATGACTTGGAGCTGATCATAGCAGAACTCCAACCATGGTCTCCAAAACTTGCCCACCCTTAATGCAAGCTGGTGTTATGTTTGATGGTAGGCATAGATGGTTCTTATACAACGTTTTTCCCTCATGTGCTCTATTTCCTTGTCTCTTATGGACGAGAGTTGTAGTGTGTCACTGTAAAATGCTTAGTGCTTGTTGTCGCTTAACCCTAGATATATCCACTTATTCGAGAATGATGCATATGTAGTGTAGATCAGATGCAAGTCTTGCAGAGTATGTCATGTACTCCTTGCTTTATTTGTTTTCCTTTGCCTTGGAATTGTTGCAAATCAAGCGGTAGCATTTCGGGAACATGTTTATTGATGAATGACGTTAGCTAGTTATCCCACATGCAGTGGCCTAGGCAAGGATGTGGACGCCTTTGCTTTTATTTGAAGTCTTCTTAAGGTAATTTGTGTCATTTACCTGTCTAAGGTATTTTGCTTCCGTTGTATGAGTGACATCTTGTTCAAAAGACCCTTTTTGTATTAATTCATTAAATTTGACTCTCAAGATTTGTTGTATACTAGGTGATTTCCCCGCACATTGCAATGGGAATTAAAGATTAATTTCAAATGAATTATGAATGAAGTATCGATCTAAGTCTGCTTTTAATGTAGAAATTTTCCATACTTGCATTATGTGTGAACAAACAGTATGCATGTGGTTTGCACGAGCTAAATAAATAGTGCTAGTGGATACTTATGTGGTGCACTTGGTGAGGTTGAGGGTTGCATGTTGAGAGAATTAGAGGTAGTGGGGATCAATTATTTAGGTATATATATAGGATATATGTTCTTGTTACAGATTTCTCTGTGATTTGTGTTGTGATATCGACCGTTCCATCCACATGGCATGCATGTTCTACGTATACGTTGTGTGAAGGCGACACCTTAGGATCGATATGATGCAGAGGCTAGCGGAGGTTGCTAGATCTGCATAGGACCGGTCCCGGGGTGCTACAAGTTTCATCTGAATGATTTCAACCACAAGTTTCATCTGAATGGTGCGATCTTCATCCTATCTTTTGGGAAGAGGCAACAACCCTTCTTCAGTATCACCTTATCAACACTACTCGCCACACTTCTTCTTTCTTCATTCTCTTCTTTTTTTCTCTACCCCCATTGTTGGTGGGTATATATATTTTCCCTGTCTGTAGGTATTTAATGATTGTTGCACCATTGGCCTCCTTCTCCCCTTACTCCTACTAACACCATCTCTCAGCTGGAGGGTGTAGTTTTTACTCTCTAACGTTGGTAAGTCTCTTATCGCCGCTTTCTCTTCTCCAGGGTTGCGGTGCATCTTGGTTACAACAATGCATTATATAATGTGTGATTGGTTGTTGCGTAAGATGCATGCACGACCATTCGCGCCCCATATTCCCAAGCAATACATTTAGAGAAAAACACTCATATTCTATTTTCTCTGATATCGTATCTTTGAAAACTAAGGGCCTATTTAGGAGTGCTTCAGCTCCTACCAACTCCGCAGCCAGAGCTGGATCGAACATCCTAACTCTTGGAGTTGAGAACTAGAAGTTAGAGGTGTTTTGCAATACAAACACGAATGAGTCGAGGAAGATGCTATTTTCATGTTATGAGAAGCCGAAGGAGATAGAGTTGATGAACTTTACACGATATTGCCACTACTAACTGGCCGAGCATACCGGTTTGCTAAAAAGAACAACCCATAGACATACTGATTCGTCCTCACATGCATTGATGCCCGTTCTTCGGCTAACCATAGTGCCACTTTGGGAGGAGTCCGCGTTGTGTCATGGCGCCAACACGACGGAGCTAGTCAGCACGCCTCCCTCATCCCCGTCGTCCTCTCTCTCATCAACCAAACTGTGTCTCTACCTCTGTCACCCTTGTTCGGACTCCGCCTACACTAGGTTGACCATGTCCTCAACAATCCCTGATTGAGCTATGTCAGGATCGGGACAACCTCCTCCTCCAATGCCCTGGCCTGACAGTCCTAACGGTCATCTTTTACATGGGTCATTGTTTGAGAAGTTAAGCTATCACAGGAAGCCAAAGCCGCCTCACTGAAACAAACCGTGAACTCCGGTTTTTTCTTAGTGGAAGCTAGCGATGGGCCGGCGGCTGGGGAGTTAGGGAGTTGCCAGCTGGGGAGCACTCCTGAACAGGTCCCCGAATAACTACATTTTTTATGTTTGAAGTTTGGGGGGATTCATTTGCTTCAAGGAACCGACGGGGGTACTACATTTTCATTTAGACGGTCGAAATATAATTACGATAGAGTAACTCATTTCGCAATGAGTCGGAAACCCAAAAGCTAAAAACCCGAGGCCAACAAAATACCCAATACTCCCGCTCGATTGGGGGTCCCTTAGGCCATCTCCCTCAGTCTAATTTCCCGCAGGGCCAACATGGCCACCTCTATGTAGGTCATGCGAGTTCCGTTGAAGATGCACCAGTTCGGCTCCTTCTAAATGTTTCATAACGTGTAAAAGAGACCCCACTCCGCTAGTCCCGTGCATGCATTGGGGCCTCGGCAAGTATTCTGCTCCACTAGGCCACAAGGCTTTTGGTGGGGCCCATGCCCGCCACCCGTGAAGTTCTCCTCGGTCCAAACCTGAACGCAGGTAGCCACCACAATGGAGAAAGGGGCAGTCCTTGCACATGTGCACTGTTGCTTTCGGTGCACTTAGGCAAAGGTGACATATCGGGTCAAGCGGACAACCCTGAGCTGCAAGCATATCCACGGTGATGATGCATCCACACAACACAAGTTAGGCGAACATTTTGCACTTCGGCTCCACGCGGACCTTCCAAAGCATGGCCGCGTCGAACTTTTGGTGAGAGCCGAGGAATTGCACCGTATAAGCCGAGGGCGTCGAATAGACACCATTAGCCGTCCCACTTCCAAGTGACGGTGCCATCTCGGTCAGGTTCTAAAGCAATATGAGCAAGCGTCCCAGAGGTGAATGAATTGCCAAAGTTGTTCGATGATGCTCATCTGTGCAAGCCCGCTGACCCATGTCTCATCACGAAGCTCCATAAAGATCGTCGTCCGCTTCCTAGAAGCGATCTTGTAGAGCTCAGGGACGAGGCGGCGGAGGGCATCCGGCCCTGTCCAGATGTCGAGCCAAAAAGAGTGTTTCCCTTCACTTTTTCTATGATAATCGAAGTCGAGGCCTGGAATAGCTCCGTCATCTGGAGCGGTAGGAGTGACCCGATAGATTTTGATCAGAGTGACCTCGGCGGCCTGAAAAATGTTACTCCCTTCGATTCAAATTAATTGTTGCAGCTCTAGTATCTTGCAAAAATTAAATATTGCAGCTTTAGTACAACTTTAATTCTCGTTTCAGTCCGGAAGCTCGGCCGGATGCATTTCATGGTCAGCCGATGGGTTCGTGTGGGTCGTGCCGTGGCGCGGCATGCATGTTGGCACGGTAACCGCGAGCCCAAGCCGGCATCGCGCGGTCGTTGTTCGAGTCGAATGGCCACGGGGTCCGACCGCACGCACACACCGAGAGAAGCCGAGCCACGACAAAACCAGCCAAGCCCACTGCCCACCTCGCGATTTTCTCCTGCCCACGGCGTGCCGGCGTGCCCCCTTTTCCCCCACTTTCGAGTTTCGACTTTGGAGCTTTCGCGGTTCGCCTCCTTCCCGTTCCCCGCCCCCCCGCGCGCTCCTCTCGGCTGCGGCCGCGGCCGGCAGGCGATGCAGCTGGACGGCTCCGACGGCGCCCTCGGCTCGTGGGCCCGCTTCTGCGCTCTCTCCGGCGAGCTCGTCGGCGGCGCCGGCGACCTCTCCGTCGGCCCGCGCCTCGCGCCCGTCGTGGCGGACCTCTGCGCCCGCGGCCTCGCCACGCTCGTCCGCGACTACTTCCTCCACAACCTCGAGGTCTGTGACTCCCGTTCCTCTCTCCCTCCCTCACACCCACACTTCATACTGCTCTGTGCTGCTACTTCCGAGTCGGACGGGTTGGGAACTTGGAATACACATTGCGTCGCGTGCTGGGTGTTTGCGAGAATGCCTGTGCCGAATCGCAGAGGGCGCAGTGTGGGAGTATGTGGTTGAGATTAAGCCCCCTCGTGTGTGTTTGTGTAAATGCCCGTGTGACATTCCGGAGTGCAATCAGCGTTGGGATGCGGGATTTCTGGATAAACTAGCTTGCCTGCCTCCCGTTCTTCTCTTGGTATAAGAACGGTGGTTGCTGCTCTTAGCGCCTTAGGCCAGTTCTTCAGCACAATGAACTGTACGTCTAGTTGACAGTAATGACCGGAATTGTTTCTGCAAATCTGTCATAGGTTAAGATAGGTTGTTTTAGCAATGTGAAGTTTCACGAGCTGGGCCAGCTTCATGTTTAACCTTGTCGCTCGTGATTCCATTGATGGAATCAGGAGCTATGCTTCTTGAATCGAGATATAAAACTGTACATGTAGCGAGTCAGGGATTTGTTCAAGTTGTACATGTGATCCTGGTTGAATTCGCATCATGCTTGAACATTAACAAATTAGCCGTCTCCGTTCCCTCGAACGCTCAACTCTGTTAATTTTTAATGTCAGAACTCAAGCAACCTGAAAAGTTTCTTGGCTGTATATTGCTAATCTGAGGTGACTTTGAAAACTATCGGTGCCATTTCCATTTTCTGGGAACCCTCCCTGTGGCATCAGAGGAGTTTCTTGTGGGGTTATACCACCAAATGCAAAAACCAGTAGTGTAATAGTGTGTACAATTGGAGTAGCTGCAGTGGCTGATTTGATTTACGTATTTTCTTTAGCTTTCTGAAGTTTTCAGTTTCTTGTTCCATTAGTTGGCAAATGTAGATAAACGAGCTTGTATATCCTAATAAGCTATAGCCAGTGAGGCCATAAACCTTGAAGCTTGAGCTATCTCATATTATGCACTATGGCACGATGAATTACTGAGACTAACACTTGCTTCCAGTAGTATTTATTAAGACTCACTGCTTCTGACTTCATTTCTGTCATCTGTCTATGAGGTAGTCAACCCATCTTCTATATGTCCATAATGCAGTTAAGAGAAAGAGGTAGCTAAAATACAGGGGTCAGGTAGGTTGTATACTCGATTGTCCCTGTGAATAAGAGTATTTTTGCCAGACTGATTAGGCAGATTGGTCTAGTTACCTCTGTAGTTGAGTTAGTAATGAGTAGCAGACACCCAGTCTAATATTAGTTGATGACTTGATGCTAGCCTCTTTGCTGCATTTCTCAATTTGCACTAGTACATTGTTTCTGTTAGTATGGATATTTAATTTAACTTCACTTGTTAACTCGCCCTGTGCAGGAAACATTTAGAAACAATGCAGTCAAGATGTTCTGGCAGAAATTTCATCCTTATAGCAGTTCTTCTGCAGTAGAAAGAATTAAATTCTGTGTAAGTTGTGGAAAACCTAATTATTGTTTGTTCAAGGCCTTTGTTTACAATTTTCATTTTTCTTCAGATTTGGAGTCTATCTGTTTCATAATTTGCTTATACAATCAGGATGCATAATGATATGTATGTTGACTCAACAAGGAAAATAGATAGATTATACTTGAAGCTCATTTGTGCAAAGCAAATGCTAAAGAGGATATGCTGAGAAGTGAATATATTTACTACTACCTCCGTCTCAAATTATTTGATGTTCTAGCTTTGCCCTAACTCCTAAGTCAAACTTCTCTATATTTGACCAAGTCTATAGAAAAATGTGTTAATATATACAACAGCAAATATAATTTATGATGGATCTAAGGAAACTAATTCAGTATTGTAGATGTTGATATTTATTTATCTAAACATGGCCCAACTTAAAGAAGTTTGACTTAGGACAAAGCTAGAATTTCAAATAATTTGGACCTGAGGGAGTAGGTACCAGTCATAAAAATGATAAAATGGTTTAAAAATACGGAATAGGATAAACTGATATTGATATAACCCAGCTTGACCTTGAATATGTTTTTTTTGCGGGTGAATTTGCATGTGTTGTTTTGAAGTGATATGCGCCATCAGATTAACTTACTGTAGCATGGACATGGATAATGTACCAAATGTTGATGTGTTAATCTCAATAGAACTAACATCAGCATTCAGTAGGTTCAATCTAAGATACCTGCTTTCATCCAGTTAAAGATATTTTAGACATGATCACTTAACACCTTGTTTTATTTCTTTAGGATTTTTAAGTAACATAATCTCTCAAACATGTATTCCAGGTTCAGGAAAGCTGGCCTGAGGATGTCTTGAGTGCAGCACTAGAGGACATATGCTTGGAAAAGAGTTACCAGGAAAAATGTGTCCTAGTTCTAGCTCATGCTTTACAATCATACGAGGAGAAGGCACAAAACAGAAAGCTCAAAGCAGTTCAGTGTAGTTCCAGCTTAATGCCTAGGTACCAATTAATGGTATCTTCTGTACTTCTGACAACACTGCCCTTGAGCTTTCCTGGTTAGCAACCTTTCCTTCTCCGTTTTATGAGAAGATAAGTTTTTTTTTTCCTTGTGTTTGACACGAATCAGTGTTCTTTTGGATACAATTGTTTCCATTAATGAACCTTAGGGCATGAATTTTGAGTTAGGCTTTGCAATAATGAAAATCAACAAAACACAGAGAGTGTAATATTTTCTGTTCTTTGTTGAGGCACTAGTTATTGGCACCTTCAGTTCCTGTGATGGCATTGCCTGGTTTACCGCTGTGCTTTTGATCAGGAAAAGTCATGTTCGCTCATGCTTGACATTTTACAGAGATTCTAAATGTCTATTTCAAGAAGAAACTGGAAGAACTAAATACCATGGTGGATGCATCTGATGAGAACGACCAACTTGCTAGTCATGAACTTTTTGGACGGAGGAATGTTTCTGCTTGGGATTCTAAAATGGACATTGATAGTCAAGAAACAGTTATTTCAGAAAGTTGCACTCTGGTTAAGAACATTGGAAAAGTTGTTCGTGATTTTAGATGTCTTGGTTTTACATCTATGACCGAAGATTCTTATTCCTCTGCAATAATCTGGCTTTTAAAGGTCCGTACGCCCTTCTGTGCCTAGCACCTACTCCATTTCTTATTCTGGCAGAGATGCCATTGAATTTCTGGCAGTAACCTTGTCTTAATTTTTTCTCATCTGCAGTCTAAAGTTTATGAACTAGCTGGTGATGATTACAGAATCCCTGTCCTTGGGAGTGTCAAGAAGTGGATTCAAGTACCTGTTCATGTCACCATTTGTTAATTTTATCCATTTATAAGCACGACTATTTACCATGTCCTTTCTTCTTCTTTTTGTATCACATGCCTTTATATTATGCTCAGCCAACTTAATTAAGCTTGCTGAGGTTAAATTATTCTTTGTATGCTTAGTCTGTTATGCTCAATCTTCATACTGGAACAGGAATGCATTGTTTATGTAATAGAGCTGTCACTGCAGTGCACCTGTCATGGTCCAGGTTGTACTTCAGAACATCTTTGCTAATGTTACTGCAGTTCTTTGATATCTATTTTTAGACCAATTCTGTAGCATGTCAGGTTAGCAGATAGAGACGTTGTTATATTGTTATAACTATTATGGGCTTATTGAATATGATACCTAGCTTATGGTTATATAGCCTCCATACATGCTGACGCTGGCATGCCACATACCTCTTCAGCTTTTACATGTAACAATGTTAAGGAAACTTTTGGGTCTTGTCAAGCTATTCCGTTTTCAATTTATATACCTCTCCCCTAGATGATGCTTACTTCTCGAGCTTGTGCTGACTAACTTTTGGTCTTGTCAGGTTGTTCCTCTTCAGTTTTTGCATGCTCTTTTGACATATCTGGGGGACTCTGTTGACTATGACAGTGGATTATCTGGTCTGAAATCGCCCTTAGCCTCACGCCCTTCTTCCTTCCCAGGGATCGGTGTTCCTTCTGAAGCACTTCTGAGGTGGCACATGCGCCTTGAATATTTTGCTTATGAAACCTTGCAGGACCTAAGAATTGGCAAACTTTTTGAAATTATAGTAGATTACCCTGAGAGGTATGCCATTTTTCACCATGTCATGATGTTAAACATTTAAATAGCACTGAGATCTAAATATTGATTTATATGCTTGAATACTTTTCTCATTTCTGAAAGTGTAGTTTTTGGTTATTTGATCTATCCAACTTCTACAATGTCTTAATACCAATCATTGCCACTGTCGCTGTATCCTTGCAGCCTATCCTCATTTAGCCGAAGTGCAATATAGTTAGAACTTATATATCATGATGTAGGTCATCTAGTTATCGCTTCACTGATGTGTATTTGATGATCTGTTTTAGCCACCTTGAACTAAGGATCTTAATTTCCTTTCATGTGTCATACTCTTCTTCCTCTCTCCTTGTTTGCATGCTTAGGTGTTAATAAAGTATGTTGACACGGCCATATCAAATATCTGATTCTATTTTATAAATTACTTTCATGTCTCATGGCACATTGACCCCATTCTCTTGTTACTTTGCGTGTGTTCTTAACTTGTGCGATATTTAACATCTGGATACTTTTTGGGGCATGAATGTAGTTCTCCCGCTATTGAAGACCTAAAGCAGTGTTTAGAGTACACGGGTCAACACTCTAAGCTTGTTGACTCATTTATCTCATCACTGAGATATCGCTTGCTTACTGCTGGTGCCTCAACTAATGACATATTGCACCAGTATGTTTCATTAATCAAGGCACTGCGGTCGATTGACCCCACTGGTGTATTCTTGGAAGCAGTTGGTGAACCAATTAGGGATTATCTGAGAGGTAGAAAAGACACTATTAAATGCATAGTGACAATGCTAACTGATGGATCTGGAGGAAACACAAGTGGGGAAATGCTGGTGATAATCTTCTTGAAGAATTGAACAGGGATGCTGAAAACCAGGAAAATGCTGACTATGATGATCATACAAACATTGATGAGAAGCAAGCTTGGTTGAATTCTGAAAGGTATGATTTATTCATTACATTCACCATAACGCCTGTTATTCCTTAATCCCTTGGGAAAATTTGCTTCTCTAAGATCAAGAACCGTGGTTCCAACTTCTACAGCTGGGAGCCTGATCCTGTTGAAGCAGATCCATTGAAAGGCAGCAGGAGTAGGAGGAAAATTGATATACTTGGACTGATGGTCAGTATAATTGGCTCAAAGGACCAATTGGTCAACGAATATCGTGTAATGCTGGCTGAAAAGCTGCTAAGCAAATCTGATTTTGATATAGATTCTGATATCCGCACGCTGGAGCTCCTTAAGGTTAAGACTGACTTTTGTATTAAACCATACTTAGTAATGTTCTAAAAACATTTGATTGGATTGCATGTGATGCATTATGCCTTTGCTGTAGCCTTTATTTTCTCATGACCATGTTGTTCTAAAAACATGTTGTTTGGCAGATTCATTTTGGTGAGAGCAGCATGCAGAAGTGTGAGATTATGCTCAATGACTTGATTGACTCGAAGAGAACCAACTCAAATATTAAAACATCATTATTAAATGCACCTGGAACTGGTACCATTCAAATACTGCATGTTGCTTCAGAAACCATCAACTATCACTGCACCTGCATTTGAACCCTTATTTTTTCTATGGTAGTTGCTGGGCAAGAGGAGGCAGAAATTTCTCATGATGTTCTTGATGCTACAATAATTTCTTCCAACTTTTGGCCACCGATTCAGGTATTGCCAGTAAGCTTTTTATCTAAATCATGGTGGTACCCCTCCTTTTCATGCTGTGGACGAGTTATTGCTAATGACTCAGGCATTTCAATTAATAACATGCTATATCGATTATGAGACAGTTGAGCCAGGAGCGTAAATTGGTAAAATGTGGTCTGTATTGGTTGACAGGCTATCCTGCTGTACAAAGATATATGCACCAACACCTAACAAGTAATTTGTTCTGTTGTAAAAAAAGTAATTTGTTGTCAGAACTGTTTATGTCATCAAATCTTCGTACCAACTTTCTGTCAGTGTCTGTCATCTTCAAATCTTGGTTGTCTCGTACAACAATTCCTAAGATTCAGTTTCTATCACCACTTTTTTTTTAATATCTGTTATTTTTAAATGCATAATTTCCAACATCAAAACTTCCCTCCTTTTGGGTGCGATGGCACACAGAATTGAAGATGAATTCCTTACCAATGCATGTGGTTAATTTGTAGTTAATCTGATGGTATGTGTTAGTTGATTTTAATAATATGCTTAGTAAGAATTATGATTTGCTTACTGAAGGGTTGAACTGTGAGCTTTTGCTGTTTGATCACCCTCTTGATTCACTAAACCTCTATATCTGCCGCAAATGTAGACAGAAGATCTCGCAGTTCCTGCTTCAGTTGATAAACTGCTGTCTGATTTTGCCCAAAGATTCCATCAGATAAAAACTCCACGGAAGCTATTGTGGAAGAAAAATCTTGGAACGGTCAAGGTTTGATATCGAATTTGAAGTTGACGGGTATATGTAGGTAATCATGAAGACTGAAGAAATATCTCTTACGAGCTCTCTTTTCATTTCCAGTTGGAACTGCAATTTGAGGACAGAAGTATGCAGTTTACTGTAGTACCTGTGCAGGCTGCAATCATAATGCGGTTTCAAGAGAAACCAAGGTAATATCAATTGTCTTCCTGCATATCTCTTATGTTCCCATCTGACTAAAGTCATCAAATATTTTCAGCTGGACTTCAAAGGCACTTGCTACCGAAATCGGCATACCTGTAGATTCTCTCAACAGAAGAATAGGTTTCTGGACAAGCAAGGTGTGTCACAAATGTATGATGAAGTCAAAATACTTTTATTGTTTATGTGTAGTACGCTGTTACTACCTTTTGAACTCCTTTACTCATCCACGATCGTCAGTATCATTGTTAAGATTGCTTTATGCTAAAAAACTGTTAACACTGTTATTTGTGACATTACTAACAATGAAATGGTACTCTGAATCCTTGTAAGTATGATTTTTTAATGTTTGCGCCTCAGTAAGATGGACTAGATTGTTGATAGTATTTGGATCATTGTTCTGCACAAATCTTAGTCTTTTTTTGATTGGAGTAGAAACATATATGGAGTATATGATACTCTAAACATAACCTGGTACTACATTTCTGTACAAATGGTTCCCTAGCAAAGTTCTCAACCACGTCCTGCTTCATAAGCACATCTGAGCATTTCACACTATATGTTATAGGGGGTCCTGACTGAATCGGTGGGACCAGATGCCGATGATCACATCTTCACAATTGTTGATAACATGTCTGATGTCAACAAAAACAGCATCGTGAACGAAAGCTGCGAAGCGTTTCAAATGAATGAGGACGAAGGTGAAAGTTCCGTTGCATCCGTTGAGGAACAGCTTAAGAAAGAAATGACAGTCTATGAGGTTTGACTACTTGCAATTTCATATTTCTTTTTCTCTAATGCTCAACATACCTGTTTATCCACTCCCCATTTCTTTGTTCTCTGTGATCTGACCATCATTTTACTCGTCATTATGCACTGCAGAAATTCATCATAGGAATGTTAACCAATTTCGGCAATATGACACTGGACAAAATACATAACACTTTGAAGGTAGACACAAAATTTTAAAATCTCGTCCACTTCCTGTTTCTACTATTAACATATTTTCTACTCATCGGTTTCTTCTAATATTATTTGTTCCAGATGTTCTGTGCCGAGCCATCGTATGATAAATCACTGCAGCAATTGCAGAGTTTTCTTTCGGGTCTAGTATCAGATGAAAAGCTTGAAATGAGAGATGGATTGTACTTGCTAAAAAAGTAACTGTTACTTAGGGTGACACATTATGCTGTTAGATTAAGGATGACAGGCAGTCAATCCAGTATGTATTCCTTTCTGGCAAAATTACTCCGATCAAATATATACAATTATTCTTGTGCCAGAAACCATAAACTCCACGATACCCGCGCCTGAAAAACCAATGATACTCGCTGTCCGATAAAATAGCTGCTACGCAGTGTGACGTGGGACTACTCCTGTAATAATCTTGGCACCTAGTGATCATTCATTACTCCGATAACTTCTCAACAAACTGGACAGCAGTTTGGTGCATACACACCATGCGGGCAAGGGCATGTACAATGGTGTAATACGCTGCTATAACTCAAAAGGCCAGTTCTTTTGGCAGCTTCAAAAATAAACCGTGTCCTCAGCTTATCCTATAAGCTGTCTCTCTTATTCATTGGAGCTTCTAAACTAGTTATGAGATAACTAATTTAGAAGTCTCAATAAACTTGAGGAGCGGTTTTTTTTAAGCTGGGGAGAGGCAGCTTATTTTTTAAGCCACCCAAAAGAACTGGCCCAAAGTCTGAAGAGGGCAAACGCAAAATTTTCACAATAACTACTAAGGTTACAAATACATCACACTTAACATCATGATCACATTTGATTTTTCTAGTTGCAATACAAGTGCCATTTGATGCTGAAATACACTATGCCAGGCATTTGACCATGTAAGGCCCCTCAAGTTCATAGCCCAGCTTGCGGTAGTAGTGGCGGGTTCCAACTCCTGAGATGACGGCCAGTTTCTTTGACCGATGCTCCTTACGAGCAATTCTCTCTGCTTCTTCCATCAGGAGCGTCCCATACCCCTGAAAATTGGTGATGGATGGAACAAATGTTAGCCAGCTGAAACAATCTAGCAGCAGAGCCATCGTAAATACCTGAATAATTAACTGAGAAAGGGTAGCCAACAATTACACCATGATAAAAGCCTAAGTGTGATCATGTTTAGCAAGTATTCATTCAGTAACTGTGCACTACTATTCTGAGCACAGCATGTATTCCAGGTATGATCATCTGAGCTCTGAGGGCAACTACAACACATAGCTGTTTGAGTAAGAGATTAACCTGGTGTTGCAGTTTCTCTGCATCACGACCATGCACAGGGACTGCTGTTCCGTAGACATGAAGTTCGCGGACAATTGAACACCTCCCTACGAGTTCAGGGCCTGTAACATTGCGGCCACATTTACGCAGGCGCAACAGGCCAATGAGGATATCCTGTAGGATTTAGAAAAAGAAATTGCGAACAATGTTACGCAAGATCAAAAGGATAGGAGACCCAGTGATAAACTATATGCGCCAGTAGCAATCTAAGGAGCTCACTATACAAGCAGAACAGAGTAAGATTTTCTTGGTACCAACAAGGCAATAACTAAGTAGAAAAATTCATAAAAAATTACCACCCAAGTAAAAGGAAATTGCATAAACCATAGCATTGGGAAAAAAATATGCCTATTCAGGAACACAAGCATAAGCCATAGCATATTTTCACATCCCAGCAGTGAACTGAATAGGCTGGCAAGCTGTTGAGTACCTGTCGTGTATCCTCATATGAAAGAAAGGTCTCCCAGCCATCATTTGCGGCATAATCACGCCTGACAAGCTCTACTTCATCAGGCCTGATCTTGTGATGAATATCCTGTATGGAGACGCACAAAGAGAATAATGAGGAGACATCGTTAATCAATTATAAGCACATAGCAGTGACTTCACAGAATCCCATATTTACCTGAATTCCAGCCTCTCGGGTTCTAACATCTCTGCATTTCAAGCCCAAGTCTTCCATTCGAGCCAAAGCAAGCTCACGCAGGTTACCTTTCTCAACACCAGAAGTAACAAGAGGCATAGGGATATCTCTCTGGACCCGATAGACTCGTGTCCATGGTGGTACCATCGACAGAATCCTTGCCACAATATCCACTAGCAGCTCTGGTGGGTAGTTTCTATACCTGCAACACAACAAATGTCACCAGTATATAAGTTCTCAATTCTCACTCTAAAACTTTTAGAACCAAAAGACTGATCATAAGATCAAGCAGGAAATAAAATATCAAGCACTGGATTAGATATAGTACCTTCCAGTTTTCCATAGCTCATAAAGACCAGTTCCACGAATCACAAGAGTTGGATAGATCTTTAGACCATCTGCTCGGAATGCTGGATTTTCAAAAAATTCTCTGAAACTTTCCATATCTCTCTCAACTCCAACATTAGGTAAATCAGGCATCATGTGCGCAACCACCTATCAACAGGTAAATCATCATGTATTAGGACAACTGCGCAAGTCATAACTCAAGCTAGAAGATAACTCATTTCTTAAATGAAGCTACAGTTCAAGCAACAAGTTAATTCACAAGAGGAATTAGAGGGCCGATGAGCAATAACCTTGAAACCAGCATCTTTTGCTAAAGAAAACAATCAGCAACAGCAGCTACTGTGTGGCCTCTGTTTGTGTCACGTGCAACGTCCTCATATGTACTCTGAACACCAATTTCTAAGCGGGTACAGCCATAAGATAGCATTTGCCGCAAATGAGGCCCCAGGCAATAATCAGGTCTCCTGGAATAAAAAGACTAATTAAATTAGATGTTTCATGGGAAAATCAAAGGGGATTTTCAAATGCAACCAAGAAGCATGGACAGATGTTGAATGAGCCTTACGTCTCAATTGTCATACCGATACATTTGACAGCACTATGTTCTGAATAACAAACCGCCTCCTCAACATTAGCAGAAGTATGCCCCGATAAAGCATCATGGAGATTTCTGATGAAATAATCACGATAATCAGCCGGTAATGACATGAAAGTCCCACCCATCAAAATGAACTCGACCTGCAAAAGAATATATTTGAATTACTTTGCACTCAGAATGCATCAAATATATGTAGATTAAGCATGAAATCACTCAAATCAAGATGAAATAGTTTCTTGGGCTAAGGACAAACCTTATCCGCGCTATGTCCAAGCCTTTTGAGCTGATCTATCCTGCTTCTGGCCTGCACATATGGATTGTACCTACAATTGCAAATTCAGATTAGTAAATATTTTTCAAAGCATATCTACAAAGCAGTCAAAATGATAATAGTAGTTGTATGGCTACATCACTCAACAGTCAAAACAACCTATGGCTCCAGATTTTCATGTGCAGAGATCAAATAGATCACTAGTGAACAACTAGAGAACATTGGTCGCACTAATTAACAGTCCAATGAGACCTTGCCCCTCACCCGTCTCACAGTCACATAGGTAGGATTCAGTTGCAATGCAAACTGAAGCATGCATTTTGTATTTCTAACAATGTGTTAACAGCATCAGTAGTAGTAAATCACCTTGCCCGGATGGCGCGCATGCTGGTGGGCTCGTATCCAGTGTAGGACTGGGTGCTGTACTCGAAGTCGGAGTCGGGGCCTCCCGGGCAGTAGACGCAGATGTTCCCCGTGGTGGCGATGTGGGGGCACCGGTGCGGCTTGGACATCACGGCGACCACCGCGATGCCCGAGGCCGTGCGCACGGGCTTGGCGCGCAGGCGGGGCAGCAGCGCCGCGCGGTCCGCCTCCGGCACGGCGGCGATCATCTCCACCAGCTTGGGCGCCCGGGCGAGCCCGTAGCGGCGGCACGCGGCCGACTTGAGCGCGTTGAGGTCCACGTCCTCCCCGCGGCGCGAGAGCTCGCCCATCTCCGACACGATCTCCGCGATGGCCCGCACCCTCGCCTCCTCCTCGGAAAGCCCCGCGGGCAGCACCACGCCCCCGCGCCCCGGCGTCGGCTTCCGGCGGCGCGGCTGGTCGGCCGCGGCTGCGGCTACGGCGGCGGCCATCGGGAAGGGTTTCGGCGAAGGGTTTTTTTTTGGCCTCGGAGGGACGAAACTGGAGTTGGGCTCGGCCGGTGTCTGGCCTTTGCCTTCTCTACCGGCCGGTTCGACAGTTCGAGACATCTCCGCCCAGCACAGCTGTCAGATCTCGAAACGGACGGTGCGGATGAGTACACGTGGAACCAGAATGTAAACAAGCTACAGGCCAGTAATTAAATTCTTCTGCTCACGGGAAAATCCTTCCTTCTCTGCTCTGCTCCCTCTGCTCTCTCTCTTCCCCCATCTCTTGCGGCAGAAGCAAAGCGAGGCGAGTCTGCGGCGGCGAGATGGACGGCGGCGGCGAGGAAGGGAAGCAGCAGCCGCAGCTGGTGCTGGCGCACAAGCTGTTCCTCCTCTCGCAGCCAGACGTGGACGACCTCGCCAAGGTCGGCCTCCGCGACGACGTCCTCGCCGCAGTGAAATCCGATGGTACCAAACCCCGCCTCCTCCTCGAATCTGCGTCCTCACCCGTGGGTTGGTTTTGGGGGGTCTGATTCCATCCGATGTGCTTGTTTTTCCCAGACATGGCGGCGTTGTACGAGTCGCTGGCGGCCGACGGCGTGCTGGAGATGGACGCGGCGCTGCTCGCGGAGATGCGCGGCCGGATCGAGGAGGAGACCAAGAAGTTCGACGAGAAGTGAGTAGATCTCTCCGGCCTACCCTTTTTCATGCTCGAATTTTAGGCTACTTTCTAGGGTTTCAAATATTAGTGTTGTTGCTGCATCTTAATATACTTCGACCACCCCAGGTAGATTATCTCATACTTTAGCCCTGAGAAACTCACAGTGTTACGAGCTCTAGACTGTTATTCATCCTGTTGTTCTTGATGCTCCTGTTGTTTCTGAGCATTATAATAACTAGTACTAACTAGTATTCGCCCTTCTAATATAGTCAAATTTGGATGTCTTAAAAAATGTCAGTTATGAGATATGAAGGAAATACTGAAATGTGCTTGTTCACGGTTACTGATGGACAACCATCTAGATCAGTAGTGGAACAGCGGTTGATAGTAAATAGAGAATTGATGTCTGCACAAACAAATCACTGATCTCGAGAAAGATCTGCAGTTTAAGCAGTCAGAAAATTTTCTGCAAAGATTGTTCCATTCCGCCCAAATGAAAATGTGCGCTCTTGTTATCGACTCTGAACTTCTGAAGTGCATTGCTTCTTTTCCTGCCTTAATATCACATTACTATACGTTCTGTTCGTTCTTGGTTTCTACTGATTAATATCACCTATCTATGCATAAAGGATCGCGGATGCTGAAGAGAATTTGGGTGAGAGCGAAGTGCGTGAAGCCCATCTAGCCAAATCCTTGTATTTCATAAGGGTTGGCGAGAAGGTATATATACATATCTACTGGATTTATCATTTTATTGTCGATGTGTTAGGTTGTCAATGTGTGTTTTATCATTTTATTGACCTAAATATCCACAAATTTAGGAAAAGGCGCTGGAGCAACTTAAAGTTACTGAAGGCAAAACTGTAGCTGTGGGGCAGAAGATGGACCTTGTTTTCTACACTTTACAGATTGGCCTTTTCCATATGGACTTCGATCTCATCTCAAAGTCCGTTGACAAGGCCAAAATGTAAGTATGAAGTCTTGTTGTTAAGCTATTTGCTACTGCACTTGTTTTGCATTATGATGTGTAGAATACTGAGCAACTTCCTTTCCTGATTGAAGCTTGTTTGAAGAGGGTGGTGATTGGGAGAGGAAGAACAGATTGAAAGTGTACGAAGGCTTGTACTGCATGGCCACTAGAAATTTCAAGAAGGCTACTAGCTTATTTTTGGATTCTGTTTCAACTTTCACAACTTATGAGTTGTTCCCCTATGATACATTCATCTTTTACACGGTCCTTACAAGTGTTATCACATTGGACCGCGTATCTCTGAAACAAAAGGTACATATTCATCTTGTCTCCTTCAAGTCTGCTTTGTTAGCTTGAATGTAGATATAGGATACCTAATTTAACAATAATGTTGACAGGTTGTAGACGCACCTGAGATCCTGGCTGTAATTGGCAAAGTACCTCACCTCTCGGAGTTTCTCAATTCCCTCTACGATTGTCAGTACAAGTCATTTTTTGTGGCATTCTGTAAGTGAATGATCGCTTTATCCTTTCATATATTCTTGCATTTATTCCGATGAGCAGTAATGCTTATTTGGTTGTTCTGGTGGGGTTAGCTCTTTGGATTTCTCATATATAGTCCACGTTTGCTTTCAGCTGGCCTGACGGAGCAGATCAAGTTAGACCGATACTTGCAACCACATTTCCGCTACTTCATGCGTGAAGTGCGCACTGTTGTCTACTCACAGTTCCTTGAGTCATACAAGAGTGTGACGATGGAAGCAATGGCTGCCTCATTTGGTGTGACAGTTGATTTTATAGACCAGTAAGAATTTCTGTCGATGTTATTCTGGCATGTCATCATCTCCTGGTGCTGATACTGTGTATGATAATTGATCCGGCTAACCTTTTCCGCCCAACACAGGGAGTTGTCACGCTTTATTGCTGCTGGGAAACTTCACTGCAAGATTGATAAGGTTGCTGGTGTCCTGGAGACTAACCGACCAGATGCACGGAATGCCTTCTACCAGTCGACCATCAAGCAAGGAGACTTCCTGCTGAATCGCATACAGAAGCTGTCGCGAGTCATTGACCTGTAGGCTTTCTTTGTGTGGAGGTCTGGAGCAGCTGCTTGGCACAACCCTACTCGAGCTTCCCGAGCGAGACTTTTGCTTTGGCTCCCGTGGAATACTGGCAGTATTGCATTTTGCGTTTTAAATCTGTCAAGGGGAAAGAGGGGTAGGGCTTTTTTCTCTTCAAAATCGGAGTATTTGACTTGTAACCTAACTATATGGATCGAGGGAACTGCAGACCATTGTTTGTAGACGGTTGCTTCCACGATGAATTCATCCATTTATTACAAGTCTGTGACCAGCGTGTTACCATTCTTCCTTCAAGAAAACGAGCATAATTGGAAACAAATACTTTGTGCTAACTGTTTCAAAAATTGCATAACTTTGCTGCACCAGCAAAAGTGAGGAATGCAAGATTGTACGAGGGTTCCTAATTGGTATTCCTCTTTCATGATTCTCTCTCACAACCCATTCCAACAAGGACGCCAATATATATCTGACATTCCCTGAAGGAGGTATAGGAACAGATGAACGTTTTCGTTCGCTCCAAAAAAAAAAAACATTCCAGCGAACGCTTCAGAATTGCCAAGCGAAGCAGATGAATTTACCATGCCATTGAATAAAATTTTGTCATGTTCTAGAGTAAAAATTGCCCCATGTTGTATGTGAAAATCTTAGAAGAATAATTGTCATGCGTTTTTAAGGATTTGTCATGATGCAAACATGAAGAATTGCCAGCCTAAAAAAAAGGAAAATGGTAAGAATTACCATGCTGGAGATTTGCCATGTACTCCGTCCGGTCCTTTTTACTCTGCACACTGGATTTGCCGAAAGTCAAACTTAGCTAAGTTTGACCAAATTTATATTAGAAATTATTAGCATCTATAATATCTAATAAATATAATATGAAAAATTCCGAGATGAATCTAATGATATTGGTGTTGTTATGTAAATGTCAATATTTTTTTATATAAACTTGGTCAAAGCTGAATAAGATTGACTTTAGACAAACCTAATATGCAGAGTAAAAATGACCGGAGGGAGTAGTTGAAAAGAAATGCCATGCTACATCAAGTACAATGGTTGCCGTTAATTTGTCATTCCGAAATGAATTCGCTCATATTGTCATCCTGAACAAACCATGTACTGCCATCACCATCAGCTCATAGTTCACTCGAAGAGGGACGTGGGAGCAAACGCTACGTTAATGTTCATTGGCGATGATTGCTGTTCTGCCGCACTGTTCCTATGGGCCCTTCGCATGACGACTTTCTGACTGTCTACTATAGCAAGTTTTATCCAGCTCCGGCTCCGACGAGGGAGGGGCGATGGCGGCGACGCGTCTTCGGCTCGCTTTAGTGCTTATAGTCATCATTAGATGTAATTTTTATTATTTCAAGTGTTCACTGTATTGCCATGATGGCAGCTCGCCTTCGGTTCGCTTCAGTGCTTGTAGTCGTCGGTAAATATAATTTTTATTATTTTTGATGTTCGTTGTATTGCCATGATTGAAGAGGTTCGCTTCAGTGCTTGTAGTCGTCGGTAAATATAATTTTTATTATTTTTGGTGTTCGTTGCATTGCCATGATTGAAGATGAATTGATTGAAAGTTTTCTCAAAAAAAAAAAAACATTGTGTTGATGTGCTGGATCAAACGTGCCTGAGGACGTTAGCTCGGAATGGCTGAAAATCTGACGTCAATTCTAACATTAGTGTTCCAACAATCAAGCTGTAAGCCAAACAAAACACAATACTAGCTCATACAAGGGCAACAACAAAATGATCATTGTCATTTAAGTAAACCACCCAAGAGCCTCAACAAAACCTGACGCTGTTTATTGGTCTATACGATAATCCTGACCCATGTCACGACACATGCCAAATATCACAGAAAATCTCATGTATGCATACCTTTTGATCATGCAGTCCTCACGAAACCAAATACACCCTACCCAGGGGAAGTCAACTCACCAACCAAGAAGAAAAAAGAAAAATCCAACACTACAACCACAGCCCGAGTTCCAGAGAATCAGTCGCGCATCGTTCAAAGGATCACGCGATCACGGTCGCTATGGGTATATTCTATTGACTGGATTTGCCGTTGGGTATACCCGAGGGGCTGCTCTCGCCGCCCATTTCCTCCAGGCGCTTCCACAGCGCTTCCCGCTTCGAACTGGACTCCTCCTGCTTGAGCTCGTCGTCATCGAACTTCTGCATGCACTCTCCGAAAAACGCGGAGTCATGATCGGTGAAGATCTTGCGCACATTCAGCGTCAGGCTCCGGACAGCTTGGTTCCAGTGACCGCGGGCATTTCTCTCGAGCGCGGGAAAGATGATGGGTAGTATCACCTTGTAATTCTGCTTGATTAAGTTCTCAATGTGGTCATTGTTCCATAGAAACAGTGCTCGCTCTGCCACCTGGAAACAGATAACGAGAAATGTGGAGGTTAGGCAATATGTTTTTCTGAATATGCATGTGTTACAACTTCACAAACAAGTTCAGTTTACAGATCCCACCAATTACCTATGGATGTAGCTACAGGAACGTTCAGTAAGCTATTAACTGTCCAGTAAACTCACACAGCTAGGCAAAAAACCAAGACTACCATCAAGTATTAAACCTCTATATGTTCTAGTGGATCGCAGTAATTAAAGCCTTAAAGGTTGAGGCCATTTAGATCATGAGAACCCCTGTGGCACAGCACAGAATAATTCATCAAGAGTATGATAGCAGGCGGAAAGGAAATCATAAATCCAAACTGTACAAAATGTGTAAGACCTGTTTCAGACATGACTCCAGCAAGGATTGACATCAAATATATATGAGAAGGCTTTAACTATCCGAAACTAATGAACATGGTGTTCTTCACTAAAAGGGTACTTTCAGAAGACACCTAACGCCGCATGATAAGTTCAACTCAAAAGAACAGAAAAAGGTAATTTACATTAGGAGTTATTAGTAACAGATATTTTTCAAGCAATATGTAAACTAAAGGACTGCCACACTAGTCTGATTACAACTGATTCATTAGATCATTTTCTATAAGGCTTCCATGCAAGAGAACAAAAGGTGCAGTAATGTAAAGAAGAAAATGAACAAATTAGTGATGTATCATCTCAGATAAGAAGTTGATAGCATCTAACAAAGTGTTCTTATTTCCTGGTACCCATAAACAAATGCTCAGAAGTGGATCAAAGAAAAATATTGTCTATATTCATTTTGCGATACAGAATTACAGATTAGCGTATGCTCAAAACAACCAAAATCCATTTGCATAGTTTAGAACAAAAAATACCCACATGATGCACAGGAAGGGTAGTAAACAAGGCATGCGAAGATTGCCCACGTTAATCTTTTCATACCCAGGGAACAAAATTATAACTAATGTAATCTGTTAAGCCATCAATGTTGATATACAGATGAACAGCAAGTCAACAACAGAATCATAAACTTAAGGCAGTAAAGGGCATATATGGACTACGACCAGAACCAATAAAGACCGGTGAAGTAGAAATGCATGCAAACTTAAGTATAGATTTAACCTGGAAGTGTGAGCTGTTCATGCTACTGGCAATCTGACGGAAGAGCGGCACCATGCATCTTTGGAACTCTGCAAGCTAGTTTGCCTCTAAAACCTCTTCTAGCTCACCCAAGAACATCACCTCCTTTGAGCTGTTGGTTATAGGCCAATACTTGAGCAAGCCCCTAATAACAGTGTCAGCAAGTTTGCAGTCCTTCTCAACAAACTGTGTGATGCAATACGATAGCTGCTGATGGTACATTGCTACACATTTTGGCTTATGAAGCGGGATCAGCGCACGGAGAAGGAACAATTTGTGCTCTTCTTTAAGTGGCAGGGCAAAACCATTAATTATACTGCCCAAGATCTCCAGCAGCTCTGCAATACCGTTATGCTTTTCCGTTTCAAATATAAATCTGTAGAAGATGTTGTTGATTGCTTTCCTGATGAATGGGCGATGCACCATGAATTTACCATATATTCGATGGAGTATTGTCTTGAGATAGTCCCTTTCCCTGGGGTCTTCAGAGTCAAAAAGATCTAGTAGCTTGAGAATGAAGGAATGGTCTATGTATCTCTTGGCCAGCTTTGCATCTGTCTCTTCATGACGCTACAAATCTCAAGAAAACCTCATAAACGATCTGCAGGTGTGACCATGCTGGATCCATGAGAGGCTCTTCTTCCTCCATATCAACTCCTTCGATGGCCTTGTTCTCACGAGGAGTGGGATTCGAGCTCCGGAACAAGTTAATTGCAACCATCTTGCTGATCTCCAACATGATGACCTCTGAGAACTTTCCATTTGCAGAAGTGACATAATCAACAAGCTCCATAAGCGTCTGCCGCTTCATCTCCTTCTCCTTCAGGTTCTTGGTCGGATCGGCGAAGTCGTACACAGCACAGCACAGGGTGGCCTTTCTGACAAACAGATTCTGCTTCTCCGAGACCGGCACGTCCTTGAACGCCGGCAGCGGCTCGTTGGAGTGATACACCACAGCCCCATTCATCGCCGAACTAGAAGCGGAGCCAGCTGGTGGCAGGTGCTCCCCATTTCCTGCTCTCTTATTCCCACCAGGCTCCACACTCCTTGCCACGCTGTAAGAGTTGGACGGCTCGTTGCCGTTGGCCGTGGCGGCATCCCGGCCATCGCCTGCCTTCCCTGTCTTCTTGGGCAGCCTGCCAAGGATCTGTTTAATCATCTTGTACTACCACAGACAACCTATGGCCACACCCAAAACCCTAGCAGTCAGTATCCCAGCACCACAAATCAGCAGCAGGAACGAAGAGGGATCTAGGCGAACCCCCACAGCTCCTGAACTCACCCCACAACAGGCAACAGCACAAGAAAGATCTCCAAGCAGCCGCCGGGTAGGAGACAAACCCTGGCACCACGGACCCGAGCCGCCGGCACGGCCAGATCACTGGCACAAATACGGATCAGGCCTCGTCCAGGAGGCGCTCCACCAGCCGGACGGCGGCAGATCAGGCGACGCCCCCATCGCCACACCCTCCCTCCACCTTGCAGAATAAATAAATACGGAATCTTTCGGCTCCACCGGCCGCCAAATCCAGGATCCAAGAACCGGCGGCGGAGGACGGGAGTGGCGAGATTGAGTGGGAAGGGAAGGGGGAGAGGCAACCTTTTGTTGGGGGTGGCTGGAGCTGGAGGGGGAGCTGTGCCTGTGCTTGCCTTTCCCCGGCCTTCCTCTGGATTTGAGAGGGGTCGAGGTCCCCAAAAGTGGCAAAAGGGGGAAGAAGGGGGACGGAGAGGGAGGAGTAGGAGGAGTAAAAGTTCGTGCAGCGGGCGCCGGGCGGAGAGCGTGGGAGTCGGAGAGCAACAAAGGGCAAGCAAATCCAGACAGGGAGCCAGCCAAGGGAGACTGGGGGCAGAGTATTTTACCCCAACTGGCTGGCAGCTGGGTGAGTGCAATTAATTGCCTTGTTCTTGCCTGATTTTGCCCTCGCCGGGAAGTGGGAGCCTTCATGGGTGTTGGCGCAAGAGTAGGCCACGCCTTCTTTGTTTTTTAATGAATTTTCTTTTTCTTTTTTTGCGGGTCTTTTAATGATTTTACGTTTATTAAGGGCTGATTTATTTGTGCTCTACTAGTATTTGGGGTGAATACAAAAAGAAAAATCAGGGAGGAAAAGATATACTACTAGTAGTACTACCAAATACTAGCATTGTACCGAGCACGAGCTGCAAAAGTCCACTGGATTTGGATAAAGAAATCGCATCGAGATGATCTCAAGGGAAAGGAAAGAAATCACCCCGGGTAGCTGAAAGAGGCCACGTCACTGGTACTACCCGGCACCGATTCAAAGGCAAAAGCAGAATGGCTCGTCTCCTGCGTGTGTCCGTACTGCCTATGCGCATCTTCCTGCATAGGACCGGGGACTACTCCTGTCATCGTTTCAGTACAAACCAACCCAGTCCCCAAGAATGATTAGGTTTGTTTAGGGCATCTTCAACGAACCCGTAAATTTCCTCTCGCATCTATCGTACAAAGGGACCAGTCAGCGGACATGGATGCGGAAGATAAACATCCAACGTTGCATACATTTCAAACAATAAATCGGATGAAATTCGTGCAAGCAAGGCGGAATCATATAAACATGACGAATATAATACAAACCGGACAAAAACGATTACATTTTGGATATATTTTCAACTAAAAAGGTAAAATTATGTGCGGCAACCCGCTAACCGGATTGTCGGGAGCCCCGGAGGCATATTCTTTCTCCGCCTCTTCACAATGAAGAGGCAATAATAAAGTTGTTATTTATATTTCCTTATATCATGATAAATATTTATTATTCATGCTAGAATTGTATTAACCGGAAACTTGATACATGTGTGAATACATAGACAAAACAAAATGTCCCTAGTATGCCTCTACTTGACTAGCTCGTTTATCAAAGATGGTTATGTTTCCTAACCATAGACATGTGTTGTCATTTGATGAACGGGATCACATCATTAGAAGAATGATGTGATGGACGAGACCCATCCGTTAGCTTAGCATAAATGATCGTTTAGTTTTATTGCTATTGCTTTCTTCATGACTTATACATGTTCCTCTAACTATGAGATTATGCAACTCCCGAATACCGGAGGAACACCTTGTGTGCTATCAAACGTCACAACGAATCGGGTGATTATAAATATGCTCTACAGGTGTCTCCGAAGGTATCTGTTGGGTTGGCATAGATCAAGATTAGGATTTGTCACTCCATGTATCGGAGAGGTATCTCTGGGCCCTCTCGGTAATCCACATCACTATGAGCCTTGCAAGCAATATGACTAATGAGTTAGTTACGGGGTGATGCATTACGGAACGAGTAAAGAAACTTGCTGGTAACGAGATTGAACTAGGTATGAGGATACAGACGACCGAATCTCGGGCAAGTAACATACCGATGACAAAGGGAACAACGTATGTTGTTATACGGTTTGACCGATAAACATCTTCGTAGAATATGTAGGAGCCAATATGAGCATCCATATTCCGCTATTGGTTATTGACCGGAGATGTGTCTCGGTCATGTCTACATAGTTCTCGAACCCGTAGGGTCCGCACGCTTAACGTTCGATGACGATTTGTGTTATGAGTTTATGTGATTTTATGACCGAAGGTTGTTCGGAGTCCCGGATGAGATCATGGACATGACGAGGAGTCTCGAAATGGTCGAGAGGTAAAGATCGATATATTGGAAGGCTATATTCGGACATCGTAAAGGTTCCGAGTGATTCGGGTATTTTTCGGAGTACCGGAGAGTTACGGGAATTCGCCGGGGGAAGTAGTGGGCCTTAATGGGCCATACAGGAAAGGAGAGAAGGGCCTCAAGGGTTGGTCACGCGCCCCCCATGGCAAGTCCGAATTGGACTAGGTAAGGGGCGGGCGCCCCCCTCTCTTTCCTTCTCCCTCTCCTACTCCTTCCCTCTCTCCCCTTTTGAAAAACGAAGGGGACTCCAACTAGGATTGGGAATCCTAGTTGGACTCCCCCTATAGGCGTGCCCCTCCTAGTCCGGCCTCCTCCTCCTCCTCCCTCCTTTATATACGTGGGCAGGGGGCACCCCAAAGGCACTCAAGATTTGTCTTAGCTGTGTGCGGTGCCCCCCTCCACAGTTACACACCTCGGTCATATCGCCGTAGTGCTTAGGTGAAGCCCTGCACTGGTAACTTCATCATCACCGTCACCACGCCGTCGTGCTGACGGAACTCTCCCTCGGCCTCAACTGGATCAAGAGTTCAAGGGACGTCACCGAAATAACGCGGTGCAGATCGCGGAGGTGTCGTATGCTCAAGATTTGGATTGGTTGGACCGCGAAGACGTTCGACTACATCAACCGCATTACTAAACGCTTCCTCTTTCGGTCTACGAGGGTACGTGGACATACTCTCCCCGCTTGTTGCTATGCTTCTCCTAGATAGATCTTGCGTGATCGTAGGAATTTTTTTTAAAAATACTACGTTCCCCAACAGTGGCATCCGAGCCAGGTCTATGCGTAGATGTTATATGCACGAATAGAACACAAAGAGTTGTGGGCGATAATAGTCATACTGCTTACCGGCATTTCATACTTTGATTCGGCGGTATTGTTGGATGAAGCGGCCCTGACCGACATTACATGACCGCGTTCATGAGACTGGTTCTACCACCGTGCTTTGCACACAGGTGGCTAGTGGATGTCTTTCTCCAACTTTAGTTGAATCGAGTGTGACTACGCCCGGTCCTTGTTGAAAGTTAAAACAACACACTTGACGAAAAAGTGTTGTGGTTTTGATGCGTAGGTAAGAACGGTTCTTGATAAGCCCGTAGCAGCCACGTAAAACTTACAACAACAAAGTAGAGGACATCTAACTTGTTTTTGTAGGGCTTGCTGTGATGTGATATGGTCAAGACGTGATGATATATAAATTATTGTATGAGATGATCATGTTTTGTAAAAGTTATCGGCAACTGGCAGGAGCCTTATGGTTGTCGCTTTATTGTATGAAATGCAATCGCCATGTAATTTCTTTACTTTATCACTAAGCGGTAGCGATAGTCGTAGAAGCAATAGTTGGCGAGACGACAACGATGCTTCGATAGAGATCAAGGTGTCAAGCCGGTGACGATGGTGATCATGATGGTGCTTTGGAGATGTAGATCAAAGGCACAAGATGATGATGGCCATATCATATCACTTATTTGATTGCATTTGATGTTTATCTTTTTATGCATCTTATTTTGCTTAGTACGGCGGTAGCATTATAAGATGATCTCTCACTAAATTTCAAGGTACAAGTGTTCTCCCTGAGTATGCACCATTGCGACAGTTCGTCGTGCCGAGACACCACGTGATGATCGGGTGTGATAAGCTCTACGTTCACATACAACGTGTGCAAGCCAGCTTTGCACATGCAGAATGCTCGGGTTAAACTTAACGAGCCTAGCATATGCAGATATGGCCTCGGAACACTGAGACCGAAAGGTAGAGCATGAATCATATAGTAGATATGATCAACATAGTGATGTTCACCATTGAAAACTACTCCATCTCATGTGATGATCGGACATAGTTTAGTTGATATGGATCACGTGATCATTTAGATGACTAGAGGGATGTCTATCTAAGTGGGAGTTCTTTAGTAATATGATTAATTGAACTTTAATTTATCATGAACTTAGTCCTGATAGTTATTTTGCATGTCTATGTTATTGTAGATCAATAGCTCGCGTATAGCTTTCCTATTTTATTTTTGATATGTTCCTAGAGAAAAATAAGTTGAAAGATGATAGTAGAATGATGCAGACTTGGTCCGTGATCTGAGGATTATCCTCATTGCTGCATAGAAGAATTATGTCCTTGATGCACCGCTAGGTGAAAAAATTATTGCATGAGCAGATGCATACAGTATGAATGTTTGACAAGCTCGGTATGATGACTACTTGATAGTTTAGTGTAGCATGCTTTACGGCTTAGAACCGGGACTTAAAAAATATTTTGAAATGTCACGGAGCATATGAGATGTTCCAAGAGCTGAAATTGGTATTTCAGACTCATGCCCGAGTCGAGAGGTATGAGACCTCTGACAAGTACTTTGCCTACAAGATGGAGGAGAATAGCTCAACCAGTGAGCATGTGCTCATAATATCTGAGTACTACAATCGCTTGAATCAAGTGGGAGTTAATCTTCCAGATAAGATAGTGATTGACAGAGTTCTCTAGTCACTATCACCAAGTTACTGGAACTTCATGATGAACTATAATATGCAAGAGATGACGAAAACGATCCCCCGAGCTCTTCGCGATGCTGAAATCGGCGAAGGTAGAAATCAAGAAAAGCATCAAGTGTTGATGGTTGACAAGACCACTAGTTTCAAGTAAAAGGGCAAGGGAAAGAAAGGGAACTTCAAGAAGAATGACAAGCAAGTTGCCACTCCCATGAAGAAGCCCAAAGCTAGACCCAAGCCTGAAACCGAGTGCTTCTACTGCAAAGAAAATGGTCACTGGAAGCGGAACTGCCCCAAATACTTGGCGGATAAGAAGGATGGCAAATTGAACAAAAGTATATAAGATATACATGTTATTGATGTGTACTTTACTAGTATTCATAGTAGCCCCTGGGTATTTGATACTGGTTCAGTTGCTATGATTAGTAACTTGAAACAGGAGTTAGGAAATGAACAGAGACTAGTTGAGGGCAAGGTGAAGATGTGTGTTGGAAGTGATTCCAAGGTTGATAAGATCACCATCGCACACTCCCTTTTTCCTTCGGGATTAGTATTGGAACTAAATAAATATTATTTGGTGTTTGTGTTGAGCATAAATATGATTGGATCACGTTTATAGTGATATTGTTATTCATTTAAGTTAGAAAATAATTGTTGTTCTGTTTACATGAATACAACCTTCTATGGTCTTACATCCAATGTAAATGGTTTACTGAATCTCGATCACAGTGATACACATAATATTGATGCCAAAAGATATATGTTTAATAATGATAGTGCAACTTATTTGTGTCACTGCCGTTTAGGTCATATCGGTGTAAAGCGCATGAAGAAACTCCATGTGGATGGACTTTTGGAATCACTTGATATGAATCATTTGATGCTTGCGAACCATGCCTCATGGGCAAGATGACTAAGACTCCGTTCTCAAGAACAATGGAGCGATCCACTGACTTATTGTAAATAATACATACCGATGTATGCGGTCCGATGAGTGTTGAGGCTCGCGGCGGTATCATTATTTTCTGACATTCGCAGATGATTTGAGCAGATATGGGTATATCTACTTGATGAAACACAAGTCTGAAACATTTGAAAAATTCAAAGAATATCAGAGTGAAGTGAAAAATCATCGTAACAAGAAAATAAAGTTTCTACCATCTGATCGCGGAGGCAAATATTTGAGTTACGAGTTTGGCCTTCATTTAAAATTGTGGAATAAGTTTCACAACTCACGCCACCTAGAACACCATAGCGTAATGGTGTGTCCGAACGTTGTAACCGTACTTTATTAGATATGGTGCGAGTTATGATGTCTCTTACCGATTTACCACTATCGTTTTGGGGTTATGCATTAGAGACAGTTGCATTCACATTAAATAGGGCACATCTAAATCCGTTGAGACGACACCATATGAACTGTGGTTTAGCAAGAAACCTAAGCTATCGTTTCTTAAAGTTTGGGGTCGTGATGCTTATGTGAAAAAGTTTCAACCTGATAAGCTCGAACCCAAATTGGAGAAATGGTCTTCATAGGATACCCAAAGGAAACTGTTGGGTACACCTTCTATCATAGATCCGAAGGTAAGATATTCGTTGCTTAGAATGGATCCTTTCTAGAGAAGAAGTTTCTCTCGAAAGAAGTGAGTGGGAGGAAAGTAGAACTTGATGAGGTAGTTGTACCTTCTCCCAAATTGGAAAGTAGTTCATCACAGAAATCAGTTCGATGATGCCTACACCAATTAGTGAGGAAGTTAATGATGACGATCATGAAACTTGAGATCAAGTTACTACCGAACCTCAGAGGTCAAACAGAATATGTTCCGCACTGCAGTCGCATGTAATCCTATTCTGGGAGTCATGTTACTAGACCATGACGAACCTATGAACTATGGGGAAGCGATGATGAGCCCGGATTCCGCGAAATGGTTTGAGGCCATGAAATCTGAGATGGGGTCCATGTATGAGAACAAAGTATGAACTTTGATTGACTCGCCCGATGATCGGTGAGCCATTAAGAATAAATGGATCTTCAAGAGGAAGACGGATGCTGATAGTAGTGTTACTATCTACAAAGCTCCAATTGTCGCAAAAGGTTTTCGACAAGTTCAAGGTGTTGTCTATGATGAGATTTTCTCACTCGTATCGATGCTTAGAGTCTGTCCGAATCATGTTAGCAATTGCCGCATTTTATGAAATTTGGCAAATGGATGTCAAAACTGCATTCCTTAATGGATATCTCAAAGAAGAGTTGTATATGATGCAACCAAAAGGTTTTGTCGATCCTACAGGTGCTGACAAAGTGTGCAAGCTCCGGCGATCCATTTATGGATGGTGCAAGACTCTCGGAGTTGGAATATATGCTTTGATAGTGTGATCAAAGCATATGGTTTTATACAAACTTTTAATGAAGCCTGTATTTACAAGAAAGTGAGTGGGAGCACTACAACCTTTCTGATAAGTATATGTGAATGACATATTGTTGATCGGAAATGATGTAGAATTTTCTGGAAAGCATAAAGGAGTGTTTGAAAGGAGTTTTTCAAAGAAAGACCTCGGTGAAGCTGCTCACATATTGAGCATCAAGATCTATAGAGATAGATCAAGGCGCTTGATAAGATTTTTCAATGAATACATACCTTGATAAGATTTTGAAGTATTTCAAAATGGAACAGTTAAAGAAGGAGTTCTTGCCTGTGTTGCATGGTGTGAAGTTGAGTAAGACTCAAAGCCCGACCACGATAGAAGATAGAGAGAGAATGAAAGTCATTCCCTATGACTCAGCCATAGGTTCTATAAAGTATGACATGCTGTGTACCAGACCTATTGCATACACTGCCCTGAGTTTGGCAAGGGAGTACAATAGTGATCTAGGAGTAGACCACTGGACATTGGTCAAAAATTATCCTTAGAGGACTAAGGAAATATTTCTCGGTTATGGAGGTGATAAAGAGTTCGTCGTAAAGAGTTACGTCGATGCAAACTTTTACACCGACCCAGATGACTCTGAGTCTCAATCTGGATACATATTGAAAGTGGGAGAAATTAGCCGGAGTAGCTCCATGCAGAGCATTGTAGACATAGAAAATTTGCAAAATACATACGACTCTAAAAGTGACAGACCCATTGACTAAGCTTATCTCACAAGCAAAACATGATCACACCTTAGTACTCTTTGGGTGTTAATCACATAGCGATGTGAACTAGATTATTGACTCTAGTAAAACCCTTTGGGTATTAGTCACATGGCGATTGAACTAATCACACGGTGATGTGAACTATTGGTGTTAAATCGCATGGCGATGAGAACTAGATTACTGACTCTAGTGCAAGTGGGAGACTGAAGGAAATATGCCCTAGAGGCAATAATAAAGTTGTTATTTATATTTCCTTATATCATGATAAATGTTTATTATTCATGCTAGAATTGTATTAACTGATACATGTGTGAATACATAGACAAAACAAAGTGTCCCTAGTATGCCTCTACTTGACTAGCTCGTTTATCAAAGATGGTTATGTTTCCTAACCATAGACATGTGTTGTCATTTGATGAACGGGATGACATCATTAGGAGAATGATGTGATGGACGAGACCCATATGTTAGCTTAGCATAAATGATCGTTTAGTTTTATTGCTATTGCTTTCTTCATGACTTATACATGTTCCTCTGACTATGAGATTATGCAACTCCCGAATACCGGAGGAACACCTTGTGTGCTATCAAACGTCACAATGTAACTGGGTGATTATAAAGATGCTCTACAGGTGTCTCTGAAGGTGTTTGTTGGGTTGGAATAAATCAAGATTAGGATTTGTCACTCCGTGAATCGAAGAGGTATCTCTGGGCCCCTCTCGGTAATGCACATCGCTATAAGCCTTGCAAGCAATGTGACTAATGAGTTAGTTACAGGATGATGCATTACGAAACGAGTAAAGAGACTTGCCGGTAACGATATTGAAATAGTATGAGGATACCGACGATCGAATCTAGGCCAAGTAACATACCGATGACAAAGGGAACAACGTATGTTTTTATGCGGTTTGACCGATAAAGATCTTCATAAAATGTGTAGGAGCAAATATGAGCATTCAGGTTCCGCTATTGGTTATTGACCGGAGATGTGACTCGGTCATGTCTACATAGTTCTCGAACCCGTAGGGTCCGCACGCTTAACGTTTGATGATGATTTGTATTATGAGTTTATGTGATTTGATGACCGAAGGTTGTTTGGAGTCCCGGATGAGACCACGGACATGACGAGGAGTCTCGAAATGGTCGAGAGGTAAAGATTGATATATTGGAAGGCTATATTCGGACATCGGAAAGGTTCCGAGTGATTCGGGTATTTTTCGGAGTACCGAAGAGTTACGGGAATTCGTCGGGGGAAGTAGTGGGCCTTAATGGGCCATACGGGAAAGGAGAGAAGGGCCTCAAGGGTTGGTCGCGCGCCCCCATGGCAAGTCCGAATTGGACTAGGGAAGGTACGGCGCGCCCCTCTCTTTCCTTCTCCCTCTCCTCCTTCCCTCTCTCCCCTTTTGGAAAAGGAAGGGGACTCCTAGTTGGAGTCCCCTTATAGGCACGTCCCTCCTAGGCCGCCCTCGTCCTCCTCCCTCCTTTATATACATAGGCAGGGGGCACCCCAAAGGCACTCAAGATTTGTCTTAGCCGTGTGCGGTGCCCCCCTCCACAGTTACACACCTCGGTCATATCGTCGTAGTGCTTAAGTGAAGCACTGCGCCGGTAACTTCATCATCACCGTCACCACTGTGACGCCCAGATAATTAAGCTACAGTAATCCCTCGCTAATGGTGCCATGTCATCAGCATTACTGCTGCTAATCCTCGCTTGATCCAAGTCTTAGTTCAAACTCAAATTCAAATTAAAGCCCAAAATTCAAATTTCTCAAACACGCAAAATAAAATGTTCAAAGTGTGGAAAATATTCCATAACTAATTATAGTGGTGACCCAGAATTTTTATAAAGTGATTAATTGCACTAAACTAAATAAACATTGGCTAAAATAATAATTTAAATGCTTTTAAAATTTATAAAAATGCTAAACTATTCTTTTTAAACCTCAAACTGTTATTCGAAGTGGCATAAGTTACTAGTGTTGAATTAGGGGCTAGTGTTGTATTTTGTAAAACTAAAACTATAATAAAACTAAATAGAAAACAGAAAATGTAAAAAGAAAAGACAATGCAGAGTAAATAAAAAGAGAAAAGCCTCCCTTGCCCCCTTGGGCCTCGGCCCACCAGGGACAGGCCCAGCTCCCCTCCCTGGGTCGCCTTATCCCCCTGTTCCCCCGACCGGGATCGCTGACGTTGTCCTGGACTAAGGGGTACTCACCACGTCGTCTCCCGATCTGTTAGATTAGGCCGAGGACCCCCATGGCCGTATACTCATGGGCCAGTCCGGACAGCTGCCGCGTACAAGGAAGATTCCATAAGACTTGGCGATCAAGACAAGGACTCCTCCCCACCGGCGTATTCGGCTAGGACTCTTGTTATCCTAGGCCTCCGGTGCATTATATAAACTGAGGCCAGGCTAGTCGATAGAGACAACAACAATCATACCATAGGCTAGCTTCTAGGGTTTAGCCTCTACGATCTCGTGGTAGATCTACTCTTGTACTACCCATATCTTCAATATTAATCAAGCAGGAAGTAGGGTTTTACCTCCATCGAGAGGGCCCGAACCTGGGTAAACATCTGTGTCCCTTGCTTCCTGTTACCATCAGCCTAGACGCACAGATCGGGACCCCCTACCCGAGATCCGCCGGTTTTGACACCGACATTGGTGCTTTCATTGAGAGTTCCACTGTGCCGTCACCGTAAGGCTCGATGGCTCCTTCTATCATCGGTAACGATGCGGGTCCAGGGTGAGGTTTTCCTCCCTGGACAGATCTTCATATTCGGCGGCTTCGCACTGCGGGCCAACTCGCTTGGCCATCTGGAGTAGATCGAGAGCTACGCCCCGCCACCGTGTCGATTCGGAAACTTGAACTACACTGCCGACGTCCGCGGAGACTTGATCTTCGACGGATTCGAACCCATGCTGGTCGCCCGCCACGGTCACGACGAGCATGATTTAGCTCTGCCGTCGGACAGTGTTCGGGAGATCACACCTGCAACTACTCCGGCCCTCAATCCGGAGCGAATCGCGCCATCCGAGGACGGGTGGATAGACCCCGCCACGGGGGCCGCACACTCATCGGCAATAGAGTCGAACACAGACTTCGCCTCCAATAAAGTCTGTGCCATCGGACCCTCGGACTCGTCTCTGGCTATAGGCTCCGAACTGCGCGCATCCGTGCCTATCGAATCTGATTGGGTACTGATTATGGAGTTCACCTCCGCGGATACCTTTTAGCACTCGCCCTTGGGCGATGTGCTAAGTTTGTTGAAATCTCTCTCCCTGTTAGGAGACTCCCGACCGAACTATGTCCGACATTGACCACGTCGCGACCTGCCTTAGCGGGGCTGCGCTGTTGCTTCTTCAATCCGATGTCCATCACGCCGACCTACTTCGACTCATCGGCTGACATTGAGGCTTCGACATCTCGGCTGGACCGGGGGCTTCATCATCTCTTCATCAACCTACTCCGGTGACTTTGGCGTTACCAGCCGACCAGCTTCGTCACGATTAGCTAGACCGAGGGCTTTGCCTCGACAAGCCAACCTTTGCCAGCATTGCCAGGCCGTCGCTTTATCGCCCATCAGGCAATGGGTGTGCGGATCGAGTCCCAATTTTGGGAATCACCTTCCTTCGGATTGCTACAACAAATAAACGAGGTGCTATTAATCCTAGTATTTTTTGCTTGTTTGGGTTCATTTTTTCCAAGGAATTATTAGTCCAGTTTGTCCATCATATGTACACAGGTCTGTCAAATGGTGGCCGCATTAACAACGATCGCATGGTGGTTCGGTCAGTTTTCATACATAGTCCAGCGGACACCGCATCCAGAACTCGGACCGACCTGTGAATTCAGGCTTTGCCACGCCTTAATCGCATTACGTTGACGCCCTGCATCGACATTGACTTCGGCGCCATGCCATATTTCTTTTATTACTCACTTTGCATAAATTATTTATTATGCAATGATTTTTTATTATTACTATTATCTCCGGTTTGCACTATTTTTTGTGCACAGGAAAAGGATCCAGCCGGACTATATCCTTTGGCGTCACCTCGACTGGACGGGGGGCTTCGTCAACACTTCATTACCCCATGCCGGGGACTTCGGCATCACTCTGCCAGCCTGCATTGACCGTGCCATGTCACCACTTCGGAGTGCCGAGCTTTTTGCTCCGCCACCTCGGGACCGGCTTGGGGGATGGAACCTTGTCCCGCATCAAGCTCGGACCGCGTCATCAATACCGAACACATTAACCAGCTAAGTTGCCTTCATGCTCAAAGTTTTAAATTTTTAATTTATGTTCGGTTCGACCAAGCATTATACTTTTTTTTGGAAAAAAGTAGCTTGTAAATTTTTTTCCTTGTCCAAACTTTGTTTGTGACGCACAAATTCTAATACCCCGTTTACTTGGGGCTCCTTGCTGGAGCTTTTCCTCTTGCATATGATTATACTTATGCAACCGTTTCCTTGTTCGTGTATTACGCCACAATATGCACCATATTGACCTAAGTGATTTGCAAGCTGGGTTGCCTTGCTCCTGTGTTTACCCCTACGTTCCCGATTGTTCGGCTAGGGAGTAAAGGGAGCACCTCTGCGATTGTCATGATCGGGTCACCCGAGCCGAACCTCGACTGGTGAAGCCGAAAGCTAGCGCTCTTCTTTGTTTTCAATTATGGTTGGCACAACGGAACTCATGATTACAAAAATCTATTGCACAAGTCTCATAGTAACAATGAGCACCGAAGAAAGGTATCGGTGGGGGTACTATTTTCTTCGAAGATGCTTCTTACACTTCGTCAGTAATATAGCATAAGTTCCCTGAGCGCGCTTTGTCTGTTACAGCCTTATGGCCTGATTGCCTGGTTATTGGAAACACCGTCGATATTCTCGACAGGTGGAGTACATAACACTTTTCGGACCTTGACCGAAGAGGGAGAAGCCGACGGTCGGTTAAGACACGTTTAAAGTTCAGGTGAACATAGATATGATATAAGTACTTCGGTACATACAATAATTATACATAAAATTCTTTTACCCAAGTCACGTGGGGGCTCTGAAATTAGTATGAGCTATTTTTCTTCTTGGTCGTTGCAAAGTTTTTTTTCTATCACTCCTTTCTCGATGCAAGTGCGTGGTCAATAGCCGGATAGCCTTGCTTCTCTCTAAATCCGCTCGAGTGCAGTTTGCTAAACTAGCCTCGGAGAAGCACTCCGCCTTCGGGATAAGGAGGTTGAAGCCATAGTCTGACCCACTTGAAGTCTTGAGATAGGATGTGTCATGTTAAAGCACGACAGAAGCACCTTTTTTCCAATTTTCGGATTGGCACCGAACACTTGATCTAGTTCGGACATTAAACTTTTGAATAAGTTTTTTGGCTTTTCGAGCCTATGGCACTTTTAAACTATTTGTGTGTTTCCAGCATTAGTCTCGCAGTGCAACGCCGGACACCTTTAGGGATTCGGCAAAAACATTCTCGGATATTGCTTTATATGCATCAGTTTCAATTGTGCCTTGATCAATAGTTGGGTTGCCCGGCTCCTGTGCTTACCTCCTATGTTCCGCTTTGTTCGGCTAGGTGTGCAAAGGGAGAACCACTGCGATTGTGCTTCCAGTTCGCATGGTCAAGCACCTCAGTGGAGAAAGCCGAAAACTGACTGTCACCATAGGCGTAAACTGGTCAACGATCTGATGACTATGTTGAATGACGGGTCGTTCATAACATTGGCCAAAGTGTTTACGGCTTGACCTCGGATGTCGCCGAACACTAACCGGGGGCTCATAGCTAGCTTCCCAGTTTAAAGCTCCTATGACTAAGCGAAAGTTATAAAGCCCGCATATCTGATTGCCTCGTTTCCGCTAACACAACCGCCTTCGGGCACCGAGACGTCGGCTAAGGGTTGTTTTGTTAGTGCGGAAACACCCTGTGTAGTATCTACCAAGGGGTATAAGCCGACGATGGGCCACTTTCAACTGATAAATGGTCGCAATGGAGTCAAAATAATGATGTAAAATACTTGGGTACATAGAATCATTACACATAATCTGTGATTTTACTCTGGATATCGATCCTTAATTCAGCCACCCGTGCCCACATTAAGGCTCGGGGGCTACTGGGCTCCGTGCTCATTATTTATAAATATTAAAGTGGCACATCGATCCCTTGATCTGGTGTTGCCACCCGACCAGTGTCTCGGGGGCTACTGCATTGCTTATTCAATGCAGAGAATTCAAAGTGCTCAGTGTTCGGCTTGACCGAACTATGCGCATACATGCTTCGGACAATAATATGTACCATATGGACCTATCCGGCGTCAAGCTAGTATATTGCGGCGACTTCTCACGACCCTCTCTCAGGGGCCCGTTCGTCGATCACTATTATCTCTAATATATTACACTGCCTTTTTATTCCTATGTATGCTGCCGAGCTAGGAGTTGGTCCTCAGGCCGATTTCGCCCATCGACCTGAGTCTCGGGGACTGGGAACAACGGTTTTATGCTTTCCTTCAGGTGCATCACGGGTTTTAGACTGATACACACCCTGAGGGATACTGGCTATATATCTCGGCAGAGGATAAACTGCACCAGTTAAAAATATTCACAAAAAGTCAGCCATGGTCGGGTGGTGCACCACCTCGGAAGCAGTCCGGCATAAAGCTCGGGCGCTAGCGGCTAGCTCCATAGAGGGCATTTCCGGCATTAAGCTCGGCTAAACTCCTTCAACTTTTTTGGACCAAGATGATCTATGACATCTCTGATATAGTCCGGCGTTGGAGCTTGGACACAGTCCGGCGTTGGAGCTCGGATACATTTCGGCGTTGGAGCTCAGAAGCAGTCCGGCGTTGGTGCTCGGCTGCAAAAGATACCTCGAATGCAATCCGGCATTAGAGCTCGGACGCAAGAGGGCACTGCCTCCCGGGAACAACTTCAAACCTGAGGTGTGGCATAAAAATAACAAGGCATTGATAAAGGCCGGAAACTTAAAGGGGCTCCTCGGATACCCGACGTGTAAACTCTTTGGATGCACTTCGGCAATCCTCAAGATCGAAGATGAGAAGATTTGTTGAACCAGTTTTCAAGACCGACGAACGAAGATGAAGAGCAGTTCGGAAGAATCGAGGAGCGTTCCTAACTTGAAGACCGGTTCAGGGGGCTACTGACGGTGTCCTGGACTAGGGGGTACTCACCACGTCGTCTCCAGATCTGTAAGATTGGGCCGAGGACCCCCATGGCCGTATACTCATGGGCGGTCGAGAGCTGCCGATACAAGGAAGATTCCACAAGACTTGGCGATCAAGACAAGGACTCCTCCCCACCGGCGTATTCGGCTAGGACTCTTGTTATCCTAGGCCTCTGGTGCATTATATAAACCGAGGTCAGGCTAGTCGATAGAGACACCAACAATCATACCATAGGCTAGCTTCTAGGGTTTAGCATCTACGATCTCGTGGTAGATCTACTCTTGTACTACCCATATCTTCAATATTAATCAAGCAGGAAGTAGGGTTTTACCTCCATCGAGAGGGCCCGAACCTGGGTAAACATCTGTGTCCCTTGCTTCCTGTTACCATCAGCCTAGACGCACAGATTGGGACCCCCTACCCGAGATCCGCCGGTTTTGACACCGACAGTCGCAACAAGGGCGAACCCCGCCAGACAGCCTCGACGGCAACTCCCCAGAGAGGATAAGGTTGACCCCCCCCCCCTCGATGCCTCGACCTCCTCCCCACCAACCTCCACTCCCCTCTCTCGCCTCCTAGATCCACCCCGCTCTCCCTCCTCTGTATCTCGCTCGCCCACCTCATCCGAGCGCCACCACCGCCATGTCCGTGCCGTAGCCGCGGCGACCGCTTCCGACGAGCCTCCTCGATGAGTTCACGGGCTCCGCCGCGACCCCCTCTCCCTCTACGCCAAGCCACGAGGACCCAGACGCCCCCACGGCGCCGCCCCGAGCTCGGCTCCTTCCTCAGGCCTCCGCACGCAGTCGCCATCTCTGGTCGCCTCGACTCTCCCTCGGGCCTCCTCTGCAATGGAGGTGAGCACTGCGTGCCCCCCTCCTCCTACCCTCCGTAGCTGGCGCCGTACGACTCCCCCTGCGCCGCCCAGCCCCCGCACCCGCGCCGCGTTCTCCAGCTGTCGCCGATGTCGCCGTTCAACCACCACCGTGCCTCCCTTCACCACCCCTGGGCGCGGTCTCGCCTCGCGCTCGTGCGCGTCTGTCTGCACCTCCACGCATGCGGGTCGTACCCCGGCCGAGCGCCGGCCGCCGCACTCATCGTCGTCGCCACTGCTAGAGCCCACCCTAGGCCGCGTCGATGCCACCACTAGGAGCGCCTCGCCGCTCTGAACCTGCAGAGCCCAGGCGCGCTTGCTATGCCCGTCGGAATCGGCCGGCCGGCGAGCGCCGATCCGCCGAATTAGCGCCGGCGGTTGACGATTATGTGGCACGGTTAATTAGCCATGGTCGGGCTAATTACGCCCTAACCCTCTCTGACATGTCGGGCCCACAGTTTATTTAGGTGTTTTAAATAAATAAAACCTGTTAGTAAGTTGTCCCACTAACAGTGGGGACCCACTGGTCAGTTTGACCAGTCAACAGTCAAACTTTGACTGTTGACTGGGCTACTGACTCCACCCCCGTGTCCCCACCTATCATACACCTACACACACTTCTGGGTACACTTCTATGTACCCATAGCAGTTTCTGTATTTAGTATTTTCGAAATTAAACTAAATCTGTTAATTTCAGAATTTTGTTAAATCTTTAAAAATCATATAAAATTAACCATAGATCGGATGAAAAAGTTTTATACATGAAAGTTGCTTAGAACGACGAGACGAATCCGAATACGGGGTCCGTTCGTCCGCCACACGTCCCTAGCATAGCAAACATGCAACCTTTCCCCTCCGTTTCGTCTGTCAAAAAATGCCAAACTTCGGGAAAGCTTTCCCGGATGTTTCTCCCTTAGCCGGGAGCGTGTAGTGCCGTGTTAGAACATGCCTAGTGATGCTTTTTGTCTTGTTATGCATCTGTGTGCCTTATATTTACTGTTTCTTCCCCCTCTTCTTCTCTCCTGTAGACCCCGAAACCGCTGCCGATGCCGCTGTGATCGACTACGTCGACAACGACCCCTCCTTCTCGCTTGAGCAACCAGGCAAGCCCCCCTTTGATCATCCCGATATCGCCCATTCCATTCTCTCATGCTTGCATTAGATTTTGCTACTGTAATTGATTGCTCCTATTTTGATGCATATCCTGCTTTTGTAACCTGCTCATTGTACCTTATCTGCTTATCCTAAACTACTTAGTATAGGTTGGTTAGTGATCCATCAGTGACCCCCACCTTGTCCTTGTTGCCCCTGCTTCATCATCGACAACTCGATCAACGTGATCGACGACCAGAGCCCGACACCTCACATCACATCACGCCCCTTTTGCTGCTCGACTCTGCAGAGCTACTATCGAGTGCCGAGGGTGATCCCTCATAACACACTCGATGATAATTATGTAGTGTAGATATTCGCCGTGGTCATCGAGGGTGATTTCCTCTTTCACCATTCCCGATCTGGCTCGTCGTTCAACACCTCAAGTGTGAACCTCGAGGGTGGTCCCTCTTACGTTCACCTTGATGATTACATTGAGTGGAATCCACCGGGGGTGATTCGTCGGGGTTTCCCCTTGATGTCTGGACACACAGTTACCTTGAATTTACTGGAGACCGTTGTGAAAGACGGGCGGGCCCGGAGAGCACCCATGCGATGTGACAGTGGCGGCTGGCTGTTTAGCGGTATCACCCGAGAGGGGGTGATAGCTCCGGACTTGTCCCGACAGCCGTCACTTCTTTTAATAATGCACTAGCAGGTTTGGGTATTTGTTCTGAGTTGGCCTCTGGCCTTTACGCACTAACCACCACGCTAGAATAGTTATGGGCCTCGACATCGCAGCATCAGCCGAAGCTTTGTCAGACGTCCAGTTCAGCATTGTGGCATGGTCGGATCGTGCTGGCCATCCGAGGCGATGCTGGTATCCACCCTGCACACAACGACCCGGAGTGCTGCGGGCGATGGGCCCAAGACCCCGGAGTGCTTAGGATGTAGACAGGCGGGGACCTCTCTGCTGAGCCTAGGTAGGGTTGCGACATGTTGATCTTCCGAGGCCGGGCATTGACCCCAGAAATGTGTGTCTGGCCAGAGTGATCGAGTGTGTGGGTTAACGTGGTGCACCCCTGCAGGGAAGATATATATTCGAATACCGTGTCCACGGTAATGGACGTTCAGACTTGTATCATGATCTTATACAACTAGAAATGGATACTTAAGATATGTGATGGATATGTGGGCCCGGGATTGCTTCCTCACAGAGAGTCGAGGAAGGATCTCTGGGGCATTAATTCTACAACATGCTTGTTAATTATAAACTGCTATTCTTTACTCTTCTATATGCTGCAAGACACTTGGAGCTGCTTGAAGATGCTAGTCTTCGATAGGCTAGGCCTTCCCCTCTATTCTGGCATTCTGCAGTTCAGTCCACAGATACAACCCTTCCATTTGATACCGATGCATATTTAGTATAGATCTGATGCTTGCGGGTACTTTGGATGAGTACTCACGGTTGCTTTGCTACCCTCCCCCCTTCTTCCTTCTTTCCGGTTGTTGCAACCAGATGGTGGATCTCTGGAGCCAGATGCCACCGCCGACGGATAGTACTACATGGAGACCGCCGACGACCAGGAGTAGTTAGAAGGTCCCAGGCAGGAGGCCTTGCCTCTTCGATCGTTGTTGCTTTTGTGTTTGCCTTCTTAAGGCATCCTTGTTTAACTTATGTCTGTACTCAAATATTGTTGCTTCCACTGGCTCTTGTGTTTCGAGCTTCTGTATTCGAGCCCTCGAGGCCCCTGGCTTGTAATATGAAGCTTGTATTGTTTTATTTGTGTCTAGAGTTGTGTTGTGATATCTTCCCGTGAGTCCCTGATCTTGATCGTACACATTTGCGTGTATGATTAGTGTACGGTCGAATCGGGGGCGTCACAACCACGCCGTCGTGCTGACGGAACTCTCCCTCGACCTCAACTGGATCAAGAGTTTGGGGGACGTCACCGAGCTGAACATGTGCAGATCGCGGAGGTGCCGTGCGTTCGGTACTTGGATCGCGAAGACGTTCGACTACATCAACCACGTTACTAAATGCTTCCGCTTTCGGTCTACGAGGGTACGTGGACACACTCTCCCCGCTCGTTGCTATGCTTCTCCTAGATAGATCTTGCATGATCGTAGGAATTTTGTTAAAAAATACTACGTTCCCCAACACCCTATGCCCGTATGCGCTGCTCATTGGAGCGGCAAAGAGGGTGCTTCAGCCGGAGGGGAAGGGTGCTTCCGTGGACCTCCGGCAGGTGCCCAGGATGGTCTGAGATAAAGGAGTGCGTGTCTTCCTGGGACCCAAGCGGCGACGACCTCCCGTGTTCTACTTCTCCTCGATGACGGCGGCGGGCTCACACGTGCGGGCCGCCACCTCGTCCACATCTGCGCGGCCAATTTCTTTCTTTGCGCGCGACGATGACGAAAGGCGCAGTCGCATGCACTGGATGCGGCGATGCCCGTGCTCCCCGTCATGCCGGTGTGGAGAAACTCGCCGCTCCTCGTTGAGTTGGCCTGGAGCGGCGGCGAATTGCTAAACCACGCGAGCTTGGGGCGGCAACTTGCTCCGTCGGGTCGGGCGCAGAAGGTGAGGCAGCGAGCTGCCTTACTCGTATCCAGCGGGCTCGACGGGCCACCCAGCTGGCTTGTATGCCCGAGAATTGCTCTTCGGAAGCCAGCAGAAGAGTGGTGAAGGAGGACATGGGGGAGCGGCGGAGGGGTGAGATGCTTGCCCTGAGTCTGGCCTCATTTAAATAGAGGTCGGACGGGAGGAGCTCAGCCGATGTTGCGTTTAATGTTGGCCCCGCTCATGAACGGACGTGTGGCCGGAGTAGGTTTCTTGGCTTCCACGCGGGGTTAATGGAGGCGTATGAATGCGGCGAGGAGGCGTGTTCAGCCGAGCGTGCAGCGGGCGTCGCCCTCGGCTGGCTCGCCGCTTCAATGTCGGAGGAAGTGAGAGGTCGCCTCCGCCTTGAGCCGCCTTCAATGCGGAGCGGCGTGCTCTACAGCGGCATGAATGCGGGCAGCTAGCACAGGGCGGGACCACGCGCATGCGAGGAAGAAGGGGTTTTGGTGGGCCAGGACGGTCAGTAGCGGTCTTGGGGTCGGTCCGGACTCCCGCAAACCTCCCCCACGTTTGTCTCCGGTTTGCGGAAGAAATTGCGCCACTGTTCCGCTGACCAATACAAATCGGCATTGGATGGCTTCCACCATCCGAAGAGCGCAGCCCAGACTATTGCAGAAGGTTTGCGGTTCTGCTTTGAAGATGCCCTTAGATAACAATCAAAGGGACGGATAAAAAGTGACTTGCCCAAGGCAAGTCATGCTACAACTTACGACTATGCATCAGCCACTCAAACACCATCCAACGGATATCAGTCATTCAAAGTACAAATGCCCCACACTTGATGCTCGGTCCATCCATCACAGCACAAGCAATGTAATATATACGAAGAGTTACGTTTAGTTTTACGTATGATTGAAAGTAGGGGAAAAAGCCCCCCTCTCCCCACCCACACCTACTGAAAATGGGAGGGGGGGAGGAATGGGTGAAGGAAAGTTACGTAAAATTGTACCTAACTGTCCGGAGGTGTAGAATTAATTCGCGCAGCACAGCCAAAACAAACATCACTTTTCTAAGTCATTGAGAAATACAAGTATTAGCATTTCAGTCAATTAACACTATGGACAGTTAGTTAAGAATAAAAACAACAATTTTCTGCCTGTTTGTGTTATACAAATAGCATTGTATACTGAATGCAAGTGATCAACATTTTTCAGTTAGTTAGGGCATCTCCAACATGAACTCTCAAATCGCCCACATCCGCCCGTCGACTGGTCCAGATATCGGTGAAGTGCGCTCGCGCCTCGCCCGTGGTGAGCTCGGCGGCGATCTAACTTGTATCCAGCTGGCTCGGCGGGCATGCTGTCCGGACGGATGCTTGCTATTTTGAGGGTCCGTGTTCAAGACGCACTAACTGATTGAGAAATGCTAATCACTTGCATTCAGTATACAATGTTAGTTGTATAACGCAAACATGTTGAATGTCTTTTGTATTCTACTGACTGAAAAATTGCTAAGTAGTTGTATTTTCTAGTGACTGAGATAAACTGATGTTTGTGTTTGGCTGTGCTGCGCTGGTTGGACAGAGCGTCAAGTGTGGGGTGTTCGCGTGTTGGATGGCTGTTGTCCGTTGGATGGCGTTTGAGTGGCTGATGCCTGGCTGCAAGTTGCAGCATGACTTGTCTTGGGTGAGCCACCTGATCTCTGTCAGGCTTTGGTGAATACTCACACCTTGGTCGATTGCCCTCGGTTTAGGTTATGTTAGTGTAACTTTAGCAGACCCCACAAAACACGCAGACCCATAAAATTCCGGCGAGTATACGGGCTCGGTCCAATTTTGAATAGAGCCCGCATACTCGCCCGGCCCGCAATTTTTTTTGCCGCGCCCGCAAACCGCATGCCCCGACCATTATATGAACTGTTCCGCGGCTCGTTTGCGGGTCGAAACCCTATCCCCTGCCGTCGTCGGGCCACGCGATTCCCCAACCCCTTCTCCACATTTCTCGTCGCCGGCGACCATCGCCCTGCCTCCAGCCGCCATGTGGGGCCGCATGTGGAGCTCCGGACGCTGACTCGGCCGAGATCCGGCCATGAAGCGACTCCGAGGCGAAGCGGCGCATCCGGTCGGACGGCGCGAGGAAGCGCGGGGCCCGGAAGTGGACCAACCGCGGCCTGTCGCCGCCAGCGAGCTTCCGGCAGAGCGAGACGAAGGAGTACGACCGTCGGCACGCGTCCTTCTCCTCCGCGAGATCTTCGTACGCCGGGAGCCCCCCCCCCTCCGGTGTGGGCCTTCTCCCCATGAAGAGGGAGTGGTCGGAGGATGAGGAGGAGCCGGACGAGTTCGACTTCGTCCCCCTGAAGGAGGAGCCCGAGGAGCCCACTCCGCCGCCGCCAGCGTGAGTCGCCGGGCCGGAAGACTACGCCGCCGACGCCGACGCCAAGGGCTGTCAGCCGCCGAAGCGGAGCGTGCGCGAGGAGGCGGAGCGCCGGCGCCACGCCGAGGAGTTCAAAGACCTCCAGTGGCGGCAGGCGCTCGCCGCCAACCTCGCCGCCAAGGAGAAGGCCGAGGAGTGGCGCCGCATCCGCGAGGAGCAGAAGGCGAAGTACGTCGACCTCTGCAGCTCCGGCGAGGAGGATTGAGCGTCCTTCTCCTCCACGGTGTCGTCCATTGCCGCGACCTCGCCGCCGACAGATCCGACCCCCTCTAGTACTAGTATTAACGTAGTATGTAGTATGAAATATGTTTGTAGTGTGTTGATCATGTAAAATCTATGTAGTATTTGATAAACTACTCGCGTTAATGAGGTGCAATTTCTCCTGCGAAAGTGTTTTTTTTTTAAATTATGCAGGTTTAGATACGGTTTCTGTTCGGCCGCGCTAGTTTTCGACCCGCAAACACGATCTTTCTGAAACCGCAAACGCGTTTTGCGGGTCAAGTTTTTGCGGGGTCTGTTAGAGTTGCTCTTAGGCTGGTCACAACGGGCAAGAACATAAGCTAGTAACTTACACACTTCCCTAGGCTGGTCACAATGGGCAAGAACATAAGCTAGTACCTTCATAGTGGGTAAGAACATCTATGTAGTGTCATGCAACGATGTATTTATTAGGTTATAGACTCATTGTTTCTTGGAGTGTGTGATGTTCCGGTAACTTAGCTAGTTACCACAAGCACATCTCTCTTCATTAAATATGTGCCACATAAGCAAAGTTGTATTGGAGTGTGTGATGTTACTCCTAAGTTCCTCTACATTGTAACCAGCCTTAGACTAGCCACAATGGGAGTAACTTCAGCAGTAACATCGAGTCCAACTCAGCAAATTTGCTTATGTGGCAATGAGTTAATGAGGAGATAGTTAGTTTGAGTAACTTAACTAGTTACTGTAACATTATATGTCCCAATGCAATATGAGTCTATAACCTAATAAATGAGGCTTTACATGTTACATACTTATATTACTATCCACTATAAAGGTAGTAATATAGTCTATGGATATGTGTATATTACTAGTGTATGTTACTTTCCATTGTGGCTAGTCTAAGAAGTAGTGTGTGTGGATGGAACCACGTGAGGTTAGCTAGCAAAAAACGAGCATCAGCATTAGGAGCAGTATTGAATGCACTCAGCCCACCGAACTCACCCCGTCGGCGCTAGCTAGGCATAGTAATTAACTACTCCTCCGTTCTTTGAATAGCAAGTACCGGTGGCTGGATCCTATAGTCCTATTTTCAGCTGGGGATGGAGCGTGTGCGTGCGGGCGGGCAGCGTGCGCGTGTCCGCCGCCCAGCCGGGGGCGTGGGCGCGCGCGGAGGCAGGACGATCGATCGATCCATCGATGGAAATGGAATGGACCAGCGGCGCCACGCTACGCCACCGCTGCCGGGTGCGCAGTGCGTGCGGCGGTGGACCACGCCGGTCGGGCTAGGACCTCGTGGGTTCGATGAGCGTGTCAGTGTGCGAATGAGTGCACGGGTCTTGTGTCAGCGTGTGCTCCTCCTCCCTCTACTCCGGTACCTTTTTTATCCGTGTCGAAATTCATGAGCTCTCCGGCCGGTGTCAGCAGCATGATGATCGTCTCTGATTGCGACTCGAGATTCGGAGACTTACCGCAGTTTAGGCTCCGTCGACTATTTAGTGAGAGGATTGTTGGTGCCAGTGGTTGGTTGGTGCCCCCAATTTTCATCAGGAAATCAATCGTCTTGCCCGCGGTTTTTGCTAGTGGGTAGTGATGTTGCCCACAGTTTTTGATCGGGCCATGTCTGAGCTCTTGCGCAGCGGTAGAGTGCGGGTCTGCGACTCGCCGTTGACGCGATCGGCCAACGGCTCCGTCGACCTCTCTCTCTGATTGGAATGTGCAAGGTTGGCATTGAGGTGATTAGTTAGTGCGTTCCATTTCGTGTCCTTCTTTCTACACGACTAGTCCTTAGCCATACGCTTTGCCGTGTTCATCCATGTTTAAGAGGCAGCGATGAAAATATATAAAAAATTGAAGCTATACTGAGGGTTAGTAAATTCTGCATGGTTTAAATTATTGTGCATAGATATAACATTGAGGCATGCTTTTGCTTTTGAAATTTGAATATCATCGTAAGCAAAGGGAAATCAAATGACCACTGACCAGAGTCATAGCACGGCTAGCGCACAATCCCAAACACAACAAGTGAAAGTGTTAAAGCGTGAGACTGGTCAACCACTCGATGACTCATCGGAATCTTCGGGATTCCTCCGCATTAACGAAGGACCGGTTTCCCCAGTCATGTAAGTACATGCACCGCATTCGGATAGCCGCGGAAATACCAGGGGCTATATCGTAGCCCCACTGTCAAACTTCTATGGTTAAGTGAAAGTGTTAAAGCAATATAGTCCGATTGCCTTGTTCGCTGCGCTATCACCTCCTTAATGGACCAAGACGTTGGATCAAGTGTGAATCACTGCTTTTCAACACCCGCATTATATGCGTGAAATTTGAAGCCGACGACTGCAAACTTTCATGTTATATACATACATAAACGGCAGCATAGGAGGCATCATAATATTTTCAGGCAAAAGTAGAAACACAACCTTTATAATCCAAATAGCATTGTTTTTACAAATTGGGATACATGTCACTAGAACATGATACTCTTCGAGCATTGAGCCTCTATTAAACGAGCGCCTTCTAAGACTTCTTCAAAATAGTGCTCGGCCGAGATCTGGCCTACGGCCGGATCCTGGGTTGCAATAGCAGTGGCCTCCATCTCTGCCCAGTATGTCTTAACACGGGCAAGAGCCATCCACGCACCCTCTATGCACGCCGATCTCTTTATAGCGTCGATATGCGGCACAACACCAAGGAATCGTTGCACTAAACCAAAATAACTATTCGGCCTCGGTCCCTCCGGCTAAAGATGATCCACGACAGACCTCATGGCAAGTCCAGACAACCTATGGAGCTTGGCCCACTCGGCCATTTGTTCATTTAATAGCAGCGGACGCGTTGGAGCACTAAACTGCGACCAGAACAATCTTTCCACTTCATGATCTTTTTGATCTTTGAAAAACTCGATCGCATCAGACTCGTTGCCAAGTCCAAATGCTGCGTCTGCAACACTCCATAATTGATCCAGAGGGGCATACTTCGGATCTCTGAACTTCGTCCGCAACAAAAAGGGCTTCCCAGCCGTGATATCTCCGGCTTGACGAAGCTCCTCCTTCGTCGCTCTGATTTTAGAGCGGGTTTCCTTGGCTACTACCATGGCTTTCTTCAGGTCTGCCGCTTTCGCTTGGCTTTGCTTTTCAAGAAGCTCATACCGGTCGGTGGCATCCTTCAGCTCAATAGCCATCTGGGCTATTTTATCTTCGCTCTGGCGATGAGCAGCCTGTTCGGCTCTTAACTCTTCAGCCGCCTTTAGGGCGGCTGCATCACTTCTCCTGGCTTGTTCCTTGGCTCGGGCAAGCTTCGCCCGAAGGGTCTCCACGGCAGCAACTCCATCTGCAGTCACAACAAATTATAGATACTAGCATCATGCTCCTCTTAATATCTGTTGACCACCGGAAAATACATACCCTGTGCCTCGTCAAGCCGCTAGTTTACAAGCACGATGTCGGCATCTGCCGCATCAAGCTACCGCCTAAGTTCGGCAAACTCGCCAGTCCGGCCAGCCACCGGACACTCAGCCACCTGCACATGAAAGCAGCATGATCATTACCTGGGACTATGATCCTCTGTTTGCCGCCTCTGGACAGCAACCAGAGTCTCAGGGGCACTATCTGTATAGGGCACACCTAGCGTGCGTGGTACCGTCAAAAAAAATATATTACTTTGCGTACCTCAAAGCCTCTTAGAAGGCTCATAAAAGCTTCATGCAACCCACTTTTGGCGGATGAAATCCTCTCAACCACCGCACCCATTAAAGTACGATGCGCCTCTGAGATAGTCGCTTGCTCCAGAAGACCCATCAGTGCGTCCGGTCGCACACCGGTCAGTCCCGGATTCTTTCTGTCGCTCTCCTTAGGAGCCGAATACTCCGGACTTCGTGTGGTTGAAGGGTTACCTTCTGGCCTTGGCGGATAAGGAGAAATCCTCCGTGACGACACCTCAGGGTCGCCTGCCTCATGAGGCGGGGAAACAAGGGGAGGCGTTTCGCTCTCCATCATCTCCGGAAGAAGATCCCCCAAATACGAACTCTGTCGAGAAGGGCTACGAGCCGGACTGATTGTCCTCAAAGATAAAGCAGGATATATTTACCAAAGTACTCTTGTTCACTTACAGCTCGGTGGAGGGCTGGGCCCCTTGCGGGCACGGTGCGGTAAGGATGCCCCCCCGGGGCAGAGCCCCCTGGCGAAGGTTTCATCCCTCGTTTCAAAACCCTCGTTTCCAAGTCTTCAGAGGCGGTCATTTTCCTTCCTTGGGGAGAGGAATTCTAGATTCTTATCCCCAATTATCGTCCTTTGCGGAGACACTAATTCCCCCGGTTTGGATGAGTAATGCGTGAGGCCCGCTCTCGGCTTCTTTATTCCTCCCTTTATCTTCCCCTGATGGCACTTGATAAGGTGCGTGCTCAAGCATCCTGGCTAGTACGGGATCCGGAGAGCCTTCGGGAAGGGGGGCCGAACACCTGATCATCTTCGCCTTTTTTATCCAGTCCTGGTCAAAGAGCGATTTTTTCAAAATGATCTTGTGACAAATAAAAAAACAGCATGTTCGGCCGCAGAATTACTTACGTGGGTATCTGGACGATTGCAGTTCAGACCCGCATCCTCGGTGGTGTCTGGACACTTTATTCGTGATCCAAAGAACAATCCGTACATCTCTTCGAAAGGCCACGTCAAGAATTGCTGAATAGTTCACGGTCCTTCCGGGTTGAACTCCCACATACGGAGAGGTCGGCGTTGGCATGGCAGGACCCGACGAACCAGCTTGACTTGCATTACCTTGACAAGGCTGACATCTCTCTTGAGGAGATCTCAGATGCGACTCTGCAATGTCGGCAGGTCATTAACTGGCCTCCAGTCCAGTCCCTCGTTGACCCATGACGCCAGTTGTGGCTGGGGGCCCGAACGGAAGGCGGGGGCAGCTACCCACTTAGTACTTCGGGGAGCTGTGATGTAAAACCACTCCTGCTGCCATAAGTTGGACATCTCCGGGAAGGAACCCTTTAGCCATGGAGCATCGGCGCCTTTGCTTATTATGGCACCTCCGCATTCTACGTGTCGCCCATCAATCATCTTCGGTTTCACATTGAAGGTTTTAAGCCATAAGTCGAAGTGTGGGGCGATGCGGAGGAAGGCCTCACATACGACGATGAACGACAAGATGTGAAGGATGGAATCCGGAGCCAGATCATGGAAATCGAGCCTGTAATAGAACATACGCCCTCTAACAAAGGGATCAAGACTAAAGCCTAGCCCTCGGAGGAAGTGGGAAACAAATACGACACTCTCGTTGGATTCGGGAGTGGGGATGACCTGCCCTTGAGCAGGCAGCTGTCGCAGATTTCGCGGTCGACATACAGCTTCTCTTAGCTTCTTGATGTCCTCCTCTATGACAGAGGAGGCTATCCACCGGCCTTGAAGGTTGGATCTGGACATGATTGAAGGTCCAAAGCGTTTAGCGAGAGCCTCGGGTGTTGGAATTCGAGGTGGGGGAAGGGAAGGATCGAGCGCGAGAAGAAGAGGACAAGTCTTGGCCCCTTTATAAAGAGGGTGAATATTAAGCATCCTCCGCGTGACCGTTTGGAACTTGCCTAAAACCGAGGAGTCATATCAGCAGGCGCGATTGGGTTACCCACACCCGTATTGATGAGAATCCTGTGATAAGGGGACACGATCTCTGCTTCGACAAGACGTGCCAAGAAAACCGCCTTGCAACACGTGCAGTGGCAGGCTGGAAAAAACGGTTCGTAATGACCGGGCTACGGCAGGATGTCACTTTGTGAGAAATTGTCAGCAGATTAGATTTGTGGAATATTATGCTCTCTACGGTGGTATGTGGAATTTGTTTTGCAGAGCCGGACACGATCCTTGTGTTCAAAATCTTCTATGGAGTATTCGGAGGAGGAACCTGCCTTGCAATGCCGAAGACAATCTACGCGCCAGACTCATCGTCATTGAAGCCTGGTTCAGGGGCTACTGAGGGAGTCCTGGATTAGGGGATCCTCGGACTGCCGGACTATATACTTTGGCCGGACTGTTGCACTATGAAGATACAAGATTGAAGACTTCATCCCGTGTTCGGATGGGACTCTCCTTTGCGTGGAAGGCAAGCTTGGCAAATCGAATATGTAGATCTCCTCCCTTGTAACCGACTCTGTGTAACCCTAGCCCCCTCCGGTGTCTATATAAACCCGGAGGGTTTAGTCCGTGGGACAAGAACAATCATAATCATAGGCTAGCTTCTAGGGTTTAGCCTCTACGATCTCGTGGTAGTTCAACTCTTGTAATACCCATATCATCAAGATCAATCAAGCAGGAAGTAGGGTATTACCTCCATCGAGAGGGCCTGAACCTGGGTAAACATTGTGTCCCCCGCCTCCTGTTACCATCTGCCTTAGACGCACAGTTCGGGACCCCCTACCCGAGATCCGCCGGTTTTGACACCGACACTTGTGTTGCGAGTTCGTCGTGTTATCCCTTGAGATCTTAGCGAAGCTAAGACGTGGATCGTTAGGGTTTTGCCGGAACCCGTGATCTGATATCTGGCGTGCCAGGTAGGGGGTGCGCCGAAGCTTCCCTTCTGTCGCTCCTCGTCTCGTTGCTTCATCGTCTGCATGGCGGACGGACACCGCGCTCGCGCTGAGCGCCGGGCTTCCCTCGTCGCCCGCGTTGCTCACACGGCTCCCGTCGACGGGCCACCCCGTCGTTATCCGTGGCCTGCCGCCAACGCCGTCACCGGCACGGCGGGGAATGAGCAGCAAGCGTCCTCGCTGCACCCCTCGGTGCGGCGGAACGGCCGCACCGCCACTCCATCGCTGACCCCGGCCGGTTTGTCATCCCACGCTCATCGCGCTTCCGTGGAAGCGCAGGCCGCGCTATGCATGGCGCACGAGCTACTGCGCTACCTCCCCGTCGACGACCTCTACGAGGACTGGCTCGACCGCATCGCTGAGCTTGTCAGTGCCGCAGGGGGCTCCCCTGCGCCTTCCCTCTCGCTGCCTCGCCCTCCGCCAGCCGCGCAGCCCATGGAGCGCCTCCACCACCTCTGCCCCAAGACGGAGTCTTGGCGCCAAGGCGCACGGCCCCACGCGCGACCTGCCGCGTCCGGCGCCCACGCAAGAAGAAAGAAGCTACCAAGAAGTCCCTCGGCGATGAGAAAACACCCCCGCGCTCCCTGCGCCGGCACGGTAAGACCGCGTGCCGACCGCGGTGGCGGTACGCGGACCACATCAAGGACAAGTTCCCCACCAGCACAGAGTCCCGGTGACCACGGCAGGCTGCCGCGCCTTCACCCGTGAGCTGCGTAGTGTCGCTTGGCCGGGCAAGTTCAAGCCGGATCTGCCTCCTCGCTACGACGGCACCTCTGACCCCACAGAGTTCCTGCAGCTCTGGTGAGCATCGATCTGACCAGCGGCAGCGAGAAAGGCATGGCGAACTGGTTCCCCATGGCTCTCAAGGATGGTGCCCACTCCTGGCTCCTGAACCTGCCTCCAGGCTCGATCTCCTCCTGGAACGAGATGCGCGACCGCTTCATCGCCAACTTCCAGGGCACTCGTGACCGCCCACCGGCCGCGGGTGACCTACACCGCGTCAAGCAACAACCAGGAGAGACCCTCTAGAAGTACATCCAGCGCTTCAACAACGTTCGCCTCAAGATCCCCAAGGTGACGGACGAGGCCATCATCTTCGCGTTCTCTGATGGCGTCCGCGACGTCAAGATGAAGGAGGAGCTCGCCATCCACGAGGAGTTGTGCATGTCTCTGGAGCTATTCAACCTGGCGACCAAGTGCACAAGAGCTGAGGAGGGTCGCCTCTCCCTCCTCGAGCTCCCGGCTGCGGACCCGGAGGAGAAGAAAGCCAAGGCCAAGGACGTGAAGCGAAAGGGAGCAGCCATGCTCATGGGCGGAGCCAGACACCTGCGCAGCGAGACCAGCCCGAGTCATCCAAGAGCAGCCGACCGTTTCTGCGCATTCCACAACCTGCATAGCCACAACACCGGCCGACCGTCAAGAGCTCGAGCCATTCGAGAAGGACGCTTCGGTCGACGCCCCAAGCGCAACGACCTGGGCTACGGCCGAGGAGGAGGACGTGGTGGCGGACGCTGGGATGACTGTGGCCCGCGCCAGGAGTGGCGCGACCAGCCTAGTGAGGACCGCTGGTAGGACCAGCCTCGCGAGGGCGCCTAGAGGGATCAGCCTCGTGAGGATTGTCCTCAGGGCAACGCCGGTCTTCCTCCACTACCGCCACCACCAAGAAGGAATGACGACCACCATCAAGACGAGGGGGCTGGAGGCTTCCAGGAGCCGCGTGCTATCGCCTGCATTTTGGGCGGAGCTCAAGCCCCAGCCTCGCAACGTATCTTCAAACAGTTTGCTCGTGAAGTGAATGCAGTCCTCCCCAAGCTCGAGGCCACGCACCCGCTCAGATGTTCCAAGTGCGCCATCACTTTCAGCTCGGCAGATCAGCTCAAGTGCGCGGCTACCACTGGCGCCCTCCCGATGCTTTGTTCATTAGTCATCAGCAACATGCAAGTCACCAAGACCCTCATCGATGGCGGCGCAGGGCTCAATGTCCTGTCCATCGAGACGTTTGATAACCTCCGAGTGTCGTATGACCAGCTTCAGCCCACCAAGCCTTTCTCAGGAGTGACCGACGGCTCCACTACCCCGATCGGGCAGGTCCGCCTTCCCGTCACCTTCGGACAGCGCGACAACTACCGTACCGAGCTCATCGACTTCGACGTCACCCACATCCGCCTGCCATATAATGTGATCCTCGGGTACCCAGCCCTGGCCGAGTTCATGGCAGTGACCCATCACGGCTACAATGTCCTGAAGATGCCAGGAAGCGGTGGAATCATCATAGTCCCATGCGAAGAAAGAGACGCGGTGTGCTCCCTCGAGCGTGCCTTCCAAGCTGTAGCAATCGACGACCCGATAGCAAGGGCGAATGCCCTCCTGAGGCCACCCCTAAGAAGAAGAAGCAGCTGCTCTGCGCAGGGCCTCAGGCAAGCGGCGCCACGTCTGGATCGGCGCCCCCACCTGGGGCGCCTCCCTGCATCGCATAGGAAAGCGCGCTCGGCGCCTTTGTCGGGCAAGGCTTGGGGGCTCTCTTCTGGAGGGCCTCAGACCTTGCCAACATCACGAGGGAGGCGCTCGGGCACCACTTGGAGGCGTGCTTCGCGGCACGTCTTCCTCAGGAGGACACAGGGCGTGGAGTGCCCACTGAGGGAGTCCTGGATTAGGGGGTCCTCGGACAGCCGGACTATATCCTTTGGCCGGACTGTTGGACTATGAAGATACAAGATTGAAGAATTCGTCCCGTGTCCGGATGGAACTCTCCTTGGCGTGGAAGGCAAGCTTGGCGATACGGATATGTAGATTTCCTCCCTTGTAACCGACTCTGTGTAACCCTAGCCCCCTCCGGTGTCTATATAAACTAGAGGGTTTAGTCCGTAGGACAACAACAACAATCATACCATAGGCTAGCTTCTAGGGTTTAGCCTCTATGATCTCGTGGTAGATCAACTCTTATAATACTCATATCATCAAGATCAATCAAGCAGGAAGTAGGGTATTACCTCCATCGAGAGGGCCCGAACACAGGTAAACATCGTGTCCCCGCCTCCTGTTACCATCTGCCTTAGACGCCTGATTCGGGACCCCCTACCCGAGATCCGCGGTTTGACACCGACACCCACCGCTCGAGGAGTTCATCACCAAGACCACCCAGAGCTGCAAGATCACGAGGGCCATGCGCGACAATCGCCCGTTCACTGGCGCAGCCTCCCATCCAGGCGAGGATGCCGGGCTGCGTGTCTGCATCGACATCCCAGGGCTCAACAGAGCCGCGTATCAGGAGCCCTTCTGGCCTTCGCGTGTGGGACGCTGCGAGGGCCCACCGCCTCCTGTTACCATCCGCCTTAGACGCACAGTTCGGGACCCCCTACCCGAGATCCGCCGGTTTTGACACCGACATTGGTGCTTTAATTGAGAGTTCCACTGTGCCGTCACCATAAGGCTTGATGGCTTCTTCGATCATTGGCAACGATGTGATCCAGGGTGAGGTTTTCCTCCCCGGTCAGATCTTCGTATTCGGCGGCTTCGTACTGTGGGTCAACTCGCTTGGCCATCTGGAGCAGATCAAGAGCTACGCCCCTGGCCATCAGGTCAGGTTTGGAAACTTGAACTATACTGCCGACATCTGTGGAGACTTGATCTTCGACGGATTCGAGCCCATGTCAGGTGCGCCGCACAATCACGACGAGCATGACTTAGCTCTTCCGTCGGATAGTGTTCGGGAGATCACACCTGCAACTACTCCGACCCTCAATCCGGAACAAATTGCGCCATCTTAGGACGGGTGGATGGACCCCGCCACGGAGTCCGCACACTCAGTGGCGATAGAGCTGAATACTGACTTCACCTCTTATGAGACCCGTGTTGCCGAACCCTTGGATTCTTCCCCGGCCATGGGCTCCGAGCCGCCTGCGTCCGTGCCTATTGAATCCGATTGGGCACCGATCATGGAGACCTCCGCGGATATCTTTCAGCACTCGCCCTTTGGCGACATGCTAAACTCGTTGAGGTCTCTTTCCCTGTCAGGAGACCCTTGGCCGAACTATGTCCGGCTAGAATGGGATGCGGACAACGAAGAAATTCGCTCCCCACCCATTAATAGCCACTGTCGACGATTTAACCGACATGCTCGATTTCGAATCCGAAGACATCGACGGTATGGACATCGATGCAGGAGAGGAACAGGAACCACCGCCCACAGGGAGCTGGACAACCACTTCATCACACGATATATATATGGTCGATACACCCAAAGAAAACAATGACGAGGAACGGAAGGATGCAGTGAAGGATAGCTCCCTCGAGAAGCAACCAAAGCGACGGCATAGGCGCCGCTCCAAATCCCGCCTCGGCAAGAACAGCGACAACAGCGCAAGAAAAAATAACACCCTGGTCGACTCCAGAGGAAACGACGACCACACAGACCCAGCAACAAAACAGGATGAACCAGCGGACGGCGAACATAGTACGGAGCCGCTGTCCGAACACGGCGACGCCAAGGATAAAGCTCATCAACCTCTCTCCGGAGAGGAAAACAGTCCGGACGAGGATGCACATCTCATCCCGAAAAGGCACTTGGAACAAGAGAACCTCCGTAGAAGGCTTATTGCCACCCGAGGAGTCTGAAGAAGCAGAAGCAAAGGCTTAAGGCCGCATGTAATCGCTCAACGATAGATGGAACAAAGTGCTTGACACTGAAGAAAAGTATGGCGGCAGTCGCCACACAAAGAGCTATCCAAAGCGCAAGTTGTTGCCCGAATTCAATGATGAGGCCTTAGAGCCCACACAGCCGAAAAATAAAATGGCCGAGCGGTCAGATCGACCACCTCATGGCCGCGATAGAGTGGCTAACGAGACCGCACATAAATCAGCACACGATCCACGCAAGGACTCGCATGAAAAGGCCGGCGTGACCAGATCCATCTACGGATCTAGGAAGCGCGCTCCAGCGCATAATCAAAACTGAACTCTACAACCGTCAGAACACCATGACACATCCAAATACAGGGGTGCCGTGCACCCCCTATGTTTCACCGATGAGGTGCTGGATCATGAATTTCTAGAGGGATTCAAACCCGTGAACATAGAAGCGTACGACGGAACGACAGACCACAGGAGTGCGGATTGAGGACTTCATCCTCCATATTCATATGGCTCGTGGAGACGATCTCACGCCATCAAATACTTGCCCCTCAAGTTGAAAGGACCACCTCGGCTTGGTGAAGAGCCTCCCGAAAATTCAATTGGAAGTTGGGAGGAGCTTGAGGATGCTTTTAGGGCTAACTTTCAAGGGACCTATGTCCGACCTCCGGATGCAGACGTTTTAAGTCATATAATTCAACAGCCCGGAGAGTCAGCCCGAAAGCTTTGGAACAGATTTCTCACTAAGAAGAACCAAATCGTCATTGCCGGATGCGAAGCCTTGGCAGCTTTCAAGCATAGCGTCAGGAGACGAATGGCTCGCCAGACACCTCGGCCAAGAAAAACCAAGGACAATGGCAGCCCTGACAAACCTTATGATCCGCTTTTGCGCGGGCGAAGATAGCTGGCTGGCCCGTAGTAGCACCAGCGACCCAGGCACATCTGAAGTCAGGGATGGTAATGGAAAACCATGACGCAGTAAAAGCAAGCGTTGGAATAACGAAGACAGCCCAGACAACACGACGGTAAACGTCGGATTTAGGGTCTCTCGACCCGGTCAGCGGAAAAAGCCTTTCAAAGGCAACCGAGATGGACCGTCCAGCCTAAACAAGATTCTAGACAAATTATGTCAGATTCATGGCACCTCCAATAAACCTGCAAATCACACCCACAGAGAATGTTGGGTCTTCAAGAAGGTCAGCAAGTTAAACGCCGAACACAAGGGGAGGGATACACCAAGTGAAGACGAGGATGAGCCTCGGCAGCAAAGCACTGGGGGACAAAAAAATTTCCCACCAGAGGTCAAAACAGTGAACATGATTCACATAACAAAAGGAAGAAGCAAACATGCACTCCGAGACATATGCGTCGTAGAGCCCGTCACCCCTAAGTCCAACACTTGGTTGGCCTGCCCGATCACTTTCGATTGCAGGGATCACTTGACAAGTATCCGGCACGGAGGATTGGCTGCCTTGGTGCTAGACCCAATTGTCGACGGATACCATCTCACCCAAGTCCTCATGGACGGCGGAGTAGTCTTAATCTGATATATCGTGACACGATCCATAAAATGGGGATAGACCCGACAAGAATCAGCCACAGTAATACTACCTTTAAAGGAGTAATACCAGGCCCAGAGGCCCGCTGTACGGGCTCCCTAGTACTAGAGGTTGTATTCAGTTCTCCCGAAAACTTCCGAAGTGAAAAGTTAACCTTCGACATCGCTCCATTCCGAAGCGGCTATCAAGCACTACTCGGAAGAACAACTTTCGCTCGTTTTAATGCAGTACCGCATTACGCTTCTCTTAAGCTTAAGATGCCCGGTCCACGTGGCATCATCACAGTTAGCGGAAATGTTGAGCGTTCCTTACGCGCGGAGAGACGTGTGGCGGCTTTAGCGGCCGAACACTAAACGGCCCCTCCAATCATAATAAACGATCTGTCGTCAAGACCGCGGACATGGCTAGACGAGTCCGGCGCATCACTAGCTGTAACATCTTAGATAAACCTGAGATTGGTTTGATGGATATACCCCCATAGGCTGTACCAGGGGCTTCCCACATGTAAAAAGGACTACAATTCGTCTCGACCTTACTTATCTTGAATTTTAATGGTTTATTGAGAATAACCATTTTTTCGCACGACAACTTTCACCTAAGTTCTTCTCTTTTACAGATGATAATCGCGCTACACCCTTCCAGGATACGGCACAACGGAGACACACGCGCAGACGTGCAGCAGGGCCCCGCTCAAAGGTTTCTTTTTAGATTAAGACCACCGTAAACCTTTTTACTGTCTCTTGTTGCTTCACATCCTCCGGATACTCAGTATAACCGAGAGGGATGCTGACGTTATTGGCATTTCGCCACGTCAGAATAATGCACGTACCTGAACACTTGGGGTTCATTATCAAGGGCGTTACTCAGCCCGATATATGTTGTAAAGACCGAGTACCTTAGGGAGTGTTCGGCGTCGCGAGTTTGGCCTTATATGCATCAGCTCCGAATCATGTCTTTGGTCAAATGTTGGGTTTGCCCCGCTCCCGCGTTTTGCTACCTTACGTTCCGCTCTATCGGCTAAGGTGGCACCGGGAGAACTACTGCGATTGTGCCTTGGTTCATCCAGACGAGCACCTCAGTAGAGAAAGCCGAAAACTGACTGTCATGATAAAGCGTGAGACTGGTCAACCACTCGATGACTCATTGGAATCTTCGGGATTCCTCCGCATTAACGAAGGACCGGTTTCCCCGGTCATGTAAGTACGTGCACCGCATTCGGATAGCCGCGGAAATACCAGGGGCTATATCGTAGCCCCACTGTCAAACTCCTATGGTTAAGTGAAAGTGTTAAAGCAATATAGTCCGATTGCCTCGTTCGCCGCGCTACCACCTCCTTAATGGACCAAGATGTTGGATCAAGTGTGAAGACGCGCTTTTGCGAACACCCCGCATTATATGCGTAAATTTTAAACCGGCATTTGCAAACTTTTAGGTTATATACATATATACATAAACGACCGCACAGGAGGCATAATAATACTTTTAGGCAAAATTATAAACACAACCTTTATAATTCAAATAACATCGTTCTTACAATTGGGATACATGTCACTAGAACATGATACTCTTCGAGCATTGAGCCTCTATTAAACGAGCGCCTTCTAAGACTTCTTCAAAATAGTGCTCGGTCGATACCCGGCCTACCGCCGAACTCTGGGATGAAATAGCGGTGGCCTCCATCTCTGCCCAGTATGTCTTGACACGGGCAAGAGCCATCCGCGCACCCTCTATGCACGCCGACCTCTTCACAGTGTCGATATGCGGCACAACACCAAGGAATTATTGCACTAAGCCAAAATAACTATTCGGCTTTGGTCCTTCCGGACAAAGATGATCCACAACAGACCTCATGGCAAGCCCGGACAACCTATGGAGCTCGGCCCATTCGGCCATTTGCTCATTTAACAGCAGCGGACGCGTCGGAGCATTGAACTGCGACCAGAACAACTTTTCCACTTCATGATCTTTTTAATCTTCGAAAAACTTGGTCGCATCAGCAGCACTTGCTGCCAAATCCAGGTACGCGTTCACAGAACGCCATAATTGATCCAGAAGGGCATACTTAGGATCTCCGAACTTTGTCCGCAACAAAAAGGGCTTCCCAGCCGTGATATTTCCGGCTTGATGTAGCTCCTCCTTCGCCGCTCTGATTTTAGAGCGGGCTTCCTTGGCTGCTACCGTGGCTTTCTCCAGGTCCGCCGTCTTCGTTTGGTTTTCCTTTTCAAGAAGCTCATAATGGTCGGCGGCATCTTTTAGCTCAACAACGATCTTGGCTATTTTCTCTTTGCTCTGGCAATGCACAGCCTGTTCGGCTCTTAGCTCTTCGACCGCCTTTAGGGCGGCCGCATCACTCCTCCTGGCATTTTCCTTGGCTCGGGCAAGTTCCGCCCGAAGGGTCTCCACAATGACAGCTCCATCTGATCCTGACATATTACAGATACTAGCATCATGCTCCTCTTAATATGTGTTGATCATAGGAGAATACGTACCCTGTGCCTTGTCAAGCTGCTTGTTTACAAGCACGATGTCGGCATCTGCCGCATCAAGTTGCCGCTTCAGTTCGGCAAACTCACCAGTCCGGCTAGCCACCGGACCCTCAACCGCAAGACGTGAAAGCGACGGTTATTACACAGGAATATGATCCTCTATTTGCCGTCCTTTTTGACAGCAACCAGAGTCTCAGCGGCTACTATCTACAGTACCGTAAAAATATATATACTACTTTGCGTACCTCAAAGCCTCTCAGCAGGCTCATAAAAGCTTCATGCAACCCGCTTTCGGCGGATGAAATCCTCTCAACCACCGTACCCATTAGCATACGATTCACTTCTGAGATAGCCGCTTGCTCCAGAAGATTCATTAGTGCGTCTGGTCGCGCACTGGGCAGTCCCGGACTCTTTCTGTTGCTCTCCTTAGGAGCCGAATACTCCGGACTTCGGGTGGCAGAAGGATTACCCTCATGCCTGGCGGATCGGGAGAAATCCTCCGTGACGACACCTCGTGGTCATCCGCTTCACGGAGGCGAGGGAGGCACGGGAGGTGTTTCGCTCTCCATCATCTCCGGAAGAAGATCCCCCGAAGACGAACTCTGTCGAGAAGGGCTACGATCCGAACTACAAGACATACGTCTCGGTTATTGTTCTCAGAAACGAAGCAGGGTATATTTACTATAAAGTACTTTTGTTTACTTACAACTCGGTGGAGGGCTGGTCCCCTTGCTGGTATTGTGTGGTAAGGATGCCCTCCGGGGTAGGGCCCTCTGACAAAGATTTCTTCCCTCGTTTGAAAGCCATTGTTTCCAATTCTTCAGAGGCGGCCCTCTTCCTTCCTTAGGGAGGGGGAATTTCAGATCCTTCTCCCCGGTTATCCTCCTTCGCGGAGGTACTAATTCCCCCGGTCTGGATGAATAATGAGTGAGGCCTGCTTTCGGCTACTTTATTCCCCCCTTTATCTTCCCCTGATGGCGCCTCATAAGGCGCAAGCTCAAGCATCGTGGCTAGTATAGGATCCGGTGAGCCTTCGGGAAGAGGGGTCGAACACCTGATCATCTTCGCCTTTTTTATCCAGTCCTGGTCAAAAGGCGACTTTTCAGAATGATGTTGTGGTAAATTAAAAGACAACGTGTTTGGCCGCGGAATTACTTACTTGGGTATCTGGACGATTGCAGCTCAGAACCGCATCCTCGGTGGTGTCCGGACACTTTACTTGTGATCCGAAGAACAGACCGTACATCTCTTCGTGCGTCATGCCGAAGAAGTGCTGAATAGTTCGCGGTCCTTCCGGGTTGAACTCCCACATACGGAGAGGTCGACGTTTGCAAGGCAGGACTCGACGAACTAGCATGACTTGCATTACCTTGACAAGGCTGACATCTCTCCCGATGAGATCTCGGATGCGGCTCCGCAATGTCGGCACATCATTTACTGGCCCCCAGTCCAGCCCCTTGTTGACCCATGATGCCAGTTGTGTCGGGGGGCCCGAGCAAAAAGCAGGGGCGGCAACCCACTTAGTACCACGGGGAGCTGTGATGTAAAACCACTCCCGCTGCCATAACTTGGATGTCTCCGGGAAGGAACCCTTTGGCCATAGAGCATCGGCGCCTTTGTTTATCATGGCGCCTCCGTAATCTGCGTGTTGCCCCTCATTCATCTTCAGCTTCACATTGAAGGTCTTGAGCCATAAGCCAAAGTGTGGGGTGATGCAGAGGAGGCTTCACACACGATGATGAACGACGAGATGTGAAGGATGGTATCCAGAGCCAGATCATGGAAATCGAGCCCGTAGTAGAACATAAGCCGTCTGACAAAGGGATCAAGACTAAAGCCTAGCCCTCGGAGGAAGTGGGAAATAAATACGACACTCTCATCGGGTTCGGGAGTGGGGATGACCTGCCCTCGAGCAGGCAGCCTGTGCGAGGTTTCGGTGGTCAGATACCTGGATTCTCTCAGCTTCTTGATGTCCTCCTCCATGACAGAGGAGGGCATCCACCGACCTTGAAAGTTGGATCCGGACATGATTGAAGGTCCGAAGCGCCTAGCCTGAGCCTTGGGTGTTGGAACTCTAGGTGGGGGAAGGACTCGATTGAGTGCGAGAAGAAAAGGACAGGCCTTGGCCCCTTTATAAAGAGGGTGAATATCAAGCATCCTCCGCGTGGCCATTTGGAACTTGCCTAAAATCGAGGAGTCATAACTGCAGGCATGATGGGGTTACCCATGCCCGTATTGATGAGAATCCCGTGAAAAAAGGGACACGATCTCTTCTTCGACAGGACGTGCCAATAAAACCGCCTCGCGACATGTGCAGTGGCAGGCTTGAAAAAACGGTTTGTCATGACCAGACCACGACAGTACGTCACATTATGAAAAGCTGTCAGCAGATTAGATTTGTGGAAGTATTATTCTCTCTACGGTGGTATGTGGAATTTGTTTTGCAGAGTCGGACACTATCCTTGTGTTCAAAATCTTCTATGGAATATTCGGAGGAGGAACCCGCCTTGCATTGCCGAAGACAATCTGCACGCCAGACTCATCATCATTGAAGCCTGGTTCAGGGGCTACTGAGGGAGTCCTGGATTAGGGGGTCCTCGGACAGCCGGACTATATCCTTTGGCTGGACTGTTGGACTATGAAGATACAAGATTGAAGACTTCGTCCCGTGTCCGGATGGGACTCTCCTTGGCGTGGAAGGCAAGCTTGGCGCTACAGATATGTAGATCTCCTCCCTTGTAACCAACTCTGTGTAACCCTAGCCCCCTCCGGTGTCTATATAAGCCGGAGGGTTTAGTCCGTAGGACAACTTCAACAATCATAGCATAGGCTAGCTTCTAGGGTTTAGCCTCTATGATCTCGTGGTAGATCAACTCTTGTAATACTCATATCATCAAGATCAATCAAGCAGGAAGTAGGGTATTACCTCCATCGAGAGGGCCCGAACACAGGTAAACATCGTGTCCCCCGCCTCCTGTTACCATCCGCCTTAGACGCACAGTTCGGGACCCCCTACCCGAGATCCGCCGGTTTTGACACCGACACCCACCGCTCAGGAGTTCATCACCAAGACCACCCAGGAGCTGCAAGATGCGAGGGCCATGCGCGGCAATCGCCGTTCACCTGGCGCAGCCTCCCATCCAGGCGAGGATGCCGGGCTGCGTGTCTGCATCGACATCCCAGGGCTCAACAGAGCCGCGTATCAGGAGCCCTTCTGGCCTTCGCGTGTGGGATGCTGCGAGGGCCCACCGCACAACTACGTTCGCATGCACTTTGGCCTGCCGAGCGTGGCGTCCGCCTATCAGCGCAACTTGCAGCGCGCCCTGGTGACTAAGGAGGCCAGGCACCACGCCATCCTGACGGAGATGGAGACGGTCCTGAAGGTACCTCCTGGACCCCCAGAGCCTCCCGAGGCTCAGGGCCCCGGTGGCTCGTGAGGAGCAACCCCTTCGGCCCAGCACCTTCAAATTGCCCCAACATACCTTCATCAACAGAACCAGGTGACATTTTCCAAGTTTATTTAGCTGGGAGCACCACCCGGGCTGCATCATTCCCAGGCCACGTGGGTCCGTCCCTGTGGCATGTATCCCTTTTCATGTCTTTAGTTTACCTTGCTGGGGGCGCCCCTTGAGGGAGTCCTAGATTAGGGGGTATCCGGACAGCCTGACTGTATACGACGTCCGGACTATTGAAGCGTGGAGGTACAAGACTCAAGACTTTGGCCCGTGTTCGGTTGGGACTTTCCTTGGCGTGGAAGGCAAGCTTGGCGATCCGGATATTATATTTCCTTCCTTGTAACCGACTCCATGTAAACCCTAGCCCTCTCCGGTGTCTATATAAACCGGAGAGGTTGGTCCTAGAAGGCCGGTCACAATTACAATCATACCATCCTAGGCTAGCTCTTAGGGTTTAGCCTCTACGATCTCGTGGTAGATCTACTCTTGTACTACCCATATCATCAATATTAATCAAGCGAAGTAGGGTTTTACCTCCATCGAGAGGGCCCAACACTGTAAACATCTGTGTCCCTTGCTTCCTGTTACCATCAGCCTTGACGCGCAGATCGGGACCCCCTACCCGAGATCCGCCCGTTTTGACACCGACATTGGTGCTTTCATTGAGAGTTCCTCTGTGTCGTCGCTGTTAGGATCGATGGCTCCTTCGATTATCATCAACGACGCTGTCTAGGGCGAGACTTTCCTCCCCGGACAGATCTCCGTGTTTGGCGGCTTCGCACTGCGGGCCAACTCGCTTGGCCATCTGGAGCAGATCGACAGCTACACCCCTGGTCACCAGGTCAGGTTCGGAAACCTGAACTACACGACGGACATCCGTGGAGACTTGATCTTCGATGGATTTGGGCCTATGCCAGGAGCACCGGACAGTCGCGACGAGCACGGCTTAGACCTGCCATCGGATGAAGCTCGGGGTATCACCCCCGTAGTATCTCCGGACCTAGAGCAGCAGGCTGTGCTGCCTAAGGACGGAGGGATGGACCCCGCCCCCCAGGTCACACACTCATCGGTGGTGGAGCCGAACACGGGTCTTGCCTCGGCGATGGCCTGTGACTCCGAACCCCCGGATTCGTATCCGGACATTGGTTCCAGTCCGTGCACTCCCGAGCTCGTCGGGCCAGGATGGGCTCCGGTAATGGAGTTCACCGCTGCGGATATTTTCCAGCACTCGCCCTTCGGCGACATGCTGGACTCATTAAAGTCTCTCTTTGTCAGGAGGCTCTTGGCGAACTATGTCCGACTTCGAGTGGGAGGCGTGACGAAGGAATTCGTTGCCCACCCACCACCCACTTCATTGCCACGGTCGATGACTTAACCGAGGTAATCGAACTTCGACTCAAGACATCGACGGTATGACGGCGATGCAGAGAAGAACATGAACCACCGCTCCATCGGGCGGTGGACAACCACCTCTTCTTATGATATATATATGGTGGACACTACGAAGGAAACAAATGGCGATGAGGCAAAGGAGGATAAAACCTCCGGGAAAAAAGCAAAGAATGGGCGCCGCCGGCGCCACTCCAAGCCCCGCCACACCATTACCGGCCCAGGAGACTAAAACAATCCGAATGGTGCCGAAGAAGAATACAACCCTGATCAGCCGACCTTCGAGCAGGTCGAACAGGAGGAAGAGTAGGTCAGCCCAGAAGAACAGGCGACGGACGAATACCCGGAGGAGGACAGCTACATGCCCCCCTCCGAAGACGAGATTAGCCTCGGCGACGACGAGTTCGGTGTGCCTGAGGATCCCGTAGAGCAGGAGCGCTTCAAGCGTCGGCTTATAGCCACTGCGAGGAGCCTCAAAAAGAAGCAGCAAAGAACTCCAAGCTGATCAAGACCTGCTCCACGATAGATGGATCAAGTCCTGGCAGCCGAGGAATACGGACCCGAGCACCATACGGCTGACCGGCCACCTCGTGGCTGGGATAAACGGCATACCAACTGCATACGCAGCCAACACCCCACGCCAACACACTACGACCCGGCAACAAAACAGACAACCAAGATCGATCTACGAATCGCGGGCACGCGCCGCACGCGACGACGCGGCGACCGTCACGCTGGACACACCTTCAACAAGTCCGGCCGGGCCGAATATAGCCACCCAGAGCAATTCGACCTGCGTAGCCACATAGCCCGGCACAGAGGCGCCGCGCACCCCCTCTGCTTCACTGACGAAGTAATGGATCATGAATTCCCAGAAGGGTTCAAACCCGTAAACATCGAATCATACGATGGCACAACAGACCCCGCAGTATGGATCGAAGAGTTTCTTCTCCACATTCACATGGCTCATGGAGACGATCTACACGCCATCAAGTATCTTCCCTTAAGCTCAAAGGACCAGCCCGCATCGGCTAAACAGCCCGCCAACAAATTCCATTGGCGATTGGGAAAACCTCGAAGAGCGCATTCCTCGACAACTTCCAAGGCACATATGCGACCACCGACGCCGATGACTTGAGCCACATTACTCAACAGCCCGGAGAGTCAGCCAGGAAATTCTGGACTCGGTTCCTAACTAAAAAGAACCAAATAGTTGACTGTCCGAACGCCGAAGCCCTGGCGGCTTTCAAGCATAATATCCGTGACGAGTGGCTCGCTCGACACCTCGGCCAGGAAAAACCCGAGTCCATGGCAGCTCTCACAACAATAATGACCCGCTTTTGCGCGGGCGAGGACAGTTGGTTGGCTCGCAGCAGATTTACGCCACGGTCGGCAATCCGGATGGTCGCGACAATAATGGCAAGCACTGACATAATGTATATAAGTGACGGTACAACGGCGATAAAGATCAAGACACGGCAGCCAACGCGTCGGATTTAGTGGATCCAAGCCCGTCGGCGGAAGAAGCCGTTCAAAAGAAATAATCGAGACCGTCCGCCTCTGGACCGTGATATCGAGCGCTCGTGCCAAATTCATGGCACCCCGGACAAGCCAGCCAACCACAGCAATAGAGATTGCTGGGTATTCAAACAGGCCGGCAAGATAAATGCCGAAGACAAGGACAAGGGGTTGCACAGCGACGATGATGAGGAGCCTCAACGTCCGAACACGGGGGGACAGAAGAAATTTCCCCCAGGTGAAAACGGTCAACATGATCTACGCCACGCACATCCCCAAGCGGGAACGGAAGCAGGCACTAAGGTACGTCTATGCGATGGAGCAAGTCGCCCCCAAATTCAACCCATGGTCAGCTTGTCCGATCACCTTCGATCGTAGGGATCACCGTACTAGCATCCGTCACGGCGGCTCGGCCGCATTGGTCCTAGACCCAATCATTGACGGATTCCACCTCACGCGCGTCCTTATGGACGGTGGCAGCAGCCTGAACCTGCTTTATCGGGACCACGATGTGCAAAATGGGCATTGACCCTTCAAGGATCAAGCCCACTAAAACCACCTTTAAAGGTGTAATTCACGAGTAGAGGCCCGCCAGACGGGCTCTATAACATTGAACTGGTCTTCGGATCTCCGGATAACTTCCGAAGCGAAGAGTTAATCTTCGATATCGTCCCTATCCGCAGTGGTTACCATGCACTGCTCGGACGAACCGCATTTGCTAGATTCAATGCGGTACCACACTACGCATACCTCAAGCTCACACGGGGTCATAACGGTGAACGGAAACATGGACCGCTCCTTACGAACAGAAGAACATACCGCAACCCTCGCGGCAGAAGTACAATGCGGCCTTCTCCGACAAACCAATCCAGCGACAACAACCTCGAGCACAGTCAAGCGAGTCCGGAGCACCCCGCAACAGGATCATCAGGCACACCAAGAGCGCGACTAGCAGTCCGGCCTCCGCTTAAGCCCCATCAAAGCAGTTTTCGTGCCACGCGCACACAATTACGCACTTAAAATACCATGGGCATAGGTGGAGGCGCATCAACAACTCAGTCAATAGTGCGGGTAACCGCCAAATACTTTCATACTCTTTCCCTCTTACCTTTCAGGACACCGCGTTGGCGCAGCATCCTTAAAAGAGCCGAATTGTCGGACTTATAGGGAAGAGACATCCAAGGAGGCAATAGATGTTGTGCACAGAAGGAAACACCCATGTGGAATCTATTTACGATCATTATACCTGCTTTATCTATCTGAACACAGCCTGCCCCTGGATAGGACATGTCAAATAGTCCTATTTTATCTCTGCTTAACGCATCCATTGTAAATGTACGCTTAAACGTATTTTTCGTCAATGGGAGATTATATATAGCGTCAGCTTATTATTCTTATTTGAGCATTTTTTTCTCTTAAAATGTTTATTGCATCCGTACACCTTGAATGCAGTCGGTTTGCCGAGGGCTTCTCATGGCATACGTAATATGGCAACTAAAGTCCGAACACTTTCAACAGTGCGGCACCCTGAACTTATAGCACTATATGCATCAGCTCCGAATCATGTCTTGGGTCTACAGTTGGGATAGCCCGACTCCCTTGTTTTGGTGCCTTACGTTCCGTTATATCGGCTAAGGTAGCGCAAGGAGAACTACTGCGATTGTGTCCCGGTTCTTCCGGACGAGCACCTCAGTAAAGAAAGCCGAAAACTGACCGGCATGATGTGGCGAGAGCTGGTCGCTGTTCGAGAAGTTTTAAAATCCTTAAAGATTTTCCGCTTTAGGCGATAAATCGGCTTCGTCCGATCTAGGCATGCATAGCGCCCCGAATTCGGTCTTCCGGATTCTAGGGGCTTCGCCGAAATTTAAAATTGTAGACTTCTATGGCTAAGTGAAAGTTATAAAGCCGCATAGTCCGATTGCCTTGTTCGCTGCGCCGGACACCTTCTTAAGGGACCAAACATTTGGATAAAGAGTGTCCGGTTTTCCACGAACACCCCAAAGTGCTAGTCACGTGGGGCGGAAGCCGACGACTGGCCTACTTTCAGGATTTTATAAACAGCCGCACAGAATGTAATATTTTAAATAACAAAAGCGCAACATAGCGCAAGTAACTTCGTCTTTAATTACAAACATGACAGAAGTGAATTCATTCCAAAATGGTGTCCTTGGTACACTCATCGGCGACGAGACGAGCACCCTTCATCACGCCATCGTAGTACATTTCATGATGGCGATGCGCCTGCCCTCCGGTGGCCCGTCCTTGACCAGCTTCTCTGCATCCAGCTTGCCCCAATGCACCTTGACGCGGGCAAAAGCTCGGCGGGCACCTTCGATGCAAACGGATCGCTTGATCACTTCAAGCCACGGCAGGCATCCACCATCCGCTGATCAGGCCAAAGTAGCTCTTTGGGCGGGAACTCACCGAGCCACATCCCGACTATGAAGTCCTTCATAGCGATTCGGCGAGTTCGTGGAGTTTGACCAACTGCTTTAGTTGGTCGCTCATAGGCATCGGATGATCAGCCCCAGCATACTGGGACCAGAACAGCTTCTCCGTTGAGCTCCCCTCCTGGGCACGGTAGAACTCCGAAGTGTGTGAGATGCTGCGTGGAGAGCTCCGTATTCGAGTAAGTAAAAGAAATGCCTCCTCCACATGTTTGCTTTGCATAAAGAATTTCTTACCCACTGCTATCTTTTTGGCCTCCCGGATCTCCTGCTGTGCTTTCTCGGCCTCGGCCTTGGCATCCTTCAAACTTACAAGGGCCTCTTCGTGAGGCCGAGCTCTCCCTGCGCCTGCTCCAGATCCCGCTTCAGTTCGGCAACTTCGGAAGTACGGGCGGCAGCGGCAAGCAACACGGCCTGCTTATTCACATAAACGCTTTTTAGACTCCTGCGGATTGTAATTGACCCTCCGTTTGGCTTTTCTTTCCGAACACCAACCAGAGTATCAGGGGCTACTACCTATCGAGTGGTAATTTCATACATTTTTATTACTTACCTCAAAGCCCGTCAGGAGGCTTGTGCAGGCTTCGGTTAGTCCGCCTTTGGCGGACAGAACCTTTTGAATCACCGCACTCATAAGAGTACGGTGCTCTTCTTCCATGGAAGCGCCTCGAAGTGCTTCCACCTATCCGGCACCGTTGATGCGACGGAAGTCCTTGGCATGGGCAGCTCGCCCTCCCTAACGACGGGCTGCCCGCCTAAGTCCGGAACCGTCGGAGGTTCCGGAGCAGTGTTTGGTCGGGAGTCCCCCTTGTTGCGGCTCTCATCGACGCGATCCGCGAGGATCTTGAACACCGCATGTCCGACATTCGGAAGTCCGCCTTGGGGCACCTCCAGTGCCACCTCCCCCTGCTCGGGGAACCTTCGGGACAACACCTCCGTGTCATCCGCAGGCTTAGGAGTGGAGGCCGTCGGGAGCGAGTTCATCTCTGAAGCGCTCAGAGACCCATCCGAAGACGACAACTCCGGATGAGCCCTGGCCGGACTACATAAATGTTCGGCGTTATTAAACAGCTATGACATAAAACCACGATAGAGTGCAGACACTTACGATCGCGCCAGGAGCTTCCCCCAGGGCAGCCACCCTTCATTGCTGTAGGCGGCCGTGGTGGAGTAGTCCGGAAGGGATGTTTTCCCCTTCTTGGGCCTTGACCTCCCCTCTCCGGCGACTTTTCTCTTCTTCTCCCCAGTCGCGGGAGGTGGAATTTCTTTGATTCCCCGCCTCTGCGGAGGAATCTGTCTCGTCGTCATCGGACGGCGGGGTATAACGGCCTTTTGCGCCGAGGGCCTTTTCCGGCCCCTGGCCCGCTTCGGGCCCCTCATTCTTTTGGATGGGCGTCTTCTTCTTCTTCCTCCTCCCCTTCGTGGGAGAAGTACGCCTCGTCATCTTGGACGAGGCTTACATGCTCACCTTCGCCGGAGACCCTTCGGATCCCCGGGGCCTTCTTCTCGGCCTTCTTCTCCGGCACCTTATGCGGTGCGGGACCCGATCTCCGTCGAGAGGCGTCGGAGCCCTCTGGTAGCGGAGCCGGACAGTAAACCTGCTCTGCTGTCTCCACATAATCCTGAGGCAAATATACACAAATATTTAAGGCTCCCCCATGAATGTATTGGGAAAAAATCAAACCCGATGGTAGTCCCAGAACTCATCGGACGAGGGGGCCGCGCTGCGTGAAGTCCGCGGTCCTCGGATGTGGGAGGAGGTACTTCGGAAGCCTTAAACAACTCCTTCCACGCGTCCTTGTGCTTCATGCCATAGAGCCTCTGGAGTGTCTGGTGTTCGGCCGGGACGAACTCCCAAAGATTGAATGCCCGCCTTTGGCACGGCATAATCCGGCGAACGAACATGACCTGGATGACGTTGACGAGCTTGATGTTCTTGTCCTTCATGCTCTTGATGCAGGTTTGGAGTCCGGTCAGCTCTGTAGGTTTGCCCCAAGTCAGGCCTTCCTTTCCCAAGAGGTGAGCCGCATGGGGGCTCCGGATCTGAACTCGGGGGCCGCCGCCCGGTTGGCGCCCAGCGTGGCTCGGTGATGTAGAACCACCCCGATTGCCACCCTTTTACGGTCTTCAGAAGGAGCCGCCCAGCCAGGTGTCGTTAGGCATCTTGCCCACCATGGCCCCTCCGCATTCCGCTTTGTCACACGCACGATCTTCTGACTACGCAGAAGATTTGCAGCCACAGGCTGAAGTGAGGCCGGATGCGGAGGAAGGCCTCACATACGACGATGAACGCCGAGATGTTGAGGACGAAATTCGGGGCTAGATCATGGAAATCTAGCCCGTAGTAGAACATGAGCCCACGGACGAAGGGGTGAAGTGGAAACCCCAATCCACGGACGAAGTGGGCGACGAACACGACTGACTTGCCCAGCGTCCGGTAGCCGGTGCGCTATGTCTATGGCCAAGTATCCGGCCTCCCGAAGATTTGTGATGTGCTTCTCCTCGACGGTGGAAGCCACCCACTTGCCTCCTGCTCCGGACATGTCTAGCTGTGCGGAGGAGACTTGGGCTTGGGCGCTGGAGCTCAAGGGCAAGAGTGGGCAAAAGGAGGAAGAAGGCGTGGGTAAAAATGGGAAATCTTATCCCTTTATAGAGGCGAAAGCGGTGCGCCTCCCCACTTGCCGTTAGGGAATCGCTTGCTTCCCAAGCGCCACGATTAATGATGTGGTGGGATTACCCATACCCGTATTGATGAGAATCCCGTGATAAGGGGCACGATCTCTGCTTTGACAAGACGTGTCAAGGAAACCGCCTCGCAATATGCGTTGTGGCTGGTTGTGGAAAGACGGTTCGAATGATGACCTGACCGTAATGACACGTCGCGTTGCCTAAAAAGTTGTCAGCAGATTGCATTTGTGAAACATCATTCTCTCTACGGTGGAATGCGAAGATCATCTTGTGGATCCAGACACGGTTTGAGTGTTCGATAATTACCTTGGAGTATTCGGAGGAGGAACCCTCCCTGCAATGCCGAAGACAAGACTGCGCGCCAGACTCATCGTCATTGAAGCCTGGTTCAGGGGCTACTGAGGGAGTCCTATATTAGGGGGTATCCGGACAGCCGGACTGTATACGATGTCCGGACTATTGAAGCGTGGAGATACAAGACTCAAGACTTCGGCTCGTGTCCGGATGGGACTTTCCTTGGCGTGGAAGGCAAGCTTGGCGATCCAGATATTATATTTCCTTCCTTGTAACCGACTCTATGTAAACCCTAGCCCTCTTCGGTGTCTATATAAACCGGAGAGGTTGGTCCTTAGAAGGCCGATCACAATTACAATCATACCATCATAGGCTAGCTCTTAGGGTTTAGCCTCTACGATCTCGTGGTAGATCTACTCTTGTAGTACCCATATCATCAATATTAATCAAGTAGGAAGTAAGGTTTTACCTCCATCGAGAGAGCCCGAACCTGGGTAAACATCTGTGTCCCTTGCTTCCTGTTACCATCAGCCTTGACGCGCAGATCGGGACCTCCTACCCGAGATCCGCCGGTTTCGACACCGACACCCCTCAGGCTGCATCATCCCCAAGCCGCTCGGGCCTGACCCGGTGGCATGTATCTTCCCTGCATTTACTTAAGCCAGTATGCTTTCCATGCTTAATCTTCCTATGACTATCACCTGCTTGATTCTCACCCGCCACGGGGGCTACTCACGCTGGCACGACGCTTGTGCTCGGATCCGTCCCTGCAACATCGACAAACCTGAGCGGTCGAGCTCTGACTCACGGCACGCCCCGCGCACGTCACCTCACCAGGCCCTCAGTGCCTTCGTATCTCCATGGAGCAACCGGCGGCAGACCGGCAACCATAATGGCAAACTGTGTGTCCCCTTGTGCTGGCTCGCAGGAACCTCCTGAAGATGCCGGCAGGCGAAACTGCGAGCTCCCTCTTCTCCCATGCAATCCGCTTGCGCGTTAAAAGGGGGCTCCTGAGCATCACGACTTAGGAGCTCCTACTGGATCTCCAGCCCTCACCCCTTGGCCTTGACCACGGCACGCGACCTGGCATACCAGCGACGGCTGAGCTCGCTCGAGGGTCAGGACCTGAGGACATAGAGCACGAAGGAGAGCGCAGAGAAGGCAGAGGCTCGCATGGACCATACTTACTGTGCTTCGGACGCCTATGCACGAATCTGGCGCATCATGAGGAATCGACCCCGGATCGACAAGATAAGTCACAAGCCCGGATTGGCTAAACTGCTAAGGATTAAGAACCATACTAACTGCAGCCCTGCTGCAACAATGTCACCCCCTATCTTACCTCTCGACGGCTGCTTGGGCGCTAAAGGGGACCTCCTGAGCATTGCACCTCAGGAACTCTTACTGGACCTCGGGCCGCTCACCTCCTGGCCTTGACCACGGCAGGCGACCTGGCATACCAGCGACGGCTGCAGCCTTCCTGGGGACTGGGACCTGTTAGCGTAGAGCACCAAGTCGTCGCGTGGTCGGAAAGGGAGACCGAGCTGAAGCAGGACTCGCGCTCGCACAAGTTCATAATAAGGAAATTATTGACAAGAGACATTACAAACCCTTTACACACCCCCACGAGGCACTTCTTGATTCCTCGCAGGGAACAAAAGGCAAGAACCTAGGGAGTCCTATCTACACGTGCCCCATGTGGATGACGAAAACATCAACAGTGGGCCACCAGAGGCCAGCGCCAACCTCATCCAGATCGGCAGCGGCGGCCAAACATTGCAGCCCTGCTCCGGGCTCGGCGAGAGCTTGGGGGCACGTAGCTGTCGTCGCTCGTCTCCGGGGTCTCGTAGAGCTCGGGAGAATAGCTGGACTCCCAAGTGTCGTTGCGGCTTCTAGAGGAGCCGCTGGCGACGCGAGCAGCAGACCCTGCCCTAGCCGCGGCACCAGCCCGATGACTCCACCTGGGGCAACACTCTAGACGGAGGCCTTCTGCGTCGAAGACCTTGAAGAACAGCATGGAGGCGCCGTCATACACGAAATGGATCGCTAGGGCGCCCTCCGCGCGACACACTCGGGCGACCTCACCCCAGCCTCGGGTCATGAAGATCTTCCTCGAGGAGACGGCCTCAACCTCCACTCCAGTCGCCGGCGTGTCACAGTCGGCGTGCTGCAGCCAAAGCTCAAGAGGCCACCTCGGCGGCATCTCAGCTGAGAAGAAGGAAGGGAAGCGGATCCAAGTGCTCGGGGGCATCACGCCCACAAAGACGAAGCTCGTCTTGAGGAGTCCATGGCATGGACTCCTGTATGAAACGCAGCGCCACCGCGACACGGGCGACCATGGCCTGGCTGCGCCGGCAGCTCCATCGCCTCTCCCTCCTGAGCCCCCGGCTTGGGCGTACAGGGGTAACAGATACCCAGGAGGAGGCCGCTCGCACCAAGGCCTCATCAGCACCTGCATCGTCACTGCGTCACGGCGGTGGACCGGCCTCTTCTTCGGCGGGAGCGGCACCGGCCCGTCGAGGGGAATCTTTCCTTTCTCCGCAGAGGAAAACCTTCGAATGGGCGCCATTGGTGTCGACGATGGAGCAGAGGAGGAGAAGCAAGCGGAATGGGAAGAGATGGGCGACGGGGGCTCTGCCCCCCTCCCAATTTATAGATGGAGAAGGCCAACCAGCGCCCCCATGATCACATGTAATGATGGTTTTTCCTTGCATATCGCAGGGACTTGTCAAGTCGAGCAGTTGCCGAGGCAGCGTGGGGAAACGGAGACGCCCACGTTCAATCAACCGCCATGCGTTGACCAAGGCTGCAGGCTATTGGGGCCCGCAGCGCTCCGCACTTGACCTTTGGCTTCGCCTCAAAGCCAAGCCCGAGCGCTCCTTGGGCCCGGGGGCTACTGTCGGCGTTTTGGGAATGGGGGTCCCCAGACTTGCCTACCTGCGGCCCACGGCGTGGCTCTACGAGCGGGCCCGTACGGCCCATCTTCACCAACAAGCCCTCAAGACCCTCGCGAGGCGGACGACACAAGACCTCCTCGGGAGCATCCTCACCAGGTTGGCTCGCGAGGGGCGGGGAGATCAAGGCAAGGCAAACCTCACGAGGTTCTCGTGACGCGAGCCATGACGATCGAGACCAGGCGGGCGCCAGCGCGCATAGTGTAATTGTTTCCTCTTTGGTGCTAAGGAGGCAAGCGCAGGCGCGGAGTACCGAGGCATCAAGCAAAGGTTTCCATATCAGTGAAACGAGACCAAGACCATCAGGATGGCAAGATGGAGGTCACCATGGATCCCAAGGCGGCGTCACCACTAGAGCCTTTTGCAGGCGAAGACTGCTTTTGTCAGGATAAGCTGTACTAGCTGTCTCCTTTCAAATTGGCCGTTGTTGGCTCCCTTCCCGCTCAATATTCGGGGAGAGGACCAAGCCTCTATAAATAGGACTAGCCACCACAGTAGGAGGCATCTGATCTTGAGCCGACCCTTAGCCACACAGCAAGCAGAAGAACACTTCGCCTCAGGAGGTTGTTCTTCCCCTTGTACTGTTCATCCTCAGTCCAAGAGGCAATCCACCACCACCACACTGGAGTAGGGTATTACACTGCAACGGTGGCCCGAACCAGTATAAATATTGTGTCCCTTGTGTTGCGAGTTCGTCATGTGAGCCCTTGAGATCTTAGCGAAGCTAGGACGTCGATCGGTAGGGGGAGATCTTTGTGCGCACCCCAGAGTTCGAACCTTGAGGGTTTTGCCGGAACCCATGATCCGACAAAAACTTCCTCCTCTATGCCGTCTAACAGGATGTCTAGTTTACAATCCTGTTGGGAATATTTGGCGGCTATCTTTACGTGGTCATATACCAGACTAACTGGAATTTCTTTTCCATCTGATCCTCGAGGTCCGACCCAGGCCATATGATTCGGATCAAGCTTGGTGTACTGTGTTTTTACCATGGCCCAGGCCTCTCGCGCACCTTCTCAGGAGGCCGATATCTTCCATAATCGGAAGCGCCGCTGAGCTCCTTGGAATAGCTTCACAAGCTCCTCCATACTTCCTGGAGGAGAGGCGGATGGCCACAAAGCCTTGGCAACACTCTGCATTGCTTGCCAAGCTCGCTCGTGTAGTTGGGACAGCTCTTCCAGCAGGTCGCCTTGAGAGCCGGACATTTCCTCTTCGGGACGGCCAGTCAGCATACCTGCAGACATAAATCTGTTAGATCATTTCTTCGCTGAATTACATGAAGGTAAGTTCAAAGGCATACTGAATATGACGCCTCGTAGCCTCCTATTTTCCTTTACGGTGTCAGCTAGCTGGGCTCGCACATCTTTTAGCTCTTTGCCCAGCAGGGTGTTCATGCAGCTTGTTTTTATCATCCCTGACACGTGTCAGCACATGTTCGCCTGCGACCAGTTGCCTTTGGCTTGTTGTTCACCTGCCTGCGCGACTTTCAGTTCCTCTTTCAGTTGATCTGATGATCCTGCCATGGGAAATACAACAGTATTAATATTGCTGGTGATCATATTTTTCTCAGTGGAGGGGAACATTACCAGGCAGTGCCTCCTTGGAATTCTCGATTCGGCGATTGCCGCAGCCTAATTTGGATCCGCACTTTTCCAGCTCTTGAGTCGGCAGGTTGTTCTTCTCGGTGAGTGCACGGTTATAGAATGATCCTTAAATCAGTTGTATCAACTGCTTTCAAGTCTCGAGACTACTTGGTATATGATCACCAGATCTGTACAAAGCACACTTACCCGCATATCTTTCAAGTCTTTGATGCAGTAGCTGCAGTAAGCCCATCCCGAGCAGCTCGGATGTATGCATCACCGAGCTGAAGGCATTGAATGCCTCTTTTGTAAAACCGGGGTCACAGAGAGCGGCCCTCCGGCGCCGGTGATTCATGGCGCTCTCCACTTCTGAGATTGTGACAGATACATCATCCGAATCCTCTGCATAAGGACAATTCGGTGTCACTCCCGTGTCAGCCTTTGTCCTTGAGGCCGGGTCTGGAACCTGACTGGTGGAGGCGTGACCGACAGGACCCCCGGACATAGTCTGACGCACGCTCTTCCTGATAAGACATAGCGGACAATGTCACAGTTCGATGTGACTGCCAAGGGGCATATTTAAAAAGCCATACCTCTTTGATGAAGGCTCGGCCGCGTTGTCCTTTGCCTTTCTCTTCAAAGATCTGGTGCGGCATGACGCGCCGAGCGCCTCCCCTTCTGAGCACGAGATAGTGCGGTGGGTGAGGCATAATGAGGAAGCTCTTTCGGAAATGTCTCCTAGCTACTGACATGTGAGGCAGGAAGGAGGCCAGGATAATCAGCCATGATGGCCACTTCTGTGCCATCATAGCTCGCCTGGTAGAAGACTCCCACTTGGAGTGCTACAATTATGTCCGGATCCTCTTCAAATCCGGGATCGAGTTCTCGATTATGGTCCTCTGGCTGTGGAGCGGGGCTATAGATCCCCGCGATAGCCTTTCGCCATTCCTGTTAGAAATGAACGAGTGAATTTCAATTAAACATGACTCGGGGAAGGGATTGAGTAATGATGTAGGATTAAGGCTCACCCAGCTAGGGGGATTGTACATAGAGAATCCCCCTTGGCGCTTAAGGCGAGTGAATTCCTCTTTCTCCCCTTTATATAGATCGGCCAATATTGTGGCTGTATGCAGGGTGTCCGGACCTTTCCGTCCGCAGCGTGAGGCGTCGTCTTCCCCATTGTAGTGCCACATAGGGAGTCCTCTGAATTGGAGTGGCTGAACACCCCGCACTATGGAAGTTGCCATTACCTCAATTATTGATAATCTGTACTGAGCGAGTGTCCTTATCTTGCCCATTAGCTGATGGACTTCTGCGCTATCCTCCTCCTCGAGGCTCCGAGGACGCCAGCTGTGGCGTGATACGTCTCCAACATATCTATACTTTTTGATTGTTCCATGCTATTATATATTCTGTTTTGGATGTTTATTGGGATTTATTATACACTTTTATATTATTTTTGGGACTAACCTATTAACCGGAGGCCCAACCCAAATTGTTGTTTTTTTGCCTATTTCAGTGTTTCGAAGGAAAAGGATATCGAATGGAGTCCAAACGGAATGAAACATTTGGGAACGTAATTTTCGGAACAAACGTGATCCAGAGGACTTGGAGTCTACGTAAAGCAATCAATGAGGAGGGCACGAGGCAGGGGGGCACCCACCTCCCCCAGGCGCGCCCTCCACCCTCATGGGCCCCTCGTTGCTCCACCGACATACTTCTTCCTCCTATATATACCCATATACCCTGGAAACATCATATACGGAGCCAAAACCCTATTTCCACCGCCGCAACCTTCATGCACTGTGAGATCCCATCTTGGGGCCTTTTTTGGCGCTCACGGGAGGGGGCATTGATCATGGAGGGCTTCTACATCAACACCATAGACTCTCCGATGATGTGTGAGTAGTTTACCTCAGACCTTCGGGTCCATATTCATTAGCTAGATGGCTTCTTCTCTTTCTTTGAATCTCAATACAAAGTTCTCCTCGATCTTCTTGGAGATCTATTCGATGTAATCTTCTTTTGCGGTGTGTTTGTCGAGATCCGATGAATTGTGGGTTTACGATCAAGTTTATCTATGAACAATATTTGAATCTCCTCTGAATTCTTTTATGTATGATTGGTTATCTTTGCAAGTCTCTTCGAATTATCAGTTTGGTTTGGCCTACTAGATTGATCTTTCTTGCAATGGGATAAGTTCTTAGCTTTGGGTTTAATCTTTCGGTGCCCTTTTCCCAAAGGATGTAGGGCAGCAAGGCACGTATTGTATTGTTGCCATCGAGGATAAAAAGATGGGGTTTATATCATATTGCATGAGTTTATCCCTCTACATCATGTCATCTTGCTTAAAGCATTACTCGTTCTTATGAACTTAATACTCTAGATGCATCTTTGGATAGCGGTCGATGTGTGGAGTAATAGTAGTAGGTGCAGAATCGTTTTGGTCTACTTGTCGCGGACGTGATGCCTATATACATGATCATACCTAGATATTCTCATAACTATGCTCAATTCTATCAATTGCTCGACAGTAATTCGTTTACCCACCGTAATACTTATGCTATCTTGAGAGAATACACTAGTGAAACCTATGGCCCCCAGGTCTATTTTCCATCATATTAATCTTCCAACACTTAGCTATTTCTATCGTCGTTTATTTTGCTTTCTTTACTTTTACTCTTTACCATAAAAATACCAAAAATATTATCTTATCATATCTATCAGATCTCATTCTCGTAAGTGACCGTGAAGGGATTGACAACCCCTTTATCGCGTTGGTTGCGAGGTTCTTATATGTTTGTGTATGTGCGTGGGACTCGAGCGTGGTCTCCTACTGGATTGATACCTTGGTTCTCAAAAACTGAGGGAAATACTTATGCTACTTTACTGCATCACCCTTTCCTCTTCAAGAGAAAACCAACGCGGTGCTCAAGAGGTAGCAAGAAGGATTTCTGGCGCCGTTGCCGGGGAGTCTACACACAAGTCAAGACATACCAAGTACCCATCACAAACTCTTATCCGTCGCATTACATTATTTGCCATTTGCCTCTTGTTTTCCTCTCCCCCACTTTATCCTTGCTGTTTTATTCGCTCTCCTTCCGTTCGATCTTGTGTTACCATGTGCCTTCTTTTTGCTTGCATCTTCGCTTGCTAAAAGTTTATGGATCCTCATCCCCTTGCTAATCTCTTTAAGAGATCCAATTATGATGAACCAATTGCTAGTGAGTTTTGTGCACTAGATTATCTTTATGAAGTTTTGCTTGAAATTTGTGAATCTGAAAATTGTGATGAAGTACTTTATGAAGAGATTCACAATAGCTCCTTGAATAAAAAGCATGATTGCAATGATTTTACTATAAATTCCTTTGATGTCAATTGTGCTAATAATATGCAAAACCCTAAGCTTGGGTATGCTAGTTTTTCTATGTCTACTACTTGTTGCAATGATCATGATTGGGGTGATTCTTCTTATGATCTTGAAAAGTTATTTAAGCCCCATGATGAATATGAGATTGATAATAGTGTTTGCAATAATATTGAAAGTGGGTTTGGAAGAGTATCAACTTTAGATCCCACATATTTGGATAATGTTCAATCTTATGAAGTTTTTGATAAAAGTGGGTTTGGTGAGGTCGTGACTTTAGTTAATGTTAATCCCACTATTTTGGAAGAGTGTCAACTTTGCATGCATGTGGATCATGTTGAAAATATTTTATGTGATAGCTATTTTGTTGAATTTGCTTATGATCCCACATGTAATTATTATGAGAGAGGAAAATATGGTTGTAGAAATTTTCATGTTACTAAATTACCTCTCATTATGTTGAGATTGCTATTGTTTCTTTCCACTTCCTTGCATATGCTAGTTTTTGCTTGCTATGATAATTTGTTTGCCTATATGATGCCTATGCATAGGAAGTATGTTAGACTTAGATGTGTTTGTCATGTGATGCTCTCTTTGTGCTTTAATTCTTCTCTTTCTTGTGAGCATCATCAAAATCTCAATGCCTAGCTAAAAAGGCTTTAAAGAAAAGCGCTTGTTGGGAGACAACCCAATATTTTTACCTGCTGTTATTCAATAAATCTTTGATCTAGCCTCTGGTTAGATTTGTTTTTGTGTTTTAATTAGTGTTTGTGCCAAGTTAAACCTATAGGATCTTCTTGGATGCTAGTTATTTGATCTTGCTGATATTCCAGAAACTTTCTGTTCACGAAAACAATTGTTAAAAATCACCAGAATGTGATAAAATATTGATTCCAATTGCAGTAGATCAATAAACAAATTATCTAGGCCTTCTTATTTTGGTAGATTTTCTGAGTTCCAGAAGTTTGTGTTAGTTACAGATTACTACAGGCTGTTCTGTTTTTGACAGATTCTGTTTTTCGTGTGTTGTTTGCTTATTTTGATGAATCTATGGCTAGTAAAAGAGTTTATAAACCATAGAGAAGTTGGAATACAGTAGGTTTAACACCAAAAATATAAAGAATGAGTTCAATACAGTACCTTGAAGTGGTGTTTTGTTTTCTTTCGCTAACGGAGCTTACGAGATTTTCTGTTGAGTTTTGTGTTGTGAAGTTTTCAAGTTTTGGGTAAAGATTTGATGTATTATGGAACAAGGAGTGGCAAGAGCCTAAGCTTGGGGATGCCCATGGAACCCCAAGATAATCTAAGGACACCAAAAAGCCAAATCTTGGGGATGCCCCGGAAGGTATCCCCTCTTTCGTCTTTGTCCATCCCGGAAGGTATCCCCTCTTTCGTCTTTGTCCATCGGTAACTTTACTTGGAGCTATATTTTTATTCACCACATGATATGTGTTTTGCTTGGAGCATATTGTATGATTTGAGTCTTTTCTTTTTAGTTTGCCACAATCATCCTTTCTGTACACACCTTTTGAGAGAGACACACATGATTCGGAATTTATTAGAATACTCTATGTGCTTCACTTATATCTTTTGAGCAATATAGTTTTTGCTCTAGTGCTTCACTTATATCTTTTAGAGCACGGTGGTGGATTTGTTTTATAGAAAATATTGTTCTCTCATGCTTCACTTATATTATTTTGAGAGTCCTACAAAACAGCATGGTAATTTGCTTAAATTGAGAAGGTAGTCCTAATATGATAGGCATCCAAGATTAGTAAAAACTTTCTTATAAGTGCGTTGAATATTAAGAGAAGTTTGATGCTTGATAATTGTTTTGAGATATGAAGATGGTGATATTAGAGTCATGCTAGTTGAGTAGTTGTGAATTTGAGAAATACTTGTGTTAAAGTTTGTGATTCTCGTAGCATGCACGTACGGTGAACCGTTATGTGATGAAGTCGGAGCATGATTTATTTATTGATTGTCTTCCTTATTAGTGGCAGTCGGGGACGAGCGATGGTCTTTTTCTACCAATCTATCCCCCTAGGAGCATGCGCATAATACTTTGTTTCGATAACTAATAAATTTTTGCAACAAGTATATGAGTTCTTTATGACTAATGTTGAGTCCATGGATTATATGCACTTTCACCCTTTCACCATTGCTAGCCTCTCTAATACCGCACACTTTTCGCCGGTATCATACACCCACCATATACCTTCCTCAAAACAGCCACCATACCTACCTATTATGGCATTTCCATAGCCATTCCGAGATATATTGCCATGTAACTTTCCACCTTTCCGTTTGCTATGACACGCTTCATCATTGTCATATTGCTTTGAATGATCATGTAGTTGACATCGTATTTGTGGCAAAGCCACCGTTCATAATTTTTTATACATGTCACTCTTGATTCATTGCATATCCCGGTACTCTGCCGGATGCATTCACATAGAGTCATATTTTGTTCTAAGTATAGAGTTGTAACTCTTGAGTTGTAAGTAAATAAAAGTGTGATGATCATCATTATTAGAGCATTGTCCCAAGTAAGGAAAGGATGATGGAGACTATGATTCCCCCATAAGTCGGGATGAGACTCCAGACGAAAAAAAAGAGGCCAAAAAAAGGAAAAGGCCCAAATAAAAAAAAGAAAAAAATGAGAGAAAAAGAGAGAAGGGACAATGCTACTATCCTTTTTCCACACTTGTGCTTCAAAAATAGCACTATGATCTTTATGATAGAGAGTCTCTTGATTTGTCACTTTCATATACTAGTGGGAATTTTTCATTATAGAACTTAGCTTGTATAATCAAATGATGGGCTTCCTCAAATTGCCCCAGGTCTTCGTGAGCAAGCAAGTTGGATGCACACCCACTTAGTTTCCATTGTTGAGCTTTCATATACTTATAGCTCTAGTGCATCCGTTGCATGGGAATCCCTACTCACTCACATCGATATCTATTAATGGGCATCTCCATAGCCCACCTAGTTGATGTGAGACTATCTTCTCCTTTTTGTCTTCTCCACAACCACCATTCGATTCCACCTATAGTGCTATATCCATGGCTCACGCTCATGTATTGCGTGAAGATTGAAAAGTTTGAGAACATCAAAAGTATGAAACAATTGCTTGGCTTGTCATCAGGGTTGTGCATGATTTAAATACTTTGTGTGGTGAAGATAGAGAATAGCCAGACTATATGATTTTGTAGGGATAACCTTCTTTGGCCATGTTATTTTGAGAAGACATGATTGCTTAGTTAGTATACTTGAAGTATTATTATTTTTATGTCAATACTAAGCTTTTATCTTGAATCTTTCGGATCTGAATATTCATACCACAAATAAGAGAATTACATTAAGGAATATGCTAGGTAGCATTCCACATCAAAAATTCTACTTTTATCATTTACATACTCGAGGACGAGCAGGAATTAAGCTTGGGGATGCTTGATACGTCTCCAGCGTATCTATAATTTTTGATTGTTCCATGCTATTATATATTCTGTTTTGGATGTTTATTGGGCTTTATTATACACTTTTATATTATTTTTGGGACTAACCTATTAACCAGAGGCCCAGCCCAAATTGCTTTTTTTTGCCTATTTCAGTGTTTCGAAGGAAAATGATATCAAACGGAGTCCAAACGGAATGAAACCTTCGGGAACGTGATTTTCGGTACAAACGTGGTCCAGAGGACTTGGAGTCTATGTAAAGCAATCAACGAGGAGGGCACGAGGCAGGGGGCGCACCCACCTCCCCCAGGCGCACCCTCCACCCTCGTGGGCCCCTCATTGCTCCACCGACGTACTTCTTCCTCCTATATATACCCATATACCCTGGAAACATCATATACGAAGCCAAAACCCTATTTCCACCGCCGCAACCTTCATGCAGTGAGATCCCATCTTGGGGACTTTTTGGCACTCATGGAGGGGGGCATTGATCATGGAGGGCTTCTACATCATCACCATAGCCTCTCCGATGATGTGTGAGTAGTTTACCTCAGACCTTCGGGTCCATAGTTATTAGCTAGATGGCTTCTTCTCTCACTTTGGATCTCAATACAAAGTTCCCCTCAATCTTCTTGGAGATCTATTCGATGTAATCTTATTTTGCGGTGTGTTTGTCGAGATCCGATGAATTGTGGGTTTATGATCAAGTTTATCTATGAACAATATTTGAATCTCCTCTAAATTCTTTTATGTATGATTGGTTATCTTTGCAAGTCTCTTTGAATTATTAGTTTGGTTTGGCCTACTAGATTGATGTTTCTTGCAATGGGAGAATGTCGGATTTCGGGTTCCGGCAGACCTTTGAGGTTCGAACACTGGGGTGCGCGTGGAGATCTTTCCCCTACCAGCTCATGCGTGCAAGGATTGCGAGGGATCTAAACTACTAACGATGAACAACACAGAGACACGAGGTTTATACTGGTTCGGGCCACCGTTGTGGTGTAATACCCTACTCCATTGTGTGGTGTGATGGATTGCCTGAGGGGCTGATGATGAACAATACAAAGGGCGAACAGCCTCGCGAGGGCTGTTCTTGAGCTGGTGCGACAAACTGCTTGGGTGAGTCCAGTCGCCTCTCTCTATCACTCTCTCTGTGTGACCTCGATCAGATCGATCCTCCTCTCTCTGTGGTGGCTAGTTCTATTTATAGAGGATGCCCTGGGCCTCTTCCCAAATAATGAGCGGGAAGGGCGCCAACAATTGGCCATTTTGAAGGGGAACATCTAGTACACTTATCCTGACTAAAGTTGGTCTTGGCTGCCAAAGACTCGGCGGTGGCGCCATCACAGGCTCCACGATGAACTCCATCCTGCCGTTACGCTAGTCTTGGTCTTGTTGCACGAAGCGGTAACCTTTGCCTAATGCCTTGGCTCAGGCTTGCCTCCTTTGCACCAAAGGGAAATGAGGACCTTTGTGTGGGCTGGCGCCCGCCTAAGCGCCCGCTTTGGCCTTGATCGTCATGGCTTGCGTCACGGGGCACCCTCGCGAGGTACCTGCCTTGATCTCTCCGCCGCCTCATGAGCCCTGCCTGGCGAGGCTGCTCCCGAGGTAACCTTTGCCTAATGCCTTGGCACATGCTTGCCTCCTTTGCACCAAAGGGGAAATGAGGACACTGTGTGGGCTGGCGCCCGCCTGGCCTTGATCGCCATGGCTTGCGTCACAGGGCACCCTTGCGAGGTACCCTGCCTTGATCTCTCCGCCTCCTCGCGAGCCTGCCTGACGAGGCTGCTCCTGAGGTAGGTTCCTGTCGTCCGCCCCGCGAGGCTTGGCCACTCACGAGGGTCTTGAGCTTGAGCTGATGAAGCTGGGCCGTGATGGGCCCCACTTGAGCCACGCCGTAGGCCGCAGGCAGGCAAGTCTGGGGACCCTTGTTTCCAGAACGCTAACAGTAGCCCCCGGGCCCAAGGCGCGCCCGGACTTGGCTTAGCAGAGAAGCGAAGGGGCAAGTGCGAAGCGCCACGGGCCCCAACAGCCTGCTGCCTTGGGCGCCGCGTGGCGATTGGTTTGCTGTGGGCGTCTCCACTTCCCCATGATGCCTCGGCAATCGCATGACTTGACAAGTCCCTGCATGCAGAAACAGGTCATGATTACCTGCGATCATGGAGGATGACGGTTGGCCTCCTCCGGCTATAAGTACGGAACGGCGCGAGCCCTTCCAACCTATCTCTTCTTGCTTCTCCTTCTCCTCCATCCTCGCCCTTGCTCCACATTGCGACAATGGCTCCGATCCGCCGGTTCTCCGTAGAAGAGAAAGGAAAGGCCCCCCGAGAGGGTCCCGATCCGCTTCCACCGAAGAAACGGCTAGACCTCTACCCAGCGAGATGAGGGCGCCCGGCAGAGGTGTCGAGGCCCCTGGTACAAGCGGCCGCCGCCAGGTTCCCGCTGCCCTTGTACGCCCGCATTGAAGTCCACGAAGGAGTTGACGCCCGGCGCCCGCAGACTGACGCCGCCCGTCGGTGTCGGGGTCCGCAGCGGTGCGTGTTGTTCCTCCGGAGTCCATTCCGAGGGCTCCTCCGAGAGTTCGTGCTCCACGCCGCCATGCCTCCTAAGTCTTGGATTAGCCTTCCTCACTTCTTCGCCTTGAGATCCTTGAGAGGGGCTCTGGAGCTCGATTGCAGCATCTTGGCTGCAGCACCCCTGCGACCGAGGCCGGAGGTTGCGGTCGTCGCTCCGGGCAAGGTCTTCATGACCCGAGGCTGGGGCGAGATCGCCCGGGTCTGCCGGACGAGGGGCGCCCTCGTGATCCACCTGGAATACGATGGCGCTTCCTTGATGTTCTTCAAGGTCTTCGACGCGGAAGGACGTCAGCTGGAACGCTGCCCCGAGAAGGGCGGTCGTGGCGTCGTCGTTGCGAGGACTAGGCCCGCCGGTCGTCCCCTCGGCAGCTCCTCGAGCAGCGGCGACGGGACCGGGGGGTCCAGCGCCTCCACCGAGCTTCTGGCGACTCCGGAGACGAGCGACGACAGCTACGAGCCCCCGAGCTCGCACCGCGCTCGGAGCCGGGCGGGCGCTTCAGGATACCAGCGCCGGTGATCTGGATGGGGTTGGCGCCAGTGCCCGGCAGCCCACTGTTGATGATGGCGTCCCCAGCGGAGGCTTGCGTAGTAGGCGTTCCTTAGGATTAGCACCTTTTATTTCCTGCAAAGAATCAGTAGCACCCGGGTATGTAAGCGCTGGCCATGTTTTTGTGGATATTATGTCCTTATGATGAATCGACGCGAGATGCTCGTTACGCCCACTCAGCTCCCCTTTCTTTCCTCACGAGGGCTTGGTGCTCTCTGCCGACAGTCCCGGTCCCCTGTGTAGGCTTCAGCCGTCGGCCGGTATAACAGTCGCGATGACGTGGGTCAAGGCCAGGAGGTGGCGACCGAGGTCCAAAGAAGAGCCCCTGAGTCGCGATGCTCGGAGGTCCCCTTTAGCGCTCAAGCAGCCTCCGCAGGCAAGAAAGGCAGGCAGCTTTGCGTGACGAGCAAGCGATGGCGAGGTTTTAGCGCTGAGGCAGATCAGTTTTTGGCGTGACTTATCTTGCGAGTTTGGAGCGGCGTTTGATGAGGTGCCGTGTCTGTGCGACGGCAACTGAGGTGTTGCTGGGTCGGGACCTCGCGAGCTTCTTCCCTCTCCCCTGCGCTTTCCTTGATGCTCTACGTCCTCAGGTCCCGGCCCTCGAGCGAGCTCAGCCGCCGCTGGTATGACAGGTCGCGATGCCGTGGGTCAAGGCCAGGGGGTGAGGGCTGGAGAGCCAGTAAGAGCCCATGAGTCGCGATGCTCAGGTACCCCCCTTTTAATGCGCAAGCGGATCGTGCCGGAGTGGAGGAGAGAAGGCTCATGAGGCCTCCAGCGCTAGTCCTGGAGAAGGTCCTGTGTGTCCGCGTTCTGGGAACGGGGGTCCCCAGACTTGCCTGCCTGCGACCTGCAGCGTGGCTCAAGTGGGGGCCCAGCGCAGCTCATCTTCATCAACACAAACTCAAGACCCTCGCGAGGGCCCAAGCCTCGCGGGGCGGACGACCAGGAGCTTCCTCAGGCACGGCCTCGTCAGGCTGGCTCACGAAGAGGCGGAGAGTTCAAGGCAGGGTACCTCGCGAGGTGCCCGTGATGCAAGCCATGACGACCAAGGGCGCCAGTCGGGTGCCCGGCCAGCATAGCGTCCTCCTTTCCTCTTTGGTGCAAAGGGAGCAAGCGCAGCAAGAGCATCAAGCAAAGGCATCTGTTTGATGCAACAAGACCAAGACCAGCCCCAACGGCTGGAATGCAGTCATCGTGGAGCCCAAGCCGGCGCCATCACCAGAGCCTTTGGCAGGCGAGGACCAACTTTAGTCAGGATAAGTGTACCCGCTGTTCCCCTTCAAAACGGCCAATTGTTGGCGCCCTTCCCGCTCAATATTTGGGAAGAGGCCCAGGGCCTTAGCCTATATAAGTAGAGCTAGCCACCATAGTAGGGGGACTCTCTCCTCCCGCGCGGCATTTTGGGATCCAGAGATAGAGATAGAGACCCGATCCTCAAGCTAGAGCGACGGGACTCCACTAAGCAGTTCATCACACCCACCAAGAACAGACCCCCACGAGGTTGTTCTTCCTGTCTTATTCTTCATCAGCCCAGAGGCAATCCACACACCACACACCTTTGGAGTAGGGTATTACACCACGACGGTGGCCTGAACCGATATAAATCTTGCGTCTCTTGTGTTGTTCTTGCTAGTAGTTTAGGTCCCCGCGATTGGCGAGTGCGAGGACGGTGGAGGGTTGGATCTCCGCGTGCACCCCAGAGTTCGAACCTTAAGGGTCTGCCGGAACCCGTAATCCGACATTTGGCGCGCCAGGTAGGGGTGCGCCGAAATCTGCCTTCCGTCGCCGCGTCCTTCCCCGTCTACCGCAACCATGCCTGATGTCCGTCGGGCCCCCGCCGAGCGCCGAGCCGCCACCGCCTCCACGTCGCCCAGACAGCTCCCGTCGGCGGGCACCCTCGTCGTTCCCCGTCACCTGCCGTCAACACCGCCACCGGCCCGGCGGGGAACGAGCAGCGAGCATCGTCCCTGCGCTCCTCGGCGACCTCAGGGGAGGGGCCGCGCGGTTCCCTCGACACCCGCCCTGTCGCGCCGGTCCCTCCGCTCGTCGCGGCCCTCCTGGGCGGCTCGCAGGCGCCGCCTTCCAGCCGCCATGTCAAGACATTCGTCCGCCGGGTCGGCGCCGCCTCCACGCGGCAGGGGGCTCCCTCAAGCCGGACGGAGTCGCCGGCCGGGCTGACCTTCGACTCTCAAGACCACCCCGCCAACTCGGCCGGCTCGGGTGCGCTCCCACTGCTCTGCACACCTACCATCTGCCAGGTCGCCGTCACCAGGACCCTCATCGACGGCGGCGCCGGCCTCAATATACTCTCAGTCGAGGCCTTCAACCTCCTCTGCATACCCAGAGAGCGGCTGCTGCCCAGCCGGCCTTTTTCGGGCGTAGGAGGAGGGTCATCCAGCTCCTTGGGGCAAATCCGGCTTCCGGTGACCTTCGGCACCTATGACAACTTCCGCACGGAATTGGTCGACTTCGACATCGCCCCCATCGGCCTCCCCTACAACGCCATCCTTGGCTATCCGGCATTGGCCAAACTCATGGCCGCAACCCACCCGGGATACAACCTCATGAAGATGCACAGAGCAGCGGCGTCCTCACCGTGCGGGGATACCGAGGGAGCGTTGCGGGCGCCAGACTTACCCTCAAGGCGGCGTCGCAGCACAGCCCGCCGATCACGGAAGCCCCCAAGCCCAAGGGCTGCGCCGACCAAGAAGAAGCGATTGTTCACTCAAGACAAGGCGGATACCAGCGAGATACCCGTCGATGAGGACGGGTCCACAAGCGCCACCTTCACCATAGGCGCCAACCTCGAGCCCGAGCAGGAGGAAGCCCTTGTCAAGTTCTGCAGGCGAACAAGAAGGTGTTCGCCTGGGAGCCCGATCAGCTGGCGGGGATTCCACGGGGCGTGATCGAGCACCACCTCAACGTGTGCCCCAACATGCGTCCGGTGAAGCAGAAGGCGAGGAGGCAGTCCACCGAAAAGCAGGCCTTCATCATCCAAGAGACCCGCAAGCTAGAAGCCGCGGGGTTTATCCGCGAGGTCCGATACCCAGATTGGTTAGCCAACCCCGTGGTGGTGCCGAAGAAGGGAGGAAAGGAGCGCATGTGTGTCGACTTCACCAACCTCAACAAAGCATGCCCGCAGGATCCGTTTCCGCTCCCTCGCATCGACCAGATCGTGGAATTCCACCGCCGAGTGTGACCTGTTGTGCTTCTTGGGCGCCTTTTTCCGGTATCATCAAATCAAGATGGCGGTGGAAGGCGTGGAGAAGACGGCATTCCTAACCCCGTGTGGAGTATCTTTGCTATACCTGCATGCCATTCGGGTTGCGCAACGCAGGGCAACCTTCCAAATGACTCATGCACATCACCTTGGGCCCACAACTCGGGAAGAATGTGGAGGCATACGTCGGCGACATCGTGGTAAAGTCTCATGAGGCCAAGACCTTGATACAAGACCCGGAAGAAACCTTCGCGAGCCTCAACGCAGTAAGCCTGCGACTCAACCCGGAGAAGTGTGTGTTTGGAGTTCCCTCGAGCAAGCTCCTGGGTTTCCTCGTGTCCCACCGAGGCATCGAGGCCAACCCGGAAAAAGGTCAAGGCGATGGAAGACATGAGCCCACCGAAGAACCTCGGGGAGATGCAGAAGCTCACAGGCGTAGCATGTGTTGGGCCGTTTCATCTCCCGGTTGGGGGAGCGGCACGCCTTTCTTCCAGTGATGAAGGAAAAGGGGCCTTCGAGTGGATCAAGAGGCCGACAAGCGTTCAAGACCTCAAGAGGTACTGACTAGCCCTCCGGTGATGGTGGCCCCACGCCTCGGGAGCCCTTGGTGCTCTACCTCGCCGCCACTCCATACTCCGCTAGCGCTGCTCTGGTGGCGGTTAGGGAGGAGCGTCAGGCCAAGACCACGGCGGCAACCCGAACTAAGGCAAGACCGAATCAGAAGGAACTAGCAGAAGCCAGCACCGCAATGGAAGAAGATCAACCGAAATCGGCAGAAGCGCACCGAGAGGCGGGAGGCCTCCGGTCAAGCACCCGGCTTCAGAGGCGATGTTGCCTCGGGAGGCACCACGACTTCGAAGGGCGCCACCAAAGCAGCGCCCCTAACCTCGTCGAGCACCCGGTGTACTTGCCAACGTCGATACCGTGCTACGGGATGCGAGGGCACGGTACCCCATGCCGTAAAGCTCCTTCTCGCCTTCTTTGGTGGCTTCAGCATGGCTGCGGCACTACTTCGTGGTCGTCAATCAAGGTTGTCTCGGCATACCCCCTAGAGAGGGTGCTCAGGAGCCCCAACTCGGCAGGAAGGGTCACCGAGTGGAACATTGAGCTGCAAGCATTCCAGCTCGAGTTCAGCACAACCAGAGTCATCAAGGGGCCGCGCTGGCAGATTTCATGGCCGAATGGACAGAAGCACCGGGCCTCAGAGCCGGCGAGGATCGGTCCCTCCCCCCAGGGAGCGAAGCGCCAGAAGGTTGGGTCATGTACTTTGTCGGATTACGGGTTCCGGCAGACCCTTAAGGTTCGAACTCTGGGGTGCGCGCGGAGATCTAACCCTCCACCGTCTCGTACCTCGCCAAATCGCGGGGGACCTAAACTACTAGCAAGAACAACACAGGAGACGCAAGATTTATACTGGTTCAGGCCACCGTCGTGGTGTAATACCCTACTCCAGTGTGTGGTGTGTGGATTGCCTCAGGGCGATGAAGAAACGATGCAGGGAAGAACAGCCTCGCGAGGGTCTATTCTTGGTGGAAGCGATGAACTGCTAAGTGGTGTCCCGTCGCTCTAGCTTGAGGATCGGGTATCTATCTCTATCTCTGGATCCCAAAATGCCGCGCGGGAGGAGAGAGTCCCCCTACTATGGTGGCTAGCTCTACTTATATAGGCTAAGGCCCTGGGCCTCTTCCCAAATATTGAGCGGGAAGAGGCGCCAACAATTGGAGCGTTTGAAGGGGAACAGTGGTACACTTATCACGACTAAAGTTGGTCCTCGCCGCCAAAGGCTCTGGTGATGGCCTTGGCTTGGGCTCCACGATGGCGCATTCCAGCCGTTGGGGCTGGTCTTGGTCTTATTCTTGGCAAAGCGGATGCCTTTGCTTGATGCTCTTACTGCGCTTGCTCCCTTTGCACCAAAGAGGAAAGGAGGGCCAGCATGGCTGGCGCCGACTTGCGCCCTTGGTGCGTCATGGCTTGCGTCACGGGCACCTCGCGAGGTACCCTGCCTTGAACTCTCCGCCTCCTCGTGAGCCGGCTGGCCGAGGCCGTGCACTGAGGAAGCTCCTGGTCGTCCGCCTGCAATCAGCCCCTCGCGAGGTCTTGAGTTTGTGTTGATGAAGATGGGCTGCTGGGCCCCACTTGAGCCACGCTTGGTCGCGAGCGAGCAAGTCTGGGACCCCCGTTCCCGAACACCGACAGTAGCCCCGGGCCTGGCGCGCCCGAACTTGGCCGTGCGAGGCGAAGGGCAAGTCTGGCGTCATGAGCCCTAACAGCCTGCAACCTTGGGCGCCGCATGGCGGTTGATTGGACGTGGGAGCCTGCTTCCCCACGACGCCTTGGCAACCGCCCGGATTCGACAAGTTCTTGCATGCATGGCCAGTCATGATGACAGGTGATCGTGGGGGCCGGCGGTTGGCCTTCACCGGCTATAAGTATGGAGAGGCGTACACCCTTCCAGTCTATCCTTCTTGTCTCTCCTTCTTCTCCATGGCTCCACCAAGGAAGTTCTCGGCTGCGGAGAAGGGGAAAGGCCGCCAGGTCGAATCCTCCTCTCCTCCTCCTAAGCGTGGTCGAGGTCGCCCTCGCAAGCACCCGTGGCCTCCACGGCGGTCCCCAGCGATGCGTGAGGAGGCTCTCGGCATGGCGACGAGCGGCTGTCCATGGCTCTGAGGGCGTGCCCGGCCGCTCGTCCCCGAGGCCGCGCCTTCATGCCCCTGAGCGCTGCCGGGAGTTCATGGTGAGGCGGAGGAGCCGTCCGGCGTCCGGCTTCAGCTCCGTGCTTCCTCCCGGGTGAGCTCCCGGATGGCGCCTGAGTGGCCTCCTCGGCTCCAGGCCAGATGGCTCTTTGCGGCCGGGCTTCATGGGCTTCTTTGGAGTCAGCCGCGGGGAACACATTCTGACCCCGGTGCAGGCGATTCGCTGTGATCTCCGCCGCCCGGTGCTCCCTGCACTTCAAGTATGATGGCGGCGCCACCCTCTACGTGAGGGTGTTTGGGAAGGACGGCCACGCATGGGGTGCTGCCGACGGCGACGCTGCCAAGACTCAGCCCACGGCGCTGGGCGGAGAAGCGAGCAGCTGGCGGCTGGCGATGCCCAGCGACTTCTCACGCTTCACCGGCTCTTCTTGGTGGAGATTCTTCCGGCCAGCGCGCCAGCCCCCACGCCGCCCAGCGCTGCTTGGGGGGTGGCAGCGGGTCCGCTCGCCGCCACGCCGCGGTGAAGCGCGAGATGGAGTCCGACTGAGCTCCGGAGGTGGCTCGGGTCTTCCAAGAGAGCCGGCGCTGGGCGTGCTTCTCCTGCTTTTGTCCTTTTCCTTCCTTTTCTCCTGCGTAAAAAGGGGACAATGTGTGGCCCTGTGGGGGCGCGTTTAGGGCAACACCGTTAATTATTGTACTGCTTATGTTATCCTGATACTGTTCCCTTCTGCCATGCGCCCATTCGTAAGTGAACCCCGGCCGTGGCCGCAGGGGCGACCGACCCTGACCCCGTGTTCGCGTTGTGCTGCCCGTGAGGCATGGTTAGGAGGGGTGCTCCAGCTGTGGACCAGGGCCGTGGAAACTTGAGAGATAGGGGTAGGAACACCCGCGGGGGCTCCCGAGGCTTTTGCCTCGCGAGTCCCCGCGCAAGAGAAATCAAGGCAGGAGGGCGAAAAAGATCGAATAACCACGGACCAAAAAAGGACGATAGTTTCGATAAAAACTTCAAATGGGAATAACCAGTCAACTGCAGAAAGCAAATGAAAAAGCCGCGTCCGGCACCTAGTCTAGTCTTGGACGTCTTCTCACCAGCCGGAGCTAAGTGCTGCCACTTGGGCGTGGGAGGGAGCCCAGGCTGAGGCCGGCACTCCTGAGACTCCAGGCGTGTACAGCCCCAACTCATTATTACGTGAGAGTGTCACGGGTGGCGAGCTTCACGGGCTCCGGGCCTTTCTTACAGTAAGCAAGCTTCAGGCGTTTGCCCTCTTCACGAGCTCTGGGCCTTTTCCAAAAGATGGACTTCACGGGCATTTGCCTTCTTCACGAGCTCTGGGCCTTTTAGGGTAGAACCTCCGGAGGTGCCGGATGTTCCACGCGTTCAGAGTAGGTACTCCATCTTGCGTCTCCAAGCGCACGGAGCCAGCCCGAAACATGAACAACCTTGAATGGGCCCTCCCACATGGGAGAGAGCTTATGCAGTCCCTCCCCGGAGAGGACCGATTCGAACACGAGGTCTCCTACCTCGAGAGTTACAGGCGAGATGTTGCGGCGGTGGTATCGCGGAGTGCTCTTTGGTACCTTGCCGCTCATGATCTGACTTCGATGGCGCTCCTCCCCGGACTGAGGCCGTCCCCCGCATGGCATCCTGCAGCATTTCATCGAACACCAGGACCCGCGCGGATCAAATGCCTGTGAAGTTCATCTTTTTTGGAAAAGGCCCAGAGCCCCGCGCCGGCTCTCTTGGAAGACCCGAGCCGCCTCCAAAGCTCAGTCGGACTCCATCTCGCGCTTCACCGGGGCGTGGCGGACCGCTGCCACCCCCAAGCGCGACGGCATGGGGCTGGCGCGCTTCTTTGGAAGAATCGCCACCAAGAAGAGCTGGTGAAGCGTGAGGTCATGGCATCGCCACCGCCGCTACGCCGCCTCTCCCGCCCAGCCGTGGCTGAGTCCTCGGCCGTGATCGTCCTCGAGGCAGCACCCATGCGGCGGCCGTCTTCCCCAAACACCCTCACGTAGAGGGTGGCGTCGCCATCATACTTGAAGTGCAGGGAGCACCGGCGGGCGGAGACCCTTGTGAGCGAACGTCTGCCAGCCATGGCCAGAGCGAGGTTCCCTGCGGCGGTGACCTCAAAGAAGCCCATGAAGCCCGGCTGCAGCAGCCATCTGCACTGGAGCAGAGCCACTCCAGGCGCCATCCGGGAGCTCACCCGGGAGGAAGCACGGAGGCTGAAGCCGGACGCGGACGGCTCCTCCGCCCTCACCATGAACTCCGGCAGCGCTTGGTGGCATGAAGGCGGCCTCGGGGACGAGCGGCCGGGCACGCCCTCGACCATGGCCGGCCGCTCGTCGCCACGCTGAGAGCCTCCCCACGCGACATGAGGGACCGCCGTGGAGGCCACAGGTGCTGCGAGGCGACCTCGACCACGCTTAAGGCGGAGGAGAGGAGGATTCGACTGGCGGCCTTTCCCTTCTCCATGGCCGAGAACTTCCTTGGTGGAGCCATGGAGAAGAAGGAGAGACAAGAAGGATAGACTGGAAGGGTGTCGCCTCTCCATACTTATAGCCGGTGAAGGCCAACCGCCCGGCCCCCACGATCACCTGTCATCATGGTAGCCATGCATGCAAGAACAGCCGAATCCAGGCGGCGGTTGCCAAAGGCGTCGTGGGAAGCAGGCTCCACGTCCAATCAACCGCCATCTGGCGCCCAAGGTTGCTTGCTGTTAGGGCCCATGACCGCCGCACTGCCCTTCGCCTCTCTACGGCCAAGTTCGAGCGCGCTGTGGGCCAGAGACTCTGCCGGTGTTGCAGGAGCAGGGGTCCCCAGACTTGCACACTGCGACCTGCGGCGTGGCTCAAGTGGGGGCCCAGCGCAGCCCATCTTCATCAACACAAACTCAAGACCCTCGCGAGGGGCCAAGCCTCATGAGGCGGGCGACCGAGAGCTTCCTCGGGCACGGCCTCGTCCGAGGGCAGCTCACGAGGAGGCGGAGAGTTCAAGGCAGGGTACCTCGCGAGGTGCCCGTGGCGCAAGCCATGACGACCAAGGGCGCAAGTCGGGCGCCAGCCGCGCAGCGTCCTCCTTTCCTCTTTGGTGCAAAGGGAGCAAGCGCAGGCAAGAGCATCAATCAAAGGCATCCGTTTCGGCGCAACAAGACCAAGACCAGCCCCAACGGCTGGAATGCAGTCATCGTGGAGCCCAAGCCGGCGTCATCACCAGAGCCTTTGGCTGGCGAGGACCAACTTTAGTCAGGATAAGTGTACCCGTTGTTCCCCTTCAAAACGGCCAATTGTTGGCGCCCTTCCCGCTCAATATTTGGGAAGAGGCCCAGGCCTTAGCCTATATAAGTAGAGCTAGCCACCATAGTAGGGGGACTCTCTCCTCCCGCGCGGCATTTTGGGATCCAGAGATAGAGATAGAGGCCCGATCCTCAAGCTAGAGCGACGGGACTCCACTAAGCAGTTCATCACACCCAAGAAGAACAGACCCTCGCGAGGCTGTTCTTCCCTGTACTGTTCTTCATCATCCCTAGAGGCAATCCACACACCACACACTGGAGTAGGGTATTACACCACGACGGTGGCCTGAACCAGTATAAATCTTGCGTCTCTTGTGTTATTCTTGCTAGTAGTTTAGGTCCCCGCGATTCGGCGAGGTACGAGACGGTGGAGGGTTGGATCTCCGCGCACCCTGTGAGTTCGAACCTTAAGGTCTGCGGAACCCTAATCCGACATCGTATGAATCACGGGAGAAACAAGGTTCGTCGTTACGGTTGCCACCAACCATTGGTCGCTCAGGGAGTGATCGGGCACCTTGAGGGCACAGTGAGGTGGCACCTTATGAAACTGCTTGACGAGCTCGGCCACTCAGTTGCTCGGTGTTGCAGGGACGGACCCGTGCGCAAGCACCGTGCTGGAGCGAGCGGCTCCAAAGGTAGGTATCAATCGAGCAGGAGATTAGGTCAAGCATGTTATGTATGAACAAGCAAATCCATCTAGATAGGTGCGGAGGAAGCATACGCCACTGGGTCTGGCCCGAGCAGCTTGGGGATAATGCGACATGAGGCGCCCCAACAAGGTAATTAAAGAACATAAGCAAACGGGTACATGCCGCAGGGCGACCCATGACACAGGAATGATGCAGCCCGAGGGGCGCTCCCAGCTGAAAATGAAACTTGGAAAGGTGTCACCTGATATGCTCGGAGATGGCGGGGTGTTGAGGTAGCGGATGACGCGTGACGAGGACGCCGACCCTCACGAGACCTCCGGACCTGGAGCCTCGGGAGGCTCCGGGGGTATGGGGGGTTCCTCGAGAGCCATCTCCATCTCCGCCCAGACATGCTGCTTGACCTCCTGAGCCTCCAGAGCGCCTCGGCCAGGCGCCGATGGGCGGCAGCTGCGTTCGGCAGGCGAAAGGCATGCAAACATAGCTGTGAGGTGGACCCTCATAGCCCCCAGCGTGAGGGCCAGAGGCGCTCTCGAGACGCGGCTCGGTTGAGCCTGGTATGTCGATGCAGATTCGCAGCCAGCATCCTCGCTGGATGTGGGTCCACGGCCAGGCAGCGGCAGCGACAGCATGACTCTTGACTCCTGTAGCTCCACAGGTGCTCCTCGCGATGAGCTCCCGAGGGTTTAGCCCTCCTTGCCCGGCTCCTTCCCGAGGGAAGCGTGCCTTGAAGCACGCCTCCACGTGGTGCCCGGCGCCTCCCTCGTGACTCGGCTAGGTCGGTGGCTCGCCATGAAAAGAGCCCACAGGCCATGCACGAGGAGTGCACTGCACGCCTTCCTATCGTCGGGAGGGTGGCGCCCTTGAGCAGGCGGGTCCTGCTGCCATGCCTCCGGAGGTGCTTACCCCACGAGGCTTGGACCAGTGAGGCCTTCTTCTTCTTGGGGATCGTCTGGAAGTCTCCCGCTCCTGTGATCTGGGTCTTCGATTGCTGCGGCTTGGAAGGCACGCTCAAGAGAGCACACTTGCATCCCTTTCCTCGCAAGGCACTTTGTGATGACTCCTCCGCTTCACAGCATCTTGAGGACATTGTAGCCATGGTGAGTCACTGCCATGAACTTGGCCAAAGCTGGGTACCCAGTATGGCATTGTATGGCGGCGAATGTGGGCGATGTCGAAGTCGATGAGCTTGGTGCGGTAGTTGTTCTTGTTGTCAAGAAGGTGACAGGAAGGTGGACTTGCCCTATCGGGACGGTGGAACCATCGGTGACTCGGGAGAAAAGGCTTGGTCGGTGAAAGCTGATCGTATGGCACTTGGAGATCATTGAATGTCTCGGCGGAATGGGGCGTTGAGTCCTGCTCCGCCGTTGATGAAGTCTGGTGACTTGCACGTTCTTGATGGTGGTGAGCAAAGCATGGGGAGGACTCCGGCCGTTGCAGCGCTACTTGAGCTGATCCACTGAATCTGAATGTGATAGCGCATGACGACCACCGAGAGGCGTGTGGCCTCTGCTTGGCGAGGACTGCATTCACCTCGCGAGCAAACCGCTTGAAGATGCGCTGAGAGGCTGGGGCTGGCGCCACCCAGGATCTGGCGATCGCTGCGGCTCACAGAAGCCCCAGCCCCTCGTCGATGATTGTCTTCACACCTCCTTGGCAGCTGCGGTAGAGGCGGGAGCCCTGCATTCCCTTGAGGGCGATCCTCGCGAGGTTGGTCCCTCCAACCTCCCTCGCGAGGCTGGTCACCCGCCGGTCCTTGCAGGTCATCACGCCATCCTGGCGAGGGCCACGGTCTTCCCAGCGTCCTGCGCCTCTTCCTCCTCGGCCGTAGCCTCGATCACTGCGGTCGGGGCGTCGACTGATTCGCCCTTCTCGCACGGCCCTGAGTTCTTGGCATTCATTGGTGTTGTGGGTGTGGAGATCGTGGTACACGCAGTACCGGCTGCCCTTGGAAGACTCGGGCTGGTCTCTGCCTCGCTTGGTGTCTGGTTCGGCCGTGAGCACTGCAGCCCCCTTGCACTTCACGTCCTTGGCCTTGGGCTTCTTCTCTTCTGAATTGGCAGCTGGAAGCTCGAGGAGGGATAGGCGCCCTTCCTCCGCCCTGGCGCATTTGGTCGCCAAGTTGAACAGCTCTAGAGATGTGCACAGGTCTTCATGCATCATGACTCCTCCTTCATCTTGACGTCACGCACACCATTGGAGAAGGCTGAGATGATGGCCTCCTCGATCACCTTAGGAATCTTGAGGCGTGCATTGTTGAAGCCTGGATGTACTTCTGCAGGGTCTCTCCTGGCTGCTGCTTGATGCGGCGCATGTCGCTCATGGCAGGAGGCCGGTCGCGAGTGCCTTGGAAGTTGGCGATGAAGCGGGTGCGCATATCGTCCCAGGAGGAGATCATGCTGGGAGCCAGGTTCAGGAGCCAGGTTCGGGCTCCGTCCTTCAGCGCCATGAGGAACCAATTCGCCATGACCTTTTCGTTCCCGTTGGCGGCTTCGATGCCTAGCTCGTAGAGCTGAAGGAACTCCGCAGGATCAGCGGTGCCGTCATAGCGAGGAGGCAGGTCAGCTTGAACTTGCCCGAGCCATGCGGCTGCGTGGCTTCAGCGGTGAAAAGCGCGGCAGCAACTGCAGTGGCCGGAGCTCTCGATGATCACGGGGCTTGCTCTTGTGGATTCCGTGCACCGCTGCACAGAGCAAGCGGGGTCTTGCGGTGGTCTTTGGGCGTGGTCGCGACGCTCGGTCTTGGGGCGCGCAAGCACCTTCTTGGGGACGAGGATCTCCTGGCAGCTCCTTTCTTGGTGCTTGCGCGCGCGGCGCGAGGGTCTCGGCACAGGGCCACGCAGCCTTGGAGCAGGCGCCTTCTTGGGAAGGAGGTGGCGGGGCACCTCGGCCCCATGCCTCCAGCAGCGTGGTGCGTGGCGAGGCAGCCGGAGGACGGCGCGGGAGCCCCTGCGGCAGCGGACGAGCTTCGGCGGCAGCGGTCGAGCCACTCCTCGCAGACGTCGTCAGCAGGCGATGGCGAGAGCTTCGTTTGCTGCGATGGCGCGCCTCGAGCCTCCATCTTGTGGCGTGGAAGCGGCGAACCGAAAAACCGGTGGGGCGGCGAAGGAGTAGCGGTGCGGCCGGCTCGCCTCACGGATGGATCTTTGGGGCGAAGGCTGCTGCTCGTTCCCCGGGCGGTGGCGGCGTTGGCGGCGAGCACGAGGAACAACGAAAGTGGCCGACGAAAAGCCGTCTGGGCGACTCGGCGCGCGAGCAACTGGCGCTTCAGCGCGAAGCTTCGGCGGCGTCGACCATGAACCTGACGGAAGGTCACACCACGACCAGCGGAAGAAAGATTCGGCGCACCCCTACCCGGCGCGCCAAATGTCGGATTCGGGTTCCGGAGAACCTTGAGGTTCGAACAACTTTGGGGTGTAGCGGAGATCTTTCCCCTACCAGCTCATGCGTGCAAGGATTGCGAGGGATCTAAACTACTAACGATGAACAACACAGAGACACAAGGTTTATACTGGTTCGGGCAATCGTTGTGGTGTAACACCCTACTCCAGTGTGTGGTGTGGTGGATTGCCTCAGGGGCTGATGATGAACAATACAAAGGGCGAACAACCTCGCGAGGGGCTGTTCTTGAGCTGGTGCGACGAACTGCTTGGTTGAGTCCAGTCGCCTCTCTCTATCTCTCTCTCTGTGTGATCTCGATCAGATAGATCCTCCTCTCTCTGTGGTGGCTGTCGGCGTTGCAGGAGCAGGGGTACCCAGAGACTTGCACACTGCGACTTCTTGGCGTGGCTCAAGGGGTGGCCCAGCACGGCCCATCTTCATCAGCACAAGCTCAAGACCCTCGCGAGGGGCCAAGCCTCGTGGGGCAGACGACAAGAAGCTTCCTCAGGCACGGCCTCGTCAGGCTGGCTCGCGAGGAGGCGGAGATCAAGGCGGGGTACCTCACGAGGTGCCCATGACGCAAGCCATGACGACCAAGGGCGCCAGGCGGGCGCCAGCCATGATGTCCTCCTTTCCTCTTTGGTGCAAAGGGGCAAGCGCAGCGAGAGCATCAAGCAAAGGCATCTATTTCGGTGCAACAAGACCAAGACCGTCATAGCGGCAGGAAGGAAGTCATCGTGGAGCCCAAGCCAGCGTCACCACGAGCCTTTGACGGCGAGGACCAACTTTAGTCGAGGATAAGTGTACTAGATGTTCCCCTTCAAAATGGCCAATTGTTGGCGCCCTTCCCGCTCAATATTTGGGAAGAGCCAGGCCTTTGCCTATAAATAGGACTAGCCACCCACAGGGTAGAGGCATCTCGGAGACATCTTGGAGAGATCCAGACATCTCGCCTCATCTTAGCTTGATCCACTCCGATCGAGAGCCTAGCCACAAGAACACCTCACCCTCGCGAGGCTGTTCTTCCTTGTATTGTTCATCATCAGCCCAAGAGGCAATCCACCACCCCACACACTGGAGTACGGTGTTACACCACAATGGTGGCCCGAACCAGTATAAACCTTGTGTATCTTGTGTTGTTCCTTTCATAGTTTAGATCCTAGCGAGGCGACGAGGTGCAGGTAGGTAGAGGGCGAGATCACCGCGCGCACCCCAGAGTTCGAACCTAGAGGGTCTGCCGGAACCCGAAATCCGACATTTGGCGCGCTAGGTAGGGGTGCGCCGGAATCCACCTTCTTCCGCTTCGCGTCCCGTCGCATCATCATCATCATGTCCAATGACCAGGCGGGCAACCCTGATCCCTGGGCGACCTAGCCCACCCACACAGAGCTGCTCGCCCCGGGCGACCCCATGCCCCAGGCAGCTCATGATCCCGGCGCTGCGGGCAGCGCCGGCGAGCAGACAGCAACGACAGCTCTCACGCCACACAGCCGGCGGCGGCGAGGGCCTCAAGCACGCCCAGCAGCCACGACGCTGTACACCCGGCAGGCAGGCGAACTCAAGGGCAGCGCTCACGGTGGCCGAGCTACTGTCAATGCAGGCTGCCGAGGGCGGCAGCGACGTCTTGCTAGAGCGGGTGGCGAGCTCACTGGGCCGCCGCCTCGGGGCTCACCCTTCGCACCCAACTCCCACCTCGGGTCCAGGGTGGCCCAGCAGGCTCCACGCCGCCCGCGCAGCTCCAAGCGGACTCAAAGGCCACTAACGCCAGCCGGGCCGTCGGCACGGGCCCGGCGTGGCGCTGCCTCCGCCCCTGGGCAGCGAAGAAGGACTCGCCACGACCCACGGCCGCAGTGGGCCACCGCGCTACCACCCCCAGGTGGGCGCCTCAAGCAGAACTGCATGGCACACGGAGCACTACGGCGCCGCCTTCGGGATGTCGGCCCCAGAAGAGTACGTGCCCCACATGATGGACCAAGGGCACGCGCATGAGGACGAACAAGGCTCGCTCCTCGACCCAAGCTGGGGGGACAAGGCACCAGAAGCTCAGCTCTTCCAGGAGCCCCGGGAAAGCCCCGTGGGCCATGCTGGAGGCAACGATTATCGGGTACCGCTAATTCCTCAGGAGCAGGCATATGCTAACCATGGATCGCAGGAGGTACAGGTCGCCGCAGCAGACGGCTGCCCCACTCCCGCAGTTTCCTACCCCTCAGGAGGAGGGCGCCGGGGGCTGCAGGAGAGGGGCCGAGATCCGGCATCACCACTGCGGCGTTCGGAGCAAGGCGTCCTCAGGAGGTAGGCCCTCTGCCGGGGAGGTGCCTCAGGGCCTACCCCTGGCAGAGGACCCGTGGTCGTCGGGGGAACCGCTGGCGACCGCTCTACCCCATCGGCGGCGTCCTTTGTTTCCTGTCGTCGTCGGTGGCACTAGAGTGGGTGCAAGGCGGGGCCCTCGTCTGGCGATATGAAGCAAGGCCGGTACCTGTGACGAAGGCCCAGTGCCTTTGAAGCTCGCCGCCCCGTGACACTCTCACGTAATAATGAGTGGGGCTGTACACGCCCGAGTCTCGAGGTGCCGGCCTCGGGCCACAGGGCTCCCTCCCACGCCCAGTGGCAGCACTTAGCTCCACGCTGGTGAGAAGACGTCCAAGACTAGACTAGGTGCCGGACGCGGCCTTTTTCTGCTTTCATTGCTTTTCCCCTTGGCTGTCGTTTTCCCCCGTTGGATTTAAGTTGGATTTGAGCTTGAGATTTGCGTGTGTTCGGGGAAGGGGTGTTTAGTCTCGTTCGAGCAATCTCTCGCGTTCTGGTTACCACTTTGCCTCAGCTGCCTCCCCTCGTGAGCCCCTCGTGAGCCGGGCCAGGCCTAGCTTGCGTGCAGCCCGGACTGCCGTCGCCGCGCCCTCTCAGGAGGTCTTCATTACAGGTTCAATGGGCTCGTTCAGGAGACCCTCGGGACACCACAGCCCTCCGCAGGCTATCTCGGGGCCCACGCGGGTCGAAGTTAAAACAAACCAGCCAGCTCGTCGCAAAGCCAGCCACTTGGCGTAGGCGTACGGGTGACGTCGCATCTACTAATACACAGAGTGCAAGTTTTTACATGAGGGGCTCCCCCTCCCAAAATGCTCTTACAACCTTCAGGGCAAAGCCCGAACTCTATCTGCGCAAGGTAATAAAGCAAGGACAACACGCGGTCAGTCAGATAAATACCCCAATGCATCCTCAGGGGCACCTCCTGAATCGTCGCTGGCGTCGCTGGCCTCGCCATCACTCTCCGCGTTGCCGTCAGCGGCGTCAGGGCCGTTCACCATGCCGCCTTCATCAGCAGCCACAACCACGCCGTCGTTATCAGAAGCGAAGGCCCTGACGAGGGCATCCACATTGTCTTCCACCCAGCGCGCCAGGTCGTCCCGGACGGCCTGGGGTCTTGAAGCGATAAGCGGCGTCAAAATCGGGTTGGGGTCCATGTTAGAAGATGGTGAAGACACGAGAAAAGCGGCGCCCGGCGGCGCGACTCCTCCTCCACCAACCTGTTGGCTCGACGACCGCACCTCCGGTGCGTCACCACGTCGGTGAAGAATGAAGGTTGCCGGCATAGTTGATTGCGTGAGGCTCGCCAACGGCCGCCTCGCAGATGTTACCAAGGCCGTGTTAGCTCTCTCCGGAGCATGGAGAGCATGGGGCCATGCTCGTGCTCGAGATCCCCCGGGCGTATCTCGTCCTCGTTACGCGGCATAGCAGCCTCAGCCTCGTCCACCCGTTGACGGAGAAGAAGCGCCTCGGCGCGGGAGGTAGTCAGCTCCTCCTGCGCCACGCCAAGGGCGGCCCGGGAAGCGTCGGCCCGCCGCGTCACTTCATCCAGCTTGGCCCTCAGGGCGGCGGTCCTGCCTTCAGCCTCGACCCTGATCAACCCCAGCCTCTCCTCGAACTCGCTCTCAAGGTTCGAGCGGGCCGTCGCCACTCGGCGTCCAACCTCTTCCAGGACTCGGGCCTCCCGCGCAGCGACGTCATCCTCCGCCTGCGTCACCAAGCGCTCCCTCGTCTCCAGATAAGAGGAAAGCCCAGGAGACCAGCGGCATTTCTTTGATGATGGAAGAAAGGTTCATTGGCTTCCATGTCATTGGAAATTTGACGGAATAGTTGTCCTTCACATTGAAGCCTTGCCAGAACACATACGACGGGAAGGTAAGACCCGATAAAAAGTATTCATGCATGAGCTTCTCGTGGCCTTCGATTCTGTTTTCGTGAATTTTCACACAACCAACTATCGATCACACATGCTTCCTCTTTGTTCCAGTTGAAAGTGCATGTAGTCCCCATGTCTTTTCGCCGGTTGCATGGTCATTTGCCACCTTCATGAGTTGTGAGTAAGCGATGGTAGCCATCGCATGAAGAGTGCGGACCAAAGTCTATATGAACCCGTGCTCTTTGACGTTGTCGATGTCATTGATGATCTCATGTCTGCAAGCTGCAAGGGTGGCATTCGTAGAGCGGGGATGGCATTGCGATTGCCAACGACCCTTATTTTCCATGGGTTTCATCCAATGATCCCGTCGTGCTGCCACATGTCCTTTTCCTTTTGGAGCCGCAGGTGAGCATCCATAGTATCTTGCCGCATGGCCTACTTGGCTCGCATGGTTGGTCTTCCCCTATTAGGGTGTGCTAAGTAACCGTAGTGCGGCCTTTGTAGCCATGGTGAAGCGTCCATCGATGCGATGGACCCCCAAGGCCAAGCGTCGGGGGTCATGAAACACGGGGATCCGGTACCCAAAGTGGTGAACCTAAGAGGACCCCTGCCTAGAGAGGTTGAAGTAGGAGGGCTCGGACCCAAAGTGGGATGGCACCCATGGGAGCGGCCCTGCTAGGGTTAATGATGACCGACCTAGCATTGGGCGTGGGAGCGCGGTTCATATTGTTGTTGAGCCCCTGTTCTCCAACTCATGTGGGGTCGTCATGAGGACCTGCTCCATGGTGATGGCCTACGGAGGGTCCTCATCTTCGTTATCAGTCGTTGAGGGCGAGCTTGCAGAGTTGTCCCCGGCTTTCCGAGTGGTATTCGTCCAAGATGCAATCTTCTGGCTCATGATCGTCCAACAGTGGGTAGTTGGTGCACACCATTGCGATCATACGAGATGCTTGTGTGGGTTGGAGGATTGTTGCATTGTCGTTGCAGCGGCTCACATGCACCATCGTGTTGTTAGCCCTGATCGCTAGAGTTGATGCGAGTGATAGTGATGCTCCTGGGTGAAGGCTGAAGCTGGGGCGAAAGACACGCTCTAGAGAAGCGTCCAAAGTTCGGAGATGTGATGGAACACGGAGCCTGATGCCGCCATAGCGGTCGATGATGAAGATGACGTGCTCAAGAAGAGGGTTCACGCGGGTGTGGGAGGCGTGCTAGTGTAGAGACGCCCCGCCTCATCTGCGATGAAGGTGTGAGAGCCAAATATGAAACACTGGCCCGACGCGAACTCGTCAGGCATGGCTAAAGATCCGATTTGGGCTCGGCCTCCGACCGGCGCAACCTGTGATTGGTGTGCCAATCGGCGACACCGAAAGTCGTCAGTGGCCTCGGTAGGATGGAGAGCACGACCGAAAGTCCAGGGAGAATTGCACACGGAGAATTTACCCATGTTCGGGCCCTCGTGGTCGAGGTAAATATTCTACTCCTACCCTGCTTTGATTAATGGTGGGAAATCGCATCATGTGGGGGGTTACAAGTATGAGGTGATGAATGCTAATGAGACGATGACAATGATGTTAGATGGATTTCAAAGTACAACCAATCCTATATGACACCCGCGTGCGTCATATAGGCGCAACTTCGCTAAATCGAGAAGCAAGATAGCTCGGCCCATTTGACGCGCATATTGTGTTCTCACTTTGTTTTTTTCTTTTCCGATTGTGTGTGTGTGTGTGTGTTTTTTGTTTCGGTTTTATGTTTTGATTTCTTTTTTGTTTTCAATTTTTTAGATCTGTTTTTCTTTTACATCTTCTTGATTTATATAGTAGTGCAGTATATGGTGAATATTCTTTTTTCAAATACAAACTGAACTTTTTTCAACTATATGAACATTTCTTCAAATACACACTAAAGATTTTTATACATGCAATGAACATTTTGGTTATATACATTGAACATTTTTTTAATATACGATGAACATTTGTTAATTACACGATGAACATTTGTTTAATATACATTGAATTTTTTGTATACATTGAACTTTTTTGATATAAACATTTTCTAAAATACTTTTTTATTTTAGTAGGTTTTTAGATAACTAGCTACTAGAAAAACAACAATCGGTTATTTTGGTGAAAAACTGAAGGAAAAGAAACCCGATCGCGGGGTAGGTTGGGCATGCGCAATTGTCTCGGCATGAGCGAAACCACATCTATTCGACGCACGCGGGCGACAACTAGGAGCTCTCTCGAACTACCCTGGCCTCACTTTATAAAGGAGGATTAGGCCCAGGGCTTACAAGTTTCCTAACGGTCCTTGAGCCTCGATCAGCTAAGGGGCCCTTGGTTTGCATGCCAAGATGAAGAACCTTCGAGAAATCATGCCTCCTGTCAGGCGAAAAGCCCTGACCATGACTTGGCTTCTTGGACCCTGAGGCCGGCCCATTGACGGGCCTCCCGAGCGATGGGCCACCCTCAATATAAAATAACAATCTAACTCATGTTGCTACTCCCTCCCTCTCCAAAAGGGTGGCGTAAAGTTCAAACCAATTGTTTTTCAAAAATGTTAACTGGTGGTCATTCACGACTAACCCCTGGCGAACGCCCGATTTATTTATTTTCTCCAAAAATTCGCTGGACGGGGGAATCAAAGCTGCGACCTCCTCTTTGTGCCCGGACGCCCATAGCCACTACGCTAGGAGTGCCATTGTGAACCATTTCTGTTTAAAATGCCACATGTATTTTTCAGTCCTGAAAATCTCAATTTTCTTCATCTTCTCACATGGCAGTTTTATTTTTTATAGCATGACATTTTTTAAGAGGATGACATTTTTGTTAATGAGAGATGGCATATTTTATTTTTAATGGCATGTCAGTTTTATTTATAAGCGCATGTTTGTTTACAAGGATGACATTTTTATTAATGAGAGATGGCATTTTTCTTATTTTTAATGGCACGTCAGTTTTATTTCTAAGCGCATAAGATTTTTTTTAGATGATGGCATTTTTATTAATGAGAGATGGCATTTTTATTTTTAATGGCATGACCGTTTTATTTCTAAGTACATGACTTTCTTTAAGAGGATGACATTTCTATTAATAAGAGATGGCATTTTCTTATTTTTAATTGCACGTCTGTTTTACTTCTAAGCGCATGGCATTTCTTTTGATGATGGCATTTTTATTAATGAGGTGGCATTTTTTAATGGCATGGCGGTTTTATTGCTAAGTGCGTGACATTTTATAAAAATGGCATTTCTTAATATTAAGATATTATATTTTTTTACTATTAGGAGATGATGTTTTTATAGTGTGAGATGGCAGTTTTTGTTTATTAAGAGATGCCATTTTTATTTTAAGAGATAACATTTTATATTTTTTTTATAAGAGATGGCATTTTTTTATTATTTAAGAGATGACACGTTTTTAGGAGATGGCAGTTATGTTTATTAAGAGATGCCAATTTTTTATCATGGCATTTTTACATATGGATTTTTTTTTGTTTTTGGTCTATGAAAAAAATGTTCTCTAATTTTTACAGCATGGCATTTTTATTTTTTTCAGATATAATCGTGTAGTTGGACCTGGTTGTAGCCGAAGGAGGTTCACGAGGTCCCCAGCAAACGAAAATATTCCATGGTGGATCGACCACGCAGCAAACAAAATGATCGCTTGAGCCTCCCTCGCTGGCGTTCTGTCGCCAGATAAAGGCGTCCTCTTTTTTAATACTCCCTTCCTAAATTAATATAAGAGCGTTTAGATCACTACTCCCTCTCTAAACTAATATAAGAGCTTTTATATTAGTTTATGGAGGGAGTATTATATAAGGCGTGTATATTGATGTTATCTTACATGAAATAAATGCATAGGCGGAGGAAAGAGAAATCAAGAGAATAAAATTAACTTACTAATTAACCACTGTACATCTCTAAATCAGGAAGAGAAAGCAAATTACTAATTATGTGAATATAAAACTAAGGCATTCAGTTGGGAACTGTTCTGCCGAGTTTATTGCTGTACCATTCCGCAAAAAAAAAGTTTATTGCTGTACCCGTTGTGCTCTTCTCTCTCCACCTATATATTCTCTGCGCGTGCGGTGCGGGGGATCGAGCTTCGCGCGTCAGACTAGAGAGATTATAGGAGGCCAGGTCACTCGTTATCTTATCCATGCATGATCGTGCGCGCGCAGAGGAATAGGTCATGGAGTTAGTTGGTTGATGAAGGAGCAAGTCGTACGGCCCGTGTGTGGCATAATTAAGAACCGGGCGGGTACTTCAATTTATCGAAGGCATTGTGCTTGTGTGCCTCGAGTACGTGAAAGTGAAACAACACAGAGAGATACAAGTGAGAGAACCAGCTCCTACTACAACTTGATCGATCTAGTACTCCGGTTAACAATGGCGCTCCGGCGGCGGCTCCACGTCCACGTGCCCCTCTTCCTCCTCCTCCTGGCCGTCGCTTTTCTGGCGTCGCCCGCCGTCGCCCTCCCTCCCGGCGGCTGCTACGAGACGGCGACGAAGGTGTCCAGGCGGTGCTCGGGGGAGTTCATCAAGGCGCTCTTCTCCGACGACTTGCACGGGGTCAGCCGTAAATGCTGCGATGAGCTGACCTGCGTCCGCGAGCAGTCGTGCTTCAGCGTGCTCCTGTGGTACTGCCCGCCCGAGGCGTGGGCGCACTGTTATGGCGGTAAAGCGGCCGCCGGGGTGCCATTACAAGGGAGCCCCTGAGCGCCGGCCGCCGTCAATCCCGACGGGCGATGTCTACAGAGTACGGGCACCAACAATAGGGTGACGTGCACATGAAATAAACCAATTAGGTGACGTGGCGTGCGTGCACCGGCCTGCTCCTTTTTGTTTTTAGAGATGAATTCTAAAATTAAACATGTTTATTACTCCCTTCAATCTATACAGTTACTAAGCTCCTTTGAAATATGCTCTCCTGGTGAATGCAGGGATGTGAAAAGTGCATGGGCCCTTGGTGAGAGTGGGTGAGACGTGTTGGTGGGCAGCTCAGTCCCTTGCGTGTCCAGTTTTCTTGTATACATAGGCAGTTGGCTAGCTAGTCCCTTGCAGGTTGGTTTGTCTAGCCAAGAAAGAAAAAGACCGTTACCACACCTAGCCAATAAGACACTCTCAACAGGCAAAACTGATTGAACAGACAAAATGTTAGAAATAAATTAGGATGTGTCCTAAAATGTTAGAAATATATTAGGATGCTCTTATATTATGAGACAGAGGGGAATTTATTAATAAATCATCATTTGTGTGTCCAATCCTAAGTAGTGATGTTCCTTTTCTTTTAACATGTAACTGCCATCGCTTGGAGGCAGCTTCCCCCTATGTATATATACCTTTTCTATTAATGGAATTAGAGAGGTTAGCTCTCTTCCTCCCCCCTCTCTCGCTCTTACTTGCATTTTTCAGATATATGTAATTTTCAGTTTTTTAATTTTTTGTTGCTATTCATGAATATTTATTTTCAGAACAAGTGTGAACATTTTTAAAATATCTCACTAACTATTTTTAAATTTTATGAAAATTTCTCCAAAGCATGAACATTTTTTAGTAGATAAATGAATACGTTTTAGATTGACGACTCTTGAAATGTGTGCACACATTTTAAGTAATACATGAGCACGGTTTGTAACTTTTTAATGAGATGAACACGGTTTGTAACTATATGAGCATGTTTCCAATGCACTGACATTTTTAAAGCATGGGCACTTTTAAAAATTGAACCTGTTTTCAATTTATGATCATTTTCTAAAATGTGCAAACATATCATGTGAACACTTTATAAAATGCCATGAACATATTTCAAAATGTACAAGCATATTTTTAAAAAGTAGATGAACATTTTTTTAAGTTCATGGACATTTTTTAAAATACCATTTGAAATTACTTACACATTTATTTATTTATTAGAAATTCAGTAAGAAAACACATGTAAAAATAATAAAAGAAGAAATCTAGCCAACCTATACTAATGGATTGACCCAATATATAAAGTAGCAGGTGTGGCCGTGCCATTGAACTCCATAAGAGTCCTATGCTTGGTGCTGGTACGCTATGCGCCCAGGGGTTTGGGGGGGGGGGGGGGTATGGGATGGCATGATCAATTATCATAGTGGCTAGCGCTTATGTAAATTCCATTGAAAATACGTGATGCATGTAATTATCGTTGTCTTTCTCCTTAAGTTTACATTGTGCCTTCAATAAAAGTCAAGGATGGCCCCATCGCAAGGAAAAACAACAAGCCTAGCATAATTAAGGCCCGAAACCCAACGACCGATCATGGTACATCTGAAAAAAGTAGAACACATAAAAGAAGAACGGCGCAACAAAGTGCGCGACAACTTCTACTCCATATTAATTGTCACCGATTTAGACGAAATTGTACCAAATCAGCGACAATTAATATGAATCGGAGAAAGTAATTGTTTTTGTACCACAAGGAAGCGAGTTAGAAGTAACGAGGGGTCAAATATAAAAATATCTAACTACCCTTCGTCTCTCCTCGGGAAAGACGACTAGGGTACCTGCCTCCCGTCGATGGCGTTGTGGATCTATCACATCTCCCGTGACCTTAGAGCCATGGGGCATGGTGGATCCCGGCCTTTGCCGGCGGGATGGCTTCAATTTTAGGCGTTTCTTCGAGTTTTGTTATGGTTTGCATCCTGCTCAAGAAGGAGAGATGACAATGGCTCTCTGGAGATGGAATCAGGTTCTCCATGCCTAGCCCCCATCTCGGTGATGCGTCTAGCATCATCTGAGGGCATGTGAAGGAGTATCTCCGTCAGATCTCGTGGGATTTTGTCGGTGGTTGTCTTTTATGGATCTGCTTGGATCAGGATCGTCTATATTCATGTGTTTTCAAGTTGGATCTTTTCGATCTATGCTTCTCTTCATCGGTGGCGGTTGCTTTTCTGGCGCGCTGGTCCTGGGGCCTTAGTATGTCAACTTCCCGACTGTCTACTACAACAAGTTCTGTGCGGCTCCGACGAGGGAGGGGGATGACGACGACGCGTCTTTTGCTCGCTTTAGTGCTTGTAGTCGTCGTTACATGGCCTATGTATATAGATGTATTTTTATTACTTCTGGTGTTTTTTGTACCGCCATGATTGAAGATGAATAGATCAGAAGTTTACGAAAAAAGCGGGGTCAAATATATCTAGTTTTTACAAGTTTTTTGAATGGAACCTTGTTAAAGGGAAGGGTGCTCAAATAATCTCATAAAGGGCGAAAATACAGAGTGTGTGCACGGTTAGAGAGATTCAGATCCCACGACACCCACAACTCCAACCCTAGCCGCCGCCTTGGTCCCCCTCCTCTTCCCCGAATGGCGGCCTCGTCCATCTCCTTTTCTTTTTCTTAGTTTTTTGTTTTCCAGTCGATGTCGACAAGGTGTGGCGACTTCAATATATTCCTTTGTGTTGTTTTGTGGCATGGCCCGATTTCTCCAACCGCCTGAACTGATGATGACGGATTGCAAGCCTATTCTGCATGGGGTAATGCTCTTGCCGATGTTGCTTCAACGATTTATAGATCTCATCTGACGGGGCAAGTAACAAATACGGCCTTCAAAGCCTGCAAGTAACTAATACAACCTTCAAAGCCTGGTATGGCGAGGGTGTTTGCACGTATCCCTTGCCTTTATTGTTGGTTCACTGCAATTTTTCAATCTTCGGTGGGCGGCTTTTAATCGAAGGAAGAAGACGAGTTGTATAATTTTTAATGTAATATGTTTTTTACTAGTTGTTCTACGTCAAGTTGTCTATCCATTGTACTCGCTTTTGTTTTTCTTCATATTAATTATAACTAAGATGCCTTTTAGGTGTCTTTATTCAAAAAATAAAATACAAAGTGATCTGGTTAATCAGCAAAGCTAGGCTAAAAACCACGACAAAAATGATAAAAGAAGGGATTATGAGTGGGTTCTTCGTTGAAGATGCCTTTAAGGAAGAGACATGACACCAATCGAGTTCGTCACTGTAGGCATCGAAACCTCGTGGAAGATTCAAGCTTTTGCCTAGAGCCACCCATGACGGCCCCACCAAACCTTGGTTGAGGGTCCAACCACATCAATCAGTCCCCACGACAACCTCAAAACCAAACGGTCCCAATCTGGTTGAGGAGAATCACTCTTCAAGAATGCCTCCAAGGAGGGGAAAGTTTCCTGAAGCGCCATCATTGCAGGCATCGACCCTTGCCAAAGGCTAAACTTTAGCAAGAGGCGCAAGCCTCTCCACCTAAGGAGCCCATGGGAGGGGGCACTTCCATAAACGACCAGTAATACAAGCTCGCACTGGCGAACCTGAGCCACACGGATCGGGGAACACCACCACTGCAACTTCAACACCATGGAGTTCAGTAAAGGCCAACAACCAGGCATCGTTGGTGAGCCACTGGCAGGATTGTAGGAGATATGCCCTAGAGGCAATAATAAATGTTATTGATTATCTCCCTGTTCATAATTAGGTTTATGTTCCATGCTATAACTGCTATGGTTCTCGAGTCTGCAAATAAAACGAGGCTCGGAGGAAGACTCATATGCATGTGTCGAATAATAAACGATAAGAAGTATTCCTAGTCTGGCCTCTAAGACTAGCTCAAGTGTTGCATGATGGTTCTGTTTTCCTGATCATGGGCATGTCTATGCCAGCAATTTTGAGGGCACAATGTTAAGAGAACATTTGTGTTGAATCGACCCGGACTGATGTTATGCTATGAGATTCATTCATCACAAGTTAATGGTTAATAACACAGAGAAGTTAATGTTTGCATAATTCCTTAGACCATGAGAGTATCGAGTTCCTTCTTACTTGCTTCGTGAACTTTGGGGTTTGTTAAACGTCATCCGTAACTGGGTGGCTATTACGGCGGCTTACGGGTTCATGGAAAGGTATGGCAATTAACGAGATAGCTCAAGATTGGGATTTGCTCCTCCGACGAAAATAAATGGAGAGATATCTCTGGGCCCTCTCGATGTTATGGTATCCATCATCGTCTGGCCAGACAAAGGGTGATTTGATCATGGGGATGCCGGAACACGGAACGAGAAAAGAGAACAATATCGGTAACGAGGTAAATGGCATAGTGAACAAGGAGTTGATCCACAGGGATGCCAACATGTCTCACCTCGGGTATTCGTAACATATCGTGAAGCAATAGGAATAACACACGTCAACTGGAGGTTCACTCGAATATTCATTCGTGTGGGTATATCGGTCAATACAGGTGTCCACGGCTCCGATGTTGATCATTGATCAGAAGGGGTTCTGGGTCATGTCTATACTTCACCGAACCTATAGGGTCACACGCTTAAGGGTCATCTATCTGCTGAATACTAGACAGGGAGTCTGAGAGAAAGTTTCCGGAAAAAGTTTTCGGAGACAGCGAAAAAGTTTCGATAAGAGAGGTCACCGGATGAGTTTCGGTGAAACCGAAAAAGTTGTTTCGAGGTATGCCATTAAGTCAAAATGTTTTCATCACATGCCTGATAATTCTTGGAGGGTGCCATAATAATTCTGGAAACTTTTTGGAATTTTTAGAAATAAAAACAGGAAATGTTCCGGAGCTGTCGGAACCGGTTCAGATGCTTTTCGCAGATGAAAATCACTAAACTAGAATTGTTCCAGAACGCGTTGAAAATTATGTTGGGGTCTATGATAGGGTGCGTGGACTGCAAATTAAAATTTCCTACGCGCAGAACAGCCAAGAACATGCTACGGGAGATGGATCACAGTTTGTTACCACTAGACGCGCAGTGCCGTGCAGCGGAAGTAGAGTTGGGGCAGCACGTCCGCGTGGATCGTCTCCTCCTCGTCCGATCTCCCTCGAGCGGCCGGTCGTCGGTTCCCACGTACAGGTTCGCCGGAGCGGCGCAAGTGCACCGCCTCTAACGGTATCCGCGCGTGCAGGAGGAACGTCGTGCGGCGGACTGCTAGGTCCGATCACACAACCGGCGGCGAGTGGAGGTGTCTATTCGCAACACATGCAAACCCTAGTGACAGCGCCGAAGCGATCAACCACATGAGTGTGCTGCACCTCTACTTTATATAGGCGTCCTTCGCAGGCTCAACACTTGGGCCTCGTACGGACCCTAAAGCCCAAAGTCTACTCGATTACGTTCCAAGTCCAGCTCGGATCACACCCGACCAGTGTCCTCCAAACCGACCTCGTAGGTTCCTTCCCTTAAGCGCGCGACCCCTTAGGTTCAAGTCGGCTTGGTCACAGTTCGGATCACCTCCGACCTGCATGGTTGGTAGCGGCCTCTAGCAAGGCATGCCGACCACCAAGCAGACTATGAAGCTGGTTAGGCGAACCTGTACAACGTGTCACAGTTATGTTCCCTTTGCCTCATGATATATGTTGTCGGGCTCAAGGCAAGATTGTCATCCTTGTGCTAGCCCGACCTCTTTCTCGTTCCAGTGATGCCGGCCACAAACCGGATTATCTCATAATCCTTGTCGCATGGCCATGCTTATCCTGGTCGGATCACACGAGGGCCCCAGAGTATATCTCTCCTGATCGGAGGGGCAAATCCCATCTTGCTCGACCACGTCTCGCAGCATGGGTGCAGACAAACCGAAACCTATCTTTATAACTACCCAGTTACGGAGTAGCGTTTGGTCGGCCCAAAGCAAGTCTGTCACCATCCCGAGTACATGCGTCAGCTCAGGTCTTAGGACATAGAACATATGTTGTACTAGAGACTCACATATGACATATCGTTGTGTCTCATAGTTGGGTCTGTCCGACTCGGACCTTATCTCGACTCGGATCCGACTACGTAGAATCCGACCAGACCTTTCCAAGTCCATATTATCCGGTTAGCATCCAATGCTCCATGGCTAGTGAGACCAATCCATCGACCGTGTCATATGCTAGTCTAGTCGGCTGCGCGTCCACACAGCCCTTTCGACTAGGGACCTTTTAGGACAGTCATCATACAATGCATAGTCCCACAAACAAGTCACGTACTTGCTGATACACATCATTGATAATGTCCAAGGACTATCTTTATTCATAAACACATAGGAAATACCATCTTACATGATTGCCTCTAGGGCATATCTCCAACAAATTATTATGGTGGGTACTGGAAATGTTCTAAGCCCACATAAATATTTTCAGTTCGAACGGACGCTGAAAAATGTCGTCGTGAATAGTGAAAGTGCTTTTTGGGATATTTTATGGAAAGCCACCTTTTGGGGCTTTGCCCAAAAGATCTTGGGGTGTGACATGGATGGACAGGAGCCCTTTTTGGGACCCCTCATGGGGGTGTGGCCGGCCACACTTGGGGCTCCACCTTGGAGCCCTTCTTGTTCCTTGGTTTCACTTTTATGCCCTTGAGGAAGGACTTCATTCATGTGCCTTTGGGTTTTAATGTAAAACCACCCTACCCCTTGGGATTTCCTATAAATAGAGGTGGAGGGGCAGCCCTCCACTCTCATCCCTTCTCACATACAAGTGCCATGCATGATCTGGCTTCTCTCTCCCTCCCAGCGAAATAGTTTCGTAGAGCCGAAAGGCTGTCTGGGTTCCGGTGGGAACTAGTTACGGGCCAATGAAGCCCTACCGGATAGATGACACCGTATGTGTGCAACCCCGTAGAGAGGTCGTAGTTTCGATCCTTTTGCCCGAGGGTCTGTTTTGAGAGTGCCTCCCGAAGAGCTGTCCAAGTGACGGTCCGAGTTACATGAATCCTCCCGAAGGGGCTGTCCGAGTGATCGTCCCGAGTTTTGAGGGTCCTCCCAGAAGGGCTGTCCGCGACACTGCCTCGAGGGATCGTCCACCGCCTCCCGGAGGGCTGTCCGTGGGGCGGATGAGGGTATACATCCTCGCGGTTGGGAGGTTGTAAATCCTAGCTGCGGGGATCTGCACCGACGTTCGTCATCGACCCTACTTCCGCTTCGCTACGAGTCGGTAACGAAAAAGATCAAACCTTGTATGCAGTCTCCATAGTGGTCCTGGGCTGGTGCGTAGGTCGGAAATTTTTTGTTTTATGTCGCGTTCCCTTACAATGGCATCATGAGCCGTGCTATGTGATACGTCCCCAGCGTATCTATAATTTTTTATTGTTCCATGCTATATTATATTCTATTTTGGATGTTTAATGGGCTTTATTATACACTTTTATATTATTTTTGGGACTAACCTATTAACCGGAGGCCCAGCCCAAATTGCTGTTTTTTTGTCTATTTCAGTGTTTCGAAGGAAAAGGATATCAAACGGAGTCCAAACGGAATGAAACCTTCGGGAATGTGATTTTCGAAACAAACATGATCCAGAGGACTTGGAATCTACGTAAAGCAATCAACGAGGAAGTCATGAGGTAGGGGGCGCACCTACCCCCCTGGGCGCGCCCTCCACCCTCGTGGGCCCCATGTTGCTCCACCGACGTACTTCTTCCTCCTATATATACCCATATACCCTGGAAACATCATATACGGAGCAAAAACCCTATTTCCACCGCCGCAACTCTCTATACCCATGAGATCCCATCTTGGGGCCTTTTCCGGCGCCCCGCCGGAGGGGGCATTGATCACGGAGGGCTTCTGCATCAACACCACAGCCTCTCCGATGATGCGTGAGTAGTTTACCTCAGACCTTCGGGTCCATAGTTATTAGCTAGATGACTTCTTCTCTCTCTTTGGATCTCAATACAAAGTTCTCCTCGATCTTCTTGGAGATCTATTCGATGTAATCTTCTTTTGCAGTGTGTTTGTCGAGATCCGATGAATTGTGGGTTTATGATTAAGTTTATCTATGAACAATATTTGAATCTCCTCTGAATTCTTTTATGTATGATTGGTTATATTTGCAAGTCTCTTTGAATTATCAGTTTGGTTTGGCCTACTAGATTGATCTTTCTTGCAATAGGAGAAGTGCTTAGCTTTGGGTTCAATCTTGCGGTGCTCGATCCCAAAGGATGAGGGGAAAGCGACACGTATTGTATTGTTGCCATCGAGGATAAAAAGATGGGGTTTATATCATATTGCATGAGTTTATCCCTCTACATCATGTCATCTTGCTTAAAGCATTACTATGTTCTTATGAACTTAATACTCTAGATGCATGCTGGATAGCGGTCGATGTGTGGAGTAATAGTAGTAGATGAAGAATCGTTTCGGTCTACTTGTCGCAGATGTGATGCCTACATATATGATCATACCTAGATATTCTCATAACTATGCTCAATTCTATCAATTGCTTGACAGTAATTCGTTTACCCATCGTAATACTTATGCTCTTGAGAGAAGCCACTAGTGAAACCTATGGCCCCCGAGTCTATTTTCCATCATATTAATCTCCCGTCAACAAGCTATTTCTGGCGCCGTTTATCTTTGCAATCTTTACTTTACTCTTTATCATAAAAATACCAAAACTATTATCTTATCATATCTATGAGATCTCACTCCCGTAAGTGACCGTGAAGGGATTGACAACCCCTTTATCGCGTTGGTTGCGAGGTTCTTATTTGTTTGTGTAGGTGCGTGGGACTCGAGCGTGGTCTCCTACTGGATTGATACCTTGGTTCTCAAAAATTGAGGGAAATACTTACGCTACTTTACTGCATCACCCTTTCCTCTTCAAGGGAAAACCAACGCAGTGCTCAAGAGGTAGCACTATGCGTAGATGTTGGTTGCGATCTAGAATACATAGAGATGTATGGGTATTGCATAATATAATTAGGTAGTAGATGAGATCTATTGCTGAAAATTATTTATGCGGGTGACAGATGAAATCTGTTACCCGATGTTCTTGTTGCTTCCGTGGAATTTGCATATTTCTGATCTTGATAATAGTATGGTGGAGTTTCAATGTTCCGGCAATCCGCGATCCTGATTGATCAACGAAGTGCTAACAGTTCATTGAATTCCACCGTAGTTAAAAAGAAAGATGAAATTTAACAGATGAAAGGGCAATGCAGATATGATCTGCACGTGGGTCATGCGTATGATGAAGTTCAGTATGGGGCTCAAGATTTTATTATCTTGTGTTTCATACACCCCACAATGTTAATCTAGCGACATGGATAATCATGCTTGATGATGGACGTTGGTAGCTTCGGTTTGTTTCGAAACCTTAGAAGCCACAAAAAACAAGTTTTTTGCATGAACCAATTAGAGACGTCTAACTTGGTTTTGCAGGAGGGTTTACATGTGCATATGATGTGGTATAGCAGTGCGCATAATAATTTGATTATGTATGAGATGACTATATGATGTAAATTGATTAAGCATGACATGTGTGTCATGATTTGGCATGATGGTTGGAGCCATATGATTGCAATTTAATGACCTGCGTATCAACCTTAAGTAATGCACTTATTTTATTAGCTATAGAGATAGCAATATTATCTGGTGCATCGACAAGGTGGTGGCAATCTTCGCGAAGGTAAACACCGACGCGAACGCTGAAAGACGAAGAAATACAAGACTTCTCCGTCAGAAAGGGCTATACCATATCATGCTAATTATGAATTGCCTGAAATGTTTATCCCTTATGATGCACCCTTCTTGATTGCGCGGTAGTCGCTTTTATTAGGGTGATCTCTCACAAAAATATCAAGTAGTTAGTGTTCTCCCAAGTGTAGCACCGCCACAAAGACCTAACTTTTTGGGGTATCGCAGGATCTCCCTGGGTACGAACGATTAGGGAAGTGTGAGGCGGGTGATGAGACCTCGCAGCAAGATCACTTGGTTGTCTTGACGTTCTGGAAGGATCTCCCTGAGCTCAGAACACGCCCATCGAAAGATGAACAAGAGTCACATAGAGATGTGATCGGCAAGTTTGCCTACTGATTGAATTTTGCACCATCAGTGTTCATCTCGTTCAATGGCGTTGAATGGATATGCGGGTCTTGTGTCACTCATAATCAATTATGAGAGATATTGATTTGAGTGGGAGCACACTGTTGAATTAACATGTTTAATTCTCAGTGCAATTAATTATGAACATTGTCTAAGTGTTCCTTGCAAAATAGTTGTAGAATAATGGCTCGAGTTTCCACCTTCCCTGTTAAAAGTGAATAGTTGTTAAATATTTGGTTAAAACTTTACGATTGGTAACGTAATGTGAGGATTGTCCTCAAAAGTGCCGAGAAGGACTTTGTCATATCGCATGCTTTCCGTATCCTCCCGCTAATGCTATGGATCATGTGACTCTCGTCCTTCGATCCAAAAGCTAGAATTCTGTTACGGTCAAGTGGAATATGTTTGCTGCCATGAAACCCAAACTTCGAAAGTTGGGATAGTTATATGATATTCATGGAACTGAAAATTATTTTCAGATACAAACAAAGCAATGTTTGTTTGCAAGTAGTAGTAAAAGTGTTTACTATGCATTTATTTGTTGGGAAAGGGATCCGGAAGAGCACGTCATATAATGAAAGGTGAATAAAACAACAACTTAAAGAGAAAGGAAGTGTCCAAAGGGTGTTAGTACGACTTACACGCCTAGGAAGTCCGGGGCTAACGCCACTCTTAAGTCGGGTGCTTCTTTTGCGAGTAGGAGAAATACTAAAAGTTAAACTGTTAGAAGTATAAAGCCAGAAAGAAAGATGACCGAATATCCAGCTCATGTATGAATGCCATACAAGTTTTTGATGTATAGTAGGCTGGTCAAAGATATAGTTCTTGGGAATTATGGTTAAATATGTTAATCACTAATTCTTGGGTATTGTGAGTTAATCACAAAGATACCCGCTTGATTGCATTATGTTGCGAACCAATGTAAGAGCTACTATGGCCTAAAAAGACTAGCTAGGAATGAGGTTTTAATACGTGTTGGGAACATAGTAAAAGTTACTATACCTTCCATCGGTGCATTACCTATGTATTTTATTTCATAATTCATTTTAGAGTTTCTTACACTCTAGCCCTTTGCACAAGGTATCTTGCAAGAAGGTTGTTCATAAGAGAACTTTTGATGTTCAGTATTATGAATAAACATAAGGGCCATACTGTTGGGGAACGTAGTAATTTCAAAAAAATTCCTACGCACACGCAAGATCATGGTGATGCATAGCAACGAGAAGGGAGAGTGTGTCCACGTACCCTCGTAGACCGAAAGCGGAAGCGTTAGCACAACGTGGTTGATGTAGTCGTGCGTCTTCACGGCCTGACCGATCAAGCACCGAAACTACGGCACCTCCGAGTTCTTGGACACGTTCAGCTTGATGTCATCCCTCGAACTTCGATCCATCCGAGTGTCGAGGGAGAGTTCCGTCAGCACGACGGCGTGGTGACGATCTTGATGTACTACCATCGCAGGGCTTCTCCTAAGCACCGCTACAATATTATCGAGGAGGACTATGGTGGAGGGGGGCACCGCACACGACTAAGAGATCAAGAGATCAATTTTTGTGTCTATGGGGTGCCCCCCTCCCCCATATATAAAGGAGTGGAGGAGGGGGCCGGCCTTGGGGGGTGGCGCGCCCTAAGGGGGGAGTCCAATTCCCACCAGGAGTAGGACCCCCCCTTTCCTATTAGGAGAGGGAGAGGGAAGGAAGAGGAAGGAGGGAGGAAGGAAAGGGGGGCCGGCCCCCTCCCAAATCGGATTGGGTTTGGGGGGGGGGGGCCTCCCTTGCTCCTTTCCCCTCCTTTCCACTAAGGCCCAATAAGGCCCATATACCTCCCGGGGGGTTCCGATAACCTCCCGGAGCTCCGGTATTGTCCCAATCTCACCCGGAACCTTTCCGGTGTCCAAATATAGTCGTCCAATATATCAATCTTTATGTCTCGACCATTTCGAGACTCCTCGTCATGTCCGTGATCACATCCGGGACTCCGAACAACCTTAGGTACATCAAAACTCATAAACTCATAATATAACTGTCATCGAAACCTTAAGCGTGCGGACCCTACGGGTTCGAGAACTATGTAGACATGACTGTCGGTGTCAAAACCGGCGGATCTCGGGTAGGGGGTCCCGAACTGTGCGTCTAGGCGGATGGTAACATGAGACAAGGGACACGATGTTTCTACCCAGGTTCGGGCCCTCTCGATGGAGGTAAAACCCTACTCCTTCTTGATTAATATTGATGATATGGGTAGTACAAGAGTAGATCTACCACGAGATCAAAAAGGATAAACCCTAGAAGCTAGCCTATGGTATGATTGTTGTTCGTCCTACGGACTAAAACCCTCTGGTTTATATAGACACCAGAGAGGGCTAGGGTTACACAGAGTCGGTTACAATGGGAGGAGATCTACATATCCGTATCGCCAAGCTTGTCTTCCACGCCAAGGAAAGTCCCATCCGGACACGGGACGAAGTCTTCAATCTTGTATCTTCATAGTCCAGGAGTCCGGCCAAAGGTTATAGTCCGGCTATCCGGACACCCCCTAATCCAGAACTCCCTCAGTAGCCCCTGAACCAGGCTTCAATGACGACGAGTCCGGCGCGCAGATTGTCTTCGGCATTGCAAGGCGGTTTCCTCCTCCGAATACTTCATAGAAGATTTTGAACACAAGGATAGTGTCCGGCTCTGCAAAACAAGTTCCACATACCACCGTAGAGAGAATAATATTTGCACAAATCTAATCTGCTGACATATTCCGTAGCATGACATCACACCACGGCCAAGTCTTTATTCGAATCGTTTTTACTGTCCCACCTCAGTGCACTTAGCGAGGCGGTTTCCTTGGCAAGTCTTGTCGAAGCAGAGATCGTGTCCCCTTTTTCCGGGATTCTCATCAATATGGGCGTGGGTAACCCAATCGTGCCTGTTGGTATGTCCCCCCAATCGAAGGCGAGTCCCAAACGGTCACGGGGAGGGCTCTTGGTATTCAACCCCTTTATAAAGAGACCAAGGCTCTACTCCTTTCTTTCAATCTCAATCGAATCCGCCTCTCGCCTCGAGTTCCAACACCCAAAGCTCCAGATTCAGGCGCTTCGGACCTTCGATGATGTCCGGCTCCAACCTTCAAGACCGGTGGATGCCTTCCTCCGTTACGGAAGAAGACGCGCTAAAGCTAAGAGATGCCCGGTATCTAACCGGTGAAATCCCGCATAGGCTGCCTGCTCAAGGGCAGGTTATTCCCACTCCCGAGCCTGGCGAGAGCGTGGTGTTCGTGTCTCATTTCCTTCGGGGGCTAGGCTTCTCGACGGACCCCTTCGTGAGGGGACTCCTGTTTTATTATGGGCTGGAATTTCACGACTAGGCTCCGGAGTCCATCCTCCACATCTCATCGTTCATTGCCGTGTGCGAAGCCTTCCTCCGTATTACTCCTCACTCCGGATTGTGGCTTAAGACCTTCAAAGTAGAGCCGAAGATGACCGAGGGGCAGCACGCGGAGTGCGGAGGTGCTGTTATAAGCAAGAATGCTGACGCTCCATGGCCCGAGGGCTCTTTTCAAGAGGAGTTCAAATTTTATGGCAACGAGAGTGGTTTTATATCACAGCCCCAGGGGCACCAAGTGGGTGGCGCCACACCTTCGCTCGGGTCCCCCACCACAGCTAGCGTCATGGGTCAATAAAGGGTTTAACTGGGGGCCATCCAAGGACGTGCCCTTGTTGCAGGGCCACATTCGAGATCTCCTAGAAAGAGACATCAATCTGGTCGCAGTGACACAACTCATGTTGATTCGCCGCACCCTGCCACATAAGCGCCGCCCCTCACTTTGTGGGAGTTTAATCCGGAGGGACCACGAGCCCTCCAACATTTTACGGTAGCGACGCCCATGGAGATGTACAAATTGTTCTTCGGATCACAACCAATGTGTCCGGACTCGACCGAGGATGCAGGTCTGAGCTGCAATCGCCGGATACTCAAGTAAGTAGCCTGCATGCGGACACGCTATCCATATATTTATCATAAAATTGCCCTTAAAAGAGTTGTCCCTTAAACAGGAGTGAATAGCGAAAGCAAAGCTAATCAGGTGTCCGGCCCCCCTCCCTGATACCACACCGGATCCCGTGTTAACCAGGATGTTGGAGGTTGCGCCTTTGAAGGCGAAGGGGGGGACAAGGAAGCTATCGCCTCCCCGAAGGAGGCTGTCAGGAAAGGAGGAATCGAGAATTCCTCTATCCAGGGGAAGAAGAGGACCGCCTCTGAAGACCCGGAGACCATGGTCTCAAAGCGGGGAAGAAATCTTCATCGAGGGTCCTGCTGGGGATGCCTCGGCCGCACTGTGCCCCCAAGGGGATCAGCCCTCCACCGAGCCGTAAGTAGAGAGGGGAGTTTAAAAATGAGAGGCATCCCTGTTCTATTTATGAGGAAGATAACCGAAATTTTACCTTGTAGTTCGGATCTCAGCCCTTCTCAGCAGAGCTCATCTTCAGGGGATCTTCGTCCGGAGATGATGGAGAGCGGAACGCCTCCCCCTGCCGTGCCGCCTTGCGAGGCGGGCGACCCTGAGGTGTCGTCACGGAGGGTTTCTCCGAATCCGGCAGGGCCGGAAGGCGTCGTATGGCCCCCAAAGCCCTCCGTGTCCGCCTTGAAAAAGGCCATCAGACGAGTCCGGCACCGTACGGTTCACGGTCGGAGGAGCTGAAGGGTCTGCTCGGGTGAGAGTCTATCTCAGAAGACCACCGTGCGTTGATGGGTACGGTGTTTGAAAGGATTTCATCCGCGGAGAGCGGGTTGTGCGAGGCCGTCAGAGTTTACTAACAGGTTTTGAGGTACGCGAAATGATGTACCTTTTGACAGTTCCACATATATAAGATGCGCTGTGTAGATAGTAGCCCCGAGACTCATGCGTTGTCAAAAATGACGGTAGCGGAGGATCATAATCCCAGGTATAATATGTCGCCCTTCCTATGTAGGTGGCGGAGTGTCCGGTGGCTAGCCGGACTGATGGATTTGCCGATCTAAAGCGGCAACTTGACGTGGCAGATGCCAACATCGCGCTTGTCAACAAGCGGCTTGACGAGTCACAAGGTATGTAATTTCACCGAAGACACCTGGTGTTGGTGTCAAAACCGGCGGATCTCGGGTAGGGGGTCCCAAACTGTGCGTCTAGGCGGATGGTAACAGGAGACAAGGGACACGATGTTTTTACCCAGGTTTGGGCCCTCTCGATGGAGGTAATACCCTACTCCTGCTTGATTAATATTGATGATATGGGTAGTACAAGAGTAGATCTACCATGAGATCAAGGAGGCTAAACCCTAGAAGCTAGCCTATGGTATGATTGTTGTTCGTCCTCGGACTAAAACCCTCCGGTTTATATAGACACTTTGGATAGGTTAGGGTTACACGCAGTCGGTTACAATGGTAGGAGATCTACATATCCGTATTGCCAAGCTTGCCTTCCACGCCAAGGAAAGTCCCATCCGGACACGGGACGAAGTCTTCAATCTTGTATCTTCATAGTCTTGGAGTCCGGCCGTGGACGATAGTCCGCTATCCGGACACCCCTAGTCCGGACTCCTCGGTAGCCCCGAACCAGGCTTCAATGACGATGAGTCCGGCGCGTTGATTGTCTTCGGCATTGCGAGGCGGGTTCTTCTCCAAATTCCATATACTTGTCGAATAATGTCCGGCTTCTGATAAATGATGCGCTCCTCAGCTTCTACGCCCAATAATGGCCATCTTCCACGTGTTTGAATGAATGCGAAAATCCAGGGCATTTTTACAATTACCCCCTAGCCGCGCAAATGAGCCGCCTATAAAAGGGGCAAGGATCTAGATCTGAGTCACACCATCCCCCCTTTGCGAGCTTTCATCGGAGTGCCTCTGACAAAGCCCATTCCATCATGGACAGTCGACGCGGCTCCTCCTCTCGCGCTCCCAGCCCTCAGCCAGGAAATTGGAAGAGATGCTCAGTCCCGCATAGCGAGCTAGTTATACTCCAAGCCAAGGGATTTCTTCCCCCGGCCTTCATGGTCCCGGTTTGAGCCGGACTTGCCACCTATAAGGGCGGAAAGCAAGCGGAGAGCGTCCCCGATCCCTCTAAAGGAGAGCGGGTCTGCTTCATCTCTTATCTAGTAAGAGGACTCGGATTTCCAATCCATCCGTTTCTCCGGGGCTCTTGGAGTTCTCTGACCCCAATTGCACCATCTTACTCCTGCCTCCATCTTGCACATCGCGGGCTTCGTGGCCCTTTGCGAACTGTTCTGGCGTCGAGGCTCATTTCGGACTGTGGAAGAGAATATTCTGCCTAGTACCCCGTTCTCATGAGGGGTCAATATATCAAGTGGGCGGAGCCGAGCTATGGCGCATCGCCGGGACTGGATACCTATCCGGAACCCCAAAGAAGGCGTCCGAAGACTGGCCTTCGGAATGGTTTTACATGGAGGATGTCCCGTTGCCGGACCCTGTTCGGATCGGCCTTCCGGAGTTCAGCAATGCTCCTCTGAAGAAGCGCCTAAGCTGGCGCCCTCGGAGTCCCCGGAGAGAAGATGACCGGGATGTCCGTTATTTGATGAGCCGAATAAGGTTACCGGCCCATGACGGATTGACCATGACAGGAGTCATGGCAATCTGCATTATGAGGAGTGCAGCCGCTCCAATATAGGGGCCACCCATGTGGGACTTCAACGGGGAGGACGATGCCACCCGCCATGGCCGCAAAGGGCCAGGATCGGTCACCGAACTGGTGAAGATCTTGTCTACCATGTATAAAGGGGAGGAGGAGGATTTCCTCCGTGTCAATCCACTGAAGGAGTTTTCTTCGAATAATCCTCGAAGCTGGGTAAGCAAACATCTTTGTGACCTGTCCGACCCATGTTCCTATGGTCAAATATCTCATTTCGTGGTTTCTGCGCAGGAACTGCGCCGGACTGTGGAGAAGATACACAGCCCGCCCCCACAACCTGAGGATCCGGAACGGTCCCTCGATCCGACCTCCGAAGAGGATCCGGATATAAAGGTGGAGTTGATCGACGGGGTATTCCACCAACTTAGCATCGACAATGCGTTGGTTGCCATTACGGCTGATTACCCGGAATACTTCCGACCTCACGGTAAATGAGACCGAGATCCCAAAACCCCGATAACGACCCATCCATGCTTATTTTTATCACCGTATACCAATGGTGCTTCGCAGGGGTACCTTCGAGGCGAGAGCCGAGCCCGCTGCGCTGGCCAACAAAGGGCGGCGGCCCGGCAGTTAAAAAGAAGTGCGGTCCGGATCGAAACTCCGCCGCATACGGTATGGCATGTCACCATACTCCGAGATTGATTCCTGGAAGGCGTATTAACGCTGATGCTCTTTTCAGAAAAAGAGCACTCACGGACCGAGTCCAGAGAGGTTGTCGATCGAACCTTCACCGGACAAGCTTCAAAGCCGGGTCCGGAGGCTGAGGCGAGCACGAGACGTGCGTCGGATGCTCCTCCGACAGAGGATGCCGACAGGTTGTCCGCCACCAACTCCGAGGTGGAGAGCGCCTTGAATCACAGGCGCCGCCGGACATTTCTTCGTGTCACATGTTTCTCCCAAGAGGCCTTGAATGCCTTTGATTCGGGCAATGCGCACCTCCGTGCCGCTCAAGATGGTCTAACCAGAGCCACAGAGCAGTATGTGAAGGACATACGGGTAAGGAAATTTGACAGTTATATATGCCAAGAGCCCCGAGACTTAAAATAGTTAGAATAACTGATTTAAGGATCATTTGTTATGCAGATCTTCTGAGAAAAGAATACCCGATTGTCCCAGAGCTGGAAGAGTCACGAGGCCCAACTTGAGGCCGCACTAGCCGCCACGGGGAGCCACAGAGACCCCTCTCCGTAATATACGCCTTGAAGATAAATAATTTATGAAGTGCGGCGGTGTGTAAATCGACAAAAACATTGCAGATGGCGCGGACTAGATCCAGACAAGCAACAGCTCTTACGCCAGTTAAAGGCCGGCGAGAGCGTGCTTACGAGGGTGCGGCAGGAGAAGAATAACCTCCAAGACGCCAACACCAAGCTGGGTGAGGAACTAAAGGACGTTCGTGCCCAGTTATCTGACTCCGTAAAGGAGAATCGGCAGCTTCGTCGTGGCATTTTCAGTAAGTGCTTGAGCGAACTTTGAAAGAGTTCGGAGGAAGGCGACTAACATAAACATGTATGTAGGTTTGCTCACAGTCGTCCCGAGGAGGAGATGCCCAATTCTTGTGTGATCTTCTTCCCGAATCAAGGCCACCGCATTTAACGAGTCCGCAGGTGATGAAAAGCATCGGCCAGGCCTTGTGGCCATCTATCTCCCTGCTGAAGGCATTGGCGAAATGGGCAGAGCGGCTTCAAGGAGCACGGCGGCGCTTCCGGCTGTGGAAGATATCGGCCTGCCGTCAAAGGCGCCAGGAGGCTGGGCCATGGTAAAGACGCAGTACACGAAGGTGACCCAAACCACATGGCCGAGGTCGGACCTGTGGGGCGCATGGGATGGAGATCCTGTAAGCAGTATACGACCAAGTAGAATTGGCCGCCAAGTATTCCCAAAGAAGATTGTAAATTAGATAGCCTATTAGATGGCATCGAGGAGGAATACAATGAGTCGAGTTGACTATGTAAAAATATGACATGAAAAATGTCTTCTAGCCGGATTGTAGATCGTTTGTCATAGCGGACCTTTTAACCCGACCTCCGGACCCAATAGTCCGGAGTGTATCCGAATACCTTCGTGGTTATATAAGAACCGTGGTATGCATGGAGACAAGGCGTAGGAGTCATTGTTCTTTGTATCGAGACAAGTGCCCAACTAGTTATGTTATATTACATGGGTAGTAAGAAACATCTTCCGTGGAGAATAGTTCCTTAAGGGTTCCTTTCATTTGGGATGCATGCCCTAAAGTGCATGTCAAAGCTGCTAGGAAAGCGAGAAAATCATCTGGGGCAGATAGGTAAATATTTAAAATCATCTTTCAGTTCACCGACCGAATATTCCCTTAAGAACACTAGCTTTCGGCTTCATCCGATCTGAGGTACACATCCGGCTGACCGGCAGTAATAATCGCAGAGGTGCTCCCTTTACCACCTAGTCGAACAATCGGGAACGTGAGGGGTAAGCACAGGAGCCGAGCCACCCAACTTGGCCAAAACTTAAGTCATATCGATGCATATAATGGTGAATAAAAGGTACATGCGGAAGTTTAACGCATGTGTTGGGCATGAAAGCCCATATAAATAAGCTTCTGTTAAAGAAGCCCCCAGGTATAATGAGCGCGGACAGCGCGTCAAGTGTGTGCGATAAAAGCGCAAACGAGCCTCTAGATGCTACAAGAAGAAGAAGGAGGAAGGAGAGAAATAAAAGACAGCAAAAAAGCAAAAAATAAAAAATGCGGACGGAGGAAGGAGACGAACTTGGAGTCCAGCACTTAGGCATAGAATCTTCGTAGACGGGCTGCGTTCCATGGGTTTGGCTCGAGTCGGTTATCCGATGCGTTTCGCAGACGGTATGCCCCGCCGGTCAGGACCTGATCGATGATGAAGGGACCTTCCCATTTGGGCTTGAGTTTGTCCGTTTTCTTGTCCGGCAGGCGTAGAACTAGTTCGCCAACGTTATAAGCTTTGGCCCGTACTTCCCTGCTTTGATATCTTCGAGCCTGCTGTTGATAGAATGCGGAACAAGCTTTTGCCACGTCACGCTCCTCCTCCAGTGCGTCCAAGCTGTCCTGCCGATCAAGCTCGGCTTCTCTTTCTTCGTACATGCACACGCGAGGTGAGTCATGTATTATGTCGCAGGGCAAGACTGCCTCTGCGCCGTACACCATGAAGAATGGTGTGAATGCGGTAGTACGATTTGGCATGGTCCGCAGCCCCCAGAGTACAGAGTCGAGCTCCTCAACCCAGTGCGTGTTAGATTCCTTGAGGGACCGCACTAGTCTGGGTTTAATGCCGCTCATGATTAGACCATTTGCCCGTTCGACTTGGCCGTTAGTTTGAGGGTGATAGACTGAGGCGTAATCGAGCTTGATGCCCATGTTTTTGCACCATAATTTGACCTCATCGGCCGTGAAGTTGGTGCCATTATCAGTGATGATACTGTAGGGGACACCATAACGGTGCACTACCCCTGATATGAAGTCTATCACTGGTCCGGATTCGGCTGTTTTAACAGGCTTGGCCTCTATCCATTTGGTGAATTTATCCACCATGACCAATAGGTATTTTTGCTTGTGGGTTCCTCTTTTGAGGGGTCCAACCATGTCAAGCCCCAGACCCATGACGGCGGTGATGGGTATAGTTTTAAGGCGGTGGGTGGCATGTGGCTTTGGTTAGCAAAAGTTGGCAACCGACGCATCGTTGGACTAAGTCCTGCGCATTTGCACGGGCCGTCGGCCAATAAAATCCTGTCTGGAAGGCCTTGCCTACAAGGGCCGGGCTGCGGCGTGGTGCCCACCCAGTCCGGCATGAATTTCAGCCAGGAGGTTTCGTCCTTCCTCTTCGGAGATACACCATTGAAGGACTCAGGTAGTGCTTTTCTTATAAAGCTCTCCCTCATGGACTTTATATGCTTTAGAGCGCCGTACTATGCAGCGAGCCTCATTTTGGTCTTCGGGGAGTTCCTGCCTAGTTAGGTAGGCTAGGAATGGTTCCGTCCACGGGGCGATAACCGCCATTATTTCATGGCTTGAACAGCCGTTCCAGAAAGATATTGGGTGGGACGGCATCGCGTTTTGCACCGATGCGTGCCAATATATCCGCCGCCTGGTTGTTGTCCCGGGCTATATGATGAAATTCGAGCCCTTCAACCCGTCTTGACATTTTTAGGACCGCATTGCGGTATGCTGCCATTTTCGGATCTTTGGCATCAAAGTCTCCGTTTATTTGAGATATTGCGAGGTTCGAATCCCCAGCACCTCTAGGCGTTGAATGCCCATGGAGATCGCCATCCGGAGGCCGTGCGTAAGGGCCTCGTGTTCGCTGCGTTGTTGGAGTCCGTATACATTATCTGAAGGACGTATTGGACTGTGTCCCCGGTTGAGTGACGTCGGACGACGCCTTGACCCCAGCCGCCAACATTTTGGAGCCGTCGAAGTGCATGATCCAATTGGAGTATGCGCCATATTCTTTAGGGAGTTCAGCTTCGGTCCATTCGTCCACGAAGTCGGCCAAAACCTGTGACTTAATAGCTCGTCGTGGCTTATAAGTTATATCGAATGGAAGGAGCTCTATGGCCCATTTAGCAATCCGGCCCGTAGCGTCGCGGTTGTTTATAATGTCGTTAAGAGGTACTTCGGAGGCTACCGTTATTGAACACTCTTGAAAGTAGTGTCGCAGCTTCCGGGATGCCATGAACACCGTGATATGCTATCTTTTGATAGTGTGGGTACCGGGCTTGCATGGAGTTAGGACAGTGGACACATAATAAACCGGTTTTTGAACAGGGAACCGGTGTCCGTCCGTTTCTCGTTCGACAACGAGCACCGCGCTGACAACTTGATGTGTTGCGGCGATATATAATAGCATTGGTTCACCTACGTCGGGCGCGGCCAGCACCGGATTTGTTGCCAAAATGGCCTTTATTTCTTCGAGTCCGGCCGTGGCGGCATCCGTCCACTCGAAGTGTTCGGTGCGGCGGAGGAGGCGGTAAAGGGGTAACGCCTTTTCTCCCAAACGGGAAATAAAGCGGCTTAGAGCCGCTACGCATCCCGTCAATTTTGTATTTTTTGAGGTCGTTTGGGCTATCCAATTGTGACAGAGCGCGAATCTTGGCTGGGTTTGCTTCAATTCCTCTACCGGACACAATGAAGCCCAGGAGCTTTCCGGCTGGAACGCCGAAGACGCATTTTTCCGGATTGAGTTTGATGTCATATTTTTGAAGATTGTCGAATGTGAGCCTCAAGTCGTCTACTAGAGTTTCGACGTGCTTGGTTTTGTCGACCACGTCATCTACATATGCTTCCACTGTTTTGTCGATCTGGTTTGCCAGACATGTCTGAATCATGCGCTGATATGTTGCGCCGGCGTTTTTGAGCCCAAAGGGCATTGTGTTGAAGCGAGCGGGCCGTATGGAGTGATGAATGCTATTGCAGCTTGGTCTGGCTCCGCCATCTTGATTTGGTGGTAGCCGGAGTATGCGTCGAGGAAGCACAATGAGTCGTGTCCTGCTATAGCGTCAATGATTTGATCAATTCGAGGGAGGGGGAAGGGATCCTTTGGGCAAGCCTTATTAAGGTCTTTGAAATCAACACATAGGCGCCAGGATTTATCCTTCTTTGGTACCATCACCGTGTTCGCTAGCCATCTGAATGTTTTATATCTCGATGAATCCGGCCTCCAAAAGTTTGGCTAGCTCCTCTCCCATGGCCTGTCTCTTGGGTTCGGAAAAGCGCCGAAGAGCCTCTTTGATCGCTTGAATCCTTTTAGGATATTTAGGCTATGCTTTACGGCCAGTGGCGTGGGATTCTGGCATGTCTCAAGGGTGCCAGCAAAGATGTCCCGCTTTTCTTGTAGAAATTCTCGTGGTCGCGTCTATATCGGGGTTTAATTGTGCCCCGATGGAGGCCGTCTTTGCGAGGGTCCGTTGGGTGGACTTGGAATTTGACTATTTCATCCGCTGGTTTAAAGAGGTGGACTTGGATCTTTTATCAAGTATCACATCATCCCTGTTCACCGTGGAGCGCATCACGGTGAGTTCCTCGGCCGCTAGGGCTTCGGATAGTGCCTCGAGGGCTAGTGCGGTTGTCTTATTTTCGGCGCGGAGTGCTATGTTTGGATCACTAGCTAGAGTGATGATTCCGTTGGGACCGGGAATTTTAAGCTTCATGTACCCATAATGGGGTATAGCTTGAAAAATTGTGAATGCCTCTCGTCCTAATAAAGCATGATATCCGCTGTTGAGCAGGGCCACTTGAAATGTGACCTCCTCGGACCTGTAATTGTCCCGTGAAATAACACTACGCCCGTGTGATTTTTCCCTGCAGCATGCTTCCGGCTAGGGATTATTCCTCTGAAGGTTGTGCTGCTTCGCTCAATGCAGTTCCAGTCTATTTCCATTTTTCGGAGGGTTTCCTCATAAATGAGGTTTAGTCCGCTGCCGCCATCCATGAGTACCTTAGTGAGGCGAAAGCCGTCCACTATTGGGCTGAGGACCAATGCGGCTGGTGCCCGGGCAGTTCGGAATTTAGGTTCGTCACTGGCATTGAAGGTAATAGCCGTGTCACTCCATGGATTTATTGTTGCTACTTGGTAGACTTCGGCAAGGTTGCGGAGTTGTCGTTTTCACATGTTATTTGATGCGAAAGTCTCGAAGACTGTTAACACCGTACTGGTGTTGCTGGGCTGGGATTCTGAAGCTAGAAGCTCTTCGCCACTTTTGGCCACCTACCGAAGTATCCAACATGCTCGAAGGATATGAGTTGGAGTGGCGCCCTCTTTGCTATGAATTTTGCAGGGTCCGTTTAGCCAACCCTCCAGTACGGTTCCGTACCCTTTAGGGGGTTTTGGTTTTTTGGTATTCAACCCAGGTGCTTGATAATGATGCACCCTTTTGTTCCGGACTAGGGATGTATTGGGGGCCGGATTATCCCAAAATTTACTTCCGGTTTTCCAGGCGCTCTCCATCGCACAGTACTTTTGTACTATGGTCACCAAGTCGACAAAGCGTGTAATTTCATGACGACTTATGGCGTTTAGGATTCCCTTGTCCATGCAATTATTGCAAAAATTGGGATTGCGTCCTCCTCTCGGCAGTCCTTTATCCTGTTCATAACCGGGAGGAATCGCCCAAGAATTGTGTCTTGTTTCAATGGGCTCTTGCCGAATTCGAGAGATCGCCAATGTTTGGGTGGCGGGTGGCACTAAATCCGAACCCCGTCAATTTAGGACTCAAGGGCCGAGAAGTTTCGAACTTGGAAGTTTGGATTTTGAGTGCTATCCAATGAGTTCGACCGCCGCTGACTTTAAGTTCGTGGCTTGATCGACATCCGTCCCTCCGCAAGAATCCGGCATGGAGGGATCGGGAATCCGGACGTAGCTAGTCCTTAAGATAGAAGAAGAATAGCCGCATTGCTCCTCTATCACAGCAACATGATGGGTAGCCTGGGGAGAGTTGATCTCTCTCAGATCGATTTTAGGCCCGATCTGGTCGTAATCTGTGGTGACTCCCAGGGCGGCGATGCGATCCAAGAGCTCGTTTATGGAGGAGAGCTCGATCGGATTTAACTGTTCGGCAAGTTCCGAACTAACATGGAGATTGGTTTCGATGACTCGAGAGGTCATCGTCGGTATGGCGGCGAACTAGCGGTCATGAGAAAACCGCCTAGCGAAGAGTCGACCAGTGGCCAAAGGCATCTTTGGCGATGGTATCGTATTTAAAAGGCAGATGAGGCATCCTACGATGGCGGCACGCAGAAGGAACTCTCAATGAAAGCACCAATGTCGGTGTCAAAACCGGCGGATCTCGGGTAGGGGTCCCGAACTGTGCGTCTAAGCGAATGGTAACAGGAGACAAGGGACACGATGTTTTACCCAGGTTCGGGCCCTCTCGATGGAGGTAATACCCTACTCACCTTGATTAATATTGATGATATGGGTAGTACAAGAGTAGATCTACCACGAGATCAAGGAGGCTAAACCCTAGAAGCTAGCCTATGGTATGATTGTTGTTCGTCCCCACGGACTAAAACCCTTCGGTTTATATAGACACCGGATAGGTTAGGGTTACCAGAGTCGGTTACAATGGTAGGAGATCTACATATCCGTATTGCCAAGCTTGCCTTCCACGCCAAGGAAAGTCCCATCCGGACACGGGAGGAAGTCTTCAATCTTGTATCTTCATAGTCTTGGAGTCCGGCCGTGACGATAGTCCGGCTATCCGGATACCCCCTAGTCCGGGACTCCATCACCTGGTAAGAGGAGCTTGATGCCCGTATCTTACAACATGTGTGCTTGATGCAGATGGTGCCGCTGCCATGGAGAACCTTCGGGCGGAACTTGCCCGAGCCAAGGAGCAGGCCAGGAAAAGCGATGCTGGCTGCCTTAAAGGTGATCAAGAGCTGAAAGCCGAACAGGCTGCTCATTGCGAAGCAAGAAGGAAATGGCCGAGATGGCTGTGAAGTTGAAGAATCTTGCCGACCGCTGCAAGCTTCTTGAAAAAGAAGATCGAGCGGAATGGAAGGACACGGAGAAGGCCACTACCGAGGCCAAGGATACTCGCTCTGCGATGAGAGCTATGAAGGAGGAGCTACGTCAGGCCGGAGATATCGCGGCTGGAAAGCCCTTTATGCTGCGGATGAAGTTCGGGGATCCTAAATATGCTCCGTTGGACCGGCTGTGGAGTACGGTGGACACTTACCTGGAATTGGCGGCAAGTGCCGCGGATGCGGCCGAACACTTCCGAGATCAAAAGGATCACGAAGTGGAAAAACTTTTTTGGTCGCAGTTCCACAATCCAGAGCGCCCACTTCCATTAACCGATCGGTGTCCGCATGGGCAGAGCTGAATAGGTTATCCGGACTCGCCATGGAGCATGTCGTGAGTCATCTGTGGCCAGAAAGGCCCGAGCCGAAGAGTTATTTTAGCTTGGTGCAGCAGTTCCTTGGTGCGGTGCCGCATATCAATGCAATGAAGAGGTCAGCGTGCATAGAGGGTGCGCGGATGGCTCTTGCCGTGTCAAGATATCTTTGGGCGGAGATGAAGGCCATCGCTGTTGCATCCCAAGATTCGGACGGGAGCCGAGTACCTGCCGAGCACTATTTTCAGGAAGTTCTGCAGGGCGCTCGTTTAATAGAGACGCAGTGCTCGAAGGATATTATGTTCGAATAACATGTATTATTGTAAAACAATGTTTCGGGGGAATATAAAAGCTTTTTATACTTGTGCTTTCAAGAATTAAAATACCTCCTGTGCGGCCGTTAATGTATATGTGTATATAACCTGAAAGATGGCAGTATTCGGCTTCAGCCCCCACGCATATAATGCGGGGGTGTTCGCAGAAAGCGCATTTTCACACTTGATCCAACGTATTGGTCCTATTAAGGAGGTGATAGCGCAGCGAACTAGGCAACCAGACTATAATGCTTTATCACTTTCACTTAGCCATAGGAGTTTGACAGTGGGGCTACTATATAGCCCCTAGGGGCACCAGCAGCTCACCCAGTCGGGCACGTGTGTGCTGGCCGAAACGGCCCTTCGTTAATCTTGAGGAGGAATCCTAAAGATTCGGTGGGTCATCAGTGGTTGACCAGTCTCACGCTATATCATGTGATCAGTTTTCAGCTTTCTCTCTTGAGGTGCTCACCTGGCGAACCGGGCACAATGTCAGAGTTCTCCACAGTGCCGCCTTAGCCGATAGAGCGGGCGTAAGGCAGCAAAGCAGGAGCGGGCAAACCCAACATTTGACCAAAGACATGATTTGGAGCTGATGCATATAAGGCCAAACTCGTGGCCTTGAACACTCCCTAAGGTATTCGGTCTTTATGAAAACGGGCTGAACAACGCCCTTGGTAATAAGCCCCGTGTCCAGTGCAGCGCAAAAATTCGAGCGTGGCCACATGCCAAGACGCCAGCCTCCTCCTCGGTTATACCAAGAAACCGGGGGATGTGTATCAACAAGAGACAGTGAAAAAGGTTTACGCAGGGTCTTAATCTAAAAAGAATCATTGGAATGGGTCCCTCTTGCGTCTGCGCTTTGTGTCTCCGTTGTCCGTATCACGGACGGGTGTAGCACGGTGTTCATCTGTAAAAGAGAGGAACTTAGTTGAAAAAGATCGTGCGAAAATGTAGGTTATATTAAATAAACAAAGTATAATTCAAAAAATGGGTAAGATTGAGCTTTATTTTCTCTTGTTGTACATGCGCGGAGCCCCTTGTACGGGGGTATGCGGCTAGTAAGCCCTTGTATGTTTACGCTGGACTCAACTAGCCATGTCCGGGGTCTGAACGACCTGTTTCGGTGCTTTGATTAGTGAAGCCGGTTTAGTGTGTGGCTATCAAGGCAGCCGCACAATCTTCCGCGCTCGAGGAACACTCGATATTTCCCTTTAATGAGATGATGCCTCGCGGACCGGGCATTTTAAGCGTAAGAGATGCATAATGCGGTGTTGCGTTAAAGCGGGCGAAAGCTTCACGTCCCAGTAGTGCTTGATAGCTACTTGTAAATGGGGCGATGTGGAAGGTTAGCTTTTCACGGCGGAAGTTGTCGGGGGAGCCGAACATAACTTCTAGCAGGAGAGAACCCGTACAATGGGAATCTGAGCCTGGCGTTGCCCCTTGAAAGGAAGTGTTGCTATGGTGAATTTTTGTTGGGTCTATCCTCATTTTGCGGATTGTGTCCTGATATAGCAGGTTTAGATCACTGCCGCTGTCCATTAGGACTTGAGTAAAGTGGAGTCCGTCAATTATCGGATCTAATATCAAGGCAGTCCAGCCTGCGTTTCAGATACTTCTAGAGTAATCCTGATGGTCGAAGGTGATTGGTTTTAACAACTAGTGGCGGGACTCCTCTGGGATAGGCCGTATGGCGCGTATCTCTATAGGCGCCACTCTGTTTTTCCCTTTTGTCACGTGAAGTGAGTTTACTGTTTTGACTCTTGTGGGAAATTCATTTGTTTTCCGGTGCTCTGCTTGTGGGGTTCGTCATCGTCCTCACTTGGTGTGTCGAGCCCCTTGTGTTCGGCGTTGAGTTTGCCGGACTGCTTGAAGACCCAACAATCTCTGTGGGTATGGTTTGCAGGCTTCCCGGGAGTACTGTGGATTAGGCATATCTTGTCCAAGATTTTGTTTAGGTTAGATAGCTCGTCCCTGTTATCCTTGAGGGGCAGCTTTTTCTGATTCTGCCGAGAGCTTTTGAATCCGGCGTTATTTGTCGTGCTCGTCGGGCTGTTTCCCTTGGTCGGCGCTGGTCCTTGCTGCGTCGCGGTTTCCGCTTCCATCCCTAACCCGGATGTACTTGGGTCGCTGGTACGCATCTTGCCAACCAGCTATCCTCTCCTGCACAAAAGCGGGTCATGAGGCTTGTTAATGCGGCCATTGTTCTTGGCTTTTCTTGGCGAGGTGTCTGGCGAGCCATTCGTCTCGAACGCTGTGTTTGAAAGCTGCAAAGGCTTGGCGTCCTAAAGTCGACTATCTGGTTCTTTTAGTAAGAAATCTGTTCGAGTTTCGGGCTGACTCTCCGGGTTGTTGAGTTATATGACTTACATCGTCTGCGTCCGGAGGTCGGACATAAGTCCCTTGAAAATTTGCCCGAAAAGCATCCTCGAGCTCTTCCCAACTTCCAATAGTGTTTTCGGGAAGGCTTTTAAGCCAATGCCCGGCTGGCCCTTTGAGCTTGAGGGGTAAGTATTTTATGGCGTGGAGGTCATCTCCTCTAGCCATGTGTATGTGGAGGATATAATCCTCAATCCAGACTCCAGTGCATTGTTCCGTCATATGCCTCTATGTTTACGGGCTTGAATCCCATTTGGAAATTCATGGCCCAAAGACCTCATCGATGAAACATAGGGGGTCTGCGGCGCCCCTATATTTGGGTGTGCCGTGATGTTCGGATACTTGTTGCGTTGCATTGCTTACTAGAGCTTGCTTTCTTGGCCCGTAGATAGATCTGGCTGGACCATCTTTTTGATGTGAATCCTTGTGCGGATCGCGTGCCGGCTTGTGTGCGGCGCCGTTTGCCGCTCTATGTTGGCCATTGGGTTGTTTATCCGACCGGGTGGCTTCCTTATTTTTTTATTGCGGGGGCTCTAAGGCCTCCTCATCAAATTCCGGCAGTAATTTTCGCTCCGGATAGCTCTTTGTGTGGCGTATGCATCGTGTTGTCTGCGGTGTTGAGTACTTTGCTCCATCTAATTCTGAGTGCATCTTCCGCTGTTTTGAGCTTCCGCTTCTGCTTTTTCAGGCTACGCAAAGTGGCGACGAGCCTTTTGTGGAGGTTCTTCTGCTCCAGCAACTTGTCCGGCGTGAGGTCGTCCGGATTGTTATCTTCGCCGGGGACGGGTTGTTCGGTTTGATTATCCAAGTTGCCCTGTTCGGACGGTTGCTCGATGGCATGTTAAATGCCGTCCGGTTCATACGCCCCTGTGGCTGGGTCTGTATGGCTGCTGTCTCTGTCGAGGTGGGGTTTAGAGCGGCGCTTACGCCACCGCTTTGACTGCTTTTCGAGGGAACGATCCCTCGTCGCGTCCCTTTGTTCCTCGTTGTCGTTTCTTTTAGGTGTGTCCACCATGTATACATCGTGAGATGAGGGGGTTGTCCAGTGCCCTATAGGCGCTGGTTCCTGTTCGTCTCCTACGTCATCGTCCATACCGTCGATGTTCCCTCCGGAGTCGAAGTCGAGCATGTCGGTTAAATCACGACAGTGGCCACGAAGTGGGTGGTGGGTGGGCTTTGAATTTCTTCGTCATCCGCATCCCAACCTTGCTGAGCATAGTCCGGCCAGGGCTCTCCTGATAAAGAGAGAGACTTTAGTGAATTCAGAATGTCGCCGAAGGGTGAGTGCTGAAAGATGTCCGCGGCGGCGAACTCCATGATCGGCGCCCACTCGGATTCGATCGGCATGGGCGCGGAAGGTTCGGAGTCCGGACAGGAGTCCGGCACCTTGGAGTCACGGGCTTCGCAGAGGACAAGGCTGGTATTCGGCTCGATCACCGTTGAGATTGCAGCCCCCGAGGCGGTGTCCAGCCACCCGTCCTCGATTGGCGCAGTCGGCTCCGAGCTAGGGGTCGGAGCGGACACGGGTGCGGCCTCCAGGGCACTGTTCAGCGGCAGAGCTAGATCATGCCCATCGTGACAGTGCGGCGCGCTCGGCTGTGGCTCGGATCCGTTGAAGATCAAGTCTCCGCGGACGTCAGCCATGTAGTTTAAACTTCCAAATTTGACCTGATGGTCAGGGGCGTAGCTTTCGATCTGCTCCAGATGGCCAAGCGAATTGGCCCGCAGTGCAAAGCCGCCGAATACAAAGATCTGTCCGGGGAGAAAATCTCACCCTGGACCGCATCGTTGTTGATGATCGGAGGAGCCATCGGGCCTAAAGATGACGACACAGAGGAGCTCTCAATGAAAGGGCCAATGTCGGTGTCAAAACCGGCGGATCTCGGGTAGGGGGTCCCGAACTGTGCGTCTAGGCAGATGGTAACAGGAGACAAGGGACACGATGTTTTTACCCAGGTTCGGGCCCTCTCTATGGAGGTAAAACCCTACTCCTGCTTGATTAATATTGATGATATGGGTAGTACAAGAGTAGATCTACCACGAGATCAAAGAGGCTAAACCCTAGAAGCTAGCCTATGGTATGATTGTTGTTCGTCCTATGGACTAAAACCCTCCGGTTTATATAGACACCGGAGAGGGCTAGGGTTACACAGAGTCGGTTACAATTGGAGGAGATCTACATATCCGTGTCGCCAAGCTTGCCTTCCACGCCAAGGAAAGTCCCATCCGGACACGGGACGAAGTCTTCAATCTTGTATCTTCATAGTCAAGGAGTCCGGCCAAAGGTTATAGTCCGGCTATCCGGACGCCCCCTAATCTAGGACTCCCTCAATGACCGAGACACGTTTCCAGTCAATAACCAATAGCAGAACCTGGATGCTCATATTGGCTCCTACATATTCTACGAAGATCTTTATCGATCAAACCGCATAACAACATACGTTGTTCCCTTTGTCATTGGTATGTTACTTGCCCGAGATTCGATCGTCGGTATCTCAATACCTAGTTCAATCTCGTTACCGACAAGTCTCTTTACTCGTTACTAATGCATCATTCTGTAACTAACTCATTAGCTACATTGCTTGCAAGGCTTATAGTGATGTGCATTACCGAGAGGGCCCAGAGATACCTCTCCGACAATCGGAGTGAGAAATCCTAATCTCGAAATACGTCAACTCAACAAGTACCTTTGGAGACACCTACAGAGCACCTTTATAATCACCCAGTAACGTTGTGACGTTTGGTAGCACACAAAGTGTTCCTCCGGTAAGCGGGAGTTACATAATCTCATAGTCATAGGAACATGTATAAGTCATGAAGAAAGCAATAGCAACATAATAAACGATCAAGTGCTAAGCTAACGGAATGGGTCAAGTCAATCACATCATTATCCTAATGATGCGATTCCGTTAATCAAATGACAACTCATGTCTATGGTTAGGAAACTTAACCATCTTTGATTCATGAGCTAGTCAAGTAGAGGCATACTAGTGACATTATGTTTGTCTATGTATTCACACATGTATTATGTTTCCGGGTAATACAATTCTAGCATGAATAATAAACATTTATCATGATATGAGGAAATAAATAATAACTTTATTATTGCCTCTAGGGCATATTTCCTTCAGTCTCCCACTTGCACTAGAGTCAATAATCTAGATTACACAGTAATGATTCTAACACCCATGGAGCCTTGGTGCTGATCATGTTTTGCTTGAGGAAGAGGCTTAGTGAACGGGTCTGCAACATTCATATCCGCATGTATCTTGCAAATCTCTATGTCTCCCACCTGGACTTGGTCCCGGATGGAATTGAAGCGTCTCTTGATGTGCTTGGTTCTCTTGTGAAATCTGGATTCCTTTGCAAGGCAATTGCACCAATATTGTCACAAAAGATTTTCATTGGACCCAATGCACTAGGTATGACACCTAGAACGGATATGAACTCCTTCATCCAGACTCCTTCATTTGCTGCTTCCGAAGCATCTATGTACTCCGCTTCGCATGTAGATCCTGCCACGACGCTTTGTTTAGAACTGCACCAACTGTTTGCGATTTAGAATCGTCCGGATCAGTGTCAAAGCTTGCATCGACGTAACCATTTACGACTAGCTCTTTGTCACCTCCATAAACGAGAAACATATCCTTAGTCCTTCTCAGGTATTTCAGGATATTCTTGACCGTTGTCCAGTGATCCACTCCTGGATTACTTTGGTACCTCCCTACTAAACTTATTGCTAAGCATACATCAGGCCTGGTACACAACATTGCATACATGATAGAGCCTATGGCTGAAGCATAGGGAACATCTTTCATTTTCTCTCTATCTTCTGCTGTGGTCGGGCATTGAGTCTGACTCAACTTCACACCTTGTAATACAGGCAAGAACCCTTTCTTTGCCTGATCCATTTTGAACTTTTTCAAAACTTTATATTTTGATATGTGCTTTGTGAAAGTCCAATTAAGCGTCTTGATCTATCTCTATAGATCTTGATGCCCAATATGTAAGCAGCTTCACCGAGGTCTTTCATCGAAAAACTTTTGTTCAAGTATCCCTTTATGCTATCCATAAATTCTATATCGTTTCAAGAATGCAGTTTTGACATCCATTTGCCAAATTTCATAATCATAAAATGCGGCAATTGCTAACATGATTCGGACAGACTTAAGCATCGCTACGGGTGAGAATGTCTCATCGTAGTCAACCTCTTGAACTTGTCGAAAATCTTTCGCAACAAGTCAAGCATTGCAGACAGTAACATTACCATCAGCGTCAGTCTTCCTCTTGAAGATCCATTTATTCTTGATGGCTTGCCGATCATCGGGCAAGTCAACCAAAGTCCACACTTTGTTCTCATACATGGATCCCATCTCAGATTTCATGGCCTCAAGCCATTTTATGAATCTGGGCTCATCATTGCTTCCTCATAGTTCGTAGGTTCGCCATGGTCAAGTAACATGACCTCCAGAATAGGATTATCGTACCACTCTGGTGCGGATCTTACTCTGGTTGACCTACGAGGTTCTGTAGTAACTTGATCTGAAGTTTCATGTTCAACATCATTAGCTTCCTCACTTATTGGTGTAGTCGTCACAGAAACCGGTTTCTGTGATGAGCTATTTTCCAATAAAGGAGCAAGTACAGTTACCTCATCAAGTTCTACTTTCCTCCCACTCACTTCTTTCGAGAGAAACTCCTTCTCTAGAAAGGATCCATTCTTGGCAACAAATGTCTTGCCTTCGGATCTGTGATAGAAGGTGTACCCAACAGTTTCCTTTGGGTATCCTATGAAGACACATTTCTCCGATTTGGGTTCGAGCTTATCAGGTTGAAGCTTTTTCACATAAGCATCGCAGCCCCAAACTTTAAGAAAAGACAACTTTGGTTTCTTGCCAAACCACAGTTCATAAGGCGTCGTCTCAACGGATTTTGATGGTGCCCTATTTAACGTGAATGCGGCCGTCTCTAAAGCATAACCCCAAAATGATAGCGGTAAATCAGTAAGAGACATCATAGATTGCACCATATCTAGTAAAGTACGATTACGACGTTCGGACACACCATTACGCTGTGGTGTTCCGGGTGGTGTGAGTTGCGAAACTATTCCGCATTGCTTCAAATGTAAACCAAACTCGTAACTCAAATATTATCCTCCATGATCAGATCGTAGAAACTTTATTTTCTTGTTACGATGATTTTCAATTTCACTCTGAAATTCTTTGAACTTTTCAAATGTTTCAGACTTATGTTTCATCAAGTAGATATACCCATATCTGCTCAAATCATCTGTGAAGGTGAGAAAATAATGAAATCCGCCGTGAGCCTCAACATCCATTGGACCACATACATCAGTATGTATGATTTCCAACAAATTAGTTGCTCGCTCCATAGTTCTAGAGAACGGCGTTTTAGTCATCTTGCCCATGAGGCATGGTTCGCAAGTACCAAGTGATTCATAATCAAGTGATTCCAAAAGTCCATCAGTATTGAGTTTCTTCATGCGCTTTACACCAATATGACCTAAACGGCAGTGCCACAAATAAGTTGCACTATCATTATCAACTCTTCATCTTTTGGCTTCAACATTATGAATATGTGTATCACTACTATCGAGATTCATAAAAAATAGACCACTCTTTAAGGGTGCATGACCATAAAATATATTACTCATATAAATAGAACAACCATTATTCTCAGATTTAAATGAATAACCGTCTCGCATTAAACAAGATCCAGATATAATGTTCATACTCAACGCTGGCACCAAATAACAATTATTTAGGTCTAAAACTAATCCCGAAGGTAGATGTAGAGGTAATGTGCCGACGGCGATCACATCAACTTTGGAACCATTTCCCACGCGCATCGTCACCTCGTCCTTAGCCGATTATGCTTAATCCGTAGTCCCTGCTTTGAGATGCATATATTAGCAATGTAACCGAGATCAAATACCCAGTGCTACTGCGAGCTCGTAAGGTACACATCAATAACATGTATATCACATATACCTTTGTTCACCTTGCCATCCTTCTCATCCGCCAAATACTTGGGGCAGTTCCGCTTCCAAAGGACTACCGCTTATGTAGAAGCACTCGATCTCGTGCTTAGGTCCAGACTTGGGTTTCTTCTCTTGAGCGGCAACTTGTTTGCTGTTCTTCTTGAAGTTCCCTTCTTTTCCCTTTGCCCTTCTTCTTGAAACTGGTGGTCTTATTGACCATCAACACTTGATGCTCCTTCTTGATTTCTACCTCCGCAGCCTTTAGCGTTGCGAAGAGCTCGAATTGTCTTATCCATCCCTTGCATATTATAGTTCATCACGAAGCTCTTGTAGCTTGGTGGCGATGATTGAAGAATTACATCGTCAATGACGCTATCATCCGGAAGATTAACTCCAGTTGAATCAAGTGATTATTATACCCACACATTACGAGTATATGCTCACCGACGTAACTATTCTCCTCCATCTTGCAAATCGTAGAACTTATTGGAGACTTCATATCTCTCAATCCGGGCATTTGCTTGAAATATTAACTTCAACTCCTGGAACATCTCATATGCTCCATGACGTTCAAAACATTGTTGAAGTCCCGGTTCTAAGCTGTAAAGCATGGCACACTGAACTATCGAGTAGTCATCAGCTTTGCTCTGCCAAACATTCATACCATCTGGTGTTGCTCCTGCAGCAGGTTTGGCACCTAGCGGTGCTTCCAGGACGTAATTCTTATGTGCAGCAATGAGGATAATCCTCAAGTTACGGAGCCAGTCCGTGTAATTGCTACCTTCATCTTTCAACTTTGCTTTCTCAAGTAACACATTAAAATTCAACGGAACAACAACACGATAAATACTATCAGGTACTAAGTTCATGATAAATTTAAGTTCAATTAATCATATTACTTAAGAACTCCCACTTAGATAGACATCCCTCTAATCATCTAAGTGATCACGTGATCCAAATCAACTAAACCATAACCAATCATCACGTGAAATGGAGTAGTTTTCAATGGTGAACATCACTATGTTGATCATATCTACTATATGATTCACGCCGACCTTTCGGTCTCGGTTCGAGGCCATATCTGCATATTCTAGGTTCGTCAAGTTTAACATGAGTATTCTGCGTGTGCAAAACTGGCTTGCACCCGTTGTAGATGGACGTAGAGCTTATCACACCCGATCATCACGTGGTGTCTGGGCACGACGAACTTTGGCAACGGTGCATACTCAGGGAGAACACTTTTATCTTGAAATTTAGTGAGAGATCATCTTATAATGCTACCGCCAATCAAAGCAAGATAAGATGCATAAAAGATAAACATCACATGCAATCAATATAAGTGATATGATATGGCCATAATCATCTTGTGCTTGTGATCTCCATCTCCAAGCACCGCCATGATCACCATCCTCACCGGCGCGACACCTTGATCTCCATCGTAGCATTGTTGTCGCCTCGCCAACTATTGCTTCTACGACTATCGCTACCGCTTAGTGATAAAGTAAAGCAATTACGTATGCGATTGCATTGCATACAATAAAGCGACAACCATATGGCTCCTGCCAAATTGCCGATAACTCGTTTACAAAACATGATCATATCATACAATAAAATATATCATCACGTATTGACCATATCACATCACAACATGCCCTGCAAAAACAAGTTAGACGTCCTCTACTTTGTTGTTGCAAGTTTTACGTGGCTGCTACGGGCTGAGAAAGAACCGTTCTTACCTACGCATCAAAACCACAACGATAGTTCATCAAGTTAGTGCTGTTTTAACCTTCGCAAGGACCGGGCGTAGCCACACTCGGTTCAACTAAATTTGGAGAAACTGACACCCGCCAGCCACCTGTGTGCAAAGCACGTCGGCATAACCAGTCTCGTGTAAGCGTACGCGTAATGTCGGTCTGAGCCGCTTCATCCAACAATTGTTGGGGAACGTAGTAATTTCAAAAAAAATTCCTACGCACACGCAAGATCATGGTGATGCATAGCAACGAGAGGGGAGAGTGTGTCCACGTACCCTCGTAGACCGAAAGCGGAAGCGTTAGAACAACGCAGTTGATGTAGTCGTACATCTTCACGGCCCGACCGATCAAGCACTGAACTACGCCACCTCCGAGTTCTAGCACACGTTCAGCTCGATGACGTCCCTCGAACTCTGATCCAGCCGAGTGTCGAGGGAGAGTTCCGTCAGCACGACGGCGTGGTGACGATCTTGATGTTCTACCGTTGCAGGGCTTCGCCTAAGCACCGCTACAATATTATCGAGGAGGACTATGGTGGAGGGGGCATCGCACACGGCTAAGAGATCCAAGGGATCAATTGCTGTTGTGTCTAGAGGTACCCCCTCCTCCGTATATAAAGGGTGGGAGGAGGAGAGGGCCGGCCAAGGGGAGGAGGCGCGCCCAAGGGGGGCAATCCTACTCCAAGTAGGATTCCCCCCTCTTTCCTAGTCCAAGTAGGTGAGGGAAGGAAGGAAGGAGAAGGAGAAGGAAGGAGAGGGAGGAAAAGGAGGAAGGGGGCCGCCCCTAGTCCAATTCGGTTTGGGATAGGGGGCCGCACCTGCCTCCTCTTTTTCCACCACTTGGCCCATGAGGCCCATTGCTTCTTCCTCGTATTCCCGTAACTCCCCGATACCCCCGAAAATACCCGAATCACTTGGAACCCTTCCGATGTCCGAATATAGTCGTCCAATATATCGATCTTTATGTCTCAATCATTTAGAGACTCCTCGTCATGTCCCCGATCTCATCCGGGACTCTGAACTCCTTCGGTACATCAAAACTCATAATATAACTGTCATCGAAACCTTAAGCGTGCGGACCCTACGGGTTCGAGAACTATGTAGACATGACCGGGACACATTTCCGGTCAATAACCAATAGCGGAACCTGGATGCTCATATTGGCTCCTACATATTCTACGAAGATCTTTATCGGTCAAACCGCATAACAACATATGTTGTTCCCTTTGTCATCGGTATGTTACTTGCCCGAGATTCGATCGTCGGTATCTCAATACCTAGTTCAATCTCGTTACCGGCAAGTCTCTTTAGTCGTTATGTTATGCATCATTCCGTAACTAACTCATTAGTTACATTGCTTGCAAGGCTTATAGTGATGTGCATTACCGAGAGGGCCCAGAGAAACCTCTCCGACAATCGGAGTGATAAATCCTAATCTCGAAATGCGCCAACTCAACATATACCTTTGGAGACACCTGTAGAGCTCCTTTATAATCACCCAGTTATGTTGTGACGTTTGGTAGCACACAAAGTGTTCCTCCGGTAAACGGGAGTTGCATAATCTCATAGTCATAGGAACATGTATAAGTCATGAAGAAAGCAACAACAACATACTAAACGATCAAGTGCTAAGCTAACGGAATGGGTCAAGTCAACCACATCATTCTCCTAATGATGTGATCCCGTTAATCAAATGACGACTCATGTCTATGGCTAGGAAACATAACCATCTTTGATTAATGAGCTAGTCAAGTAGAGGCATACTAGTGACACTATGTTTGTCTATGTATTCACACATGTATTATGTTTCCGGTTAATACAATTCTAGCATGAATAATAAACATTTATCATGAAATAAGGAAATAAATAATAACTTTATTATTGCCTCTAGGGCATATTTCCTTCAGTATCCCACTTGCACTAGAGTTAATAATCTAGTTCACATCGCCATGTGATCTAACACCAGTATTCATATCTGTATATGATTAACACCCATAGTTCACATCGTCATGTGACCAACACCCAAAGGGTTTACTAGAGTCAATAATCTAGTTCACATTGCTATGTGATTAACACCCAAAGAGTACTAAGGTGTGATCATGTTTTGCTCGTGAGAGAAGCGTAGTCAACGGGTCATCACATTCAGAGCCGTATGTATTTTGCAAATATTCTATGTCTACAATGCTCTGCACGGAGCTACTCTAGCTAATTGCTCCTACTTTCAATATGTATCCAGATTGAGACTTAGAGTCATCTGGATCGGTGTAAAAGCTTGCACCGATGTAACTCTTTACGACGGGCTCTTTTATCACCTCCATAATCGAGAAATATTTCCTTAGTCCTTACTAAGGATATTTTTGACCACTGTCCAGTGATCTACTCTTAGATCAAAATTGTACTCCCTTGCCAAACTTAGAGCAAGGTATACAATAGGTCTGGTACATAGCATATCATAATTTATAGAACCTATGACTGAGACATAGGGAATGACTTTCATTCTCTTTTCTATTTTCTGCTGTGGTCGGGATTTGAGTCTTACTCAATTTCACACCTTTCCAACACAGGCAAGAACTCTTTCTTTGACTATTCCATTTTGAACTACTTCAAAATCTTGACAAGGTATGTACCTTTTGAAAAACTTATCAAGCGTCTTGATCTATCTCAACAGATATTGATGCTCAATATGTAAGTAGCTTTACTGAGGTCTTTCTTTTAAAGAACTCCTTTCAAATACTCCTTTATGCTTTCCAGAAAAATTCTACATTATTTATGATCAACAATATGTTACTCACATATATTTATCAGAAAGGCGGTAGTGCTCCCACTCACTTTATATACAGGCTTCACCGCAAGTCTGTATAAAACTATATGCTTTGATCAACTTATCAAAGCGTATATTCCAACTCTGAGATGCTTGCACCAGTCCATAGATGGATCATTTGGAGCTTGCACATTTTGTTAGCACCTTTAGGATTGACAAAACCTTCTGGTTGCATCATATACAACTCTTCTTTAAGAAAACCATTAAGGAATGCAGTTTTGATATCCATTTGCCAGATTTCATAAAATGTGGCAATTGCTAACATGATTCGGACAAACTTTTAAGCATCGATACGATGAGAAAATCTCATTGTATTCAACACCTTGAACTTATCGAAAACCTTTTTTGACAAGTCGAGCTTTGTATATAGTAACACTACTATCAACGTCCGTCTTCCTCTTGAAGATCCATTTATTTTGTATGGCTTGCCAATCATCGGGCAAGTCCACGAAAGTCCACACTTTGTTCTCATACATGGATCCTATCTCAAATTTCATGGCCTCCAGCCATTTCGCGGAATCGGGGCTCATCATCGCTTCCTCATAGTTCGTAGGTTCATCATGGTCTAGTAACATGACTTCCAGAACAGGATTACGTACCACTCTGGTGCGGACTGTACTTTGGAAGACCTACGAGGCTTTGTAGTAACTTAATCTGAAGTTTCATGATCATCATCATTAGCTTCCTCACTAATTGGTGTAGGAATCACTGGAACTGATTTCTGTGATGAACTACTTTCCAATTTGGGAGAAGGTACAAATTACCTTATCAAGCTCTACTTTCCTCCCACTCACTTTTTTCGAGAGAAACTCCTTCTCTAGAAAGGATCCATTCTTAGCAACGAATGTTTTGCCTTCGGATCTGTGATAGAAGGTGTACCCAACAGTTTCCTTTGGGTATTCTATGAAGACGCACTTCTCTGATTTGGGTTCGAGCTTATCAGGTCGAAACCTTTTTCACATAAGCATCACAACTCCAAACTTTAAGAAACGACAGCTTAGGTTTACTGCTAAACCATAATTCATACAGTGTCGTCTCAACGGATTTAGATGGTGCCCTTTTTAAAGTGAATGTAGCTGTCTCTAATGCATAACCCCAATATGACATTGGTAAATCGGTAAGAAACATCATTGGTCGCACCATATCAAATAAAGTGCGGTTATGACGTTCGGACACACCGTTACGCTGTGGTGTTCCAGGTGGCGTGAGTTTGTGAAACTATTCCACATTATTTTAACTGAAGGCCAAACTCGTAACTCAAATATTCATCTCCACGATCAGATCGTAGAAACTTTATTTTCTTGTTACGACGATTTTCCACTTCACTCTGAAATTCTTTGAACCTTTCAACTGTTTCAGACTTATGTTTCATTAAGTAGATATACGCATATCTGCTCAAATCATCTGTGAAGGTTAGAAAATAACGATATCCGCCACGAGCATCAACACTCATTGGACCGATACATCGGTATGTATTAATTTCCAACAAGTTAGTAGCTCGTTCCATTGTTCCGGAGAACGGAGTTTTAGTCATCTTGTCAAAAAGGCACGGTTCGCAAGCATCAAATGATTCATAACCAAGTGATTCCGAAAATCCATCTTTATGTAGTTTCTTCATGCGCTTTACACCGATATGACCCAAACGGCAGTGCCACAAATAAGTTGCACTATCATTATAAACTTTGCATCTTTTGGCATCAACATTATGAATATGTGTATCACTATGCTCAAGATTCAATAAACCATCACCATTGGGTGTATGACCATAGAAGGTTTTATTCATGTAAACAGAATAACAATTTATTCTCTATCTTAGATGAATAATCGTATCGCAATAAACATGATCTTATCATATTTATGCTCAACGCAAACACCAAATAACATTTATTTAGGTTTAACACTAATCCCGAAAGTATAGGGAGTGTGCGATGATGATCATATCAATCTTGGAACTACTTCCAACACTCATCGTCACTTCCCCTTCAACTAGTCTCTGTTTATTCTTTAACTCCTGTTTCGAGTTACTAATCTTAGCAACCGAACAAGTATCAAATACTCAGGTGCTACTATAAACACTAGTAAGGCACACATCAATAACCTGTATATCAAATATACCCTTGTTCACTTTGCCATCCTTCTTATCCACCAAATATTCAGGGCATTTCCGCTTCCAGTGACCATTTCCTTTACAGTGTAAGCACTCAGTTTCAGGCTTTGGTCCAGCTTTGGGCTTCTTCACGGGAGTGACAACTTGTTTGCCATTCTACTTGAAGTTTCCCTTTCTTTCCCTTTGCCCTTTTCTTGAAACTAGTGGTCTTGTCAATCATCAACACTTGATGCTTCTTTCTTGATTTCTACCTTCGTCGATTTCAACATCACGAAGAGCCCGAGAATCGTTTTTGTCATCCCTTGCATACTATAGTTCATCATGAAGTTCTAGTAACTTGGTGATGGTGACTAGAGACTTCTGTCAATCACTATCTTATCTGGAAGATTAACTCCCACTTGATTCAAGCGATTGAAGTACCCAGACAATCTGAGCACATGCTCACTAGTTGAGCGATCCTCCTCCATCTTTTAGCCATAGAACCTGTTGGAGACTTCATGTCTCTCAACTCAGGTATTTGCTTGAAATATTAACTTCAATTCCTGGAACATCTCATATGGTCCATGACGTTCAAAACGTCTTTGAAGTCCCGATTCTAAGCCGTTAAGCATGGTGCAATAAACTATCAAGTAGTCATCATTTTGAGCTAGCCAAACGTTCATAATGTCTGCATCTGCTCCTGCAATAGGTCTGTCACCTAGCGGTGCATTAAGGACATAATTCTTTTGTGCAGCAATGAGGATAAACCTTGGATCACGGATCCAATCCGCATCATTGCTACTAACATTTTTCAACACAATTTTCTCTAGGAACATATCAAAATAAACATAGGGAAGCAATAACGCGAGCTATTGATCTACAACATTATTTGCAAAATACTACCAAGACTAAGTTCATGATAAATTTAAGTTCAATTAATCATATTACTTAAGAACTCCCACTTAGACAAACATCTCTCTAGTCATCTAAGTGATCACGTGATCCAAATCAACTAAACCATGTCCGATCATCACGTGAGATGAAGTAGTTTTCAATGGTGAACATCACTATGTTGATCATATCTACTATATGATTCACGTTCGACCTTTCGGTCTTCGTGTTCCGAGGCCATATCTCTATATGCTAGGCTCGTCAAGTTTAACCTGAGTATTCCGCGTGTGCAACTGTTTTGCACCGTTGTATTTGAACGTAGAGCCTATCACACCCGATCATCACGTGGTGTCTCAAAGACGAAGAACTTTCATAGCGGTGCATACTCGGGGAGAACACTTCTTGATAATTAGTGAGAGATCATCTTATAATGCTACTGTCAATCAAAGCAAGATAAGATGCATAAAGGATAAACATCACATGCAATCAATACTAGTGATATGATATGGCCATCATCTTGTGCTTGTGATCTCCATCTCCGAAGCACCGCCGTGATCACCATCGTCACCGGCGCGACACCTTGATATCCATCGTAGCATCGTTGTCGTTTCGCCATCTATTGCTTCTACGACTATCGCTACCGCTTAGTGATAAAGTAAAGCAATTACAGGGCGTTTGCATTTCATACAATAAAGCAACAACCATATGGCTCCTGCCAGTTGCCGATAACTTCGGTTACAAAACATGATCATCTCATACAATAAAATATAGCATCACGTCTTGACCATATCACATCACAACATGCCCTGCAAAAACAAGTTAGACGTCCTCTACTTTGTTGTTGCAAATTTTACATGGCTGCTACAGGCTGAGCAAGAACAGTTCTTACCTACGCATCAAAACCACAACGATAGTTCGCCAAGTTAGTGATGTTTTAACCTTCGCAAGGACCGGGCGTAGCCACACTCGGTTCAACTAAAGTTGGAGAAACAGACACCCGCCAGCCATCTATGTGCAAAGCACGTCGGTAGAACCAGTCTCGCGTAAGCGTACGCGTAATGTCGGTCCGGGCCGCTTCATCCATCAATACAGCCGAACCAAAGTATGACATGCTGGTAAGCAGTATGACTTGTATTGCCCACAACTCGTTTTCTACTCGTGCATATAACATCTACGCATAAAACCAGGCTCTGATGCCACTGTTGGGGAACGTAGTAATTTCAAAAAAATTCCTACGCACACGCAAGATCATGGTGATGCATAGCAACGAGAGGGGAGAGTGTGTCCACGTACCCTCGTAGACCGAAAACGGAAGCGTTAGAACAACGCGGTTGATGTAGTCGTATGTCTTCACGGCCCGACCGATCAAGCACCGAAACTACGACACCTCCGAGTTCTAGCACACGTTCAGCTCGATGACGGCCCTCGAACTCCGATCCAGCCGAGTGTCGAGCGAGAGTTCCATCAGCACGACGGCGTGGTGACGATCTTGATGTTCTACCGTTGCAGGGCTTCGCCTAAGCACCGCTACAATATTATCGAGGAGGACTATGGTGGAGGGGGGCACCGCACACGGCTAAGAGATCCAAGGGATCAATTGTTGTTGTGTCTAGAGGTGCCCCCTCCTCCGTATATAAAGGGGGGAGGAGGAGAGGGCCGACCAAGGGGAGGAGGCGCGCCCAAGGGAGGCAATCCTACTCCAAGTAGGATTCCCCCCTCTTTCCTAGTCCAAGTAGGAGAGGGGAAGGAAGGGAAGGAGAAGGAGAAGGAAGGAGAGGGAGGAAAAGGAGGAAAGGGGGCCCGGCCCCCTAGTCCAATTCGGTTTGGGATAGGGGGGCCGCGCGCCGTGCCTCCTCTTTTCCACCACTTGGCCCATGAGGCCCATTGCTTCTTCCTCGTATTCCCGTAACTCCCCGGTACCCTCGAAAATACCCGAATCACTTGGAACCCTTCCGATGTCCGAATATAGTCGTCCAATATATCGATCTTTACATATCGACCATTTCGAGACTCCTCGTCATGTCCCCGATCTCATCCGGGACTCCGAACTCCTTCGGTACATCAAAACTCATAAACTCATAATATAACTGTCATCGAAACCTTAAGCGTGCGGACCCTACGGGTTCGAGAACTATGTAGACATGACCGAGACACGCTTCCGGTCAATAACCAATACCGAACCTGGATGCTCATATTGGCTCCTACATATTCTACGAAGATCTTTATCGGTCAAACCGCATAACAACATAATGCTTGTTTCCTTTGTCATCGGTATGTTACTTGCCCGAGATTCGATCGTCGGTATCTCAATACCGAGTTCAATCTCGTTACCGGCAAGTCTCTTTACTCGTTATGTAATGCATCATTCCATAACTAACTCATTAGTTACATTGCTTGCAGGGCTTATAGTGATGTGCATTACCGAGAGGGCCCAGAGATACCTCTCCGACAATCGGAGTGACAAATCCTAATCTCGAAATACGCCAACTCAACATATACCTTTGGAGACACCTGTAGAGCTCCTTTATAATCACCCGATTCACGTTGTGACGTTTGGTAGCACACAAAGTGTTCCTCCGTAAACGGAGTTGCATAATCTCATAGTCATAGGAACATGTATAAGTCATGAAGAAAGCAATAGCAACATACTAAACGATCAAGTGCTAAGCTAACGGAATGGGTCAAGTCAATCACATCATTCTCCTAATGATGTGATCCCGTTAATCAAATGACAACTCATGTCTATGGCGAGGAAACATAACCATCTTTGATTAATGAGCTAGTCAAGTAGAGGCATACTAGTGACACTATGTTTGTCTATGTATTCACACATGTATTATGTTTCCGGTTAATACAATTCTAGCATGAATAATAAACACTTATCATGAAATAAGGAAATAAATAATAACTTTATTATTGCCTCTAGGGCATATTTCCTTCAACAATACCGCCGAACCGAAGTATGACATGCTGGTAAGCAATATGACTTGTATCGCCCACAACTCACTTGTGTTCTACTCGTGCATATAACATCAAGGCATAAAACCTAGGCTCGGATGCCACTGTTAGGGAACGTAGTAATTTCAAAAAAATTCCTACGCACACGCAAGATCATTGTGATGCATAGCAGCGAGAGGGGAGAGTGTGTCCACGTACCCTCGTAGACCGAAAGCGGAAGCGTTAGCACAAGCGGTTGATGTAGTCGTACGTCTTCACGGCCCGACCGGTCAAGCACCGAAACTACGGCACCTCCGAGTTCTTGCACATGTTCAGCTTGATGGCGTCCCTCGTACTCCGATCCAGCCGAGTGTCGAGGGAGAGTTCCACAAGACGACGGCGTGGTGACGATGATGATGTTCTACCGTCGCAGGGCTTCGCCTAAGCACCGCTACGATATTATCGAGGAAGACTATGGTGGAGGGAGGCACCGCACACGGCTAAGAGATCAATGATCAATTGTTGTGTCTATGGGGTGCCCCCTTCCCCCGTATATAAAGGAGTGGAGAAGGGGGGCGGCCAAGGAGATAGGCGCGCCCTAGGGGGGGAGTCCAACTCCCACCGGGAGTAGGATCCCCCCTTTCCTATTTGGAGAGGAAGGAGGGAGGAAGGAAAGGGGGGGCCGGCCCCCCTCCCAATTCGGATTGGGCTTGGGTGGGGGGGGGGGCGCCCCCTCCCTTGCTCCTTTCCCCTCCTTTCCACTAAGGCCCATTAAGGCCCATATACCTCCCGAGGAGCTCCGATAACCTCCCGGAGCTCCGGTATTGTCCCAATCTCACCCGGAACTTTTCCGGTGTCCAAATATAGTCGTCCAATATATCGACCTTCATGTCTCGACCATTTCGAGACTCATCGTAATGTCCGTGATCACATTCGGGACTCCGAACAACCTTCGATACATCAAAACACATAAACTCATAATATAACTGTCATCTAACTTTAAGCGTGCGGACCCTACGGGTTCGAGAATTATGTAGACATGACCGAGACACGTCTCGGTCAATAACCAATAGCGGAACTGGATGCTCATATTGGCTCCCACATATTCTACGAAGATCTTTATCGGCCAAACCGCATAACAACATACGTTGTTCCCTTTGTCATCGGTATGTTACTTGCGAGATTCGATCGTCGGTATCTCAATACCTAGTTCAATCTCGTTACGGCAAGTCTCTTTACTCGCTACGTAATGCATCATCCCCTAACTAACTCATTAGCTACATTGCTTGCAAGGCTTATAGTGATGTGCATTACCGAGGGCCCAGAGATACCTCTCCGACAATCGGAGTGACAAATCCTAATCTCGAAATACGTCAACTCAACAAGTACCTTTGGAAACACCTACAGAGCACCTTTATAATCACCCAGTTATGTTGTGACGTTTGGTAGCACACAAAGTGTTCCTCCTGTAAGCGGGAGTTACATAATCTCATAGTCATAGAAACATGTATAAGTCATGAAGAAAGCAACAACAACATACTAAACGATCAAGTGCTAAGCTAACGGAATGGGTCAAGTCAATCACATCATTCTCCTAATGATGTGATCCCATTAATCAAATGACAACTCATGTCTATGGTTAGGAAACTTAATCATATTTGATTCACGAGCTAGTCAAGTAGAGGCATACTAGTGACATTATGTTTGTCTATATATTCACACATATATTATGTTTCCGGGTAATATAATTCTAGCCTGAATAATAAACATTTATCATGATATGAGGAAATAAATAGTAACTTTATTATTGCCTGTAGGGCATATTTCCTTCACACAGGAGGAGGAGGAAGCGGGCCTAGAGGGCGAGGCAGCCGAGTTGCCTGCCGACAGGAGGGGCGAGGAGGGCGCGGACACGGCCCCGAAGAGCGCGGTGCCGCTAGGTCCGGCGACGGTCGCGCCAGAAGACCAGAGGGAGCGCTGGCGCGGCCACTTCGACGACGGAGAACCGGAAGACCGGGGGAAACGCGGGGTGGTGCAGAAGCGCGCGACGTGGCCGAAGAAGCGGCAACGCCGGCAACAGATGTCACGGCGGCACTCAGACCGCGGATGCCACGGGCGGCCAAGGCAGCGCAGGCACTCGTCAGCGCGCTAGGCAGGCTCACCCTGGTCGCGGCGGCGACGACGTGTGCGGGGCGGAGGACGGCGCTCCTCGCGGCGCGCATGGCGACCCTGGACGGCGGTCCACGCGGCCTCAGCTTCCTCCCCGGCCGGCTCATCCACCGGAGAGACGGTGTATCTCAGAGCGCGGGCCGGGACGAGGGGCGGCGAGGAGGGGCGGCGGGGAGGCGAGCACCATGGCGTAGGAGGGGGCGGGTGGTGCGGGCTAGGCGACGTGGAGGGGCTCCCATCCAGCCACCGGAGCTCGCGGGTCCGGCCTAGACCAGAGGCGGGGGAGGAGGGGGTCATGGCGCCGAGGAGCGCGGCGGCGCGGAGAGGTGGACCCCGGGGCGTCCTTGGTGCGGGGCCGCTACGTTGCTTGGCTGGGAGCTCCTGCCAGCGACAAGCAGCCGAGGGCGCAGCTAGAGATGAGATGCGCAAACAGAGCTGGAAGCTGTCGCTGGAGCACACCGGAGCGTGAGACGGACGACGAGGTTGCCGTGGACATCCCCACGGATATGTTGCTCTTGTCCATGGCCTCGCCGCCATGGCTCGGGCACAACTTCCGTTGACTTTCTTTTGGCGTAGCAGGAAGATGAAGTGGATTAGTAATTTCCATCCATGCCCTGACTTGGACCAAGGACAGCATGAAACGAGGAAGCTAAGGGGACGTATTGATTGCAAGCTCGCAGCCGGCGACGTCCGAGTTCAAAATGGCGTCGTGCTAGGGGAATGGAAGTGAAACTACACGCCTACACGGGTATGCTTCCCAAGTACAGTAGCTCCTGGAAGGGGAATTCTCTTACGACTGTATTCCACCGGTTTGTTTATGAGAGCAAGTAAATTACAAGTGTATATAAAATGCAGATGGAAAGCTATACGGTGATCCAAGCGGGGCCCTCTACGCTCTAATGTTAAGAGTTTTAGGCTTTACGCTCTACTTCGTCTTCTCCAATATTAGAGTTTTACCTTTTACGCTCCACAGCTCCAATCAAGCAAGTTTACACACTTTAGTTTTAGCTTTAGGCTAATAAGACAGGGTTTAGGCTGACAAGACCTAGGGCTCATCTCACACACAATATAAGATCTCTCCATCCCACAATATAATAAGATCTTTTTTTCAAGCTAACTTTGAAAAAGGATACATTGTGGGATGGAGGACTAAAAGGGCAAGGGAGTCCCAAGGGAACTAGTCCTTTACTAAAAACCATAATAGACAGAGAGGTTCCAACCAACACCTAGTATCAACAGTCATACAAATTCGGTGTACCAAAATAAATCACAATTTAGTTCCTCATCACTTGCCTACTAATAAACCCTTCCTTCCTTCATCAATACAATTAATCGCTCTGACCAAGCCCGCACCCTCATAGGTAGTAGAGACAAAGCATAAATTCCTGCCATGGCCACACTTGTATCCCTAAAAAAAAGGAAATAATCAATTAATGACTATATGACATACAGTATAACTCTAAGTACATACTATAGCCAAAAAAAGAAAAAGGAAAAAGGCATATCTACCTTCTCTTGGTGTTGCTCTGGTCATCTTCAATAAATTCATACAGAGCCATTCCTACCTTCATCCCACACTTTGGGTCATTTATGCCCTCCATCATGCCATGGTAAGCCTTGAATATTGACTCTCTAACCTTGCTACCATGATCCTTATCTCCTAACTTCAAATGAGCAGCTTCAGCTTCTCTAAGCTTTTCCAAAACTGGAGGCACGTACTTCTCAAATTTGTCACCAATAGCAACAGCAATCTCTCCAAAGCTTGATAAAATTGACGGTTGAAGTGACAATTCTTGGATACCCTTGTACAGAACTTCCATAATATGATCCCAGTATGGCACCACTTCTTCCTCTTTTCCCAAGATATGACAGATACTGCACATCACTCCTATGTAAACCGGAGAGAGTCGTTTCACATTAAAATATTGTAGGAGGATAGGCATGTGTTGTCCAAAATGACAACCAATGGCATGAGCAAGAGCACCAATGGCAAGTGCTGCTCGATCACGTGCAGTAGGATTGTCACTCGTTAAGACACGGCACAATAGGAGCAATAAACAGCTAGCAGAGTCCCTAAGTCTGAATGCTGCCTCCACCTCGAAGTTGCTCGTGCCCAGCTGCTTCATTGAGAGTTCAAGTAGACCACAATGCAAGGCCTCAAGAAGGCCACAGTTCTTCCTCTCATCTGATGACATTGCTTCACCATGACCTTTAACCACAGTGCTCAACCTCCTGAAGATTTGAGACATTAATCCAATAAGAGCATCACAAATTTCTAGTTCTTCAATGTTGCTCACTCTCACGATCTCTCTCAATGCTTTATAAGTAGATGCACATGGTGGAATCCTAAAAGGGGTCTCCTTAACAAGTTCTGAAGCAGAAAGTAGGGCATCAATAAGAGGCTCAACAAAAGGTGTAAGTTCAGATGACTTGGACGTGGACTTTGCATCCTCTCTATAACCTCTTGCAAGAAAATATATAGCTCCATACACTTCAATGGACACTTGAGGGACATCTTTGCTCATCTTTATTAAGAGAGTCATGATCCTAGGAAAGTCCACCACCTCATTTTTTATGATTCTATTTGCTCCCACAAGCTCAAACACCCGTCCAAGAATCCATGCAGCCCTCCCTCTTACACCTTCACCTTCCTGAGGATCTTCCATCATGCGAACCAATAAAGGAACTACAGGAGCAAGTTGATTAACAGAGGGACCTTCAAGGATAAAACCTAATGGATAAATGGCCATCATACGACTAGGCCCATTGATGTTCTCATGAACAAATTTCATCACAAGGGGGACAACTTTATCCTTCATAGTTCTAGTGGCCAGGCCTAGGCATGTCATGAAAATGTCTTGCACACTCTCATCTTCCACTTGTTCCCAGATGTCGTCAAGGTTTACTCCCTCTTGTTCTGCACTCACGGAAATGTCCATGTCCTCTAAATTATCATCTCCCTCTTCTTCTACACTCATGGAAATGACTCCTTGTTCTTTTTTCTCTTTTTCCAAGTTTTTCTCTTTCTCCAAGTAAGCTTCTAGGAGAGGTTGAACAAATGAACAAAGATGACCAATAAAGATAGAGTCTCCTCCTCCTCCTCCTCCTCCTTTTTCTTCTTCTTCTTCTTCTTCTTCTTCTTCTTCTTCTTCATCATCTTCTTCTTCTTCTTCTCGGCAATTAATCTCTTTTCGGCAAATAGTGTTCCACAACTCAATACATTGGACTCTGAGTGATTCTTCATCTTCTTTCACTTTCAAAGCTTCCACTGTAAGACTCACTATGATTTCCATGTGGGGTAATAATTTGGTATGATATCTGGATGCAACTACAACAAGACACTCAAATGCCGCCTCTTTGATCTTGGTTTCCTTGGATCGAGAGGCACCATCACAAACTGCAGCCACTATAGAACTGCTGCCACTTTCCTCTTCAAGCTTAGCAAGCTCAATAAACTTAAGAATGTTGAGTAGAGCTTTAAGAGCTGCGAGACGAACTTGAGAACTTGGCTCTCCTCCCTCCTCCATTTTCACTTCATTGATGACACTAGCGAGAACAGCATCCACTTGATCCTCCTTCAGAACATAAGGGATCTCCTCGAAGACATACTCGAGCACCTCTAGAGTTGCTTGCTTTAGGGAAGAAGATGGCATTGACATGTTCCCCACCAATTTGCCAATGAGCTCCTCCCATTGATTCCTTGGTATCTCAATGCATGCAACCCATGCAATAACTTTTGCAATAATTTTTGATGAGCGGCGCCTTGAATCACAATTGGATTCTAGAGTCAGGAGCAAGTTCTCCTTAATCTGTGATTGGATAGATGGATCAAGGCTGAGCCATTTTTGACTCCCTAGATCGTCGAGTGCAGGCTCCCCTGAGTCCAAGGAGTTCTTAAGGATGATACCAGCAAGTATGCTAGACTCTTCTGGAGTCTCCTTCCTCAAGAGCTGAGATGATAAACCTAGGAGGAAGTTGGAAAGGTCAAGATCATGGAGCTGCTTTAGTTTGCCTTCTGCTATTGACCGTAGGTTGTCATCTCCTTGACAAGCATTTGCGAGAAGAATATCAATTGATTGATCCATATCAAGTGCCTGGGCAAACATCAAACATCATAACTTGTGAGATAGAGGGAAAAGCAACAAAATTAACCCCCCAAAAAAGGAATCTAAGAACCACAGATGAACCAAATGGATGCAGAACTAGTTGTTAGTTACTAGAACATAAGTTACATTCAAATGAGTCAATCAGCAACAATCACACAACTTAAAACACTAAAAGGAATCTTGAAGTCACAACTAAAATATTAGCACGAGAAGAAACACTAGAGAAATAGTAGACTCGCTCATGAATAATTGATAGTATCCACATGTCCAAAAGAAAAAGATAGTATCCCTCAACTTTACCAATAATCATAGCTTACAACAAAACAAGGAGCAAATTTACAGCAATGCTTTGAGAACAAAAGATTATAATACTACTTTTAATGCTGTCTCAAATAGGGATTGAGATCATGAGTTACATGATGAGGAGTTAGAGAGGCATAGTTGGTTGCAACACAAAGGCATGACCATTAGATTCTAAGGGATAATACCTTATAGGGAAAATTGATGGATAAATGGGTATATCTTTGAACCTTAATAGAAAACAATATCTTAAGTGTCAAAAAATAAAGAATTTTACAACAAGGCTTCCAACACAAAATACATGAAAGTAAGGAGGCCACACCAAAATTCCTACATTTTCAAGTTTAAGATACGAGATGGGCTAGTCCAACAGCTTGGTGCTTCACAAGACAAGAGGGAAACTCAACATCCTCTAAGTACGATCCAGAACTAAAACCTACAGAATAATCCAAGGAGGCATATAAGCTCCGGTTTAAAATCTACACAGTAATCCAAGAGGAGGCCAACTCAATTCTCTACCTCACTAGAGAGAACCTCCATTCTCTAGCTCACAAGAAAAAACAGGTCAATCACTGGCACACCTACATGGATACATACATCAGATTGAGATCTAGAAAATTTAAGAGAAAAAGAGGGCAAACCACAAGATAGAAACTCAATAAACACAGAGAAAAGTCCTTACCTAGATCCTTAGGCAAAAGATACTAGTTAGAGAAAGAGAGTCCGTTTGAGGCAGCTTCCCATGGACTTCGAATTTTTTTTATTCTAGGTGGGGATTAGGGTTAGGGATGGAAAGGAGAATGATGGGAAGAGTAGGTAGCCAGATCTTACCAGCGGTTCCACAGACAAAGGAGCGAAAGAAACCCCTCCACTGGTGCCCCTATCCTCACTCCGGAGTCGGATGGATCCGGTGGCGGTGGCGGTGGCGGTGGCGGTGGCTGGTGGGAGTCGGATGGATCCGCGGTGGCGGTGGTGGGGTGGGGTGGGGTGCGGCGGAGCGCGGATATGAAGGGAAGGCCAGCTGAAAATTTAATTCTAATAAGGGCTGCCTACAACTTCTTTGCCGCGAGTTTACGACCAATTTACTCGCCACTGCCACTCCATATGAATCGTAAGATTCTGCTCGAAAAAGTAAGATTCGGTATCGGCTCTATTTTTTATTTATTTCTTGCAGGATTCTTATTCTTGGTGGAGCACGTAGAGTTCGTTCCTTTTGAGAATCGTCCATTTACCGAAAAAGGGTTTTCCCCACTTTATAAATAAAGCATCAACACTTACATCCAAGTAACCGATACAAACGCACGCCACACAACCCAAGGCAAGAAATAAGAATGCCGGGCACCGACACACAACTTCAACGACTACCAAGAATCAACAGAAATGAGCAAAAAGAACTGCTTGTAGCCGACGGAGACCACCAACAAGATGAGAGATCGACTGGGAAGAAGTGCAACGGACCATGCCGGACCGAGGGTTCCAAGACGATGCCTCCAAGAAGGGCACGACCACGGACCGTCGCCATCGTCCGATCCAAAGATCAGGTTTTCACCCGGAACACGACGGGAGGAGTGAGAGCACCACGACGGAGCCTACAGGAGGAACACGACATCCGCGGACGCCGCCACCGTCGACCGACCAGACGGACAGTAAGTGATGAACCCCGGTGCTCCACCCTTCCACGCATCCCCGGCCGGCCAACCACCGCAACCATGCCACCTAAGCGGCCGTGGTTGCACGCCAGATCCGAGTCGCGATCCGCCACGACCGACGCGACTCCCACCGCCAGGCCGCCGCCTACCACCGGACCACCCCGAGAAGCCCCAAAGGTCACGTCTTGGACAAGATCCATGAGCCCAACCACCTCAGAATCACGGCCGACCACCGCCTCAAGGGGAACCGAGCCCAGATGGCCGGGAGGAGGAGAGGCGAATGCCCAGATCCGCAGAGAGCGCCGCCACCGCCACGCTGCCGAGGAGGAGGGCGACTGAACCGCCGAGTTGCATCCATGAGAGGCCACCGTGAGGCCTTCCTGCCTGAAGCGCCGCTGCCCACCGAGGCCCTGGACAAGGGCCGCCACCTCCACTGCCGCCGCCGCCTCCACCGAGATCCATGGCGAGAAGGGCCGGCGACCCGGCCGCGACCCACACAGACGAGGCGCCGAGGCGCCGCTGGCAGCCGCTGCCGCCACCACCCGCCGGCACCACCACCATGCCGCTGTCGCCCGACGCCACGTCGCCGTCAGCCTACTCAGAAGCGCCACCGCTACGCCTTCGACGAAGCGCAGATCCCCACCGGCGAGATCCGCCACACCCGCCAAGAGGAGATGGCCCGCCGCCGGCGACGATCGGGCTTCGCCGCCGTCGTGCTTTGGCAACAAGCGAGGAGGAGAGAGAAGGGGAGGGTGGCGGCGGCGCTTAGGGTTGCCCTGACGTCCATGAGGAGGGAGGGAGGATATCCTCTATGAGCGTCGCCGAATCATCCATTTCAAACCGCATCACCTTGTTTGAGAATCCTCAACGGAGTACAATTTCTTTTTTCAAACCTCTGGACTATATATGCTCGAAGGGCCATAGGCCGAATATTATTAGAAAGAAGGAGAAGCAGTACAACAAAGGTTAGCAGTCTAGGCGAACTAGAACTGGGAACCCACGGAACTAAGACGTTCTGAAAATACAAAAAGACGGCACCCGACAGAACAACTAAAAGGGCAAACCTGCAACTCAAGAAAGGTTGCCGATGTCAGTAACACAACCGGCCGCCCTCCATGTCCCAATATCTTCTCTGATCAGATCCAAAACTCAAGGACTACTCGCTTTACGCTAAAAAATTCTGGAATTTCTTTCCTTTCAAATCCTCCAAGAATCAAGATGGAGATTGTGTCAAAGTTCCGACGCATAGGCTTGGGAACTAACTTACGTGCTTGCAGCCACCAGTCTTCGTATTGCTGAAACGATCCTCCCAAGACCAAAAATCCGCCGTGTCCAATCTCTCGAACAAGAGCCAAACTTGTCAGGTGAACCTGCAGCACGAATAGGTGTGTGCAGTCCTCCGCCTACAACGCACAGAGGGCGATTGCCGTTTGAGGGCCAACCCTCCGCTCCTGTTGTCCGCAGTCAGGCACCGGCGATGAACCACTAGCCACATGAAAAACTTGCATCTTGGAGGAGCTTTGGATTTCCAAATTAGTTTGTAGCAGGCGAAGCGCACCGAGGCAACAAAAAACATGTTGTAAGCACTCTTAACAAAGAAGAGATGATCCTTGGTCAGCTTCCATTGTAGATGATCCGGCACACCAGGCGTCGACGAGATATTCTGAGTAATGTCCCAAACAGTGAGATATTGTGCAATGGCTACTATCAAACTCCTCCCGAGATGTCTCGACCCAGCCACGGTTACGAAGGGCATCCGGACAGTGCGGCCCGGCTTCTTGACAAAAGAAAAGAGAGCCGAGGCCATGGTCGCAATGGAGCCGCCCTCCGGTAACCAATTGTCCGTCCAGAACTTTGCCCGCTCTCCATCCCCCAAGCAAACGGACGTGGCCGCAGTGAAGATAGCCGTGACCTCACCCTCCTGATCGTCCGGCGACATTCGCCATGGTCGCTCCTCAGGGTCCCAGCGCATCCAGGGCCATCGGCAACGCAAAGCCGAGCCGAACCACTTCAAGTTCAAGATGCCCAGGCCGCCACACTCCTTCGGCATACACACTCTCGCCCAAGGCAGAAGACAATGACCTCCACTGATCTCATTTTCCCCTTTCCAAATGAAGCCCCTACACCTCCTGTTGATGATTTCCAAAGCCCATACCGGCAGTGGCAGCATTGAAAGAAAATGCAAGGGCAATGCCATCAACACAGATTGCGTAAGTGCCAACCGTCCCGCCGGCGCAAGCATCCTTGGCTTCCATCCTTTCATCCTGCTGGAGTATTTGTCAATGAGGGGCAGTATATGCTGGCGCTGTAATCTGAAAATTGATAGAGGGAGCCCCAAATATTGAATGGGAAATTGCTTCAGCTGGCAGGAAAAATGATGTGCCACCCCCGCCGATATGGTGTCACTTGTCCTAATGCAAGTAATGGTGCTTTTGTAGGTTGATACGAAGTCCAGTGGCTTCACCAAACAGCTTCAGAGTAGCGTAAATGACCTGCATATCGCTTGGGGTAGGTCTGAAGAAAAGGATTGCGTCGTCATGAAGAAAGAAGCCCTTGGCACGTTACTCCCAAGCCCCATGTCTGAGAGTAGATTGTGCCTGGTAGCCCAATGAAGCATAGCCTGAAGTGTGTCCATAGCCAGGATGAAGAGCGCCGGTGATAGTGGATCGCCTTGTCTTACACCACTCGCCAACGCAAAGGGATCACAAGTCTCCCCATTGACCAGCACCGAGGATGAGGCGGTGCACATGAGACCACAGATCCAAGAGCACCATCTTCGTCCAAAACCTCTCCGAATCAACAATTTGAGAATGAATTCCCAGGACAAAGTATCAAAGGCTTTGGAGATGTCAATCTTCATAAGCACAGCCGGGACTTTCCTACGATGTAGCAGCCGTGCAGTATTGCGCACAAATTTGAAGTTCTCGTGGATACTTCTCCTGCTGACAAAAGCACTCTGAACTTGCGAGATCAGCCCAGGTAGCAACGGAGCAAGGCGAACAGCCAGAACCTTGGCAAAAAATTTAGCAGCACCATGAATTAGGTTTATCGGTCGGAAATCCGCCACTTCCAAGGATCTGTCTTTCTTAGGCAGCAATGAAATGATCGATGAGTTTAACCGGCCAAAGGAGAAGAATCTGCCCTTGTGCAGATCATGCATGATAGCCATCAAATCTTCTCTAATAACCTCCCAGCAAGCCTTATAGAACAGGCCGGAGAAACCGTCAGGCCCAGGAGCCCGGTCAGAAGGCATCTCCATAATCACCTGCTTGACCTCGGTGTCAGTGAACTCCACTTCTAGACCAGAAGCCAGCTCCGGGGATAAACTGCACAGATTCAGATCATCTAGCCTCAAGGAAGATGTAGTAGGCGCCGGCGTGCCCATCAGACCACAGTAAAAACTCCGTGCTAGATTCAGTTTGTCCTCCATGGCCGAGACCGTGCGATCGCCATCCTTGAAGAAAGGAATTTGATGCTTTCGACGCCGTCCATTAGCTTTCAAGTGGACGTATTTGGAATTAGCATTCCCCTCCTGAAGGTCACTCACTCTGGCACGCTGTCGGAGACGTACCCTCTCCAGGGAAGCGAGCGCCAGACACTTGCCCTTCAAAAAAGCCTTTAGCTTGCGTTCCTCATCCGACAAAGATCTATTTTCCTGTGCGCCATCTAAACGCAAAATCAGCTCATTTGCAATCTGAAAAAGGGTGGTCATTTGGCTCTGTTTCCTTTGACCCCAACTCCTGAGAGCCTTTGCGGTGCGCTGCAGTTTCACACTGAAAATCTTCATGGGATCATTACTAGAGACTTGTTCCTCCCAGGCCGCCTTCACCGTTTCCATAAAACCCGGTAGCTTAACCCAGAAATTCTCGAAACGAAAGCGACGCTGTCTTGGCCTATCCACAGAGCAGGTCAGGAGAAGGGGGCAGTGATCCGATATGTTGGAACTGAGCGGTAGTAAGTCACTGATGGGGTAAGTGTCCTCCCAGTCACTATTGAACAACACCCTGTCCAATCTTGCCATTACTGAGCGCTCCTGATCATTACACCAGGTGAATTTCCTCCCCACCAGCGGCATGTCATGCAGGCCCAAGGTGTTGATCGTATGTCTGAATTTATTTGACAGTCTTCTGTTGATTCTTCTCCTACTTCGCTCATCCTCGCCGCACACCAGATTGAAGTCACCGTTCATGATCCATGGCAGCTGAACAAGACCCCCAATTTCCACAATCTCCTCCAGGAATCTGACTTTGTCCTCATTTTCCTGCGGCCCATAAACAGAAGTAGCCATCCACTCCCTTCCATCTGCCAAAGAAGTGACTTTGATGGTGATAGAGAATTCCTTCTTACACACCGTAGACACCCTCAATCTATCAGACCTCCAAGCGATCAGAATGCCCCCTCTGGTACCAGCTGCTGGTAGAAAGTCGAAGCAATCGAAAGCCGGGCCAAAAGTTTGCCCCACAACCACCGCATCCACCACAGCCAACTTAGATTCTTGAACACAAGCAAGGGAAATGTTATAGGATTGCAGGAACAAACGGATGGAACTGCGCCTAGCTGGGTTATTGAGCCCTCTAACATTCCAAACTAACACACACTCTGACATCGCCATGATACTACCTCTGAAGAACCACAAGATCAATACAGGACACTACACACCACAAGGCTCCCTGAGATATATAACACTGATGCTCCTGCTATTTTCGGCCATTATATTATAGCTTATGAATTTATTTATTCTAAATTTATAAATTCACAGAGGATTATAATAAGGCTGCCGAGTTGTTGGATTTAGTAAGTCAATTACATGTACGTCAAAACTTATGGTTTGAGGCTACGACCAATAGCTTTTCAAGACTATTTGTTCCCTCTTTTGCTCCTGCAATACACATTGTTTCTTTATGTTGGATAACCAATTCTCTTTGTGCTCATTTTCTCTTTGTGAAGATTTTTTTGCTACGGCCATAAGATTTGTCTTGACTAAAATGTCTATTGATGGATATAAACTTTTAATGGTCCTCACAATTCTATCAATCAATAGACACATGAAGAAAATCCGGCCTATATAATATATATACTTTGGCCCATACATGTTGCGAAGAGTATCTTTGAAGTATATTTACATAGTCTTTCTATTTCTATACATGGAAAATATACACTAGGACACAATACGTGCTCATTACTGGAATTCCCAATTTTGCTGAGTTCCAAACGCACTGGGCAAACGCAAAAAGAAAAACTCGGCAATGTGGCTCTCACGACCATCCTTCTGTGTCACGATTGCATTAGAAGCCCCAATCTCGACGAACTTATTTCTCAGGTTTCTTTTGTTGCAAAGCCAGATATTAGATTAGAATTATTTTATTTGTACACGGGAGTGATATTTAATTCTATTAATAGAAGTTTTGTTAATTAACTGAATAACGTAGCTGCAGTCTAACTTTGATCCCATCTTTTAGATTTTCACCAACGTGACTCCCATCTATGGATATTTTCATGTGTTGATAGCAATCGTTATGTTATTATGTGCGTGTCTTGCATCTGAGGCTAAGCTCCAAGGTCGCTTTTGCTGCAAAGCTAGGTATTTGGTTACAGTGTTTTTATCTCTAAATAGGAGAGAAATTTAGCTCTTTAACAGAGGAAAACACGACTATGTTGGACGCCTGCTGGCAAAGTTTATTTTGCTGGTTTCTTTTCCACGGGCACTCAGTAGACACCTGCAAAGAATATTGTCGAGTGCAAAACACAAGGAACTCAACAAACAAATGACACAAACATAATGACAAGTTAACGGCCATACTACATGGCACCATAGTTTTGCCGTTTTCTACACTCGGCAAAACTATGCTCCCGTAGGGCTACCCAGATGGCGCCGTGTGTCATGCTTGCCGCGTACAACATTATGCAAAGGGGTCCTAGATACTAGCGTTCTAGCCTAAAGAAGGTGATTCTAAATATCTATGTTGCTTGATTCCTACCTTGATGCTAATATTTGATCTGTTTTCCGAATTAAAATTCCCCATGCAGGATGTTTCTAAAATCTGCGTATAACATCACCTGCATCGGAAGTTTCTGTAGCATTTGAGGATGAGAAAATTGTGTATATGGTGTTGAAGGAAGCATAGGAAGAAGCATCTTGACAAAAGACATGGCAAAGATGATGTCCGAGGGAAAAGCAGGGAAGTAAAACATAATTAGTTTAGAGTGGTTAATGTGAAAGCAATTTTAGTTTCAGAAAGAGGTGGATTCTGAAGATAACAACAGGTCAACAGCACAAGAACTATGATAAGGCATAACATAGTTGCTGGAAGATATATTTGTACAATAACAGGCACGCACATGCATGTGTAGTTATACGTGATTTAAAAAGAGTTAATATAAGACATTCAATTCCGGTAGCTGAAAGAAAATTACATAACAAATTTCTGTAAGGTAGCAGCCCAATGGATTGTACAAATATTGAAGCATGCAGGTGATGATAGACAATATATCATGTCAAACCCAGAATTAAATGTGTGTTGTGCATTAAGTTTTCAGTTCTTCGTGACATGTTTTGATTAGTTCTGAAGCATCCAGTTTAACATCTTATGTCTCAGACATTTGGAGAAGGATGAGAAATAATAGTTTGTCCTTAATTCTATGTTTCATCATGGTATCTAAGGTGAGCAAATTTATGGACTTAATTCTGGGTAACCCTCAAGGTATATAAGGTCAATCATATTAATAGATATAGTGTTTTCAGAAGAAAAAAAAAATACTATTGTCAAGACCCTTAATAGTATCTTTCAGACATCCATTCTTTGAATATTAATGAAATATTATATACAACAAAAGGGTTTGCTGGAGTTGATTTTATTTGAGATATTCTAGCGCTGATTTAAATATCAATTTCAGCCTGTTATTTGGAGAATGCAAGGCTAGAGTACCACTTTGTTTGGGACATGATATGCTTGCTCCATAACTGTAATAATTTGGAACTCCTGTTTAGAGCATTTGCTGCATTATTGGATCATCCTTCTAAAAGTTGTTGCAAAAAAGGGCCTCTTTGATTCTCTGAAATTGTTTACAATTTCAATTCTTAAATGGGTCATCTTATTTTTCGACAAAGGTTGTCTTGGGCATGTGAGGCACCTACAGAATAAATTCAATGTAATGAATGATTATGGGGTAATAAAAATGGCATTACATGTGCATGATAACTATGTGCTAGGCATGGGCGAGGCAGGTATTGTGGAGCCAGAACCCCGGTTCGATACAAGTAGTCGCATGTGTACCATGGCTGGTACAAGTTGCTACTTGAGCCATAATTCAACATACTAAGGAGCTGGATCAGGGAACATTTGGTGCTATGTAATGGAAACGCTGTGTTGATATACATCGATTCATAACTGCGTTGTGCAGATCCACATGCAAATGAGTGGTTCCGATAAGCATAGCACTGGATGCCGTGCACCAAAGGAGATTTTTGGTAAGGCGAATCACTTCTTAAGATTCCCCATCATGAGTAACTACAAAAACAGGTGCAAGACCATGTCTGCTCGCGAACAAACGAAGCTATGCTATCTGATGCTAAATCTAGCATATTCGGCCAGATCTGCTAGGGGTTTACTCGAATAATTATCTGTTATATTTTAACTTCATCTTCGCAATTTCTATTTGATGAATCATGCTTTCTCAAAGTTTAACATAAATTTCGATTTTGGACATTTACTAAGAAATTGCAGCTAGGTGTTATGAGCATGATTCTTCAGTGCAGAGAATAATTGGAGGACCAGGAAGAAAATTTTCATGATTTTGCCAAGTGCGCCGCCATGCTCCACCCACACTTGCAACTCCTCCAGTTAGATAGGCGTACAACCACGAGTATCATCCATTTACCCAGGACACGAGAGCTTTCTCTCATGCAGTATTGACTCGCAATTTTCCAAGTGACATCAGCTCTGTTTTGTTTATCTTAGAAGTTGGAAATTTGATAACACCCAACCTCATAGACATGTGTCTGTTCATGTTTTTCTTATAATCAGACTAATTGTAAGTCTACTTCTATGGCTGATGCAACTCGGCATTAGTATCTTCCAGATCTCATATATTCATTTCACTAGATGAATTCAGGTCTGATGGGGTCTTCCCTTTGCACATGTGTTCATGCAGCTAAATTGCCACCTAATTGCTGCCACTAATCACAAATGTAAGTGCAGTCTGAAAGTTGAAGGATGACATGTTCTCTAGGGTCGGCAATAATTAAAAAATATAGTGGTACCCAAGGTAATACTTGAGAATTGTTCGTGGATGATGTGATTTCTACTTTATTCTGATGCTTTGTCCCCTTTTCTTCTGTTCAGATCTCATGATATTTTAGTGACCATGGTGTCATGTAAACTACACATACAGTTGTGGTACTTGATTTGGAAACACCATATAAAACATACTCCAACAAAAAGGATCTTCTAATTTCTATCTTTGACATATTGAACGATGCACTTCAAAAATTTCATTTCTGCTATGCACACATGTAGGCACTGGAGCATAATTCTATCATCTACCTATGGAAGACGATCCAACATGGATGCCCTAAAAAGTACCGGTATGTAGCCTTTTAATTTCTATAACGTGCACTCACTGCTATCTGCTTTGCACTGGATCGGATGTGTTGATATGTATATTTACCAACTTATTTGTTCAGATTTTCCACATATTTCACTCAAGTAAAACATATGTATATGTTCAGTTCGTCTTCTTAATGTCTTGACCAATTCGTCAATGAGGATAAATGAATGTAGTTATTTTATGCCTATTATCCTTTAAAATTATTAAAAGAACTTCCCCGAGATATATAACACTGATGCTCCTGCTATTTTCGGCCATTATATTATAGCTTATGAATTTATTTCTTCTAAATTTATAAATTCATAGAGGATTATAATAAGGCTGCCGAGTTGTTGGATTTAGTAAGTCAATTACATGTACGTCAAAACTTATGGTTTGAGGCTACGACCAATAGCTTTTCAAGATTATTTGTTCCCTCTTTTGCTCCTGCAATAGACATTGTCTCTTTATGTTGGATAACAAATTCTCTTTTTGCTCATTTTCTCTTTGTGAAGATTTTTTTGCTACGACCATAAGAATTGTCTCGACTAAAATGTCTATTGATGGATATAAACTTTTAATGGTCCTCACAATTCTATCAATCAATAGACACATGAAGAAAATCCGGCCTATATAATATATATACTTTGGCCCACACATGTTGCGAAGAGTATTTTTGAAGTATATTTACATAGTCTTTCTATTTCTATACATGGAAAAAATACATTAGGACACAATACATGCTCATTATTGGAATTCCCAATTTTGCTGAGTGCCAAACGCACTGGGCAAACGCAAAAAGAACTCGGCAATGTGGCTCTGATACGTCTTCAACGTATCTATAATTTTTGATTGTTCCACGCTATTATATTACTCGTTTTGGGTGTTTATGGTCTTTACTTTACACATTTATATCATTTTTGGGACTAACCTACTAACCGGAGCCCCAGCCCGTATTGCTGTTTTTTTGCCTATTTTCAGTGTTTCGAAGAAAAGGAATATCAAACGGAGTCCAAACGGAATGAAACCTTCGGGAGCGTGATTTTGGAACGAACGTGATCCAAAGGACTTTGAGTGCAAGTCAAGAAGCAATTGAGGCGGCCACGAGGGTGGAGGGCGCCCCCTGCTGGGCGCGCCCCCCTATCTCGTGGGCCCCTCAGGCGGCCACCGACGTATTTCTTCCTCCTATATATAACCACGTACCCGTAAACATCAGAAGCGACCACGAAAAAGTATTTCCACCACCGTAACCTTCTGTATCCGCGAGATCCCATCTTGGAGCCTTCGCCGGCGCTCCGCCGGAGGGGGAATCGACCACGAAGGGCTTTTACATCAACACCATAGCCCTTCCGATGAGTTGTTAGTAGTTTACCACAGACCTCCGGGTCCATAGTTATTAGCTAGATGGCTTCTTCTCTCTTTTTGGATCTCAATACAATGTTCTCCCCCTCTCTTGTGGAGATCTATTCGATGTAACTCTTTTTGCGGTGTGTTTGTCGAGATCCGATGAATTGTGGGTTTATGATCAAGTTTATCTATGAGAAATATTTGAATCTTCTCTGAATTCTTTTATGTATGATTGAGTTATCTTTGCAAGTCTCTTTGAATTATCAGTTTGGTTTGGCCTACTAGATTAATCTTTCTTGCCATGGGAGAAGTGCTTAGCTTTAGGTTCAATCTTATGGTGTCCTTACCCAGTGACAGCAGGGGCAGCAAGGCACGTATTGTATTGTTGCCATCGAGGATAAAAAGATGGGTTTTATATCATATTGCTTGAGTTTATCCCTCTACATCATGTCATCTTTCTTAATGCGTTACTCTGTTCTTATGAACTTAATACTCTAGATGCATGCTTTGGATAGCGGTCGATGTGTGAAGTAATAGTAGTAGATGCAAAAGGAGTCGGTCTACTTGTAACGGACGTGATGCCTATATACATGATCATGCCTAGATAATCTCATAATTATTCGCTTTTCTATCAATTGCTCGACAGTAATTTGTTCACCCACCATAATAATTATGATATCTTGAGAGAAGCCACTAGTGAAAGCTATGGCCCCCGGGTCTATCTTTTATCATATGAGCTTTCCATCTACTTTTATTTGCATCTTTACTTTTCCAATCTATATCATAAAATACCAAAAATATATTTATCTTATCATACTATCTCTATCAGATCTCACTTTCGCAAGTGGCTGCGAAGGGATTGACAACCCCTTTATTGCGTTGGTTGCGAGTTCTTGTTTGTTTGTGTAGGTGCGTGGGACTTTTGAGGAGCCTCCTCTTTGGATTGATACCTTGGTTCTCAAAAAGCGAGGGAAATACAAACGCTACTATTATCGTGCATCATCCTTTCCTCTTCAAGGAAAACCAACGCAAGCTCAAGACGTAGCAAGAAGGATTTACGGCGCCGTTGCGAGGAGCTCTTCGCTCAAGTCAAGACATACCAAGTACCCATCACAAACTCATCTCCCTCGCATTTACATTATTTGCCATTTGCCTCTCGTTTTCCTCTCCCCCACTTCACCCTTGCCGTTTTATTCGCCCTCTCTTTCCCAATCTCCTCTCTCTTTCGCTTGCCTTTTTGTTTGCTTGTGTGATTGGATTACTTGTCACGACGGCGCAAGATAATACCAAATTGTGTGATTTCTCCAATACCAATAATAATGATTTCTTTAGTACTCCGATTGCTCCTCTTAATGATGTTGAGTCTTGTGAAATCAATACTGCCTTGCTGAATCTTGTTATGAAAGATCAATTCTCCGACCTTCCTAGTGAAGATGCCGCTACCCATCTAAACAACTTTTTTGATTTGTGTGAGATGCAAAAGAAGAAAGATACGGATAATGATATTGTTAAATTGAAGTTATTTCCGTTTTCACTTAAAGATCGTGCTAAAGTTTGGTTTTCGTCTTTGCCTAAGAATAGTATTGATTGATGGAACAAGTTCAAAGATGCTTTTATCTCTAAGTATTTTCCTCTCGCTAAGATCATCACTCTTAGGAACGATATTATGAATTTTAAACAACTTGATCATGAGCATGTTGCCCAATCTTGGGAAAGAATGAAATTGATGATTCACAATTGCCCTACTCATGGTTTGAATTTATGGATGATCATACAAAAATTTTATGCCAGATTGAATTTTGCTTCTAGAAATCTTTTAGATTCAGCCGCGGGAGGCACGTTTATGGAAATCACCTTAGGAGAAGCTATAAAACTCCTTGATAATATTATGGTTAATTATTCACAATGGCACACCGAAAGATCTACTAGTAAAAAAGTGCATGCTATAGAAGAAATTAATGTTTTGAGTGGAAAGATGGATGAACTTATGAAATTGTTTGCTACTAAGAGTGCTCCTATTGATCCCAATGATATGCCTTTGTCTACTTTGATTGAGAATAATAATGAATCTATGGATGTGAATTTTGTTGGTAGGAATAATTTTGGTAACAATGCTTATAGAGGAAACTTTAATCCTAGATCGTCCCCTAGTAATTCCTCTAATAATTATGTAAATTCCTACAATAACTCTTATGGTAATTTTAATAAGATGCCCTTTGATTTTGAGAATAGTGTGAAAGAATTTATGATTTTTTGAAAGAATTTTAATGCCTTGCTTGAAGAAAAATTGCTCAAAGATGATGATTTGGCTAGGAACGGTGATAGACTCTCTCTTGATGTTGATTCTTTGAAACTTAGATCTACTCCTCCTAAGCATGATATCAATGAGTCTCTCAAAGCTATGAGAATTTCCATTGATGAGTGCAAAGAAAGAACCGCTAGATTGCATCCTAAGAAAGATTACTTTATAAAAGCCTGTTCTTCTAGTTTTCATGAAAATAATGATGAAGATCTTAAAGTTATTGATGAGTCCCCTATTAGATATTTGTTTTGCAATATAAATCTTAATAATGATGGGACTAGAGATGAGTCAACTTTAGTTAAAAGGCGTCCCAATGATTCCAAGTTTTTAAATCTTGATGCTAAATTTGGTAAAAGTGGGATTGGAGAGGTCATGACTTTAAATAGCATTGAACCCACTATCTTGGATTTCAAGGAATTTAATTATGATAATTGTTCTTTAGAAGATTGTATTTCCTTGTTGCAATCCGTTGTGAATTCTCCTCATGCTTATAGTCAAAATAAAGCTTTTACCAAACATATTGTTGATGCTTTGATGCAATCTTTTGATGAAAAACTTAATTTGGAAGTTTCTATACCTAGAAAACTTTAAGATGAGTGGGAACCTACTATAAAGATTAAAATTAAATATTTTGAGTGTTATGCTTTGTGTGATTTGGGTGCTAGTGTTTCCACAATTCCGAAAACTTTATGTGATATTCTAGGTTTCCATGATCTTGATGATTGCTCCTTAAATTTGCACCTTGCAGATTCCACCATTAAAAAGCCAATGGAAGGATCAATGATATTCTCATTGTTGCAAATAGAAATTTGGTGCCCATAGATTTTATCGTTCTTGATATATATTGCAATCTTTCTTGCCCTATTATTCTTGGTAGACCTTTCTGTGGCACCCCGGCTTAGAGAAAATCGAACGCCCGTATTCCAAATTTCGTAGATCGAGATGAAGTCTTCTGGAATACGGCACTGCTTAGCATAGAACAAACCAGCTCTTTATTACAATCTATTTGGGTACAAGGGTTACATCGGCACAGCGACACTACGCCTGCCACTGTTGCTCTATGCAAGCAGCAGAACAACACGATGTAGCGGAAGAACTCTAGCAGCGGAACAACGATGACGGTGGTGAACTCCACTCCGCAGGGACTCTGACTGGAACGCTTATCCTAGCTCGCACGAACGCAAACCACGACAAGCAAGAAATCAAATCCGGCATGACTTGCAAGCTGGCATGACACGCCAGGTCAGTACATTGAATGTACTTGCAAGCTCACAAAACCGAAGCATTCAAGATGCATAACAAGATGGCAATTACAGGTTAAACAGGAATTATCATGATATCATCAGAACAATATAGCATGAACAAGATGAACATGATACGGCTAACACAGCATGAACATGGCATGAACATATTAATCCGACAATACTATCATGCAACATGATGACACTACATGCACCACTTATTCTCGCCAAGTTACCTCGTAACCAACACATGCATCACTTACCAACCTCGGGCATCACACGATCATCTCAGGATCAAATCAAGCTTGGTATAAACAATACCGTAGCGATCAGTAAATGACCACAAGGAGCTTGATCTTTACCCACGATTCTCGCACAACATCACGAATACCCAACAACTCGGTATCCTCGATACCACGGTGATCCTTACGGCGATCACAACCACGACCAACACTTGGCCTCAAACGGTGATCTTGCTGGCGATCACAACCAACTTATCTCATCATCGAACCGGGGTTGTCATTAATCAAGTTATTATTATTACTGTTGACTCATGGTGTATCCTACTTTCGAACTGGGCCCTTATCCGCGGGCGTGGCTATCGATAGATTTAATATACACTCTGCAGAGGTTAGTACACTGTACCCACACTACGGAACCCATGGCCTCGCACTCCCATTCGGGTGGACCAACAACATTCCGACAAAACCGTTCTACTGCGGTGACACTCTCCCGGCCACTCCGACTCACTCCCCACTAGGCTAAGTCATGGGTGGCCCCGTGTCTACCTCAAGACACCTCAAACCACCGTCGTGGCCCAAAACAATAAACCGTCCCAAACGGGGACATGTGCACATAACAATAACAACAGGCACACAAGGCTTATGTCCGCCTACCTGATCAGGGTAGCGCGCGCCCATAACCATCCCTCGTTGGAGGCACCGGCGAGAGGCACGTCGATAGACCCAGTTAGGACCGTCCCATACTGCAGTGGCGTGGTTGCCTTTGAGTCAAGATCGTTTAAGCACCATGACTCAGCCAACAGTTGTTCAAGTTCAGTTTAATCCGGTTAACTTGAATGCAAATATGCTGAGCCATGATAAAATGCATGAACATGATATCAACATAATCATGAGGGTATCACATAACTATCCACCATATCAACAATAAATCATATCCACTGAGCATGGCATACTGACTAGCATGACCATCACCAACATCAACATGTACTACTAGCAAGCATAAACATATGAAAGGAAATACTAGCAGGTATAACATGATAACAGAGTACCAGACAACATAGCACAAAAGTGAACATGCAAATCTAAACATTACCGGAACAACAATAACCATCTTTTCAACAAGCAAACATTTAATAAAGATTCAAGTTGAAAACCATGGCTACTGCATGACTATCATGCAAGTGGGTATTGTGGCTTGCCTGGGGTGGAAGAAATCACCAGAAGAAAGTGTCAGAAGCTCGCGGAAAGAATCGCCGGAAAACGTTCTCTCTCTGAGAGGGCTGAATTAGGGCAGGGGCAAAATTGTCATTTTCACAGTGTCAAACCATAGTGAAAGCACGACCAACAGAACGAGCTCGACGAAACGAAGAAGTGGGCTTTGGATTCACCTCATTAGGAGTTACGGATAAAAAGTTGTGGATGTTTTTATGCCAGGGACCTATCTGTAAAAATATATTTTATAGACTGGGCCAATACAGAAAAATGGAAAGCGTATTCTCAGGAATACGTTTGCACTTAAATGACGTGGCAAGGCGGGGTCCGGGCTGGTCAACGGCTGAGGGACTGACTAGGGGGTCCCACGCGCAGGGGGGCCCACCTTGCTCCTGTCTTCTTCCTCCTCCCTCTATCCCGATCGAGACAGAGGAGGAGCAGGGGAAGCGCGGCGCCGGCGACGGCCTGGCCTGCTTCGGCCATCCCCAACCGAGCAGATGGCATCGGAAGGTCCGGGACGAAGCGCTGCGTCCACCTGAGGTAGAAACGGCGACAGAGAAGACCGCGTGGCGCAGGGGCTTCACGGCGGCCGAGGACAGAGGCGGCGACCGAGCGGGGAGCACGCGGCTAGGGGCACTCCAGCGACAAGGGGAAGGATTGGGGAGGGTCACCGGAGCATGGGGAGGACGTGGGTGAGGTCAGGGAGAGGAGGGGTGGCTCGGATCGGGCGGATTTAAGCGCACCCGAACGGCAGCCATGGCGGCGATGGCGGGCAGGGAGCGCTCCAGGAGCTCGGGCTAGTGCATGGGCGGGGTTAGTGGAGGTCCAGGAGGCCAGTGGTGAGGTCGAGAGGCCTTGGGGTGGGCTTAAATAGCCGCGGGGCGAGGGGGAGGTGCTCAGGTGCCGTCGTGCGCATCCGGCCGACGCTCTGGCGAGGCCAGCGAGCACGGGAGGGCTCGGGGAAGGAGACGAGCGAGAGAGCGGACGAGCCGCAGAGGTCACGGAGAAGGAGGGGCCGAGGGGAAGCAAAGGAAGAAGCCGAGCGCCATTAAAGCTCGGTCTGCCACAGTGCGTCCGTGGGCACGCGACGGTGAGCGTCGGTGAGCAAGCGGGCGGAGGAGGAGAAGGGTCCAGCAGGACGACGACGATGAAATCTATCTACTGTACATCATCACGAGCGCGAATCCGACGAGAGGGGGAGGGGCCCAAGCAAGAAGACGCTCTGGGCGCGGCCATTGCACGCGAAAGCGGTGGTCACCGCGTGCACTGGTGCACACAGTGCCACAAGTGATGCCAAACCATGTCTGGGGGTTAGTCCTTCCTGGGTAGGTTGTAACTACGGTGGTAACTTGGTTAAACAGGCTCTGGTTAAATAGTTAGTGAGCTCTGAAGTTTACTGCAGTAAACTTTATCAGCTCAATGTGATCAACAGGGAATTGCTTGAAGCCAAATAAGTTGTGTGGGGTGTTTAGCTATGGAGGGACTATGATCCTGGAGTGTTTGAGGAGAAATGGACCAAGATAAATCATAGTTGCTTCACAACTGCATATTTGGTCCACAAATGAAGATCAGCAAGATGCACTCACATGGAGTTGTGTAATGGGATGCAACTTGGCAAATCCTCAAGATATGGACATATAAAGATTCTGTAAAAAGTTCAGGCCAAATGGACAAGCCAAAATGGCACTTGATTCACAAACATCGTTTCTGTCCAGAAACTTGAAATAATATTGGTGATCAAATTGATCAATGAAATAATGCCAAATTGGGTGGAGAGATGTTTTATGGGTATAAGAATGATCTGGTAATTTATTAGGATTTTTGAAGCAATATAAAATACACTTGCTTCACAACCTGAAAACATTGTCAGAAACAAAGATTTGCTCCTGTGCTCACATAGATGATTGGATGGGGCTGCAAATGTATGGAGGTGGATTAATATGAGCACATTAAGGAGTTTGCAAAAGTTCAACTCATTTGGGTACTCCTAGCTAGTACTTCCTTCACAAAGTCTTCTGTCTGACAGAAACTTTGAAAATTCACTGAGGCAGATTGGATAGGCAAATAAAGTTGAACTTGTGCATGAGGCAATTATTTGGACATATAAACATGCCCAAAATGGTTGGGAGCCACTAGGAAAAATATAAATGCCACTTCCTTCACAAAGTGCCATTCAGGGCAGAATAGAAAAATAATTATTGGGGAACTATTTTTGAACATGGCAATGAAAAGTTTTGCCATATTTGATCAATATATGACCCAAAACATTTATGAGAATTATTTGGGAATTTTTGTAGTGAGGGAAATATAGGTTGCTTCACAACCTAGGGCAATTTGAGTTATTCCTTTAATAGAAAATGAATATTCCCAATAGAAAGAATATTGAGATTTGGGTTAGGATGGAAATGACAGGGTCTAGGGAAGGATTTAGGAATGACAAGCCACTCTGGAAGCAAAGAAGAGATCATCTTCTTCAGTTTCCAGACCACAAAGCCACGAAAAAGAAAAACTCAAGCAAAAACCTCGGAAAAACAAAAGAAAAAGAAAGGGCCAAAAATCAGGCTGTCACAAACTTTACCCCCTTAAAGAAATCTCGTCCTCGAGATTTGGTTGCTCAGGGAACAAGTATGAATATCCTGACTTAAGGAAACCGTTTCCAACTCGGGTATCCTTTTTCCTTTATGGTTGTTCCCACTAAATTTTTATCTGACTGGCCCTGGGGTGGTTTGATTCACTGTATCCTCCTTCTGACAGATCTTACCTTGCTTGTTCATGCTTATATAGGCTCCAATTTTTTTTAGATCTGCTGACTAGCTGAGTGTGATTTGATTATCACGACTGAAATATATGTCCATCTGACAAATCCAAAAGTGATTTCCGCTGGGTGTGCCACCCGGCACTGACAACCTTTCATGTAATGATGATTAGAATTTTCTGATGGAAACTCAAGCTCTGACTCATTGCATTGGGTTTCTCCACTAAATGCAAGTCCTTTGGGTTCCAAACAGTGAGTTAAAACATAACCGTTTCCTGACAGATTCTGACTCATCGCAGAAGTTTCTGAATCCTCATAATTGGTTCCATTATCGTGAGTATCGGATCCGTACCAAATATTTGATTATCGCCTGTCGTGGCCAGCATAAAGGGTTTGGCCCGTATGATAATATCTGCAGACTTGACTGACGGTGGTTCTGACGGAAAATTTTGTTCACGACAGGCTATCCATGATGATTCATATAAGTGAGGACTCAGGTTTCCAGACTGTTATTCCCCATGACGATTACTTATGCTGTAGGCATATCCATGTGGATCAATACTGACTTAGACTATTCGGGGGATCTACACCATGGGGGTCGTGTACAATTTTCATACCTGCATCACTGGTCTTGCTCCATTATTGTTTTCTTGGTCTGGATCCTTGGCTGAAAGAGTTGGGCCATATTGTTTCTTTGTATGACCATAGGTACTGTCGGTGCAATTTTTCGGCAATTGAAGTTTATCCTCATTTTTCTGATAAGGTAACCTATAAAATGGCAGGTTCAACACCTCTCAATTTCTGATTGTTGGGAAATGATCATCCGAAACCCTTGCAAGAAATCGGCAAATAAATAAGTAGTCACCAGAACGGTCTTTACCACTCAGATCTGGGACATTACTGAAATAACTCAACCACAGCTCAGGACGGCCGAAAAACAGCTCAGAGCATGAGACCGGGTCGATAAGAAGAAGGTGACAGCTCCCTAAAATAGCCAAAAAGCAGCTATAGGGCTACTGTCACAAAAAGAAACTCAACAACTGTACGAGATGGCCGAAAAGTAGCCCAGACTCGTGACAGTCGTTGAAGAGAGAAACAAAAATCGGCATCCACCCCGGATAGCTAGAAATAGCTCAGATCACAGGCGTGGTGCCGTCATTGGAGAAAAAGGGGACAAGGGCTCATCAGGATCATTTTCCAGATTCCTAGGTACTTGTATTGAGCTCATTGATGTCGTCAAACCTCATAATCCTTTGTCACACTGTGGTGTATACTGGCTTTCTTCTCTTAATCATCCTCACGTGGTTATCAGATCCTCATCCGAGTGACTTGTAAGATCTTGAAGGTAGGCTCATTGCATATATATGAGGACTCGACTCGAGATGCATATGTATTCGATCGATTCTTGATTCCACCAAAATGTTGCGGATCCGATTCTTGGGATTCATCGCTATATCTTTGTCAATTCTGACAGTACTACCTTGTACCAATGTCTTCATTGAGGAATATTTGCTGGCTTGTGCTCGAAACTTTCATCGGACAAACTTCTTTGAAGAAGACTGGTATCGTGCTTCGTAAGCTTACCCCTTAAAGACTTTCTTTGAGGAAAGACTCGGTACCTTATGCCGGAAGCTTTTGCGGTTGCTTACTGAAGAAGGCAGGGTACCTTGTACGGAAAATCATCCACGTATCATACTGAGGAAGATAGATGAATCTTGCCTTGGAAACTTCTCTGATATTTTGCGAGGGAAGATTGGGTTGTTTACACCAGAAACTTCTTATTATGATATGCGGACCGATTTCCACATATACATACCATCTTAATATTTCTGATGTTGATTTCTTGTATGAAACAAGGTTTTACTGGACTATCCTCCTTTCTGAGTATATGCCATATTTTTGCTTGCTTCCAGGTACATCGAGTTCTAAAAGCATCCTCAACGAAAAATTAAACTTGAATCTGAGCCATACCTTTGATAATATTCTGTCAACCTTGCACACAATTTATCTTCTTGCTAATTTAATCATTTTGTTGTGATGAGTGCACGCTAATGCAAACTTGATACTGGCGGTCCACCCAGGATTTCTTTTGCATTCGTATTTAGATATTCCAATTTCACTAGATCGGTGATAATTCCATTCTGTTTAGCTGAGTTTCCAAATATATGCATTTCTTGCTGACTCTTCGGGTCCGGTGTTAGCTGACGAACAACTTTAATAGGGGAAAACTTTGTAACGCCGAAGGCCCAAAGAAAGGAACAAACGAAACGACTAAAACAAGAGCACACAAGCATACTACTAAGATAATTAATCAAGCAATCATCACATATTACTGCTACTCACACAATAATATGCATGCACACCTAAGCACACAAATCTCGTGGAAACTCCGGTATTGCGGTCTAATATGCTGTGGCGGCGTGCACGAAAATTATATCCATGTGTGGAAGGCGTTGGCGTAACCGAAGCTACACCAAGCACTGGCTGAACAGTGGCTGGATCTGGATGGATACACAGGTGAGGACGGACTTAACGATCAAGTAGCGAGACACAAAAGTCACGACTACCTCATTATCAAGCGTACGAAGGGAATCGTACCCGTCCAAAGAATTAAATAACAAGGCAAGATAACAGTGGAAGAATGGGTCTAATGGCATTGCCCTTTTCTGATAACAAAGGTCAGCAAGGGTTGCCAAAAGAACGAGATGGAGGGCATGGATGATGATGTGGTCGCATCACACCGAAGAGCAGGCATGATAAGAAGGAGGGCGTTGGTAGTGGATCGGAACCGATACCACCTACACTCACAAGATTAACCGTTAGCGACTAAATAATAATCTATATGCATGCTATGCGACAACCAAATGCAGCAATCAAGTGCAACAAACAAATTGGGGTATATACTATCACTTTCTAATGTTCGCGCGGTCTAGGGCGTCCTACAGCCAGACCTGCTCTGATACCAAGCCTGTGGCACCCCGGCTCAGAGAAAACCGGAACGCCCCGTATTCCAGCCCAGAGATCGAGACGAAGTCTTCTGGAATACGGCACTGCTTAGCATAGAACAAACCAGCTCTTTATTACAATCTATTTGGGTACAAGGGTTACATCGACACGGCGACACTACGCCTGGCACTGTTGCTCTATGCAAGTAGTAGAACAACATGATGCAGCAGAAGAACTCTAGCAGCGAAACAACGACGACGGTGGTGAACTCCACTCCGCAGGGACTCTGACTGGAACGCTTATCCTAGCTCGCATGAACGCAAACCACAACAAGCAAGCAATCAAATCCGGCATGACCTGCAAGCTGGCATGACACGCCAGGTCAGTACATTGAATGTACTTGCAAGCTCACAAAAACCAGAAGCATTCAAGATAGACAACAGCAAGGCAATTACAGGTTAAATAGGAATTATCGTGATATCATCAGAACAATATAGCATGAACAAGATGAACATGTTATGGCTAACACAGCATGAACATGGCATGAACATATTAATCCGACAATACTATCATGCAACATGATGACACTACATGCACCACTTATTCTGCTCGGGTTACCTCGTAACCAACACATGCATCACTTACCAACCTCGGGCATCACACGATCATCTCAGGATCAAATCAAGCTTTGTAGCGACCCGACCTCAAACGGTCAAGCCTCTGTGTATCTGTGCCATCCTCGGATCAAGATATCTTTGGCACACACAAGACATCAATGTATATATCAAAGTGCAATCACATGTATAAATAACGTAAAATGATATATACCTCGTAATACTCGTGGAAACAATCAAGCGGGTGTGGAGTCCCATCAACGCCATCGGCGGGTTGAGTGTAGACCGTAACCTCAGATCGTAACTCTTACTCGTCGAGGAAATATCTGCAACATGATACGTTGCAGCCGTGTAGGTCGAGACATTGAATGTACCGGCAAGATCACAACATGAGAAAACAGATGGTAAAACTATACTATATGCAATTTGGCTTTGTGGCTCTGGGTCTGAGTTTTGTTTGCGTAAAAGCTGATTTATTTTCCCTACATCAAAGGAATAAATAAAGTATGTACTATGGAGTTTTTCTATCATGACATGGTTCCGCCAACCGATGTCTCATAGCCCAAAATCATCATAAGTTGCCCACAATTAAGTTATCAATCCGGTGTTGAGAGTTTCGAGATAGATCCAAGTCCAGAGGCTCAAATTGTCCGTAACCGGGGACACGGCTAATCGATTAGGTTTAAACCCTCTGCAGAGGTTTGTACACTTTACCCGCAAGATTCGATCCCTCTTTTTACGTTCTCGCACTTCATGGTGTATGAGAACAAGACGATCAAACATGGTCTTCAAGAGTTCCCGACCATTGTCGGTGCTCATCCAATCCTACCGTAGTTCTACATCCGCTAGCACCGTCCCAAATGCAAAGTCACAACTAAGGTCAACCAAGCGAGCCCATAGTGACTTGCGGTTGCACGTAAGCTTCCGGCATGAAGTATTCTTCCGTCTCTTTGAGTCAGGTGAAGCTTTCCGCAAGATGTCATGGCGCTTCTCCATGCATCCCGGCCAACCACCGGTTTCTCCAGTGGTGCCCGTCAACCATCCTTCACCCAGAGTGTGTATTGAATTCTTGTCTCGAGTCTTGAAGTCTTGAGGCCTTGAAGATGCAGTCCTTGCAGATTCCATCATGGAGTTGTCGCCATTGACGTAGAGTCCTCCTTCACACCACTCAGGTACTCATACCAACCCGTCTACTATAGCGTAGCATTAAAATAAATAACGTCCGGGCTTGGTAACAGGGTGATGGGTTCCTACCTCATGCATACTACTCAACTACAAGGATTCAATATCATTCTTTGGAGGGATTGTTGCGAAGATGACACTAGATGCAATAAAACACATAGGTATGAAAAACATGGTCAAAGTGAACTTGCACGGTAATACTTGATGAAGATAACAACGTCAGGAAAATGACTTGGTAGAACTAATCGTCACTCCGTTGAAAATCTATATAGTCAAACATAGCATTCACATAAGCAAACATCCTAGCAAACAATTTTAGCACTCGAAATAACAATCAAAACAGCAAGGAAAATCGATAATAAAACTCAAAAAAATCAAAAGAAACTTCAAATAAAACTACAAAGAAAAACTACTAACGAAGATCTATGACTTTGCTACAAACATCTAATATAGTTTTGCCGTAAGTAAAAACATAACAACAATTAAAATACTAAACTAATAAATTAACAGAAAATAAAATGTAAAATAACTAATTTAACAGAAAATATTTTTTTCATAAAATTTTATTCGCAAAAAGAAACAAATAAAAAGCTTTTATAAAACTCTAACTATTACCTAAACAAGTTTTCATACAAAACTAAGAAAAACAGATTTTTAAAATAAAAACAAAATTTTCTTTTGTTGACTAACAGAAACAAAACTAAATTTTTCAAGAGTGACAAAAAGAAATAATTTGAAACTAATAAAAACAATAAAGAAAAGACTAAAACAAAACTATAACTAAAACAATACTGTTTTGCTAAAAACCTAATTTAAAAATAAAGTAAAAATAAAGAAGTATATGCTACTGGATAGACAAAACCACAATAAAATAGTAGCAAAAAGAATCAATCAAAAATACTTTGTAAAACTCAAAATATGACCAAATTAGTGATTTGAACAAACTTCATCAAATTCAAATCTAAACTATTCAAATTTGAAACCTAAGTACACAAACAGAAACTTAAGCAAATTTGTGACACAATGCAAAAAGAATCAACTCAAAGCGGAGTTACTGGAACTTAAGTTATGAACAAAAGAAGTTTGAATATGAATCTGAACAAATTTCGAAATTTTAAACTTTCAAAAACATGTTTGAGTTGAATTACTGGATAGAGGAGATCGTAACGAAGAAGTGGGCGTTGGTTTCATCTAGTTTGGATGAACGAGTAAAAAGTTATGGCTATTTGAAAAATCGGGGCCAAAATTTGTTTACAAAGAAAAAATAGCTATGGCTAAGGTCTAATGTATAAATACGTACACGACAATCTAATCTATTGTATTAGTCTAAAAGTAATAAACTATGGAAGTATAAGAAGAAAAAAAAACAAAGAAAGATACCTTTATAAGGCAGAGAAAAGACAACTTCGGAGAGAAGAAAATTCCAAAGTCGCGTCGGAGAGGAGAAAAAATATTTTCTTAGTCAAACCAAAATATTGATTTAACCCGAATCAGATGATTTTTGGAGGCTCTATATTTATAGGTGGAAAAGAACTTGGGATTAAAGGTTTAAGCGATGTGGGACTAAATATATACGTACGTAGATGAAATTCGAAAGAATCATTGGCTAAAAGTTCGGCCCGGCCGCGCGTACACTGGTGCGCCAGTTTTTTTTTTTTTGAAATTGAAAAGGAAAAAGAAAAGAAAAACTATGGAGAGAAAAAAAAAGGAAAGCATTATGGCCGGCTGGGCCTGATCCATTTAGGAGAGAAAAAAATGATGGGATGCCAGATGCTATTATGCAACGCATGGGCGATAAATCAATATGGGCCGTACGTACAGTTTTGTTATTTGTTTTTCTTTTAAACAGAAAGCGATAAACTGAAAAACGAAAATAAAACTAAAACTTTATATAGGCATATTATATATCAAAATTTTCGGAAAAAGATTTCCTACAAGATGAACATTATCCTAGTATTAAATAAAATACACACAAATTCAAATAAAGCAAAGAGTGCTTCAGCTCTAATAAAATCCAATAAAAATCATTTTAAAAATACCAAAATGAATTCAAATTTATTCCTCTCCAATTTTCTGTTGTAGGGAATCATGATACCCTATTTTCCATGTATTTTATTTTTGGAGAAAAATAATTTGAATAAAATCCAAATAACTTCAAATTGAAAAATAATTCCAAACGGACTTCGAATTTGATCCTTTGAAGCTCCCAACTCTTATTTCATATGTTTTGAAGAAGTCATTTTATCCTCGCTCGTGAAAATCACTGAGTTGCATAAAGTTTCAGAATTGGAAATATTTTCCAAATGAAATTCAAATATTTTCAACACCCCTTGTCATTTAAATAAATGGAAGAAGTCATGTCATCTTCTCTCCAGGGTTTTGTGATGAAGAGTATTTGAATTCACGAAAAGCATAAAAGCAAAAATGAAAGTTTGGGAAAGTCCTTTTATATCCTCTCATTTAACTTTCAAAAAGTTTTAAATTTCACTCAATCAATCACACAACAATTCAAACAAACAAACAATCTATCTATTTATTATAACATTCCAAAATTTAGAATTTTGGGATGTTACAAATCTACCACCCTTAAAATGAATCTCGTCCTCGAGATTCGGAGAGGCTTGAAAGAAATGGGTTAGGTTTGGGGTCTTCAAAATCCATCGATCGTCTCTGGGGTCTGGGGTGCTACCACCCTTAGAAACATCGTTACGGTCCCATCCATGCTTATATACTCCATCCTCATTCTTGACAGTGTCAGTCTTCCCAGATCTCGGAAAATTTCATCTCCGGGCTCTTCCGGTAGCGGCATAACCTTTTCCTCGATTCTTTTGTCCTTTACTCTTGGTAAGGTTATTCCGAGACTGGGTCTTCATAAACAGATCCACGCCAATTCTAAACAAATATCGGTATCTCATGGTGGTCGATGATTTATGGTTTCCCTGCAGAAAGCAGTGCAGGTTGAACCTCACCGTATAACCTACGGTTGGCAACAACTGCCGTGTACATGGAAAAAAAATACCTATACCTTTCTAAGGTTTAAACAAGGTTTTGATCGTCGTCTCTCTACTACAGGTAAGTCACTCAGATTTTACCATCCCATATAGCAAAGCGAATAATAAGAGTAAATCGGTATGGTGATCAATCCATCCCGCACCCAAATCATTACCTTGTACATGGTTTTGCGAATCTCGCATTCTAACACTCGGTCATCCTCACAAGCATTGCAGAATTTCTCTTGTCGACGAACCAAGTTCGGAAAATCCATTGATTCTGCAGCCAAACAAACATCTATCGTTCCTTAACAACTCTCGTGTTTTGCGTAAACTCCTATAGAATCGTCGGTTGATCAAATCGTAGTCTATTCCCAAAATTTCTTTCTCCGGTGGGTACTTGATCCTTATTAATTCTTGGGCCTGTGGGTTATGGCCCACTTCAACACTACTGCAGCTTTAACTCATCCTTGGAGTAACTCTCTTGTTCCATATTACACCTCCTTTAAATCCAGTAGTACTCTGTTTCTTCATACCATCATATCAAAAGCAAAACTCCAACTTTTTTTTTGAACTACAGTCCGTGGAATATATATTTTCTTATCCATTAGTCTAGTCTTCTTCACGGTACTACCACCCTTAAAATGAAATTCACAAATCCATCCATAGACCATATTTCTCATATCCTCGAAAATGGTCAAAATCTTTGTTCACAGAGTAACAACTCAAAAAAAACAATCCACTTACGAAATCATGACACATTAACTTTATTGATTTCACGAATTCATTACAATCTCTGAGCACTCATTACATAACTCAACTCATCGAACTTATGAAAATAAAACTGCTTTCTACTACTCTTGTTATCAAAATTCCAACTACTCAACTCCAGCTGTAATCTTGCCGGGACATTTAGTAGCATAATGTCCTGCTTCCTTGCAATGAAAACAAATAACTTTCGATAAGTCTTTGGGCTTCTTGGAGATGGTGTCTACTCTTTGGGTTCTTGGCTTCTTCTCTGGACATTTACCAGCGTATTGATCTAAATCCTTGCACCTGTAACAAGTAATATGACTCAGGTCCTTCTCTGCGAAAATTGTGTTGTTCTAGGGTTGCCTTCTTTTTCTCTTCCTGGATTTCTCTGTAATGATCAGAGCTTCTATTTCCGAGGGTCAAACTTCACTTCTGGCCGGGAAATCTCTGAAATATTCTTCTCTTTCCTTGGTACAATCTGGAAAAATGTCCTTCTTCTCCACATGAATAGCAAGCGTTGGAGTAAAATCTGTTGAGGCCTTCTCCATCGTGGTTTTCAACACATTCCTTCATCACAGGTTCTTTCATAACTTCTCGGAGGGCTTCTTTCATTCCTTCTTCCTGCTCTGAATAGTTTGTTGCACCATGGGGTAAATGTGACACCGAGTCGGGTAGTGGGTGGTTCCTTCACACAAGAAACAAGTCACCGACTAGTTGGGCATTCCTCACCGGTGTTTCTCCTCACAATGAGGGCATCCATCCTTGTGTTCCTCCAGGTGTGTCCTATTTCTCCGCAAATCTTGCAGGCACAAGGTTTCTTCTTGAGTTATCGTAGTGCTTTCGGATGAGACGTGATCTCAACAGGTCTTCTTGAATTCCTCCCAAGTTCTTGCTCCATTAAATCCTTGTATGGCTTGATGCATTTTCCACCAGGTTGCAGCACTTCCTTCAAAATCTTGAAGAGCATATGATACTTCATTCTTCCTTGAAACCAAATTGCTCGAAGTGATTCTCCATGTTCGAATCCATAGCTCTGCCTCATTTGAGTCTTGATCCGAAGAATATCGTGCCAACTTCATTCATCATCTATGGGGTCCAAAAGTTTTGGGATGAGATATGAGAGAGGTGGGGAGGGATATACACACAATACAAACAATAGTTTTTGAAGAAACAAGTTTTACTTTGTGGTCATGGAAAACATCAAACAAATGACAGCTCACAAATCGCCGCATTTAACGTAAGTGTGTATGAGGTTTGGTCTTCTAAAGGTCAAATAATTCTTGATTCTTCAAATTCTTCTAGTCTTGAGTCTTCAATTGTTGCAGCTTCAACTCTTCTAATGCATGGTGAAACCCTTGTTACTTTGAAGAGGTCACCACCGTCCGATATCTTTCTTGGAGCGGCTTGATTGATCCTTCATGTGGTTAAAAGGGAAAAGGGTATATTCTAACAATTTGAGGTAAGGATGTCTATTTGATAAATTCAGAAAAGATGAGAAGTAAGAGTCTTTTCGAAAATAAAGTTTTAGAAATTTCCCGTCCTAGGGGCTTTCCGATTTCTAGGGTCACGTCCTACAGTCAACATGTGCTCTGATACCATATCTGTAGCGACCCGACCTCAGACGGTCAAGCCTATGTGTATCTGTGCCATCCCTGGATCAGTATGCTGGCACACACAATACATCAATGTATATATCAAAGTGCAATCACATGTATAAATAACGTAAAATGATATATACCTCGTAATACTCGTGGAAACAATCAAACGGGTGTGGAGTCCCATCAACGCCATCGGCGGGTTGAGTGTAGACCGTAACCTCAGATCGTAACTCTTACTCGTCGAGGAAATATCTGCAACATGATACGTTGCAGCCGTGTAGGTCAAGACATTGAATGTACCGCAAGATCACAACATGAGAAAAGCAGATGGTAAAACTATACTATATGCAATTTGGCTTTGTGGCTCTGGGTCTGAGTTTTGTTTGCGTAAAAGCTGATTTATTTTCCCTACATCAAAGGAATAAATAAAGTATGTACTATGGAGTTTTTCTATCATGACATGGTTCCGTCAACCGATGTCTCATAGCCCAAAATCATCATAAGTTGCCCACAATTAAGTTATCAATCCGGTGTTGAGAGTTTCGAGATAGATCCAAGTCCAGAGGCTCAAATTGTCCGTAACCAGGGACACGGCTAATCGATTAGGTTTAAACCCTCTGCAGAGGTTTGTACACTTTACCCGCAAGATTCGATCCCTCTTTTTACGTTCTCGCACTTCGTGGTGTTTGAGAACAAGACGGCCAAAACATGGTCTTCGAAGAGTTCCCACGACCACCGTCCGGTGCTCATCCAATCCTACCGTAGTTCTACATCTCGCTAGCACCGTCCCAGCCCAAAGTCACAACTAAGGTCAACCAAGCCAGAGCCCATAGTGACTTGCGGTTGCAGGTAAGCTTCCGGGCATGAAGTATTCTTCCGTCTCTTTGAGTCCTGGGTGAAGCTTTCCGCAAGATGTCATGGCGCTTCTCCATGCATCCCGGCCAACCACTGGTTTCTCCAGGTGCCCGTCAACCATCCTTCACCCGATGGTTTGTATTGAATTCTTGTCTCGAGTCTTGAAGTCTTGAGGCCTTGAAGATGCAGTCCTTGCAGATTCCATCATGGAGTTGTCGTCATTGACGTAGAGTCCTCCTTCACACCACTCTCGTGTACTCATACCAACCCCGTCTACTATAGCGTAGCATTAAAATAAATAACGTCCCGGGCTTGGTAACAGGGTGATGGGTTCCTACCTCATGCATACTACTCAACTACAAGGATTCAATATCACTCTTTGGAGGGATTGTTGCGAAGATGACACTAGATGCAATAAAACACATAGGTATGAAAAACATGGTCAAAGTGAACTTGCCTGGTAATACTTGATGAAGATAACAACGTCGAGAAAATGACTTGGTAGAACTAATCGTCACTCCGTTGAAAATCTATATAGTCAAACATAGCATTCACATAAGCAAACATCCTAGCAAACAATTTTAGCACTCGAAATAACAATCAAAACAGCAAGGAAAATCGATAATAAAACTCAAAAAAAATCAAAAGAAACTTCAAATAAAACTACAAAGAAAAACTACTAACGAAGATCTATGACTTTGCTACAAACATCTAATATAGTTTTGCCGTAAGTAAAAACTTAACAACAATTAAAATACTAAACTAATAAATTAACAGAAAATAAAATGTAAAATAACTAATTTAATAGAAAGTATTTTTCATAAAATTTTATTTGCAAAAAGAAACAAATAAAAACCTTTTATAAAACTCTAACTATGACCTAAACAAGTTTTCATACAAAACTAAGAAAAACAGATTTTTAAAATAAAAACAAAATTTTCTTTTGTTGACTAACAGAAACAAAACTAAATTTTTCAAGAGTGACAAAAAGAAATAATTTGAAACTAATAAAAACAATAAAGAAAAGACTAAAACAAAACTATAACTAAAACAATACTGTTTTGCTTTAAAAATAAAGTAAAAATAAAGAAGTATATGCTACTGGATAGACAAAACCACAATAAAACAGTAGCAAAAAGAATCAATCAAAAATACTTTGTAAAACTCAAAATATGACCAAATTAGTGATTTGAACAAACTTCATCAAATTCAAATCTAAACTATTCAAATTTGAAACCTAAGTACACAAACAGAAACTTAAGCAAGTTTGAAAAATCAGGGCCAAGCTGTTTTACAAAGAAAAAATAGCTATGGCTAAGGTCTAATGTATAAATACGTACACGACAATCTAATCTATTGTATTAGTCTAAAAGTAATAAACTACAGAAGTATAAGAAGAAAAAAAACAAAGAAAGATACCTTTATAAGGCAGAGAAAAGACAACTTCGGAGAGAGAAGAAAATTCCCAGAAGTCGCGCCGGAGAGGAGAAAAAATATTTTTCTTAGTCAAACCAAAATATTGATTTAAACCGAATCAGATGATTTTTGGAGGCTCTATATTTATAGGTGGAAAAGAGGCTTAAGGATTAAAGGCTAGGCAATGTGGGACTAAATATATACGTACGTAGATGAAATTCGAAAGAATTAGTGGGCTAAAAGTTCGGCCTGGCCGCGCGTACACTGGTGCGCCAGTTTTTTTTTTTTGAAATTGAAAAGGAAAAAGAAAAGAAAAACTATGGAGAGAAAAAAAAGGGAAAGCATTATGGCCGAAAAAAAATGATGGGACGCCAGATGCTATTATGCAACGCATGGGCGATAAATCAATATGGGCCGTACGTACAGTTTTGTTATTTGTTTTCTTTTAAACAGAAAGCGATAAACTGAAAAACGAAAATAAAACTAAAACTTTATATAGGCATATTATATATCAAATTTTCAGAAAAAGATTTCCTACAAGATGAACATTATTCTAGTATTAAATAAAATACACACAAATTCAAATAAAGCAAAGAGTGCTTCAGCTCTAATAAAATCCAATAAAAATCATTTTAAAAATACCAAAATGAATTCAAATTTATTCCTCTCCAATTTTCTGTTGTAGGGAATCATGTTACCCTATTTTCCATGTATTTTATTTTTGGAGAAAAATAATTTGAATAAAATCCAAATAACTCCAAATTGAAAAATAATTCCAAAAGGACTTCGAATTTGATCCTTTGAAACTCCCAACTCATATTTCATATGTTTTGAAGAAGTCATTTTATCCTCGCTCATGAAAATCACTGAGTTGCATAAAGTTTCAGAATTGGAAATATTTTCCAAATGAAATTCAAATATTTTCAACACCCCTTGTCATTTAAATAAATGGAAGAAGTCATGTCATCTTCTCTCCGTGGTTTTGTGATGAAGAGTATTTGAATTCACGAAAAGCATAAAAGCAAAAATGAAAGTTTGGGAAAGTCCTTTTATTTCCTCTCATTTAACTTTCAAAAAGTTTTAAATTTCACTCAATCAATCACACAACAATTCAAACAAACAAACAAATCTATCTATTTATTATAACATTCCAAAATTTAGAATTTTGGGATGTTACAAATCTACCACCCTTAAAATGAATCTCGTCCTCGAGATTCGGAGAGGCTTGAAAGAAATGGGTTAGGTTTGGGGTCTTGAAATCCATCGATCGTCTCAAAGTGCAGGGTGCTACCACCCTTAGAAACATCGTTCACGGTCCCATCCATGCTTATATACTCCATCCTCATTCTTGGCGATGTCAGTCTTCCCAGATCTCGGAAAATTTCATCTCCGGGCTCTTCCGGTAGCGGCATAACCTTTTCCTCGATTCTTTTGTCCTTTACTCTTGGTAAGGTTATTCCGAGACTGGGTCTTCATAGCTGACGGGTCTGGCGCCAATTCTAAACAAATATCGGTATCTCATGGTGGTCAACGATTTACGGTTTCCCCTGCAGAAGCAGTGCAGGTTGAACCTCACCGTATAACCTACGGTTGGCAACAACTGCCGTGTACAAGGAAAAAAATACCTATACCTTTCTAAGGTTTAAACAAGGTTTTGATCGTCGTCTCTCTACTATAGGTAAGTCACTCAGATTTTACCATCCCATATAGCAAAGCGAATAATAAGAGTAAGTCGGTATGGTGATCAATCGATCCCGCACCCAAATCATTACCTTGTACATGGTTTAGCGAATCTCGCATTCTAACACTCGGTCATCCTCACAAGCATTGCAGAATTTCTCTTGTCGACGAACCAAGTTCGAAAATCCATTGATTCTGCGGGCCAAACAAACATCTATCATTCCTTAACAACTCTCGGGTTTTGCGTAAACTCCTATAGAATCGTCGGTTGATCAAATCGTAGTCTATTCCCAAAATTTCTTTCTCCGGTGGGTACTTGATCCTTATTAATTCTTGGGCACATGGGTTATGGCCCACTTCAACACTGGTGCAGCTTTAACTCATCCTTGGAGTAACTCTCTTGTTCCATATTACACCTCCTTTAAATCCAGTAGTACTCTGTTTCTTCATACCATCATATCAAAAGCAAAACTCCAACTTTTTTTTTCTTCGAACTACAGTCCGTGGAATATATATTTTCTTATCCATTAGTCTAGTCTTCTTCACAGGGTACTACCACCCTTAAAATGAAATTCACAAATCCATCCATAGACCATATTTCTCATATCCTCGAAAATGGTCAAAATCTTTGTTCACAGAGTAACAACTCAAAAAAAAAAACAATCCACTTACGAAATCATGACACATTAACTTTATTGATTTCACGAATTCATTACAATCTCTGAGCACTCATTACATAACTCAACTCATCGAACTTATGAAAATAAAACTGCTTTCTACTACTCTTGTTATCAAAATTCCAACTACTCAACTCCAGCTGTCATCTTGCCGGGACATTTAGTAGCATAATGTCCTGCTTCCTTGCAATGAAAACAAATAACTTTCGATAAGTCTTTGGGCTTCTTGGAGATGGTGTCTACTCTTTGGGTTCTTGGCTTCTTCTCTGGACATTTACCAGCGTAATGATCTAAATCCTTGCACCTGTAACGGGGACATGTGCACATAACAACAACAACAACGGGCACACAAGGCTTATGTCCGCCTACCTGATTAGGGTAGCACACGCCCATAACCTTCCCTCGTTGGAGGCACCGGCGAGAGGCACAACAATAGACCCAGTTAGGACCGTCCCATACCGGTAAGCGTGGTTGCCTTTGGTCAAGATCGTTTAATGACACCATGACTCAGCCAACAGTTTTTCAAGTTCAATTTAATCCGGTTAACTTGAATGCAAATATGCCGAGCCATGATAAAATGCATGAACATGATATCAACATAATTATGAGGGTATCACATAACTATCCACCATATCAACAATAAATCATATCCACTGAGCATGGAATACTAACTAGCATGACCATCACCAACATCAACATGTGCTACTAGCAAGCATAAACATATGAAAGGAAATACTAGCAGGTATAACATGATAACAGAGTACCAGACAACATAGCACAAAAATGAACATGCAAATCTAAACATTACCGGAACAACAATAACCATCTTTTCAACAAGCAAACATTTAATAAAGATTCAAGTTGAAAACCATGGCTACTACATGACTATCATGCAAGTGGGTATTGTGGCTTGCCTGGGGTGGAAGAAATCACCGGAAGAAAGTGTCAGAAGCACGTGGAAAGAATCGCCGGAAAACGTTCTCTCTAGGAGAGGGCTGAATTAGGGCAGGGGAAAAATGGTCATTTTCACAGTGTCAAAACATAGTGAAAGCATGACCAACAGAACGGGCTCGACGAAACAAAGAAGTGGGCTTTGGATTCACCTCATTTGGAGTTACGGATAAAAAGTTATGGATGTTTTTCTGCCAGGGACCTATTTGTAAAAATTTATTTTACATACTGGGAAAAAACAGAAAAATGGAAAGCATATTCTCGGGAATACGTTTCCACTTAAATGACGTGGCAAGGCGGGGCCTGGTCTGGTCAACGGCTGAGGGACTGACCAGGGGGTCCCACGCGCAGGGGGGCCCACTTGGCTCCTGTCTTCTTCCTCCTCCCTCTGTCCCGATCGAGACAGAGGAGGAGCAGGGGAAGCGCGGCGCCGGCGACGGCCTGGCTTGGTCCGGCCATCCCCAACCGAGCGGATGGCACCGGCAGGTCTGGGATGAAGTGTCGCGTCCACTTGAGGCAGCAACGGCGACGGAGAAGACCGGGTGGCGCAGGGGCTTCGCGGCAGCCGAGGACAGAGGCAGCGACCGAGCGGGGAGCACGCGACTAGGGGCACTCCGGCAACAAGGGGAAGGATTGGGGAGGGTCATCGGAGCATGGGGAGGACGTGGGTGAGGTCAGGGAGAGGAGGGGTGGCTCGGGTCGGGCGGATTTAAGCGCACCCGAACGACGGCCATGGCGGCGATGGCGGGCGAGGCGCTCCAGAGCTCGGGCTAGTGCATGGGCGGGGTTAGTGGAGGTCCAGAGGCCGGTGGTGAGGTCGAGAGGCCTTGGGGTGGGCTTAAATAGCCCTTGAGGCGAGGGAGGTGCTCGAGTGCCGTCGTGCGCATCCGGTAAGCCTTCTGGCGAGCCAGCCGAGCAGGAGGGCTCGGGGAAGGAGACGAGCGAGAGAGCGGACGAGCCGCAGAGGTCACGGAGAAGGAGGGGCCGAGGGAAGCAAAGGAAGAAGCCGAGCGCCATTAAAGCTCGATGCCCACAAGTCGTCCGTGGGCACGCTGACGGTGGCGTCGGTGAAACAAGCGGGCGGAGGAGGAGAAGGGTCCAGCGGGGCGGCAGCGATGAAATCTATCTCATACATCATCACGGCGCAAATCCGACGAGAGGGAGGGCCCAAGCAAGAAAGGCGCTCTGGCGCGGCCATTGCATGCCAAAGCGGTGGTCACCGCGTGCCTTTAGTGCACAGTGCCACAAGTGATGCCAAACCATGTCCGGGGTTAGTCCTTCACCGGTAGGTTGTAACTACGGTGGTAACTTGGTTAAGCAGGCTCTGGTTAAATAGTTAGTGAGCTCAAGTTTCTTGCGATAAACTTTATCGACTCAATGTGATCAACGAGGAATTGCTTGAAGCCAAATAAGTTGTGTGGGGTGTTTAGCTATGGAGGGACTATGATCCTGGAGTGTTTGAGGAGAAATGGACCAAGATAAATCATAGTTGCTTCACAACTGCATATTTGGTCCAGAAATGAAGATCAGCAAGATGCACTCACATGGAGTTGTGGAATGGGATGCAACTTGGCAAATCCTCATGATATTGATATATAAAGATTCTGTAAAAAGGTCAGGCCAAATGGAAAAGCCAAAATGGCACTTGCTTCACAAACATAGTTTCTGTCCAGAAACTTGAAATAATATTGGTGATCAAATGGATCAATGAAATGATGCCAAATTGGGTGGAGAGATGTTTTATGGGTATAAGAATGATCTGGTAATTTATCAGGATTTTTAAATAATATAAAATACACTTGCTTCACAACCTGAAAACATTGCCAGAAACAAAGATTTGCTCCTGTGCTCAGATAGATGATTGTATGGGGCTGCAAATGGATGAAGGGGGTTAATATGAGCACATTAAGGAGTGTGCAAAAGTTCAACTCATGTGGGTACTCCTAGCTAGTACTTCCTTCACAAAGTCTTCAGTTTGACAGAAACTTTGAAAATTCACTGAGGAAGATTGGATAGGCAAATAAAGTTGAACTTGTGCATGAGGCAATTATTTGGACATATAAACATGCCCAAAAAGGTTGGGAGCCACTAGGAAAAATATAAATGACACTTCCTTCACAAAGTGCCATTCAGGGCAGAATAGAAAAATAATTATTGGGGAATTATTTTTGAACATGGCAATGAAAAGGTTTGCCATATTTGATCAAGATATGACCCAAAAAATTTATGAGAATTATTTTGGAATTTTTGGAGTGAGGGAAATATAGGTTGCTTCACAACCTAGGGTAATTTGAGTTATTCCTTTAATAGAAAAGGAATATTCCCAATAGAAAGAATATTGGGATTTGGGCTAGGATGGAAATGAACAGGGTCTAGGGAAGGATTTTGGAATGACAAGCCACTCTGGAAGCAAAGAAGAGATCATCTTCTTCAGTTTCCAGACCACAAAGCCACGGAAAAGAAAAACTCAAGCAAAAACCTCGGAAACACAAAAGAAAAAGAAAGGGCCAAAAATCAGGCTGTCACACTTTCCTTAGAACGATTGGTGCGATTATTGATATGAAGGAAGGGAATATTAGATTCCAATTTCCATTAAGGAAAGGCATGGAACACTTTCCAAGAAAGAAAGTTAAATTACCTTTTGAATCTATCATGCAAGCTACTTATGAATTGAGTGCCAAAGATGGCACTACTTAGATCTATCCTCGCTTTTATGCCTAGCTAGGGGCGTTAAATGATAGTGCTAGTTGGGAGTCAACCCAATTTTATTTTGTGTTTTTTGTTTTGCTTCTGTTTAGTAATAAATTTTTCTTCTAGCTTCTGTTCAGATGTGGTTTTATGTTTTAATTAGTGTTTGTGCCAAGTAGAACCTTTGGGAAGACTTGGGTGAAGTTTATATGATCTTGCTGTAAAAAACAGAAACGTTAGCGCTCACGAGATTAGCTGTCATATTTTACTGGAAAGTGCTTTTTAATTGATTCTTTTTGAAGACGATTAATAGACAAATTCCCCACGTTCACCAATTTAGTTTAGATTTTTTGGAGTTCCAGAAGTATTCGAAAGTAACATATTGCTACAGACTGTTCTGTTTTTGACAGATTCTGTTTTTCGTGTGTTGTTTTCTTATTTTGATGCATCTATGGCTAGTATGTAAGGGTATGAACCATAGAGAACTTGGAATACAGTAGGTTTAACACCAATATAAATAAAGAATGAGTTCATTACAATACCTTATGTGGTGGTTTTTCTTTCTTTCACTAATGGAGCTTACGAGATTTCTTGCTGAGTTTTGTGTTGTGAAGTTTTCAAGTTTTTGGTAAAAGATTTGATGGACTATGGAATAAGGAGTGTCAAGAGCCTAAGCTTGGGGATGCTTATGGCACCCCAAGATATTCAAGAATAGCCAAAAGCCTAGGCTTGGGGATGCCCCGGGAAGGCATCCCCTCTTTCGTCTTCGTTCATTGGCAACTTTACTTGGAGCTATATTTTTATTCACCACATGATATGTGTTTTGCTTGGAGCATCGTGTATGATATTAGTTTTTGCTTTTTAGTTTACCACAGTCATCCTTGCTGTACACACCTTTTGGGAGAAGCCCACTTGATTAGAATTTATTAGAATACTCTATGTGCTTCACTTATATCTTTTGAGCTAGATAGTATTTGCTCTAGTGCTTCACTTATATCTTTTAGAGCACGGTGGTGGCTTAATTTTGAAGAAATTGTTGATCTCTCATGCTTCACCTATATTATTTTGAGAGCCTTTTATAACAGCATGGTATTCGCTATGGTTATAAATTTGGTCCTAGAATGATGAGCATCCAAGTTGGGTATAATAAAAACTATCATAGAAAGTGCATAAAAATACTAGGATCAATTTGATGCTTGATAATTGTTTTGAGATATAAAGGTAGTAATGTTAGAGTCATGCTAGTGGATAATTATGAAATTGAGAAATACTTGTGTTGAAGTTGGCAAGTCCCGTAACATGCATGTATGGTAAAAGTTGTGTGACAAATTTGTTGCATGAAGTGCTCTTTTGATTGTCTTCCTTATGAGTGGCAGTCGGGGACGAGCGATGGTCTTTTCCTACCAATCTATCCCTCTAGGGGCATGCGTAGTAGTACTTTGCTTCGAGGGCTAAGTAGACTTTTGCAACAAGTATATGAGTTCTTTATGACTAATGTGAGTCCATGGATATACACACACTCACCCTTCCACTTTGCTAGCCTCTATTGTGCCGCGCAACTTCCGCCGGTATCATACACCCATTATTTACCTTCCTCAAAACAGCCACCATACCTACCTATTATGGCATTTCCATAGCCATTCCGAGATATATTGCCATGCAACTTTCCATCGTTCCGTTATTATGACACGCTCCATCATTGTCATATTGCTCTTTGCATGATCATGTAGTTGACATTGTATTTGTGGCAAGGCCACCCTCATAATTTTCATACATGTCACTCTTGATTCATTGCATATCCCGGTACACCGCCGGAGGCATTCATATAGAGTCATATTTCGTTCTAAGTGTTGAGTTGTAATTCTCGAGTTGTAAATTAATAAAAGTGTGATGATCTTCATTATTAGAGCATTGTCCCAAGTGAGGAAAGGATGATGAAGACTATGATTCCCCCACAAGTCGGGATGAGACTTCAGACTTTAAATAAAAAAAGAGAGGCCAAAGTGCCCACACAAAAAAAGAAGGCCAAAAAAAGAAAGGCAAAATAAAAAAATAAAAAAATGAGAGAAAAAGAGAGAAGGGACAATGCTACTATCTCTTTTTTCCACACTTGTGCTTCAAAGTAGCACCATGATCTTCATGATAGAGAGTCTCTTGTGTTGTTACTTTCATATATACTAGCGGGAATTTTTCATTATAGAACTTGGCTTGTATATTCCAATGATGGGCTTCCTCAAAATGCCCTAGGTCTTCGTGAGCAAGCGAGTTGGATGCACACCCACTTAGTTACTTTTGTTGAGATTTCATATATTTATAGCTCTAGTGCATCCGTTGCATGGAAATCCCTACTCACTCACATTGATATCTATTGATGGGCATATCCATAGCCCGTTGATACGCCTAGTTGATGTGAGACTATCTTCTCCCTTTTTGACCTTACAACCACCACCATAGACCACCATAGTGCTATGTCCATGGCTTGCGCTCATGTATTGCGTAAGAGTTGAAAAAAAAAGTGAAAGCGTTAAAAGTATGAACCAAGTGCTCGGCTCGTCAGCGGGGTTGTTCATGATGGGAGTATTTTGTGTAATGAAAATGAAGCATGGCCTAACTATATGATTTTGTAGGGATAAGCTTTCTTTGGCTATGCTATTTTGATAGGACATGCTTATTTGTTAGTATGCTTCGAAGTATTATTATTTTTATGTTTATAAGCTTTTATCTTGAATCATTTGGATCTGAACAATCATGACAATAAAGAAAATTGCATTGAGAATTATGCTAGGTAGCATTCCACATCAAAAATTCTGTTTTTATCATTTACCTACTCGAGGACGAGCAGGAATTAAGCTTGGGGATGCTTGATACGTCTCCAACGTATCTATAATTTTTGATTGTTCCATGCTATTATATTACCCATTTTGGATGTCTATGGGCTTTACTTTGCACATTTATATAATTTTTGGGACTAACCTACTAACCGGAGGCCCAACCCGTATTGCTGTTTTTTTGCCTATTTCAGTGTTTCGAAGAAAAGGAATATCAAACAGAGTCCAAACGGAATGAAACCTTCCAGAGTGATTTTTGGAACGAACATGATCCAGAGGACTTGGAGTGCAAGTCAAGAAGAAATCAAGGCGACCATGAGGGTGGAGGGCGCGCCCCCTGTCTCGTGGGCCCCTCGGGCGGCCACCGACGTACTTCTTCCTCCTATATATACCCACGTACCCCGAAAACATCAGAAGCGACCACGAAAAAGTATTTCCACCGCCATAACCTTCTGTATCCGCGAGATCCCATCTTGGAGCCTTCCCCGGCGCTCCGTCGGAGGGGGAATCAACCACGGAGGGCTTCTACATCAACACCATAGCCTCCCCGATGAGTTGTGAGTAGTTTACCACAGACCTTCGGGTCCATAGTTATTAGCTAGATGGCTTCTTCTCTCTCTTTGAATCTCAATACCAAGTTCTCCTCGATCTTCTTGGAGATCTATTCGATGTAACTCTTTTTGCGGTGTGTTTGTTGAGATTCGATGAATTGTTGGTTTATGATCAAGTTTATCTATGAGAAATATTTGAATCACCTCTGAATTATTTTATGTGTGATTAAGTTATCTTTGCAAGTCTCTTCGAATTATCAGTTTGGTTTGGCCTACTAGATTGAGCTTTCTTGCAATGGGAGAAGTGCTTAGCTTTGGGTTCAAACTTGCGGTGTCCTTTCCCAAAGGATGTGAGGGCAGCAAGGCACGTATTGTATTGTTGCCATCGAGGATAAAAAGATGGGGTTTATATCATATTGCATGAGTTTATCCCTCTACATCATGTCATCTTTCTTAATGCGTTACTCATTCTTTATGAACGTAATACTCTAGATGCATCTTGGATAGCGGTTGATGTGTGGAGTAATAGTAGTAGATGCAAAAGGTGAGTCGATCTACTTGTCGCGACGTGATGCCTATATACATGATCATGCCTAGATAATCTCATAATTATTCACTTTTCTATCAATTGCTCGACAAGAATTTGTTCACCCAATCGTAATACTTATGCTATCTTGAGAGAAGCCACTAGTGAAACCTATGGTCACGGGTCTATCTTTTATCATATAAGCTTTCCATCTACTTTTATTTGCATCTTTACTTTTCCAATCTATATCATAAAATACCAAAAATATATTTATCTTATCATACTATCTCTATCATATCTCACTTTCGCAAGTGGCCGTGAAGGGATTGAAAACCCCTTTATTGCGTTGGTTGCGAGTTCTTGTTTGTTTGTGTAGGTGTGTGGGACTTGTGAGGAGCCTCCTACTGGATTGATACCTTGGTTCTCAAAAACTGAGGGAAATACTTACGCTACTCACTACAAAAAAATACACTTCCGTGATGATACGTGTTTGTCACAGTAGGTCGTGTTTTTTGTCATGCATGTACATCCATGACAAATTTATGACAGAATCAAGATAGTCGTACCTGTGCTGTCGTAGAAGTGTTCCATGACATTACCAAAATTATCATCACGGAAGTGTCCACTTCCATGAGATAAATCGCGCGTCAAAGAAGTGCTTTCGTCAAGGGTGACCAACACGTGGCATCCACCGTAATGGAACACTGTTAAGCTATCAGGTCGGGTTTTGGATCCGATAACCCGTTAACAGCCCCAACCAATGGGGATTTTCCACGTGTAAAATCATCATTGGCTGGAGGAAACACGTGTCGGCTCACCGTTGGGACAGATGTCATCCGCTCATTGGACCGAAGGCGCCTATGCTAAGGCGACACGTGGTACGGCCCAATAGAGGCCCATTCCTATGAAAAGGCCGACCCGTTTGACTTGGTCAAAGGTGGCGGGCGGCCACGGAAAGCTGTTAACGGCCTGTTCGCATATAGCCCATTTACGACCCGCTAACCCGGGGCCCGTTCGCCCTATCCGAATTAGGCCCGATGGCGTCATCTGGGCGTCCAATATGATTCAGCCCGTTTTAACTTCGGCCCATGTGTGGCCCATGACTTCTTCGGCCCATATGAGGACCTTTGTAACTCTTGGCCCATTAATGGCCCGTGGTGAAAGCGGCCCGTAATGAGCGGTGTATCACTTTATACCCATTAACGGCCCATTATTCCATTGGGCCGTTTCCATTAAGTTATCTTTCGGCCTTCTCGGGGCCCATTGATTCTTAGGCTCATTTGCAAGATTCGGTTACATACGGACCGTTCATCATTTTACGCTTATGGGCCAAATTCAGCCCGTGAATTCTGATCGGCCCGTTTGCGGACCATTAATACGTTGGGCCGTTTTCATGTCAAAAAAACCCGTTGGGCTGTTTTCATAGAGTTATCAAATACGGCCTATTAACGACCCATTATGGTCCACGAATAGTATGGCCCATGATTGGTGAAATGATGATGCGCCCCGTAGAAGGCCCATGGATCCTACGGCCCGTATGAGGCCCATGGATAGTACGGCCCGTAGAAGGCCCATGGATCGTACGGCCCGTAGAAGGCCCATTGATCCCTAAGGCCCGTATAGAAGGCCGATGGATCCTACGGCCCGTATAGAAGGCCAATGGTCCTATGGCCGAACGAAGGCCCATGGATCATACGGCCTGCAGGAGGCCCATGGTTACAACAGTCCGTGTGTTGCCATGATTATTTTGGCCTAGTTACCAAAAATAGGCTATTGTGGCCACTAGAAAAACACGTAAAAAGAACTGTAGTGACTACAAGCAAACAACTAAACAAGACAATAAGGAAATGAATAAGCAAGCAATTAAGGCTAGCCTATTACCGCTTATTACACATATTACATCCACTGGGCATCAAATTTCGCCACCGGTGCAAATATAGGGAACAAAGCGACATATTACATACATGGCCGTCAAAATTGGCCACCAGTGCAAATAAACGCGACAAAGCAAAACAAGAGCATAATTGAAACAACTTCGTAAGAGCTCAAGAAATGTTATCACAGGTATCCACCATGTCGGGCAATAAGCTTAGCAAGCTGATTAGCTTTGTCCTGTTTGGCGCTAAAATCCTCCAACGCTTCTTTGTTGCACGGAAAGTATGCATTTGAATGCTCCGGGGACTTCCGCATCCTTCCGCTTCGTGTCGCAAAGACAACCGATCGATGTCTTTCAGCTTGTAGTTGAGACTCAAGAAACCGAACTGATTCGCATAAAGTGAGTTTGAATAGCTTGTGCAAGAGGTAGTGGCGATGCTTTCGAACACTAAACCAAGACAGGACTTTGGGGCTGTCTCATTGCCTTCAAGATAGTCTTCCTTAGCTGTTTTATCAGCTTTGTTGGAGACCAACAAGGATGTGTCACTATCCTGAACCTTATCTGCATTACTTCCTTTACCATTGCTTAATAAGGCACTCTTCCCCAATATTACATCATTATTCTAAAAGAAGAAACAAGCGGACACATAACAAGTTTAGCATGTACTAGTATATGAAACTCATTTGGTGAACCAGTTCATTAGTAAGGTGGACATGATTAAACTACCAAGTCTTCTATTGCCAAGTACTAGTACATAATAAAAGCATCAAACAAACATATATCTATGTCCTATGGTCACTGCATTGTCTTGCCAAATCAAAATAGAGACACGGTTCAAATCATATCAGTTCAAGACAAAGTAGCAGTGAAAGAATACAAAGCGTGGGAAACTACGGCACAACAAGATTTCAGATGGGTACCACGAGTCTACATGTACAACAACACTATTGGCTCTGTTGTGATGCTAGTAATGTGCATGATATGAAAGTCAACTGTATACACAATTGAAATTGAAATCAAAAGAGCTATTGATAAGAGCAAACCTGTTAAAGAAACATGGATGAACATACCTGCTGTGCCATTGGAGTTTCGATTGGATCCTTCAACTTAAAAATAAGTTTGTATTAGTAAATACAGTGATACAAGAGCAAAGCAATCATAGTTAAAAAAGGCGCGCCTAAGCGAGCGCTTAAGCGCGCCTAGGCTCTAGGCGTTGGCTAAATGCATTGCGCGCCTTCACGCTTAATCAGGCATAATCTGCGCATAAGCATGCGCTTTGGTCGATAAAAGCGCAAAGCGGTGGCAAAACGCACAATTAACGCCTAAGCGCTTTTTGAACTATGATAGCAATGGAATCTTAAATTAGAACAATTGTTCTTGAGGTTTAGGCACTTGTTCTACATGAACAGAGTACAAGAAGACGCAAGAATATAATACTTAAAAATAGAAAATGAGCTCATAGACCTTACCACATTCTTGGTTCGGGACCAAGATGAGTAACAAAGGCGTTCCCGATCATCGTCCGATAAATGTGTCTCGGAGAACGTAAAGGGAATTTGATGAGTTTCTTTGCGGTGAAATACGTTTTCTTGTGTAATTCCGATCTGCCACCAAGCATTCTTGAAGATAGCAGAGGTATTAGCACAGGTTACCTCATCCTGAGTTTCCAAATCGGTCCTTCTCTATAGAGAAAAATGGGAAAATTTGTCTGTATTATAACCATCATGGAGGTAGGATGTATGGGATGAAGCAAAGTAATTGCCATGAATAACATTACTTACACATAACTCCTGGACAAACACACCTAATCGACATTTTCCTTCATCTTGATTATAATATTTCCAAGATGGGAAGATACGCATACGATTTAACAACATAAAATGCGATAGATGCTAAACTACGATTGGCTGGTTGTGCTTCTTCCACGTGAATAGGCGTACTAACCGGTGGAGTTGGGGTTCGCCGTGATAATCTTGGCCCTTTGGGCACCGGAGCTGCCTTACTAACTGCTCTTGTTTGGGAGCTCTGTGGTGGAGATGGTCTTTGTGTCAGCAGGCTGGGTTACTATCGGCTGGGGTTGGGGTTAGATTGGGTGAAGCTGGTTCTCTGTCCATCACAATAGGGGTACAATCTGCGAGTTTGGGTTATGTGTGGTAGGGCTGGTTCTTGTGCATGTACAACCGGGGTGCTATCTCCACCAAGAGGTAGCACTATTTTATTTGAAGACCGTGTTTTATTCCGCTGAATCTGGCATCACCCGCTCCAATTCAAATGGCTGATAAACAGGAAACAGAGTTGAATGTATAGACATTGTCTGAGAGACAGATGCAATAGATAGTGTGGAAAAAAGAGGGCATGAAATAGCTGACATGTATATTGTTTATTTAAAACGATAGCATGACATAATTTCACATATATGATGTCTATCTAAACTGGATAGCATAGCATAACATAATTCAAAGATATGATGAATAACTAAATAGGATCACATGACATAATTCACCTACATGTTATCTAAGTAATCAGATCGCATCATTTAATTCACATATGTGATTTATATGCTAAACAGAGGGCATTCGATATGATGTCTGAACTAAGAACATGGTGTTGTATATTGTGTATATGATGTCTAAACTATGCAATGCAAGACACTGTATGCATGATATGAGCAGTATAACCGTGCCAAGTTAGAGCATACACCTCAGTAGGGGAATAGGACTGGTCATCTTTCTCTGAATCCATCTCTGAGGAGATATCGGGACCCAACAAGAGATCTCGCTTGACGGTAGCACTGCGCTCTGAAGGCCTTGTTTTCACTCCAGTTTTCCATCTCCCACCCAAATGGCTGATTCACGGAAGAGTAGTTTAATGTACAAACATTGTCGACAAATGGAAATGTAATGAATAAATGGATGGGCAAGATATCATTCAAATATATGATGCTTGGTTAAACAGGATGGCATTGCACATTTCACATATATTATGGCTGGCTAAAAGACATGAGACTGCATAATTCCCATATATGATATATAAACTAAACAGGTGGCATTACAGAACATGTCTAAACTAAGAAGATGACATATATGATGTCAAAAGTAGGCACTGCAAGGCAACATATGCATGATATGACTAACATCATCATGCCAAGGTAGAGCAAACACCTTGGGGGTAAATAGGAGTGGTCGTGACATCCTAATCCGCCTCGTAACATATATCTTCCTCTGGATTACAATGCGGAGAGGGTTGGGGAGGGTTTGCCATTGAACCCACCATGGAGCGATGTCTGCATGACATTGTATTGCGGCGCAAAACTCTTCTCTTTTTCTCTACATGTTCAAGATGACTGTGTACAATATCTGACATGCATACGAAAAAATATGGTGAGATTATGTAAGGAGAGCATGCAGAAATTTAGAGTGATGGTAACAACCAGTGGATGGATCCAAAAATAATGATAGCAGGTTGATGATTGCCTTAAATTAATAAAAAGACAGATGATGATTGCTTTACTATTTGTTTCTCACCCAAGATGAACAACATAGGCATACCCTAGGTGAACCAGATATTAGACAGACATACTATTCATTACTGCCTCGATATGTGCCCCACAAATAATTTAGAACTCAAGTTTGAACATTAATTTGGACCTGAGTTGGGAGTCCAAGAGGTGAACATGACGATAAAGTAGCAGGTAATTTTAAGCAATGCATAACATAAGCAGAAACAAAAGAGTGCGACCTCTCTTGTGGACCCGTGTACTCCTCAGGTTCATCTGCTGAGTCGATGATGGTGATGCCGTTGGGGTGGGTGCCGGCGGCAGGGAAGGAGATCTGAGGTGGCGAAAGACGGTCAGGAGTCGTGATGTCTGGTTTGGTGGATGCTTTTGTCGATGGAGCAGCTCAGGTGAGGTGGACGACGTCGCGGCAGGAGCAGGACAAACCACACAAAGTTCCCTTCGACACGTGCACTGTGAATCAAGTAATTCTGTAAGGGCTCATTTGGCTTGCATGATTCTTAAAACGCAGGGATAGGAAAAACACCGAATAGGATAGGAAAATGCACATGGTAAAGCAGAGCATTTGTAAACACAGGATTTCATCAACACAGGTGTTTGGTTTACAGGAATTGGAAGAGCAGAGGAATGCAAAGAAACATGGCCAAAATAAGGAGAAACCATATGAAAGCGTGTATAGTTAGAATGTTATTCTGGCACTAATGCACTTGGTCTTTTTTTCATGCATAGGATTTTGAAAAGTAGGTCCAGGTGGATGTTTTGCTTCATTCCTTTCAACAAAATGCATGAATAATTGAATAGTAGAGTGCCATTGGAAAATTCCCTATTGCTATGTTTTTCCGTTGAACCAAAATAGCCCTAATGGATCGGCGTGAATGTATAGTAATAAGTGATGCAACAAGTGTACAACCTATTTGCCGTGGCAGAATCGACCTCAAAGATCATTGGGTTGGTCATTTGAAGCGATTGAAGCGAGAGGTGGCTGTCGGAGGTGTGGAGGAAGATCTGAGGAATCAGAGAGCGGCGTCGAGGCCTTTGCTCACTGTTGTGATGGATTGGTTTCGATGACTCGAGAGGTCATCGTCGGCCTTGGCGGCGAACTAGCGGTCATGAGAAAACAGCCTAGACGAAGAGTCAGACCAGTGGCCAATGCATCTTTGGAGATGGCATCGACTTAAAAGACGAGACGAGTCATCCTAACTGATCGCGACGGCACAGAGCAACTCTCAATGAAAGCACCAATGTCGGTGTCAAAACCGGCGGATCTCGGGTAGGGGTCCCGAATCGTGTGTCTAGGGGATGGTAACAGGAGACACGATGTTTTTACCCGAGTTGGGCCCTCTCGATGGAGGTAATACCCTACTCCTGCTTGATTAATATTGATGATATGGGTATTAAAAGAGTAGATCTACCACGAGATCAAGGAGGCTAAACCCTAGAAGCTAGCCTATGGTATGATTGTTGTTAGATCCTCGGACTAAAACCCTCCGGTTTATATAGACACCGGATAGGTTAGGGCTACACAGAGTCGGTTACAATGGTAGGAGATCTACATATCTCAGACGCCAAGCTTGCCTTCCATGCCAAGGAAAGTCCCATCCGGACACGGACGGAGTCTTCAATCTTGTATCTTCATAGTCTTGGAGTCCGGCCGTGGCGATAGTCCCGGCTATCCGGACACCCCTAGTCCGGGACTCCCTCGGTAGCCCTACCAGGCTTCAATGACGATGAGTCCGTCGCGTTGATTGTCTTGACATTGCAAGGCGGGTTCCTCCTCCGAATACTTCATAGAAGGTTTTGAACACAAGGATAGTGTCCGGCTCTGCAAAACAAGTTCCACATAACACCGTAGAGAGAATAATTTTTGCACAGATCTGCTGACGTATTCCGCGGCGTGACATCACACCACGGCCAAGCCTTTATATGAATCATTTTTTACTGTTCCACCTAAGTGCGTTTAGCGAGGCGGTTTCTTTGGCACGTCTTATCAAAGCATAGATCGTGCCCCCTTATTCCGGGATTCTCATCAATACGGACGTGGGTAACCCATCCGCGCCATTGATTACGACGCTTGGGAGATAAGCGAGTTTTACCAGGCTGGTGGGGGACGCATAGCTCCGTCCGTCCATATAAGGGGATAAGGATCCACCTTTTCACCCTCGCCTTCTTCCTCCTTTGCTCATCCATTTCCGCGCACTCGAGCTCCAGCGCCCAAGTACGCACATCCCACCTCAACCTTCTCCAACCATGTTAGGAGCGGGAGGCAGGTGGATGGCCTCCTCCGTCACGGAGGGGCACATCACAAGACTGCGAGAAGCCGGATACTTGTCCAGCGACGCCAGACAAAGCCTGCCCGATGCGGGCAGCTCATTCCAACCCCGGGCCCCATGAGAGGGTGGTGTTTCTCCCCACTTCCTCCATGAGACTAGGTTTTCCACTTCACGCATTTGTCCGGGGCTCATGTTCTACTACGGCCTGGACTTCCACGACCTGGCCCCAATTTCATCCTCAACATCTCGGCGTTTATCATCGTGTGCGAGGCCTTCCTCTGCATCCAGCCCCACTTCGCTTATGGCTGAAGATCTTCAACGTCCGGCGAAGGTAGTGGGCGGCCGTCAAGCCAGTCTTGAGGCGCCATGGTTGGAAAGATGGCCAAAGTCCCATGGCTCGAGGGCGCCTTCGTGGAGACAATAAAGGGGTGGCAATAGGGGTGGTTCTACATCACCGAGCCACACGACCCCAAATGGGTGGCGGCCCCCGAATTTAGATCTGGCTTCCCCACACGGCTCTCGTCATGGAAAGAGACGGGCCTGACGTGGGGGAATTCGGAAGAGCTATCCGGACTCCAAACATGCGTCAAAACACGATGGACAAGAATCTCGGGCTTGTCGGCGTAATCCGGTGATGCTCATTCGCCGGATTCTCCCCGCCAACAACGGGCCTTTAACTTGTGGGAGTTCGATCCGCACAGACACGAACCTTGAGCCGGCTCTTCGACACTACGCACGAAGATGCCCGGAAGGTGCCGTTCAAGGTCTTTGAAGCCCTGCATCCGCTAACAAAGATCGCGGATACAGCTCACGGAGTCCATCCGGCGAGGTAAGTTATTTTACCCTTTACGGGACTCTCTTTTCATAGATTGACTCTATGTGGGATCTAAAAACTCCCAATTCTTTGACAGGACTGGCTGAAAACGTCCGGACAGATTAACTGTCTGGCTCCTTTTCCATAAGACCCAGCGGACGCCCGATTGACGGGGCTGCTGGCTCCGGCACCCCATGTGGTGCCGGAGAAGAAGGCCAAGAAGGAGGCCACGGGAACTCGAAGGAGCTCCCGGCGCCAGTCTTTGTCGAGACTGAAGCAGAATCTTCTCCTGAAGACGAGGAGGAAGAAGAAGAAGCTCCTCCCCCAGCAGGGGAGGAGAAGAAAAGGAAGGCCGTCCCAACCGGGGAGGCCGGAGGGTCCAAGAAGGGAACAACCCTTCCTCCGGACTTCTCCACCAACGTCGACGACGGCGAGGAGGATTGGCCTACAAGGGCCAAGCCCCTGGCGAGATCGTAAGTGTCCGGATACCCGTGGCTTTTTATTATTGCAGAGTGTTCTCTAATGTCAAACAACCGTGCAGCCCGCCCAAGGGCGAGTTCGCCGATTCATCGAGCGGGTCCATGGGCTCGTCGGAAATGGAGAGTACCTCGCTTCCGACCGCCTCCTCGCCTCACGCTACGGACAACGCCGTGATGGGGCCCCAAGAGGGGCTTGGTCAAGAGGAGGTGGCGCAGGAGGTGCCACAAGGCAACCTCCCGGACTCCAGGCGCGCGGGGGGCAAGACCCCCAGGGGCTCTAGGCCCGACCCTCGTCCGGACTCCATGCCGAACCATCGGCCGGTTCGAAGTCCGGCCAATGGATCCTTCACAAGAAGGGTAAGACGCGGTGTCCTCCGTCCAACCGGAGGCACCGGATAGCATCTTGAGGCGCTCAACAGCGCCTCCATCAGGAAGGAGCACCGCACTATTATGAGTGCGGTGATCCGGACAGTCGATCCTCCAAGAGCGGATGACGAAGCCTGTACCAGCCTTCTAATAGGCTTTGAGGTAAGTTTAGAATATGTAAAAATATTACCGCATAGACAGTAGCCTCGATGCTTAGTTCGGTGTTCGTAAGAAAAGCGGGACTAAGGATCTAAAAAGATATCTGTGAGAGTCTAACATAAGTATGTCAATATGGGAATGTAGGTCTGTCTTTGACCTCTGCCGCCTTGATCATGCGGAGGTCAATGCATTGAAGCAGAACCTCGGCGGTCCGAGAACGAGCTCGGACAAGCCAAGAAGCAGCTCGAGGACAAGGAAGGTAAGTAATACCTTATTAAAGAAATACCTTATAGAAAAGGTTTTGGTTGCAAAAATAACAGGAATAACTTGGGTACTACAGGGGCCACGACCGAGGTGGCGACCCTGAAGGAAGCGGTGTCCGTGGCCGAAAACAAAGCGGCTGCGGAACGCACCGAGCGAGAGAAGGGGGAGGCGCAGCTGGCCAAGGTACGGCAAGAGCTCCAAGCTCTCGTGGAAAAACACGAGGGTTTGGAGCGTGACTCGAAGACTCGAGAGTCCGAGCTCGCCTTGGCTCTTGAGAGTGCCAAAGCTGCTAAGGCCGAGGCCCAAAAAGCCCTCCAAGAAATTGAGTCGTTAAAGAAGATAGCGGCGGGTAAGGCATTCTTTATGCAAAGCAAGCATGTGAAAGCGAATTACCTATTACTTACCCGGATTCGGAGCTCTCCAGGAGCATTCACAGATTTGCCTCGTAGTGTGTCTGATGCTGCCGCATTCTACCGCACCAAGGAGGGGAGCTCGACGGGAAAGGTGTTACGGTCTCGAGATCTTTGAGGCCGACCATCCGGTGCCCTGAGCGACCAAATTAAGCAGCTGGTCGAGCTCCACAAGGTCGCCGAACAGGCCATGAAGGGACTTATAAGCGGCTGTGGCCATTGGAGGCCATGCCCGGAGCTACTTGGCTTGGTGCGGCGGTGGTGGATGCCCGTCTGCGTCTTGAAGTCATCAAGCGCTCCGTCTGCATTGAAGGTGTCCGTCGGGCCCTTGCCCGTGCTAAAGTGCCTTTGGGGCAAAATTTGGATGCGAGAGAGGCTTATGACGGACGGGCCACCGAAGGGCCATGAGTCGCATGCCGAAATGTACTATGAGGGCCTCTGAAGGGTGCCCGCCCGAATAAGCGGATGAGTGCTCCAAAGATGTAATTTTTGAATAAACTCGTATTTGTTATCCTGTCGCTGAAAACTTGTTCATATGCGCTAAGCAATGCTTATTAATTTAAAATATTACCTTACATGCGGCCGTTTATCAAATTTGAGAGATGGCAAGTCGTTGGCTTCAGCCCCCATGACATGAGTGCTGGGGTGTTCGGGATAAACTTGAGCACTCTTGTTCCCATTCTTGGTTCCATCTAGGGAGGCGCTCAACACAACGAACAAGGCAACCGGACTTATAATGCTTGAACACTCTCACTTAGCCATAGAATTCTATAATTTTAAATTTCGGCGAAGCCCCTAGTATTCGGAAGACCGAGTTCGGGGCGCTATCCACGCCTTTGTCGGACAATTCGGTTCCTCGCTCTAAGCGGCATAAGTCTTTAGGGACCGAAAAAACCTCTCGAACAGCGACCGGCTCTCGCCCTATCATGACGGTCAGTTTTAGCTTTCTCCACCGATGTGCTCCACCCAGCTCAACTGAGGCACAATCGTGATGGTTCTCCCGGTGCTACCTTAGCCGATATAACGGAACGTAAGGTACCAAAACACGGGAGCCGGGCAAACCCAGCTATTGACCCAAGACATGATTCGGAGCCGATTCATATAATGCTATAAGTTCAGGGTGCCGCACTTGTGAAAGTGTTTAGACTTATCACACCATAATTTTGGGATACTTAAGCCCCTGGTGTATTGGCCGTACCAAAGTGTACGGTTGCAACATGTCGTGAAATGAACATATGTATAGATAAAGCAAGTAGTGAAATCATAAGCAAAAGCTATGTATTTTTTATTCAAAAAAGGTACTGCAATGAAAGCAGAACGATACAAATAGTGCTATAAGCAAGGGATGGGACTATCTAACATGTCCCCCTCCAGGGGTAAGCTGCAGGATGGTATGTAAAACAGGTATAATGCTCGTAATAGAGACCACCTGAACATTCGACGTGGCTTTCCGCTTCCACTGGCTGTTGCATCGTGAGTTCGGCGATTCAAGTGCGGACAGGACTTCTCAAAGACGGAGTCCCGAAAGTAAGAAAAAGGAAGAAAAAGGAAAAAGAAAAAGAATGACACAATCGGGAGCCCACAGTGCGGTCGAGCCGCATTCTGGCGTGGTGGTCTTGCCCTCCCCATATGCCCATGGTATCTCTAGAGCGTAATTATGTACGCGTAATACTAGCTTCGCGATTTCGCGAGGGCGGGGGTTGGGGCCGGATTGCTACACGTGCTTGAATCGTGCCAGACGGTCTTGTTGTAGGTTACTCCGGGCGCGCTTGACAGTGTCCGGACGCTTAGTGGCCGGACTCGAGAATTGCTGTGAGAGGCTGCTTTGTACCTCCGCCGCGAGGGCTGCCGTGTGCTCCTCCGTTCGGAGAGAGCGTTCGGTGTTTCCATTGACCGTGATTACTCCTCGAGGGCTGGCATCTTGAGCTTGAGGTATGCGTGGTGCGGCACCGCATTGAACTTTGCAAATGCGGTTCGTCCGGCGATGCATGATAGCTGCTGCGGAATGGGACGATGTCGAAGGTTAACTCTTCACTTCGGAAGTTATCGGGGATCCGAAGACCACTTCGAGTGTAACTGAGCCCGCATAACCGCCTCTACACCGGTATGACGCCTTTAAAGGTCGTCTTTGTAGGTTTAATCCTTGAGGGTCTATGCCCATTTTGCGCCGTATCATGATAAAGCAGGTTCAGGCTGCTACCGCCGTCCATCGGGACTCGTGAGGTGAAATCCGTCGATAATTGGGTCAAGAACCAATGTGGCGAAACGCCGTGACAGATGCTAGTGGGGTGGTCCTTCAATCGAAGGTGATCGGGCAGGAAGACCATGGGTTGAACTTGGGCGGCGGCTCCATCGCATATACGTCCCTTAGTGCACGCTTCCGCTCCCTTTTGGGTATGTGGGTTGCGTATATCATGTTCACCGTCCGCATTGTGTAGGAAAACCCTTCATCCTCTATTGTTCGGCGGCCGGGCTCTTCCTCGTCATCGCTATGCGGCCTTGTCATTGAGTTCGGCACTTAACTTGCTCGCTTGAACACCCAACAATCCCTGTTGGTGTGATTGGCTGGTTTTTAAGTGCCATGTATTCGCACAAGCGACCGAGTATTCGGTCCAAGTTGGACGAACCTGGGTGTTTCTTTTGAATGGCTTCTTCCGCTGACCGGGTTTAGAGCCTCTAAATCCGGCATTGGCACCGTATCTTGATATTATCGCCGTTAATCTGGCGCTTGTTCTTGTTGCGACCACGACTTGCCATTGCTGTCCTTGGTATCCGAACTATCGGGATGTTTGGCCAAGTTGTTGCTTCGAGCTAGCCGGCTGTCCTCTCCCGCACAAAAAGCGGGTCATGAGTGTTGTGAGGGCTGCCATGGATTTTGGCTTTTCCTGTCCTAGGTGCCGGGCAAGCCACTCATCACGGATGTTATGTTTGAAGGCTGCAAGGGCCTCTGCATCCGGACAGTCAACGATTAGATTTTTCTTTGTTAGGAACCATGTCCAGAATTGTCTTGCCGATTCTTCTGGCTGCTGGATTATGTGGCTAAGGTCATCGGTGTCTGGTGGTTGCACATATGTGCCCTGGAAGTTATCGAGGAATGCGGCTTCCAGGTCCTCCCAACAACCAATTGATTCTGCTGGCAAGCTGTTGAGCCAATGCCGAGCTGGTCCTTTAAGCTTGAGTGGGAGGTATTTGATGGCATGTAGATCATCACCGCGGGCCATGTGGATATGGAGGAGATAGTCCTCGATCCAGACTGCAGGATCTGTGGTACCATCGTATGATTCGATGTTTACGGGTTTGAAGCCCTCAGGGATTTGATGATCCATTACTTCATCTGTGAAGCATAGTGGGTGTGCGGCGCCTCTGTATTGGGCTATGTCACGACGTAGCTCATATGAGCTTTGTCTACTGTGTTCGGCCCGGCCGGGTTTGCTGTATCTGGCGCGATGGTAATCCCGCGTCATTGGGCGCCCACGCGATCCGTAGATCGATCTTGTATGTTTTGCCTTATCCTCCAATATATTTCGCAAGTCCGGCGCGTTTTCCCGTGCCTTGCTACTTTTTTGAGCGTCGGGGTGTGGCTTGAGCGGAGGGCGAAGGCTTCTTCTGTCTCGGCCACGGGTGGCAGTTTGCCATGTCGTCGCTGGTGACTTGGGTGCTTCCTCCTCTGATCGAGGCAACGACCTGCGTTTGGGGTAGCTTTTGGAGGCGTTGAGTTCATACTCTTCGGCTGCAAGGACTTGGTCCATCTGTCGACTAGCGAGATCTGATCGGCTCTAAGCTATCGCTGCTTTTCCGTGTGGCTGCTTGCCGTGGCTATATGCCTGCGTTTGAAACGCTCGTGTTCGGCTGGATCCTCGAGCACGACAAATTAAATCGTCGTCGAGGCTTGCCTCATCTTCGGAGGGAGGCGCATAATTATCGTCCTCGACCTCTCGTTCTGCCGCACTGTCGTGCGGACTTGCTTCTCCCTCCTCCCGCGCTGAGTCCTGATGGAGGGGATTCTCTTCGGCACTGTCCGGGGTGTTATTATCTCCCGTGCCGGAATCACCGTTTTTATTGTGGCGGTATTTAGAGCGGCGCCGCTGACGTCGGCGCTTCGGCTGTTTCTTGGAGGGGTCATCCTCCGTTGTTCCATCGGCGTTCCCATCTTTTGGGATGTCCACCATGTATATGTCATATGACGAGGTGGCCTTCCAAAGGCCTCAGATGGCGCTGGGTCTTGGTCGTCTCCGGCGTCGTCGTCCATTCCGTCGACGTCTTCGGAGTCCAAGTCGAGCATGTCGGTTAAATCATCGACAGTGGCTACAAAGTGGGTGGTGGGTGGACGTTGAATTTTGTCGTCCGTATCCCAACCTTCCTGTCCGCAGGCTGGCCAGGGCTCTCCAGATAAAGAGAGAGACTTTAGCGAATTCAGGATGTCGCCAAAGGGCGAGTGCTGAAAGATGTCCGTGGCCGTGAACTCCATAACGGGCGCCCAATCAGATTCGATTGGCAAGGGCGCGGAGGGGTCGGAGTCCCGGGAGTCCGCACTGAGTCGAGGTCTTCGCAGCGACAGGGATGGAGTTCGCTCAATCGCCAGAGAGATCAGAGCCCCGAGGCGGTGTCCAACCACTCGTCCTCGATCGGGGAATCCGGCTCCGGATTAAGGGTCGGGCCGGATCTTTGGTGCGGCCTCGAGGCACCGCTCGACCGCAGAGCTAGATCATGCCCATCGAGACAGTCTGGCGTGCTTAACGGCTCGAATCCATCGAAGATCAAGTCTCCGCGATATCGGCCGTATAGTTCAAACTTCCAAATCGACGATGGCGAGGCGTAGCTTCGATCTGCTCCGGATGGCCTGCTTAATTGGCCCGCAGTAAAGCCGCCCGAATCACGAAGATCTGTGCAGGAGAAAAGTCTCACCTGGACCGCGTCGTTGTTGATGATCGAAGGAGCCATCGGGCCTATCGGTGGCGACACAGAGGAACTCTCAATGAAAGCACCAATGTCGGTGTCAAAACCGGCGGTTCTCGGGTAGGAGGTCCCGAACTGTGCGTCTAGGCGGATGGTAACAAGAGACAAGGGACACGATGTTTTTACCCAGGTTCGGGCCCTCTCGATGGAGGTAATACCCTACTCCTGCTTGATTAATATTGATGATATGGGTAGTACAAGAGTAGATCTACCACGAGATCAAGGAGGCTAAACCCTAGAAGCTAGCCTATGGTATGATTGTTGTTCGTCCTACGGACTAAAACCCTCCGGTTTATATAGACACCGGATAGGTTAGGGTTACACAGATCGGTTACAATGGTAGGAGATCTACATATACGTATCGCCAAGGTTGCCTTCCACGCCAAGGAAAGCCCGATCCGGACACGGGACAAAGTCTTCAATCTTGTATCTTCATAGTCTTGGAGTCCGGCCGTGACGATAGTCCAGCTATCCGGACACCCCCTAGTCCGGGACTCCCTCACCCCCCGCCCCCACCCTAAACCCTAAGATAGATAGTGGGGTACCTCTTCGGCGAGCCCCCGTCCCCGCTGCGGGTGGTTCTTCCTTAACTCCGGCGAGCCCCCCAACTCCTGAAAATCGACTGACCCAAAATTCAATTCAGTCGACTGAAGTGTGGCTTAATCGGAGCAGAGCAGCAACACGAGCAAGGGGAGAGCACCAGCAGCAGCTGGGCGAGCGATCGAGCGAGCGAGAGCCGGAGCAGCAGCAGCAGATCCGGCTGGTATGGACGCCGCCGCCGAAGGGGCCTCGCACTGGGGGAGAGCCGCCGTGGAGATGTCGCCCGCGACGCCGGCTTCAAGGTAGCCGGTCCATGGGGGTGTGGGATGGAGCACCGTCGGCGCCGGGAGGTCAAGTTAAGGAGAGGGTGCGATGCGATGAGTGTACAACCTCTTTGGTGGCGCCTAGTAGGCCTCGGCTTCGTCCGAGGAGTCGGTGAGGATGCTGTGGTTCCGGTGGAGCAGGTTAAGGCGGTGCTGTGGAGATGGAGCAGCCGTGATAGATGAGGCGATCGTCGGAGCAGCTCCTTGGAGGTGGAGGACGGGGCGGCTGAACCGGAGGGATGGCGAGATGGACGACGGATCCTCATCCGGGGAGGTGGATGAGGGACGTCAAGCTGTTGTGGTGGACGACGTCGTCGGGGAAGAGGCTCCGGCTGGGCAGCGGTGACATGGCGGACGGAGGAGGGTGGGGTTTTGCGGCTGGAGCGGAGAGGTTATGGCGGCCTTGGATTTCGAATGGCGAAAAGGGGGCGATGGGAGGGGGTGAAGCATGACTTAGGGACGCGCTTGTCCAAAATGTAGGGTGTGTTACAAAAGTACCCCCACCAATTTGAACTAAGCGGCCCTTTCGCTCGAGGGTTAGAAGGGGATTTCGCGTGTCGGGATTTGGCAGCTGGAGGGAGTTTTCGCGTGTTGTAATTTCGGGATAGCAAAGGCGGGTTGTGAAGGCGCTAGTTTTGGGAGCACGATATCTGAATTTTCGGATATAACAAGACGCGGGTTGAATTTTAGGGACAAGCCTAACGTGTAGTAATATTGTACTTGTACATACCAAATCAATTCGCACTTCCCTCAACCAAAAAGAATACGAAAAAAATAAAACTATTCACACCACACAAAGAGAGAGTCTTGCCCCATTTTACTATACAAATGCTATTCAAAGCTACTCCCTCCTTCCATATATATAGGGCCTAATGCGTTTTTTGATGCTAACTTTGACCAAATATTAGAGCAATGATATATGACATGCAGCTTACACAAAGCACACCGTTAACTTCGTCTGTGAAAGGTTCTTTCAATGATATAATTTTCACATTGTGCATGTCATGTACTATTAATCTTGTCAATAGTCAAAGGCGGTCTTAAAAATCTCATTACGCCCTATATAGATGGAAGGAGGGAGTATGAATCCATGTTATGTCCGATTAATTTTTTTGCTTGTCGTATAATGCATGTAACCTACTCATACCAATATTTTAGTGCATTCCAAATGTCTATACTACCGCTGCAATTTGAACTAAATTTGAATTCGTTTCTCTATTTCAATAAGAATCTACAATCATGATTGTTGCCAACTTCAACCATTATTCGTGTATTACCTTAATAACACACCACATGATTACTATAGAGATAGATATGAACTATGTGTACTACATGGACTCGAATTCTATTTTTTGAATACACTTGATGTTGATTCCAAATAATAGTACATTTGATGTACTAACTATATATTCATAATCTAAACCATGTTCCATACGTACACCGTGTTTATCACACGAAGTATAGTGCCCCGCCCCCTACATTATGACAAGTATTTAGAGCTGAGTTGCAAAAGCCACACATTAGCCCAAATTATAATCAATGTTCTACATTATGATATCTTCTTCAAGTATCCGTATCCACCTTTTTATAATGAATTATGATCTTTGTTCGTCTTTTACACCTTCACGATCCTCTTTTATTTGTAGCTAGCTAGCGCTAACTTTCTATCGTGCATGCACACACCCGCCCCCCGCACACACCCTTAGCGTCCCCTCCATCACGCACGTTCATTATTTCTCTTTAGGTCGCCCACCAGCGGTGTCGTGAGCCCGGCTCCTTCTTTTTGGCACACACCGGTCGATATACCTCTCTAGCTAAGTGTGCCTACAACAAACACATTTATACTTCCCCTCTTCTCTTCTCACCGTCCATGCCCCCATACGTCCAATACGATTCCACACAGGTGCACACTCCCGCCCCTCTTTTCATTAATCACATGCTCGCACACTCCTCCCCCTCGACATGGTAGGCCTCTCGCACCACCTCCTAGCCACACCCGCTCCCCACTGCCTCTCAGGACCTTATTTGCTTCTAACACATGCACGCGTGTATATGAACTGATCTCCCTACAAATAGCCAGGTCGACTATAATTCTTTTCACCAAGCACCGATACACTTACCTCGCTAGTTATGTCTCTCCTTTTCTCGGACACACGACGGTTGATCTTCCTATGTAGTTACGCATGCTTACCACAACCATATCTTCTCCCCTCATCATCCTTGAATACCTCCCGGCCCGTCTCTCACACGCACGTGCATAGACAGACAGACACCCCCCGCCCTCTCTTATTGACATTGCACTCATACCCTCTGTTTGTCTAGCAGGCCTCTCCCATCATTTGTGAGACACCACTCCACCACCAACCCTCCGATGCTCTACCTTTGTCTTTTTCCCAACCTTATTCCTCTGCTACACATATCCATGGATGTCGATCGATCTCCCTCAATACATAGCTAGGTCTCTCTCCTTCCCCACACATATACTAGTTGACCAGTCTCTACCCCCCCACACACACACCGATAGTCGAACGTTGTAGGTAGGTATCCATGCCACGGAGAAGAACTGCACCTCTGCCCTCTCAAATTCCAGTAGGCCAGCCGCCCTGTATCTTTGACGTGGGCAAACACAAATTCGATGGCACACTTTATCGATCGTGTAGCCACACACTTCATCCCTGTTTTCAATTCTATCGATATCTCACGTCCATGACTCCGTTTCACACACATTGCATATGTTACGTTTTTTTGATTGAGATATCATCAACACATTGCCTCTGTTTCGCACAAACCATCTCTCTCACACCCACCCACGTACGTACCTGCACCTAAATAAGAAGTGCACGCAGGACGCACGTACTCACGTCTCGTTCCCGGCCACACCCGCTCAGGTACACGGCGGAGTTCGTTTCTGTACGAAAAGGCAGCCCATGTGATAATTTGACGCGTGTAGCGGTTGTTTACTCGAAGGAGGGTCGGGTACCACGCCTAGAATATAACACGATTGCCGTGGGGAAAAATGGAAAAATGGGTTTGTCTCTCGTGAGTCTCGTCACACAATCTCACACAAGGCCGCCGTGGCCTCTCTCTCTCGGCGTTGGTCGTTGATCCGGCGCATCCCGTCCGCCGGCGGAAAGGGAGGATGTGCATCGCCTCTGTTCGACGGCGTTGAGGCAGCTCATCCCGATCTGCGTTACCGCCGTTCTCTCGACCAAGCTCTCCGGCTGTAGGGCCTTCGCCACTTGCCGACTGCCGCGGTATGGGCAGATCCCGACGCCGGCGCCCTCCTAGTAACATCCCGACGACCCTCAGGTACAGCTTCCTCCGGCCTTGCTCCACTGCCAATCTTCCCATGTTGCTGCATGTGGATCTTATTTAGTTGTTTGCTTAAATCGTATCTCGACCGGCGTACTTTCCATCTTGCAATCTCGTCCTCAAACCATTTTTGATAAACCACCATGTGCTATCTTTCCCTTTTTACATGGAACATGCTTCTTTTTTGTCGGCGTATGTGTCTTCAACTCGTGTTATTGGGCAGTAATTGTTTCCTTCGACCTCCTTTTGCAAACAGGGCTATCCATTTTCACCTTGTTGCTATTATGACCTTTTGGTGAACTGCACAAATCACTTTTACGAAGAGTGTTTTGTGCAGTTCATAAAATGTCACACGGGCAACATTTTTACATTCTGTGGGACTGCGGAAAGGGAGATTGGTTTTGCTATCCTCCTCATCCAACTCCGTGCCTAATCTTCTCCAACAAGAAGTTAGTCCTAAAGAGAGATCGTAGAGGTGATCGGCTTCTATTTATGTGTGTTATGTTTCATCATCTAGTTCCACTATTATTGTAATCACACTAACTAGATATCTTTGCAAACAGGGATGGTCCGCCCGATTTTAGTGGAGCTGCACAAAGTGATCGGATTGTGGTGTCCTTCATACACCTCTTTTTGGCTACTGAGCTGGGTGAAACTAGCTGCCAAGCAATGAACACTGTGCCAAGGAAATGGAGCCATGCCTATGAACAACATCGATCAATTATATTTTTTCTTTATTTGTACACCTTCTCACAACTTTGTCTTCGGTTGTGATGTGAATATTAGCTGATCTGCGAACCATTGAGATGCATTAGCCATGGTAGTTTCATTTGTATTTGATGGAATGTTGTAAGGAGATAATCTCGTGGCAAGACACATGAATCCTAAGTTGAAACCTTTTTTTCATGTGGGAACCAGAGTTGAAACCTTCATAGCATCACAGTACAATTTCATCAAAATTATGCGTACATATAAACAAATCCTGAAGGATTGATAGCAATGCCAGAAACAATTCAACTTCGTTTCGCCGACATGTTGGACATCCTTCATCCGGTTCCACCTGCCATGCAGCAAAATAGAGTGCACAACACAACTTTAGGGAAAGATTCACCCGATGCGTTCTATTTGCGATAGTAATGACTAGTGAGCGATCAAATCCCGAGCCCCACCTTCGCCATAGTAAGTTGCTCGGACGAAGCAACCATCATTTCTCTGTTCCTTTAATCCATTTGGTACTCCCATATTCCCACAGTAATAAGTTGCTCGGGCGAATCAACCATCACTATATCCGCTCACGTGTGATGACCACAGGAGCTATCCATTCAAATTGCATGTTAAGAAAAATAAAGGTCGATAACTAATGCGGCAAACTTTCAAAAAAAAACTAATGCGGCACCTCGGGCCAACGCGGCCAGATCGCATTTTGCACGAGAAATTACACACCATGTTTCGTTGACATGTGGTTCCGTTGCAACATATCAGTGAGACGACGGCGAGTAGTAGGAGTATTTCCGAACCGACGTGTAGGCCGGGGCGCCCCTTCGTGAACCGTGGCAAACTGGCAACCGTCCACCGACTCTTCGCCTTTCCCTCTTGATTTGGAACTGCTGTCGCACGCTCTTCCTCTCCCTCCTCCATTTTACTTTAGCCCTTCATGCTTTCTTCTGCCATTGTTCGATCGTCTTCTCCATGGAGGGAACAGGACGGAAACGACCCCGTTATTCTTGCCCCGATCTGAAAGATGACGTGGTGGAGGAACTTATTGATCGGTGCGACGTCATCACCTCGGCTAGCATGGCAGGTTCGTTCAAGCCCATTCTTGACTCAACTAATAACATCATTACAAGGAACCCAAGAGTCAAGGAGCGGTTTGATCTCCCCTATCTTCTTCGCCGTGACCCTGATGACTGGCCCCGTCACGACGGAGGCCTCGCCCTGTTCAAGTTGATGCCGCTTGATAATGATACGTATGATGTTAAGATGCCATCGCTTGAGGGCAAGGCTTGGGCAAAGCAAATGGAGATTGGGTTGTTTACATTGGGTCCAACTACGAGTGGGAACTTGTGAATGTGTACACTCGTGTCCGGGTTCCACTTCCAAAAATCTCAGCAGACTGCCCGGAGGTTGAGCACACCAAGATTGTATGCATGCGTTCAAATACAATCATGGTGATTGTCTTCTACGGAAGATAGCAATTTCTCGAGTTCCCACCCGCTCTTGGAATTACGACAACTATGAAGTTGTTGCTATCTTCGACAAGCTTGTTGCTGGTTTGACTCGATGGACATTGCTCAAAAATCAGTTTCTGTACATGCATGAGTATTGTGATGCAATTCAATACGAGGGCCTTGTGTTTGCTGCCACCACTCGTGGCACTGTTTTTGCATGGAATCGTTATGATTTCGGTACATTTGTCTTCCACCGTAATTATAATTGTTTCATCCACATGCATGCGGGTTAGCAAGTTTCCCTTTACTAATTAACCTTCTTCTTGTGTTTCCAAGGTCCTGTGAACATTCCACCACCTATACTTGAAAATTTTTATAGCCAAGGGGGAGATGACGATGGTGATGATCACGAGCATGAGGACGAGCAGCGCCCATATACTCGTTGGCTCCTGGCAACTAATTCCGATGGATCACCTCTTCTCGTGTGTATACAGCCCACTGATGATGTTACTGCTAAGGAAGCAGGTGTAGTCTCCCATGGTCGCACTCTCCGACCTATTCCAACACCCGTTGCATGGTATTCGGGATGGATACTAGTGTGCTAGCGCCAACACCTTCTCCCTGGTACAGAATTTATAGTCTTGGAGAAAACTCGCTCTTCCTTGGACAAAACTATACGATGATGGTAAAAGGCGATCCAACTGCTGTTGACACAACGTTACTAGCACCATTTGTGAGAAGCAACTGTGTCTATACCTCGGACATTAGCGTGGTTCCCTACCACAATGCTTGATATAGTAGGCCGCTTCACCTGGATGATCGATCCTGCGTTGGTCTCGAGATCAACAATAGATGCCCGTCGAGAGAATCACTTGTGGTTCAAAGCAAGCGTTTCCAACGCCGAGGAATGGTTGAGTTGAAGTTCATTTCATTGCTTGTTATTTGTTGTGTGGTGAAAACTTTGTATTTATAATGTATCCTCGTTGTCGATGTGGGTTGATGACCTGTTGTATGTAATAAAATGATATGCCTGTGATAAACTTACTAAATTTATGAATGGATTTCGAGTTGCTTCGTGGAGTGAGGTGCGACGAGGCAAAAAAATATTTTCTGAATACATAATTGTACGTGCATTGCAACAGGTTATCGGATGATGCCAATCAACAATAGTAGTACACTATTTGTACTAGCTTCACATGTTTCGCGCGTCGTGTGGGTGTTTTTACTGTAGCCATATTGTACTCCCTCCGTCCGGAAATACTCGTCAGAGAAATGAATGTATCTAGACATATTTTAGTTCTAGATGCATCCATTTTTATCCATTTCTCCGACGAGTATTTCTGGACGGAGGGAGTACTACGTAACCAACACCTCGAATCCTCGATACTAGTACTATATAGTAAGTAGTAGGCGTAGTAGGGTGGCATGGGCCAGAACAAGCATTCACGTCCAGGAGTACGGCACACGCCACCAGCACGACTTCCATTTGACACCATATTTCTTGGAGTCCGTGCTAGAGCAATCTCTTCAACCTCATCGTTTCTCTAACTCAGCCATCGCGCGGGCGAGGTGGGGGTTTGCCGATAGTCGGTTTCCTCAACTGCGGTCCCACTTGTAAGGCCAACTCCAACGCTCTATCAATATATGGATGTACTCTTCTTCTCAATACAAAAACTTGCATCCATTCTACTCCCTCCGTTCTACTTGTCAAAATATATATGTATCTAGACATGTTTTAGTATATAGGCACATCCATTTTTGGACAAATGGAAGTCAAGTATTTTGGAACGGAGGGAGTGCACAATATTTTTTTTAAGTTAGCACAACTAGTCTAATCCGAGAGCACAACCGAAGATTTGGTCAGGTTCTTCCTCCTTTTAATAAACCGTGGGACATCCAGCATCCAGGTCGTGTCATGAAAGAAAATAGAGTGGAGCCACGAGATGTGCATCTTGGGTTAAACTGTAAATAGAATCTTACTACTCTTGAGTAACTCCAAAAGCGGCCATCGAAGATCTTTATTGGATTTTTTTTCATCGCCAGCACGTCGAGGTGAAAGATGTGCAAGTTCAGTGGGTCCTCTTGCGTTTTCACTGACATGTGGGGCCGCATGTGAGCAAACAGACAATGGGCTCCGTGCGTCCACTAGCTGGCTGAGAAGAGAGATAGAGGAGGGCTGAGCATGGACTGCAGGAAATTTGTTCTACGTAACCAGCACCTTGATATTCGTGTGTGGTTGTTTCTAGAATAAAAAAGGAGGTACCCCTACTTTTTTTTGAGGGAGGAGGTACCCCTACTTATGTTACTCCCACTACGCCTAGACTAAGGTTAGTAGGTGACCTTGCGCTTGGCTCTTCGCCTCTTCCGGAAGGCTACAGTAGTGCTTCTGACAATATGACACCAAATGAACTACTGCACGTCCACTGCTTGTAAGCAAAAGTTTCTCCTCGTGCTGCGAGCCACCGCGCACGCGTTGGCGAGGGAGAAGGCGTAATCAAGCTTCTCGTCGTTCTGCGAGTTGACGGGACACATAAAAGTTATTTACTAGTAGTACGTACTCTCTCCAAAAAAAGGCTGGCCATGTCATTGCTACCATCCTGTGCTCGTCGTTGAGTACGTGCACTATTCACGTGCCATTCACGTGCCATCGAGGAGAAAAAAATATTGCGTAGGTGCCATCGAAGTGCATGACTCACTTACGGAAAAGGGTTTCCCCGCTCCCCCATACGACTCACTTACGCATCGCTTATCCGATTATCTCCATTTTCTTGCATGACACGTGCACCTTGATGCTAGATGTCTCGCGTGTTGGGAAAAGGATGAACAAAGCTCACGTAAAAGAAAAGAGTTGAAGAGCATAGATTCCCGGCGACCGAGGAGGAGCAAGGAACCTCATGGTGGAGGCGTCGCAAGGAACCTTGCATGTTTTCCCCTGTTTTTGCCTTTGCCCACCTATAAACAACTAAAAGAACATGAACTTTTCGCTAACCACTAGAAAGCGGTACATCGGGATGCTAAGTTGAAGATGTTTTATACTGCCTCCGCTCCCAAATATAAGTCTTTTTAGATATTTCAATAAGGGACTACATACGAAACAAAATGAGTGAATCTACACTCTAAAATATGTACACAAGCCAACGCACTAACTCCATCCGATCCAACTCATGCACATACGCGCGCAGCATGGAGCACACAACGCACGTACACAAGACGTGCATGCACACACGCTCGGCCGCAGAATGCACGTGAATAACACATGCATGCGCACACACTCGGCTGCATGGAGGCGTGCGCCATCCGCGGCGACGTCCGGTTCGTCTTGCTACGGTGAAGCTCGCACGCAACAGTGCATACACATCTCTTGCAGCACCTCTTTGCCGTCGTTGCTCAACTACTAGTCGGAGACGAAGATGATCGCAGCCTCGGCTTTAGAGCTAGCACCGATGGAAAAACACGCACGCTGCACACACACGAGCACATACGGAGTGCCCACGACGTGGTGGTGGTGCGTCCCCAGTCGCCTCTACTCCTTCTGCACACGTTGTCTATCAAGGCGGCTGCATGCTAATGATGATGTGGGTGAGATCTTCTAGGACTCAGATGATGACGAGGAAAATTATGAGACACAAGGTGACGTACACCGTCAAGGTCCACGGTTAAGGGGGTGCTAGCAAGTGCTTAGATGTTCTTAGAGCAAGTACAATAGAGCTGAGTCAGCGGGCTATAAGGAATAAACATTAGTATATTTTTGCTTAGTTGGAGGAAAGAGAAGAGGGGAGAGAAGGTAAGCGGGCTCTTCGTGAAGAGCCAGCTCTATGCGTGCTCCTAGGCACTTTGTACATGTTGACTATAAGATGGGTCAGAGGCTTATAGCCAAGCAGTGGCTATACTATTAATGCTCTTTAGATGAGGTGCTAAGTGCATTAAATGGCTTAGTAACTCAAGTGTTCAATTCATAGGTGCTTAGTTTATTGGTGCCACATCATATTTTATGCCTACATGGCAGGCTTAGCAGCTATACATGGTGGAGCACAGGGAGAGGCCAAAGCTGGTCATAGTGGGGAGTAACTTGTACTGTAACATATTACTATGTTACTCTAAACATCTCTATAAACCGGAAAGGAGGGAGTAGTAACATAGACTAGTGTCATATGCAGTATGGGAGCACATGATATTTCCCTGTCCTGACCGATCCCAAGTTGGCTTCTCACCTTCTTGGCCCAACAAAACCCTCCCCCCCTCCAGCCTTCCGCCCGGCCACCGAGCCGCCGCTCCACATTGATGGCAAGTCAGGCGACGCGACCTCTCATCGCCTTCCGCCCGTTGAAGCGGCACGACCGAGGGCACCGCCACGCACACCCGACATTTCAGACTACACAGTGGATAGTAACTTTTAGAGCAAGTACTATAATTAGATGACATAAGCAGGCTATAAGGATTTAAATATAGTATTTGTGCTTAGTTGAAGGAGAGAGAAGAGGAGAGAGAAGAGAAGCGGATTGTAAACGTGTAGCCGGTTGTACTCCAACATACACTCTACTTTGTGAGACAAAAGGTGGGGCCATTATTAATGATATTGTATTTATACTAAAGGGACTAACGGACGCCTTAATTACTCCGTTTTTTTTGAGACAAACCTTGGTGGGGCTATTATTGACTTTTTTTGAGCTATTATTGACTTGGACGTGGGGTTTGGGGGCCAAAGGCCTACTATTATACTCCGACCTGACATGCTCTACCCTAGCCGCCGCTGTATCATATGGTTTCGCACCGTTCCAGATCTTAGCACCGCCACGCAATTCTTCTCCAGCCCTCCTTCCGGCGTGCACCGCGAGAAGGGACGACAGTCCTTTGAACCCCGCCTTTCGTGATCCTGTACGGGAGAGGGGCGATTAGGTTTTTGGGGAGCACACTCCTGTGACTGCTGCCAGCGACGACTTCCTCAACGACAACCTTCTTCCCCGACCTCGGTAACCTCTTCATCAACGACATGAGTGACAACATCAACCACATCGGTTCTGCTCCCATTTACGGTATGTGATTACATCCTGCTGGTTTAGTCCGCATCATTACTTTGATGTTTGCAATTGTCGTCATGATCTATTTATCGCTGATTCGGATTAAATCTCATACTAAATTGCTCATATATTCAACAACCCAATCCAAAACCTGAACACATGCAATTTACTCGAGTGGTTTTGCTGCGCTTTTGAAGCCGCCTACTTTTAAGGGGTGCAATATAAAGGTGGTGCACAAGAGCAGTATATTGGTTTCAGATCATGCCTTTGCTATGACGCCACTAAGGTTAAGCCTGAGGCGATCTTAATCCTACACAACAGAAGCTTTTTGAACATGGATACCCTCTTCAAAGCCGCCTACCGAAAGTGTTCTTGATGATTCCATTGTGGATTCGTATATGTTGTTTGGACAAATGCAAAGACATGTGGGCTGCGCTCGAGGCCACGTTTGGGCCCTCAGGCGCTAGCAACGAGTTGTACGTCATGGAGCAATTCTGTGACTACAAGATGACTGATGAGCGCTCTGTTGTTCAGCAGACTCATGAGATACAGTAACTCTCTAAGGAACTTGAGTACTTTAAGTGTGTGTTGCCGGAATTTTTTTTTGCTGGGACCATCATTGCCAAGCTTCCACCTTCGTGGAACGATTTTTCTACTTCTCTGAAAAACAAGAGACATGAGTTTTCTGTTTTGGATCTCATTAGCACTCTTGATTTTGAGGAGAAGGCGAGAGCAAAAGACACACGTGCTCGGGTCGCCGAGGGAGCTTCTAGTGCCCAGATGGTACACGAGAAGAACTTCCAGCCCAACCAGCCCCAAAACAACAAGAAAAAAATCTCAGGGGAAAGGCAAGTTTGATGCAAAGAACAAGCCGTCACATTCTACCAACTTCAAGAAGAATTCTCATAACGGGAAGGGATACAAACCTCAATTTTGGTAGCACCGCACAAAATTTATATGGCTGCATTTACCTGCTGTCAGCTAACCTCATGGTGCTCCAGGTATTCCTACATTCGTAACTAGGTACAATGACCACCGCAAGATGAAATTAGCTTATTCATACGTTGACTTGCTGAATGCAGTGCGAAATGATCCTGTCATGTGTGGAGGAGCAAACAAGCAGTGCAGTCGAAGGTGGAAATCAACCAAGGACTTATGAAATTATATGTAATCTTCCTCAAGCAGGTCAGTATCCCCTTCATCCAGATGATCGTGTTTTGTCATGCCGAGCTATTGATATGCGCTACTGTTTTGCAACACCGTTTAAGCATAGCCACTGTTTTCCTATCTTTTCAGATTCAGGACAATGAATATGGTATCAGGGGAACTGCACAATATGGACCCATGTTGAGTCATCTCTATTGCCTCATGTGCTTGCTGCAAATGTGTCAGCATCAATTGCAAGATGAGGCAGCTAGCTAGCTGTGGAGTTGCCAACATGCTCAAAGTGCTCGCAACATTGAGAAGAAACAAGCATGCCCAGGAAATTAATGCGTGCGCAGGGAGGCCCTTTGCTCAGAGAAGCATCGACCGATTTTCTTTATTTCCACACCTTCTCACAGCTTTGTATATTGGTTATAGTATGGTGAATCATTGAGATGCATAGACATGCTGAACTTTTGTTCTTCTGAATGTTAGTTTAATGTGAGTGTTCGCATCGATCAGCATCCTCTAATTTGGTGGATGCACACAGAGAAAATAAATCTCCTTAATTTACTCCATAACCACCCTATTAAATAGGCCTAGTAACAAACCAGCGCATGCAAAGGTGGCGGCGGGCACATGCATCCTGCATGCATGGCTACCATGCAAAGAACGCAAAAGAAGAGAGCGGTTCTTGGGAAAAAAGCGAGTAGTTAGTGCAGCGGGCCTTATAAACATGAACAGCTCGCTCTCCCGCTTTCGTATCCCCACCCAGTTCCCCCTGCTCCCCAATCTTCCTCACTCGTCCAGAAAACCCCGCTCACCTTCTTCCTCACTCGTACAGAAAATGCCTGCTCCTCTTCTTCCACTCCTACAGAAATCCCCAACCCTCCTTCTTCCCCACTCGCACTGCCACTAGGCTCGTCTCTAGCTACTCTGCTCAAACCCGTGAGCTCGGCGCGACACCCACAAGGAAAATGGAGTCGGCTGGCCCCAGTGCCAAGAAGATGAGGCTCCGCCAATGGGCGACGCTTGATTGTAGATCCCGCACCAGTGGCTGGGAGAAGTGGCGAGCCCTCCCCCACCCGGATCTCGAGGAATCTGGTAGAATCTCCGGTGGACCGCATCAGCGATCTCCCGAACGTCATCCTTGAGGAGATCATCTCGCTTCTCCCCACCAAGGATTGCTGCCAGACACAAGTCCTCTCAACTCGATGGCGCCCTCTATGGCGCATCATACTCAATCTCGACTGTCGTCGGATATCTCATCCTTCCTGAATTTGATCTCATCGAGCCATCGCCGTCTCTTCTCACCAGCGGGGCCCGTTCAATGCCTCTGCATCCCGACAAGCTACATTGTCCATACCCGGCAAGGTGGACGCTATCGACATCCCCTGAATTTGGAAAACTCCAGCAGTTTGAGTTCTACCATTACCACGAAAGTTTCATACCACGAACATACCAAGAATTCGTGCCCACACCACCATTGTCCATCTCGCGGTTTTCCTCCTCTCTCCACACCGCCACCTTCGCCTGTGCCATCTACCGCACGATCTGGTACAAATGCTTCAACTCCCACCGCTAAAAAACTTTTGCTTGTGGTGGTTTATCTGTCGGAGGCCTCATCAAGACAAGATCATCCACTCCAGCTTGCCACCTCGAGCGTTCTTGATTGTTTTGGGAATAGAAATCGGTATCGGTTGTCTCCAAATAAAGTCGCCTCACCTTAAAAGCATTGGAATTTGTTTTGAAGGACAACAACTCATCATCGAAGATGCCCCTTCACTTGAAAGGTTGCTCCTTCATATTTGTTATACACCTTCAGAAATAACTGTTGTCTCTACGCCGAAACTGGAGACCTTGGGTGTAATTCGTGACCCGTTTAATAATCACAAGGAGTTGGTGTTTGGCTCCTCACCTTCTCAAGTACCGTATATTATCATCTACACATTTGTAATCATATGCTGCATTTTTCATTTGTGCGCATAAGTTTTATATCATCTTGGAGTACACTTTGGGTACTAATATTATGTTATATGCTCAATGAAGAGTTCGTCCATTGATAGCCTATCAATGCTTCTTTGGATTCTGTCAAGATCATATATATCGTAATGTATAGTTCTGATCTGGACATAATTATTGGCTTGTTGCGATGCTTTCGATCTCCGGAGAATTTATACATAGAGGTGATGATTTCATGCACATTGAAAGCCCGTATATATTGTACTAGAATTAACTGCTCAAATTGTCGTTCTTTCGACATACTCTTTTTTCAGACCTGAACTGTTTTCAATCTTCATGTCTACTTAGGCAGAACCACATGGAGAAAAACATATAACCAATCGTTGGCGTAATAAGCACAAGGATTTTCTCAGTTCTCATGACATTCGTTTGAGGACAATAAAGATGGGACGATATGCATGCAACCAGGCAAAGCGAAGCTTTGTCACATTCTTCCTGTTGAATGCGAGGTTACTATTGTCCATGAGGCTTAATTTTTACAGCAAGAGATTTCTCACGGACGAACATGTTGAACAGCAAAAAAGAAGTTTCAGGTGGACAAATGGGCTTCTAAACGTGCTCGGCTTCTATTTACAACAAGTTGTAGACATCCTAAAATAAATTTTTTTTGCACAGATGTTGATTTTATGGATCGACCGATCCATTTGTTTGTGTTGCAAAAAGAGTGGTTGGGTTAGATGTTACCGTCATGTTCAATCTGGGTTTTGTCTAAAATTTGATGAACAATTAATCCTTGGGATTTTTGTACCATTTGTATGCTTGACTTGCATGTTGTTGCCCTCGTACTCCCCTCCACACCTTACTACTACAAGCATCTTCCATGGTTGCTGCTCGCTCCTCCCGAGGCCTTGCTGCCGTTTCTCCGCCTTTGGTTAGCTCTGGCGTTCGGCCATTGCCCTGGTGTTGTCAACATGGTCAACAACCAAGAGGAATCAGGAGATGATTTGTCGTGGAGAGGTCGATGAGGGACCCACCAGGGTCATTGCATTTCGCAAGGTGTGCCTCGTTATTACAAGCCAAAACAATACTTCCTCCTAATTGTTTGACAACTAGGTTCCACGCCATTGTCAATGTAGTCAATAAACGAGAAAATTACACAACGAGCGGATAACACGAGGGACCCAAAGAGCTCGCCCAGCTTGTTTTTCAGCCAGAGACGGAGCTCAACTACGCCATTGCGTGGGGGTCAGGGTCTGCCTAGCCCACGCCACGCTTTTATTAAGCACATGACGAGCCCAGTTGATATTTTCTTTCTTTCTGAAATTGGCTAGCCCAGTTCTTTTTTTTGGAGAATACCAAAACCGAGGCCTACTTGCTTTTCTCAGCCCTGCTGGGCTGCAAATCTTTCAAGATGAGGAGGGATAAGAAATGGGCTTCCCCAGAAAACGGGCTATAAGTTGTAAGAAATGGGCTGTAAATTTTTAAACCAAAGCCAACCGGCAATTGCATTAAAATATCATTTTTTCAGGATTTCTCTACTCTCTACTCTTATAAAAACCAAAGCCAACTGGCAATTACATTAAAATATCATCTTTTCACCCACAAGGTAAACTATTCATACAAATGCATCTTCATATTCCGTGCAACGAACGGGCATCTTGCTAGTTAAGATTCTAAATTTCATTCATTTTTTGCGGAGAATTGTTTTTTGAATATTATTTTGATATAATTTTTTAAAAACTATTTTAACGTGACTCGAAATTTCGTGATTAAAAGAGTTCGGACCCCACCGAAATATGCAAAATTTCATTGAATTTTTTAGCGGTGCCCAGAGTATATGGTGTGTAATGCTAATAAAAAGAATATGGGCTTCAAATATCCTTAAGAATTAGCAAATGGGCTCTAAATTATTGAAAATAATGGCTAATGGGCTGTATGCTGTTTTCCACAGATTTGGAGGCTGACTTACGGGCCTACTAGGTTGACGATGACGCTGTCCTAATTTTTTTGGCGTGTACGCAAGGCTTTGTCAACTTAGTCAACACATAGCGATGTCGTTGGATGTCCATCCAACGGCTGCCGTCTTCTTCAATCTCTGATCTTCCCGCTCCGACCACCCAAACCAGCGGCGGACTGCTCGCTCCCTCCTCCGTGGTGGTGTCTTGCCGCTAGGCCATCCCTCTAACCACCCACACATCCTGTTATTTTACGGCGACGTCGGCCTCACCCTTGACCCGACCGGTCGGCCATCGTTCTCCCCTCAGCGTGGGCATCTGCTGCGGTGGCTTCACCGGCTCCGGGTGGTTCTCTTTCTGGGCCCCGCCCTCATCCACCGCGTTTGTGCTCTCGGAGCAGCGAGGTCAACATGGTCAACAAACAACAGCCATCGGAAGAGGCTGACAGTAGGGGCCCACACAGGAAAATGCCTCCTTATTACGCGCAAAATAATGATTCCTCCACCTGATAGCTGGGACCCACCGGAAGGGTCTCTGTATTTCGTGAAAAAAATGTTCCCCCCGCTGTCAGCTCGGACCCACCGGAAATGCCTCCTTATTACGCACAAAAAAATGAATACTCCCCCTGCTAGCTGGGACTCACCTTGGTGGGAGGCTGACTTCTGGGCCTAGTAAGTTTACGGGGACGGAGGGCTTTGTCAACTTAGTCAATATGAACAACTCTAGCTCCAGTGACCGCACGATGTCCATCCAACGGCCATAGTGCTTCTTCAACCTCTGGTCTTCGTGCTCCAGCTGCCCAAAGCAGCGCCGGTCGTGCCGCGTGCTCCTGCCTCCCATGGGCGGCTGTGATGCCGTGGAGGCCTCTCCGCCCCCTACTACTCCCACCGCTGGCCAGGCCATCCCTCTACTCACCCACACCCCCTGTTATTCTGCGGCGACGGCAGCCACACCCTCGTACTCCTCTTCGCGTGGGCATCCACTGCTGCGTCTTCCCCGACTCTACGTCGTCCCCTTCCTAGGCCTCGCCGTCGTCCACCGCCGTGGTGCTCTCGGCGCGGCGTGGTCAATGTGGTCAACGACCAACTTCCATCGGAAGAGTACTGCGCGTGGAGAGGCTGACAGTTGGGTCCACGGCGGCCGCAAGGAAGTGCCTCCTTATTACGCACAAAATAATTATTCCACCACCTGACAGCGGGGACCCACCGGACGGGCCAACATATTTCGCGAAAAAAGGTTTCCCCCTGACTGCTGGGACCCACCAGCTACACCTTCGCACGCAAGGAAGTGCGTCCGGGCAAAAAAAACAAAATGATTCGCCCCCCTGACTGCTGGGACCCACCAGCTACTTCTTCGCACGCAAGTAAGTGCATCCGGGCAAAAAAAATGATTCGCCCCCTGACTGCTGGGACCCACCAGGTACATCTTCGCAGGCAAGGAAGTGCTGACGATACGGGACCCACCTGGTCAAGCGTGCGTGGCGTTGTCATTCTCGTGACGAATGCGTACATACCTGGTCGCGTTGTAGAGGCGCCGCCGCGTGTCGTGAAAGCGCGCCGCGTAGCATGTACACGTACGTACATCGGCGAGGAAGCAAGAAAGAAAATACAGCCACGTACGTACATACGGGCAGGGTCTCGAACGCCTACTCGCGCATACGTACATGGCTGGGTCGGAACGGAGAAACAGCGTCGTCGTCGTGTTCATGGGGAGGCAACGGAATGCGTCGTGTTCATCGGGAGGCAACGGAATGCGTCGTGTTCATCGGGAGGCAACGGAACGCGTGGGAGCCAACCGGCAGGGTCGGAACGGAATGCCTGGTCGTGTTCATCGGGAGGGCTTGGACGGAACAGGCGATGGAAACAAGGCCTGGCGTACCGCACAACGGAGGAAACGGCCTTGTGTTCGACCGACCACGTTCGAAACGGGATCCTGTTCATCGGGAGGGGTCTGGCGTACCGCACAACGGAGGAAACGGACTTCCTACGGTCGAAACGGGGGTCCTGTTGATCAGGAGGGTTGTGGCGTACCGCAAAATGGAGGAAACGGACCTCCTACGGTCGAAACGGGGGTCCTGTTGATCGGGAGGGGTGTGGCGTACCACAAAACGGACGAAACGGACTTGTGTTGGAGTGCTACGGTCGAAACGGGGGTCCTGTTCATCGGGAGGGGTGTGGTGTACCGCAAAACGGGACTCCACGGGATACTGTTCATCTCCACTGTCGACCTCCTCCAGCCTTCACGGGCTATCATCGACCTCCTCCAGCCTCCACGGGCTCCTGTTCATCCAGCCTCCACCGCGCGCTACTCCACCGGCTACTGTTCAACTACCCCTCCACCGTCTACTGTTCATCCAGCCCTCCACACCACGGGGTCCTGTTCAACCACCCCTCCATGGCTACCCCTCCACCGTCTGTTCATCCAGCCCTCCACACCACGGGGTCCTGTTCATCCAGAGGCAACGCCACCGCTCACTGTTCATCCAACCACCCCCCTCCCGCAACGCTCACTGTTCATCCTGCAGGGCAAGATCGACCGGCTTGATTAGCGCAGAGCGGCGAATCGCTCCATTGGGTTCGATTAACAGCCATCGATCGATCGCTCGGGTTCGATAACGCTGTAACTCGCAGCGTAATCGCTCGGGTTCAGTTAGAGCCCAGTGCCTTGCTCGGGTTCAGTTAGAGCCAACGCCTCGCACACACATGCCTACCTGTACGAAAGAAACGCGCATCGCTTGGCCCCCGACCTCCCACCGTAACCGGCAACTCCCCCAAATTTTCCTCCCCCTCGCTTCTACCATGGTTTTTTCCGTCATGAACGGCCAAAAGAATGTCATGCAACTGCGTCTTCGGCCCGCCCAGGACGAAAAGCCCATTTTCTGTCATGATTTTTTGTCATAGAAGTAGGACCCCACCACATCTATGATGATACCGGGTTTTGTCACAATTATCGTCATAGAAGTGTCATATGTATGACAGAAAAAGTTCGTTCGACCCAAAATGTCACGGATGTGTCTTTTTTTTGTAGTGACTATTGCTGCATCACCCTTTCCTCTTCAAGGAAAACCAACGCAAGCTCAAGACGTAGCAGGCTCTCACGATCATCCTTCTGTGTCACGATTGCATCAGAAGCCCCAATCTCGACGAACTTATTTCTCAGGTTTCTTTTGTTGCAAAGCCAGATATTAGATTAGAATTATTTTTTTGTACACGGGGGTGATATTTAATTCTATTAACCTAAGTTTTATTAATTAACTGAATAACGTAGCTGCAGTCTAACTCTTATCCCATCTTTTAGATTTTCACCAACGTGACTCCCATCTATGGACATTTTCATCTGTTGATAGCAATTGTGATGTTATTATGTGCGTGTCTTACATCCGAGGCTAAGATCCAAGGTCGCTTTTGCTACAAAGCTAGGTATTTGATTACTGTTTTTTAATCTCTAAATAGGAGAGAAATTTAGCTCTTTAACACAAGAAAGCACGCTATGCTGGACGCCTGCTGGCAAAGTTTATTTTGCCGGTTTCTTTTCCATGGGCACTCGGTAGACACCTGCAAATAATATTTTCGAGTGCAAAACACAGGGAACTCAACAAACAAATGACACAGACATAATGACAAGTTAACGACCATACTACATGGCACCATAGTTTTGCCGTTTTCTACACTCGGCAAAACTATGCTCCCGTAGGGCTACACAGATGGCGCCATGTGTCATGCTTGCCGAGTACAACATTATGCAAAGGGGTCCTAGATACTAGTGTTCTAGCCTAAAGAAGGTGATTCTAAATGTCCATGTTGCTTGATTGCTATCTTGATGATAATATTTGATATGATTTCCGAATTGAAAATCCCCATGTAGGATGTTTCTAAAATCTGCGTATAACATCACCTGCATCGGAAGTTTCTGTAGCATTTGAGGATGATAAAATGGTGTATATGGTGTTGAAGGAAGCGTAGGAAGAAGCATCTTGACAAAAGACATGGCAAAGATGATGTCCAACAGAAAAGCAGGGAAGTAAAACATAATTAGTTTAGAGTGGTTAATGTGAAAGCAGTTTTAGTTTCAGAAAGAGGTGGATATTAAAGATAACAATATGTCAACAACACAAGAACTATGATAAGGCTAACATAGTTGCTGGAAGATATGTTTGTACAATAACAAGCATGCGCATGCATGTGTAGTTATATGGGATTTAAAAAGAGTTAATATGAGACATTCAATTCCGGTAGCTGAAAGAAAATTACAGAACAAATTTATGTAAGGTAGCAGCCCAATGGATTGTACAAATATTGAAGCATGCAGGTGATGATAGACACTATATCATGTCAAACCCAGAATTAAATGTGTATTGTGCATTAAGTTTTCAGTTCTTCCTGACATGTTTTGATTAGTTCTGAAACATCCAGTTTAACATCTTATGTCTCAGACATTTGGAGAAGGATGAGAAAGAATAGTTTGTCCTTAATTCTATGTTACATCATGGTATCTAAGATGAGCAAATTTATGGCCTTAATTCTGGGTAACCCTCAAGGTACACAAGGTCAATCATATTAATAGATATAGTGTTTTCAGAAAAAAATCTGTTTTCAAGACCCTTAATAGTATCTTTCATACATTCATTCTTTGAATAATGATGAAATATTATATACAAAAAAGGGTTTGCTAGAGTTGACTTTATTTGAGATATTCTAGCGCTGATTTAAATATCAATTTCAACCTCTTATTTGGAGAATGCAAGGCTAGAGTACCACTTTGTTTGGGATAGGATATGCTTGCTCCATAACTGTAATAATTTGGAACTCCTTTTTAGAGCATTTGCTGCATTATTGGATCATCCTTCTAAACATTGTTGCAAAAAAGGGCCTCTTTGATTCTCAGAATTGTTTACAATTTCAATTCTTAAATTTGTCATCTTATTTTTCGACAAAGGTTTCCGATTTGTAGGATAACAAAATGGGAGTATCTGATGGCTCATTTGTTTCTATACATTTCCAATGGTATCCCCAATAAATGTCTGGTATCATCTCCCATCCACTGTTTCCCACCATGTAAAACTAACCAATATGTCATTCCTACTTATGATCTATTCTGGTTGACCATTCTCTTTTTAGATCATGCAAATATAAAAGGCCCAATTCTTATTTATATATAGTACATTATTATATATTTAATTATTGTCTATAGATTATTTATTGATAAATACAATCCAGAAATTTGAGTGATTGGCATAAAATAGAACTAAAAATTCATTTTCTCTATCAAATTTGCAATATTCAAGATATAAACAGATGATAATTCCACCGGTCTAAAAAGCCAATGCTACATATTTAGGAATATTATGCGACGTTTCATGGTGGAAAGATTAATGTGGAGTCTATTTTTCCAACATAATATTGTGCAGTGTCATTGAATTATATCGACCATATACAACATATTACTATATTTGACTGACTTTGTGAGAAAGTTTGCTTGATTTGAACCATCTCAGACTAGAAGCTAGACATACCAGTTCAAAATTATAATTGTTTATTATTAAATATAATCAAAACAAAAGTTTGTAAGAAACAAAAATCCCTACCTTGATTATTGTAAGAGTTGATAGACAAGAGAGAACTTAATATGTAACAACACATGACTGCAAGCTATAAAATAATAGCTTTTACAATTCTAAAACTAAAATACAAATGTGAACTTGATTAGTTTAAGTATTTTAAAATATAACTAAAATACGAACGTAGAACTTTCAAAACAAATATGGGAAAAAATAGGTCTCCCATGAGAATAAAAATTTGTGTCCGAACGTTTACATTAGAAATATCAACCAAAATTAGCATGCAATATTTCTATAAAAATGAATTTCAAATACATAGTAAAATTGCAATTTAATGTTTGCATTTTGGAAATTAACCACTGATAATATTATCACAATTTCATAGGTTAAGCAAAAACAAATTGTATAGAGCCAATATTGTATTATTAATAATTATTTCAAAAGATACACAATGATTATACTTTTGATGCATGTGAACTTTTCACATTGTTAATGTTTACAATTGCTAAATTCCATATAAAGTTCTACTGCATACTAGCCCGTGCCTTTGCACGGGTTGGCGACTAGTCTTACTTAATGCGTTACTCTGTACTTATGAACTTAATACTCTAGATGCAGGCAAGAGTCGGTCGATGTGTGGAGTAATAGTAGTAGATGCAGAATCGTTTCGGTCTACTTGACACAGACGTGATGCCTATATTCATGATCATTGCCTTAGATATTGTCATAACTTTGCGTTTTTCTATCAATTGCTCGGCAGTAATTTGTTCACCCACTGTAATTATTTCTATCTTGAGAGAAGCCTCTAGTGAAACCTATGCCCCCCGGGTCTATTTTACAACATATTAGTTTCCCGTCAACTTGCCAATTTCTGTTGCCGTTCCTTACTTTGCAATCTTTTACTTTCTGTTCCATAGACCAAAAATACCAACAATATTACTTTACCGTTTATCCATCTCTATCTGATCTTACTTTGCGAATAACCATAAAGGGATTGACAACCCCTTAATCGCGTTGGTTGCAAGTTGGTGTTTGTTTGTGCATGTATTCGATGGCTTGTCACGTTGTATCCTACTGGATTGATACCTTGGTTCTCAAAACTGAGGGAAATACTTATGCTACTTTGCTGCATCACCCTTTCCTCTTCAAGGGAAAAACGAGCACAAGCTCAAGAGGTAGCAAGAAGGATTTCTGGCACCGTTGCCGGGGAGATCTACACCAAGCCAAGACATACCTAGTACCCATCATAAACTCTCACCCCTCGCATTACATTATTCGCCATTTGACCCTTATTTTCCTCGCCCCCACTTCTAAAATGATTTTCGAAAAGATTCACCTTTTCTTCGCCCCTTTTCCGTTCGTCTCTTTCGTTTGCTTCTTGTGTGCTCGTGTGTTGGATTGCTTGCTTTGTCACGATGGCTCAAGATAATACCAAATTGTGTGACTTTTCCAATACCAACAACAATGATTTTATTAGTACTTAGATTGCTCCTGATGCTAATGCAAAATCTTGTGAAATTAATACTGCTTTGCAGAATCTTGTTATGAAAGATCAATTTTTCGGCCTTCCCAATGAAGATGTCGCATCCCATCTTAATAATTTCGTTGATATGTGCGATATGCAAAAGAAAAAAGAAGTGGATAATGATATTGTTAAATTGAAGCTATTTCCGTTCTCGCTTAGAGATCGCGCTAAAACTTGGTTTTCATCTTTGCCTAAAAATAGTATTGATTCCTGGAATAAGTGTAAAGATGCTTTTATTTCCAAGTACTTTCCTCCCGCTAAGATCATCTCCCTTAGGAACGATATTATGAATTTTAAGCAACTTGATCATGAATATTGCACAATTTTGGGAGAGGATGAAATTGATGATTAGAAATTGCCCTACTCATGGTTTGAATTTGTGGATGATTATACAAAAAAATTATGCCGGAGTGAACTTTGCTTCTAGAAATCTTTTAGATTCGGCCGCGGGAGGCACTTTTATGGAAATTACTTTAGGAGAAGCTACTAAACTCCTAGATAATATTATGGTTAACTATTCTCAATGGCATACCGAAAGATCTTCCACTAGTAAAAAAGTGCATGCGATTGAAGAAATAAATGTTTTGAGTGGAAAGATGGATGAGCTTATAAAATTGTTTGCTAATAAGAGTGCTCCTAGTGATCCTAATGATATGCCTTTGTCTACTTTGATTGAAAACAATAATGAATCTATGGATGTGAATTTTGTTGGTAGGAACAATTTTGGTAATAATGCATATAGAGGTAATTTTAATCCTAGGCCATTTCCTAGTAATTCGTCTAATAATTATGGTAATTCCTACAAGAATTCTTATGGAAATTATAATAATATGCCCTTTGAATTTGAGAATAGTGTTAAAGAATTTATTAGTTCGCAAAAGAATTTCAATGCTTTGATTGAACAAAAACAGCATAAGATTTTTGATTTGGCTAGGAACATGGATAGAATTTCTCTTGATGTTGATTCTTTGAAACTTACATCTATTCCACCTAAGCATGATATCAACGAGTCTCTCAAAGCCATGAGAATTACCATTGATGAGTGCAAAGAAAGAACCGCTAAGATGCGTGCTAAGACAGATTGGTTTACAAAAGCATGTTCTTCTAGTTTCCGTGAAAATAAAGATGAAGATCTTAAAGTGATTGTTGTGACTCCTATTGAATCTTTGTTTTACAATGTTAATATTGATAAATATGGGACTGGAGATGAGTCAACTTTAGTTAGAAGGCGTCCCAATGATTTGGAGTTTTTAGATCTTGATGCAAAAATTGATAAAAGTAGGATTGGAGAGGTCAAAACTTTAAGTAGCAATGAACCCACTCTTTTGGATTTCAAGGAATTTAATTATGATAATTGTTCTTTAATTGATTGTATTTCCTTGTTGCAATCCATGTTGAATTCTCCTCATGCTTATAATCAAACCAAAGCTTTTACTAAACATATCGTTGATGCTATGATGCAATGTTTTGAAGAAAAACTTGAATTGGAAATTTCTATCCCTAGAAAACTTTATTATGAGTGGGAACCTACTATTAAGATTAATATTAAAGATTATGAATGGTTTGATTTGTGTGATTTGGGTGCTAGTGTTTCCACGATTCCGAAAACTTTATGTGATGTGCTAGGTTTCCTGAATTTGATGATTGTTCCTTAAATTTGCATCTTGTGGATTCCACTATTAAGAAACCTATGGGAATAATTAATGATGTTCTTATTGTTGCTAATAATAATTATGTGCATGTACATTTAATTTTTATTGATATAGATTGCAATCCTACATGTCCTATTATTCTTGGTAGACCTTTCCTTAGAACGATAGTTGCAATTACTGATATGAAAGAAGGAAACATTAGATTTCAATTTCCGTTAAGGAAAGGCATGGAACACTTTGCTAGAAAGTAAATTAAATTGCGTTATGAATCTATTATGAGAGCCACTTATGGATTGCATGCCAAAGGTGATAACACTTAGATCTATTCGTGTTTGTATGCCTAGCTAGGGGCGTTAAACAATAGCGCTTGATGGGAGGCAACCCAATTTTATTTTTGTTCTCGCTTTTTAGGTCCTGTTTTGCAATAAACATTTCATCTAGCCTCTTGTTAGATGTGGTTTTGTGTTTTATTTAGTGTTTGTGCCAAGTAAGACCTTTGGGATAGCTTATGGTGATAGTTGATTTGATCCTGCTAAAAAACAAAAACTTTTCCACTCAGGAGATTAGTTTTTATTTTTACTAGAAGAGCGATAAACTACTGATTATTTTTGCATAGGATTAATATACAAATTATCCAGGACTTCCTAATTTCTCAGGATTTTTGGAGTTACATAAGTATTCGAAATATCCAGATTGCTACAGACTGTTCTGTTTTTGCCAGATTCTGTTTGTCGCGTGTTGTTTGCTTATTTTGATGCATCTATGGCTAGTATTGGGGGGGTATGAACCATGGAAAAGTTGGAATACAGTATATATTACACCAATATAAATAAAGAATGAGTTCACAACATTACCAATAGTGGTGATTTATTTTCTTATACTAACGGAGCTTACGAGATTTTCTGTTGAAGTTTTGTGTTGTGAAGTTTTCAACTATTGGGTAAGGATTTGATGGACTATGGAATAAGAAATGGCAAGATCCTAAGCTTGGGGATGCCCAAGGTAATATTCAAGGTTGGTGAAAAAGCCTAAGCTTGGGGATGCCCCAGGAAGGCATCCCCTCTTTCGTCTTCGTCTATCGGTAACTTTACTTGAGGCTATATTTTTATTCACCACATGATATGTGTTTTGCTTGGAGCGTCTTGTATGATTTGAGTCTTTGATTTTTAGTTTTCCACAATCATGCTTGCTGCACACACCTTTTGGGAGAGACACCATGAATCGTGATTTGTTAGAATACTCTATGTGCTTCACTTATATCTTTTGAGCTAGGCAAAATTGCTCTAGTGCTTCACTTATATCTTTTTAGAGCACGATGGTGGTTTTATTTTCATAGAAATTGATGAACTCTCGTATTTCACTTATATTATTTAGAGAGTCTCTAAACAGCATGGTAATTTGCTTTGGTTACAAAATTAGTCCTAATACGATAGGCATCCAAGAGGGATATAATAAAACTTTCATATAAAGTGCATTGCATACTATGAGAAGTTTGATTCCTTATGATTTGTTTTGAGATATGAATATGGGATATTAGAGTCATGCTAGTAAGTAGTTGTCAATTTGAGAAATACTTGTGTTGAGGTTTGTGAGTCCCGTAGCATGCACGTATGGTGAACCGTTATGTGATGAAGTCGGAGCATGATTTATTTATTGATTGTCTTCCTTATGAGTGGCGGTCGGGGATGAGCGATGGTCTTTTCCTACCAATGTATCCCCCTAGGAGCATGCGCTTAGTACTTTGTTTCGATGACTAATAGATTTTTGGAATAAGTATGTGAGTTCTTTATGACTAATGTTGAGTCCATGGATTATACGCACTCTCACCTTTCCGCCATTGCTAGCCTCTCTAGTGCTGCGCAACTCTCACCGATACCATAAACCCACCACATATCCTTCCTCAAAAAAGCCACCATACCTACCTATTATGGCATTTCCATAGGCATTCCGAGATATATTGCCATGCAAATTTCCACATTTCCGTTTATTATGACACACATCATCATTGTCATATTGCTTTGCATGATCATGTAGTTGACATCGTATTTGTGGCAAAGCCACCGTTCATCATTTTTTATACATGTCACTCTGGATTCATTGCACATCCCTTACATCACGGAGAGGCATTCATATAGAGTCATATTTTGTTCTAAGTATCGAGTTGTAATTTTTGAGTTGTAAGTAAATAAAAGTGTGATGATCTTCATTATTAGAGCATTGTCCCAAGTGAGGAAAGGATGATGGAGACTATGATTCCCCCACAAGTCGAGATGAAACTCCGGAAAAAAAAGAGCCCAAAAAAATGAGAGAAGGCCCAAATAAAAAATGAGAGAAAAGAGAGAAGGGACAATGTTACTATCCTTTTTGCCACACTCATGCTTCAAAGTAGCACCATGATCGTCAAGATAGAGAGTCTCCTATGATATCACTTTCATCTACTAGTGGGAATTTTTCATTATAGAACTTGACTTGTATATTCCAATGATGGGCTTCCTCAAATTGCCCTAGGTATTCGTGAGCAAGTAAGTTGGATGCACACCCACTTAGTTTCTTTTTGAGCTTTCATAAACTTATAGCTCTAGTGCATCCGTTGCATGGCAATCCCTACTCACTCACATGTATATCTATTAATGGGCATCTCCATACCCCGTTGATACGCCTATTTGATGTGAAATTATCTCCTTCTTTTTGTCTTCTCCACAACCACCGTCTATTCCACCTATAATGCTATGTTCATGGCTCACACTCATGTATTGCGTGAAAATTGAAAAAGTTTGAGAACGTCAAAAGTATGAAACAATTGCTTGGCCTGTCATCGGGGTTGTGCATGATTCGAATATTTTGCGTGATGAAGATGGAGCATAGCCCGACTATATGATTTTTTAGGGATAAGCTTTCTTGGTCATGTTATTTTGAGAAGACATAATTACTTTGTTTGTAAGCTTGAAGTATTATTGTTTTTATGTCAATATTAAACTTTTGTTTTGAATCTTACGGATTTGAAGATTCATGCCACAATAAAGAGAATTGCATGGAAAAATATGTTAGGTAGCATTCCACATCAAAAATTCTGTTTTTATCATTTACCTACTCGAGGACAAGCAGGAATTAAGCTTGGGGATGCTTGATACTTCTCCAATGTATCTATAATTTTTTATTGTTCCATGCTATTATATTACCAGTTTTGGATGTTTTATATGCATTAATATGCTATTCTATATGATTTTTGGGACTAACCCATTAACCTAGAGCCCAGTACCACTTTCTGTTTTTTTCCTTGTTTTAGAGTTTCGCAGAATTGGAATACCAAACGGAGTCCAAACGGAATAAAACTTTCGCGATGATTTTTCTTAGACCAGAAGACACCCAGGGGACTTGGAGTGTAAGTCAGAAGAGCCACAAGGCAGCCACAAGGGTGGAGGGCGCGCCCATGGGGTAGGGCACGCGCCCCAACCTTGTGGGCCCCTCGTAGACCTCCTGACCTAGATCTTCCTCCTATATATACTCTTATACCCCAAAAACATCCAAGGGAGCCACGAAACCACTTTTCCACTTCCACAACCTTCTGTACCCGTGAGATCCCATCTTGGGGCCTTGTCCGGCGTCCCGCCGGAGGGGAATTCGATCACGGAGGGCTTCTACATCGACACCATTGCCTCTCCGATGAAGCATGAGTAGTTTACCTCAGACCTATGGGTCCATAGCTAGTATCTACATGGCTTCTTCTATCTCTTTGATTCTCAATACAAAGTTCTCCTCGATGTTCTTGGAGATCTATTCGATGTAATACTCTTTTGCGGTGGCTTTGCCGAGATCCGTTGAATTGTGGATTTATGATCAGCTTATCTATGAATATTATTTGAATCTCCTCTTAATTCTTATATGCATGATTTGATATCTTTGCAAGTCTCTTCGAACTATCGATTTGGTTTCGCCAACTAGGTTGGTTTTTCTTGCAATGGGAGAAGTGTTTAGCTTTGGGTTCAATCTTGCGGTGTCCTTTCTCAGTGATAGTAGGGGCAGCAAGGCACGTATTGTATTGTTGCCATCGAGGATAACAAGATGGGGTTTTCATCATATTGCTTGAGTTAATCCCGCTACATCATGTCATCGTACTTAATGCGTTACTCTGTTCTTATGAACTTAATGAAGGAAATATGCCCTAGAGGCAGTAATAAATTTGTTATTTATATTTCCTTATATCATGATAAATGTTTATTATTCATGCTAGAATTGTATTAACCGGAAACTTAGTACATGTGTGAATACATAGACAAACAGAGTGTCACTAGTATGCTCTACTTTGACTAGCTCGTTAATCAAAGATGGTTAAGTTTCCTAGCCATGGTCAAAGAGTTGTCATTTGATAAACGGGATCACATCATTAGAGAATAATGTGATTGACTTGACCCATCCGTTAGCTTAGCACGATGATCGCTTAGTTTGTTGCTATTGCTTTCTTCATGACTTATACATGTTCCTATGACTACGAGATTATGCAACTCCCGAATACCAGAGGAAAACTTAGTGTGCTACCAAACATCACAACATAACTGGGTGATTATAAAGGTGCTCTACAGGTGTCTCTGATGGTGTTTGTTGAGTTGGGATAGATCGAGATTAGGATTTGTCACTATGAGTATCAGAGAGGTATCTCTGGGCCCTCTCGGTAATGCACATCACTATAAGCCTTGCAAGCATTGTGACTAATGAGTTAGTTGGGGGATGGTGCATTACAGAACGAGTAAAGAGACTTGCCGGCAACGAGATTGAACTAGGTATTGAGATACCGATGATCGAATCTTGAGCAAGTAACATACCGATGACAAAGGGAACAACGTACATTGTTATGCGGTTTGACCGATAAAGATCTTCGTAGAATATGTGGGAGCCAATATGAACATCCAGGTTCCGCTATTGGTTATTGACCGGAGACGTGTATCGATCATGTCTACATAGTTCTCGAACCCGTAGGATCCGCATGCTTAACATTCGGTGACGATTGGTATTATGAGTTTATGTTTTTTGATGTACCGAAGGTTGTTCGGAGTCCCGGATATGACATGGACATGACGAGGAGTCTCGAAATGGTCGATACATAAATATTGATATATTGGACGACTATATTCGGACACGGAAGTGTTCCAGGTGATTTCGGAGAAAACCGGAGTGCCGGAGGGTTAGCGGAACCCCCCGGGGAACTAGTGGGCCTAGATGGGCATTAGTGGAGAGAGAGAGGGGCTGCCAGGGCAGGCCGCACGCCCCCTCCCCCTTGAGTCCGAATTGGACTAGGAGGGAATGACACCCCGCCTTTCCTTCCCCTCTCCTACTCCTTCCTTCCCCTCCTAGTAGGACTAGGAAAGGAGGAATCCTACTCCTACTAGGAGGAGGATTCCTCCCCTCCTTGGCGCGCCCTAGGGCCGACCGGCCTCCCCCCTTACTCCTTTATATACGGGGGCAGGGGGGCACCCTAGAAGACACAACAGACAAATGCCTTAGCCGTGTGCGGTGCCCCCCTCCACCATAATCCACCTCGATCATATCGTTGCAGTGCTTAGGCAAAGCCCTGCGCCGGTAGCTTCATCATCACCGTCATCACGCCGTCGTCACTAGTTGATTCTTGATTCAGCGGTATTGTTGGATGAAGCGGTTCAGACCGACATTACGCGTACGCTTACGCGAGACTGGTTCTACCGACGTGCTTCACACACAGGTGGCTGGTGGGTGTCAGTTTCTCCAACTTTAGTTGAATCGGATTCAATGAACGGGGTTCTTTCTGAAGATCAAAAAGCAATCACTATACCGCGTTGTGTTTTTTGATGCGTAGGTAAGAACGGTTCTTGCTCAGCCCGTAGCAGCCACGTAAAACTTGCAACAACAAAGTAGAGGGCGTCTAACTTGTTTTTGCAGGGCATGTTGTGATATGATATGGTCAAGACATGATGCTAAATTTTATTGTGTGAGACGATCATGTTTTGTAACACATTTATCGGCAACTGGCAGGAGCCATATGGTTGTCGCTTTATTGTATGAAATGCTACCGCCATGTAATTGCTTTACTTTATCACTAAGCGGTAGCGATAGTCGTAGAAGCAATAGTTGGCGAGACGACAATGATGCTTCGATGGAGATCAAGGTGTCAAGCAGGTGATGATGGTGATCATGACGGTGCTTTGGAGATGGAGATCAAAGGCACAAGATGATGATGGCCATATCATATCACTTATATTGATTGCATGTGATGTTTATCCTTTATGCATCTTATTTTGCTTAGTTTGGCGGTAGCATTATAAGATGATCTCTCACTAAATTTCAAGGTATAAGTGTTCTCCCTGATTATGCACCATTGCTACAATTCGTCGTGCCGAGACACCACATGATGATCGGGTGTGATAAGTTCCAATGATTCCTACACCAGTGAGTGAGGAAGCTAATGATCATGAAACTTCTGATCAATTTACTACAGAACCTCGTAGGTCAACCAGAGTAAGATCCGCACCAGAGTGGTATGGTAATCATGTTCTGGAAGTCATGTTACTTGACCATGACGAACCTACGAACTATGAGGAAGCGATGATGAGCCCGGATTCCGCAAAATGGTTTGAGGCCATGAAATCTAAGATGGGATCCATGTAGAAAATGAGAACAAATTATGGACTTTGGTTGACTTGCCGGATGATCGGCAAGCCATAGAGAATAAATGGATCTTCAAGAAGAAGACCGACGCTGACGGTAATGTTACTATCTACAAATCTCGACTTGGTGCGGAAGGTTTTCGACAAGTTCAAGGATTTGACTACGATGATACCTTCTCAACCGTAGCGATGCTTAAATCCGTCCGAATCATGTTAGAAATTACCGCATTTTATGATTATGAAATTTGGCAAATGGATGTCAAACTGCATTCCTTAATGGATATCTTAAAGTAGAGTTGTATATGATGCAACGAGAAGGTTTTGTCAATCCAAAAGGTGCTAAAAAAGTGTGCAAGCTCCAGCGATCCATTAATGGACTGGTGCAAGCCTCTCGGAGTTGGAATATACGCTTTGATAGTGTGATCAAAGCATATGGTTTTATACAGACTTTTGGAGAAGCCTATATTTACAAGAAAGTGAGTGGGAGCTGCGTAGCATCTGTAATATTATATGTGGATGACATATTGTTGATCGGAAATGATACTGAATTTCTGAATAGCATAAAAGGATAACTGAATAAGAATTTTTCAATGAAAGACCTCGGTGAAGCTGCTTATATATTGGGCATCAAGATCTATAGAGATAGATCAAGACGCTTAATTGGACCTTCACAAAGCACATACCTTGATAAAGTTTTGAAGAAGTTTAAAATGGATCAAGCAAAGAAAGGGTTCTTGCCTGTGTTACAATGTGTGAAGTTGAGTCAGACTCAATGCCCGACCACTGCAGAAGATAGAGAGAAAATGAAAGTCATTGCCTATGCTTCAGCCATAGGTTCTATCATGTATGCAATGCTGTGTACCAGACCTGATGTGTGCCTTGCTATTATTTTGGCAGGGAGGTACCAAAGTAATCCAGGAGTTGATCACTGGACAATGGTCAAGAACATCCTGAAATACCTGAAAAGGACTAAGGATATGTTTCTCGTTTATGGAGGTGACTGTCGGTGTCAAAACTGGCGGATCTCGGGTAGGGGGTCTCGAACTGTGCGTCTAAGGTCGATGGGAACAGGAGACGGGGGACACAATGTTTAGCCAGGCTCGGACCCTCTTGATGGAGGTAATACCCTACTTCCTACTTGATTGATCTTGATGAATATGAGGATTACAAGAGTTGATCTACCACGAGATCTCGTAATGGCTAAACCCTCTATGTCTAGCTTGTATGGTTGTGATTGCCCCTATGGACCAAACCCTCCGGTTTATATAGACACCGGAGGGGCCTAGGGTTGTACAGAGTTGGTTTACAGAGGAAGGAATCTTCATATCCGAACGCCAAGCTTGCCTTCCATGCAAAGGAGAGCCCCGTCCGGACACGGGAGGAAGTCTTCTATCTTGTATCTTCATGGCCCATCAGTCCGGCCCACGTCACATAGCCCGGACGCCAGAGGACCCCGTAATCCAGGACTCCCTCAGTAGCCCCTGAACCAGGCTTCAATGACGATGTGTCCGGTGCACAGATTGCTTCGGCATTGCAAGGCGGGTTCCTCCTCCGAATATTTCAAAGTAGTCCTCGAACACAGAGAACATGTCCGGCTCTGCAAAACAAGCTCCACAAAGAGTATAATATTTAACAAGTCCCATCTACTGACAATTTTTGTAGTGAGACACCACGTCTCCACCCGGTCATTATTTCAAACCGTTTTTAGCCTCCCGCTCCATGTTTTGAGACGCAGTTTTCATTGGCACGTCTTGTCGAAGCAGAGATCATGTCCCCTTATTGTGGGATTCTCATCAATACGGGCGTGGGTAATCCAACCACGCCGTCTGCACGACCCTTGGGGAATAGGCGAGTTTTAAGGCAAGTGGGGAGGCGCTTGATATTCGCTTCCTTTATAAAGAGATAAGGATTCACCCTTTCACCCACGCCTTCTTTCTCTCTGCCTACCCATTCTCGAGCTCCAGCGCCCAAGCTTCCATCCTTTCCGCCTCAGAAAAGCACTCCGGCCATGTCCGGATCCGGGGCGCAGGGCAAGTGGATGGCCTCCTCCGTCACGGAGAAGGACATTACGAAGCTCCGGGAGGCGGGGTACTTGGCCCAGGAAATCGCCCACCGACTTCCGGCCAAGGGGCAGATCATCCCCACCTCGGAGCCCCATGAGAGAGTGGTGTTCATTCCCCACTTCGTCCACGGGTTAGGGTTTCCTCTCCACCCCTTCGTCCGCGGAATCATGTTCTACTATGGGCTAGATTTCCATGATCTGGCCCCAAACTCCTTCCTCAACATCTCGGCATTCATTGTCGTGTGCGAGGCCTTCCTCCGCAGCCCACCTCACTTCGGATTGTGGCTGAAGATCTTTAGTGTGAAGCCGAAGGTGGTGGGTGGTCAACACGCAGAGTGCGGAGGCGCTATGGTGAGCAAGCTGTCCAACGGCACATGGCCCAAAGGTACCTTCGTGGAGACCGTGAAAGGGTGGCAACAGCAGTGGCTCTACGTCATAGAGCCCCGCGACACCACCTGGGCCGCGACTCCCGAATTCAAATCCAGGGCCCCAATGCGGCTTACCTCCTGGCAAGTAAAGGGCCTGGACTGGGCGTCGTTGGATGAGGTGTCAGCGTTGCAAACACACATCAAGAGTATGGTGGACAAGAACATCAAGCTTGTCAATGTGATCCAGGTGATGCTTTTTCGCTGGATACTTCCTTGCCAAAGTCGGACTTGCAATTTGTGGGAGTTCGATCCGGCTAAGCACCAGACCTTGCAAAAGTTCTTCGGTGCTACACACGAAGGCATCTGGAAGGTGTTTTTTAAGGCCAATGAGACGTGGCCGAAGACGACCGAGGACCGTGGGTACAACCTGGCCCATCCCGCCAGTCCGGTAAGTTTTTCGTATTTCAAGGTGTATCCTTCACCTGTACTTTCAAGGAAGATGTCTAAGCTTCTCTATCTGTCTTTTCAGGGTTGGACAGAGAAGGCGGAGCAAATCCAGTGTCCGACTCCGGTGCCCGAAAACCCAGCTATCCCACTTCTGACGAAGATGCTGGTTCCAGCGCCCTACAAGGCGCCGGAGAATAAGGCCAAGAAGAAGGCCAAGGAGACCAGAAGTGGCCTCCGCCGTAAAGGCACTTCGGACGTGACGTCCGAAGACGCCAAAACCCACTCCTCCCCTTCCACCAAGGACGACGACAAGGAGGAGGAAAGCAGCTCTCCCCCCGAGGGGTAAGGAAGAAAAGGACGGCCTCCATGGATCTGGAGGACGAGGCATCCAAGAAGGGGAGGGTCTCCCTCGCGGACAACTCCGCTTGGATGCTGATAGCAGCTCCGAGTGGTGCCCTAGGGAGAATCCCCTGGCCGAATCGTAAGTACTCAAAGGCACTTATACATATATATATATATATATATATATATATATATATATATATCCAACTTCTTTACTTCGTGGTTTTAATATGTCGAATCATGTGCTGCAGTCCGGCCCACGCCCGCCCCCAGCGATCCTCATCTTTGGGGAATTTGCTGGATCCAAATGTGATGGACAACAGGTCACTTCCGGCGGCCTCCTCTCCCAAGGCCACAGACGACGCTGAGATGTTGTCCCGAAGGACCTTCCCAGGCCAGGGAGAGGTATAGGAGGCCGTCGGGGTGGCGCCAGAGGGCGATACCTCGGCCGCTGGACATATGGGGGAGCAAATCCCCCTAGAGACTGGCGATGGGGGCCATATCCAATTCGGCCCACAGCCAAATACTATTCCGGAGGCCCATACGGCTCCGGAGTCAGGCAAGCAGCCTCCTTCGAAAGAAGGAGGTGCACCTATCCCGCCGGTGACCTCTGTCTATCCAGAGGTATCGGATACTCTATTGGAAGCGCTGCAAAGTGCTTCCATTATTGAGGAACACCATATCCTCATGGGTACGGTGGTTGAGAGGGTTCAGTCCGCTAAGAGCGGACTGACCAAAGCCTGCACCAGCCTTCTAACAGGCTTTGAGGTATGCGACGTAATTATGCAAAAAGAAAGTTATAGTATAGACAATAGCCCTTGAGACTCCGTCCGGTGCTCAAAAAGAAAAGCCGGACAGATGATCAAATAATTTTCGCAGGAGACTAACCATACATGTCTACGTGAATAAGTAGGCGTCATTGCTGGCTGCGACCTCCCATTCTGCCGAAGTCCCCAAACTGAAGCAGAATCTAGAGCAGGCCGAGGAAGAGCTCGACCGTGTGAAAAAACAACTAGAGGACAAGCAAGGTATGCAATGGCCTATTCAGATCTAGAAAGATATGAATTGTTTGTCACTACAAAAAAGTAAACTTCCATGATAATACGTGTTTGTCACAGTAGGTCGCGTTTTTTGTCATGCATGTACATCCATGACGATTTTATGACAGAATCAAGATAGTCATACACCGTCGTCGTAGAAGTGTTCCATGACATTACCAAAATTATCATCACGGAAGTGTCCACTTCCATGACGATAAATCGCACGTCACAGAAGTACTTTCGTCAAGGGTGACCGACACGTGGCATCCATCGTAACGGAATGCCATTAAGCTGTCGGGTCCGGTTTTGGATCCGATAACCCGTTAACAGCCCCGACCAATGGGGATTTTCCATGTGTAAAATCATCATTGGCTGGAGGAAACACGTGTCGGCTCACCGTTGGGACAGATGTCATCCACTCATTGGACCCAAGGCGCCTATGATACGTTGACACGTGGCACGGCCCAATAGAGGCCCATTCCTGTGAAAAGGCTGGCCCGTTTGACTTGGTCAAAAGGTGCCGGCCCGGCCCACGGAAAGCCTGTTAACGGCCTGTCCGCATATATCCCATTTATAGCCTGCTAACCTAGGGCCCATTACGACCTCTCCGAATTAGGCCCAGTAGCGTCATCTGGGCCGTCCAATATGATTCCAGCCCGTTTTAACTTCCGGCCCATGTGACGGTGTCCTGGACTAGGGGGTACTCACCACGTCGTCTCCCGATCAGTTGGATTGGACCGAGGACCCCCATGGCCGTATACTCATGGGACAGTTCGGACAACCCCTGTCGCATACAAGGAAGACTCCACAAGATTTGGCGCCCAAGACAAGGACTCTCCTAAACCCTAGGCCTCTGGTGTCTTATATAAACCGAGGCCAGGCTAGTCAATAGACAATCTCATATTCATTACTATCATCTCGTGGTAGATACATGTACTCTGTACCATACCCCATATGAATACAATCAAAAGTAGGACGTAGGGTTTTACCTCCATCAAGAGGGCCCGAACCTGGGTAAAATCCAGTGTCCATGTTACCATAGCTCCAAGACGCCTAGCTTAGGACCCCTACTACGAGATATGCCGGATATTGAACCGACATTGGTGCTTTCATTGAGAGCCTGCTAGGTGATCGACGCGGATCAGTGAATTATCAGGTGATATTTTTTCAGTTAAATCCATATGGAATAAAGCAATTTCTTCGTGAAGTGTTTCTACTATCTTGCTATACTGTTTACAGATCGGTTTCGGTCTCGCCGGCGGCAGTGATTTTTCCGCACGATCTAAGCCACAGTAGAGGGGCCGAGGTGTCTACAGGTTATCAAGAGATCCGCGCGGCGGCGGCGGGAGGCATGTTAGCCGAACTCCCAGCGCAGCGCATGTCCAGGCTGCTCCATTAGGGCTGAACCCGTACGTTGACAACAACTGGTGGGACCCGCTGTAAGAAAACTGTCCAACCTGTGGTATTCCATCCGGCGCTAGTACTGCCCGTACGGAACGATGCACCGGGGCCAATGAGAGTTTAGATCGCTGACAAAACACAGGGAGACCTAATCCTTTCTTTAGTATTTAATTCAGGCAGTGTTTGCTTTTCATTAATTATTTATCCTTTATGCACTTCCCACGTGCAAGTACTAATACTATTACCAGGGCTGCCACATCACGTTGAGGTGGGGGTAGAATCATCCTAAAAAAGTATTAGATATCGTGGAGATCAAGTGGTGTTGCTTCACGCAAAGCACCAAAATGTAGGGGAGAGCTCAAAGTTAATGAAAACTAGCGATGGTGCTAGTTTGTTCATCTCTAGCCTTATGAGCTCGATTTCTATTCATTCCTCCGAATAGAAACATCATGTTATATTTTTCCAGTTGCATGTATTACATAAATTTTCACACCGAATATTTTTCTGCTGGTTTGCACGATTTTTTTTTCTGTGCAGACCTTTAGCGACTGATCTAAAATTTGGTCTGTCGACGCGGCGGCCCCGTCTGGACATAAAGTCAAATGAGGAGATGATCCCCGCGCAAGCTAGCAAACTCCGGCTTGATCAGCTTCTCAGAGGCGCACACGTGGCAATGCATACATGGAACGGCGGCAACACGTCCCAAGCGACCACATGGAGATAAGGACCTCTGAACACACATCAGCACAGTACCTCAATTTTGGTCAACAAATTTTAGTAATTCGAATCGGCCCTGTCATCGCCATCAAATAGGTTTATTTTTCCTAACTATTCTGTTAGCTCGCAAAATTATTGCACACAGAATATTTTTCGTTGTTTTGCAATGCATTATTTTTGCAGGGATATTTTGTCGACACTTGTGCACGACGTCGGTCTAGCCGCCGTCTTGCCCTCACTGAGTTTGGCCGACCTGTGTCGACATCCCCCGCTCCACAATGCTGTCATGCCATCGAGCTAGCCTCAACGCTCAGGCCATATTTACCAAACCTTTTTCGCATAAATTAATTATGCACTTTTTTTATTATTTTTTGGTTTGCACTATTTTACCTGTGCAGGAAATTGACTTAGATCGGGCCGCATTATCCCCTCGGCGTGGTGTCCTCGTCGTCCACCTCCATCGACCAAATTGTGTCATCACCTTGGAGTGCTGCCCTGTGTTGGAAACCCCCATCGTCGCTCCATCACCTCGACTAGACCGGGGGCTTCACCTCTTCGGAGTGCCGAGCTCTTTGCTCGGCCACATCGGGCTTGGGGGTTGAGACCTTGTCCCGCACCAAGCTCGGACCGCGTCATCAATGCCGAACACATTAACCAGCTAAGTCGCTTTGACGCTCAAAACCTCCCACTTTTAAATTTTGTTCGGTTGACCAAGCGTTATACCTTTTTGGTAAAAAGTTGTATGTGAAAAACTTCCTTGTCCAAACTTTGTTTGTGACACACAAATTCGAATACCCCGTTTACTTGGGGGCTTCCTTTATGAAGCCTTTCCTCTTGCAAATTATTATACTTGTACGGCTTCGTTCCTTATTCGTGTATTATGCCACAATATGCACCATATTGACTTAAGCGATTTGCAAGCTGGGTTGCCTTGCTCGTGTGTTTACCCCGAAGTTCCCGATTGTTCGGCTAGGGAGTAAAAGGAGCACCTCTGCGATTGTCACAATCGGGTCATCCGAGCCGGACCTCAGACAGGGTGAAGCCGAAAGCTAGTGCTCTTACTGTTTTCAATAATGGTCGGCACACAATGGAACTCATGAGTATAAAAAATCTATTGCACAAGTCTCACAGTAATAATGAGCAACCGAAGAAAGGTATCGGTGGGGTACTATTTCCTTCGAAGATGCTTCTTACACTTCGTCGGTAATATAGCATAAGTTCCCCGAAAGCGCTTTATGCATTACAGCCTCATGGCCTGGATGCCTGGTTATCGGAAACACCGTCGATATTCTCGACAGGTGGAGTACATAACACTTTTCAGTCCTTGACCGAAGAGGGAGAAGCCGACGGTCGGTTAAGACGCGTATAAAGTTCGGGTGAACACGGATATGATACAAGTACTTCGGTACATACAATCATTATACATAAAATTCTTTTACCCAAGTCACTCGGGGGCTCTTAAATTTATGTGAGCTGTTTTATAATAAGTGTTCTTCTTCTTAGTCGTTGCAAAGTCTTTTTTCTATCACTCCTTTTTTCGACGCGAGTGTGTGGTCAATAGTCGGGGAGCCTAATTTCTCTCTCAAAGCCGCTAAAGTTTGCTAAACTGGCCTAACGAGAAGTACTCCGCCTTCGGAATAGGAGGTTGAAGCCGTAGGCTGACCCGCTTGAAGTCTTGAGATAGGGTGTGTCATGTTAAAGCACGATAGAAGCACATTTTTTTTCTAAGACCAATTTTCTGATTGGCACCTAAAAATTGATCTAGTTCGGACGTCGAGTTTTTACTAACGTTTTTGGTTTTCCAATCCTATGGCACTTTTCAACTATTTTCGTGTTTTTCGCATAAGTCTCGCAGTGCAACGTCGGACACCTTTAGAGATTCGGCAAAAACTCTTGGATATTGCTATATATGCATCAGTTTCGAATTGTGTCTTCGGTCAATACTTGGGTTGCCCGGCTCATGTGCTTGCCTCCTATGTTCCGCTTTGTTCGGCTAGGTGTGAAAAGGGAGAACCACTGCGATTGTGCTTCCAGCTCGCATGGTTAAGCACCTCAGTGGAGAAAGCCGAAAACTGACTGTCACAATAAGCGTAAATTGGTCAGCGGTCCGATGACTGTATTAAATGATGGGACGTCCGTAACTTTGGCCGAAGTGTTAACGGCTTGACCGCGGCTGTCGCCGAACACTAACCGGGGGGCTACTTGCTGGCCTCCCAACTTTAAGCTCCTATGACTAAGTGAAAGTTATAAAGCCCGCATATCTGATTGCCTCGTTTCCGCCAACATAACCGCCTTCGGGCACCGAGACGTCGGCTAAGGGTTGTTTTGTTATTACGGAAACACACCGCGTAGCATCTACAAGGGGGTAGAAGCCAACGATGGGCCACTTTCAGATTATAAACGGTCGCAACGGAAGTGAATATTTGGGTTCATTTAGACCACAGAGTTTGGAAGCTTTCCCCGAACTAAATCCTCAGTATTTTCCTCCCACATTGATCGGAGCTGAGGTTTCATGATCATGCTTAGCATGACAACCCAAAGAAAGGAACCGATAGCGGGACTATTTTCTTTGGATGATGTTTCTTATGTTAAACAATAATATAACATGTCTCTCTGCGTACCTTTGTTTATAAAACCGTATGGCCGGATTTCCTTGTTTGTCGTAAATCTTTGCCCTCATAAAGGCTTTATAAAGTAGGACAAACACTCCCCGGCTGCTGGCTGAGGAGGTTGAATCCGATGGTCGGTCAACAAGGCTTTGTACAATGCGGATCCGAGCATTAATGACGTAAAGTACTTGGATACTTGGAGTCATTACATATCATTTGTGGTTTTACTATGGATGTCGATCCTTAATTCGGCCTCCCGTGCCCGCATTAAGGCTCGGGGGCTACTGGGCTTCGGGCTTATTATTTACAAATATTAAAAGGGCACATCAATCCCCTGATCTGGTATTGCCACCCGACCAGTGTCTCGGGGGCTACTGCATTGATAATCTAATGCAGAAAATTTAAAATGCAATATAGTTTTCGAGGAGATTATTATCCTCAGGTTGGTCGGCCGCACCCAACCTGAGTCTCGAGGACTTTGCACGCCGCGTTTCTATTCCTAAGTATGCTGCCGAGCTAGGAATTAATCCTCAAGCCGATTTTGTGAATCAACCTGAGTCTCAGGGGCTACTGGGATTAGCTGTATCATGTCATCCTTCAGGTGCATCTCGGGTTTTAGACCGACACACACCTTGAGGGGTACTGGTTATACATATTAACAACAAATAAATTTGCACGCATCGGAAATAAAAGCCGCAAACAATCAACCCATGACCTAGGTGCTGATCCACCTCGAAAGCATTCCAGATATAGCTCGGATGCAAGTGCCTGGCTCCATAGAGGGCATTTTCGGCATTGAGCTCGGCTAAACTCCTGCAACTTTTTTGAACCAAGGTGATCTATGACACCTCGGATATAGTCCGGCGTTGGAGCTCGGACATAGTCCGGCGGTGGAGCTCGGATACATTCTGGCGGTGGAGCTCGGATACATTCCGACATTGGAGCTTGGAAGCGGTCCGGCGTTGGTGCTTGGCTGCAAAAGATACCTCGAATGCAGTCCGGCATTGGATCTCGGACACAAGAGGACACTGCCTCCCCAGAACATCTTCAAACCCGAGGTGTGGCATAAAAATAACAAGGCATTGATAAAGGCCGGAAACTTAAAGGGGCTCCTCGGATACCTGACGTGTAAAGTCTTCGGATTCACTTTGGCGATCCTCAAGATCGAAGATGGAAAGATTTGTTGAACCAGTTTTCAAGACCGACGACCGAAGATGAAGAACAATTCAGAAGAACCGAGGAGCATCCCCAACTTCAAGACCGGTCCAGGGGGCTACTGACGGTGTCCTGGACTAGGGGGTACTCACCACGTCGTCTCCCGATCAGTTGGATTGGGTCGAGGACCCCCATGGCCGTATACTCATGGGCCAATTCGGACAACCCCTACCGCATACAAGGAAGACTCCACAAGACTTGGCGCCCAAGACAAGGACTCTCCTAAACCCTAGGCCTCTGGTTTCTTATATAAACCGAGGCCAGGCTGGTCAATAGACAATCTCATATTCATTACTATCATCTCGTGGTAGATACATGTACTCTGTACTATACCTCATATGAATCCCGTGTCCATGTTACCATAGCTCCAAGACACCTAGATTAGGACCCCTACTACGAGATACGCCGGATATTGAACCGACACCATGTGTGGCCCATGACTTCTTTCGGCCCATATGAGGCCCTTTGTAACTCTTGGCCCATTAACGGCCCATGGTGAAACTGGCCCGTAATGAACAGTGTATCAATTTATACCCATTAACGGCCCGTTATTCCATTGGGTCGTTTCCAACCCAAGTTATCTTTTGGCCTTCTCAGGGCCCATTGATTCTTGGGCTCATTTAGAGCATTCTGTTACATACGGCCCGTTACTGTCATTTTCTGCTTGTGGGCCAAATTCAGCCCGTCATTACAGTCGGCCCGTTTGTGGACCGTTAATACGTTGGGCCGTTTTCATGTTAAAAAAACCCTTTGGGCTGTTTTCATAGAGTTATCAAATACGGCCTATTGACGGCCCGTTATGGTCCACGAATAGTACGGCCCATGATTGGCGAAATGATGATACGCCCCGTAGAAGGCCCATGGATCCTACGGCCCGTATGAGGCCCATGGATCATACAACCGTAGAAGGCCCATGTGTCGTACGGCCCGTAGAAGGCCCATGGACCCTACGGCCCGTAGAAGGACCATGGATCTAAGGCCCGTATAGAAGGCCAATGGATCCTACGGCCCAAAGAAGGCCCATGGATCATACGGCCCGCAGGAGGCCCATGGTTACAACAGTCCGTGTGTTGCCATGATTATTTTGGCCTAGTTACCAAAAATAGGCTATTTTGGCCACTATAAAAACACAGAAAAAGAACTGAAGTGACTACAAGCAAACAACTAAACAAGACAATAAGGAAATAAATAAGCAAGCAATTAACGCTAGCCTATGACCGCTATTGCACATATTACATCCATTGGGCATCAAAGTTCGCCACAAGTGCAAATATAGGGAACAAAGCAGCATATTACATACACTGGCCGTCAAAATTGGCCACCAGTGCAAATAAACGCGGCGGCAAAACAAGAGAATAACTAAAACAACTTCAGAAGAGCTCAAGAAACGTTATCCTGGGTATCCACCATGCTGGCAATAAGCTTAGCAAGCTTATTAGCTTTGTCCCGTTTGGCGCTAAAATGCTCCAACGCTTGCCGTTGCACCAGAAAGTATGCATCTGAATGCTCCAGGGACTTCCGCAGTCCTTCCGCTTCTTGTCGCAGCACAGCTGATCAATGTCTTTCAGCTTGCAGTTGAGACTCAAGAAACCGAACTGATTCAGACGGTGAGTTTGAATAGCTTAGCAAAGCGGTAGTGGCCAGTAACTCGAACACTAAACCAAGACAGGACTTTGGGGTTGTCTCGCTGTCTTCAAGATAGTCTTCCTTAGCCTTATCTCCATTACTTCCTTTACCATTGCTTTGTTGGAGACCAACAAGGATGTGTCACTATCCTGAACCTTATCTGCATTACTTCCTTTACCATTGCTTAATAAGGCACTCTTCCCCAATATTCTGTCAGCATTCTAAAAGAAGAAACAAGTAGACACATAACAAGTTTAGCATGTACTAGTATATGAAACTCATTTCGTGAACCAGTTTATTAGTAAGGTGGACAGGATTAAACTACCAAGTCTTCTATTGCCAAGTACTAGTAAATAATAAAAGCATCAAACAAACATATATCTATGTCCTATGGTCACTGCATTGTCTTGCCAAATCAAAATAGAGACACGGTTCAAATCATATCAGTTCAAGACAAAGCAGAGGTGAAAGAATACAAAGCGTGGGAAACTACACGGCACAACAAGATTTCAGATGGGTACCATGGGTCTACATGTACAACAACACTATTGGCTCTGTTGTGATGCTAGTAATGTGCATGATATGAAAGTCAACTATATACACAATTAAAATTGAAATCAACAGAGCTATTGATGAGAGCAAACCTGTTAAAGAAACACGCGTGAACATACCTGTTGTGCCATTGGATTTTCGATTGGATCCTTCAATTTAAAAATAAGTTTGTATGAGTAAATACAGTGATACAAGAGCAAAGCAATCATAGTTAAAAAAGGCACGCCTAAGCGAGCGCTTAAGCGCGCCTAGGCTCTAGGCGTTGGCAAAACGCATTGCGCATAACTACGCTTAATCTGTGCATAACTGCGCATAAGCATGCGCTTTGGTCAGTAAAGCGCAAGGCGGTGGCAAAACGCACAATTAACGTCTAGCGCTTTTTTGAACTATGATAGCAATGGAATCCTAAATTAGAAGAATTGTTCTTCAAGTTTAGGCACTTGTTCTACATGAACAGAGTACAGTAAGATGCAACAATATAATACTTAAAAATATAAAATGAGCTCATAGACCTTACCACATTCTTGGTTCAGGGCCAGTAAAGAACAAGGCGTTCCCAGTCATCGTCCAGTAAATGTGTTTCAGGAGAACGTAAGGGAATTTGTTGAGTTTCTTTGCCGATGAAGTACATTTTCTTCAGGTAATTCTGATACTACCACCAAGCATTCTTGAAGATAGCAGAGGTATTAGCACAGGTTACCTCATCCTGAGTAACCAAATCAGTCCTTTTCTATAGAGAAAAATGGGAAAATTTGCTGTATTATAACCATCATGGAGGTAGGATGTATGGGACAAGGCAAAGTAATTGCCATGAATAACATTACTTACACATAACTCCTGGACAAACAACTCCAACTGGCATTTTCCTTCATCTTCAGTATAATATTTCCAAGATGGGAAGATACACACATATGATTTAACAACGTCAAATGCGATAGATGCTAAACTACGACTAGCTGGTTGTGCTTCCTCCACAGGAATAGGCGTACTAACTGGTGGAGTTGGGGTTTGCCGTGATAGTACTGGCCCATTGGGCACTGGAGCTGCCTTACTAACTGCTCTTGTTTGGGAGCTCTGTGATGGAGATGGTGCTGTGTCAACAGGAACTGGGTTACCATCGGCTCGGGTTGGGGTTAGATTGGGTGAAGCTGGTTCTCTGTCCATCACAGTAGGGGTATAATCTGCGAGAGTTTGGGTTATGTGTGGTAGGGCTGGTTCTTGTGCATGTATAACCGAGGTGCTATCTCCACCAAGAGGTAGCATTGTTTTATTTGGAGACCGTGTTTTTAGTCCGCTAGATACTGGCATCACCCGCTCCAATTCAAATGGCTGATAAACAGGAAACATAGTTGAATGTACAAACATTGTATGAGAGATGTATGCAATAGATAGTGTGGAAAAAGAGGGCATGAAATGGTTGACATGTATATTGTTTAACTAAAATGGATAGCATGACATAATTTCACATATATGATGTCTATCTAAACCGGATAGCATAGCATAACATAATTCAAAGATATGATGAATAACTAAACAGGATCGCATGACATAATTCACCTACATGTTATCTAAGTAATCAGGATCGCATCATTTAATTCACATATGTGATTTATATGCTAAATAGAGGGCATTCGATATGATGTCTGAACTAAGAACATGGTGTTGAATATTGTGTATATGATGTCTAAACTATGCAATGCAAGACACCAAATGCATGATATGAGGAGTATAACCGTGCCAAGTTAGAGCATACACCTCGGTGGGGGAATAGGACTGGTCATCTGTTCATGAATCCATCTCTAAGGATCTATCGGGACCCAACAAGAGATCTGCTTCGACAGGTAGCACTGTCTGCTCTGAAGGCCTTGTTTTCACTCCAGATTTTTCAAACTCCCACCCAAATGGCTGATTCACAGGAAGAGTAGTTTAATGTACAAACATTGTCGACAAATGGAGATGTAATGAAGAAAAGGATGGGCAAGATATCATTCAAATATACGATGCCTGGTTAAACAGGATAGCATTGCACATTTCACATATATTATGGCTGGCTAAAAGACATGAGACTGCATAATTCCCATATATGATATAGAAACTAAACAAGTGGCATTACAGAACATATCTAAACTAAGCAGATGACATATATGATGTCAAAAGTAGGCATTGCAAGGCAACATATGCATGATATGACTAAAATCATCATGCCAAAGTAGAGCAAACACCTTGGGGGGGGGGGGGGTAAATAGGAGTGGTCAGCGGCGTAAGAATCCGCCTCAGAATAGATATCTTCCTCTCGATTACAATCTGGAGAGGGGTGGGGAGGGTTTGCCATTGAACCCACCATGGAGCGATGTCTGCATGACATTGTATTGCCGCGCAAAACTCTCTCTTTTTCTCTACATGTTCAGCATGACTGTGTACAATATCTAACATGCATACGAAAAAATATGGTGAGATTATGTAAGGAGAGCATGCACAAATTTAGAGTGATGGTAACAACCAGTGGATGGATCCAAAAATAATGATAGCAGGCTGATGATTGCTTTAATTTAATAAAAAGGCAGATGATGATTGATTTACTATTTGTTTCCCACCCAAGATGAACAACATAGGCATACCCTAGGTGAACCAGATATTAGACATACATACTATTCATTGCTGCCTCAATATGTGCCCCACAACTAATTTAGAACTCAAGTTTGAACATTAATTTGGACCTGACTTGGTGTCCAAGAGGTGAACAGGACGATAAAGTAGCAGGTAATTTTAAGCAATGCATAACATAAGCAGAAACAAAAGAGTGCAACCTCTCTTGTGGACCCGTGTACTCCTCGTGTTCATCTGCCGAGTCGATGATGGTGATGCTGCTATGCGGTGGGTGCCATGTAGGGAAGGAGATTTGAGGCGGCGAAAGACAACAGAGTCGTGATGTCTGGTTTGGTGGATGCTTCATCGATGGAGCAGCTCGGGTGAGGTGGACGACGTCAAGGGCAGGAGCAGGACAAACCACACAAAGTTCCCTTCGACACCTACCAGAATCAAGTAATTCTGTAAGGGCTCATTTGGCTTGCATGATTCTAAAACGCAGGGATAGGAAAAACACCGGAATAGGATAGGAATGCACATGGTAAACAGAGCATTTGTAAACACAGGATTTTTGTCAACTTGGGTGTTTGGTTTACAGGAATTGGAAGAGCAGAGGAATGCAAAGAAACATGGCCAAAATAAAGTAAAACCATATGAAAGCGTGTACCGTTAGAATGTTATTCTGCCACTAATGCACTTGGTCTTGTTTTCATGCATAGGATTTTGAAAAATAGGTCCAGGTGGATGTTTTGCTTCATTCCTTTCAACAAAATGCATGAATAATTGAATAGTAGAGTGCCATTGGAAAATTTCCTATTGCTATGTTTTTCCGTTGAACCAAAATAGCCCTAATGGATCGACATGAATGTATAGTAATAAGTGATGCAACAAGTGTACAACCTCTTTGCCGTAGCCGTGTAGACCTCAGCATCATTGGGTTGGTCGCTGAAGCAGTTGAGGCAGAGGTGGTTGTCAGAGGTGTGGAGGAAGATCTGAGGAATCAAGACAGCGTCCGTGGCATTGCTCACATTGTGATGGATCGTTACGTCATTGGAGTAGCTCCGGTGAGCAGAAGACGCCAAGGCTGAAGCAAAGACAAGACAAACATCGTCAATGTCAAGTGGGATTCTAATAGCATCTCCAATAGATGATGTAAAATAGATGTAAAATTTACATGACCAAAAACCACTGACTACAACAGATGAGGTAAACATCATTGACTCGAACTTAACTGTCGAAACTGAAATTTACTGTGGAATCTGAATGCTACTATCGAAACTGAACGCAATGGTAGCAGAGAGGCACTTGACATGTAGTTTAGGGAGGGCCTGCAATTCATCTTCAACCTGCACCCCACTGAGCAGCCAGCCACCACCGGCCGAATCGCTGGCCCCAGCACTGCCTCGCCGCCCCGAAACAACTCCCCACCGCAACCCCGGCCGGCCCTCTAGGGCCCCCGCCCCCCACCCTGAACCCTAAGATAGATAGTGGGGTACCTCTCCGGCGAGCCCCCCAACCCCTGAAAATCGACTGACCCAAAGTCGATTCAGTCGACTGAAGTGTGGCTAAATCGGAGCAGAGCAGCAGCACGAGCGAGGACGTCGAGCTGTTGCGGTGGATGACGTCATCGGGGAAGAGGCTCCGGCTGGGCAGCGATGAGGTGGCCAACGGAGGAGGGTGGGGTTTCGCGGCTGGAGCGGAGAGGTTATGGCGGACTAGGATTTTGAATGGCGAAAAGTGGGCGATGGGAGGGGGTGAACAATGACTTAGGGATGCGCTTGTCCAAAATGTAGGGTGTGTTACAAAAGTACCCCCTGAGGGAGTCCTGGATTAGGGGGTATCCGGACAGCCGGACTGTGTACAACGTCTGGACTATTGGAGCGTGAAGATACAAGACTCAAGACTTCGGCCCGTGTCCGGATGGGACTCTCTTTGCGTGGAAGGCAAGCTTGGCGATCCGGATATTATATTTCCTTCCTTGTAACCGACTCCATGTAAACCATAGCCCTCTCCGGTGTCTATATAAACCGGAGAGGTTGGTCCTTAGAAGGCCGATCACAAGTACAATCATACCATCATAGGCTAGCTCTTAGGGTTTAGCCTCTACGATCTCGTGGTAGATCTACTCTTGTACTACCCATATCATCAATATTAATCAAGCAAGAAGTAGGGTTTTACCTCCATCGAGAGGGCCCGAACCTGGGAAAACATCTGTGTCCCTTGCTTCCTATTACCATCAGCCTTGCCACACAGATCGGGACCACCTACCCGAGATTCGCCGGTTTTGACACCGACATTGGTGCTTTCACTGAGAGTTCTTCTGTGTCGTCGCCGCAAGGATCAATGGATCGTCTTGTCATCAAAGATGACATTACCTTGGAGGGAGCTCTGGTTCTAGGCCAGACGCTCCGGATCGGCGGCTTTATCATGGCCGCCCCATCGGCGGTAGCGCCGACGATGGCCTCTCAGGTCATCAATCATAACCTTCGCGTCAGTACGGAACTTGCCGAACAGATGGATCCAATGGAGCTCCCCTCCCTTAATGAACTCTTGGATCGCATCGCTGCTCTGGGAGTCGCTACGAACTATGACCGGATTGGGCTTAAACCCGACCAAAGGGACATCAGATCCCCGCCGGCCACCCATGAGATAGTGATAGTGGTGGAACCACACGCGGATTGTCCCTCAACTTTGAGGACGAATTATGTTCGGATCACCGAACCCCTTGAGCCGAAAACCTGCTCAAAGGAAAACACGACCTAGGTCCCGGACTTAGAATCGGGCATTGGGCCGAATAAATTGGGCCGCACTCCGGATTCTGAGCTGCGCCCTTGGGCGTTAGATCGGATCAAAATCCGGATTCTGCTAACAACACCTACCTGGACTTAAACTGTCTCTCCCGCATCAAGCAAGAGCCCTAGGAAACCGTACATCACTACTAGGCCAGATTCCTCCTTGCGCTTATCAAGGTCCAGGACTGCCGCGTGGAGAACATGGTCACACTCTTCTGCAAAAACTGCACGGACGAAGGAATCCTCAATGCTATAAACCGCCGCGACATAGTCCGCTTCACGGACTTGGCAATCATGGTAAAGAAGTACTGTGCGATGGAGAGCGCTTGGAAAACCCAGACGGAATCTTGGGATAGTACCGCTCTCACCAAGACCTTTGTCTGAACTAAACGGGAAAACTCTCGTAGGTCGTCCGATCCAATCCCCAAAAAACCAAAGCCCACCCCAGGGCGGGGATCCGTATTGGAAGATGTGGGGGTCCCGACTCATAAGTCGTGATCACCGAATACGCGATCCCAGAGATCAATGCTCACTGAACACACAGAGGCTGAATAACAAGAGTCTTACATCCATACATACCGTCTTACACAAATTATGACCATTATGGTCAAGTCTTACATAGATAAAGCCACAAGGGCTGAGTACCAAATAAACTTAAGCAGCGGAAATCTTCGTTGATAAGTAGAACCCATGCCATGTGCCTTAACCCTACAGGCATTGTGACTGGGAAGCGTCCTAGTTCGCGTGTCCGTCACCAAAGAGTTCTTCCTCGAACTCCTGTTCTTCCATGCCTGGTCAATTAAATAACCAGTGGCAAGCCAATGAGTAATTTGAATGTACTCGCAAGCAACCCATGATTTGGTTCAAGAAACAATGCAACTGTACAACAAGTAAGCAACCTAGCTTCAAGCTAGTTGAGATGTCCCTTCAACTTGTGAGATATGCATCAATGAACATGGGTAACCTTAAGAACAGGTTACAGATATCAACATAAATAGAATTTGAATCAATGCCATGTCCTTCAACATGTCAAGTCACCACCTTGAAACAAATAGTTCTCTTCCACACACACACACATGCACCGAGGTTGTAAATTTTCTGGACATAGTTTAAGTAGCACCTCCCAACTGTCCATGACCGTGGACACGGCTATTCGAATAGTTTGACACTCTGCAGAGGTTGCGCACTTTATCCACAAGATCCGGGAAGCTTTCGTGTCATCCACGATCCTGCAGATTACCTCAAGTACTGGGAAGCACCCGATCATTACCTTTCCCTAGACGACACTAACATAGGGTCCACTCGTTGATACACGGCCCTCGTGTATAAGAAAAAGATCGTGGGACTCTGCCCTTTTCACATTATTATGCATACACGAAGGGACCAACGGTGTGTCCGATGCCCTGTGAAAACAGTCATGGCCGCCTATCCAAGCACGACCCCGTCCCGAGAGTGACCTCAAGTCACCCCCGTTACTAGTAATGTGGGCACCATGCTAGTATCAGCCTAAGTAATCAATAATGCCCCATCCCATAAAGGGGTAGAGTGGTTGTACATGTTTGGTTGGGACGACAATCACACATAAATCTAATCCATCATTTTGCACACACACACTCCAAAAGCTCTCTTCGGTACACCACTTCTTCCTCAAGTGGTGACCTTAGTTCAACATATCCCAAGGGCATTAGGGGCACCCGATGGGGTTTTCAAAAGATTGTAACCACGGAGAGTTCATGGTACACATGCATCATTAGGCATCAACTAGTTTCTTGACATGCAATTATGAACAAGGTAAGGTCATGAGTAGGGGTATGCAGCATGGGTGGTTCACCACAAGTTTACCACCGTCATATTTCATCATCATGCAATCGGAAAAAGGGTACCGATGAACAAAAGGGGTCTCATGGTCTAAGGGCTGCTTGCCTTGATTGGCTTGTTCTTCGAGGTCTTCAAATCCTTCTCCTCCTCCTTCTTCAGCTACTTCGTCAAATATGGGATCTAAACGTCGCAAGAAAATAACGGAAAAATAAGACAATAATAAAAACAGAAAAGTCAAAGTGCTCAGAAAAATGTCAACTTATTTTTGTAAAATACTAGGAGGAAAACTAGGAAGGGGAAAATTCTTAGTTTTGGATTTGGAGTGGCATAACAGGAGGAATGGATTTACAAAGGTATATTTAAATGCTTAAAATCACATTTAAATATTCACAGTGAAGAAAAGGTTGTTGGATTTGAATGAAAGTTGCACCATTAAATAGGTGGGATTTTTACAAGAATTTAGGAACTGGAATTATTTCATTTGGATTAACATTTAGTCCAGAGGAATTTTTGTAAGTTTGATAGAAAAGAAAAAGGAAAAATGGCACTGTGCCACTGGGCCAGAAAAGCCACATTGCAGCAGGCCCAGGGGGAAATCAGCCCGCGCGAGTCCGCCACATCGAAGGCGTAAAGGCGAAGTACGCCTTCAGCCGACGGCGAACTGGCGCGCGCGTGCGTTTTAAAACCTGACGGGTGGATCCCACCCGTCAGGGTGTGAGGCTGCCGGGCAGGGCCCACAACCGTCGTCGTCTACCTCCGTCCAGAGGCAACGACGAGCTTGCCGGCGGTGATACAGGGCACGGGGGGGGGGGTGCGTGGGTGGTACCGTTGGACTCGGGGGGATGTCGCCGTTCGGGTGGTGGTGGAGATGGTCGCCGGAGTAGCCTGATTCACCGGCGACGAGGTCACGCGGCGGAGGTGCTTCGGGCGTCGATGGTTCCGGCCGTTCCTGGCTGCAAAAAGAGCGGGGAAGAGAGCGCAAAGGGTCAGCGACGCCTTGCGGTTCCAGATCGAGAGAGAACAGGGGCGGAGGAGGCCTGTACCACGTGGACGTCGACGACCCGAGGCGGCGGAGCTCGAGCTCGATCTCGAGCTCAGGCCTCTTTGGGGTTGAATGGATGGGTCGGTAGGTAGATTAGGGGTGTAGGGGAGCGACAGGGAGCGAGAGAGAGGCTCGGGTTCGCCTTTTATAGGCTGGCCGAGGTCCACCGTTGGCGCGGCCTACGGGTTCCCGCGAGATCGGCTCGGGTGGCCATTAGAGAGGGAATGGAGGGCTCGGGGGTGTTTGTGGGAGTGGTGTAGGGTGCCAGTGTAACATCCCAAATTTCCTATTTGGAATGTTTTACAATTATAGCTAAGCATCTATGCATTCTGTTTGAATTTGAGTGGCATTTGAAGTTTCTGAAGTTTTTGAGTTTTTGGAATTTGAATTCAAACTTTGGCAAGTGGAAATCATTTCAAAAATTATGCCTGATAAATACTTGAGAGAAAGTATGAGAGGAGTAAACATGACACTCCAAAAATATCAGAGGAAAACATTGCCAAAAGTTTGAAATTCAAATTTGAGTTTTATTTGAATTTTGGAAAAAATGATTTTTTATAAACTTTGGATTTTGCCCCTGGTAAAATGTCCAAATGATAGGGAATATTCCCCTGATCATTTTGCTATATATATGTCCTATATAAAATAGTTATAGTTTATATATTATCTCTGTTTTTGTTTTTCAAAAAAAAATAAAAATTAGAAAAAGGGAAAACCCTCAGCGCCACCAAAGCATCGCCCAGCCAGCCGAGGCAACCCGCAGCCACGCAGCCCAGTGCCCACCGGGCCGACCGCCCAATGAGCCAGCCCGCAACCCCTCGCCTCGAAATTTATCCGGTTCGGTCGACCGACCAACCCCCGCCTCATTGTCGCCGACAGGTGGACCCCCACCCGTCTCCTTCCTCGCTCACGCCACTCGCCCATCGCCGCCGCCGGATCCCGGCGATCCGGGATCCGCCATGATTCGCCGGCTTGCCCTCGCCCAAGCCGTGCACCCCCCATAAGTACCCCCTCCCCACACCCCGTTTCCCCCTCGTCCACTCACCGGACCCCTCTCTCCCTCCGCACGCGCTCGCCAGAGCCCGAGCACGCCACCGCCGCCATTTGCCTCACCCCGACTCACCCCGGCCACCCCGATCTCGCCGGACTCCACCAGACGCACCCCCTCGTCGCGCCGCACCCGCCGGAGCACTCCGCCGACGCCCCCGACCACCGGAGACGCCGACGCACTCGCCGCCCGAGCCGCCGCCGCCGTCGATCTCCGGTAACTCGCCGGACTTCACCCCCGCGTCCGATCTCGTTTCTACGGTGTAGATTAGAACCCCCGAAGGGGTATGGTTCTTATTAGTGAACCGGGTTTTATTCCGGTTCGTTGCGGTTTATTTTTAGTTAGGTTTTATTTATTTAGATCGGCCCGATTCGTTTAAACCCTAGGGCCCGTTTAGTTATATTACGCACAGGGCGTTAGTTAGGCCCAGTTAGCCCGTTTTTCTTTTATTTTCGTTTTCTGTTTTAACAGAATAGTTTCAGATTTGAAAAATTCAGATCTTTTATTCTACTTAATATTTTTAAGTGATTCTTTTTTTGTTGGTTTGCAAATTTCTTATAGTTTCTATAGAAAATATAATTAGCTATGTTAAAATTATTTAAAATTGCTTTATTTTAGATTTAGTCAGAATAGTAAATCTGCTATAAAATGAGTTAGGAAAATTATTTTTGGGTGATTCTTTGTCCCAACTTTGTTTTGACATTGCCTAACCGTAGGAATTTATTTGGGCATTTTAGGATTTATAAAAAAATAGTTTTAATCAGAATCATGCTATTCTTAATTAATTAACTAGCTACTGTTTTCCTATTATTTTAATTAGTAAATAAATTTATTTTTCACATGTGATTGATTATTCTAGGATAGTTTCTGTAACTTTATAGCATGAACTTTTATTTATAATGAATAAAACTTTTATTTTATTTTTCTTAATAGAATTTGAATTAGGCCTAATAGGAGTTTTATAATAGATTTTAAAGTGATTCTTTTTGCTCCTAGTTGCTTAATGCATTCTTTTCTGTTAAGTTAACATAAACCCATGGTTAGGTTATGTTGAGAAATTTTTTTGTTATGTAAAACTATTTTAGTTGTTGCTTGAAGTAGGAAAACTTTGAGTTGGATTTCTTCGAGTTTTCCTTTGGGTTTTGATTCGTTTGTTTTGGTGTGTTATGTTACTATGCTGTTATGTAAGTGATAATATGCTATATGCTTATTGTGATTATTGTTTGCCTCGGTAGAATTTCCGGAGTGAAGCTTGCTACTACGAGTCCTTAGCTTACGAAGATCGTCAGCAAGGCAAGTCATTGATCATATTTTCAATACCTATGATTTTTATTGCATTAGAATTATACCTCCCCACCATGCATGCAGTAGGTGAAATTTTGAAGTTATGTTCTTGAGTAGTATCATGTGGTAGGATGAACCAATTCCCCTTTGTTACCATGACTCGGAACGAAGTAGTTTACTTTTGCTATGCTCGTAGACGGGATTGGTTGAGTGAATTCATAAGCAAGATGTGAGAGTCAAGATGATGACAACCCCATGAACTTCAATGATCAAGATGGACTTCGAAATTCACTACTGGGTGGAGGACGGTTGTGGGCACCTGGAGAACCCGGTGGTTGGCGGGATGCATGGAGAAGTGCCATGACATCTTGCGGAAAGCTTCACCCAGCCACGAAGAGACGGATGGATGCCCCATTGACCGGAAGCTTACTCATGCAGCCGCAAGCCATTATGGGCTTTGGCTGGGTCAACCCTAGTAGTGACGCTGGCTGGGCCGGTACTACGAGATGTAGAAGAACGGTAGGATTGGATGGGTACGGCGGTGGCGTAAGAACTCTTCTAAGACCTGTTTCATTCATCCGTCTTCAAACACCATGAAGTGCGAAGACTTAAAAGGAGGGAATGATTCTTGCGGGTAAAGTGCGCAAACCTCTGCAGAGTTAAAGAATCTAATCGATTAGCCGTGTCCCCGGTTACGGACAATTTGAGCCTCTGGAACTTGGAAGTATTCAGAAATCTCAACATTGTAATTAATAAATTAATTGAGGGGTTATGACTTAATAATTTGGGAATGAGATATTGGTTGGCGGAACCATCTCAATAACTACCAACAATTTTGTAGTATTTGCAAGCAAGTCCACTGTAGTAGGGAAAAACTGGCTTTTTCGCAAAATGATGAAACTTAGAGCCCCATGACCAAAATGCATATAGTGTTAGTAATTTTATTATTGTTATTCTCTCTTCATGACTTGCCGGCATATTCAAAATGTCTTTGACCTACACGGCTGCAACGTCTTATGTTGCAGAGGAGTATTCCGATCAGGAGTGAGGCTACGATCCGCGCTTGGCGATTGCCCTTTGGAGTCGGATGGACTCGCTATTCTTCTATGCTTCCGTAGCTTTACTTATTTTATTTCTCACGAGTTGGCCTTTGGCCGAATTTATTCTATTGTAATAAAGACTCTATATGAGAATCGTGTAATAAATTCAGGTGTGATTGAACTTTGATTATTTCATCGATGTACTGTGAGTACCAGCATGATCTTGGGATGGTACAAACATAGAGACTTGACCGATTTGGGTCGGGTCGCTACAGAGATGGTATCAGAGCACACGCTGACCGTAGGACGTAACCCCTAGGATCGGAAAGCCATAGGAAGAGGCTATTTACTTTATATCCTTATCATTCCATAATTCTCCCCTGTTCATTTCTAACTTCTCTCCGATTTTCAACATTCTAGATGGCCGTCGAGTTCACCCCAGTTTTGCTACCAGAGTTTTACCAGCCAGATGAGACGATGCCCTTCGGCAGGAAGCTGGTCCAGATGGTGAAGAAGCTGAAGATTGCTCTACCCTCGATCACCGGGAAGCCAACCAATGCACTTCCGACGGATACCCGCTACAGGATTGAAGTGCATATTCCAGGGAGAACCTTCGGAGGACATACAGAGCCTATTGACTTTGAGTTTACCGACTTCAACTGGATCCTCGGAAGGGACATGGCGATCTATCGTGCACTTGGACATCTCCGAGAAGAGTACAGGGCCGAGCTCGATCCATCAGACCTCGCCATGGTTTCTCGCAGAGCAAGGAATGGAGATATCATCCGTACCGTAGAGGACGACTCCATTCTCTCTTATGTCCAGGACTTGGAGTGTCTCCTCAGGAAACGGGAGATTCAGACTCGCCGTAACTCGAAGGTACACAGGAGGCTGTTGTTCCGTGAACTGGAACTGGAGGAGAAGGCACACGCGGACTTCCTTGGCCATGAGGAAGAAATCGCGGACTTCATGGAGAGAGTCGACGACCTGAAGATGAAGCTTGCCGCAATAGAGGAAAAGATGGACTTGGGAGAGGACCTTTTTCCGAGTGGAGATGACGGACCTCTCGTGAGCAATGATCAGGATTATGAAGGGAGTTCCACTGGAGGAAGCCGCAAGAGGAGGCGCCGCAACAGAGGACACCACACCGGAGGACATCGCACCAGAGGACACAAGGATTATTGATGAAGACATTTAGTTGACCACCATGTTATTTTACTTTTTCGTCGATCAGTTAGACCGTTATTTTCGATTAGTCGTGAGCTTTTGTAATCGAGATTGAACCATGTTTGAGTGGATTGAATAAATGATTGGTGTGTTTATGTTTGTGCATTCATATGGGTAGTGATATTTCTCATTAGACCATTGTTCTATTCTAATCTTCTCATCCACTCCAAAACACCAGATGCCTCCGAGACGTGACACCGGCTTTCCACCGGAGCTCACCCAGCTACTCCAGCAGCAGAATGCCCTCATGCAGATACTCATCCAAAATCAGAACAACAACAACAACAATCCACCGCCACCACCCCCTGTTGACAACTTGACTCGATTCCTAAGGCTGAATCCGCCAGTGTTCTCTAGCAAAGACCGAGCCGATTGTGGCCGATGATTGGCTCCGCAAGGTCGGAAGAGAGTTAGTCACCGTTGGATGCACCAGATGCGAGAGAAGGTGCGCTTTGTCGACATCAACTTGATGGACCTGCAACTTCTTGGTGGGAGAACTACACCACCACTTATCCCATCGGCACCATCACATGGGATCGGTTCCCAGCAGCCTTCCGCACCGCTCATGTTTCAGCCGGAGCCATGAGTCTGAAGAAGCGTGAGCTCCGCAACTTACGCCAGGGAACCGTCTTGGTGCAGTACGTGGATGAGTTCAGCAAGTTAGCTCGCTATGCCCCGGATGATGTGGCCACAGATGCCGCAAAGCAGGAGAAGTTTCTCGAGGGACTCAATGATGAACTGGGCATGCAGCTTATGGTGACTACTTTCACCAACTACCAGGAGCTGGTAGACAAGGCCACCATACTTGAAGGCAAGCAGCAGCAGATTGATAGCCGCAAGCGGAAGTACAGCCAGGGGAAGCACAACTCAGGAGCTCAGCAGAAGCCCTGCTATGCCCCATACTCGGGAGGGCATACCCATCACAACCATGGAGGACATAACCATGGAGGAAATGGGAACAATCGCAACCAGGACAACAAGTCGTGCAATGGCAATGGAAACGGTAATGGGAACCAACATCGTTTCTGCCCATTCAAGGATCTCGAGTCACATCACTGTTTCAAGTGCCGTAAAACAGGCACTATGCCACCGATCGCCCGGAGGCCAAGCAGAGGAATGGAAACGGCAATGGAAGCTCAGCGAAGAAGCCCAACCCTTTCCCTCGTGCTCAGTGGAACCACATTGACGTGGAGGACGCCTATGATCAGCCGCATAATCGTGGTTGGTAAGTTTTATTGAATTCACGTTCAAGATTGGTACTCTTTGATTACGGTGCAACGCATTCTTTCATATCAAGGGTAGTTGTGGAAAAGTACGGGTTGCCCACTAAAACCCTTAGAAGCCCCCTTCACGCCGGGCCGAGGAGGAGAAATGATGGCGAGCTTAGGCTGTCATGCAACCCTCAACATCGGGAACCATAAATTTCCGCAGACCTCATAGTATTGGAAACCCGGACCTTGGATGTAATCCTAGGCATGGATTGGTTGACGAAGTTTGAAGGAAACATAGATCGTGCTCAGAAGTCTATTCTCGCTCACCACCCCGGAGCGTAAGAGGATCAAGTATGTATCCGCACATAGCCGATGAAGAATCAGTGCATTCCCTCACGGAGTTGTTCAGAGGAAGTGCCAGAGTGCAAGATTTTCCCGATGTGTTTCCTGAGGAATTACCAGGAATGACTCCGGACAGGTACATTGAATTTCTGATTGAGTTATTGCCCGGCACAGCCCCAATATCCAAGAGACCTTATCGGATGCCACCGAACGATTTGAAGGAGATCAAGAACCAGATTTATGAGCTATTGGAGAAGGGATATATTCGGCCAAGCTCATCACCTTGGGGAGCCCCAGTTCTTTTGGTAGAGAAGAAGGATGGAACCTTGAGGATGGTTGTGGATTATTGATCGTTGAACGAAGTGACCATCAAGAACAAGTACCCTCTGCCGATGATTAATGATCTGTTTGATCAGCTAGTTGGAGCCAAGGTATTCTCCAAGATCGATCTTCGATCAGGGTATCATCAGTTGAAGATCCGTGAAAAGGATATACCCAAAACAACATTCACTACTGTGTATGGTTTATATGAGTATACCGTCATGTCATTTGGATTGACTAATGCTCCCGTGCATACTTCATGAATTTGATGAACAAGGTATTTATGGAATATCTGGACAAATTTGTCGTGGTGTTCATCGATGATATACTGATTTTCTCCAAGAGCGAGGAAGAGCATAAGGAACATTTGCGTCTAGTTCGAGAAACTTCGAGAACATCGCTTGTATGCCAAGTTCAAGAATGTGAATTTTGGTGAAGGAAGTCGGATTCCTCGGACATGTTATTTCAGGAGAAGGGATAGCAGTTGACCCCGCCAAGGTTGAATCACCACCGATTGGCGGCCACCCACCTCACCAAGGAGATCCGCAGTTTTCTCGGACTCGCAGGATATTATCGGAGGTTCATTGAGAACTTCTCGAAGATTGCCAAGCCCATGACTGAGCTGTTGAAGAAGGAAGCCAAGTACATTTGGACCGAGGATTGTGAAGCCAGTTTTCAGGAATTGAAGAAACGTTTGGTTACAGCCCCAGTGCTGATTTTGCCGGATATACACAAGGACTACCAGGTATATTGTGACGCTTCTCGTCGTGGACTCGGAGGAGTACTCATGCAGAAGGAAAAGTTGTAGCTTATACCTCCGCATAGCTACGACCTCATGAGATGAATTATGCCACACATGATTTGGAGTTAGCAGCCGTAGTGCATGCACTCAAGACTGGAGACAGTTCCTCATCGGAAACCGTTGTGATGTTTACACAGATCACAAGAGCTTGAAGTATATTTTCACGCAGAAAGAGTTGAACCTCAGGCAGAGGAGATGGCTAGAGTTAATCAAGGACTATGACATGAGATTGCATTATCACCCAGGTAAAGCTAATGTTGTAGCAGATGCTTTGAGCCGTAAGAGTTATGTGAATACTCTTACAGCAGGAGGATTACCCCAGGAGTTAGTCGATGACCTCAGAGATCTCCGACTGGAGATAGTTCCGAGAGGGTATGTTGCAACTCTGGAGGTTCAGTCCACTTTGGCCGAAAGGATTCGTGAAGCCCAGAAATCAGACAAGGAAATTGATGAGATAAAGCAAAAGATGAATGAAGGAAAAGCCAAAGGGTTCCGTAAGGATGAATACGGAGCTATATGGTTCGAGGATCGTATTTATGTACCCAATGATCCCGAACTCAGGAAGCTAATTCTTCAGGAGGCTCATGATTCACCGTACTCGATTCACCCCGGTAACACCAAGATGTATCTGGATTTGAAGGAAAGTTTCGTGGATGTATGAAGAAGGATATTGCCGAGTACATAGCAAGATGCGATGTTTGTCAATGAGTAAAGGCGTAACATCGAAGCCAGCAGGTTACTTCAACCTTTGCCGATTCCCGATTGGAAATGGGAAAAACTTGGAATGGACTTTATCACAGGATTACCCGTAACCCGTTCAGGTTATGATTCTATCCGGGTAGTGGTTGATCGTTTGACCAAGGTAGCTCACTTCATTCCCGTGAAGACTACCTATACCAAAGGCTAAGTTGGCCAAGATATACATGACCAGGATCGTATGTCTCGCATGGAGTTCCTGTGAGTATCGTGTCGATAGAGGAACACAATTTACCTCAAAGTTTTGGAATCAGTTGCATGAAACTTTGGGTACGAGGCTGGAGTTTAGTACGCTTTTCATCCGCATGACAGATGGATGCACCGAGAGAGTCAACCAGATTACGGAGGACATGTTGAGAGCTTGTGTGCTAGACTATGGGTCTAGCTGGGATGATAATTTGCCATACGCAGAGTTCTCATACAACAACAGTTATCAATCCAGTCTGAAGATGGCCCCTTTCGAAGCTCTATACGGAAGGAGGTGCAGAACACCATTGTTGTGGGATGGTGTTGGAGATCGATCACTTTTCGGTTCCGATCTTATCGTAGATTCCAAGAGAAAGTCAAGCTGATTCGAGATAGGCTCAAGATAGCACAGTCGAGACAGAAGAGTTATGCCGACAGTAAACGCAAGGAAGTAACTTACGAAGCGGGAGACCGAGCATATCTTCGTGTGTCTCCACTTTGTGGAATCAAGAGGTTTGGTGTCAAAGGAAAGTTAGCACCCCGATTCATTGGCCCGTACAAAATCCTCGAACGTCGTGGGGAAGTTGCTTACAAGTTGGAATTGCCGGAAGGATTGTCCGGAGTTCGTGATGTCTTCCATGTTTCTCAGCTGAAGAAGTGTCATGCCGACATGGCCGATATTCCGTTGAGAGACACAAAGGCCCCTAGAGGCCATACAGCCTTGACAAAGGATCCTGACTTATAAGGAGAAACCTGTCCGAATTCTCGAGACTATGATGAGTCACCCGCAGCAAGGTCATCAAGTTTTGTAAGGTGCTGTGGAGTCATCACTCCGAGGAAGAAGCCACCTGGGAGCGAGAAGAAGACCTTCTTCGAGACCACCCGCACCTATTTGCTAGCCAACCCAAATCTCGAGGGCGAGATTCATCTTAAGGTGGGTAGGTTTGTAACAACCCAAATTTCCTATTTGGAATGTTTTACAATTATAGCTAAGCATCTATGCATTCTGTTTGAATTTGAGTGGCATTTGAAGTTTCTGAAGTTTTTGAGTTTTTGGAATTTGAATTCAAACTTTGGCAAGTGGAAATCATTTCAAAAATTATGCCTGATAAATACTTGAGAGAAAGTATGAGAGGAGTAAACATGACACTCCAAAAATATCAGAGGAAAACATTGCCAAAAGTTTGAAATTCAAATTTGAGTTTTATTTGAAATTTTGGAAAAAATGATTTTTTATAAACTTTGGATTTTGCCCCTGGTAAAATGTCCAAATGATAGGGAATATTCCCCTGATCATTTTGGTATATATATGTCCTATATAAAATAGTTATAGTTTATATATTATCTCTGTTTTTGTTTTTCAAAAAAAAATGAAAATTAGAAAAAGGGAAAACCCTCAGGCGCCAGCCAGGCCACTGGCCCAGCCAGCGCCGAGGCAACCCGCAGCGCCAGGCAGCCCAAATTGCCCACCAATGCCGATCGCCCAGTGAGCCAGCCCGCAACCCCCTCGCCTGAATTTATCCGGTTCGGTCGACCGATCAACCCCCGCCTCCCCGTCGCCGGCAGGTGGACCCCACCCGTCTCCTTCCCTCGCCACGCCACTCGCCTGCTGGCCACGGATCCCGGCGATCCAGATCCGCCATGATTCGCCACGGCTTGCCCTCGCCCAAGCCGTGCACCCCCCTTTAAGTACCCCTCCCGCACCCGTTTCCCCCTCGCCTCACCGACCCCTCTCTCCTCCGCCGCCTTTCGGAGCCCGAGCACGCCACCGCCGCCATTTGCCTCACCCCGACTCACCCTGCCACCCGATCTCGGGACTCCACCAGACGCATCCCTCGTCGCCAAGACTCACGGGAGCACTCCGACGCCCCCGACCACCGGAGACGCCGACGCACTCGCCGCCCGAGCCGCCGCTGCCGTCGATCTCCGGTAACTCGCCGGACTTCACCCCCGCCGTCCGATCTCATTTCTACGGTGTAGATTAGAACCCCCGAAGGGGTATGGTTCTTATTAGTGAACCGGGTTTTATTCCGGTTCGTTGCGGTTTATTTTTAGTTAGGTTTTATTTATTTAGATCGGCCCGATTCGTTTAAACCCTAGGGCCCGTTTAGTTATATTACGCACAGGGCGTTAGTTAGGCCCAGTTAGCCCGTTTTTCTTTTATTTTCGTTTTCTGTTTTAACAGAATAGTTTCATATTTGAAAAATTCATATCTTTTATTCTACTTAATATTTTTAAGTGATTCTTTTTTTGTTGGTTTGCAAATTTCTTATAGTTTCTGTAGAAAATATAATTAGCTATGTTAAAATTATTTAAAATTGCTTTATTTTAGATTTAGTCAGAATAGTAAATCTGCTATAAAATGAGTTAGGAAAATTATTTTGGGTGATTCTTTTTGTCCCAACTTTGTTTTGACATTGCCTAACCGTAGGAATTTATTTGGGCATTTTAGGATTTATAAAAAAATAGTTTTAATCAGAATCATGCTATTCTTAATTAATTAACTAGCTACTGTTTTCCTATTATTTTAATTAGTAAATAAATTTATTTTTCACATGTGATTGATTATTCTAGGATAGTTTCTGTCACTTTATAGCATGAACTTTTATTTATAATAAATAAAACTTTTATTTTATTTTTCGTAATAGAATTTGAATTAGGCCTAATAGGAGTTTTATAATAGATTTTAAAGTGATTCTTTTTGCTCTTAGTTGCTTAATGCATTCTTTTCTGTTAAGTTAACATAAACCCATGGTTAGGTTATGTTGAGAAATTTTTTTGTTATGTAAAACTATTTTAGTTGTTGCTTGAAGTAGGAAAACTTTGAGTTTTATTTCTTCGAGTTTTCCTTTGGGTTTTGATTCGTTTGTTTTGGTGTGTTATGTTACTATGCTGTTATGTAAGTGATAATATGCTATATGCTTATTGTGATTATTGTTTGCCTCGGTAGAATTTCCGGAGTGCGAAGCTTGCTACTACGAGTCCTTAGCTTACGAAGATCGTCAGCAAGGCAAGTCATTGATCATATTTTCAATACCTATGATTTTTATTGCATTAGAATTATACCTCCCCACCATGCATGCAGTAGGTGAAATTTTGAAGTTATGTTCTTGAGTAGTATCATGTGGTAGGATGAACCAATTCCCCTTTGTTACCATGACTCGGAACGAAGTAGTTTACTTTTGCTATGCTCGTAGACGGGATTGGTTGAGTGAATTCATAAGCAAGATGTGAGAGTCAAGATGATGACAACCCCATGCACTTCAATGATCCAGATGGACTTCGAAATTCACTACTGGGTGGAGGACGGTTGACGGGCACCCTGGAGAACCCAGTGGTTGGTCGGGATGCATGGAGAAGTGCCATGACATCTTGCGGAAAGCTTCACCCAGCCATGAAGAGACGGATGGATGCCCCATTGACCGGAAGCTTACCTGTGCAGCCGCAAGCCATTATGGGCTTTGGCTGGGTCAACCCTAGTAGTGACGCTGGCTGGACGGTACTACGAGATGTAGAAGAACGGTAGGATTGGATGGGTACGGCGGTGGCGGAAGAACTCTTCGGAAGACCCTGTTTCATTCATCCCGTCTTCAAACACCATGAAGTGCGAAGACTTAAAAGGAGGGAATGATTCTTGCGGGTAAAGTGCGCAAACCTCTGCAGAGTTAAAGAATCTAATCGATTAGCCGTGTCCCCGGTTACGGACAATTTGAGCCTCTGGAACTTGGAAGTATTCGGAAATCTCAACATTGTAATTAATAAATTAATTGAGGGGTTATGACTTAATAATTTGGGAATGAGATATTGGTTGGCGGAACCATCTCAATAACTACCAACAATTTTGTAGTATTTGCAAGCAAGTCCACTGTAGTAGGGAAAAACTGGCTTTTTCGCAAAATGATGAAACTTAGAGCCCCACAGCCAAAATGCATATAGTGTTAGTAATTTTATTATTGTTATTCTCTCTTCATGACTTGCCAGCATATTCAAAATGCTGACCTACACGGCTGCAACGCCTTATGTTGCGGAGGAGTATTCCGATCGGGAGTGAGGCTACGATCCGCCGCTTGGCGATTGCCCTTTGGAGTCGGATGGACTCGCTATTCTTCTATGCTTCCGCAGCTTTACTTAGTTTATTTCTCATGAGTTGGCCTTTGGCCGAATTTATTCTATTGTAATAAAGACTCTATATGAGAATCGTGTAATAAATTCAGGTGTGATTGAACTTTGATTATTTCATCGATGTACTGTGAGTACCAGCATGATCTTGGGATGGTACAAACATAGAGACTTGACCGATTTGGGTCGGGTCGCTACAGCCAGGGAGAGAGAGGAGGAGCGGGACGAGCTGCACGCGGGCCACAGGAGTGGCGCGAGCATTGGCCGAGCGGGGCGGCGCTCTGGCGCGAGCTGCAGGAGAGAGAGGAGGGCACGGGAGCAAGTGGGCGGCCTGCTGGCGTGGAGCGGACGTCGCGGGGCATCGACTGGCGCGCGGGGGAGGCTCGAGGTGGCCGGGAGACGCGGCATCAACGGTCCGGTGTCTGCCAGCGCCCAGAGCGCGACTTTTGCCGGCATCCATGCTTTCTGGCTCACAAGGCCCACTTGCGTCTGGAGGCTGCAGGGGGCATGGGCAAAAGCTGGAACGAGCCTTGGATGCTCTGGAAAGCTGAGCGGAGAGAAGGAGGCTGATAGAGAGGGGGGAATCTGCTGTCCAGAGAAGAAAAATGGGGTTCCCCCTCGCTTCATCATTGCTTCCTCGGGCTGGAAAGCATCCAGGTGATAGAGGGGAACTAGGAGGGGTTGTTGTAAAAAGCAGGGCTCAAGGAGATTAGTGGGAGAGGCCAAAAATGGGATTTTGGTAAAGTGGCAGAAGGTGTTTGATGCTGGTTTGGGCAAGTAGATGATTTCCATTTGTCATGTGACTCCGCAGGGTGAAATGTCACATGTAATTAGGGCCTTCCACCCATTTTGAGCTCATTTGGGCAAAGTTGCCAATGCAACTTTTGTAAACCCTAGAAATTGGCAGGAATGGACTTGTGCAGATCTAGTTGAGTAAATCACTTATCCTTGATGCACCACTTGGTGTGGTGGCCTCATTTGGTCATGTGATCATGCTCACAAAAGTTGGGATCAAGGAGAGAAAGTTGGTAGTACAAAGTAGTTCAAATTTGATTCTGGTCAGAGAGGGTTTTGGGGCATTTGGGTGGACCAAAACGAACTTGATTGAGATGAGGCTTTGCAAGGTGATCACAATATGCATTTTTGACTTGCTGGATTTTCCTTGGATTTTTAGGAAAATATTTCCTGTAGAAACATTTCAAATCCTAGAAATGGGCAGGAATGGTTTTGGGAGGTTTTGTCCAATATTTTGAACATGACCATGGTTGAAACTCTTTTATATGGAAAATATATGTCCACTGAGTTTCCCTGATTTTCCTAAAATATTTTTGAAAAAATAATTTTTCCCTATTGAAGACCATTTCTGGCCTTAAGAAAAAGCTTTTAAATAAAATAGGAAAACAACTTTTAAAATTATAATTTTGTGATTTATGGGAGTCCTATATCTATTAGGTTTCGAATATACTCTTTGGAATACTTTTCATACCCCAAATCAAGTACTTGTAGTGCAAACCTCAATTCAGGGGGTTTTGGAAAACTAATTTTTGAAAATACTGATTGGCCAAATTGTTTTTGTAAGAAAATACTATATTGCACTATACACATGGCATGATCATTGGGCAGAAGTTTGGGGCAAGGAGATGAAGTATATAAGGTGGAGTTGTGGTGACTTTAAGGAGCACTTAAAAATCACAGAGAGAAAACCAACTCCAAATAAAAGCCAAATAATGCAAAAGTTTTTGTTGGTCCAAATTTTCATGCTTTACTAATGCAAATGACATGTTACAAAATGCAGGGTGTGACAGACCTACCCCCCTTACAAGAATCTCATCCCCGAGATTCCTAAACTAGGTTTTAGAAGAGATCGGGAAACTCGGATCTAAGGTAATCTTCACGTTCCCAGGTGGCTTCTGCTTCAGTGTGGTTGCTCCACTGGACCTTGAAGTACTTGATGGTGTGGCTTCGCGTACGTCGTTTTGCTTCATCCAAAATTCGGATGGGCCTCTCACGGTAGGTCAAGTAAGTCTGAAGGTCAATGGCTTGGTGAGCGACGTCCTTGTAAAGATCAGGCTTGCCTGGGACTTGGAGACACTTCCGGAGTTGTGACACGTGGAATACGTTGTGCACATTGGATAGTTCAGGTGGTAGTTCCAACTGAGAAGCCACTTCTCCTCGTCATGCGGTGATCTTGAAGGGGCCAATAAATATCGGTGCGAGCTTCCCTTTAATGTGGAAACGCTTGGTTCCCTTAAGGGGGGTTACCCGCAGGTACACATGGTCTCCGACTAGGAAGTTCACCTGTCGGCGACGAGTGTCAGCATAGCTCTTTTGTCTTGACTTAGCGGTCTTCAGCCACTCTCTGACTAGCTGCACTTGGTCTTCCGCTTCACGGAGAACATCAGGTCCAAAGACTAGCCCTTCTCCGGTCTCTGACCAATTGAGGGGTGTGCGACACTTCCGTCCGTATAACACCTCAAATGGTGCCATCTGAAGGCTTGACTGATAACTGTTGTTGTAGGAGAACTCGAAAAAAGGGAGGCAATCTTCCCACATAGCTCCATATGCTAGGACACAGGCTCGGAGCATGTCTTCGAGTATCTGATTCACTCGTTTTGTCTGACCTCCGGTCTGCGGGTGGAAAGCAGTGCTGAAAGACAACTTGGTTCCCATGGCCTCTTGGAACTTCTTCCAGAACCTCGAGGTAAACTGGGTTCCTCGATCTGACACAATCTCCTTAGGAACACCATGAAGGCTTACGACTCTGTTGATGTATAGAGTTGCTAGCTGGTTGCCATCGTAGGTAGTCTTAACAGGAATGAAATGGGCTACTTTAGTCAAATGGTCGACTATAACCCAGATGGAGTCATGACCCTTATTTGACCTAAGTAACCCAGTGATGAAATCCATTCCGACTTTATCCCATTTCCACTCGGGAACCTTGAGTGGTTGAAGCAATCCAGCAGGTCGCCGATGTTCAGCCTTGACCCTTTGGCATACATCACACTTTGCAACATAGGTGGCAATCTCCCTTTTCATCATGTGCCACCAGAATCTTTCCTTCAGGTCTTGATACATCTTGGTTCCTCTAGGATGGATGGAATACGGGGTGTCGTGAGCTTCTTGCAAGATCAAATTCTTGAGCTCAACCTTGTTGGGTACGCAAATGCAATTCCCAAACCACACAACTCCTTGCTCATCTTCTGAGAAACTTGGGGCTTTGCCCGCCTTGATCTTCCTCTTGATGCCTTCAATACTCTCGTGTCCCTTCTGAGCTTCTTTAACATCATCCATTAGGGTAGGCTTGACTTCAAGGTTGGCTAAGAATCCTGGTGCAACCAGTTCCAACCCGAAGCTTTCAAGTTCTGCATACAAGGTGGGTAGCCTTCCCTTAAGCATAGCATTCAAGGAACAAGCCTTTCTGCTTAAGGCATCTGCTACCACATTAGCCTTTCCAGGGTGGTATTGGACATCAAGGTCATAGTCCTTGGTTAACTCTAGCCACCTTCTTTGCCTCATGTTCAATTCCTTTTGAGTGAAGATATACTTTAAACTCTTGTGGTCGGTGTATATCTCACACTGCTTCCCTAGAAGGTAATGTCGCCAGGCCTTCAAGGCGTGAACTATAGCTGCCAACTCAAGATCATGAGTAGCATAGTTCTCTTCATGAGGACGTAGCTGTCTGGATAGATATGCTACGACTCTGCCTTCTTTCATCAGGACACCACCGAGTCCGGTTCTCGATGCATCACAATATATCACAAATTCCTTGTGAATATCAGGCATGGCCAGAACTGGGGCGGTGGTTAATCTCTTCTTCAGCTCTTGGAAGCTCTCTTCACACTTTGGTGTCCACTCAAACTTCTTGTCCTTCTTCAAGAGCTGGCTCATAGGTCGGGAAATGCTTGAGAATCCTTCAATGAACTTGCGGTAATATCCCGCGAGTCCGAGGAAGCTTCTGACCTCCTTCGCATTGCTCGGAGTTTGCCATTCAGTCACGGCTTGTATCTTGGTGGGGTCCACTGACAACCCTTCAGCATTCAATACATGACCCAAAAATCCGACCTCGTGTAGCCAAAATTCGCACTTGCTGAACTTGGCGTACAGTTGGTGCTCTCGAAGCTTGTCTAGGACCATCCTCAAGTGTTGTTCGTGCTCTTCTTCCGTCTTTGAGAAGACAAGAATTTCATCAGTGAAGACAACGACAAACTTGTCCAAATATTCCATGAAGACCTTATTCATGAGATACATCAAGTAAGCTGGGGCATTGGTCAACCCAAAGGACATGACCGTGCACTCATATAGGCCATATCTGGTTACAAATGCCGTCTTCGGAATATCTTGGGGTCTCATTTTCAGCTGGTAGTACCCAGATCTGAGGTCGATCTTGGAGAACACCTTGGCCCCATTGAGTTGATCAAACTGATCTTCAATCTTGGGAAGTGGGTACTTGTTCTTGATTGTAACTTCATTGAGGGAGCGATAGTCAATGCACAAGCGGATGGTACCGTCCTTCTTTGCCACAAACAGAACAGGTGATCCCCAAGTGGAGGCACTAGGGCGGATAAATCCCTTCCTCAACTACTCTTCTAGTTGCTTTTTCAATTCCGCTAACTCTTCCGATCCCATTCTATACGGCTTCTTATAGATGGGTCCTGCTCCGGGTATGAGCTCGATGATGAACTCAATGTCTCGGTCAGGAGGCATTCCCGGTAGTTCATCAGGAAAGACATCGGGGTATTCGCAAACTACCGGCACTTGCTCCAATCCAACTTCGGTCAGGCAGTTGACTTGGTTGGCTTGAGCGGAGGAGGGGTTGGAGGCAAATTTGACTTCGACTCCTTGGTCATTGGTCACAGTGACAGTTCGGTTGGCACAATCTAACAAGCCTTGGTGCTTGCTGAGCCAATCCATTCCCAAGATCACGTCCAAGCCTTGTGATCTAAGGATGATAAGGTCTGCTAGGAAGTCTACCCCATTAATGACAATCCCGACTCCTTTACATCCTATCTTGGCTCTCATCTCTGCCCGGGGTTTGTACCACCATAGGGTTATTCAGGTGTAGGGGTCATGCCACTTTTTAATGAAAACCTTTGGGTGACAAATGAATGCGTGGCTCCGTAATCAAAAAGACAACAGGTCTGCTGAATTGACAAGGAACGTACCCAGCACGACGTCCGGGTCTTCCTGAGCTTCTTCTGCAGTGACGTGGTTCACACGCCCCTTGCCATTGTTAGGCGGGTTGCGGGGAGCTTGGTTCCTTGGAGGCATTCCACGACCTTCTGCTGGGTTCTGCGCATTGGGGCGCGGAGCATCGGGCTTCTTGTTGGGGCACACGCTTGAGATGTGTCCTGACTGACCACATCCAAAGCAAGTGACTTGATTGGGGTTGCTGCTCTTGCCGGCATTGTTATTGGGGTTGTTGTAAGCTGGCCTGGGGTTGGCATATTGCTGATGCTGATAGTTGGTGCGTGCAGGAACTCTTGGCTGCTGATAGGTTGGCCCGACCGGGCTGGCTACCATCGGCGAGGCTTCGTTGTCGGAGCTACCCTTGCTGATCATCTTGCGCTTACGGGTATCATCCAAAGCACGCCGCTTGTCTTCAAGCATGAGTGCCTTGTTCACCGATCGAAAAGGTTGGGCAGTCACACACAACAAGCGAGTACTGCAGAGTCTGGTTAAGGCCTTCCATGAAGCGCTCTCTTTTGGCAGCATCAGTGCTGACATCCTTAGGGGCATACCTTGAGAGAACACTGAACTTCTACATGTACTCCTTGACAGTGGTGCCTCCTTGCTTTAGGGCTCGGAACTCACGCTTCTTGATGGCCATGATTCCGGAAGGAATGTGGGCCTTGCGGAATTCTGCCTTGAAGTCATTCCAAGTGATGTATTGTCCAGCATGCATGACCTTGAATCCATCCCACCAAGCTCTGGCAGTACCGCCGAGACAGTGGGTAGCATATGCTACCCTCTCACGGTCTTTAGTGCAGCCGACTAGTTCCAACAGGTCCTCAATGGTGCGGACCCAGTCGTCTCCATCCAGGGGTTCAGCAGTCACGATGAAGGTGGGTGGTGCATGCTTCTTGAACTCCGCCAACGTGGAACGTCCATTGCCGTTCCCCGCCGGCTGGCGGTTGATAGCCTGAGCAATCATCTGGAGGGCTGCTGTGTTGGCTTGGCGTTCCTCTCGGAAGGCTTGGAGGAGCTGAGCTATGTCCATGTTCGGAGGCGGTGGTGGAGCTTGTCCTCGAGCTTGGTCCTGGTTGGCTCCTGCTTCAGCAGAACCTCCGGGTTCTTGCTGCTGGGTAGAGGTACCAGTACGTGTTACAAGAGGCATCCTGTTGGAGCGGTCAAGGGCTCATGAGGGAAAGCAATATAGATGGGGTGCCTAGTAAGGGGGTGGGCGTGACACAATTTTAAGTTAAACAAGGGCCAGAAGGGCCAAACTCATGCATTAAAACCAAATGGGGGATGTAGTCGTTTACAAGTTCCCGAAGGGAAAGTACGACTTCATCAAAGCAAGTTGAAAGCAAGCACAACACAACATGGTTTCATTTGAACCATTACATGGACTAAACTTCGCATAAGGGGTACACGACCTATCCTACCTTAAAGGTTACAGACCGGCCTACCCTAGTCCTGAATGGTGTCTAAGTGGTGGAATGCTCGGTCGCGTATTCCGGCTCCTCTGGGTCTTCCTCCTCGCCTTCATCTGTCTCAGTATCTTCGTCACTTGAGGGAGTGGGGGAGTGGAGGAGCTGAACACGGCGCTGCTTTGCCGGTGGCACCGTGAAGAGGTTGCGGTACTCCTTCGCCGTCATACGGCATGGCTGAGATGATCCCTTGGCATGCGTGACCTATGGGGGTCGCCCGCCTCGATAGGCTACAACGGGCTCTCCAGGGGGTGCACCATCCTTCTTGATCCTGTCCGCCTTTGTCTGAGCTAGGCGGAGGAGTTCCTTGGTCTCGTGGAGTTCCTTCCGAAGCTCCATCGACTCCGAGGCCAGGTGCTGTGCCAGGCTGTCGGCACACAAGCTGAAGTAGGTCTGGAAGCGGAGAGAAAGTCCTTCGTCCATGGGTGGGGCTGGTGCGCTGCTCTCGTCATCACCTTCCTTACGTAAGGCAGGTAACGAGTGGCTGGCTCACTTGCCATCTCTGGCAGGAGATCCCGAAGGCGAGTCAGCGCCTTGTGGGCAGCAGTCTCAACGGCGAGGAGCAGGGTCGCCATCTGGGGTCCCTCAAAGAACCGGCTCGTCGAGGAGTCGTTCGCCCTCACGACTACCTCCACGTGATACTCCTTCTTAGTGCTGTTGATCCAGTGCTCGTGGTAGGAGAAGGTGGGGGCTCGAGTGAACTGGCACTTCTTGAGGCTGTCCTCGAGAAGCACGGGAAACCCGGTGGTCAGAAAGTCCTCGGGTACAACGGCCATCTACAAAAGTGGAAGGGGAAGGGTCAATAGAGGAAATGTGACCTATGTTTGGGACATTTTTAGAAAACGTAGGTATATAGGTAATTTTTTGTAGATAGTCTCATTCTAACTAACGTCCATGCTAACTAAGGCTTCCTACAGTCAGGATGGCTCTGATAACAGCTCTGTGGGGGTCCCGACTCATAAGTCATGATCACCGAATACACGTGTACAATGATCCCAGAGATCAATGCTCACTGAACACACAGAGGCTGAATAACAAGAGTCTTACATCCATACATACCGTCTTACACAAATTATGACCATTATGTTCAAGTCTTACATAGATAAAGCCACAAGGGCTGAATACCAAATAAACTTAAGGAGCGGAAATCTTCATTGATAAGTAGAACCCATGCCATCTGCCTTAACCCTACAGGCATTCTAACTGGGAAGCATCCTAGTTCGCGTGTTCGTCACCAGAGTTCTTCCTCGAACTCCTGTTCTTCCATGCCTGGTCAATTAAATAACCAGTGGCAAGCCAATGAGTACTTTGAATGTACTCGCAAGCAAACCATGATTTGGTTCAAGAAACAATGCAACTGTACAACAAGTAAGCAACCTAGCTTCAAGCTAGTTGAGATGTCCCTTCAACTTGTGAGATATGCATCAATGAACATGGGTAACCTTGAGAACAGGTTACAGATATCAACATAAATAGAATTTGAATCAATGCCATGTCCTTCAACATGTCAAGTCACCACCTTGACACAAATAGTTCTCTTCCAAAAACACACATGCACCGAGGTTGTAAATTTTCTGGACATAGTTTAAGTAGCACCTCCCAACTGTCCATGACCGTGGACACGGCTATTAGAATAGTTTGACACTCATCAGAGGTTGCGCACTTTATCCACAAGATCCGGGAAGCTTTCGTGTCATCCACGATCCCGCAGTACCTCAAGTACTCGGGGGAAGCACCCAATCATTACCTTTCCCTGGACGACACTAACATAGGGTCCACTCGTTGATACACGGCCCTCGTGTATAAGAAAAAGATCGTGGGACTCTGCCCTTTCCACATTATTACGCATACACGAAGGGACTAACGGTGTGTCCGGTGCCCTGTGAAAACAGTCATGGCCGCCTATCCAAGCACGACCCCGTCCCGAGAGTGACCTCATGTCACCCCAGTCACTAGTAATGTGGGCACCATGCTAGTATCAGCCTAAGTAATCAATAATGCCCCGTCCCATAAAGGGGTAGAGTGGTTGCACATGTTTGGTTGGGACGGTAATCACACATAAATCTAATCCATCATTTTACACACACACACTCCAAAAGCTCTCTTCGGTACACCACTTCTTCCTCAAGTGGTGACCTTAGTTCAACATCTCCCAAGGGCATTAGGGGCACCCAATGGGGTTTTCGAAAGATTGTATCCACGAAGAGTTCATGGTACACATGCATCATTAGGCATCAACTAGTTTCTTGACAATGCAATCATGAACAAGGTAAGGTCATGAGTAGGGGTATGCAGCATGGGTGGTTCACCACAAGTTTACCACCGTCATATTTCATCATCATGCAATTGGAAAAAGGGTACCGATGAACAAAAGGGGTGTCATGGTCAAAGGGCTGCTTGCCTTGATTGGCTTGTTCTTCGAGGTCTTCAAATCCTTCTCCTCCTTCTTCTTCAGCTACTTCGTTAAATACGGGATCTAAACGTCGCAAGAAAATAATGGAAAAATAAGACAATAATAAAAACAGAAAAGTCAAAGTGCTCAGAAAAATGTCAACTTATTTTTGTAAAATACTAGGAGGAAAACTAGGAAGGGGAAAATTCTTAGTTTTGGATTTGGAGTCGCATAACAGGAGGAATGGATTTACAAAGGTATATTTAAATGCTTAAAATCACATTTAAATATTCACAATGAAGAAAAGCTTGTTGGATTTGGATGAAAGTTGCACCATTAAATAGGTGGGATTTTTACAAGAATTTAGGAACTGGAATTATTTCATTTGGATTAACATTTAGTCCAGAATTTTTTTTGTAAGTTAGACAGAAAAGAAAAAGGAAAAATGGCACTGTGCCACTAGGCCAGAAAGGCCACAGTGCAGTAGGCCCAGGGGGAAATCATCCCGCGCGAGGCCGCTACGTCGAAGGCGTAAAGGCGAAGTACGCCTTCAGCCGACGGCGAACCGGCGCGCGCGCGTGCGTTTTTAAACCTGACGGGTGGATCCCACCCGTCAGGGTGTGAGGCTGACGGGCAGGGGCCACGGCCGTCGTCGTCTACCTCCGTCCAAAGGCAATGGCGAGCTCGCCGGCGGTGATACAGGGCACGGGGGGGGGGGGGGTGCGTGGGTGGTACCGTTGGACTCGGGGGGATGTCGCCGTTCGGGTGGTGGTGGAGATGGTCGCCGGAGCAGACTGATTCGCAGGCGACGAGGTCACGCGGCGGAGGTGCTTCTGGCGTCAATTGTTCCGGCCGTTCCTGGCTGCAAAAAGAGCGGGGAAGAGAGGGGAAAGGGTCAGCGACGCCTTGCGGTTCCAGATCGAGAGAGAACAGGGGCGGAGGAGGCCTGTACCGCGTGGATGTTGACGACCCGAGGCGGCGGAGCTCGAGCTCGGGCCTCTCTGGGGTTGAATGGATGGGTCGGGAGGTAGATTATGGGTGCAGGGGAGCGACAGGGAGCGAGAGAGAGGCTCGGGGTCGCCTTTTATAGGCTGGCCAAGGTCCACCGTAGGCGCGGCCTACGGGTTCCCACGGGATCGGCTCAGGTGGCCGTTAGAGAGGGAATGGAGGGCTCGGGGGTGTTTGTGGGAGTGGTGTAGGGTGCCAGGGAGAGAGAGGAGGAGCGGGACGAGCTGCACGCGAGCCACAGGAGTGGCGCGAGCATTGGCGAGCGGGGCGGCGCTCTAGCGCGAGCTGCAGGAGAGAGAGGAGGGCACAGGAGCAAGTTGGCAGCCTGCTGGCGTGGAGCGGACGTCGAGGGGCATCGACTGGCGCGCGGGGGAGGCTCGAGGTGGCCGGGAGACGTGGCGTCAACGGTCGGGTGCCCTGCCAGGCGCTCCAGAGCGCGACTTTGGCTAACATCCGCGGCTTTCCCGCGTCCGCGCGCTCCACTTGCGTCTGGAGGCTGCAGGGGGCATGGGCAAAAGCTGGAACGAGCCTTGGATGCTCTGGAAAGCTGAGGGGAGAGAAGGAGGCTGAGAGAGAGGGGGGAATCTGCTGTCCAGAGAAGAAAAATGGGGTTCCCCCTCCCTTCATCATTGCTTCCTCGGGCAGGAAAGCATCCAGATGATAGAGGGGAACTAGGAGGGGTTGTCGTAAAAAGCAGGGCTCAAGGAGATTAGTGGGAGAGGCCAAAAATGGGATTTTGGTAAAGTGGCAGAAGGTGTTTGATGCTGGTTTGGGCAAGTAGATGATTTCCATTTGTCATGGGACTCCATAGGGTGAAATGTCACATATAATTAGGGCCTTCCACCCATTTTGAGCTCATTTGGGCAAAGTTGCCAATGCAACTTTTGTAAACCCTAGAAATTGGCAGGAATGGACTTGTGCAGATCTAGTTGAGTAAATCACTTCTCCTTGATGCACCACTTGGTGTGGTGGCCTCATTTGGTCATGTGATCATGCTCACAACAGTTGGGATCAAGGAGATAAAGTTGGTAGTACAAAGTAGTTAAAATTTGATTCTGGTCAGAGAGGGTTTTAGGGCATTTGGGTGGACCAAAATGAGCTTGATTGAGATGAGGCTTTGCAAGGTGATCACAATATGCATTTGTGACTTGCTGGATTTTCCTTGGATTTTTAGGAAAATATTTCCTGTAGAAACATTTCAAATCCTTGAAATGGGCAGGAATGGTTTTGGGAGGTTTTGTCCAATATTTTGAACATGACCATGGTTGAAACTCTTATATATGCTAAATATATGTCCACTGAGTTTCCCTGATTTTCCTAAAATATGTTTGAAAAAATATTTTTTCCCTATTAAAGACCATTTCTGGCCTTAAGAAAAAGCTTTTAAATAAAATAGGAAAACAACTTTTAAAATTATAATTTTGGTATTTATGGGAGTCCTATATCTATTAGGTTTCAAATATACTCTTTGGAATACTTTTCATACCCCAAATCAAGTACTTGTAGTGCAAACCTCAATTCAGGGGGTTTTGGAAAACTAATTTTTGAAAATACTGATTGGCCAAATTGTTTTTGTAAGAAAATACTATATTGCACTATACACATGGCATGATCATTGGGCAGAAGTTTGGGGCAAGGAGATGAACTATATAAGGTGGAGTTGTGTTAACTTTAAGGAGCACTTAAAAATCACAGAGAGAAAACCAACTCCAAATAAAAGCCAAATAATTCAAAAGTTTTTGTTGGTACAAATTTTCATGCTTTATTAATGCAAATGACATGTTACAAAATGCAGGGTGTGACAGAAGAATGGCTCGACGGGCCATGTAAGCTCCACAGTACACCGGATACAATACCGACTCATAGCCTTAGGGCATGTTGGATACTCCGGCAGGTGGCAAAAAGTGGCGAGGATCTTCTTGTAGGCCATAAAGCGGAACAACATCCTGCCAGCGGACACAATACGGTACTAACAGTCTTCGAGACCTTTGCCTTGAACAACAGGCACAAGCGGGCTCGTCGAAGCTCCGCGGAAATTTGCCATGTGGCGGAGATAAACCCCTGGAACAACACTGCTATAACTTTCAATGCTAGTGATGAACCTCGATTCCAGACCATCCGGGCACCGGCCGCTCTGGTCCTTAGCCCAATCATGGACGGTTTTCGGCTCGCCAAAGTAATCATGGACGGCGGAAGCGGATTAAACTTGATCTATGAGGAAACGGTCGACAAGATGGAAATTGGTAAAGTCCACATCGAGCAAAGCGGCACCACCTTCAAGGGAATCATCCCTACTCGGGAAGCGCGATGTGCGGGAAAAATCACACTCGATGTGGTATTCGGCACCCCGGAGAATTACAGGTCCGAAGAAATCACATTCCAAGTGGCTCCCTTTAGCAGCGGATACCACGCGCTTCTAGGGCGGGACACGTTTACAAGCTTTCAAGTAGTACCTCATTACGGGTACATGAAGCTTAAAATGCCTGGACCCAACGAAATTATCACTCTAGCCAGTGATCCGGACGTCGCACTTCACGCCGAAAACAAAACCGCAACACTAGCCCTGGAAGCATTATCTGAAGCCCTAGCAGCCGAAGAATTAACAACACTGCGGGCCACCATGGACAGTGACAACGTGATACTCGACAAGCGACCCAAGTCCACCTCATTTAAACCTGCAGACGAGATAGTCAAATTCCAAGTCCACCCAACGGACCCCATGAAGACAGCATCCATCGGGACACAGTTGAGCCCCGCGATGGACGCCGCACTGCGAGATTTCTTACGTGAGAATTGGGACATTTTCGCCTGGCACCCTTCGGACATGCCAGGTATCCCGCGGCGGTTGGCCGAACACAACCTCAATATACTAAAGGGATAAAAACCGGTCAAACAGACTCTAAGGCGGTTTTGAGAACCCAAACGACAAGCCATGGGGGAAGAGCTAGCCAAGCTACTCGAGGTTGGATTCATCAGAGATATTAAACATCCGGATTGGGTGGCAAATTTGGTAATGGTACCAAAAAAGGACAAATCCTGGCGCCTATGCATCGAATTCAAAGACCTCAACAAAGCTTGCCCCAAGGATCCCTTTCCCCTCCCTCGCATCAATCAAATCATTGATGCCACAACTGGACATGACTCGCTGTGTTTTCTCGATGCATACTGTGGATACCATCAAATAAAGATGGCAGAGTCTGACCAAGTTGCAACAACTTTTATAACGCCATATGGCCCTTTTTTCTTCAACACTATGCCCTTCGGGCTCAAGAATGCCGGCGCAACCTATCAACGCATGATTCAAACATGCCTGGAAAAACAAATCGGCAAAACAGTGGAAGCATATGTGGACGACGTGGTCATAGAAACTAGACTCGTCGAAACCCTAATAAATGACTTGAGGCTTACATTTGATAACCTCCGGACATACGACATCAAGTTGAATCCAGAAAATGCGTTTTCGGTGTCCCCTCGGGGAAGCTGCTGGGCTTCATTGTTTCCAATAGAGGAATCGAAGCGAATCCAGCAAAAATCTGAGCTCTGTCGCAGTTGGCTATACCAACAGACCTCAAGCACATACAAAAGCTAGCTAGATGCGTGGCCGCTTTGAGCCGCTTTATATCCAGGCTTGGAGAAAAGGCATTGCCTCTTTACCGCCTCCTTCGGCGCACCGAACACTTTGTATGGACGGATGCAGCCGCGGCCGGACTCGATGAGATAAAGACCTTACTGGCCAGTAATCCTGTCCTAACAGCGCCAAACATCGGTGAACATATGCTACTATATATAGTTTCAACACATCAAGTGGTAAGCGCAGTGCTCGTCGTCGAACGAGAGGTGGACGGATACAAATTCCCGCTTCAAAAGCCGGTTTATTACGTATCCACGGTCCTCACCCCATGCAAATCCCGATACCCACACTATCAAAAAATAGCATACGCGGTCTTCATGGCATCCCAGAAGCTAAGACACTACTTTCAAGAGTGTTCGATTACCGTCGCCTCCGAAGTACCACTCAATGACATAATTAATAACCGCGATGCTATGGGACAGATTGCTAAATGGGCTATCGAGCTCCTGCCGTTCGACATAACATACAAACCACGGCGAGCCATTAAGTCACAAGTACTGGCTGACTTTGTCGCCGAACGGACAGAAGCCGAACTCCCTAAAGAGTACGGCGCGTACTCCAACTGGATCATGCACTTTGACGGCTCCAAAATGCTGGCCGGACTGGGAGCAGGGGTAGTCCTCACGTCTCCCACCGGGGACACGGTCCAGTACATCCTACAAATATTATACACAGACTCCAACAATGCAGTCGAATATGAGGCTCTATTGCATGGTCTTCGGATGGCAGTATCTATGGGCATCCAACGCCTAGAAGTGCGTGGGGATTCGAACCTCGCAATATCACAAATAAACGGAGAATTTGGTGCCAAGGATCCGAAAATGGCAGCCTATCGTAATGCCGTCCTCAAAATGTCAGCTCGGTTCGAGGGGCTCGAATTCCACCATGTGGCTCGAGAAAACAATCAAGCGGCGGACGTCCTCGCCCTCATTGGAGCCAAACGCGACCCTGTCCCACCTAATATATTCCTAGAAAGGCTGTTCAAGCCATCCGTAGTATGGGAAGGGGAGTCCGGCAATACCAGCACGGATCCGAATACATCCCCAGACTCCGAATCATCAGACACAATCGGAGGCTCTGCCACCGAAATAACATCTTCGGCCCACGAAATCATGGCCGTAATCGCCCCGTGGACCGAACCTTTCTTGGCCTACCGAAATAGGCAGGAGCTCCCCGAAGACCAAAATGAAGCACGCTGCATAGTCTGGCGTTCTAAAGCTTACAAAGTCCACGAAGGGGAACTCTAGAATAAAAGCGCGACCAGAGTGCTCCAAAGGTGCATCTCTGAAGAGGAAGGGCGGCAACTCCTGGCTGAAATCCATGCCGGACTGGGCGGACACCACGCCGCAGCTCGAGCGCTAGTCACCAAAGCCTTCTGTCGGTGTCAAAACCGGCGGATCTCGGGTAGGGGGTCCCGAACTGTGCATCTAGGCGGATGGTAACATGAGACAAGGGACACGATGTTTTACCCAGGTTCGGGCCCTCTTGATGGAGGTAAAACCCTACGTCCTGCTCGATTGATATTGATATTGTGGATGTTTACAAGAGTGGATCTACCACGAGATCAAGGAGGCTAAACCCTAGAAGCTAGCCTATGGTATGATTGTAAGGGTTGTTGATGATAGTCCTACGGACTAGAGCCATCCAGTTTATATAGACACCGGAGAGGGCTAGGGTTACATAGAGTCGGTTACAATGGTAGGAGATCTACATATCCGTATCGCCAAGCTTGCCTTCCACGCCAAGGAAAGTCCCATCCGGACACGTGGAGAAGTCTTCAATCTTGTATCTTCATAGTCTTGGAGTCCGCCGATGATGATAGTCCGCCAATGATAGTTCGGTGATGATGGTAGTCCGCTATCCGGACACCCCTAATCCAGGACTCCTCAAGAGCCCCTGAACCAGGCTTCAATGACGATAAGGCCGGGCGCCAGATATTGCTTGGCATTGCAAGGCGGGTTCCTCCTCCAAATGATAGAAGATTGTGAACACCACGATAGTGTCCGGCTCTGCAAAATAAATTCCACATTCCACCGTAGAGAGAATAATAATATATACACAAGTTCAATCTGCTGACGTTTTTTGTGGCATGACGTCACACCAGTACCAAGCAATTACTTAAATTGTTTTTTACTTTACCACCTCAGCGCATTTAGCGAGGCGGTTTCCTTGGCACGTCTTGTCGATGCAGAGATCGTGTTTCCCCTTAATCCGGGTTTCCCATCAATACGGACGTGGGTAACCCAACCGCGCCATTGATGGTGACGCTTGGGGGATAAGCAAGTTTTACCAGCCGGTGGGGACGCGTGAGACTTCGCCCACCCATATAAGGGATAAGGATTCACCTTCTCACCCACGCCTTCTTCCTCCTTTGCTTATCCATCTCCTCACAAGACTCGAGATCCAGCGCCCAAGTTCGCGCATCTCGTCTCAACCTTCTCCGACCATGTCCGAGCGGGAGGTAAATGGTTGGCCTCCACGCTTAAGGAGGAGCACATCGCCAAACTGCGCGGCGCCGGATACCTCTCCAAATGACATCACAAGACCGGCTGCCCGACGAGGGGCAGCTCATCCCCACCCCCAGGCCCCATGAGAAGGTCGTCTTTCTTCCCCACTTCCTCCGCAGACTGGGCTTTCCACTTCACCCCTTTGTCCGGGGTCTCATGTTCTACTACGGCCTGGATTTCCATGATCTGGCGCCGAACTTCATCCTCAACATCTCGGCGTTTATCGTCGTGTGCGAGGCCTTCCTCTGCATCCGCCCCACTTCGCTTGTGGCTCAAGACCTTCAATGTCAAGCCGAAGGTAGTGAAGGGCACTCTGCCGGAGTGCGGAGGCGCCATGTTGGGAAAGATGCCCAATGTCCTTTGGTTCAAGGGGCCTTCGTGGAATCCGTCAAGGGGTGGCAATCGGGTGGTTCTATATCACCGAGCCGCTGCGTGATCTACATGGGCGGCGGCCCCGAAGTTTAGATCTGGTACCCCACGCAGCTTACCTCCCGGAAAGAGAAGGGCTTGCGTGGGGTAGTTCGGAGGAGCCGACGGACTCCAAGCCTATATCAAGAAGCCGTGAAGAAGCTCAGCCTGGTTAACGTGGTCCCAGCCATGCTCGTCCGCGGATACTCCCATGCCAAGAGCGGGCATTCAATCTGTGGAGTTCGATCCGAACAGCACCAGGCGCTAAGGTGCTCTTCGACACGACGCACGGAAGGCGCTGGAAGGTGCTGTTCAAGGGCGCCGGTTCCCGCATCCGCGATCAAGATCACGGATTTCGCCGCAGCGCCAGCCGACGAGGTAAGTGATTCTACCCCAGTACAGGACACTAGTTTTTCATAGTTTGACTCTATGCGGGTGTTAATTTCACCTGATCCTTTGATAGGACTGGATGAGGAAGGCGGAGCAGATTACCGGTCCGGCTCCTATGCCGTAAAATCCAAAGTGACGCCTGCCTAGCTGGGAGCAGCTGGCCGGCACCACACGTGGCGCCGGAGAAGAAGGCCAAGAAGGAGGCCATGGGTGCTCGAAAGAGTGCCTGCTGTGTGTCTGACGACTCCGGGGCGGACTCCTCCCCCGAAAATGAGGAGGAGGAAGAGGACTCTCTCCCAGAGGAGGGAGAGAGGAAGAGGAAGGCTCCCCCAACAGGGGAGGCCGAAAGGTCCTAGAGGGGAAGGACTATTCCCCCGGACAGCTCCGCCAACATCAACGTTGGCGAGGAAGAATGGCCTTCAAGGGCCAGCCTCGGCGAGATCGTAAGTATCCGGATTCCTGAATGATTTATAATTTCTTTTTACATGTCACATAGTGTCATTCTCGATGCCGCATGCTGCCAGTAGTCCGCCAGTGATGATCTCCCCGCTTCATCGAAGCGGGTCGTTGGCTCCGCCGGATGTAGACTCCATCCCGACCGCCTCCACCCCCGCGACACCGAGGACGCCGAGGTGGGATCCCAAGAAGGGACCCATCGGGAGGCTCGGAGGCGCCACAAGGCGCCCTCCGGACTTTGCGCCGACTCCACATCGTAACCCGCAGCGGTCCCGGAGTCCGCCGGCCCCTTCAATGAAGGGCAAGACTGCGGACGCCGCGGTTCCGCCCAACCGGAGGCGCCGAGCAATTTGTTGGAAGCGCCGCAGAGCGCTTCCATCGAAGAACACCGCACTATTATGAGTGCGGTGATCCGAAGGTGCAGCTCGCCAAGAGCGGGCTGACCGAAGCTCGCAGAGCCTTCTATCGGGCTTTGAGGTAAGAAGTTGAAAATATGTAATGTAATACCGCATAGACAAGAGCCCCGATGCTCGGTTCGGTGTTCGGAAAGAAAAGCCGGACCGAGGATCTGAAAAAGATATACGCAGGGTTGCTAAAAATTATGTCAATATGGGTTGCAGCTACGCTGGCCGACCTGCCAGACCGATCGCGGAGCTCGGTGCTGTGAAGCAGAGCTCGAGCGGTGCGAGCAAGAGCTCGACCAAGGCCAGAAGCGGCTCAGTGACAAAGAAGGTGAGTAACACCACTTTGAACTTGTACCTTCAGAAAAGGATTTAGGTTGCAACAAAAATAACAAGGATAACATGGGTGCTGCAGGGCCACGAACGAGGTGGCGACCTGAAGGAGGCCGTGTCCGTGGGTCAACGCAATGCGCCACGGAACGGGCAGAGCGAGAAAAGCAGGAGGCGCGGTGGCGGTGGTTCAAAGAAGAGTTCCAGGCTCTCATGGAGAAGCATGAGATCTTGGAGCGTGACTCAAAGACTCGAGAGTCCGAGCTTGCCTCGGCTCTCGAAAGTGCCAAAACCGCCAAGGCCGAGGCCCATAAGGCCCTTCAGGAGATTGAGTTGATGAGGAAGATAGCGGCGGGTAAGGCATTTTTCATGCAAAGCAAGCATGTGAATGTAAATTACGTGTTACTTACCCGACCTCGAGCTCTCCTGTATGCTTTGCGACCGCCTCGCTGCGTGTCTCGATGTCACCGCATTCTACCGAGCCGAGGAGGGAGCTCAATGGATAAGGTCTTCGGTCTCGGTATGATGAGACCGGCCATCCGGTGTTTTCTAGCGACCGGTGAAGCAGCTGGTCGAGCTTCACAGGTGGCCGAGCAGGCCATGAAGGCCTCATAGTCCCGCTGTGGCTGGAGAGGCCATGCACCGAGCTACTTCGGCCTCGTGCGACGGCTGGTGGATGCGTGCCCCAGGGATGTAATTTTTGAGTAAATTCGCAATGTGTTATCCTGTGCGCTGAAAACTTTGTTCATATGCGCTAAGCAACGCTTGTTAATTTAAAATATTACCTTCCGTGCGGCCGTTTATTAAATCTGAGAGATGGCAAGTCATCGGCTTCAGCCCCCATGCCACGAGTGCTGGGGTGTTCGGGATAAACTTGAGCACTCTTGTTCCCATTTTTGGGTCCATCTAGGGAGGCGCCAACACAACGAACAAGGCAACCGGACTTATAGTGCTTGAACACTCTCACTTAGGCATAGAATTCTATAATTTTAAATTTCGGTGAAGCCCCTAGTATTCGGAGGACCGAATTGGGGCGCTTATCCACGCCTTCGCCGGACATAATCCGAACTTCGTCAAGCGGCGTAGGTCTTTAAGGACCCGAAAGGACCTCTCGAACAACGACCAGTCTCGCCTTATCATGACAAATAGTTTTAGCTTTCTCCATCGAGGCGTTAACCCGGCTCAACCGGGCGCAATCGCAGTGGTTCTCCCAAGGCTACCTTAGCCGATAGAACGGAACGTAAGGTGCCAAACATGGGAGCCGGGCAAACCCAACTATTGACCCAAGACATGATTCGGAGCCGATTCATATAATGCTATAAGTTCGGGGTGCCGCACTTGTGAAAGTGTTCGGACTTTATCACACCATAATGCGGAGAACATCAGCCCTTGGTGTATTTGGCCGTACCAAAATGTACGGGTGCAACATGCCATAAATGAACATATATATATATATATATATATATATAAGGTAATGCAATTATAGGCAAAAAAGTGCTGCATTTTATTCGAGAAGATATGCTATGAGTGCGGAATGATACAAATAGTGCGGAAAGCAAGGTATTGGACGAATTAAAGGCGTCTCTCCGTGGGTAGGCCGCGGAATGTTTGTATTTAACAAATTTAATGCTCGTGATGGAGACCACCGAGTGTTCATCACGGCCTTTGTCCTTCCCCGGCTGTTGCATCATGAGTTCGGTGGTCGCCACGACATAGTTCTGTATAAAAAGAGAAAATAAAAGAAAAAAGAGCGACACACTTGGGAGCCCCTGGTGTGGTCGAACCGCACTCTGGGTCATTGTGGTTGTGCCTTTCCCCTATGCCCATGGTATCTCCAAGGCGTAATTATGTACGCGAGAGCTTCTCTTACAATTTTGAGAGGGCTGGGGTTGAGGCCGCATTGCTCTGGCGATGCTCGGAGCGTGCGGGTGGTCTTGGTTGATGTTGCTCCGGGCGCGTTTGGTCGTGTCCGGTCGTTTAGCGGCCGGACTCGAGAATTGCCTTAAAAGGCTGCTCTGTACTTCTGCCGCGAGAGCCACGTTATGTTCCTCCGTTCGGAGGGAGTGTTCCGTGTTTCCATTGACCATGATGACTCCACGAGGGCCTGGCATCTTGAGCTTAAGGTATGCATCATGTGGCACCGCGTTGAATTTTATGTAACGCGGTTCGTCCGAAAGCAAAGCGTGATAGCCGCTGAGAACGAGACTATGTCGAAGATTAACTCGCCGCTTCGAAATTATCCGGGATCCGAAGACCACTTCCAAAGGTAATCGAGCTCGCATAATTGGCCTCGACACCTGGTATGACACCTTTGAAAGTTGTCTTTGTAGGTTTAATCGTTGAAGGGTCTATGCCCATCTTGCGCACCGTATCCCGATAAAGCAGGTTCAGCATCGCCGCCGCCCATCGTGACTCTCGTGAGGTGAAATCCATCGACGATTGGGTCTAAAACCAATGCGCGAATCCGCCATGGCGGATACTGGTCGGATGGTCTCTTCGATCGAAAGTGATCGGGCAAGAGGACCATGGGTTGAATTTTGGGGCGATCGCTCCATCGCAGATACATCCCTTTAGTGCACGCCTTCGCTCCCTCTTGGGAATATGCGCTATGATATCATGTTTACCGTCCGAACTTGAGGGGGAATCCTTTTGTCCTCCGTCGTCGGGCGGCCGGGTCTCTTCCTCATCATCGCCGTAGCCCCTTGTCACTGTTTTGGCGATTAATTTGCTCGCTTGAATACCCAACAATCTCTCATGGTGTGGTTAGCTGGCTTTTCGGGGTTCCATGTATTTGACAGAGCGGTCGAGTATTCGCCCAAATTGGACGGGCCCAGAGTGGTTCTTTTGAATGGCTTCTTCCGTTGACCGGTTTGGAGCCTCGAATCCGGCGTTGACTGCCGTATCCTCATTGCCGCCGCCACACGCGGCGTTTGTTTTTGTTTCGACGCAACCTGCCATTGCGGCCCTTTTGGTATCCGGACTGCCAGCGTTTTTGCTGAGGTTGTTACTGCGAGCTAGCCAGCTATCCTCTCCCGCACAGAAGCGGGTCATGAGTGATGTGAGGGCTGCCATGGATTTCGGCTTCTCGTGTCCTAGGTGTCGGGCCAGCCACTCGTCACGGATGTTATGTTTGAAGGCAGCGAGGGCCTTTGCATCCGGACAGTCGACGATTTGATTTTTCTTTTTTAAGAATCGTGTCAAGAATTGCCTGGCCGATTAAATGGGCTGCTGGATTATGTGGCTTAGGTCATCTGCGTCCGTGGTCGCACATACGCGTTCTCGAAGTTGTCGAGGAATGCGGCTTCCAGGTCTTCCCAGCATCCAGTTGACTCTACGGGCAGGCTGTTAAGCCAATGCCGAGCTGGTCCTTTAAGCTTGAGCGGGAGATATTTGATGGCGTGAAGATCATCGCCGCGGGCCATGTGTATATGGAGAAGATAATCCTCAATCCAAACCGCGGGGTCTGTTGTGCCATCGTAGGATTCAATATTAACGGGTTTAAACCCTTCAGGGATTTGATGATCCATTACTTTGTTAGTGAAGCATAGTGGGTGTGCGGCGCCTCTGTATTGAGCAATATCGCGACGTAGCTCGAGAGAGCGTTGTCTGCCAGGTTCGCCCGCCGGAGTAGTTATATCCGGCGCGACGGTATTCGTCGTGGGTCTTGGGGCGCTCGCGTGATCCATAGATAGATCTGGATTGTCTTGCCTTGTCCTCCAATATATCCCGCAAGTCCGGCGCGTTCCCCCGCGGCTTCAAGCTTTTTGGGTGATGCCGGGGTACGGTTTTGGTGAAGGGCTTGCACGCCTCTCTGTCGCGGCCACGAGGTGGCCGGTCTGCTGTATTGTGCGCTGGTGATGCAGGTTTGTATGCCTCCTCCTCTAATCGGGGGAGCAACTTGCGTTTTGGGTAACTTTTGAGGGGCGTCGAGTTCATACTCTTCGCCGCGAGGACCTCGGTCCATCTGTCGCCAGCAGGTCTTGATCAGCTTGAAGCTATTGCTGCTTTTCTTTAGGCTGTTTGCGCGTGGCCATTAGCCCAAGGCTCTGAACGCTCTTGTTCGACGGGATCCTCAGCACGACGAATTAGCTGTCAGCCGAGGCTTGCCTCGCCTCCCGGAGGGAGGTAAGTAATTGTCATCCTCGACCTCTTCTTCTGCCGCCGCCTCGTGAGGGCTTGCTTCTGCCTCCTCCGCTGGATCGCTACCGAGGGAGTTGTCTTCGCACTTTCTGGGTGTTATTATCTCCGTGCCGGAATCTCCATTCTTGCCGTGGCGGGATTTAGAGCGGCGCCACGACGTCGGGCGCTTGGGCTGTTTCTTTAAGGAATCGGCCTCACGCTTCTTTGCCGTCCCCATCTTTTGGGGTATCCACCATGTATATGTCATATGACGAGGTGGTCTTCCAGTGTCCTGTAGGCGCTGGTTCTTGGTAGTCTCCGGCATCGTCATCCATACCGTCGATGTCTTCGGAGTCGTAGTCGAGTATGTCGGTTAAATCGTCGACGGTGGCTACAAAGTGGGTGGTGGGTGGGCTCTGAATTTCTTCGTTGTTCCGCGTCCCAACCGTCCTGGCCGCAGTTCGGCCAGGGCTCTCCGGATAGCGAGAGATGCTTCAGTGAATTTATGATATCGCCGAAGGGGGAGTGCTTAAAGATGTCCGCAGCGGTGAATTCCATGATCGGCACCCAATCGGATTCGACTGGCAGGGGCGCAGGAGGTTCGGAGTCCGGCAGAGAGTCCGGCACCTCGGAGTCATGGGCTTTATGCGGGACAAGGTAAGTGTTCGGCTCCATCGCCGTAGAAGTTGGAGCTACCGAGGCGGTGTCCAGCCATCCGTCCTCGATCCGAGCGATTGGCTCCAGACTATGGGTCGGAGCGGATTCGTGTGCGGCCTCCAAGGTGCTGTCCGGCGGCAGAGTTAGGTCATGCCCATCGTGACAGCGCGGCACGCTCGGCCGTGGCTCAGATCCATCGAAGATCAAGTCCCCGCGGATATCGGCCGTGAAGTTTAGGCTTCCAAACCTGACCTGACGGCCAGGGGCGTAGCTTTCGATCTGCTCCAGATGGCCAAGTGAGTTGGCCCACAGTGCGAAGCCGCCGAATACGAAGATCTGTCCGAGGAGAAAAGTCTCACCCAGGACTGCGTCGTTGTTGATTGAAGAGGCCATCAAGCCTACCGGTGACGACACAGAGGAACTCTCAATGAAAGCACCAATGTCGGTGTCAAAACCGGCGGATCTCGGTAGGGGTCCCGAACTATGCGTCTACGCGGATGGTAACAGGAGACAAGGGACACGATGTTTTACCCAGGTTCGGGCCCTCTTGATGGAGGTAAAACCCTACGTCCTGCTTGATTGATATTGATATTGTGGATGTTTACAAGAGTGGATCTACCACGAGATCAAGGAGGCTAAACCCTAGAAGCTAGCCTATGGTATGATTGTAAGGGTTGTTGATGATAGTCCTACGGACTAGAGCCATCTGGTTTATATAGACACCGGAGAGGGCTAGGGTTACATAGAGTCGGTTACAATGGTAGGAGATCTACATATCCGTATCGCCAAGCTTGCCTTCCACGCCAAGGAAAGTCCCATCCGGACACGGGACGAAGTCTTCAATCTTGTATCTTCATAGTCTTGGAGTCCGGTCGATGATGATAGTCCGCCAATGATAGTTCGGTGATGATGGTAGTCCGCTATCCGGACACCCCTAATCCAGACTCCTCACCTTCCAGACAGGCTTCTATTGGCCGACGGCCTTGGCAGACGACAGACCTTGTCCGACATTGCGCCGGCTGCCGCCTCTTCGCCAATCAGAGTCATATGCCCCCTACCGCTCTCCAAACAATCCCCATAACTTGGCCCCTCGCGGTCTGGGGGCTGGATATGGTCGGACCTCTTAAAGGGGGAAGCCATAAGAAAAATACTTATTGGTCATGGTGGACAAATTCACCAAATGGATCGAAGCCAAACCATTTAAAACGGCTGAATCCGGACCAGTAATAGACTTCATATCCGGGTCCGTACACCGGTACAGTGTCCCCCATAGCATCATCACTGATAATGGCTCAAATTTCACAGCCGATGATGTGAAAACTTGGTGCGGCAAATGGGCATTAAGCTCGACCACGCCTGCCTACCACCCCAAACAAACGGCCAGGTCGAACGGGCAAATGGTCTCATCATGAGCAGCATAAACCCCAAACTAGTGCGATCTTTAACAGAATAGGATACGCACTGGGTAGAGGAGCTCGACTCCGTACTCTAGGGGCTGCGGACCACACCGAATTGAACCACCGGATATACACCATTTTTTATGGTGTACGGTGCGGAAGCAGTACTACCCCGCAACATAATACATGATTCGCCACACGTACGCATGTATGAAGAGAAGGAAGCCGAGTTAGATCGACAGGATAACTTGGATGCCCTGGAGGAGGAGCGCGATGCCGCAAAAGCCCGTTCCACATTCTATCAATAGCAAGCTCGACGATGTCAAAGCAGAGAAGTACGGGCCAAAACTTACAATATTGGCGAGCTCGTTCTACGCCTACCGGAGAAGAAGAAGGACAAACTCAAACCCAAGTGGGAAGGTCCCTTCGTCATTGACAAAGTTCTCACCGGAGGGGCGTACCGTCTATGTAATGCATCCGATAACAGACTCGAGCCGAACCCATGCAACGCGTCCAGACTCCGGAGATTCTACGCCTAAATGCCGAACTTAGTGTTCGTCTCCTTACCCCTCCTTTTTAATTATTCTCGACCTCTTTTTCTCACCTTTCTCGACCCTTTTTCTCTTCACACAAAGTATTTAATATAGTGCGGACTCCCGGATCATTCCGGCCGTACTATGTGTGTAAGCTGTACCTGGGGGCTTCCTATTCGGAAGCTAGACATAATTACTTTAAATATCTTTTTGCCCATCACATATGCGTTCCTTTTCCATATGTGCCTTTCCTTCACCATTATATGCATCGATATGACTTAAGATGTGGCCAAGCTGGGTTGCCTGGCTCTTGTGTTTATGCCCTACGTTCCCGTTAATTTGGCTAGGGCATAAGGGGAGCACCTCTGCGATTGTTACTGCCGGTTAAGCCGGATGTGTACCTCAGACTGGGTGAAGCCGAAAGCTAGTTTCCTTAAGAGAATATTCGATCGGTGAACAAAGGATGTATTCGTTGGTTACAACAAAAAACCCCAGAAGCTTTGTATCCTGCGCCATCGCTCGCAGTCCGGACATGTGCATAGACACATGCATACCCAGGGAAAGGAACCCCTAACGGAACTATTCTCCCTGGAAGATGTTTCTTGCTATCCATGCAATATAACATAACTAGTTGGGTACTTGTCTGTTCAAGCACTTATGACCCCTACGCCTGGTCTCCACACATACCCCGGTTTTTGTATAACCGAGCGGGTATTCGGACACACCCCGGACTATAGGATCCGGGGGCTGAAGCGAAAAGGTCCGCCACGACAAATGATTTCAATCCGGCTAGGGGCTACTTATGCCAATTAAATTACACATTCACTGAGACTGACTATATTCCTCCTCCATACCATCTAACAGGCTATCTAGCCTACAATCCTATTGAGAATACTTAGCGGCTAATGCTACCTGGTCATATACCAGACTCACGGGAATTTCTTGCCCATCGGGACCCGCCGGTCCTACTTCGGCCATATGGTTCGGGTCCAGCTTGGTGTAGCGCGTCTTCACCATCGCCCAGGCTTCTCTTGCTCCTTGCTGGCATTGCCGATATTTTCAACAAACGGAAGCGCCGCCGGGCTCCTTGAAGCAGGTCCGCAAGCTCCCCCATGCCATTCGGCAGGAGGCTTGATGGCCACAAGGACTGAGCAACGCCGTGCATCACCTGTCGAGCACGCTCGTGCATCTGTGAAAGTTCTTGCAGCAAATCACCTGCAGATGAGGGCATCTCCTCTTCAGGGCGACCCGTTAACATCCCTACAAACAAATTTTTTTCATAAAACTTCCTCGCCGAACTATCACACAGTTTGCTTGAGCTCTCACCATAAATGCCGCGTCGAAGCCTTTTGTTCTCCTTCACGGAGTCCGCCAGTTGGGCGCGGACGTACTTTAATTCCACGTCCAGACGAATATTGGCATCTTGTAGCTTGTTCTTCTCTTGCGTCACCTGCGTAAGGATGCGCTCGCCAGCCTTTAGCTGCCGTTGGAGATGCGAGTCGTCACCCATTACGCCTTCCAGACTCACCCCGGGATTGTTTGCAGAATTTTCTGTTAGACTAACCGCACCAGCCATTTCCTAGCTGGTACATCTGCGTATAATGGAGAAAAATATTACCAGAGGGGACCTTTCGGGATCCCTCTAACTTGGCAACCGCATCAGTCAGCTGGGCCTTGCATGCCTCCAGCTCCCGAGCCTGTTGTTCATTCTTGTCCATGAGGACCTATACATAAATTGATCCTTCAAACAGTTGTCCCAACTATTTCAAGTCTTAGGGGCTACTGCTATATATACTTGTCAAAATTTCTTACCCGTATAACTTTGGTGTACTGGTTCGTCGCCTGGGCCAGCCCGCCTCGAGCAGCTCGGACGTATGCGTCCGCCGAATTGAAGGCATTAAAAGCCTCTTCGGAAAAGATGTTGTTCCGGAGCACGGCCCTCCGGCGCCGATGATTCATGGTGCTCTCCACTTCGGAGTTCGTGGCCGAACTCATATTCACATCCTCCGTCGGGGAGCTTTGCGGTGCTGGCCCCGTGTCCGCCTCCGCCCCCGAGGCCGGTTCTGGAACCCGGCTGGTGGAGGCGTGTTTGGTGGGGTCTCCAGATATAGTCCGGTTATTCCTCTTCCTGCCAGACACAATGGGCGCTGTCATATCTCAAATTCTATATTTACAGGACATGTTATTACTTTACCTCTGTATCGGTGTGTCAACCCTCACCGCCTTCCTCTTGAGCCTGCCCGATTCGGACGCCCGTGGTTGACAAGTCCCTAGGGGCTCGGCACCTCGCTCCGGCCGTCGTTTCTGTAAATAGAATGACGCCATCCCAGCTCGCTTGATAGAATACCCCATTGACAAGCTCCACAGTGATATCCGGATCTACTTTGAGTCCCGGATCTAGGGCCCTTCCAGGGTCCTCTGGTTGCGGGGAGGGGCTGAAGATTCCTTCTACGGCCCTCCTCAGTTCCTGCTCAGTAGCATTGATGCAAGTAATCTTAGCAGAAGAACGCTAGGGTAAGTAAAGCAGGGAAACGAATGGCAACTTACCCACTCTGGGGGGTTGTACATGGAGAATCGGTCCCGCGTTTTTATGCGAAGGAATTCCTCCTCTTCCGCTTTGTACAAATCGGACAGTATCCTTGCCAAAGTGGGAGCAGAGTCTGGACCCTTACGGCCGCAGCGGGTGGCGTCGTCTTCCCCGTTGAAATGCCACATGGGCTTCCCCTGATATTGGAGCGGTTGCACTCCCCGCCTTATGCATATCGCCATGACCTCGACTATCATCAGTCCGGATTTGGCCAGTAACTTTATCCTGTTCATCAGGAGGTATAATTCCCTTGTGTCCTGTTCCCGGGGGCGCCAGCACAGGCGTGCCCTCGATGGGGCGTTGCTGAACTTGGGGAGACCTGTCCGGACTGGATCTGGAAGGGGAACGTCATCTATATAGAACCACTATGAAGGCCAATTTTCTGGTGCCTTCTCAGGAGTGCCGGACAGATATCCGATCTCGGCGATGCGCCATACTTCGGCCCCGCCCACTTGACATAGGGATTCTCCCTGGGTGCGGGGGACAAGGCAGAACAGCTTCCTCCATAATCCGAAGTGCGGTTCGCAGCCTAAAAACAGCTCGCAAAGGGCGACATACCCCGCTATGTGCAGAATAGAGGCATGGGTAAGATTGTGTAACTGGAGGCCGTAGAACTCCAGGAGCCCGCGAAGAAACGGGTGGATAGGAAACCCGACGCCCCTCAGCAAATGCGAGATGAGGCATATCCGCTCCTCCGGAGATGGGTTAGGAGATCCCTCAGCTTGGTCCCCTCCGTCATAAGTGGCTATTCCAGCTCGGACGGGGACCATGAACGCCGGAGGGAGAAACCCTTGGGTTTGTAACTTTACCAAACGGCTGTGAGGAATTGAGCACTCTCCCCAATCCCCCGACTTAGAACGAGGAGGGCAAGCAGAAGAGCTGCGACGGCCGGCCATGTTGGAATGGTTTTTCACGGAGCGCTCTAGGATGCTAGCTCAAGGGAGGAGAGTGAGGTTTGGATCTGAGAATCCTTGTCCCTTCAAATAGACGGTTGGCCCGGAGGATCGAGGGTGGCAAATGCAAAAATGCCTCGACTCCTCGCATTCGCTCGACACGTGGAGATGGACATTACTAAGGCGCCGAGGCCGAGGAGCACAAAATTGATTGGAGGCCGGACACTATTCGTTGTAACAGGTACTTTGGAGTATTCGGAGAAGGAACCCGCCTTGCAATGCCGAAGACAATACTGCGCGCCGGACTCATCATCATTGAAGCCTGGTTCAGGGGCTACTGAGGGAGTCCTGGATTAGGGGTATCGGACAGCCGGACTGTGTATAACGTCCGGACTATTGGAACGTGAAGATACAAGACTCAAGACTTCGGCCCGTGTCCGGATGGGACTCTCCTTTGCGTGGAAGGCAAGCTTGGCGATCCGGATATTATATTTCCTTCCTTGTAACCGACTCCATGTAAACCCTAGCCCTCTCCGGTGTCTATGTAAATCGGAGAGGTTGGTCCTTAGAAGGCCGATCACAATTACAATCATACCATCATAGGCTAGCTCCTAGGGTTTAGCCTCTACGATCTCGTGGTAGATCTACTCTTGTACTACCCATATCATCAATATTAATCAAGCAGGAAGTAGGGTTTTACCTCCATCGAGAGGGCCCGAACCTAGGTAAACATCTGTGTCCCTTGCTTCCTGTTACCACCAGCCTTGACGCACAGATCGGGACCCCCTACCTGAGATCCGCCGGCTTTGACACCGACACCCCCACCGATCTGAACTATCGGCCCTTTCGGCTCGGGGTTAGAAGGGGGATTTCGCGTGTACGGATTTGGCAGCTGGAGGGAGTTTTCGCGCGCGTTGCAATTTCAGGATAGCAAGGCGCGGGTTGTGAAGGCGCCAGTTTTGGGAGCACGATATCTGAATTTTCGGGATATAACAGGACGCGGGTTGAATTTTAGGGATAAGCATAACATGTAGTAATATTGTACTTGTACGTACCAAATCAATTCGCACTTCCCTCAACCAAAAAGAAAACGAAAAAATAAAAATATACACACCACACAAAGAGAGAGTCTTGCCCCGTTTTACTATACGAATGCTATTCAAAGCTAGTCCCTCCTTCCATCTATATCGGGCCTAATGCATTTTTCAATGCTAACTTTGACCAAATATTAGAGCAATAATATATGAAATGCAACTTACACAAAGCACATCGTTAAATTAAATGCATGAAAGGTTCTTTCAATGATATAATTTTCACATTGTGCATGTCATGTACTATTAATCTTGTCAATAGTCAAAGGCGGTCTTAAAAAACTCATTACACCCTATATAGATGGAAGGAGGGAGTATGAATCCATGTTATGTGCAATTAAATTTTTTCGCTTGCTGTATAATGCATGTAACCTACTCATACCAACATTTTAGTGCATTCCAAATGTCTATATTACCGCTGCTATTCGAACCAAATTGAATTTGTTTCTCTATTTCAATAAGAATCTACAATCATGATTGTTGCCAACTTCAACCATCATTTGTGTATTACCTTAATAACACACCACATGATTACTATAGAGATAGATATGAACTATGTGTACTACATGAACTCGAATTCTATTTTTGAATACACTTGATGTTGATTCCAAATAATAGTACATTTGATGTACTAACTATATATTCATATTCTAAACCATGTTCCATACGTACACCGTGTTTATCACACAAAGTATAGTGCCCCCCTACATTATGACAAGTATTTAGACCTGAGTTGCAAAAGCCACACATTAGCCCAAATTATAATCAATGTTCTACATTATGATATCTTCTTCAAGTATCCGTATCCACTTTTTTATAATGATTTATGATCTTTGTTCGTCTTTTACACCTTCACGATCGTCTTCTATTTGTAGCTAGCTAGCGCTAACTTTCTATCGTGCAGGCACATGCCCGCCCTACATTATGATATACCTCTCTAGCCAAGTGTGCCTACAACAAACACATATATACTTCCCCTCTTCTCTTCTCACCGTCCATGCCCCCTATGTCCAATACTGTTGCACGTAGGTGCACACTCCCACCCCTCTTTATATTGATCACATACTCGCACACTCCTCCCCTCTCTACATGGTAGGCCTCTCGCACCACCTCCTAGCCGCACTCCTCTCCCCCTGTCTGTCTCTCCGGACCTTATTTGTTTCTGACACACGCAGGCGTGTATATGAACTGATCTCCCTACATATAGCCAGGTCGACTATAATTCGTTTTCCCCACGCACCAATACACTTACCTCACTAGTTATGCCTCTCCCTTTCTCGGACACACGATGGTTGATCTTCCTATGTAGTTACATATGCTTACCACAACCATATCTTCTCCCCTAATCATCCTTGCATACCTCCCGACCCGTCTCTCACACACACGTGCATAGACAGACAGACATCCCCCGCCCTCTCTTATTGATATTGCACTCATACCTTCCGTTTGTCTTGCAGGCCTCTCCCACCTTTTGTGAGACGCCACTCCACCACCAACCTTCTGACGCTCTACCTTTGTATTTCTCCCAACCTTATTCCTGTGCTACACATATCCATGGATGTCGATCGATCTCCCTCATACATAGCTAGGTCTCTCTCCTTCCCCACACATATACTAGTCGATCGGTCTCTGCCCCCTCCCCCCTCCCCCCCACACACCGATAGTCGAACGTTCTAGATAGGTATCCATGCCACGGAGAAAAACTGCACCTCTGCCCTCTCAAATTCCAGTAGTCCAGCCGCCTTGTATCTTTGACGTGGGCAAACACAAATTCGATGGCACTCTTTATCGATCGCGCAAGCACACACTTCATCCCTGTTTTCAATTCTATCGATATCTCACGTCCATGACTCCGTTTCACACACATTGCATATGTTACATTTTTCTGTTTGAGATATCATCAACAAATTGCCTCTGTTTCGCACAAACATCTCTCTCACATCCACCCACGTACGTACCTGCACCTAAATAAGAAGTGCACGCAGGACACATGTACTCATGTTTTGTTCCCGGCCACACCCGCGCGGATACACGGTGGAGTTCGTTTCTATACGAAAAGACAGCCCACGTGATAATTTGACGCGTGTAGCGGTTGTTTACTCGAAGGAGGGTCGGGTACCACGCCTAGACGGAACAGAATATAAAACGATTGCCGTGGGGAAAATGGAAAAATGGGTTTGTCTCTCGTCACACCATCTCACACAAGGCGGCCGTGGCCTCTCTCTCTCAGCGTTGGTCAGTGATCCGGCCGCATCCCGTCCACCGGCGGAAAGGGAGGATGTGCATCGTCTCTTCGTTCGACGGCATTAAGGTAGCACGTCCTGATCTGCAGTACCCGCCATTCTCTCTGACCAAGCTCCAGGGTGGTAGGGCCTTCGCCACTTGCTCGCTGCCGTAGTATGGACAGATCCCGGCCGCCGACGCCCTCCTAGTAACATCCCGAGGACCCTCAGGTACAGCTTCCTCCGGCCTTGCTCCACTGCCCATCTTCCCATGTTGCTGCATGTGGATCTTATTTAGTTGTTTGCTTAAATCGTATCTCGGCCGGCGTACTTTCCATCTTGCAATCTCGTCCTCAAACCATTTTTGATAAACCACCATGTGCTATCTTTCCCTTTTTACATGGAAGATGCTTCTTTTTTGTCGGCGTATGTGTCTTCAACTCGTGTTATTGGGCAGTAATTGTTTCCTTTCGACCTCCTTTTGCAAACAGGGCTATCCATTTTCACCTCGTTGCTGTTGCGATCTTTTGGTGAACTGCACAAATCACTTTTTTCTTAAGAGTGTTTTGTGTAGTTCCGCCAAAATGTCACACGGGCAACATTTTTACATTTCTATGGGACTGCAGAAAGGTAGATTGGTTTTGCTATCCTCCTCATCCAACTCCGTGCCTAATCTTCTCTAACAAGAAGTTAGTCCTAAAGAGAGATCGTAGAGGTGATCGGCTTCTATTTATGTGTGTTATGTTTCATCATCTAGTTCCACTATTACTGTAATCACACTGACTGGATATCTTTGCAAACAGGTATGGTCCGCTCGATTTTAGTGGAGCTGCAAAAAATGATCGGATTGTGGTGTCCTCCATACACCTCTTTTTTGGCTACAGAGCTGGATGAAACTAGCTGCCAAGCAATGAACACTGCACTACTAGGAAAAGGCCTACTAATGGCGCACCAGTTTTGCCCACTAATGGCGCACTACTGGTGCGCCATTAGTACCACGCCACTAGTATTTTTTACTAATGGTGCACCACTGGTGCACCATTAATATACGAGATACTAATGGCGCACCTGTAGTGCGCCATTAGTATGCCTAGAGGTGCGCCATTACTATCTGACTTAGTAATGGCGCACCACATAGAAGTGCGCCATTTGTAATAATTTTTTTCAAAAAAAATCATTTTTTTTAATTTTTTTTCGTTTTTTTCTTAATCTCAGGTCACTATGGCTTAATCTCGGGTCAATATGCTTAATCTCAGGTCAAATCGCACTCCGTGGTCAAACTTCCTGAAAGGTCACCCATCCTCACACTACTCCAGCCCAAGCACGCTTAACTTCAGAGTTCTATCCAACCCCAGCACCAGCTCACTTCACAGGCACTTGTTGATATATCTAGCATATCAATCCTATTAAACCTTGTTGATGTTTAGGACTTTGTTCATGTTCATGAGTGTGATGGAATTTTGAAAAAATATTTCAAACTTCCGTTCATATTACGTATCATATTTTGAAAAAAATCCCAAAAAAAAATCGAAACTAAATTTTTTCTGTTACTAGTGGCGCACCTAGCAAACTGTGCGCCACTAGTAAGTTTGAAATTTTTTCAATTTTTTTGCCTCCAGATCTTAAAAGCCCCGTAACTTTTTTATGTTAGGTTTTTGAGGATTTTGAAAATGTTTAACGGGGTCCATTAGTAATATATTAATAATGGTGCACCTGTATGTGGTGCGCCATTGCTATATACTAATGGCGCACCAGTCATGTGGTGCGCCATTAGTGTCCATTTCATCTATAGCCATTTTCCTAGTAGTGGGTATAGAAAAAAGATTTGGGTATGGGTTTGGGCAGGAAAAGATCGTACCCGCCCATACCCTACCCATTGCCATCCCTATGTGTGCGTGGCGTTGGGCTCTAACTGAACCCGAACGAGGCGTTGGGCTCTAACTGAACCCAAGCGATTGCAGACCGCAGTTACGACATCGAACCCGAGCGATCGATCGATGGCTGTTAACTGAACCCGATCGAGCAATTCCTTCACTACTGCTGCTAACTGAAGCCGATCGATGCTGCCTCTGGATGAACAGTGGGCGTTTCTGGGTGTTTGGAAGAACAGCTCCCGGTGGGGGTGGATGAACAGGACCCCGTGGCGTTGCCTCTGGATGAACAGGACCCAGATCGCTCAAGCCGATTGGGGCTGGATGAACAGGACCCCGTGGAGGGCAGGATGAACAGGACCACCCCATGGAGGGCAGGATGAACAGTAGATGGTGGAGGGCTGGATGAACAGTAGCCCGTGGAGGGGTGGTTGAACAGGAGCCCGTGGAGAGGGCTGGTTGAACAGTAGCCGGTGGAGTAGCGCGCGGTGGAGGCTGGATGAACAGGAGCCCGTGGATGAACAGCCGCAGGTGGAGCCTGGAGGAGGTCGATGGTGGATGAACAGTAGCCCGTGGAGGCTAGAGGGGGTTGACGGTGGATATGAACAGTATCTCGTGGAGTCCCGTTTTGCGGTACGCCACACCCCTCCCGATGAACAGGACCCCGTTTCAACCATAGTGCTCCAACACAAGTCTGTTTCCTTCGTTTTGCGGTATGCCAGACCCCTCCCGATGAACAGGATCCCGTTTCGAACGTGGCCGGTAGAACACAAGGCTGTTTCCTCCGTTCTGTGGTACGCCAGGCCTCGTTTCCATCGGCTGTTCCGTCCAAGCCCTCCCGATGAACACGATGACACATTCCGTTTCGACCTAGCCGGTTGGCTCCCCATGAACACGACGACGACGTTGTTTCTCCGTTCCGACCCAGCCATGTACACGAGCCCTAGCCGTACGTATGCGCGAGTAGGCGTTCGAGACCCTGCCCGTATGTACGTACGTGGCCGTGCTACGTGCGCTCCTCTACTACGACACGTGCGCGCCTGTACAACGACTAGTATGTACGTACACGTTCGCGACCAGAATGACAACGCTACGTACGCTTCGACCAGGTGGGTCCCGACTGTCACGCACTTCCTTTCCTGGGAAGATGTAGCTGGTGGGTCCCAACAGTCAGGGGGGCGAATCGTTTTTTTTTCGAACGCACTTCCTTGTGTGTGAAGATGTTGCTGGTGGGTCCCAGTAGTCAGGGGGAAACATTGTTTTTTATGAAATACGGTGGCCCGTTCGGTGGGTCCCCGCTGTCAGGTGGAGGAATAATTATTTTGCGTGTAATAAGGAGGCACTTCCTTGCTGCGATCGTGGACCCAACTGTCAGCCTCTCCACATACAGTACACTTCCGATGGAAGTCGTTCCTTGACCTTGTTGACCACGCCGCCTTCCGTTGAATGCATGCGTCCATGGGCGTGGTGCGTCCCCACTGTCAGCCTCTCACGTACAGTCATGTTCCGATGACTCTCGGTTGTTGACCACGTTGACCATACCATGTCGAGCGCACCAAAGGCCGGTGCACGATGGCGAGGCCCCAGACTGGAGCGACCTGGAGATGGGGAAGATGGGGAAGTGGAGACGCAGATGCATAGGAGTGGGAAACTTGACTAGTTCGGGTGCGAGGCAGCACAGCCGCGGTGCCGCCCACGGGAGACAGGAGCAAGAACAGAGGTTGAAGAAGGAGCATGGCTGTTGGATTAACATCCAACGGTCCAGCTGCCAGAATCATTTTTTGATTAAGTTGACAAAGCCCTGCGTACACGTCCGCTTAGTAGGCCCACAAGTCAGCCACCAAATCCGACGGGTCCCAGCTGTCAACGGGAGGAATAAATTTTTTTTGCATAACAAGGATGCACTTCCTTCCGTGCGAAGATACAACCGATGGGTCCCAGCTGTTAGGTGGAGGAAACATTTTTTCAGCTTAATAAGGAGGAACTTTCCTTGCGTGCGACCATGGACCTCATGGGTCCCAGCCATCAGGCTCTCCCCGTACATTGCTCTTCCGATGACTCTCGTTTGTTGACCACGCCGCACCGAGCGCAGCGAGGAGGTGGACGACGGCGAGGCCCCAGACGGGAACGACTCGGAGATGGGAAGACGCGGCAGTGGAGTCACAGATTGAGTGGAGGAGAAGGGTTATAACTGGTTCTGGTGCGGCATGGGGCTGCAGTCGGTGGAGAAGAACATGAGGTGTGGAGGGGTGGGGGCATAGCCTGGCCAGCGGTGGGGTAGCGCTTCGCAGCGATGCGTGCTAAGCAGAGCCACCGGAGGCTGGACCAGGCGGCCCTGACGACGCTGGAGGAAGAAGACGAGAGATTGAAGGTGCATGCCGACCAAGTTGACAACGCCCTGCGTAGGCTTCGCCCTATTGGCCCACATGTCATCCTGCAAAAATGTGGCATATATTTAACCCATGTTTTCTAGAATGTACAGTCCATTTGCTGGGCTGGGTGAACAAATAATTTCGCGTCAATGCGGCCTATTTATATTATCTAAGAAATCCCAGCCCATTTGCACTTCCTTCAAATACACGAATTAGTTGGGCTCGTTATATATATAATGTTATGTTAGAAGGAGGAATTAATATCAAAAATAAACCAGAGAGGCACATTTTTTTATATACATAATTAAAAAATTAGCGGGTTATTTCTCAAAATAAAAATTAGCGCGTTGTTATTACAGTGGTCCTTAAAATCTTCGCAAGCTTTTGTACTCAATCACAAGGATTTTCCTTGCCTGTGAGTCAAAAACAACCAGGATTTTCCTTGCGAACTTATGTTAAACATTTAATTTTATAAGTTAATAACACGTGGGATGTTTTCATAATGTATATATACGTCTCTATAATATATACGATAATAGTAATAATATAAATATATATAATGTGGTTAAAACAATATATTGGGCTGCCGATCTTTAAGAAAAAGCCCATAGGTCGGTATGGACCTCAAAAAATATGTTGAAACCACTGTCACCCCTATGTCGTGGGCTACGCATGTTAAAATACAAAACCTAGGCCTAGCTGATACTTGTTCGCCCTCTAAAAAAATGATACCAGATCCCCGAGCGAACTGGATTATAGAGGGGGCCGGCGGCACGACTGGAGAAGCACATGAGGAGAGATTTTTTTTCTTCAGTGGATGGCTCTCGATGGCGTTTTTTACTTGCCTCTGCACCATACAACTTGTATTTTTAGCCTCCCAGTCCGTGGTGGACCATCAGCCCATTTGTTGGGCGGGCCAACCTACAGAAACCAGCACTCGATTTTTCATCAAGCCCCCAAAACAACCGAGTACTATGTTTGTTTTGAGGCCGAAAACATTACGACAAGGGTTGACCGAGGGAGGGGGAAAGACAGAGCAAAAAGATTAAAAAGAGCTGATGCGCCGTTGCTACCCTAACAAAGCAAGTGCAATTCTTCTCGGGAAGAAGGTGTGCCGTTGACACCCACACGTCACATACCCCAAAGTAGGCATACTAACAAGGTCACACACAAGCACAACAGAAAAGGTAAACATTCGTATCAAACTCAGGTTCACAGAACACGTTCATATTCATAGCCAACATTCACTATCAACAACTCAAGAGATTCATATATTCACAAGTTCAGCATGTCTATGGATCCAAATGATTGATAGATCACACAACAATATTCATAGATAATTCACAAAAAGATTCCGATATACACATGTTCAGTATGTTTATGCATCCAAATGATTGAGATCACAGGCAATATGATCCATGGACGAACTTTAATTACCTAGGGTACAGACTGGTAAATGGTGTTCGGTCGGAGGTACTTCTTGCTAAAATTAATGCTTCTACGAGTAAAACTTTTGAGTACATAAGAGGCAGCATAGACAATTTGAACTTTGCTTGTAGGTTTATCCTCAAATAGTGGCCTCGTGCCGAGGGAGGTTTGAGCAACTTGGCCACTACTTTCATCCAACTAGTTTACTGGCTCATCTTGGTCCTATATCTCGCCAAAATTCTACATTGCAGACGAGAAAGGAGGCCGTTGAGAAAATGAACCACCCAAATTTTTTGTGCAGTTCAACTAAAATGGAGCATCCCTGGTGTGCAGACTGAATAAATGCCAGATGAATATATGCGTCAACCAACTTGTCTGGAATATTTGGACTCCATGCCATACAGTTCGCTACCATATGTGCAGATAACCAAAAGGCACAAGTTGGGACCAAATACTGGACTGTGTTTTTCTTGGCTATGCGCCAAGCAATATTTTTGGCGTTCACTCTCCTAATACTTGTAGTTTGACAATTGGTTGACGCCGGTTGATACTCAAATGAATATTGGCACTTCTTCTTGTCAACATCGATGCTTGTCTAAGTGAACTTTGGAGTACATAGCAGCAGCATAAGTACCTGTCCATCTGACCTTTTTGTGCTGTTCTACGGAAATCACCCGATGTAATGATTTGCCTGCGAGTTCAGGCTCCAAGTTACTCCTTAATGAAATCGGCAAACAGTAGCACAATACCAAATTACCAATACATATGACAAGCACAATCATCAGGATAAAGACCAGTACCAACCTGTGTGAGGTAGCATATCAATTACTATTTCCTTTGAATGGAAGCTGAGATAAGCCAAGCGACTGACAACAAAGGAAGAATGCTAGCCGAGATTAGCGACTAATAGGAAAGGAAGGAAGCTGTCGAGGCAATGAAGCACCCAAAGTTTTTGTGCAGTTCCACCAAAATCGAGCATCCATGTTGGCACATATATTGAGAGAGTGAGATTACTGTAATAGTGGGACTAGTTGATGAAACATACACTAACAAATAGAAGCACCCTCATTATCTTAATGGGTAAAGTTAGCATTCCCTCCCTGCTCCACCACATGATTCACCTCATAGACAAACATACACACGTACATGATTCAATATAGGGTGCTACTAAAGATTTGTTTAACTCCGGCAGGAAAATTAGGCAGCAATAAATTAGTGGTACTTAAGTACTCCTAATTAATTAAGTGAGACATCAGAAGTGGAAGGGCTCCCTGGAGGATCGTCTCACATGTAAGGTAGTCGTTGCCGGTGCCCTTGAATGGCCTCGACTTAGGCCTCTGGCTTCGGCAAGATCGCCTTGGCACTGTTTACTCTTCTTCTTCCTCCTCTTCATGCTCTGTTTCTCAGTCTCCTCACTAGTTGGTGAAACCAAGTACATGATTGGCTTCTATTCTACAATTGGTTTTGTCAGTGATGGAGTACAAGTGTACTAGTAAAAAATAGATTATTTTCTCATGGCAGTCCCAAAATAGAGATGAACACATGCATTAAATATCATTCTTACCTAAAGGAAGGTTATGGTGCCAATATGGATGATGAGGATTGGAACACACATCTCCCTTTGTGCAGTTCCACCGAAATGAACCAACTGTTCCATTCTGACATTCCAGTTAAACAGCACAAAAGTCACTTCTTTTAAGAAGAGTTTTGCGGAGTGCACCAAAAGGTCACAACAACAACCAGGTGAAATGGATATCCCTGTTTGCACAAAAAGCTATAGAGGAAACAGTTAGAGTCTCAAACAATTATAGGCAAAAACATTTGGCTAAACTTGTCATGGCTTATAACAGTGGCATGGCTTCATTTTTACCAGGGGCATTAGATTAAGAACAACTAAATATTTGGTATAAGGGCATGGGACAGCGGGTGCACCAGCAGTCCAGCACCATGTACCTAAACAGGGGCATAAAGTGGTGATTCATAGTTTGTTGCCCCGAGAAACAAACATCCAAGAAACATATCTGGGTTGGTCCCATTTTTGTTCACTCTAGCCACCTAATACTATGTGTGGATAGCAAATCTAGTCCTGGTCATACCACAGTATGCCATTACCCCTATATTTCCCTTTTCGACCAAGAGACCGGTTGGATGACCAGTTTGTACTACTTTCACCCCCTTTCCTTCCTGTTTTTACCAAGTCCAATGTACTACATACTAAATTCCCCCACCCCACTTTATTTCTTGTTTGAACCAAGTACAAAATTCGACTCCATGAAGTAGCTTTACCTCTAACAATAGAAGAAGAAAAATAGGTGACGTTGGACCATCCGATCGAGAGGGGCTGAGAGGTAGAAAATGATGCACATGCAGCGACGTAGCAAGCTGGGGAAGTAGAGCTAAGGCGGTTTCGAAGAAAGATATACCTGAAGGTCGTCGGGATGTGGATAGGTGGGCGGCGGGAGGCCGGATCCGCGCACACTAGGGCAACAACGAAGGGATCGGAGGACCTCTCGCGCCGGCGCTCGGCCAGAGATAACGGTGCGGACGGCAGTGGGTCTCCTCCCTCGCTCTCGACGACGACCTAAATGCTGCCCCTCCTCCTCTTCACCAGTGGAGGGGGATACGTCCGGATCTGTAACCGGCGGTGAGGATAGAAAGATAGTGTTTTTTGAAGGGAGAAAGACAGTGTTACCACCCCTATCTTGTTTAGATCTGGAGAGGATGAGAGTGTGTGTGAATATAGCAACCCTAGCAAGCAAGCGCGGAGGCTCCAGCCTATATATACGTAGTGGGGTAGTTTTCCTTTTTCACTCCATCAAAACAATCGTTTAAAATTGTGTACTATACGTGCCAGGTCGCCGTTTTTTTAGTTGTTGATTGTTTTTTGAGATAGCTACCCGCTTGTTCCAAGTGGTGTTACGGTGTGCCAGGTCGCACTATTTTTTGAGGGTGCCAGGTCGCACTTTGTATCGTTCAAGTTTGGTACAAGTCCCTCCATTAAATGAACAACCACCCCCTCGTAAAAATTGTGAACAAGCCCACGTCTAAAATTATCGGAAACGTGGGTTGCCCCAACATGCATTATTATTTATATTTTCTACTCCCTCCATTCCTAAATATAAGTCTTTTTTTATTCGCCACACCTAAGACAATTTTTTTATTAGCAGTGAACCCCACATGTCATAGACACAAAAAGTGTCGCAAGATTCCCTTAGACAAGCCAAAGTGTGTCTAACAATTTGAGCAACTCAAGTTAGGCAAGTGTGGCAAGTGTGGGAAAAATAATGTGGCAACATAATATAAACATAGTCACAATCCAAACAGCCCCGTAATTTTTTGTGACATGCATGAAAATTTGGTTAGTTAAATTTATAGTTAAAATTTGGCAAGGTGCATCAAATCAACACATGCAAGTATCAAAAGGGAGGTCACGGCATGCATGCATGCGTTGTACTCCCTCCATTTCCAAATATAAGTCTTTTTAGGCATTGCAACAAGTGACTACATACGAAGAAAAATATGTCTACATACATCCGTATGTAGTAGTCCATTTGAAATGTGTAAAAAGACTTATATCGAGTGCAGTGCTTTGATGTGTCGCGTCAACTCGTACAAGACTGAGAAGTTTGATTACTACAATGTCCCATCCCTCACGCATGAGCGTGGTGGCTGGGAGGACTAGTAGGAGCTTTCGCTACACGCTTCTTGACGGCGGCGAACTTGCGGATGGAGTTGACCATCATGTCGTCCATGCGAGAGGTGAAGCCGGCGTCTGCGAGGGCTACGACGCCGCCGGTTGCTAGCACCGTCTGGAAACGCTACACAGTGCGGGGCCGCATGCCGGCGCCTTGGATGATTTGTCATAGCCGACTGCCGCTCGTGACCATCGCCTCCATAGGTGCTTCTGGCTTCTGGTCACTTGGTCTTGGATTGGAGTGAGCAGTGTTGCGTAGTGATTGAGAAAGAACATTTATTTTCAATCTAACCCTGCCATCCATAGACCTCTTTGGTTTAGAGTTAGTTCAGGGTTAGAATCTAACTCTAACCTCTAACTGAGTTAGTAGAGTTCTCCTCGTCTCGGTTCATCGCCATCATACTTTCCCCATTTCTGTGTTTTCAGTATCCTGCGAATCAAAGAGGCCCTTAGACTGGTTTAGGCCCGGTAGTTTTTTTATAAACATGTTATGTCCAAAATTTAATGAAGGTGCTCCGGTTTCTACGAAAATAATCTGGTTTCATGTAGTAATTCGTTTATTTATTTATTCTTCTGCGGGGGGTTTGCATGTAATTTATGAGGTCTGGAATGTAAAGTACCCCGACATATGCTCCGAGTCGTGCATGCACTATGACCCAGATGCTCTATGTCCCACATGTCGGCGAAAGGGTGCACGTGGAAATAGCCTAGGAGTACATATAGGAGGATAAATGCGTGAAAAAATATGTACGGTGAAGCACGCACCCAACTAGTTGTAGTACTAGACATACAACTGCTTTTTCCCTAAAAAAAGAGGTACGAGTGTTCAGTACTCCTATTCTATCACCACGAGTCCCCTCTGACAACAGCATCTATGCTACAGCTAGCTCTTCTCCCTTGTTTCTCCCTTCTAATTCTAAACTCAGCCGACGCCCGGTGGACGGGGTGGGGATTTGCCGATGGTCGGTTTGCTCAACTGCGGCCCCACCTCACAGTGAAAACTTTACTACTGGAATAAAAATGCCATATACTCCTATACTAATAAAAGATTAAGGCCACGAGGCGATGCAATGCTGGTTACAAGAGGCAAGACGAGGAGATGCAACGATTGGCGGCTAAGTAGCAGCGGATTTTGTTGCCAGGTCGACGTGCTTCTGAACAATGTCGTCCAAAGATTCCAGCCGCTGGAAGAAGGCCAACGTTTTTCTGTCCTCGCTGGCCTTGTAGTGGCCTATGTAGACGATTTCCTCATAGACGTGGATGTGCAAGTCGGCGGTTTCTTGCATGGCGAGGCGCTGCGCGACAAGCGCGGCCTCGAGGTGCACATTCTTCATCGCGACCTCTGGCAACTGCAGGGCCACCAGGGCTTGAAAGACCTCGTCACCATGGAGGCTGATGAGGGTGGCAGGCAATGAGGAGCCTGGGCGCGCGGGCTGGAGCAGTATGGCAAGGTCGTCCGTGCGCTTCTTGATGACGGCGAACTTGCGGATGGAGTTGACCATCATGTCGTCCATGCGAGAGGCGAAGCTGGCATCGGCGAGGGCTACGACGCGGGCGGTCGCCAGCACTGTCTGGAAACGCTGCGCGATGCGGGGCCGCAGGCAAGGGAGTCCTGGGTTAAGGGGTTCTCGGACAGCCGGACTATATACTTTGGCCAGACTGTTGGACTATGAAGATACAAGATTGAAGACTTCATCCCGTGTCCGGATGGGACTCTCCTTTGCGTGGAAGGCAAGCTTGGCGATTCGGATATGTAGATTTCCTTCTCTGTAACCGACTCTGTGTAACCCTAGCCCCCTCCGGTGTCTATATAAACTGGAGGGTTTAGTCCGTAGGACAACAACAATCATAATCATAGGCTAGCTTCTAGGGTTTAGCCTCTACGATCTCGTGGTAGATCAACTCTTGTAATACTCATATCATCAAGATGAATCCAACAGGAAGTAGGGTATTACCTCCATCGAGAGGGCCCGAACCGGGGTAAAACATCGTGTCCCCTGCCTCCTATTACCATTAGCCTTAGACGCACAGTTCGGGACCCCCTACCCGAGATCCGCCGGTTTTGACACTGACATTGGTGCTTTCATTGAGAGTTCCACTGTGTCGTCACGATAAGGCTTGATGGCTTCTTCAATCATCCTCAACGACGCAGTCCAGGGGGAGGTTTTCCTTCCCGGACAGATCTTCGTATTCGGTGGCTTCGTACTGCGGGCCAACTCGCTTGGCTATCTGGAGCAGATCGATAGCTATGCCCCTATCCATCAGGTCAGGTTTGGAAGCTCAATCTACACTGCCGGCATCCACAGAGACTTGATCTTCGACAGGCATAACTTTGTTCTGCCATCGGACAGTATTCAGGAGATCACGCCTGCGGCGGAGCTGGGAATCAATCCGGAACAGATCGTGCATCCCGAGGATGGGTGGATGGACCCAGCCACGGAGGCCGCACACTCATCGGCATCGGAGCCGAACACTAATCCCACCTCCTGTGAGGGTGGTGTCATCGGACCCTCGGACTCGTCTCCGGCTACAGGATTCGAACCGCGTGCGTCCATGCCTATCGAATCCGATTGGGTACCGGTCACGGAGTTCACCGCTGCGGATATTTTTCAGCACTCGTCCTTGGGTGACGTGCCGAACTCATTAAGGTCTCTTTCCTTGTCGAGAGATTCTTTGTCGGACTATGTCCGGCTCGAGTGGGAAGCGGACGATGAAGAAATTCGTTCCCCACCCACCACCCACTTAATAGCCACTGTTGATGACTTAACCGACGTGCTCGACTTCAACTCCGAAGACATCGATGGTATGGACGACGATGTAGGAGAAGAACAGGAACCACCACCTATAGGGCGCTGGACAGCCACCTCATCATACGATATATATATGGTGGACACCCCCAAAGAAGGCAATGGCGATGAGGCAACGGACGATAACCCCTCGGAGAAGCAATATAAGCACCGGCGTCATAGGCACCGCTCAAAGCCCCGCCATATGAGAAATAGCGATACCGGCACAAGAGATAACAATCCGGATGGTGCCGAAGACGAAAACAATTCTGCCCAGCCAGGCTTCGAGTAGGCCGAGCAAGAGGATGGGCAAGCTAGCCCTAAAGAACAAGCAACAGATGGAGAATCAGAGAACGATAATTACATGCCTCTCTCCGAAGACGAAGTGAGCCTTGGCGGCGAAGAATTCATCGTGCCCGAGGATCCCGTCGAGCAGGAGCGCTTCAAACGCCGGCTTATAGCCACTGCAAAAAGCTTGAAGAAAAAGCAGCAACAGCTTCAAGCTGATCAAGATCTGCTAACTGATAGATGGACCGAGGTCCTGGCTGTCGAGGAATACGGACTCGAGCGCCCTAGCAAAAGCTACCCAAAGCGTAGGCTGCTACCTCAACTCGAGGAGGAGGCTTTAAGGCCCACGCTACCAGCGCATGATGCGGCTGACCGGCCACCCCGTGGCCGCGACAAAGCGGTGTACCAGCCCGAAGTCCAGACCGCACCCCGTCGCCAATCAAACGATAATACTAAGGCCCGGGGCTACAAGAAGGACATGCGAGATATATTGGAAAACAAAGCAGGACAGTCAAGATCAATCTACGGATCACGGGGGCGCGCCACAAGACATGACGATGACCGTCATGCCGGATACAATAAGCCAAAGTCCGTCTGGGCTGAATACAACAGACTAGATTCATTTGAACTACGTCGGGATGTAGCGTGGCATAGAGGCGCCGCACAACCCCTATGCTTCACTGATGAAGTCATGGATTACGAATTCCCAGAAGGGTTTAAACCCGTAAACATCGAATCGTATGATGGCACAACAGACCCCGCGGTATGGATCAAAGATTTTTTCCTCCATATTCACAGGGCCCGCGGAGATGATCTACACGCTATCAAGTACCTCCCACTAAAACTCAAGGGACAGGCTCGGCATTGGCTGAACAGCTTGCCGGCAAACTCCATCGGGAGTTGGGAGAACCTGGCAGACGCATTACTTGATAACTTCCAGGACACTTATGTGCGGCCACCGGATGCTGATGATCTAAGACACATAACCCAACAGCCCGGAGAGTCAGCCAGGAAATTTTGGACCCGGTTCCTAACCAAAAAGAACCAAATGGTCGACTTTCTGGATGCCGAAGCCCTAGCGGCATTCAAGCATAACATCCGTGATGAGTGGCTTGCCCGACATCTCGACCAAGATAAGACAAAGTCCATGGCAGCCCTCACAACACTAATGACCCGCTTCTGCGCAGACGAGGATAGCTGGTTGGCTCGTAGTAACAACACAGCAAGCAATCCTGGCCCATCGAAAGCCAAGGATAGCAACGACAAACCACGATGCAACAAACACAAGCGCCGCAAAAAAGGTGATAGTGTCGAAGACACGTCAGTCAATGCCGGATTCAGTGGCTCCAAGTCCGGTCAGCAGAAGAAGCCATTCAACAAAAACAATTCAGGCCCGTCCAGTTTGGACCGCATACTCGACCGTCCATGCCAAATTCATGGCACCCCAGGAACACCGGTAGGGATGGCAACGAGGCCCCATACCCGCCAAACCCGTGGGGATTTCATCTATTAGGGGGTGGGGATGGGCGAAAAACATCCCCATGGGGATATTTACCAAACTAATTTATTCCCCATAGGGTACAACGGGGATGGGGACGATATCCTATTCCCAGACCCAATACCCATCGGGGACCCGGTTAGTAAGCGTGACACTGCGGTCAACGTTAAAACCATTCACAAACAAACTTGCGAAAACAAAAAAAGCTCCGGAAAAACCTTCAACCTATCTCACATCCTCACCTCAGCTGCCACCATGACCAAGAAGTCAATACAACCTAGATAGGCATTAGCAGGACAAGGACAACACCATGTATGTATGTTGATCATAGGGTCTCATATTATGTATATGAGTATTTGTTTATGGGGATGGGGACCCTAATGGGGCCCCGTTCCCCAGTGGGGCATGGGTATGGGGAAATTTCATCCCCAGCCATGTAAACGGGGATGGGGATGGGATGATAGGGAATAGATGGGGATGGGGATGTTGTAGGTATCCCCATAGGGGATTGTCCCCATTGCCATCCCTAAACACCGGCCAACCACACCAATGGAGAATGCTGGGTTTTCAGACAAGCCAGCAGGTCAGATGGCGAAAGCAAGGAGAAGGGGTCTTAAAGCGACGATGACGACGAAGAGCCCCAATCAACGAATACAGGAGGACAGAAGAAATTCCTTCCCCAGGTGAAAACGGTGAATATGATATGCGCAAGCCACATTCCCAATTGGAAACGTGCACTAAGGGAGGTCCATACAATCGACCCAAAGTTTAACCCATGGTCCTCTTGCCCGATCACTTTCGATTGCAGGGACCACCCTACCTATATCCGTCATAGCGGTTCGGCCGCACTGGTCGTCGACCCTATCATTGACGGATTCCACCTCACATGAGTCCTTATGGACGGAGGTAGCAGCCTGAACCTGCTATACCAGGATACAGTGCGCAAAATGGGCATCAACCCCTCAAGGATCATGCCCACAAAAACCACCTTTAAAGGTGTCATACCAGGTGTAGAGGCCTGTTGCACGGGCTCAATCACACTGGAAGTGGTCTTCAGATCTCTGGACAATCATCATACCGAAGATTTAGTCTTCGACATCGTCCCCTTTCGCAGTGACCATCGAGCCTTTGCTCGGACGTAACAGCGCCGCTTTCGGTTCAGCGGTGCCACATTATGCCTACCGTAAATTAAAGATGCCCGGTCCACGCGGCGTCATCACGGTTGATGGCAAGTCCGAACTCCCCCTCACTTCCGAAGAGTCTCCCACCGCCGTAACAGCAAGAACAATGGATGGCACCTTCCAGCCGAACCTCGAGACGACGACCAAGTTCCCGGACACCGTCAAAGGAGTCCGAACTACTGCACGGCAGGACAGCCCGGTTCACCCGGAGCTTAACAAAAAACACTCCAGAAACAGATAATACAAGCCACATACTGCGGCTCAACCGCCCTGCAGTGCAAAACAATTTCTTGCATTTTCTTTGCAGGTTCACCTGTACATAGGCGAGGATGGAGGACGTGGAAACCGTTCGAGCGCGTAAGGGAATCTCTAGATATTCCCCTCTATGATCATCCGACTACACCCCGGGTCCGGGCACAATTTCCTCACACCCGGTATCAGCAGGTTCCGCAATCATATTTCCTTTTATCACATCATCTGTACTCATACACATTGACGTATTATTCAAATACAACATGTGGATTTATGTGATGCTCATCTACTGCTATTTCTTATTTAAAAACTCTTTTGTTAAAAGGCGGCCGCTTATCGCGATATGCGTTAATATGCCAGGGGCTTCATCATGACCATACTACGGCAAAAAAGTCCGAACACCTTCACGGTAGTTAGGCACCCCGAACTTATAGCATTATATGCATCAGCTCCGAATCATGTCTTGGGTCAATAGTTGGGTTTGCCCGGCTCCTATGTTTTGGTACCTTACGTTCCGCTATATCGGCTAAGGTAGCACTGGGAGAACGACTGTGACTGTGTACCGGTTCTTCCAGACGAGCACCTCAGTAGAGAAAGACAAAACTTACTGTCATGATGTAGCGAGAGCTGGTCAGCTGTTCGAGAGGTTCTAAAATCTTTAAGGATTTCTTCCGCACAATGCCATAACCAATGCAGCATGCGACGGATTGGACTTTTCCAATCAGGTGCTTATAGAGCCCCTCGTGCGGTCTTCCGAACACCAGGGGCTGCGCCTACCTTCCTCGAAAAAATTCCCATGGCTAAGTGAGAACGATAAATCCCTATAGTCCGATTGCACTGGTTCATTTGTCTTTGAACACCTCCTTTAGGGACCCAAAACTGGGATAAAGAGTGCTCAGGTTTATCCCGAACACCCCCGTACTCACTACGTGGGGGCGGAAGCCGACGACTGGCCGACTCTCAGGATTATTACATAAAACGGCCGCACAGGAGTAAAAACGTTCATAAAACAAGCAATAAATAATGACCTTGTTCAAATATTACAAAGGAAAACATGACCATATTCACGGAAATATAATGTCCTTGGTGCATTGCTCCACCGCAAGGCGGGCCCCTTTCAAGAGACCTTCATAATACAGTTCGGGCTTGCGGTTCTCTTTCCCCTCTGGCGGTCCCTCGGTCATTAGCTTTTCTGCATCCAGCTTCCCCCAATGCACCTTTGCATGGGCGAAGGCCATTCGCGCAGCTTCTATGCAGACCGACCGCTTGATGACTTCGTGTCGAGGGCAGGCACTCGTAATCTGCTTCACGAGCCCGAAATAACTGCTTGGAATTGGCTCGGCAGGCCACAGCCGGATAATCAAATCCTTCATGGCTAGCTCGGCCGCCTTATGCAGTTCGACCAGCTGCTTCAGCTGATCGGAAAACGGCACCGGATATTTCGGCACCAGATACTGCATCCAGAAGAGTTTATCCACAGTATTCCTCTCTTCGGCTCGGTGGAATTGGGCGGCGTCAGAAATGCTGCGTGGCAGCTCCGCAAACACCTCTGGAAAAATCAAAATTTAAACTCTTAAATTGATTTTTTCCTTTCATATACTCGCTCTGTATAGAAAAAGCCTTACCAGCTGCAATAATCCTCGCCGCCCAGATTTCCTTCAGGGCACCTTGGGCCTCCCCTCGGGCATCACTTGTGGCTTGGCGAGCCTGGGAGAGTTCAGATTCTTTCCCTGCTGTCGGTGTACTAGAGTAGGGGTACCCTACTATCCCGAAATCGTGCACGGGCAGTCGCAGCACCCCGTGGCGAGGCTTGCCTGGTGACCGCCAAGGACCTCCGCGGCTCCATTGGAGCCATTCAAGAACAAAGTATTTAAGCCAAGGAGACAAGGCCCCGGCAAGAGGAGTTTGCCGGGAAGGCCAACCAAGGCACCTAGGAGGCCAGGCCCCGGGAAGAGGAGCTTGCCGGGAAGGCCCGGTGAGCGACAAGCTTCCGGACGCGACAAGGCAACGACCGCGGCAAGGCGCTTGCGGCGACAGGCTACCACTCTTTTCCTCCGCTCCAGCACATCCACCAACGTGTCGCCATGGGACCTTTCAGACTGCAGCGTGGCAAGAGGCTGTCTGACCGGTGAGCCTTGTGTGGCAAGCGGTGTTGACAAGATTGCCATCGTGGCGAATGCTGGCGTCCCTGACGGTCCCTTTCTGCACTGTTTAGTCGACTTAGACGGGCATTTAATGCCTTTGTCCCCTGCCGTCTACGTTGCCACCTGTCCTTGTCTACGTTGCCACCTGTCGGAGGCCCCTTGAGCATATAAAAGGAGGCCCATGCGCAACGTAGAGGGGGTTCGGTTCATTCGAAACTAGAGAACACTCACGCTAGGTCTTGTAGCTCTCAGCGCTCCCTAGCAAGAAGAGAATACAATCAGACAGGCAGCAGTAGGAGTCTTATCTCTCCGGAGAGCTCTGAAGCTGGGTAAACTGCTCGTGTGCTTCGCCTCGATCTGCTCTTCGTGCGACCTCCGCCCCCCACCGAACCGAAAGGGGCTCGGTCCGCCGGTCCCATAGGTGTTCGTGGGTCCGATCAGCTTCCCCGACATCTTTGGCGCGCCAGGTAGGGTGCCGAGGCTGTGGGAACCTGATCCAGCGTTCACACGAGCTACATCTTCATCATCTTCATCGACATGCCACCGAAGAAGAAGGCTTCGGCGGCAGCGGAGCCGTCCACGTCGATTCCACCACCACCGGAGCAAATGGGTGGTGGGGTAGACGCCAGCCGGAAGAACGGCGCGCCGACGAGGGAGCCCACGACGCTGCCAAGTCCAAGGACAAGGTGGCGCAGACCTCGGCGTCCGTACATGCACCGCGCCCATCTCAAGAGGCGCGGGACCGACAGCGTCATGGTATTCACAATACCATACGCTCGTTAGATCAGGATCGAGCTGGTGGATCCCGGGGCCCTCAAGACCAGCGCGCACGCCAACACGCTGGCACGAGCGAGGCACGGTCGCCTGGACGGGATACTGCTCCTTCTAACATAGTTAGAAGTCCGAGCATATCCCGCTCCTCGCACCGTTCGCCATCGCCGCCCACCACTCCAGCGAGAAGCTTTGGCGAGAGCTCAATCGCTCCTAGATTACCCTCCAACAGCCGACAAGGTCGATGAATGGAGGGCCACCATCCAGTCTCATCGGCTATGCCAGCAGCGACACTCAGCGGCAACCGACTACGCCAGCTGCAGCGGCGGGCGCTACAAGGCACGAGCCGGTGGCGACGAAAACCTGTGGGGTGCAACCACCATACACTCCCCACCCCGAAGGCCAAGATCGCCAACTCGTCGGATCCACCTCGACAACGACTCCACCGCGTCATCGGACCCACGAGCCCGTCGCGATCAGCGCCAAGTTCTTCACGAACGACAGCAAGAAGACGCTCGAACTCGCATCGAGCGCCGAAGAGAAGCGCGGCGTCAATCCGACCAACGCGCTAGGCCCTCTGTCGACATACATGCGCCAGGGGAACCAGGAGACTTGCCGTACGCGGTAGGTTGCCCTGCGTTCACTCGTGAGCTGCGGCAAGTCCAGTGGCCCAGCAAGAAGAATTTCAAGCCAGACGTGCCAGAGAAGTACGACGGCAAGACTCATCCGTCGGAGTTCCTCAGCATCTACACCATTGCGGTGCAAGCTGCCGGGGCGAGACGACAAGATTCTGGCCAACTACTTCCCGCTGGTACTCAAGCCCAATGTCAGATCTTGGCTCATGCACTTGCCGGACAACTCCATATCCGCTTGGGCGGATCTATGCCATCAGTTTGTCGGCGCCTTCACAGGCGGCCACAAGCCCCATGGCCAAGAGAGCAACCTTCATCTGCTAGCCCAGAAGGAAGGAGAACCCCTACGCAAGTACATTCAGAGATTCAGCCGTGTACAGCACAACATTCCAGATGTCCACCCTGCCGCGGTGATCAACGCGTTCCATCAGAACGTACGAAACCGCATGATGCGGGAAGAGATGGAGATGTGCAAGATCAGAGATGTCAGTGAGCTATATGCCCTGGCCGACAAGTGTGCACGTGCTGAGGAAGGGAGGAGACTCCCCGGAGAGAATACAGAAGCTGCAGGATCTGATAGTGAGGGGTCCACCCCGGCAAAGAAAAGCCGGCGGTGGAATAACAGGAAAAAGAAAGGCAAAGATGTGCTAGTTGTCGAGCAGTCCGGCAACGGAGGTGGCGCCAAGAAAGCCAAAGTTGGTAGCTCCGGCAAGGAGGTTGCCGCTGGCACCAACTGCCAGGCTGTGGCGGTCGCCGACAAGCAGGACGGCTCCAACCAGCAGTACTGCAAGATCCACCGCACCAAGGGCCATCACCTCCAGAGCTGCAAGAAGGTCGAGCAGCTTGTTGAGCAGCAGAAGGCTGAATACGAGCGGCGCGACAAGGAGAAGGCTCAAGAAGGTGCTTTGGAGGAGTCGAGCAAGAAACGCCCGGCCGGGAGGACGCCATGGCAAGGCCAAGCGGCAAGAAGGAGAGACCTCCAGCGGCGCGACAAGGATGAAGATGACGACGACGATGAAGACATGGAAGATGATGAGACCGACGAGCATGAGTTCCAGAAAGCCACAGAGGTCTTGTGCGTTGACGGTGGTGCTTCTCTGCATACTTCACACCGCCAACTCAAGCAGTGGATGCGGGAAGTTAATGCGGCAGAACCATCCATCGAGTCACGCAAGCCTCTGAAATGGTCCAGCATGCCTATCATCTTTGATACTGAGGACCACCCTGATCGCATCACTGCGGTCGGGTGCTTGCCGATGTTGGTTTCACCAACTATCCGCAACCTCAAGGTCACTAAGATGCTAGTTGACGGCGGGGCCGGCTTGAACCTGATCTCCTCCGCGGTACTCCAGAAGCTTCAGATCCCTGATGGCGAGCTCGAAGAGACCGGCACATTCAAAGGAATCAATCCGGGAAGGAGCAAGCCGAAGGGAAAGATCACGTTGCCGGTGACGTTTGGCAGCGAGTTGAACTTCAGGACTGAGAGGGTCACCTTTGACGTTGCTGACTTCCCATTGCCTTATAATGGGATACTTGGCCGTCCAACACTCGCCAAGTTCATGGCGGCCTCTCATTATGCATACAACATGCTCAAGATGCCAGACCCGATAAGTGTCATTTCTGTCCCTGGCGACAAGAAGGATGCTCTTATCTGCGCCGACAAGATCTACCGGGAAGCAGCAGCTGCAACAGATAGCAAGTCACTTGCCGCTGAAGCTCCCAGGGGGAAGAAGAAGACCAAGTCCGGCAAGAGCTCGGATGCCCACTCCGGCAAGCGCACCTCTTCGGAGTGCTGCGCTACCGTCAAGGACGCACCATCGAGCTTCACCGGCAAGTGTAAGAAGACGATTGCAGCTCCACCAAAGACCAAGAAGGTGTCCCCCAAGGAGGACGGCACTGGTGGTACCTTCACCATCAGTGCCACTCTCGACCCTAAATAGGAAGGCGCGCTCGTCGCTTTCCTGCGGGCGAACGTCGACGTGTTTGCATGGCAACCGTCTAACATCCCCGGTGTTCCTGTGAGTAATTGAGCACCATCTTGCCGTTTGTCCTCACGCGGCCGTCAGCGAAGAAAGTCAGGAAGCAAGCAGTGGAGCGCCAAGAATTCATCGCAGAAGAGATCAAGAAATTGGAAGCAGCAGGCCTTGTCAGAGGAGTGCTCCATCCTACATGGTTGGCCAATCCTGTAGTCGTGCGTAAGGCAAACGGAAAATGGAGGCTTTGTATCGACTTTACCGATGTTAATAAAGCTTGTCCCAAAGACCCATTTCCCTTGCCGCGCATCGATCAGATTGTTGACTCCACGGCCGGATGTGATTTGCTTTCATTTCTTGATGCGTACTCAGGATATCATCAGATCTTCATGGCAGAAGAGGATGAGGAGAAAACCGCGTTCATCACCCCATGTGGCACATACTGTTTCATACGGATGCCTTTCGGTTTAAAGAATGCTGGGTCAACATTTGCAAGAGTAGTCCATGACGCTTTTGAGCCACAAATGCACAGAAATTTAGAAGCCTACATGGATGACATAGTGGTCAAAAGCAAGGACAGGGCAACTCTGGTTCAAGATCTACACGAGACCTTTGCAAATCTGCGCAAATCAACCTCAAGCTCAACCCCGAGAAGTGCGTGTTTGGAGTCCCTTCCGGCAAGCTTCTCGGGTTCTTCGTGTCTCAGCGGGGAATTGAAGCCAATCCCGACAAGATCAAGGCCATTGAGCAGATTGAAGCACCAAAGCGCGTCAAGGATGTATGAAGGCTTGCGGTTGCATAGCTGCTCTCAGCAGGTTTATCTCTAGGTCTACTGAGCGCGCCCTGCCATTTTTCAAAATATTAAAAAAGGCAGGTCCAATAAAATGGACTCCGGAAGCGGAGGCTGCGCTGCAGGACTTAAAGAGATACCTGTCCTCCACTCCAATACTTGTCGCACCTAAGCCACAAGAGAAGTTGCTGCTATATATAGCGGCAACCAATCAAGTGGTTAGTGCTTCATTAGTAGCGGAGAGGGAGGCGGATGATGAGCTAGCGACCACGGCAGAGACATCCAGCAACAAGCAAGGGACTTCACCGGCAAGCTCCGGTCCCGACAAGGATGGATCTGCGCAGACGTGCGAGAAGATGCAGAAAATGATGGTGCAGCGCCCAGTTTACTTTGTCAGTTCCCTTCTGCAGGGGGCTAGGTCAAGGTACTCTGGTGTGCAAAAATTGCTTTTCGGCCTTCTCATGGCCTCGAGAAAGCTGCGCCATTACTTTCAAGCACATGAGATCACAGTCGTCACTCGCTTTCCGCTGAAGAGGATACTGCAAAATCCAGAAGCGACAGGCAGGATTGTCGAGTGGGCACTAGAACTGTCAAGCTTTGGTCTCAAGTTTGAGAGCACCTCAACTATCCAAAGCAGAGCATTGGCGGAGTTCATAGCAGAATGGATGCCAACACAGGATGAACAAATTCCAGAAACGAGCATTCCCGTCAAGGAAGCAAGCAAAGAGTGGCTAATGTACTTTGATGGTGCCTTCTCGCTGCAAGGCGCCGGTGCAGGCGTGCTGCTTGTAGCACCCACTGGAGAGCACCTCAAGTACATAGTCCAAATGCAGTTTCCTAGGGAGCAAGCAACAAACAATACTGCAGAGTATGAAGGTTTTCTTGCCGGTCTCGAGATCGCAGAGACCTTGGGATCAAGAAGCTCATTGTCGGGGTGATTCACGACTTTGTCGTCCGCCAAGTGAACAAGGATTATCAGAGTTCGTTGATGGAAGCCTATGTTGATGAAGTGAGAAAGCTAGAAGAGCACTTTGACGGCCTGCAGATGGAACATGTTCCAAGAGCTCAGAACGATATTGCTGATGGCCTGTCAAAGTGCGCCGCACTCAAGTTGCCTGTGGAACCAGGGATTTTTGTGCTCAAGCTGACTCAACCGACTGTAACGCCATTAACATGACAGAACAAGAAGAGCAAGTTGATTTCTGGTAACTATTTTCCGGCAGAGCTTCCCGAAGCCGCCGCCAAGAAGGTCCCCAAGATCAACGCCGAGAGTCTTTGAGGAAGCGATGCTGCTCCGACAAGCCCTAGGGTTTGTTCCGTTGAGGCAGACGCTCCCGACAAGTTTTGCTCCGGCAAGCTTGCCGGGGAACATCAAGCTCCGCCTGAGCCGCAGGTTCTCGCCGTAGAAGCGGATGTTCCCACAGCAGCAGATGTGCCTTTAGTCCTTGTTGTCGAGCCGCAAGCTCCGGCATGGGCACAACAGATTGTCCATTTCCTTCAGACAGGAGAACTTCCCGAAGAGCAAGAAGAAGCGGAAAGAGTAGCCCGACAGTCAAGTATGTACCAGTTTGTCGACGACACTGCATGTAAGAAGACTCAACGATGTGAAATTGAAGTGTATTCACCGAAGACGGACAAAAGCTGTTGGCGAGAGATACATGGAGGCATATGTGGTCACCACATTGGGCGCAAGAGCACTTGCCGGCAAAGCGTTCCAGCAAGGTTTCTTTGGCCGACAGCCCTCCAGATGCAATCGCACAAGTAACCAAGTGTGAAGCGTGCGATTCCATTCCAAGCGAGATACACCAGCCAGCTCAAACTCTCCGGGCGATCCCTTTATCCCGAACATTTTCGGTGCAGGGCTCGACATCCTCGGCCCTTTCCCCGAAGCTGTCGGGGCTTTGAGTACTTATGCGTTGCAATCGACAAGTTCACAAAGTGGCGGAAGTGGAAGCGATGAGGAAGGTGACGGTAGCGATCGGCCGTGATCAAGTTCTTCAGGTCGATTGTTTGCCGTTTCGGGATTCCTAACAGGATCATCACCGACAACGGCACGCAATTCACGAGCCGCACCTTCATGCAGTACGTCCAAGATCTTGGCGCCAAGGTCTGCTTCGCTTCCGTTGCTCATCCGAGAAGTAACGGTCAAGCGGAGAGGGCAAATGCTGAAGTGCTGCGTGGGCTCAAGACCAGAACTTTCGACAGGTTGCACAAGTGTGGAAGAAACTGGATTGAGGAGCTGCCGGTGGTTCTTTGGTCGATCAGGACGACGCCAAATCGAGCCACTGGCCAGACACCTTTCGCTCTAATCTTTGGAGCAGAGGCAGTTCTCCCCACGGAACTCGTATACGGGTCACCTCGAGTGCTCGCTTATGATGAGCTTGAGCAAGAGCAGCTGCGACAAGATGACGCGCTGCTCCTTGAGGAAGACCGTCTTCAGGCTGCTGTACGAGCTGCTCGATACCAGCAAGCTTTGCGCCGCTACCATAGCCGCAAAGTTAATGCTAGAAGTCTCGAGGAAGGCGACCTTGTTCTTCGGCGCGTTCAGTCCGCCAAGAATTCCAACAAGTTGACGCCGAAGTGGGAAGGCCCTTATCGGGTGAAACGAGTCACTAGGCCTGGCGCTGTCCGCCTTATGACCGAAGATGGCATTCCGGTGAGCAACTCCTGGAACATCGAGCATCTTTGTAAGTTTTACCCGTAGGGCGCGGTTGCCGGAACCCGTTCCGGCAACCACCTTTTGTACAAGTCTTGCCGATGTTGCATGTAATCCTTTGTACAAAGCCGGGCGTAGATCCCGTGCATAAGTAAAGCTCATGTGTTTCGCACAACTTGTCAATTTCATGCTTTCATCATTTTATTGCATGTGTTACCTGACACTTTGTGCAGAACCTACACCCGGTAAGCAATAACGAGCCACAAGGCTCCATAACTTTATTTTCTCTTCTTTCTCTTTCTCAAAGAAAGGAAGGTTCCCTCGCCCACAAGTTAGCCGGGGGGGAAGGAGAAGATAATGGTGTGGGCAAGATAATGGTGTGGGCCACCAAGCGTCGCTCGAGGAAGTTTCGCCTTACCAGGAAGCAAACGACAGAAAAGCTAAGTTGTTAAAATTTGGGCAATCAGCTTTTAAATTTTTTTAAGTTATCTTCCTCGAACGACCGTACTTTGTATGGAAAACCTGTGCGCGGAGGAACCAACTCGTAGCTAGTTGCGCCCTTACTTTGTTTCGAGTCCGCTCGACAACTTAAGTGAGCTGCAACTAGTTGCGACAAGGTTGTTGTTGGAAGCGGCACCGCCAGCTTGGCGACGTGTCGCACTCGGCCTTCATGACTAAGGTGCCCGCGCCGGCAAGTTCCCTAAAAGCGTAGGGCAAAAACATACAAAGGAAGGAATCAAGTAAAGGAAATAACATTGCAATCACTGCCCGAGATAGAGTTATATTACAAGATAGCTTGTCGCAGCTCTAATAGATTGTTCTCCTAACATGACCAGCAGCGACAAGGAAAAGATAAAATGGGCGGCCTAATCTACACGGTCGCCATCAACCCTCTTGATCTTGCCCACCTTGTCCACAATGGGTGCGACAAGGGCCTTGAGCGCTTCCACATCAGCATCCGGCGGCAAGGACTTGAGGATGCCGGTGAGGTTGAGGCCTTGATTGCGGAAGGCCACCTTCATCAGCACCTTCTGGAGAGCTCCCGCGCAGATCTGGCGCGACTCCTCGGCCAGCTGCTTTGGGATCTCTTCCCGGAGTCGCTGGAGAGCCGTCACCACGCCCTTGAATAAAAGCTGAGCTTGGCGCTGGGTTGGAGATGCTCATCGGAGGAATATCCAAGATCCACCATCCCCAGCTCCGCCAGCTCCCTGTCGATGGCGGCGGCAACATTCATGAGACCCTCGGTCCAGTGCTCCACATTCTCTCTGAAGGTGTTCTGGGCGGCAACAACACTCGCCAGTAGCGCCTCGTCGGTTTTGATCTTCTCCAACAAGGCTACCTCCCGCTCCCTGGCGCCTTCCAGCGTCTGAGTCAAGGTGGTCAGCTTCAACTCGAGATCTGCCTTGGAGTCCTTGACGGCGCTGAGCTCCTTGCTCCTCTCGGCGAGACGGCCCTGCAGCTCGCCAAGAGTGTAGGCATCCTTCTCGCGCTCATGCTTGAGTGCAGCAAGCTCCTCGCCGCTCTTCTTTAGACTGGCCTCTAGCTGCGTCACCTTCGTCTCCAGCTCCTTCTTGGCGGCCTCGGCAGCTGCGGCGGCATCCTTTGCTTCCTTGATAGCCCGCCAAATGTTTGCTCACCTTGTGACAAGCTCCTCCTCATGGCTGTCAAGATTGATCTTCCGCTTCACGCCACTCACCTTCCCTGCGAGCAGCTTCTCGGCAGCAAGCCGCTGCTGCTCCTCAACCTCGGCCTTCTCGAGAATGAAGGCTGTGCGCTCCTCGGTGAGTCGCGCCCGCTCCTCTGCCAGGGACCGGAGAGCTTCTTGGTTGGTGCCCCGGAGCTCCTCCGCGCGCTTCTCTATGTCTGCTCCCGCCTTCGCGACAAGCGCTTACCGGGATTCGAGCATGGCTTGTCGGGTGCGGTAGAGTGACAGCAGCTTCCGCAACAGCTCATCCTCCTCAGACTCGCCGCTGCTACTGCTTGGCGCATCGACCAGCGTCATCCCAGAGGAGGCGAGCAGCTCTTCATCAAAAGTCTCTCCTTCGACCGGCGCCCTGGAGCTCGACGCCCAGGGAAGCTTGATGAAGACGCCATCGTCGGCCTTCAGATAGGCGCCGAGCTGGGGCTCTTCGGAGCCTGACGCTGCAGCAGTGGCGGAGGGATCGGCGGTCGGCGTAGCGCCTGGCGCTCCTGCGGCCTCAGGGCCGTCAGTGCGATCACCGGACCCCTCGCCAGCCTCTGCGGCAGCAGCCTTGGCGGCCTCTTCGCCGGCGGACTCATCGGCGCCAGCCTCTTCCTCAATGGCGGCGGCGTCGTCAGTATTGCCGCGCACGTCCTCCTCGCCAGTGACCTCAGTCTCCATCGGCTCTGCGGCGGATGGATCTGACGACCAAAAAAAGAAAGAACAGTCAAGCAAATGTTCAAAAAAAAAGCAAATCAGAAGAAGAAGAACACAAGGGAAGTTTTTAAGCAAGGGGTTACATGCCAGGATCTGCAGCCGTGGTCTCAACCACCGGAGGATCGCTGGCGCTATCCCTTGCCGGAGAACTGCCCCTTGCTGGAGAAGCCTCCCTTGCTGGAGAACGCTCCCTTGCCGGGGGATCCTCCCTTGGCGGTGTAGTCGACGCAGATGGCACGTCGGGAGCGGCTTCCGGGCACTCTTGGTGAGGCTGCTCTGCTCCTACACAAACCAACAGTCAGATATCAGTCAAGAAAGAGCACCCATGTACGCTCAACAGCAAAAAGTAAACCATATACTTATTTGGGGGCTGCTGTTTGAGGGCTGCTTTGTGGAAGAAATCGCTGGTCCGGCAAGGTGGTCTCGAACGCGCCTCCTGCTGTCGCGGTATGATCGTCCTCGATGACAACCACCGGGACCTTGGCTCTCTTCGGCGCTCTGGGCCAGCGTCACGAAAAGGAAAGAGTTCGAGAATGAAGCAAATCAGATACAAGACAAAGCAACAAAATTGAAGAAATACAAGTACAACATGAAGCTTACTCTTCTTCTTCCTCGTCGGAGCTGGCGGAGAGATCAAAGTCTGGCTCGCCTCCGGTCTTGGCGAGGCGGAGGAGTCGTTCCTTGACCGCTTGGCGGGAGTAGCAGCGGTGGCACAGGAGGGCCCGCTCCGATTCTTCGGCCGGCGTGAGGTGCTCCAGCAACTTGATGCTTGCCGCGGTGGAAGCGCGTCGTCTGTGTGGCGGCTGTTAACCCGTCTGCCGCCCGTTCGTCTCCGGCCTTGCGGAGACGCCTTCTTGGTGGAGCTGGGGCTTCGCTCGCGGCAAGCTGCTAGATGGTGGGGAGGAGGCGCCCTCGGCTGGCTCGCCGACTCGGCTTCAGGTTGACAAGCTCCTCCTCGCCGCAAACTCCTTCGCCGACAAGGCTTGCCGCCTCAAGCGCCTCTGCCTCCTCCACGGTGAACCCGAATTCGCCCGGTAGCGGCAATCTTGCCGCCTCTTCCAACTCAGTGGCGATCTGGCGCATCTCGTCATCGGTGGTGTCATGGTGAGGCCCTTCTGCTCATCGTGGCGGATCGGCACTTCTTCCAAGCTGTCGAAGAACACCCGCACGACGTCATCTGCAGGCTCTTGCCAGGTTGGAGCAATTCCATGCGAGTCGCACTGAGCGAGGAATTGTTGTACAATGGAACGACTCCCCTCGGCAACCTGAACCATTCAGGATGATCAGGGATCATGCTTGAACAGCTCCAGGAGCATCGCATCCAACTCCAAGACGGTGAAATTGAAGTTGAGGCCCGGGCGCAGCCTCATGATATCCGCCGCATTCTGGAACTCCCAAGCAGGTCTCCTCCTCTCCTGCAAGGGGCGTCTTGGCGGCGAAGGAAATCTGCGCGCCAACGGGCGCCTGATGAAGTCCGGCAAGCCTTAAGCGCGCAGGATCCGAGTGACGGCAATCTTCAATCTAGCATCTTCCGGTGCCAAGTTGCTCCAATCGTTGCAGCGCACTATTGGGGTTTGGCGCTGGGCGGTAAAAACTGCGGGTTCTCCTCTACAATCCAACACCAATCTGCCCTCCATTCCTCCCACTTGCTGCGGAGCTCTCCCTCCAGATAGGCTTCCTTCTTGCCGATCCTTGAGATCCAAGCGATTCCTCCGGCAAGAGGCTCTCCTCTCTCTACTTGAGGCATGAAGAAATGGCGGAAGAGGGCTACGTTTGGGTGGACTCTGACAAAGTTTTCGTAGAGATGTGCGAAAACTGCCATGGTCAGGACAGCATTGGGGGTGAAGTCAAGGAGGCGGAACCGTGGGTGTTCATGATATTGCGAGAAAAATTCAGAGAAGGCGGGCAGAGCCCGCATAGAAGAACGATGTGAAGAAAGGGTACCCAGTTGGGGCTAGTTCGAAGCGGCGGTGGGAGTACCTTCGTCTTGTGGATGCTCAGCGTCTCCGTCGACCAGAAGAGGTAGTAGTTCTCCCTCAGCTCCCTTGCGGCGAGCTGGGGAGGGAAGATGGCCCGCTCCTTTCGCAGCGCCGCGAGCCGCTGCGCCTTGGCCGACTTCACGCCTTTCCCCTTGTCGGCTTTCGGAGCCATGGCGGAGGTGGAGGAGGAGATCGACGGTGTTGGTGGTGCTGGTGGCGATGGGGGGGGGGAGCGCTGCTCTCTTCAGCCTTGGGATGAGGGGGGAGCAACGGTGGTTTTTCGAGATTGGACAGCAACTGGCGAGGTGGGCGAACTGCCCCTGTTTCCCCTGCTTATAAAGAGGGAGGGGGCGGACGTTCCGCTTTTCCGAATGAAGAAACCCCCCCCCCCCACGATCTCTCCCACGATGCCGCATTCGACGCGTGCCGTTCGTGAGGGGCGTGGTGGGTCCGGAGTGAGTTACGGCGTAACCCAGGCCGCGTGTGCCCGTGCCCTGTTTTGGGCCTGGCCCAACAGCGCTCGGCACCGTGTGTGGCCCAGGCCCGGGGGCTCCTGTCGGTGTACTAGAGTAGGGGTACCCTAGTATCCCAAAATCGTGCACGGGCAGTCGCAGCACCCCGCGGCGAGGCTTGCCTGGTGACCACCAAGGTCCTCCACGGCTCCATTGGAGCCATTCAAGAACAAAGTATTTAAGCCAAGGAGACAAGGCCCTGGCAAGAGGAGCTTGTCGGGAAGGCCAACCAAGGCACCTAGGAGGCAAGGCCCCGACAAGAGGAGCTTGCCGGGAAGGCCCGGTGAGCGACAAGCTTCCGGACGCGACAAGGCAACGACCGCGGCAAGGCGCTTGCCGCGACAGGCTACCACTCTTTTCCTCCGCTCCAGCACATCCACCAACGTGTCGCCATGGGACCTTTCCAGGCACGCGTGGCAAGAGGCTGTGCGGCCAGCGGAGCGCGGTGGCAAGCGGTGTTGACAAGATTGCCATCGTGGCGAATGCTGGCGTCCCTGACGGTCCCTTTCTGCACTGTTTAGTCGACTTAGACGGGCATTTAATGCCTTTGTCCCCTGTTGTCAGGGTTAGGTAGGATACAGTGTATAGGTAGGTGTACCAACCACGACTCCTTTTACGTTTCTGCCCTTGTCTACGTTGCCACCTGTCGGAGACCCCTTGAGCATATAAAAGGAGGCCCATGCGCATAGCGTGGGGGTTCGGTTCATTGAAACTAGAGAACACTCACGCTAGGTCTTGTAGCTCTCAGCGCTCCCTAGCAAGAAGAGAATACAATCGCACGAGCAGCGAGGAGTCTTATCTCTCCGGAGAGCTCCGAAGCTGGGTAAACTGCTCGTGTGCTTCGCCTCGATCTGCTCTTCGTGCGACCTCCGGCCCCACCGAACCGAAAGGGGCTCAGTCCGCCGGTCCCGTAGGTGTTCGTGGGTCCGATCAGCTTCCCTGACACCTGCTAAACTCTGCTCCAAGGTCTCGCATTTCTGCACGGCCTCTTGAAGCTCCCGCTCAGCCTCACTAACTCTAGCCTCGTGTTTCTCACGAAGAGCCTGCTCTGCGGCTGCCTTCTTCTCGGCTTCGGCCACAGTCCTCCTGAGAGCCTCAATTTCGGCCATCGCTCCTAGAGCACATTATAAAAATATTTTCATTATGCACACTTATTCATTCATGCTACATAAACAAGGATTCTACATACCTTGATTATCCTCCAGCTGTCTTTTCACTTGGCCAAGTTCTCCTTCGGCCCGCTCCAGACTATGCCTCAGTCCGGATACTTCCGTAGCATGAGAGGCGGCAGTTGCTACAGATGCCTGCCGGTTAAAACGAGTAATAGATGTCACAAAGTGAGTCTCCTGCGAGCATGAATTTGATCCTCTATTTGGTTCTTTCTTTCACCGAACAGTGTATCAGGGGCTACTATCTATACCATGACACTCTCCCAAAAACTCATAAAACATACCTCAAAGCCTCTTATGAGGCTGATGCAGGATTCATTCAGTCCACTCTCAGCGGACTGAATCTTCTCAATCACCGCACCCATGAGGGCACAGTGTTCATCAACAATGGAGGCACCCTTCAACGCCGCCAATAAAGTATCCAGTGCCTCTAGTTGGACAGAGGCGGCCGGTGGAGCAGGCATACCTCCTCCAGTTGACGGAGGTCATCTATCTGACTCGGGGACCTTATGGTTCTCTATAATCGTGTTCGACCGGGGTCCGGATTTAAGATGACCCCCGCCATCGACGCCCACGGGAGCTTTCTCTCCCGTGTGTCTGGCCCCTAAAGTATGGCCTCCTGGCGCCGCCTTTGCGACCCTCTCCCCTCCTCCGTGGCCTGGGTCCTTCTAGCACGAAGCCTCAGTTTCATTCATATGTTTGGAGGAGGAGGCCTTCGGGGGTGTTCCGCTCTCCATCGCGTCCGAACCCAGTAGATCTTCTGATGAGGATTGTTCGGCGCGGAGCTTCGCCGGACTGAAAAAGCATGGCTCAGATTAGAATATCATGCCATGACAAGTCTGGGCGCATTAGTGCGTTCAGAATTTATACTCACGAGTTCACCAGGGGCTCAGCCCAGGGATCCCACTCCGGGCTGCTATAGGTGGCGCCGATGGACTCCTCTTGTAGAGGAGTTTTTTCCCTCTTGGGTGGCTCGGCCTCCAAGGATGTGGAGACCGTCCTTTTCTTTCTTCCCCCCCCGCGGGGGATTCATCTCCCTCCTCCTCCTCATCCTCTTCAGAGGAAGAATGGGCATTGGAATCTTCGGATCTTGCGTCCGAAGCGCCACGACGAGGGAGGCCGCTCCTAGTCTTCTTGGCCTCCTTTCCGGCCTTCTTCTTCGGCGCCTTGTAAGGCGCCGGGACCAGCATCTTCGTCAGAAGTGGGTCAGCCGGTTCTTCTGGTAGCGGAGCCGGATAGTAGATCCGCCCCGCCTTCTTCGCCCAGCCCTAGGAAAATTGGGGGAAATACTTCAGGCATTTTCTTAAGGAATATGCGAATGAAACATAAAAACTGTCAACAAGTGATCACTTACCGAACTTGCCAGGCGGGACAGTTGATACCCGTTGTCCTCGGTGGAGTCCGGCCATGTTTACCGGACTTGAAAAGCACCTTCCAGATGTCCTTATGCGAAGAGCCAAAGAGCTTCACAAGGTCTGGTGCTTGGCCGGGTCGAACTCCCATAGATTGCAAGCCCGGTGTTGATAGGGTAGAATCCGGCGAACTAACATCACCTAGACTACATTGACGAGCTTGATGTCCTTTTCTTCCATGTCTTGGATGCGCGTCTGGAGCTCCAATAGCTCGTATGACGAAGCCCAGTTCAGGCCCTTCTTGGGTCAGGACGTGAGCCGCAGGGGGGCACCAGATCTGAACTCTGGGGCGGTAGCCCATTCCTTGCCACGCGACTCGGTGATGTAGAACCAATGTTGCTGCCACTCCTTGACGGAATCATTGAAAGCACCTGTTGGCCATGTGACGTTGAGCATCTTGCTCACCATGGCACCTCCGCATTCGGCATGCTCGCCGCTCACTACCTTGGGCTTCACATTAAAATCCTTCAGCCATAAACCAAAGTGCAGCGGGACGCGGAGAAAGGCCTCGCACACGATGATGAATGTTGAGATATTGAGGAAATAATTGGGAGATAGATCATGAAAATCAATCCCATAATAGTACATGATGCCGCGAACAAAGGGGTGGTGGGGAAACCCTAGCCCGCGGACAAAATGACGGAGGAATACCACCCTCTCGTGGGGTTCCGGGGTGGGGACGATTTGTCCCGCCGTCAGAAGACGGTGGCTGATTCTCTTGGCCAAATAGCCGGCCCCCCGAAGCTTTTTAATATCCTTCTCCCAGACGGTAGAGGCCATCCACTTGCCTCCTACTCCGGATCCGGACATTTTTGGGAAACCTTTTTGATGGAGAAGGTGGATGTTTGAGCACTAGGGCTTGAGCAAGAAGGGACGGATGCGCAGAGGAAGAAGGCATGGGTGAAAGAGGGAGTTCTTGAGCATAATTGGTTTGGTGCCAACAATTGGCATTGCCAATATTTGGTAAGCCAACATTTGGCAAAATCAAAATTTGCCAAATGTTGGCAACTTTTTGTGAGGTTGAGAAGAAAAGTTGGTAGCCTACCAATCACTAGTGAACATTTGGCATTTGCCAAATATTGGCATGCCAACTTTTGGCATCAAACCAATCATGATCCTTATCCCCTTATAAAGGAAGCAGGAATCCCGTGCCTCCCCACTTGCCCGTTAAAATCGCTTATTCCCAAAGCGCCACATTTGATGGCACGGTTGGGTTACCCATGTCCGTATTGATGAGAATCCCGTGATAAGGGGACACGATCTCTGCTTCGACAAGACCGATAAAGCCGCCTCACGACATGTGCGGTGGCTGGTTGTGAAAAACGGTTCGAATAATGACCGGACCATGGCGTGGTGTCATAAAAAGCTGTCAGCAAATTAGATTTTTGGAAAATTATGCTCTCTGCGGTGGTATGTGGAATTTGTTTTGCAGAGCCATACACGATTCTCGTGTTCAAAATCTTCCATGGAGTATTCGGAGAAGGAACCCGCCTTGTAATGCCGAAGACAATCTGCATGCCTGACTCATCATCATTGAAGCCTGGTTCAGGGGCTACTAAGGGAGTCCTGGATTAAGGGGTCCTCAGACAGACGGACTATATACTTTGGCCGGACTGTTGGACTATGAAGATACAAGATTGAAGACTTCGTCCCGTGTTCGGATGAGACTCTCCTTTGCGTGGAAGACAAGCTTGGCGATTCGGATATGTAGATTTCCTTCTGTGTAACCGACTCTGTGTAACCCTAGCCCCCTCCGTGTCTATATAAACCGGAGGGTTTAGTCCGTAGGAGAACAACAATCATAATCATAGGCTAGCTTCTAGGGTTCAGCCTCTACGATCTCGTGGTAGATCAACTCTTGTAATACTCATATCATCAAGATCAATCAAGTAGGAAGTAGGGTATTACCTCCATCGAGAAGGCCCGAACCTGGGTAAAACATCGTGTCCCCTGCCTCCTGTTACCATTAGCCTTAGACGCACAGTTTGGGACCCCCTACCCGAGATCCGCCGGTTTTGACACCGACAGCAGGCCGGTGCCTTGGATGATTTGGCACAGCCTACTGCCGCTCGCGTCCATCGCCTCCATATGTGCTTCTGGCTTCTAGTCACTTGGTCTTGGATTGGAGTGAGCAGTGTTGCACAGAGACTAAGGAGTAGATGGATTGGAGTGGTGGGGCACCTTTATATGAGAATCCAAACTCTGTTGCATTCACATCGTGTTGGCTCTATTCTGCTTCTTCAATTAATTCCCTCTGCATGTAGAGTAATTTGAGGAAGTATCATTGAACGTTCAACATCTCGGGAACCGCTACCCTCTCCCTCCTTTGCATTCAAGCACCTATGGAGGCGACTGCTGCTCGCGTCTATCGCGTGTCAGGAGACCTTCCGTCGACGACGAGGTGCCTATGGTGACTTCGTAAATTTCAAGATGATAGTACTTAGTATACTCAATATTGTGCACCGCGACCAAGGCCGAGAGGAAAATGAGAGAACTAGTACGTATTTATTTATGGTGTAGATTCACTCATTTTTCTCCATATGTACCCCGTCTCGTTGTAGTGTAGTTACTTGTTGAAATCTCCAAAAAGGCAAATACTCTTTTCGGGTTTACAGGGCTATACTAGAAAGTACTTACTACAAATAGTGGGCTCACATAGCAATTTTTCCTCATGCAAGAGCCTGGCTATATGCGTGCTCTAAGGTTCGCAACTGCCACGTTCGGGTTGCACTTGGCTCGAGAAGACGAACAATGATGTTACTACTACTACTTCAACAGTATCAAATCCACTGTTGCATGTCCGTCCACCGCGAGCGGGAGGGATAGCTTGTTGTAATACTATTATAAGCAAACGCCTGTCCTCGTCTACGAGGCACCGCGCGCATGGGCGAGGGAGAAGGCGTGTAGTAGTAAAATCAAGCTTATCCTCGTTGTACGAGTTGACGCGACACATCATAGCACTGGCCCCACATGGTTGCCTCTAAACTTGGTTGAAAGACCCGCAGTGTACAATACTCCATTTGCTGCAACCTATAACATTTACCCCACCACAAATTAAAATATATATTCCTGTCTTGACTAGATGAGCGTGCAAACTAGAATCACCAGGATGACAGGTAGGGCCAAAAGATAACTTTAATCAAAAAGATATACCATGGAGCCGACCCCAACGATTTTAAGCTTACAGGCACGATACACGCTATCCTAGACTACTCTACACATGAAACTGCCACACGAGCGTCCGGGCTACACTTGGCTCTTCCCCTCTTCGGTAAGTCGAACAAAATGATGGAGTACTACTGTAGTGGAGGAGTACTACAGTATGCTTCTGGCCATCTGACACTGATTGAACTGCTGCATGTCCACCGCGTCGGAAGGAGAGCGCCCTAGCTTAATCGAAAGCTTCTCCTAGTCCCGCCACCACCACTCTCATGGGCGAGGGAGGGACGCAGCTTCATTGACTTCTGCTCCTGCCTTTGCGTCCATGACAGGTGGGCCCAACAGGTCGGTGGCCCACCTGTCATGCAGCCAAAGGCAGGTGCGGTTAAGGCGATAGGGCGTTGTAGTAATCAAACTTCTCGGTCTTGTACGAGTTGACGCGACACATCAAAGCACTGCACTCGATTTATTTCAATAATTTGTGATTACCGATGCATTAATTACAACGCATGCATGCATGCCGCGACTCTCCTTTTGATACTTGCATGTGTTGATTTAATGCACCTTGAAGTAGTATGAATATGTGACGGTAAAGCTTTGTAATGCCCCGGCCCTAATAATGCGTGGTTGTGCACGAGGAGGGCGAGATCATGCAGACGGAACAGGACCCGGCGATGGAGCTCTCTATGGTCTCGATGGACCTCACCTTGCTCCACTGCCCCTTGTGCCTCCGCCCCTTGAACCCTCCAGTGTATGAGGTTCGAATACACCTCGTCCGTTCGGCTGATCGAGCAAGGTGCAGGTTTCTTGATTGATGTGTTGTTCAATTGATTTGTGCAGTGCAAGGGAGGGCACCCGGCTTGCGTGTACTGCCGCGTCGAGCTCCCCGGGAACCAACGGCAGTGCCAGAAGTGCGAGCGCGGCTGTGGCTTTGACGTGCGGAACACGGCGGTGGACGCCGTCCTCTCCTCGATGAGGGTGGAGTGCTCGCACGAAGGCTGTGGGCTCTACGCACTTACCACAAGCTCGCCGATCACCAGAGCGTGTGTCCGCTCGCGCCCTACAAATGCCCCGTGCCCGTCTGCGGCTACGAAGGCCCACCGCCGTGGCTCTCCCACCACATCAGCACCGTGCATCCCATGCCCGTGCACAGGATCCAAGACGGGCAGCAGCGCACCACCGCAAGTGCCACCGCTTTGCCAGTCACGGCTCTTCTTTGTTCGGCGTGGGAGGAAGACGTAGCGTTTTTCTTGGTCGGCGGCATGCTCGACATCGGCGCCCCTATCGCCGTGTCAATCGTCTACATCAGAGTGGGGGCGTCCCCACTGCCGCACTACGTGGCCAAGCTGTGGGCGAACGGCCCGCCGGGGGAGCCCAAAGGCAGGACCGACGCCGTCATGGTGGAAATGGAGGTGACTGGTAGCAGGGATCCCGGCAACGTCGCCATGCAGGAGCTAACCTTCTTCATAGTTCCGCCCAAGCTGCTGGCCGGGGCTAAGCTGGTGTCCCTCCACATTCAGATTGACAAGCTCACGTCCTAAATGATTCTACAAAGCCTTACATTTATCTTAGTAATATGCTAATATAGGGGTTAGCTTGGTCTACTTTAGCTTAAGAGATGGTGGGTTTTGGTGGCGATGCAGCAATTACCTCGACATCAGATCAGCAGTGAAAGTAATTTCGAACAGTTGAATGGATATTTTGTGTCTGTTGGATATAAATATCCTTTGGGTAAGAAGTAACAGCTTATATGCTTTTTTTTTGAAACGGAACAGCGATACTAGTATAATTTTTGTTGACATGCACTAATATTTTCGAAACGGACGTCGGGTTGTAGCTAGAAGGGCGGTTGGGGCCAGATCGGCCCATACCGCGGTGACCCCGATTGGGACGACCGACTGTGGGTTTTCTCCCTCGCCGATGTCGACCACGTCTACGCAAAACATTGTTCCCTTCCCCCAGCTGCGGGATCTGGCCGGATATGTGACCAGCGGTGTGGCCACCGTCGTTCAATGCTTGTGAAGAGAGCAACCCAAGCAAGCAGGCTTGTAGCTTAGGCTCCTGCTAGTGTATATATAGTCGTTTTCTTTTTCTCTCCATATCAACCATTTTATATTGCTTACGTGTCACTGAAGAGTGAAATGATGGCTGCTTCTTCCGACTAACTTACTATGTGATTTGACTGCTCCTTTAGTGGCCCCTACACGTACTCCCCTTACGTGTATGCAATAGTCACACGTACACATGGACACAAAAACGCGCGCGACGCCCTAATGCATGCATGTCCGAGCACACGATGGAACACACACGGTCACGCTCAAGTGCTCAACCTACACGTGCATGCACACACATACTCAGCTTGGGTGACCTAGTGACCGTATAAACACCGAAAAATGTATATATTGAGCGCAATGAGCGTATTATGAAGTCCACTGACCGTATTTTTACAAATATAAAGTGACAGACAGTGTATTTATCTCGTTTTAAATTAAGCCATATTAACCGGAGAGGAGGCAGTATGGACTAGCATTACTTTTTTGTGTCCCGTCAACTTGTCGAACAAGGAGAAGCTTGCAGGGCAGGAGAAGCTTGCGCACGGTGGCTCGCAGGACATGGAGAAACTTTTGACTAATGCAAGCTGTCCTTCGCTCAGGCGCTGGACGTGCAACATTTAATTCGGTGTCAGATTGCCAGAAGCATACACTATACTAGTACTATTATTGTTGCACTTCCCGAAGAGGCGAACAACCAAGCGAGTAGTACTAGGAACCGGATGGAGGAGCGTCTACACTCTGATTATAATTCTAAAATGTGATAAATCAACCTTCAACACATTTGCTTCTCTTCGAGGGTTCTCGCATGTGATAATGGAAGTTGATTGCATGGAACACTCGCCACAATTCTCACTTAATTCTCGCTCATATCCTGTTACAAATAGGAGTGCTCGGTAATATTTCCTCTCTTTTTTGTTATTCAACATGTAAAACAGGTCAGCAAACCTTGCAGAGCATCTTTGTGCGAACCGTGCTTGCTGCACTTTGAATGTGGCCGAGAGCTTCTTTGATGAAACACCTCGCTTCCTACTTCTTTTTTTGCGGGGTACCTCGCTTCCTAGTGACCAGTGTCTTGGCTGATCGTCCTAAGAATGCTTATATATGAATAAAGCTCTCTCATTTACCCACAAAAAATGTTAAGCCATATTAACCGAAAAGGAGGGAGTATGGACTAGCACTACTTGTTGGTGTGTCCCGTCAACTCGCAGAACGAGGAGAGGCTTGCAGGACAAGGTGAAGCTTGCTTACGCCTTTTGACTAATGCAACGTACCTCGCCCAGGCGGTGGACATGCATCAGTTCAGTCGGTGTCAGATTGCCAGAGGCATACACTGTAGTACCAAACATGCGGAGTACCATCATTGTTTGACTTCATGAAGAGGCGAAGATCCAAGTGCAAGGTTTAGTAGTACGAGTAGTAGTACTACTAAAACCTCATGGTGGAGCCTCTCTACTCTTATTTTTCTTAATCTTTGATAAAGTACACATTTATTCCGGAGAAGGGCGAAAAACGGCAGCCCAACATGTAATGACGATATCGATCAACCATGCTCGAGTATATCTTGGCCTCCGTGCGAGCCCATCTGTGTGTTCTCGCTCCTCGTCTCTCTCAAAGAATGGCGGGTTGGCCATTTTGCCGTCAATTAAGATCGGTTTGCTCACACTCCGGTCCCACATGTCAGTGATATGCCAAGACGAGGTGCGTTGACCAACTAGCCATACGCGTACTTGGTTTTGCACCTTCATACTACTACTCCTCCCTTCGTCACAGTTTACAGGGCACGCTTCATTATGATGCATTTATCTCAATGCATTTCCACCACCAGAGAGACTTTAGACACATTTGGTTTAATGCTCAATTAATTAGGGTGTGGTAACCGCAATTTTCTCTCGATGTAGTACTACAAAGTGGAGTACGTGCATGCATGTGTCTACCAGGGGTGGAAGCACTGCATGCATGCGTGTACACATTATTTCCTCTAGTAATAGAAGCCGTGCTATAACTACCAATGCTATTTTTCAGGCCGACAGCTAGTCGCCTTGGTCCCAGAGATTTTCTCTTTTTCTAAAGCGCTCTCTATAAACAGTGACGGATGGAGTAGTATGGGCAGATTCAAAGAAGAGCGTATTGATGGTTGCTTCTTCCGAGCAACTTATAGTGGGAAAGGTGGCGCTTATGATTTCACTGCTCATTACTCACTGTTAATGCGGCGCAACGACCGGTCTGAGTCTAGCATGCGGCTGTGCACTGCCCCTTCGGTTCTTAAATATACTCCGGAGTATTTGTCTTTCTAGAGATTTCAACGAGTGACTACTCAAATATTTGTCTTTTTAGAGATTCAAATGGACTACTACATACGGATGTATATAGACATATTTTAGAGTGTAGATTCACTCATTTTGCTCCATATGTAGTCACTTGTTGAAATCTCTAGAAAGACAAATATTTAGGAACCGAGGGAGTACACATACGAAGCAAAATGAGCGAATCTACACTCTAAAATATGCCCATTTGAAATTTGTAAAAAGAAAAATATTGTTGATGACAGTTGCGACGACAAAAAAGAAGCATATTCCTTGTCCTAAGGGAAGATAACAACACGGTTGTGTTTGTCTAAAATGGTGTGAGGACGAGATTGCAATATGGAAAGTACGCCGGACGAGCTACGTTTTGTGCAAAGAACTATGGAAGATCCACATGCAGCAACGTGGGAAGACGGGCAGTGGAGCAAGGCCGGACGGGATACCTGGAGGTCGTCGGGATGTAACTAGGTGAGCGGCGATGGGCGGAATCTTCCCATACTGCGGCAGCGAGCAGGTGGCGTAGGCCCTACCATGCCGGAGCTTGGTCAGAGAGAACGGCGTGTACCACATATCGGGATGTGCTGCCTCGGCACTGTTGAACAGAGAAACGATGCACGTCCTCCCTTTCCGCCGGCAGACGGGATGTGGTCGGATCAGTGACCAACGGTGAGAGAGAAAGAGAGGCCACCGCAGCCTTGTGTGAGATACTCTAAAGAGGGACAAACTAGGCAGGGAGGCTCCATTGTATATAGTGGAGCGGACTACCTTTTTCTCCATAAAAATCGGTTTATATTCTGTGTACGTGCCATTGAGTGATATATCTTTATTTAAAAATAACGCGCCAACGCATCAAGTCGAACTTTGTTTCGTGCACGCATGGTACACGACCTCCGTAGGTAAACAACTGCTACACGCGTTCAAAATAGCACGTGGGCTGCCATTTCATACAGAAATGAGCTCCACCCTGTACCCGCGCGGGTGTGGCTGGGCACGAAGCATGAGTACGTGCATGGTGCACCTATTCTCTTCTTGGATACGTACACCACCTACGTGGGGTTGTGTGAGAGAGATACAAACGTAGAGAGATATAGTGTGTGGGTTCGTGAGAGTTTTTTTAGGAGGGGGGGTCAATCAAAAAATGTAACATATGCAGTGTGTGTGAAATAGAGTCCTGGATATATCATATATATAGAGGGGGCGATCCACGAGAAGAGAGTGGAGGTGTCATCGACTTGAGGTGTCCATAGAATCGAAGAGAGGGATGATGTGTGTGTGTGTGCGCGCGGTCGATAAAGAGTGCCATCAAATTTGTGTGTGCCCACGTCAAAGATATAGAGTGGCTAGCCTACTAGAACGAGAGAGGGGACAGGTGCGGTTTGTCTCTGTGGCATGGATACCTACCTACAGCGCTCGACTATCAGTGTGTGGTGGGGGGGGGGGGGGGGTAGGGAGGCCTAATTAATTATAGAGGTACAATGGCTGTTATATGTGTGGAGGAGGAGAGAGGCCTACCTAATGTATTAAGGGAGATCGATCTACCTCATGTATTAAGGGAGATCGATCGGCATCCATGCATATGTGCAGGAGAGGAATAAGGTTGGGAGAGAGACAGAGCTACAGTGTTGGAGGGGGTGGTAGTGGAGTTGCTTCTAACAAATTGTGGGATAGGATTGCTAGACAACCAGAGGGCACGCTTGCAATGTCAATAAGAGAGGGGATGGCTGCCTATCTGTGCACGTGCGTGTGAGAGACGGGTCAGGAGGCATGCACGAATGATAAGGGGGGGGGGGCGATATGGCTATGGTAAGCAGACATAACTACATAGGAAGATCAATCGTCCTTTGTCAGAGAAAGGAGATACATAACTTGTGAGGTACGTGGATCGATGGGGGGGGGGAATAGTTAAAGTCGACCTAGGTATATGTTGGGAGATCAATCGGTATACATGCATGTGTGTGTTAGATGCAAATGAGGCACGGGGAGAAGGATAGAGAGAGAGGGATGCATCTAGGAGGTGGTGCGAGAGTCATACTATATCGAGGGGGAAGGAGTGTGCGAGTACGAGATCGATGAAAAGAGTGGTGGGAGTGAGGCATGGACGGTGATAAGAGAAGAGGGGAAGCTTGCATTTGTGCTAGGCACACCTAGCTAGAGAGGCATATCGATCGATGTGTGCCGTAAAGAAGGAGCTGGGGGGGCCTACACACACCGTGGGTGAACAATCTAAAGTGAAAAGACGAATTTGCGCGATGGAGCTAGAGAATGCTGAGGGAGGGTTAGGGGATGCGGGCGTCTGCATGCATGAGAGAAAGTTAGCGCTAGCTAGCTACAAAGATAAGAGGATTGTGTGGGTGTAAAAGACGAATAAAGATCATACTTCATTATAAAAAGCGAATTTGGATATTTGAAGGATTTATCATAGTGTTTTAAACCAACGCATGTGTGAATATATATAACGGTGATACACATGGTGTGGTTATGAACATGTTATACTACATGTAATATATTTTATCCCTACTCTTATAAAAAAATGGAGTTGTTGATGATGGTGCCATCCTTCAATATAGGCCGTCCGATTTATATCTGACGGATAGGAAGGAAACTATGGAAATTTTGAAAAAAGATACCCACACCCCTCTCCATATTTGCAAATTAGGCCTCCCCTTGATCATGTTGATGTTCTGTGGAACGCATGGGAATCTTGCTAGTACTACATATAACATATAGAACATTGATCTTAATTTGGGCTAATGTGTGGCTTTTGCAGCTCAGGTCTAAATACTTGTCATAATGTAGGGGGCGGGGCACTATACTATGTGTGATAAACACGGTGTACACATATGGAACATGGTTTAGATTATGAATATATAGTTAGTACATCAAATGTACTATTATTTGGAATCAACATCAAGTGTATTCAAAAAATAGAATTCGAGTTCATGTAGTACACATAGCTCATATCTATCTCTATAGTAATCATGTGTTGTGTTATTAAGGTAATACACGAATGATGGTTGAAGTTGGCAACAGTCATGATTGTAGATTTATTATTGAAATAGAGAAACGAATTCAAATTCAGTTCAAATTGCAGCGGTAGTATAGACATTTGGAATGCACTAAAATGTTGATATGAGTAGGTTACATGCATTATAAAGCAAGCGAAAAAATTTAATTGGACATAACATGGATTCATACTACCGAATAGCATTTAATTGCACTAAATTGTTGGTATGAGTAGCTTTAAATAGCATTTTATAGTAAAATGGAACAAGACTCTCTCTTTGTGTAGTGTGAATATTTTTATTTTTTTCCTTTTCTTTTTGGTTGAGGGAAGTGCAAATTGATTTGGTACGTGCAAGTACAATATTACACGTTAGGCTTGTCCCTAAAATTCAACCCGCGCCTTGTTATATCCCGAAAATTCAGATATTGAGCTCCCAAAACTAGCGCCTTCACAACCCGCGCCTTGCTATCCCGAAATTACAACGCGCGCGAAAACTCCCTCCAGCTGCCAAATCCCGACACGTGAAATCCCCCTTCTAACACTGAGACGAAAGGGCCGCTAGTTCAAATCGCTGCGGGGTACTTTTGTAACACACCCTACATTTTGGACAAGCGCGTCCCTAAGTCATGGTTCACCCACTCCCATCGCCTCCTTTTTGCCATTCGAAATCCCAGGCCGCCATAACCTCTCCGCTCCAGCCGCGAAACCGTACCCTCCTACGTCCGCCACCTCACCACTGCCCAGCCGGAGCCTCTTCCCCAACGATGTCGTCCACCGCAATAGCTCGACATCCCTCATCCACCTCCCCGTATGAGGATCTGTCTTCCATCTCGTCATCCCGCCGGTTCAGCCACCCCATCCTCCACCTCCAAGGAGCTGCTCCGACGATCGCCTCGTCAATCGCGGCTGCTCCATCCCCACAGCGCCGCCTTAACCTGCTCCACCGGAACCGCATCATGCTCACCGACTCCTCGGACGAAGCCGAGGCCTACTCGGCGCCACCAAAGAGGTTGTACACTCATCGCATCACACCTTTTCCTTAGCTCGACCTCCCGTCGCCGACGGTGTTCCATCCCGCACCCCCATGGAGTGGCTACCTTGAAGCCAGCGCCGCGGGCGACATCTCCACGGCTGCTCTCCCCCAGTGCGAGGCCCCTTCGGCGGCGGCGTGCATACCAGCTGGATCTGCTGTTGCTGCTTCGACTCTCGCTCGATCGCTCGCTCGCCCAGCTGCTGCTGCTCCGGCTCTCACTCACTCGCTCATTTCTTGCTGCTTCTTTGCTTGACTCTCGCTTCGATCGCTCGCTTCGTCTTTGCTACAATGCTCTCCCCTTGCTCGTGCTGCTGCTCTGCTCCGATTTAGCTACACTTTAGTCGACTGAGTCGACTTTTGGGTCTGTCGATTTTCAGGGGGTGGGGGGATCGTCGGAGTTAAGGAAGAACCACCCGTAGCGGGGGACGGGGGCTCGCCGGAGAGGTACCCCACTATCTATCTTAGCGTTCAGGGAGGGGGCGGGGGCCTATACGGCTGGCGGGGCGGCGGCAGACCTGCGGTGGGGAGTTGTTTCGGGGCGGCGAGGTGGCGCTGGGGCCGGCGGTTCGGCCGGTGGTGGCTGGCGGCTTAGGGGGGTGCAGGTTGAAGATGAACTGCAGGCCCTCCCTAAACTACATGTCAATTGCCTCCTTGCTACCATTGCGTTCAGTTTTGACAGTAACATTCAGATTCCACAATAAATTTCAGTTTCGACAGTTAAGTTCAGAGTCAACAGTTTTTACCTCATCTATTGTAGTCAGGTGGTTTTTGGTGATGTAAATTTTACATCTATTTTACATCATCTATTGGATATGCTATTAGAATCCCACTTGAGATTGACGATGTACATCTTGTCTTTGCTTGACCTTGATGTCTTATGGCTCACCGGGCTGCTCCAACGACGTAATGATCCAGATTGTAATCGAGAGGATGCTATCTGTTCGAGGCAGATCTGCACGCTGACCACTCCTATTTACCCCGCAAGGTGTTTGCTCTACCTTGGCATGATGATGTTAGTCATATCATGCATATGTTGCCTTGCAGTGCCTACATTTGAAATCATATATGTCATCTGCTTAGTTTAGACATGTTCTATAATGCCACTTGTTTAGTATCTATATCATATATGGGAATTGTGCAGTCTCATGTCTTTTAGCCAGCCATAATATACGTGAAATATGCAATGCCATCCTGTTTAACCAGGCATCATATAATTGAATGATATCTTGCCCATCCTTTTCTTCATTACATTTCCATTTGTCGACAATGTTTGTACATTAAACTACTCTTCCTGTGAATCAGCCATTTGGGTGGGAGATTGAAAAATCTGGAGCGAAAACAAGACCTTCTGAGCAGACAGTGCTACCTGTCGAAGCAAATCTCTTGTTGGGTCCCGATAGCTCCTCAGAGATGGATTCAGAGACAGATGACCAGTCATATTCCCCCACCTAGGTGTATGATCTACTTGACATGGTTATACTGCTCATATCATGCATATGGTGTCTTGCATTGCATAGTTTAGACATCATATACATAATATTCAACACCATGTTCTTAGTTCAGACATCATATCTAATGCCCTCTGTTTAGCATATAAATCACATATATGAATTAAATGATGCGATCCTGATTACTCAGATAACATGTAGGTGAATTATGTCATCCGATCCTATTTAGTTATTCATCATATCTTTGAATTATGTTATCTATGCTATCCAGTTTAGATAGACATCATATATGTGAAATTAAGTCATGCTATCCATTTTAGTTAAACAATATACATGTCAACTATTTCATGCCCTCTTTTTTCCACACTATCTATTGCATCTGTCTCTCATACAATGTCCGTACATTCAACTATGTTTCCTTTTTATCAGCCATTTGAATTGGAGCGGGTGATGCCAGCATCTCGCGGACTAAAAACACGGTCTTCAAATAAAACAGTGCTACCTCTTGGTGGAGACAGCACCCCGGTTGTACATGCACGAGAACCAGCCCTACCACACATAACCCAAACTCTCGCAGATTGTACCCCTCTGCGATGGACAGAGAACCAGCTTCACCCACTCTAACCCCAACCCCAAAGCAGATAGTAACCCGGCCTCACTGACACAACACCATCTCCACCATAGAGCTCCCAAACAAGAGCAGTTAGTAAGGCAGCTCCAGTGCCCAAAGGAACAGTACTACCACGGCGAACCCCAAGTCCACCAGTTAGTACGCCTATTCCTGTGGAGGAAGAACAACCAACTAGTCGTAGTTTAGCATCTATAGCATTTGATGTTGTTAAATCGTGTGTGCGTATCTTCCCATCTTGGAAATATTATACTGAAGATGAAGGAAAATGCCAGCTGCAGGTGTTTGTCCAGGAGTTATGTGTAAGTAATGTTATTCATGGCAATTACTTTGCTTTGTCCCATACATCCAACCTCCATGATGGTTGTAATACAACAAATTTTCCCATTTTTCTCTATAGAGAAGGACCGATTTGGAAACTCAGGTCGAGGTAACCTGTGCTAATACCTCTGCTATCTTCAAGAATGCTTGGTGGCAGTATCGGAACTACCTGAAGAAAACATACTTCACCGGTAAAGAAACTCATCAAATTCCCTTACGTTCTCCTGAGACACATTTACTGGACGATGACTGGGAATGCCTTGTTCTGTACTGGTCCCGAACCAAGAATGTGGTAAGGTCTATGAGCTCATTTTCTATTTTTAAGTATTATATTCTTGCGTCTTACTGTACTCTGTTCATGTAGAACAAGTGCCTAAACCTGAAGAACAATTGTTCTAATTTAAGATTCCATTGCTATCATAGTTCAAAAAAGCGCTAGGCGTTAATTGTGTGTTTTGCCACCGCCTTGCGCTTTACTGACCAAAGGGCATGCTTATGCGCAGTTATGCACAGATTAAGCGCAATTATGCGCAATGTGTTGCGCCAACGCCTAGAGCCTAGGCGCGCTTACGCGCTCGCTTAGGCGCGCCTTTTTAAACTATGATTGCTATTGTGCATACTGCTTTGCTCTTGTATCACTGTATTTACTCATACAAACTTATTTTTAAATTGAAGGATCCAATCGAAACTGCAATGGCACAGCAGGTATGTTCACACATGTTTCTTTAACAGGCTTGCTCTTATCAATAGCTCTGTTGATTTCAATTTCAATTGTGTATACATTTGATTTCTCATATCATGCACATTACTAGCATCACAACAGAGCCAATAGTGTTGTTGTACATGTAGATCTGTGGTACCCATCTGAAATCTTGTTGTGCTGTGTAGTTTCCCACGCTTTGTTTTCTTTCACTGCTGCTTTGTCTTGAACTGGTATGATTTGAACCGTGTCTCTATTTTGATTTGGCAAGACAATGCAGTGACCATAGGACATAGATATATGTTTGTTTGATGATTTTACTATGTGCTAGTACTTGGCAATAGAAGACTTGGTAGTTTAATCCTGTCCACCTTATTAATGAACCGGTTCACCGAAATGAGTTTCATATACTAGTACATGCTAAACTGTTATGTGTCTACTTGTTTCTTCTTTTAGAATGCTGACAGAATATTGGGGATGAGTGCCTTATTAAGCAATGGTAAAGGAAGTAATGGAGATAAGGTTCATGATAGTGACACATCCTTGTTGGTCTCCAACAAAGCTGATAAAATAGCTAAGGAAGACTATCTCAAAGACAGTGAGACAACCCCAAAGTCCTGTCTTGCTTTAGTGTTGGAGTTACTGGCCACTACCGCTTGCACAAGCTATTCAAACTCACTGTCTGAATCAGTTCGGTTTCTTGAGTCTCAACTACAAGCTGAAAGACATCGATCAACTGTGTTGCGAAAAGAAGCGGAAGGACTGCGGAAGTCCCTGGAGCATTCAGATGCATACTTTCTAGTGCAACAGCAAGCGTTGGAGGATTTTAGCGCCAAACAGGACAAAGTTAATAAGCTTGCTAAGCTTATTGCCAGCATGGTGGATACCACATTTCTTAAGCTCTTATGAAGTTGTTTCAGTTATAATCTTGTTTTGCTACCGCGTTTATTTGCACTGGTGGCCAATTTTGACGGCCAGTGTATGTAATATGCTGCTTTGTTCCCTATATTTGCACTGGTGGAGAACTTTGATGCCCAGTGGATGTAATATGTGTAATAGCAGTAATAGGCTAGCGTTAATTGCTTGCTTTATTTCCTTATTGTCTTGTTTAGTTGTTTGCTTGTAGTTAGTGCAGTTCTTTTTCTGTGTTTTTCTAATAATCATGGCAACACACGGACTGTTGTAACCATGGGCCTCCTGCGGGCCGTATGATCCATGGGCCTTCTATGGGCCGTAGGATCCATTGACCTTCTATACGGGCTGTAGGATCCATGGGCCTTCTACAGGCTGTATGATCCATGGGCCTTTTACGGGCCGTAGGATCCATGGCCTTCTACGGGGCGTATCATCATTTCGCCAATCATGGACCGTACTATCATGCATGTATCATAGGAGCTTTGTGTCCAATGAGCGGATGACATCTGTCCCAACGGTGAGACGACACGTGTTACCTCCAGCCAATGATGATTTTACACGTGGAAAATCCCCATTGGTCGGGGCTGTTAACGGGTTATCGGATCCAAAACCGGACCCGATAGCTTAACGGTGTTCCGTTACGGTGGATGCCACATGTTGGTCACCCTTGACGAAAGCACTTCTGTGATGCGCGATTTATCGTCATGGAAGTGGACACTTCCGTGATGATAATTTTGGTAATGTCATGGAACACTTCTATGACAGCACAGGTATGACTATCTTGATTCTGTCATAAATTTGTCATGGATGTACATGCATGACAAAAAACGCGACCTACTGTGACAAACACGTATCATCACGGAAGTGTATTTTTTGTAGTAGTGGCATTTGCAACCACAACAGGCACATCCTCACAAATACTGACATGTATAGCAGTTGATTTATCAGCCATTTGCAAAGATATTTCAGTAGGTGTCAACTTATTCAATTCAAGTCTATGATATAAAGAGAGAGGCATAACACTAACACCGGCTCCAATATCACATAAAGCAGTTTTAACATAATTTCTTTTAATGGAGCATGGTATAGTTCGTACCCTTGGATCTCCTAGTTTCTTAGGTATTCCACCCTTAAAAGTGTAATTAGCAAGCATGGTGGAAATTTTAGCTTCCGGTATCTTTCTTTTATTTGTAATGATATCCTTCATATATTTAGCATAAGGATTTACTTTAAGCATATCAGTTAAGCGCACACGTGAGAAGATAGGTCTAATCATTTCAAAGAAAGCGCTCAAAATCCTCATCATCCTTTTTCTTGGATGGCTTAGGAGGAAAAGGCATGGGTTTCTGAACCCATGGTTCTCTTTCTTTACCATGCTTCCTAGCAACAAAGTCTCTTTTATCGTAACGTTGATTCTTTGATTGTGGGTTATCAAGATCAACAGAGGTTCAATCTCTACTTATTTATTACTGCTAGGTTGAGCATCGACATGAACATTATCACTAGGTTCATGTTCATCACCTGATTGTGTTTCAGCATCAAAAATAGAAATATCATTGGGATTCTCAGGTGTGTCTACAACAGGTTCACTAGAAGCATGTAAAGTCCTATCATTTTTCTTTTTCTTCTTTTTAGAAGGACTAGGTGCATCTAAATTATTTCTATGGTAATCTTGCTCAATTCTCTTAGGGTGCCCTTCAGGATACAAAGGTTCCTGGGTCATTCTACCAGTTCTAGTAGCCACTCTAGTAGCAAAATCATGTTTATTATTTAATTCATCAAGCAAATCATTTTGAGCTTTAAGTACTTGTTCAGCTTGAGTGGTAACCATAGAAGCATATTTGCTAATGAGTTTAAGTTCATCTTTAACTCTGGCCATATAATCACTCAAGCGTCCAATCATATGAGCATTGCTATTTAATTCTCTACCAACATAAGCATTAAAACTTTCTTGCCTAGCTATAAAGTCATCAAATTCATCTAAGCATTGACTAGGAAACTTAGTAGATGGGATTTCAACTTTATCATATCTATAGAGAGAATTTACCTTTACTACCTGTGTCGGGTTATCAAGACAATGTGTTTCTTTGACAGGCGGTATATTAAGACCATGTATTTCTTCAACAGGAGGTAAATTCTTAACATCTTCAGCTTTAATACCTTTTTCTTTCATAGATTTCTTTGCCTCTTGCATATCTTCAGGACTGAGAAATATAACACCCCTCTTCTTCGGAGTTGGTTTAGGAATAGGCTCAGGAGTTGGCTCGGGAATTGGCTCAGGAAGAGTCTAATTATTTTCATTAGTCAACATATTATTGAATAGCAATTCAGCTTGGTCAACTGTTCTTTCCATGAAAACACAACCAGCAAACTATCCAAGTGGTCCTTGGAGGTATCAGTTAGTCCTTTATAAAAGATATCAAGTATTTCATTTTTCTTAAGGGGATGATCAGGCTAAGTAATCGGAGAATCCTCCCCAAGCTTGTCGGAGACTCTCTTCTTTGATTTGCACAAAATTATATATTTCCCTCAAGGCAGCTTGTTTCTTATGAGCAGGGAAATATTTAGCAGAGAAATAATAAATCATATCCTGGGGACTACGCACACAACCAAGATCAAGGGAATTAAACCAAATTTTAGCATCACCCTTTAATGAGAACGGAAATATCTTAAGGATATAATAGTAGCGAGATTTCTCATCATTAGTGAACAGGGTGGCTATATCATTTAAGTTAGTAAGATGTACCACAACAGTTTTAGATTCATAGCCATAAAAAGGATCAGATTCAACCAAAGTAATAATTTCAGGATCAACAGATAATTCATAATCCTTATCAGTAACAAAGATAGGTGAAGTAGCAAAAGCAGGGTAATATTTCATTCTAGCATTCAGAGTTTTCTGTTTAAGTTTAGCTAATAACTTCTTAAGATCAGATCTATCATTGCAAGCAAGATAATCTCTAGCAGTTTCTTCATCCATAACATAACTGTCGGTGTCAAAACCGTCGGATCTCGGGTAGGGGGTCCCGAACTGTGCGTCTAGGCGGATGGTAACAGGAGACAAGGGACACAATGTTTTACCCAGGTTCGGGCCCCCTGGATGGAGGTAAAACCCTACGTCCTGCTCGATTGATATTGATATTGTGGATGTTTACAAGAGTGGATCTACCACGAGATCAAGGAGGCTAAACCCTAGAAGCTAGCCTATGGTATGATTGTAAGGGTTGTTCTCATAGTCCTACGGACTAGAGCCATCCGGTTTATATAGACACCGGAGAGGGCTAGGGTTACATAGAGTCGGTTACAATGGTAGGAGATCTACATATCCGTATCGCCAAGCTTGCTTTCCACGCCAAGGAAAGTCCCATCCGGACACGGGGAGAAGTCTTCAATCTTGTATCTTCATAGTCTTGGAGTCCGGTCGATGATGATAGTCCGGCCAATGATAGTTCGGCTGATGATGGTAGTCCGGCTATCCGGACACCCCCTAATCCAGGACTCCCTCACCTTCCGTACAGGCTTCTATTGGCCGACGGCCTTGGCAGACGCACAGGACCTTGTCCGACATTGCGTCGGCTGCCAGCTCTTCGCCAATCAGAGTCATATGCCCCCTACCGCTCTCCAAACAATCCCCATAACTTGGCCCTTCGCGGTCTGGGGGCTGGATATGGTCGGACCTCTTAAAGGGGGAAGCCATAAGAAAAATATCTCGGCGTTTATCGTCGTGTGCGAGGCCTTCCTCTGCATTCGGCCCCACTTCGGCTTGTGGCTCAAGACCTTCAATGTCAAGCCGAAGGTAGTGAAGGGCACTCAAGCAGAGTGCGGAGGCGCCATGTTGGGCAAGATGCCCAATGTCCTTTGGTTCGAAGGGGCCTTCGTGGAATCCGTCAAGGGGTGGCAATCGGGGTGGTTCTATATCACCAAGCCTTTGACCCTACATGGGCGGCGGCCCCGAAGTTCAGATTCAGTATTCCCACACAGCTCACCTCCTGGAAAGAGAAGGGCTTCTTTGTGGGGTAGTTCGGAGGAGCTGACGGGACTCCAAGCCTGTATCAAGAAGCTAGTGAAAAAGCTCAGGCTGGTTAACGTGGTCCAGGTCATGCTCGTCCGCCGGATTCTCCCATGCCAAGAGCGGGCATTCAATCTGTGGGAGTTCGATCCGGAACAGCACCAGGCGCTAAGTAGGCTCTTCGACACGACGTACGAAGGCGCCTGGAAGGTGCTTCATTCAAGGGCGCCAAGCCCGCATCCACGACTGAAGATCGCGGATTTCGCTCGCAGCGCCAGGCCGACGAGGTAAGTGATTCTACCCCTTTACGGACACTTGTTTTTCATAGTTTGACTCTATGCGGGTTTTAATTTCCCTTCTCCTTTGACAGACTGGATGAGGAAGGCGGAGCAGATTACTGCCCGGCTCCTATGCCGAAAAATCCAAAGGACGCCTGCCTAGCGGGCTGCTGGCTCGGCACCGCACGTGGTGCCGGAGAAGAAGGCCAAGAAGGAGGCCACGGGTGCTCGAAAGAGTGCCCGTTTTCAGGTGTCCGAACGAAAAGGAGGAGGAGGAAGAGGACTCTCTCCCAGAGGAGGGAGAGAGGAAGAGGAAGGCTTCCCCAACAGGGGAGGCCGAAGGGTCCAAGAGGGGAAGGACTATTCCCCCGGACAGCTCCGCCAACATCAACGTTGGCGAGGAAGAATGGCCTTCAAGGGCCAAGCCTCCAGCGAGATCATAAGTATCCGGATTCCTGAGTGATTTATAATTTCTTTTTCTGTGTCACATAGTGTCATTCTGATGCCGCATGCTGCCTGTAGTCCGGCCAGTGATGATCTCCCCGCTTCATCGAGCGGGTAGTTGGCTCCGTCGGATGTAGACTCCATCCCGACCGCCTCCACCCCCCGCGACACCGAGGACGCCGAGGTGGGATCCCAAGAAGGGACCCATCGGGGGGAGGCTCCGGAGGCGCCACAAGGCGTCCTCCCGGACTTTGGGCCGGACTCCACATCAGAACCCGCAGTGGTTCCGGAGTCCGGCCGTCGGCCCCTTCGAACAAAGGGCAAGACCGTGACGCCGGCGGCTTCCGTCCAACCGGAGGCGCCGAGCAATTTGTTGGAAGCGCTGCAGAGCGCTTCCATCGAGGAAGAACACCGCACTATTTATGAGTGCGGTGATCCAGAAGGTGCAGCTCGCCAAGAGCGGGCTGACCGAAGCCTGCAGTAGCCTTCTATCAGGCTTTGAGGTTAGAAGTTAAAAATGTGTAATGTAATACCGCATAGACAGTAGCCCCTGATGCTCGGTTCGGTGTTCGGAAAGAAAAGCCGGACTGAGGATCTGAAAAAAGATATACGCAGGGTTGCTAAAAAATTATGTCAATATTGGTTGCAGGCTACGCTGCTGACCTTTGCCGCACTGAGTGCGGAGGTCGGTGCTGTGAAGCAGGAGCTCGAGCAGTCCGAGCAAGAGCTCGGCCGCGCCATGAAGCAGCTCCAGGACAAAGAAAGTGAGTAACACCACTTTGAACTTGTACCTTACAGAAAAGGATTTAGGTTGCAACAAAAAATAACAAGGATAACATGGGTGATGTTGGGCCGATGAACTAGGTGGCGACCCTGAAGGAGGCCGTGTCCGTGGCCGAACGCAATGCGGCCACGGAACGGGCAGAGCGAGAAAAGCAGAGGCGCGGGTGGCGGTGGTTCAGCAAGAGCTCCAGGCTCTCATGGAGAAGCATGAGAGCTTGGAGCGTGACTCAAAGACTCGAGAGTCCGAGCTTGCCTCGGCTCTCGAAAGTGCCAAAACCGCCAAGGCCGAGGCCCATAAGGCCCTTCAGGAGATTGAGTTGATGAGGAAGATAGCGGCGGGTAAGGCATTTTTCATGCAAAGCAAGCATGTGAATGTAAATTACGTGTTACTTATCCGAATTCGGAGCTCTCCAGGGGCGTTTGCAGATCTGCCTCGCAGCTTGTCTTATGCCGCCGCATTCTACCGAGCCAAGGAGGGGAGCTCAACGGAGAAGGTCTTCTGGTCTCAGTATGCTGAGACCGGCCATCCGGTGCCCCCTAGCGACCAGCTGAAGCAGCTGGTCGAGCTTCACAAGGTGGCCGAGCAGGCCATGAAGGGCCTCATAGTCCTGCTGTGGCCTGGAGAGGCCATGCCTGGGAGCTACTTCGGCCTCGTGCGACGGCTGGTGGATGCGTGCCCCAGGGATGTAATTTTTGAGTAAATTCGCAATGTGTTATCCTGTGCGCTGAAAACTTTGTTCATATGCGCTAAGCAACGCATGTTAATTTAAAATATTACCTTATGTGCGGCCGTTTATTAAATCTGAGAGATGGCAAGTCGTCGGCTTCAGCCCCCATGCCACGAAAGTGTTGGGGGTGTTCGGATAAACTTGAGCACTCTTGTTCCCATTTTTGGGTCCATCTAGGGAGGCGCTCAACACAACGAACAAGGCAACCGGACTTATAGTGCTTGAACACTCTCACTTAGCCATAGAATTCTATAGTTTTAAATTTCGTGAAGCCCCTAGTATTCGGAGGACCGAATTGAGGCGCTATCCACGCCTCGTCGGACATAATCCGAACTTCGCTCGGCGGCGTGAGGTCTTTAAGGACCCGAAAGGACCTCTCAAACAGCGACCAGTCTCTCGCCTTATCATGACAATCTGTTTTAGCTTTCTCCATCGAGGCGTTAACCGGCTCAACCGGGCGCAATCGCGATGGTTTTCCCAAAGGCTACCTTAGCCAATAGAACGGAACGTAAGGTGCCAAACATGGGAGCCAGGCAAACCCAATTATTGACCCAAGACATGATTCGGAGCCGATTCATATAATGCTATAAGTTCGGGGTGCCGCACTTGTGAAAGTGTTCGGACTTTATCACACCATAATGCGGAGCACATCAGCCCCTGGTGTATTTGGCCGTACCAAAATGTACGGGTGCAACATGTCGTAAATGAACATATATATATATATATATATATATATATATATATATATATATATATATATATAAAAGGTAATGCAATTATAGGCAAAAAAGTGCTGCATTTTATTCGAGAAGATATGCTATGAGTGCGGAATGATACAAATAGTGCGGAAAGCAAGGGATTGGACGAATTAAAGGCGTCTCCCTCCAGGGGTAGGCCACGGAATGTTTGTATTTAACAAATTTAATGCTCGTGATGGAGACCACTGAGTGTTAAATCGCGGCCTTTGTCCTTCCTCGGCTGTTGCATCATGAGTTCGGCAGGTCGCCACGGACTGAGTTCTGTATAAAAAAGAGAAAAATAAAAGAAAAAAAGCGACACACTTGGGAGCCCCTGGTGTGGTCGAACCGCACTCTGGGTCTGTTGTGGTTGTGCCTTTCCCCCTATGCCCATGGTATCTCCAAGGCGTAATTATGTACGCGGAGAGCTCCTCTTACAATTTTGCGAGGGCTGGGGTTGAGGCCGCATTACTCTGGCGATGCTCGGAACATGCCGTGGTCTTGGTTGATGTTGCTCGGTAGCGCTTGGTCGTGTCCGGTCGTTTAGCGGCGGACTCGAGAATTGCCTTAAAAGGCTGCTCAGACTTCTGCCGAGAGCCGCTGTATGTTCCTCCGTTCGGAGGGACCGTTCCGTGTTTCCATTGACCATGATGACTCCACGAGGCCCCGCATCTTGAGCTTAAGGTATGCATAATGCGGCACCGCGTTGAATTTTTGCGAACGCAGTTCGTCCGAAAGCAGAGCGTGATAGCCGCCATGAACGGGACTATGTCGAAGATTAACTCCTCGGTTCGGAAATTATCCGGGGATCCGAAGACACTTCTAGTGTAACTGAGCCTGTATAATTGGCCTCGACACCTGGTATGACACCTTTGAAGGTTGTCTTTGTAGGTTTAATCCTTGAAGGGTCTATGCCAATCTTGCGCACTGTATCCTTATAAAGCAGGTTCAGGCTGCTGCCGCCGTCCATCAGGACTCTCGTGAGGTGAAATCCATCGACGATTGGGTCTAAAACCAATGCGGCGAATCCGACATGGCGGATCTTTGGTCGGATGGTCTCTTCGATCAAAAGTGATCGGGCAAGAGGACCATGGGTTGAATTTTTGGGCGATCGCTCCATCGCCAGATATCGTCCCTTTAGTGCACGCTTCCGCTCCCTCTTGGGAATATGCGTTGCGTATATCATGTTTACCGTCCGAACTTGAGGGGGGAATCCCTTTTGTCCTCTGTTGTTCGGCCGGGTCTCTTCCTCGTCATCGCTGTGTAGCCCCTTGTCACTGTTTTCGGCGATTAATTTGCATGCCTGCTTGAATACCCAACAATCTCTGTTGGTATGGTTAGCTGGCTTTTCGGGGGTTCCATGTATTTGACAGGAGCGGTCGAGTATCCGGTCCAAATTGGACGGGCCTGGGGTAGTTCTTTTGAATGCCTTCTTCCGTTGACCGGGTTTTGAGCCTCGGAATCCGGCGTTGACTGCCGTATCCTCATTCTTATGCCGCCGCCAATAACGCGGCGTTTGTTCTGTTTCGACGCAACCTGCCATTGCGGTCCTTGATATCCGGACTGCCAGCGTTTTTGCTGAGGTTGTTACTGCGAGCTAGCCAACTATCCTCTCCCGCACAGAAGCGGGTCATGAGTGATGTGAGGGCTGCCATGGATTTCGGCTTCTCCTGTCGTAGGTGCCGGGCCAGCCACTCGTCACAGATGTTATGTTTGAAGGCAGCGAGGGCCTCTTCATCCGGAGAGTCGACGATTTGATTTTTCTTTGTTAAGAACCGTGTCCAGAATTGCCTGGCCGATTCGTCTGGCTGCTGGATTATGTGGCTTAGGTCATCTGCATCCGGTGGTCGCACATACGTGCCCTGGAAGTTGTCGAGGAATGCGGCTTCCAGGTCTTTCCAGCATCCAATTGACTATGCGGGCAGGCTGTTAAGCCAATGCCGAGCTGGTCCTTTAAGCTTGAGCGGGAGGTATTTGATGGCGTGAAGATCGTCACCGCGGGCCATGTGTATATGGAGAAGATAATCCTCAATCCAAACCGCGGGGTCTGTTGTGCCATCGTAGGATTCGATATTAATGGGTTTAAACCCTTGAGGATTTGATGATCCATTACTTCGTCGATGAAGCATAGTGGGTGTCGGAGCCTCTCAGATTGAGCAATATCGCGACGTAGCTCGAGAGAGCGTTGTCCGGCTGTGTTCGGCCCGGCCGAGTAGTTATATCCGGCGCCGACGGTATTCGTCGTGGGTCTTGGCGCTCAGCGTGATCCATAGATAGATCTGGATTGTCTTGCCTTGTCCTCCAATATATCCCGCGAAGTCCGGCGCGTTCCCCGTGGCTTCAAGTTTTTGGGTGATGCCGGGTGCGGTTTTGGTGGAGGGCTTGCACGCCTCTCGCGACCACGAGGTGGCGGTATGCCGACAGCGCTGGTGATGCAGGTTTGTATGCCTCCTCCTCTAATCGGGGAGCAACTTGCGTTTTGGGTAACTTTTGGAGGCGTTCGAAGTTCATACTCTTGACGCGAGGACCTCGGTCCATCTGTCGGCCCGATGGGTCTTGATCAGCTTGAAGCTGTTGCTGCTTTTTCTTTAGGCTGTTTGCCGTGGCCATTAGCCCGTGTCTCAAACGCTCTTGTTCGACGGGATCCTCGAGCACGACGAATTCGTCATCGCCGAGGCTTGCCTGCGTCTCCGGAGGGAGGTAAGTAATTGTCATCCTCGACCTCTTAAATGCCGCCCTCTCGTGAGGGCTTGCTTCTGCCTCCTCCTGCGCTGGATCGTGCTGGAGGGAGTTGTCTTCGGCACTTTCTGGGGTGTTATTATATCGTGTGCCGGAATCTCCATTCTTGCCGTGGCGGGATTTAGAGCGGCGCCGCTGACGTCGGCGCTTGGGTTGTTTCTTGAAGGAATCGGCCTCCGCTACTTCTTTGCCGTCCCCATCTTTTGGGGTATCCACCATGTATATGTCATATGACGAGGTGGTCTTCCAGTGTCCTGTAGGCGCTGGTTCTTGGTAGTCTCCGGCATCGTCGTCCATACCGTCGATGTCTTCAGAGTCGTAGTCGAGTATGTCGGTTAAATAAATCGGCGGTGGCTACGTAAGTGGGTGGCGGTGGGCTCTGAATTTCTTCGTCGTCTGCGTCCCAACCGTCCTGGCCGTAGTTCGCCAGGCTCTCCGGATAGCGAAGATGCTTGATGAATTTATGATATCGCCAAGGGCGAGTAATCTTGAAGATGGCCGCAGCGGTGAATTCCATGATCGGCGCCCAATCGGATTCGACTGGCAGGGGCGCAGGAGGTTCGGAGTCCGGCAGAGAGTTCGGCACTTCGGAGTCATGGGCTTTATGCGGGACAAGGTAAGTGTTCGGCTCCGTCACCGTAGAAGTTGGAGCTCCCGAGGCGGTGTCCAGCCATCCGTCCTCGATCCAAGCGATCGGCTCCGGACTATGGGTCGGAGCGGATTAAGTGTCTTGACCTCAAAGTGCCGTCCGACGGCAGAGTTAGGTCATGCCCATCGTGACATCGCGGAACGCTCGGCTGTGGCTCAGATCCATCGAAGATCAAGTCCCCGCGGATATAGGCCGTGAAGTTTAGTCTTCCAAACCTGACCTGACGGCCAGGGGCGTAGCTTTCGATCTGCTCCAGATGGCCAAGTGAGTTGGCCCGAAGTGCGAAGCTGCCGAATACGAAGATCTGTCCGGGGAGAAAAGTCTCACCCAGGACTGCGTCATTGTTGATTGAAGAGGCCATCAAGCCTATCGGTGACGACATAGAGGAACTCTCAATGAAAGCACCAATGTCGGTGTCAAAACCGGCGGATCTCGGGTAGGGGGTCCCGAACTGTGCGTCTAGGCGGATGGTAACAGGAGACAAGGGACACGATGTTTTACCCATGTTCGGGCCCTCTTGATGGAGGTAAAACCCTACGTCCTGCTCGATTGATATTGATATTGTGGATGTTTACAAGAGTGGATCTACCACGAGATCAAGGAGGCTAAACCCTAGAAGCTAGCCTATGGTATGATTATAAGGGTTGTTGTTCTGATAGTCCTACGGACTAGAGCCATCCGGTTTATATAGACACGGAGAGGGCTAGGGTTACATAGAGTCGGTTACAATGGTAGGAGATCTACATATCCGTATTGCCAAGCTTGCCTTCCACGCCAAGGAAAGTCCCATCCGGACACGGGAGAAGTCTTCAATCTTGTATCTTCATAGTCTTGGAGTCCGGTCGATGATGATAGTCCGGCCAATGATAGTTCGGCTGATGATGGTAGTCCGGCTATCCGGACACCCCCTAATCCAGGACTCCCTCAATAACCCTCAGGAACAACATGCAATTCATACTTAGGGGGAGAACCTTCATCATCACTATCTTCAATAATGTCATCTTCAATAATTTCGTTCTCTCTAACCCTAGCAAGTTGTTCATCAAGAAATTCACCTAATGGCATAGTAGTATCAAGCATAGAAGTAGTTTCATCATAAGTATCATGCATAGCAGAAGTGGCATCATCAATAACATGCAACATATCAGAATTCATAGCAGTAGTAGGTTTATGTGTCGCAAGCTTACTCATAACAGAAGGAGAATCCAGTGCAGAGCTAGATGGCAGTTCCTTACCTCCCCTCGTAGTTGAGGGAAAAATCTTAGTTCTTTCGTCTTTCAAGTTCTTCATAGTGATCAATAGATATAAATCCCAAGTGACTCAAAGAAAAGAGCTATGCTCCCCGGCAACGGCGCCAGAAAATAGTCTTGATAACCCACAAGTATAGGGGATCGCAACAGTTTTCGAGGGTAGAGTATTCAACCCAAATTTATTGATTGGACACAAAGGGAACCAAAGAATATTCTCAAGTATTAGCAGTTGAGTTGTCAATTCAACCACACCTGGATAACTTAGTATCTGCAACAAAGTATTTAGTAGCAAAGTAGTATGGAAGTAATGGTAACAGTGATCAAAGTAGCGGTAGTAGTTTTGTAGTAATTGTAACAGTAGCAACGGTAAAGTAAATAAGCAAAGCACAATATGTGAAAAGCTCATAGGCATCGGATCAGTGATGAATAATTATGTCGGATGCGATTCCTCATGTAATATTTATAACATAGGGTGACACAGAACTAGCTCCAATTCATCAATGTAATGTAGGCATGTATTCCAAATATAGTCATACGTGCTGATGGAAAAGAACTTGCATGACATCTTTTGTCCTACCCTCCCATGGCAGCGGGGTCCTAATGGAAACTAAGGGATATTAAGGCCTCCTTTTAATAGAGTACCGGACCAAAGCATTAACACATAGTGAATACATGAACTCCTCAAACTACGGTCATCACCGAAGTATCCTGGTTATTGTCACTTGGGGTTGTCGGATCATAACACATAATAGGTGACTATAGACTTGCAAGATAGGATCAAGAACTCACATATATTCATGAAAACATAATAGGTTCAGATCTGAAATCATGGCACTCGGGCCCTAGTGACAAGCATTAAGCATAGCTAAGTCATAGCAACATCAATCTCAGAACATAGTGGGTACTAGGGATCAAACCCTAACAAAACTAACTTGATTACATGGTAAATCTCATCCAACCCATCACCGTCCAGCAAGCCTACAATGGAATTACTCACGCACGGTGGTGAGCATCATGAAATTGGTGATGGAGGGTGGTTGATGATGACAACGGCGACGAATCCCCCTCTCCGGAGCCCCGAACGGACTCCAGATCTGCCCTCCCGAGAGAGATTAGGGCTTGGCGGCATCTCCGTATCGTAAAACGTGATGAAACTTTCTCTCTGATTTTTTTCTCCGTGAAACGGAATATATAGAGTTGGAGTTGAGGTCGGTGGAGCTCCAGGGGGCCCACGAGGCAGGGGGGCACGCCCAGGGGGAGGGGGCGCGCCCCCCACCCTCGTGGACAGGGTGTGGGCCCCTGGCCTTGATTCATTTGCCAATATTTTTTATATATTTTCCAAAAGTTATCTCCGTGGATTTACAGGTCATTTCGAGAACTTTTGTTTTCTGCACAATAAACAACACAATGGCAGTTCTGCTGAAAACAGCGTCAGCGCGGGTTAGTTTCATTCAAATCATGCAAATTAGAGTCCAAAACAAGGGCAAAAGTGTTTGGAAAAGTAGATACGTTGGAGATGTATCACGGCCCAACGCGTGAGGTAGTCGCGAGTTAATTTGGTGGGCCCTTGGTCGCACAAGGAGAGCTGTCGGGGCTTGGGCGGCCGATTGTACATGCTGATGAAGTTGCGGATGAAGGCTTCAGTGAAATCTACCTAGCTGTTGATGTTGCGGGGCTTCAGGCTGTTCAGCCATGTCCGGGCGGTGCCCTGGAGCATGAGAGGAACGTACTTTACGGCAACGCGCTTGTTGCTGTTTGCTATGCTGACGGTTGTGGAGTAGTCAACCAGCCAGTCTTCCGGCTTCACAGAGCCGGTATACTTAGGCATGTCTCTCGGGAGCGTGAACCCTTTGGGAAAGGGCTCCTCGCGGATACGGGGGCCGAAACAAGTCGGGCCTAGCGCGTTTTCTTCTTCTAGCGCCAGGGATCGATTGAGGTGGTCGATCCGGTGGCAGGCATCATTTTCTCTGATTCCTTCTCGGGGGCCAAGCCGGCCACCGAGACTCGGATGATCAACAGGCAGCGGGGAGATGCGCCTTTCCCTGCGTAGGGGAGGCTGATAGTCGCCTGGTCGTTCCACTGCCCGTGGGTGGCCTTCTTGGTCACGCACGATGGTGATATGTGTCCGGCTGCAGCTTGCAGCTGGCTCCTTGTCTCGTCGTCCGTGACCACCGCCAGTTGGCGTCCGGGATGTCGCGCTATGCTCTCGGCGAGGAGGTGGGTCGTTGTTCCGCAGGTTGGGTGCTTCGGTGCGGCAGTCGGCTTCTTGCTGCTCGGCAGCTGCGTCAATGAGCCGCTGGACGCGCTCCGTCATATGGCGACGCTTGTCGCCCTCGAGATTGTCCAACTCATCTGCTGCCACATGGGCAACTCGTATGTTCTCCATGGGCGTGGCGTAGACGGGGCGGTCTGCCCCGAACATGCTGGCGATGGTCGCGCCGTGTTGCCGGACCGTGCAGATGCGGCTAGGCCTGCTAGGAGCCGGCGTGCCGCCAACAGTGCGGTCCATCTCACGCTGGTAAGCCTCCAAGAGGCGCCTCATGCTGGCCAGCTTCTTGGCACTCTCGATGAGCTGGACGCGGTGGGCTTCCAGCGTCTCGGCATCGGCATCTTTTGCAATGGGTGCAGACAGGTCTCGTAGCGCCGCCTCGAGCGGATCTCGGGCGCCGTCACCGGAAGCTCCATCGTGGCTGATGACGAGCACCTTCGTGACGGTGCTGCCGCCGCTATCGGCGCGAGGGAGAGGATCGTCGACGACCACCACATTGGTGGGGAACGCGACGAGGCATGCCGTGTCGGAGTCGACAAGCATCGTGTCGGTGGATCCAACCAACTCCAAGTCGACGGCCGGCTCGTTGGCGATGTGGAGCTGGTCGAGGAAGCTGACGAGGCGGCTTTCGGGGCCGTCTGTGCCCGCGTCGAATGCAGGCTCATCGAAGAGGCGGATCTCACCAACAAGGTCAGCGAGGCAGCTCACCGCGCTGGCGACCTCCGTGCCATGCAGTGCGTCGACGCAAACATCGTCTGGCGTGCCAAGCTGGCTGCGCTTTCCAGGAAGGAAAAGGGTTCCCGTCTGGAGCAGATCTCTGGACGACGGTGCACCTAGCCCCACGGTGGGCACCAAATATCAGGATTTTGGTGCGACATATGCCAATGGGTGTCTTATCATGGTGGGGGATAGTAAGATGTCGCCGGTGCCAGGAAGCGGGATGAGGCATAGATATGTACACTGGCGCACTTTACCCAGGTTCATGGCTCTCCTAGGAGACAACACCCCTAGTCCTGCTCTGCGGGGTCTCCGCATTATCACTATATCAACAAGTAGCTACAAGGTGCTCCTTGAGCTGTTTGCTAGAGGAGGAAGAAGGGCAAGGCTAGCTCTCTCCTCTCCCTATGTGTGTGGTTGTGTAGTCTAAAGATATGAACCCTTCGCATGGGTGCCCTGGTGGGTTTATATAGGCCTACCCCCCAGGGGTACAGTGGTAAACCGGCCGGGTGTAGGCCTAGGCCGTCAGTGTCTCTTGCGGCCGGCTTCTCCGCTGGCTGCTGGGACCGCCGACTGGTGGGCCCCGCTGGCTATCTTCTACTTGGCCGACAGGCCGCGCCCGCCGCTTGCGGGTCCTGCCGGCTGCTTGCTACTGTAGTCGTGCCTCTAATGACGCTTGCTTTGTCAGGGAAGGCATGGCTACAGTCCCGCCGCCTGGCGGGCGTTCACTGTAGCCATTCCCCGTCTCTTCTGGTTAATGGCGCACAAACTCCTAGGAAGGGGGAGGGCCGCCTTTTGGGTGCCGGCCTCCCCCTCGACCGGCTGGCCAGGCTTGCCGCCCTCTAGCTTCTCGCTGGCAGGTACGGCTCGCCTCCTGCGGGCAGTACTGACAGCCCGTCGCACTACAAAAAAAAGACACATCCGTGACATTTTGGGCCAAACGAAATTTTTTTCTGTCATACTTATGACACTTCTTTGACGATAATTGTGACAAAACCCGGTATCATCATAGATATGGTGGGGTCCTACTTCTATGACAAAAACTCATGACAGAAAATGGGCTTTCGCCTTGGGCGCGCCGGAGATGCAGCTACATGACATTCTTTGGGCCGTCCATGACGGAAAAAACCATGGTAGAAGCGAGGGCGAGTAAAATACCGGAGTGTTCCCGGTTACGGTGGGTGGTCGGGGCCGAGTAATGCGCGTTTCTCTCGTACACGCACGCGCGTGGGTGCGGGGCTCTAACTGAACCCGAGCGAGGTGTTGGGCTCGAACTGAACCCGAGCGATTGCACTGCAGGCTACACGTTACTGAACCCGAGCGATCGATCGATGTCCGTTAACTGAACCCGAGCGATCGATCGATGGCTATTAACTGAACCCGATCGAGCGATTCCTTCGCTACTACTACTAACTGAAGCGGATCGATGCTGCCTCCAGATGAACAGTGAGCGTTGCTCGGGGGTTTGGATGAATAGTTCCCGGTGGTGGTGGATGAACAAGACCCCGTGGTGTTGCCTGTGGATGAACAGGACCCCGATCAATCGAGCCGGTTGGGGCTGGATGAACAGGACCCCGTGGAGGGCTGGATGAATAGGACCACCCCGTGGATGGAAGGATGAACAATAGATGGTGGAGGGCTCGATGAACAGTAGCCCGTGGAGGGGTGGTTGAACAGGAGCCTGTGGAGAGGGTTGGTTGAACAGTAGTCGATGGAGTAGCGCGCGGTGGAGGCTGGATGAACAGGAGCCCGTGGATGAACAGTCGCAGGTGGAGGCTGGAGGAGGTCGACGGTGGATGAACAGTAGCCCGTGGAGGCTGGAGGGGGTCGACGCTGGAGATGAATATTATCCTGTGGAGTCCCGTTTTGCGGTACGCAACACCCCTCCCGATAATCAGGACCCCCGTTTCGATTGTAGCGCTCCAACACAAGTCCGCTCCTCCGTTTTGCGGTACGCCACACCCCTCCCGATCAAATGGACCCCCGTTTTGACCGTAGGAGGTCCGTTTCCTCCATTTTGCGGTACGCCAGACCCCTCTCCCGATGAACAGGATCCCGTTTCGAACTTGGCCGGTCGAACACAAGGTCGTTTCCGCCGTTCTGCGGTACGCCAGGCCTTGTTTCCATCGGCTGTTCCGTCCAAGCCCTCCCGATGAACACGACGACGCATTCCATTTCGGCCCAGCCGGTTGGCTCCCCATGAACACGACGACGACACTGTTTCTCCGTTCCGACCCAACCATGTACACGAGCCCTGGCCGTGCATTATGCGCTGATGGCGTTCGAGACCCTGCCCGTATGTACGTATGTGGCCGTATTTTCTTGCTTGCACACTGGCGGCTATACGTACGTGTACATGCTACGTGTGCGCCTCTACTACGACACGTGCGCGCCTCTACATCGACCAGTATGTACGTACACGTTTGCGACCAGAATGACAACGCTACGTACGCTTCGACCAGGTGGGTCCCGACTATCAGGCACTTCCTTGCCTACAAAGATGTAAATGGTGGGTCCCAGCAGTAAGGGGGCAGATCATTTTTTTTGCCCGGACACCCTACCTTGCGTGCGAAGATTTAGCTGGTGGGTCCCAGTAGTCAGGGGAAACGGTTTTTCCACGAAATACGGTGGCCCGTCCAGTGGGTCCCCGCTGTCAGGTGGAGGAATAATTATTTTGCGCGTAATAAGGAGGCACTTTCTTGCTGCGGTGGTGGACCCGGTATCGACCTCTCCACGTCTGATCCATGTCCGATGGAAGCCGTTCCTCGACCATGTTTACCACGCCGCGCCGAGAGCACCAGGGTGGTGGACGACGGCGAGGCCTAGGAAGGGGACGACGTGGAGCTGGGGAAGACGTGGCAGTGGAAGCCCGTGCGGCGAGGAGTACGAGGGTTCACTGGTTCGGCTGCGGTGTGAGGCTGCCATCGCCGCAGAATAACAGGGAGTGTGGGTGAGTGGAGGGATGGCCCGGCCAGAGGTGGGAGTAGTAGAGGCGGTGAAGCCTCCGCGGCAGCACAGCCGGCCACGGGAGGCAGGAGCACGAGGCACGACCAGCGCTGGTTTGGGCGACTGGAGCAAGAAGACCAGAGGTTGACGAAGCACTACGGCCGTTGGATGGACATCGTACGGTCACTGGAGCTAGAATCGTGCATATTGACTTAGTTGACAAAGCCCTCCGTCCCCGTCAACTTAGTAGGCCCACAAGTCCGCCTGCCACTATACTGGGTCCCAGCTAACAGGGGGAGTATTCATTTTTTTGTGCGTAATAAGGAGGCACTTCCTTGCGTGCGAAGATATAGCTGGTGGGTCCGAGCTGTTAGTGGCGGTAACGTTTTTTTCATGAAATACAGAGGCCCTTTCGGTGGGTCCCAGATGTCAGGTGGAGGAATCATTATTTTGCGCGTAATAAGGAGGCATTTCCTTGCGTGCAGCCGTGGACCCAGCTGTCAGCCTCTCCACGTCTGATCCACTTCAGATGCATGTGGTCGTTGACCATGTTGACCAGGCCGCACCGAGAGCACCGGTATTTGGGCGGACAAGCGAGGCCTAGGAAGGGAATGACACGGAGGAAGGGACGACTCGGTAGTAGTTTCCCACGGGGGAGAATACTGTTGTCTGAGGTTTCTTGGTTCATCTGCCATCGCCGGAGAATAACAGCAGGTGTGGGTGAGTAGAGGGATGGCTAGGCCAGCGATGGGAGTACGGTGGGGCGGTGAGGCCTGCGCAGTAGCACAGCCGGCCGTGGGGAGGAGGGAGCAGGCAGTCCTGCCGGCGCTTGTTTGAGCGGCTCGAGAAGGAAGAGCAGAAATTGAAGAAGCACGACGGTCGTTGGATGGACATCCAACAGTCACTGCTTGTGCCTCAAATCTGTGGAAAACATCATACATCCCATCTGCCATTATTTCTAATAATTTACAGGCCATTTGCTAATTCTTAAGGTTTTTTTTGGAGCCTATATTCTTTTTGTTAGCATTACATCCCATATTATGGCCACGGTGAAAAAATTATACGAAATTTTGCTTATTTTGGTGCGGTCTGAACTATTTTTAATCCCGAAATTTTGAGTCACATTCAAATTGATTTTAAAAATAAATGTATATCAATATACAATCCAACAAATTATCCATGCATAAAAATCAATGCAATTTAAAACCTCGAAATGAAAAAAAATAAATTTAAAACTAATTGCCGGTTTGATGTGTTTTAAAAATGTACAACCCATTTCTCGTTACTGATAAGCCATTTTCTCGGCCACCCGAATGAAGCTCTCCTCATCTTGAAAGATTTGTTGCCCAACAGGCCTGACAAAACGACTTACTTGGCAAATCACAAAAAAACCGGGTTGTGGCTGTGGACCCAGCTGTCAGCCTCTCCACGTACAGTACCCTTCCGATGGAAGTCGGTCGTTGACCACATTGACCACGCGGCGCTGAGAGCACCAAGGCAGTGGACGGCGGCGAGGCCTAGGAAGGGGACGACATTGAGCCGGCGAAGACGCGGCAGTGGATGCCCACGCGGAGAGGAGTACGAGGGTTCACTGGTTTGGCTGCGGTGTGAGGTTGCCGTCGTCGCAGAATAACAGGGGGTGTGGGCGAGTGGAGGGATGACCTGGCTAGAGGTGGGAGTAGTATGGGGGCGGTGAGGCCTCATGGCAAAGACCTGACCCGCCACGGGAGGCAGGAGCAGGCGACACGACTGGCGCTGCTTTGGGCGGCTGGAGCAAGAATACCAGAGGTTGAAGAAGCACTATAGCTGTTGGATGGACATCGTATGGTCAGTGGAGCTAGAAACGTTCATATTGACTAAGTCGACAAAGCCCTCTATCCCCGTCAACTTAGTAGGCCCACAAGTCAGCCACCCACTATGGTGGGTCCCAGTTAGCAGGGGGTATTCATTTTTTTGTGCGCCATATGGAGACACTTCCTTGCGTGCGAACATATAGCTGGTGGTTCCGACCTGTCAGCGGGGGGAATGTTTTTTTCGCGAAATACAGAAGCCCTTCCCATGGGTCCTAGCTGTCACGTGGAGGAATCATTATTTTGCGCGTAATAAGGAGGCATTTCCTTGCATGCGGTCGTGGACCGAGCTGTCAGCCTCTCCATGTACAATCCACTTCCGATGGATGTCGTTCATTGACCATGTTGACCAGGCTGCGCCGAGAGCACCAGGGCGGTGGATGATGGCGAGGCCTAGGAAGGGAACGACATGGAGCTAGGGAAGACTCGGCAGTTGTTTCCCACACGGAGGAGTACGAGGGTTTACTGGTTTGCCTGTCGTCCCCGGAGAATAACAGCAGGTGTGGGTGAGTAGAGGGATGGCTAGGCCAGCGATGGGAGTAAGGTGGGGTGGTGAGGCCTGCGCCGCAGCATAGCCGGCCGCGGGAGGAGGGAGCAGGCAGTCCCGCCGGCGCTTGTTTGAGCGGCTGGAGCAGGAAAAGCAGTGATTGAAGAAGCACGACAGCCGTTGGATGGACATCCAACAATCACTGCTCTCGTGTGCATTATTTCTAATAATGTACAGCCCATTTGCTAATTCTTAAGAATTTTTTTTGGAGCCCATCTTCTTTTTGTTAGCATTACACGCATATTGTGGCCACGGTTAAAAAGTATACGAATTTTTTGCATATTTCGGTGCGGTCAACTATTTTTAATCACGAAATATCGATTCACATTCAAACTATTTTGAAAAATAATTTGTATAAATATAAAATCCAAATAATTGTCCATGCATAAAAATCAATGGAATTTAAAATCTTGTAATGAAAAAAAATTGAAACTAATTCCCGGTTTGATGTGCTTTAAAAATGTACAGCCCATTTCTGGGCAAACCGAATGAAACTCTCCTTGTCTTGAAAGATTTGCAGCCCAGCAGGGCTGATAAAGCAAGTAGGCCTCGTTTGGGTATTTCTTAAAAAAATAGAACTGGGCTAGCCATTTTCAGCAAGAAAAAAACACAAGTGGGCTCATGATGTGGTAAACATAAATAAAACGCTGGCTAGACGGGCCACAGCCCCCGCACAGCCCCGTTGCTACCCTGATCCGTCGATGTAACTAGTATAAATAAAAACTACTTGTTCCTCAAAAAAATGCACGACCTGCTGGGTCCTTGGTGTCAGCCGCTCGTAGTGTAATTCTCTCGTTTATTGACTATGTTCACAATGGCGTGAGCCCCAGATGTCCAACCATTAGGAGGAACCATATTTTTGGGCTTGTAATATAGAGGCACTTGCTTGCGTACTGCCATGACGCTGGTGGGTCCCTACTGTCATCCTCTCCACGTATAGTCATCTCCTTGTTCCTCTCGGTTGTTGACGACGTTGACAACGCAAGAGGGCGGCGCACCACGCATGGCGAGCAAACCAAAGCCGCAAGGCGGAGGACGACGGCGAGGCCTCGGACGGAACGAACTGGAGCCGAGGAAGATGTGCCGGTCCAGTCGCAGGTGGAGGGGAGTACAAGGGTTGACTGGTTCGGGTGCGGGTGCGTGTTGGGGCTGACGCAACCGGAGAATAACAGGACGTGTGGGGGAATAGAGTGAGGGACTGGCCAACGTTGGAGGGTACATACGGTAGGGCGGCGAAGGCACAGCTAGCCATGGGAGGCGGGAGCAGGCGTATCCGATGGGGTGGTTTGGCTTGGGTGGCTGGAGGAAGAAGAATACAAGCGATAGAAGATACACGACAGATGTTGGATGTCAATCCAACGACTGGTAGGCAGAATCGTTTGTTGACTGGCTAGTAAGTCGACACCACCTTGGATAGGCTATTTCCTCGTGGGCCCCAAATGTCAGAATCCAAATCTGTCACAGTCATGCAGCCCTTCCTATGAAAATTTATAGCCCATTTGATGTGCTAGTTGGAAATAAGTTTGTGGGTGCTGGTGGGGGCTAATCACTTGGCTTCTGTGATGCACAGTGAGCTCAAGCAGCTGTCGAGAGTGAAGTTATTTCCCTTGGTTGGGATTTGTTAGTTGTTACAATATTTCACTCTAAATTAAACGACTGGCAAGCCATTTGCCTTGCTTCAAATAAAATATGACAGTCACAGCCGAGTTGAAAAGGGCAAGAACATCTAACTCCATCTTACAAACAGTACAAAAGCACGAGGGTTAATTGTTCATCAGGTTTACAAAAAAAAACCCAGGTTGAAAAGGGCAACAACATCTAACTTTAGCACTGTTTTTGGCGATCCACGGTCAAATGGATCGGTCAGTCCATAGAATGAACATCTGGGTCATAAAATTTCTTTGGATTATGACCACAATATGTTGTAAATAGAAGCCCGGCACGTTCAGAAGCTCTTTTGCCCACCTGAAACTCCGTTTTTTGCTCTTCCACATACCCATCCGTCAAAACCATGCTGCTAATTAACTTAAGCCTGATGGACAATAGTAACCTCGCATTCAGCAGGAAGAATGTGACAAATCTAGTGTTTGCACGGTTGGCTACATATCATTCTAGCGTTATTGTCTTCAATCGAATATCATGGGAAGTGAGAAAATCCCGATGCTTACGAATCCACCAATTGGTTATAACTTTCTTAACCCGTCTTGTTGCCTAAATAGACACAAAGATTGAAAACAGTTAAGGTCTAAAAAAAGAGTGTTGAAAGAGCAACAACTGAACGGTTAATTCTAGTACACTATATGCCGGATTCCAATGTGCGTGAAATTATCACCTTTATATACAACTTCTCCAGACATGGAAAGCATTGCAGCAAGCCAATAATCTTGTTCAGATCAAAAATATTCATTTGGATATATAAGATCTTGACAGAATCCAGCACCATTGATAGGCCATCCATGGAGAAACTCTTCATTGAGCATAGAACATAATATTAGTACAAAATGTGTACTCCAAGATGGCATATAACTTATGCGCAGAAATTTAAAATGCAGCTTATGGTTACAAGTGTAGATGATAATGTAAAGTACACAAGACACGTGGACCCAAACACCATATTGAAATGAGCACAGAGATCATGTATTACACCCAAGGTCTCCAGTTTAGGCGCAGAGAGCACGATTATTTGCAACGGTGAATAACTAGAATCAAGGATCAACCTTTGAAGTGAAGGGGCATCTTGGATGATGAGCTGCCTTCCGTCAAAACAAATTCCAATTCTTACAAGGTTAGGAGACATTATTTGGAGACAACCGATTCTAACTGTGAAAACAAGCACCAAGCACTCCAGGGCGGGGCAACTAGAGTGGATGATGTTGTGCAATGAGGCCTCCAATATACGAACCCGCACAAGTGGAAGTTTCTTGAGAAATAGGAGTCGAAGGTTTAGTACCAGATTGTCTGGTAGGTCGCACAGTGCAAAGGTGGCGGTGTGGAGAGAGGAGGAAAACCGCGAGATGGTCATCGGTGCTGAGGGCACATGTAGATGGCGTTCGGTATCTGGTAGGTGATTTCCAGGGGAATAGTAGAACTCAAGCAGCTGTAGTTCTGTGAATTCAGGGGATTTCAGCCAGGCGTCCACCGTGCAGGGCATGGTATGCTTGCTTTCGGGTAGCATGTGGGATCACGAGAGGCTTTGAACGGAGCCCTGGTGGGAGGAGATGATGGCTCTGGGGATTTCAAAATCATTGAAGAGAGATAGCTGATGACAGTCGAGATTAAGGGGCAAGGCGCGCCATAGAGGGCGCCACAAAATTGAGAGGACTTTGGTGCGGCAGCAATCCTTGGTGGGGAGAAGTGAGATGATCTCCCCAAGGACGACGTCCGGGAGATCGCGGATGCGGTCCACCCGAGATTCTATGGGTTCCTGGGATCCGGTGGGGGCGGGGTCACCGCTTCTCCCCGTGCTGCTGGGTGCGGGATCTACAACATGAGTCGCCTCTGGCGGGAGCCTCATCTTCTTGGCGCTGGGGTCAGCCGACTCCATTTTCCTTGAGGGCGTCGCATCGCGCTCACGGATTTGAGCAAAGTAACAAATGAAGAGCCTAGTTGTAGTGTGAGTGAAGAAGAAGGGGAGCTGGGGTTTTTCTGTAGTAGTGAGGAAGAAGGGGAGCTGGGGTTTCCTGTAGGAGTGAGGTGAGTAATTTGGGGGTACGAGTGGAGCGAGCTGACGTGAGGTCGATGGGAGTGAGGAGGAAGAAGAACACCCAGGTTTTTTGGGGGGCAGTGTGGTGGGTGTGGGTAGCGCCTCTCATTGAGTAAATATATGGACTTTTGAATTGATTTTACTATTTACTAAGGTGGATGGGCTGTTTTCTCTTGGGTCCAGAGAAACAATTACTACTAGTACAGTGGAGACACTCTACAGCTACCCAGAATAACAATTACTACTAGTACCACTACAAAAAAATACACTTCCGTGATGATACGTGTTTGTCACAGTAGGTCGCCTTTTTTGTCATGCATGTACATCCATGACAATTTTATGACAGAATCAAGATAGTCATACCTATGCTGTCGTAGAAGTGTTCCAAGACATTAACAAAATTATCATCACGGAAGTGTCCACTTCCATGATGATAAATCGCGCATCACAGAAGTGCTTTCGTCAAGGGTGACCGACACGTGGCATCCACCGTAACGGAACGCCGTTAAGCTATCGTGTCCGGTTATGGATCCGATAACCCGCTAACAGCACCGACCAATGGGGATTTTCCACGTGTAAAATCATCATTGGCTGGAGGAAACACGTGTCAGCTCACCGTTGGGACAGATGTTATCCACTCATTGGACACAAAGCACCTATGATACGTCGATACGTGGCACGGCCCAACAGAGGCCCATTCCTATGAAAAGGTCGGCCCGTTTGACTTGGTCAAAAGGTGGCGGGCCAGCCCACGGCAAGCCTGCTAACGGCATGTTCGCATATAACCCATTTACAACCCGCTAACCCAGGGCCCGTTTACGGCCTAACCAAATTAGGCCCAGTAGCGTCATCTTGGCCGTCCAATATAATTCCAGCCCGTTTTAACTTCCGGCCCATGTATGGCCCATGACGTCTTTCGGCCCATATGAGGCCCTTATTACTCTCGGCCCATTAACGGCCCATGGTAAAACTGGCCCGTAATGAACAGTGTATCACTTTATACCCATTAACGTCCCATGGTGAAACTGGCCCATAATGAACAGTGTATCACTTTATACCCATTAATGGCTCATTATTCAGTTGGGCCATTTCCAGCCCATGTTATCTTTCGGCCTTCTCGGGGCCCATTTATTCTTGGGCTCATTTACACATTCGTTTACTTACGACCCGTTACTGTCATTTTCTGCTTGTGAGCCAAATTCAGCCCGTGGTTACAATCGGCCCGTTTGTGGCCCGGTAATATGTTGGGTCATTTTGATAGCGTCATCAAAATACGGCCAATTAACGATGGCCCGTTATCGGCCCACGAATGGACGATTTCAACTCTAGCCCATTCACGTCCATAATGTGGTCTGTTATTGGCCCATGTTTAGCCAACCGATCTTAAGCCCGTAGAAGGCCCATTGATGATACGGCCCATAGAAGGTCCATTGTGTCTACGGCCTGTATAAGGCCCATTGTTTCTACGCCACGTAGAAGGCCCATTGTTACTACGGGCCTTAGAAGGCCCATTGTTTCTACGACCCGTAGGAGGCCCATGTAAACTACAGTCGGTGGGCATCAAAGTTCGCCACCAGTGCAAATATAGGGAACACCCTACACTATACAAAAATGGCTTGCTATTTTCTTCAGCCGGTGGCTGCACGTTAAGAACAAATTTTGTATCGTACTATAACAAATTACAACTATAAAACAAAAGGAAGGTTGGCACAAAAGTTAACAGTCTAGCAGATAAATGCACCACCAGAAGTTCAGAAGCTCAGTTCATTTTACCTGACTATTACGTTTTCATGTTGTATTGTCCGATGGAGCACCATAACCTTCGCCTTCAGTTCTCCTAGGCTCCTGAACAACATAGCAAATGTCTGATAGTCTGGTTTCCAAACCATGCATATCTTGACTAAATCAAACAATGTCTCTCCTTGTTTCACAAAGGGTCTCTGTTAGGGAATGGACTTGTGTCTGGAGCGTAGATACAACATTGTTTTGAGCATGCATATCTTGATCATGAGGCAGTTTAAACGAGATTTCCTTAACAACCAACCCAGTATTATGAAGGAACGTGTGTCGGTGTCGAAACCGGCGGATCTCGGGTAGGGGGTCCCGATCTGTGCGTCTAGGCTGATGGTAACAGGAAGCAAGGGACACAGATGTTTACCCAGGTTCGGGCCCTCTCGATGGAGGTAAAACCCTACTTCCTTCTTGATTAATATTGAAGATATGGGTTGTCGTGGCTTTGTCACGGCAGATGTCCTCATGAAAGGACTTAGTCGTGGAGCCATCGCTACGGGTTAACTTGAAAGGGGTTAAAGCGGACGCGAAGACACGAGAGTTATACTAGTTCGGCCCCTTCGATGAAGGTAAAAGCCTACGTCTAGTTTGTGGTGGGATTGATGTGGTCTCGATGACTAGGGAGCAAACAGCTTCGCCTAGGCCTCGAGTTGTTGTTGTCTGTCCCTTGAACCGCCCCGGGTCGTCCCCTTATATACTCGGGTGACGCCCGTCGGTTCAGAGAGTCCCAACCTCCGGTTCATACCCGTATCCGGGTTGGTCTCTCTCTATTACTAACTTACAGTACAAGTTTACATACCAGGCCGGTTTACGGTTACAGGTTCTAAACCGACTACGGGCCTTGGGCCCTTACTTTCATGATTGGGTCTTACACCGTTGAACTACTAAAGAAGTTAACCCGGCCCGGATAGGCCGGTTCACGCCCAGTAGTAATATCCCCAACATTAGGCCCCAGATTGATTTGAACAGGTTCATGTCAATCCTTGATAAAAAATCTTCAACTTCAATATCTTCTTGTAATTGTTGAACCGCCGTGATGTCCCCTTCTCTGGCTACTGTAAACCGCCGTGGCGTCATCTCCGGAGCACCGTAACGGTCCATCATGACATCACCTCTGCATAAAAAGGATCAAAAAGATTCCCTTCTCATTAATGGTTATCCCGAAAATCGAGGCGACAGGCACGCCCACTCGGCCGCTTCGGACGCCTTGATTCTCGCGCCTGCCTTTCACTCCTTCCCTTATAAATAAAGCCCGAGGGCCCCCTTTTCTCTTCCTCTTCTGCATCTTCTTCTTCCTCGTGACGACCTCAGCTCTGAAGCTCCGCCGCCGTTCGCGACCTTCGAGAACCGCACCAACCAAGGCCGCTGCATCAACCTGAGTTAGATCAGATACTCATCGCCTCCCTCCGCCACGATCTGCAGCGGTATATCTCTTATGTTCTTTGCCTTTAGATCTGTATTAAGTTTTTGCAAGTTCATCCGCAGTTCTCCATTTTTTTCTCTTCTTCCTACCTTCTGTCGTGGCAGTTTTAATCCAAAAACAATTATAGATCTCTTGCGGTAGTCATTCCACATCTATTTTTAATACTAGCAGCCCTTCCTTTTCTTCTGGTAGAGCATACATCCTTCTCTGTTTTTCTTGAATGCCTTTTAAAGAACGCAGTAAAAACTGTCTTATAGACGCGCGGTAGATCCAAATAGATTTGACTATTGTGTGAAACCTGTTTCTATCAACACTTAGTAGAAAACTTGAATCTGGGCCTTTCTGCCTATAGGCGGTTTAATCCTTGATAGCCAACCCGCCATATGCCATTAGCCCTCTTTTAAACCGCCAACTGTACCTTACATTGTAATTTCACCGGTTTAACACTGAATTTTTCACTTACAAACTGTAAACAGTGAACCAGCACATGTTTGATTTTCTTTCAGCTCCCCCCTTCCGGAATGGCGAAACAATTTTCGTCTTGCAATTGGGTTCCGTCCCGGATCACGGAAACACAACTCAATGGCTATGTCACCACTGGCGCATTAGCCTCAAAAAATGTTCTCCACTGGCATGTTCCGGAATCGGAATGTCCGCCGGAACCTCAAGAAGGAGAGGTAATTGTTTTTATGCAACACCTAGACCGGGGATTCAGCCCGCCCAGATCAAAAAATTTCCGGGATGTCCTCGCAAGCTTCCAACTCCATCCACAAGACATTGGTCCGAACTCTGTGTCCAATATATGCAACTTTCAAGTCTTCTGCGAAGTCTATCTTCAAGAAGAACCAACTGTGGAGTTATTCCGAGATTTCTTTCATTTGAACCGCCGTCTGAGTTTTCGAACGGTCCTAACACGTAACTTGGTGGCGTTTTAATCCAAAAAGGAAAGAAGTGGAATTTCCTCACGCCAAACATCATAGCCATCCGAAAGATTGGAATCAAACCTGGTTCTATTGCGAACACTGCTTCCTCGACGGAGAAAATCCCTTGCCGGGTTATCGCCCTCACCGGCTTAGCAACAATCACCCATTGCCTTCGCGCTTGACTGCCGCAGAACAGAACAACTTTGCACCCCAAATTATCAAGCTCCGGGCTCTTATGGCCAACGGCTTAACTGGTATTGACCTTGTCCGCTGTTGGGTTTCTTGGGGCATCTTGCCATTAAGCCGCCGCCCGTATTGATGCACGGATACACTGGTGACGTCAAAGATCCTCAACGACAACACGAGCTATCAATAACTGAGCTTGAAGTTTCCGAGACAGTGAAGAAAATGCTCGATGAACCAATCTCCGCGTGCAGCCAAACCGGGTTGGCCCGTTCTGCGTCTCTAACAAACCGCCCGCGGTAAGGTTCCACTCATTGCTCTACTGATTTTGATTCCATATTGATTGTATTAATCCCTTATTAATTCTCAGGCTAACAGCTCCTTTTGGAAACGAACGAAACCGGCCCGGGTTCCTCGTGTAAAGACCAAGACCACCAAGAAAGCTGGCAAGAGGAAAACCGCCGAGTCTTCTGAACCGCCGGAGGACGAAGAATCAGATGCTGAGGTAGAGCTTGACTTACTTTGTTCCTTTTGTCATTCATTTTACTGACAGTTACAATTCCCAGGATGACGCTGAGGCCAGCCATGCAGAACCTGTTGAGGTAATCCTTCTTTCTTCCGATTCTGATCTTGTACCGGTTAAAAGAAATCGCCGCACAGTCCGGAAAGTGAAACAATCTCACTCTTGTGCTCATTTGAATCCAAAAGTTTCTTTGAAGACACAGCAAACTGAAGAATGTCGTACGACCCGGCATAGCGGTCAACAAATTACGTCATCCGGTTTAGCTGACACAGCAACCCGGAAGCGTCGTCCAGAGGTGACTTGTTCTCCTGAAAAGTGTTATCCTTTGAAAGGTTTCTTCCGATGCCCTCTCAATCCGTCTGACCCGAATTATCAGGCTTCTTCCAACTCGTCTGGCGGTTCATCAACCACTCAGCTGCCTCCTCTCAAAGTTGCTGCTGGGTAAGCATAGTATTCCTTAATTTGTTCCTTGTATTTGTCGGTTTGTCATATTCTAACCCTTGATGTTGTAGCACCAAGGCTCGCCTTAGTAAGAAGGCCAAGACCCTCGACCCTACTGTGGATGTTGATCCGGAGAAGACTCCAGAGCATCATGGTGAGAATCCCGAAGTTGCTAAAGACAACTCTGCTGGGGTTAATCAAGATGACAATGCTAATCCGCCAGAGGCTGAACCGGATGTCCAAGTTGAGACGTCACATCCTCCTGCTCCACCGAGTCCTGCAGCTGAACAACGGGATTCAACTGCTGATCCGCCAAGCCCGGGTATGAAAGCGCCAAGCCCAGGTAAAAATGCCAATCCGGTCAGCCCGACCAAAGATGACGATGTCGTAGTTACGGGCACCGCATATACCGCCCCTGGCAATCCGGTTGCTCTATCAAAGCACAGCGCCAAGGAAGAGTTTACTGCCATGAGTAAAGGGAAGGAAAAAACTGATCTGTCAGCTTATGACAATTTCTCTGCCCAAGATCTTCACTCTGGCTTCCTGAACCGGCTCTACACAAGTCGTGATTTCGAAGCCGGTCTGGTAAATCTTATGAAGGAGCGCTATGAGGTAAAGAGTTATGCCTTTCTCTTGTACCTTCATGCGTAGTAGCCCCCAAGGGTGTGTTTGTAATCTTCTTTCAAGCCGGTACTTGATATAGAACTCAATACTTTCAGTCCCATCGCTTAGAAGCCCCCAAGGGCCGGTTCAACTTAGTATAGTTAAACCGGGACTTAATATAAAACTCAAAATTTTCAGACTTCACTGATGTAGCCCCCAAGGGCCGGTTCAACTTAGTATAGTTAAACCGGGACTTAATATAAAACTCAAATTTTTCAGACTTCACTGATGTAGCCCCCAAGGGCCGGTTCAACTTAGTATAGTTAAACCGGGATTGTAACTTATATCGCCGCAGCAGAACATGTTCAAGCAAATAGCCATTAGCCCCCAAGTGCCAAGTTGAATACCTGTATTGAGCTTGGGACTTTGTGATGAAACTACTAACATGCTCGCTTTTTGTCACAGAGTGAGATACGCCAACAAACCTCACAAATCAATGATCTTCATGTCAATCTGAAATCTCAACAAGCAGAAACCACCAAGGCCAAGGATGAGCTGAAAACCGCCTTGACTACTATGGAGCAACTCAAGGAGTGGTTTAAGTCCGAGCGGGCCAACTGGGATACTAAGAAAGCGGGCTTGCTAAAACGGGCGGAAGATGCTGAAGCAGCCATTAAACCGGTGACGGAAGAGCTCACTGGATTAAAGCACCAAATTAACGCCATGACCTCTGCAGTATTTGGTAAGCAATGTTTTACCAAGGTTGTGATGAATATTCCGTTTTGAAATTTCCTCCGGTTTAACCCGAACTTTCTTAAACCGGTATAGGTAAGCGCATTGCTCATCTGGGCTCTGACATGCGGAAGAAACTCAAGGCCGCGTATATGCTAATTGAACAGCTGTATACCGGCACCCGACAAGTTATTTATTTGCGCCACCTCTTATGATAACACAGCTCCTACATTGATCAAGGACACACTAGACCGGCTATCTATGATACCGGCACAGCTAGAAGAATTGAAACGATCCGCTGACCGGGCTGGCACCTTATTGGCACTAACTCGCGCCAAAGCATGGATAGCTGACCTTGATCCGGCTGACATAGCCAAAGGCTTCCCCAGTGCTCAAGAAAATGGCGAAGCATTTGATTATGATGCTCTCAAACGAGTAACAAGGGAGATGCGTCCTCTGGCGAGTCAACTGGCAGCAGAGGCCAACCTGACAGTTCACCGCTCCTTCTACGATGCGAACAACAGACGGGTTGAAGCTGTTATTCCAGAAGTGCAGAATCTTGTTCCACCAACCCGTAAGCACACTTATGCCCCTGACGTTGATCCGCTTGAGCTTATAAGTGAAGAGGCTGTCTTCGTGCAATAACCCGGATTGATCGGACCACCAATGACTTCCGCCATTGGGTGGTGAGGAGGAAGAAGTTGAACCGGCGCCAGACGACCCATCTTCTTCACGCCAACCCGCAATGAAGCTTAATCCGTCAAGCCGGTTGATGCATCAGAAGCTGCCTGTTATGACGCCAGTCCAAATTTTGGGCCTTTGAATGCCTTGTAATAGGATAGCCATCACTTTTGTTTTTAATATGCCTTAGTGCAATGGTGCGGACTCCTTTGATTGAATGATCGAAACCTTCAATTTAGATTGCCTGCAGTCACAAAATCTTAAACTGCCCCAGCGGTCTGTGCCGCCAGCCGGTTTGTGACATTCATATATATATGAAATGAAATATTGAGGTATCTAATCAAAATTTTGTGATACAAAATACCTGCCGTCGCTGGGCATGAAGTTGGCTTAGCCAATCTTGAAGCAGAGGTTGTATAAACCATTATTGTCAAAGGAGAGAACAACTCCTGTGTTTATAATGCCGGTTTACCATGTAAACCGTGCCGGGTCATGACAAGCCCCCTGTTACTCCATGATGGGACATTAACAGAAAAAATCAAACCGGAAGAATTATCCCCGGATTAAAAATGGACCGAATTCCGTCAATTGACAGCTTGAACCGATTTAAAAAAAAGTTATTGGTTTAAGAAACGCAACAAAGTCAAATCATAGTTACGAAAAAACATGGAAGCAAAGGTAATGATAAAACCGTTTGCAAAAAGAAGCTTTACTGAGCCGATCAGATGGTGTTACCATGGTCGGACACGACCAAGCTCCCAATAAGGTATAGTCATGGTTCAAGTCAGCCAGGTCCCCAACTGAAACCGTGGCATTATGCCGATCAAGTGGCGTGGCAATGGTTCGGGTTCGACCAAGCCCCCAAGTGATTCTATGGCCTTAGGCCGATCAAGAGGCGTGACTGGTTCAGACTTGACCATGTCCCCAAGTGATCTAGTGGCTCTCGCCTATCAAAAGGTGTTGCATTGGTTCGGACACGACCAAGCCCCCAAGTGATATCATAAAGCTTTTGAAAAGCAAACTCGGGGGGTAAACCGGAGGCTGCTTTTAAAATGTAACAACTCCATGTAACCACGCATGATGTAATGAGCAGATACCCCGCTTTAGCTGAGGCTCCGGTTTATTACTTTATTCATAATATATACAGTCATAATATCTACATAAGTAGAGCTGATGGCTCAGGTATAATAAGGCCGGAGATGAGCTATGTTCCACGGCCTGTTGGTCTCCTCCTCTGACGTGCGTGAGTCTTTATGCTCTCAAACATCGATCAGATAGTACGACCCGTTGTGCAGATTCTTGCTGACCACGAAAGGCCCCTCCCAAGGTGGGGACAGCTTGTGCATATCAGTCTGGTCTTGGATGAGTCGAAGCACCAAATCTCCCTCTTGAAAAGTTCTGGTTCTGACCCGGCGACTATGATAACGACGAAGATCCTGTTGGTAAATCGCCGAGCGGGCAGCTGCTATGTCACGCTCTTCATCCAGCCGATCCAAAGCATCCTGTCGTGCTGTCTCATTATCCACTTCAACATAAGCTGCCACACGAGGTGAGTCATGACGGATGTCACTGGGGAGTACCGCCTCCGCTCCATAAACCATAAAGAACGGCGTGTATCCCGTAGATCTGTTAGGTGTAGTATTTATACTCCATAACACAGACGGTAGCTCTTCTACCCAACAACCCGGTGTCCACTGCAAAGGGACCATAAGGCGGGGCTTGATGCCTCTCAAGATCTCTTGATTGGCTCTTTCCTCTTGACCATTGGACTGTGGGTGAGCTACTGAAGAAACATCAAGCCGGATGTGCTCACGTTCGCAGAACTCCTTCATGGCACCTTTGGACAAATTCGTACCGTTATCTGTGATGATACTATGTGGAAAACCAAACCAGAAAATCACCTTTTTGATGAACTGAACCGCTGTGGCTGCATCACACTTGCTAACAGGTTCTGCCTCTACCCACTTTGTAAATTTGTCGACCGCCACCAGCAGGTGGGTCTTCTTGTCCTTGGACCTTTTGAAAGGCCCAACCATATCCAGCCCCCAAGTCGCAAATGGCCAAGTAATTGGAATCATCCTCAATTCTTGGGCCGGTACATGAGCACGTCTGGAAAACTTTTGGCAACCATCACATCGTCTGACCAGATCTTCCGCATCAGCATGGGCAGTTAACCAATAGAAACCGTGGTGGAACGCTTTAGCCACCAAGGATTTTGAACCGGTGTGGTGACCACAATCTCCTTCGTGGATCTCACGCAATATTTCACAGCCTTCCTCAGGGGAAACACAGCGTTGAAACGCCCCTGACACACTGCAATGATGCAACTCGCCATTAACAATGGTCATAGACTTAGATCGCCGAATTATCTGTCGGGCCAACGTCTCATCTTCTGGTAACTCGCCCCGGTTCATGTATGCCAGATAAGGAAGCATCCAATCCGGAATGACGTGCAGAGCTGCCACCAACTGAGCCTCCGGATCAGGAATAGCCAAATCCGCTTCACGGGGAGTTTGGTGATGGGTTGTGCAGTACGTAAAGAAAAACATTGGGCGGGACCGGTTTGCGTTGAGAGCCCAACCGGCTTAAAGCGTCCGTCGCTTCATTCTTCCGACGGTCCACGTGGTCCACCTGGTAGCCCTTGAAATGACCTGCGACAACATCCACCTCATGACGATATGCAGCCATGAGTGGGTCTTTTGAATCCCAAGTGCCAGACACCTGTTGAGCCACTAAGTCCGAGTCACCGAAGCACTTAACCCGGCTTAAATTCATCTCCTTAGCCATCCGAAGACCATGGAGCAAGGCTTCATACTCAGCTGCATTGTTAGTACAAGGGAACATTAAGCGGAGAACGTAACAAAACTTGTCACCTCGTGGGGAAGTTAATACGACTCCAGCCCCCGAGCCCTCCAACTGCCTGGATCCGTCAAAATGGATGGTCCAATATGTATGATCCGACTTTTCTTCAGGTGTTTGCAACTCCGTCCAATCATTAATGAAATCCACAAGTGCTTGAGACTTCACCGCCGTCCGAGGTACGTACTTCAAACCGTGCCGCCCAAGCTCTATAGCCCACTTGGCAATCCGGCCAGTCGCCTCCCGGTTCTGTATGATATCACCTAAGGGAGCTGAACTGACCACCTTGATGGGGTGCCCTTGGAAATACTGCTTCAGCTTCCGGCTTGCTATAAAAACTCCATACACCAGCTTCTGCCAATGCAGATATCTTTGCTTAGATTCAATAAGCACCTCGCTGATATAATAAACCGGACGTTGAACCGGATGCTCCTTCCCTGCCTCCTTCCGCTCTACCACAATGGCCACGCTTAACCGCCACAGCGTTAGCGACAACATATAGCGTAAGCGGCTCCTTGTCGATGGGAGCGGCGAGCACGGCGGGTTGGCCAATTGCCGCTTTAAGTCCTCCAATGCTTCATCGGTAATTTGGACTCGCATAAACTGATCTGTCTTCTTCAAAGATCTGGTACAAAGGGATGGCCTTCTCTCGAGGCGGCTGATAAACAGGCTCAGCGCGGCAATCTGGCTCGCCAAACGCTGGACATCATTAATACACTTTGGTTTAGCCAGGGAGGTGATAGCCGTAATCTTCTCCGGATTAGCTTCAATCCCCCTGTTGGACACGAGAAAACCCAATAACTTGCGTGCCGGAACACCAAAATCACATTTGGCCGGGTTGAGCATCATCTTGTAAACTCGCAGGTTGTCAAAGGTTTCTTTCAAATCATCAATCAGTGTTTCCTTCTTCCTTGACTTAACCACAATATCATGCACATAGGCATGCACATTATGGCCGATCTGTCCATGCAAGCAATTCTGTACACAACGCTGATAAGTTGCTTGGGCGCTCTTGAGCCCAAAAGGAATAGACACATAGCAGAAGGCTCCAAAGGGAGTGATAAACGTTGTCTTCTCCTGGTCCTTAACCTCCATCTTGATCTGATGATATCCAGAATACGCATCCAAAAGGCTCAAACGCTCACAACCCGGAGTGGCATCAATAATCTGGTCAATGCGGGGGAGGGCAAAAGGATCTGCTGGACAAGCCTTGTTAAGATCTGTGTAATCCACACACATGCGCCAAGTGCCGTTTTTCTTAAGGACCAGCACCGGATTAGCAAGCCACTCTGGATGGAAAACTTCAATGATGAAGCCCGCTGCTAAGAGCCTGGCAACCTCCTCTCCAATGGCCTTACGCCTCTCCTCGTTAAACCGGCGGAGAAACTGTTTCACCGGTTTGTACTTGGGATCATCATTAAGAGTGTGCTCAGCGAGTTCCCTCGGTACACAGCATGTCGAAGGCTTCCATGCAAAATGTCCGGTTCTCACGGATGAAATCGATGAGCGTGCTTTCCTATTTCGGATCCAAGTTGGCACCGATCTTTGAACTGCTTGGACGAATCGCCAGTACGAAGTCAACAAGCTTAGTCTCACTGCCGATTTGAACTTCAGGGCGGATCGTGCTCTGTAGTTGGCTTCTTCAATGGAGTCATGTCCATGGGATCAACATTGTCCTTAGAATACTTCAGCTCCTCGGTGGCACAAACCGACTCTGCGTAAGCCGCATCACCTTCCTCACACTCCAAAGCGATCTTGCGGCTCCCATGAACCATTATTGTCCCTTTGTGACCCGGCATCTTGAGCTGCAAATAGATATAACAAGGTCGTGCCATGAACTTGGCATAAGCCGGCCGCCCAAACAGGGCATGATATGGACTTTGAATTTTCACCACTTCAAACATCAATGTTTCCGATCTGGAGTCATATTCATCCCCGAAGGCCACCTCCAGAGCTATTTTACCAACCGGATCTGTTGACTTGCTGGGCACCACACCATGGAACACTTGTATTGGACGGTTTGAGATGTTTATCTGTTAACCCCATACGACGGAAGGTCTCGTAGTACAGGATGTTGATGTTGCTCCCTCCGTCCATAAGCACCTTGGTGAACTTATAACCTCCCACCTGAGGTGCCACTACCAGGGCTAGGTGACCCGGATTGTCAACCCGGGGAGGATGATCCTCTCTACTCCATATAATGGGTTGCTCTGACCAGCGTAGGTAATGAGGCACGGCCGGTTCAACGGCGTTGACTGCCCGCTTTTGAAGCTTCCGGTGTCGCTTGTCTAAGATAGTGGTGAAGACGTGGTACTTCCCACTATTCAACTGCTTCGGGTTGCTCTGATAACCCGACTGCTGCTGCTGCTGATTGTAACCAACTTGGTTATTCTGATTAATCTGATTGTTCTGATTACCATTAAATCCTGAACCGGAATTTCCTCCACCGTAACCCGGCCCGGATCCTGAACCGCCGCCGGAGCCTTGATCATACCGGAAAGCATTAGAACTTTTGAACTCCTGCATAATGTAACAATCTTTCCAGAGGTGATTTGCTGGCGCCTCCTTCGTCCCGTGCTTCGGACAGGGTTGATTCAACAGATAATTCAAGCTGTCCGGATTAGGATTAGGTGCTCCACCTTGATTCAGTTGTTTACCTTTGCGCCGCTGGCCCTTGTCCTACGCATTGGTGTTGGCTACAAAATCCATGTTGCCATTCGCTTTACGCTTGCCCCCACCATTACCTGCCAAGTGATGTTGCTGGCCTTTGGAGTTGCTGTTCTTCTTTCCCTTCCCTGTCTCGTCATCATCAGACTCGGGATCCTTGGTACTATCAGAATCAGCATACTTCACTAAAGCGCCCATGAGAGTGCCCATGCCATTACAAAACCGCTTCATACGTCCCAACTTCAACTTCAAAGGCTTAAACCGGCAATTGCCCTCCAGGGTCAAGATCGCAGAATCCGCGTTGATCCTGTCCGATGAGTGCAAGATTTCTGAAACGCGGCGTACCCAATGGGTTGTTGACTCCCCTTCACCCTGGACACAAGCCGCCAAGTCCACCACGGACATGGGGTGCTTACAGGTATCTTTGAAATTCTGGATAAACCGGGCCCGCAACTGGGCCCATGAACTGATAGAATTGGGTGGCAGGCTCTTCAACCAAGCACGGGCCGTACCTTCGAGCATCATGGTGAAGTACTTTGCACACGGCTTCATCCACATCCGGCATCTCCATGGCCATCTCATAACTCTCTATCCATGCTTCGAGCCAAATCGGCGGTGTAATTTGGCACCTTGCGCGGACCCTTGAAATCCTTGGGCAAGCGTACATTGCGTAAGCGGAGTGCGAGACAAGGCACCCCAAAGAGCTAGAGGTAACCCCAGGCTCAAAGATGGTCGGACGAACCGACGTAAGCTGATAATCCGGATGTTGTGCTGCTAACTCGGCCTCCCTGCGTGCCCGGGCCCGGTCCACCACCTCCTGAGCGTTGTCGAAACCACCTACCTGGTTGTTGCCATGCTGCGCACCACGCCGTGTATTACTTGACACGGCCGGTTCATCCACGTGCCTGCTATAGCTTCGGCTCGGGCGGGGGGTAGAGTGGATCCGGTCGCGGCTGTACGAATACGCTTCCTGTTGGACCAAAGCTGTCCTAAGGAGCTCCTTGACCCGGCGCGTCTCTACTGCCTGTGGTGAATCACCTTCAATTGGAATTGCCTCCAGCCGTGCCGCCGCTGCGACAAGGTTATCCATCGGGTTGGAGTAGTGAGCTGGAGGCGTTTGCACAGCCTGAGGCATGCTGGCATTATGGCAAGGTAGATCTATTATGCGGGGCTGAACCGGTGCGCCCGTCCCAGGTGCTTCCGCCCGGTTTACTGCCGGCGGATTACTGGTCCCCGCTCCTGGGGTGTTGAAGAGATCTCTTCCCTCAAAAACTGAAGGCAAACGGGATCTGTATTTCCTCTTCATGACTTCATGCGACGCGCTCTGATCCAGCATGAGCCTATAAGCCTGTGCATCCAAAGCGGCCCGCTCTGATCCAGCATGAGCCTATAAGCCTGTGCATCCAAAGCGGCCCGCTCTGCCGCCATCCTGGAGTCTGCAGCTGCCAGATCCGCTTTAGCCTGAGTGATTTGCTCCTTCACCTTTGCAATCTCCGTGTTATGAACGTCCTGGTCAGCCGGGTTATCTTCTGCCATGAGCACATCCAACGCATCGAATAGTTCTGATAAAACTTGAGCCGGCTGCCGTCGCCACTGTTGAACCGGCAACCATTGTCGCAGCGGTCGAAGAGTGAAGTATTGCTTGTGTACCAGCCATGAATATTCCAACACGGTTGGGCAGATCAGAGGGGTCCGGAATACTGTCACCGTCGGAACAGCCCCCAATCCGGCCATCTTGTAGCTGATATAGAGACTCAGTTTCTCCGGTCGACGACTCGTCATCAGAGTAGACGACGGTTTCGCCACCAGATTCTGATCCGTCCTCATAACTTCCTCCGTGGATGACTCCCACGAAGGCACGCTTTACGACCGGTTTAGCCTGGGCAGGTCTCACACGCTGAGCCGTCTTGACGAGGTCGGTGCAGATGTCCGGCTCAGGCCCTGGCTCACTGATCTTGCCGATGAAAACGTGTATGCCACCAAAGGAGACCCGGTACCCGTACTCAATCGAGCCGACCTCGGGCCCCACCTGCATCGTCGATGTAGAGCTTGCCATGACGACTCTTGGTCATCCGCCCACAGAATAGCCTTCGAGTCCTTCGAGCTTGCCCTCCAAGATCATCAAACCATCGTGGGATAGCCCCACGGTGGGCGCCAACTGTCGTGGCTTTGTCACGGAAGATGTCCTCATGAAAGGACTTAGTCGTGGAGCCATCGCTACGGGTTAACTTGAAAGGGGTTAAAGCGGACGCGAAGACACGAGAGTTATACTAGTTCGGCCCCTTCGATGAAGGTAAAAGCCTACGTCTAGTTTGTGGTGGGATTGATGTGGTCTCGATGACTAGGGAGCAAACAACCGCCCTAGGCCTCGAGTTGTTGTTGTTTGTCCCTTGAACCGCCCCGGGTCGTCCCCTTATATACTCGGGTGACGCCCGTCGGTTCAGAGAGTCCCAATCTCCGGTTCATACTCGTATCCGGGTTGGTCTCTCTCTATTCCTAACTTACAGTACAAGTTTACATACCAGGCCGGTTTACGGCTACAGGTTCTAAACCGACTACGGGCCTTGGGCCCTTACTTTCATGCTTGGGCTCTTACACCGTTGAACTACTAAAGAAGTTAACCCGGCCCGGATAGCCCGGTTCACGCCCAGTGGTAATATCCCCAACATGGGTAGTACAAGAGTAGATCTACCATGAGATCGTAAAGGCTAAACCCAAGAAGCTAGCCTATGATGGTATGATTGTAATTGTGATCGGTCTTCTAAGGACCAAACTCTCCAATTTATATAGACACCGGAGAGGGCTAGGGTTTACATGGAGTCGGTTGCAAGGAAGGGAATATAACATCCGGATCGCCAAGCTTGCCTTCCACGCCAAGGAGAATCCCATCCGGACACGGGACGAAGTCTTGAGTCTTGTATCTTCACGTTTCAATAGTCCGGACGTTGTACACAGTCCGGCTGTCCGGATACCCCCTAATTTTGGACTCCCTCAGTAGCCCCTGAACCAGGCTTCAACGACGATGAGTCCGGCGCGTAGTCTTGTCTTCGGCATTGCAGGGCGGGTTCCCTCTCCGAATACTCGAAAATAATTATCGAACACTTGAACCGTGTCCGGATCCACAAAATGACCTTCACGTGCCACCGTAGAGAGAATGATATTTCACAAATGCAATCTGCTGACAACTTTTTAGCCAATGCGACTCGTCATTATAGTCGGGCCATTATTCGAACTGTTTTACCACAACCAGCCACAACGCATATCGCGAGGCGGTTTCTTTGCCACGTCTTGTCAAAGCAGAGATCGTGCCCCCTTATTACGGGATTTTCATCAATACGGGTATGGGTAATCCCACCGCACCGCTAATCACCACGAATCAATACGGGGACGAGCGGGTTCCACCAGGCAAGTGGGGAGGCGAAAAAAACTTTTGCCATCTCTATAAAGAGGTAAGGTCTCTTCCTCCTTACCCATGCCTTCTCCGTCCGCTAACCTATTCCCATCTGTTCGAGCCCTAGCGCCCAGGTTTTCTCCATTTCCATCGAAGAGAGATTTTCCAAAGATGTCCGGATCTGGAGCAGGAGGCAAATGGATGGCCTCCACCGTCCAGGAGAAGGATATCAAGAAGCTCCGGTAAGCCGGGTATCTGGCCAAGAAGATCGGCCACCGTCTTCCACCGGCGGGACAGGTCGTCCCTACTCTGGAGTCCCACGAGAGAGTCGTGTTCCTTCCCCATTTCGTACGCGGGCTCGGGTTTCCCCTTCACCCATTTGTTCGTGGAGTCATGTATTACTACGGGATTGATTTTCATGATCTTTCCCCTAATTCTTTCCTCAATATCTCAACGTTCATCGTCGTGTGCGAGGCCTTTCTCCGGATTTCGCCTCACTTCGGCCTATGGCGAACAATGTGAAGCCCAAGGTGGTGAGTGGAGAACACGCCGAGTGCGGCTGCGCCATGGTGAGCAAGATGCCCAAGGCCGTTTGGCCGCAGGGTGCCTTCAACGACTCCGTCAAGGAGTGGCAGCAGCAGTGGTTCTATATCACCGAACCACGCGGCAAAAAGTGGGCGGCAGCTCCGGAGTTCAGATCCGGAGCCCCACTGCGGCTCACTTCCTGGTCCAAGAAGGGCCCGAATTGGTCCTTGTCCGATGAGCTGTCACTGCTCCAGACGCGCGTTGACAAGGACGTCAAACTCGTCAACGTAGTCCAGGTGATGCTAGTTCGCCTGGTTCTCCCCTGCCAGCGTCGAGCCTGCAATTTGTGGGAATACGACCCAACCGAGCACCCGACCCTTCGGGAGCTCTATGATTCCTCTCACGAGGATATCTGGAAGGTGCTCTTTAAGTCCGGCAAGTCATGGCCGGGCTCTTCCGAGGACCGTGGGTATCAATTATCCCATTCTGCAAGCCCGGTAAGTTATTCTTATGCTCTGTCCATCCATGCTTCGGCCGACATGTCCTGAGGGAGCCATTTTAATCATGCTTTGTCACAACCCCAGGGATGGATAAAAAAGGTGGAGTGGATACATTGTCCGGCTCCGCTGCAAGAGGAACCGACCGGACCTCTTCTGACGAAGATGCTGGTCCCCGCACCTTACGCGGCGCCAAAGAAAGAGGCCTCCAAGAAGCCGAAAAGACCCGGAGTGGCCTCCGTCGTCGCGAGGCTTTGGACGCCAAATACGAAGACTCCAGCGATGATCCTTCTTCTGAAGACAAAGAGGAGGAAGCAGAGGAGGACGAGCCTCACCCTGGGGGCGGTAAGAAAAGGACGGCTTCCGCATCCCTGGAAGCCGAAACGCCGAAGAGGGGAAGAAGTTTCCTCCCAGAGGCATCCACTACGGCTACTGACAGCAGCCCGGAGTGGGATCCCAGCCCCTGAAAGAGTCGTAAGTATACGAAAACCGAACACATATATGCGTCCGGAGTTGTTTCGGTATAGTAGTTTTAAATGTTGCCATATTTTGCACAACCCGGCGGGGTCTCGCGCCGGACAGTCCTCCTCGGAGGATTCGTTGGGCTCAAACGCCTTGGCGAGCGAGACGCCTCCGCGGGCCCCTTCCTCAAAGTCCAGGCGCGACACTGAGGTGTCATCTCAACAGGACTCAGGCCAGGGAGGACATACCCCTGGAGCCGGACACACGGGGGCGGATAAGGCCCTCGGGACCTCTAAGGTTCCAGGATCGAGCAAACAGCCACCTTCGATGGTGGGAGGCCTACCTACCCCGTCGGCGTCCTCTGTTCGAGAAGAGCTGCCCGGCGGTCTATCGACAGCGTTGAAGAACGCGTCTATCATCGATGAGCATCGGACCCTCACGGGTGCGGTGGTTGAGAAGATTCAGTCCGCCGAGAGCGGGATAAGTGAGTCCTGCCTTGGCCTTATAAAGGCCTTTGAGGTATGTTTTCTAAGAAACCTTTGAGCAATCGTCGTAATATGAGTAGTAGCCCCTGATACACTGTCCGGCTGCAGCCAGAGAGCCAGGCAGGGGATAGTGTCCTCTACTATTGCAGGAGCCTGTGTGAATGACTTATACCTCTTTATGTGAAATAGGCGTCTGCAGAGAGGACAACCGCTTATAATACGGAAGTGTCCGAACTGAAGCAGAGCCTTGAACGGGCCGAGGAAGAACTTGGCCGTGTGAAGAAGCAATTGGAAGACAAGCAAGGTATGTTGAAAACATTTGTCTTGAAGTTGGCACGAATGAGTAATTGTGCCTAGTGAAAAGTATTTGTATTGTATGCTCTAGGAGCGAGTGCCGAATATGAGGCACTAAAGAAGGTTGTGGCTGATGCCAACGAGAAGGCTGCCGCCGAACAGGCGCTTCGTGAAAAACACGAGGCCAGGGTCATCGCAGCTGAGCGAGAGCTCCAGGGTCCCTTATCTGATAAGAGGGCTCGGATTTCCAATTCATCCGTTTCTCCGGGCTCACGGAGTTCTCTGACCTCTGTTGCACAACCTTCGCCTGCCTCCATATTACATATTATGGCTTCGTAGCCCTTTGCGAGCTGTTTTTGGGCATCGAGGCTCATTTCGCGCTGTGGAAGAAGTTGTTCTGCCTTGTGCCCCGTTCTCAGGAGGGGTCGATTTATCAAGTGGGCGGAGCCGAACTATGGCATATCGCCGGGACCGGATATCTATCCGGAACCCCAAGGAAGGCGTCCGAAGACTGGCCTTCGGAATGGTTTTATATAGAAGATGTCCCCCTGTCGGACCCTGTTCGGATCGGCCTCCCTGAGTTCCATAATGCTCCTTTGAAGAAGCGCCTAAGCTGGCGTCCACGGAGCCCTCAGAGGGAAAATGACAAGGACGTCCTTTACCTGATGAGCCGGATAAGGTTGTTAGCTCATTCCGGACTGACCATGATCGGGGTCATGGCCACATGCATTATGCGAGGGGGGGCGGTGCAGCCGCTTCAGTATAGAGGCCACCCGATGTGGGATTTCAACGGGGAGGATGATGCCACCTGCTGCAGCCGTAAGGGGCCGGGATCGGTTGCCGCTCTGACGAAGATCTTGTCCGCATTATATAAGGGAGAAGAGGAGGAGTTCCTCCGCGTCAATCCACAAGGCGGATTTTCTATGAACAATCCTCCAAGTTGGGTAAGCGGACACTTCTTTTTTCCCATCCGTTCCATATTCCCATAGTTAAGTACCTTATCTTGTGATTTCGACGCAGGAATTGCGCCGGGCCGTAATGGATATAAACAACCCTCCTCCACAACCCGAGGATCCGGAACGGTCCCTCGATCCGGCCTCCCAAGAGGATCCGGACATATCCTTGGAGCTGATCGGTGGGGTATTTCACCAACTGAGCATCGACAATGCCTTGGTGGCTATTACAGTCGATTATCCTGGACTGCTCCCCGCCTCATAAGTAATCGAGACCGAAGTCCTAATACTTCTAAGATGATCCATCCGTGCTTATTTTTTATCACCGTATACCAATGGTGTTTCGCAGGGGAGGATCTCGAGGTGGAATGCCGAGCCTGCGTTGACTAGCCAGCAAGGGACCGCGAGGGCAGGTAGGCTAAAGAGAAACGCAGTCCGGGTCGAGTCACCGGCGCAACAGTAAGGCGCGTTGCCTTATTCCAAGGTATTATTCTTACGATGCATACTAACGCCCGTGCTCTCCATTTTTTAGGAAAAAGAGGGCTCGCCGGACTATATCCGGAGAGATTGACAATCGAGCCTCCACCAACCAGGCTCCAAAGCCAGGTCCAGAAGCAGAGGCGAACACGAGGAGTGCGTCGGACGCTCCTCCGACAGAGGATGCGGACAGACTGTCCGCCACCAATTCCGAGTTGGAGAGTGCCATGAATCACAGGCGTCGCCGGCCAGTTCTTCGTGACGCTTGTTTCTCCCAAGAGGCATTGGATGCCTTCAATTCGGGAGATGCGTACCTCCGTGCCGCTCAAAATGGTCTAGCCAGAGCCACGGAGCAGTATGTGAAAGACATACGGGTGAGAAAATTTGATGGTTATATATGTCAGTAGCCCCCGAGACTTGAAATAGTTAGAATAACTGATTTAAGGATCATTTGTTATGCAGGATCTTACAAAAAAGAATACCCAACTGTCCCAGGAGCTGGAAAAATGCAAAGCCCAACTTGAGGCCCCACTAGCATGCGGGAGGCCAAGGAGACCCCTCTGGTAATATACGCTTCGAAAGATAAGTATGTTGTGAAGTGCGGCGTGTGTGCAAATCTGACAATATCATTGCAGATGGCGCCAGAGTAGATCCGGATAGGCAACAACTCTTGCGTCGGTTAAAGGCCGGCGAGAGCGTCCTTACGAGGGTGAGGCAGGAGAAGAATAATCTCCAAGATGCCAACACCCAGCTGGGCGAGGAACTAAAGGATGTTCGTGCCCAGCTGTCGGACTCCGTGAAGGAGAATCGACGGCTTCGACGCGGCATTTTTAGTAAATGCTTGAACGAACTTTGAAAAAGAGGTCGGCGAGGAAGTCGACTAACAGGGTTATGTCTGTAGGTATGCTCACAGGTCGTCCTGCGGAGGAAATGCCCGGTTCTACGGATGACCTTTTTCCCGAGCTCTTACAACTGCACAGACAAGTTCGGCAGGTGATGAAAGGCGTCGCCCAGGCCTTGTGGCCATCTGTCTCCATGCCCGAAGGCCTTGGAGAGCTTGCAGAGAGGCTTAAGGGAGCGTGGCGGCGCTTCCGATTATGGAAGATATCGGCCTACCGTCAAGGCGCCAGGGAGGCCTGGGCCATGGTGAAGACGCGGTACACAAAGGCTGACTCAAACCATATGGCCGAGGTCGGACCTGTGGGGGGCGATGGGAAGGAGATCCCTGTGAGCTTAGTGTACGGCCAAGTACAGTTGGCCGCCAAATATTCCCAACAGGACTGTAAACTAGACAGCCTGTTGGATGGCATTGAAGAGGAATATGCCCAGTCAAATTGACTATGTAATTTAAGATGACATGTAAAATGCCTTCTAGACGGATTGTAGATCGTTTGTCATGGCGGACCTTTTCGCTTCAACCTCGGGACCGATAGTCCGGAGTGTGTCCGAATACCCTCTCGGTTATGTAAGAACCGGGGCATGCATGGAGACCAGGCGTAGGGGTCATTAGTGCTTGAACAGACAAGTGCCCAACTAGTTATGTTATATTGCATGGTTAGTAAGAAACATTTTCCAGGGAGAATAGTTCCGTTAGGGGTTCCTTTCCCTGGGAGGCATGCCCTAAAGTGCATGTCCAGACTGCGAAAAAAGCAGAAAAGCATCTGGGGGCAGATAAATAAATAAGTGAGAAATCACCTTTAGTTCACCGACCGAATATTCCCTTAAGAATGCTAGCTTTCGGCTTCACCCAGTCTGAGGTACACATCCGTCTGACCCGGCAGTAATAATCGCAGAGGTGCTCCCTTTACCGCCTAGCCGAACAATCGGGAACATAGGGGGTAAGCACAGGAGCCAGGCAACCCAGCTTGGCCAAAACTTAAGTCATATCGATGCATATAATGGTGAATAAAAGGTACATGCGGAAGTGTGACACATGTGTTGGGCATGAAGCCCATATGAATAAGCTTCTGTTAAAGAAGCCCCCAGGTATAATGAGCGCGGATAGTGCGTCAATTGTGTGCGAACATGGCGCGAATGAGCCCTTAAAGGCTGTAAGAGAAAGGGAGGGAGAAGGGTAGAAATATAAGACAGTTAATGTGTAAAAAATAGACAGAGGAAGGAGATGAACACAGAGTCCGTCGCTAGGCGTAGAATCTTCGGAGACGGGTTGCGTTCCATGGGTTCGGCTCAAGTCGGTTATACGATGCATCTCGCAGACGGTACGCTCCACCAGTCAGGACTTGGTCAATAATGAAGGGACCTTCCCATTTGGGCTTGAGTTTGTCATTTTTCTTGCGGCAGGCGTAGACCTAACTCGCCAACATTGTAAGTTTTGGCCCGTATTTCTCTGCTTTGGTATGTTCAAGCCTGCTGTTGATAGAATGCGGAACGGGCTTTTGCCACGTCACGCTCCTCCTCCAAGGCGTCCAAACTGTCCTGCCGATCGAGTTTGGCTTATCTTTCTTCGTACATGCGCACGCGAGGTGAGTCATGAATTAGGTCGCAGGGCAGAACTGCCTCTGCGCCGTATACCATAAAGAATGGTGTGAATCCGGTGGTGCGATTTGGCGTGGTCCGCAGCCCCCAGAGTACGGAGTCGAGCTCCTCTACCCAAAGGCGTGTTAGGTTCCTTGAGGGACCGCACTAATCTTGGTTTAATGCCGCTCATAATTAGACCATTTGCTCGCTCGACTTGACCGTTAGTTTGTGGGTGATAGACTGAAGCATAGTTGAGCTTGATGCCCATGTTTTTGCACCATAGTTTGACCTCGTCGGCCGTAAAGTTCCTGCCGTTGTCAGTGATGATGCTGTGGGGGACTCCGTAATGGTGTACGACCCCTGATATGAAGTCTATCACCGGTCCGGATTCGGCCGTCTTAACAGGCTTGGCCTCTATCCATTTGGTGAATTTATCCACCATGACCAGTAGGTATTTTTGCTTCTGGGTTCCTCCTTTAAGGGTTCCAACCATGTCAAGCCCCCAGACCGCAAAGGGCCAGGTGATGGGTATAGTTTGGAGGGCGGTGGGTGGCATATGGCTTTGGTTAGCAAAGAGCTGGCAACCGATGCATCGTTGGACTAAGTCCTGAGCATCTGCCCGGGCCGTCGGCCAATAAAATCCTGTACGGAAGGCCTTGCTTACAAGGTCCCGGGTTGCGGCGTGGTGCCCGCCGAGTCCGGCATGAATTTCAGCCAGAAGGTTCCGCCCTTCCTCTTCGGAGATACACCTTTAAAGGACTCCGGTGGTGCTTTTCTTATAAAGCTCTCCCTCATGGACTTTATAGGCTTTAGATCGCTGCACTATGCAGTGTGCCTCATGTTGGTCCCCGGGGAGTTCCTACCTGGTTAGGTAGGCGAGGAATGGTTCTGTCCACGGGGCAATGGCTGCCATTATTACGTGGGCTGAGGATGTTACTTCGCTGGCAGAGCCTCCCATTGTAATCAGAATTTTCAGTGCCAGTCAGTGCGGTTGGGTCCGGGATGTTATTTCCGGACTCCCCTTCCCATAATACGGATGGCTTGAAAAGCCTCTCCAAGAAGATATTGGGGTTGACGGCATCGCGCTTTGCGCTGATGCGTGCCAAGACGTCTGCTGCCTGATTGTTTCCTGAGCTATATGGTGAAATTCGAGCCCTTCGAACCGAGCTGACATTTTTAGGACGGTGTTGTGATAAGCTGCCATTTTCGGATCCTTGGCACCAAAGTCTCCATTTATTTGGGATATCGCGAGGTTCGAATCCCCACCACCTCTAGGCGTTGAATGCCAATGGAGACTGCCATCTAGAGACCATGTAGAAGGGCCTCGCATTCGGCTGTGTTGTTGGAGTCCGTATACATTATCTGGAGTACGTATTGAACTGTATCTCCTGTTGGGGACGTCAGAATGACGCCAGCCCCCAGACCAGCCAACATTTTGGAGCCGTCGAAGTGCATGATCCAGTTGGAATATGTGTCGTACCCTTTAGGGAGTTCGGCTTCAGTCCATTCGGCGACGAAGTCAGCCAAAACTTGGGACTTTATAGCTCGCCGTGGCTTATAGGTTATGTCGAACGGGAGGAGCTCAATGGCCCATTTGGCAATCCGGCCCGTCGCGTCGTGGTTGTTTATAATATCGTTGAGAGGTACTTCAGAGGCTACTGTTATCGAACACTCTTGAAAGTAGTGTCGCAGCTTCCGAGATGCCATAAATACCGCGTACGCTATCTTTTGATAATGCGGGTACCGCGACTTGCATGGAGTGAGGACAGTGGACACGTAGTAAACTGGCTTTTGAAAGGGGAATTTGTGTCTGTCCGTTTCTCGTTCGACGACGAGCACTGCGCATACAACTTGATGAGTTGTCATGATGTATAATAGCATTGGTTCGCCCATGTTAGGCGCAACCAGGACCAGGTTTGTTGCCAATATGGCTTTTATTTCTTCGAGTCCGGCCGTGGCGGCATCCGTCCACTCAAAGTGTTCGGTTCGCCGGAGGAGGCGATAAAGGTGTAATGCCTTTTCTCCCAAGCGGGAGATAAAACGGCTTAGAGCTGCCATGCATCCAGTCAATTTTTGGATTTGTTTGAGGTCCTTTGGGATATCCAATTGTGACAGAGCTTGGATCTTGGCTGGGTTTGCTTCAATTCCTCTACCGGATACAATGAAGCCCAAGAGCTTTCTGGTACGCCGAAAACGCATTTTTCCGGGTTAAGCTTGATGTCATATGCTCGGAGGTTATCGAATGTGAGCCTCAAGTCATCTACTAGAGTTTTGACATGCTTGGTTTTGACGACCAGGTCATCTACGTATGCCTCCACTGTTTTGCCGATCTGGTTTGCCAGACATGTCTGAATCATGCGCTGATATGTTGCGCCGGTGTTTTTGAGCCCGAAGGGCATTGTGTTGAAGCAGAATGGGCCGTATGGGGTGATGAATGCCGTTGCGGCTTGGTCTGGCTCTGCCATCTTAATTTGATGGTAGCCGGAGTATGCGTCGAGGAAACACAATGAATCATGTCCTGCGGTAGCGTCAATTATTTGATCGATGCGGGGGAGGGGGAAGGGATCCTTTGGGCAAGCCTTGTTGAGGTCCTTGAAATCGACGCATAGGCACCAGGATTTATCCTTCTTTGGTACCATCACTAGGTTTGCTAGCCAGTCCGGATGTTTTATATCTCTGATGAATCCGGCCTCCAGTAGTTTGGCTAGCTCCTCTCCCATGGCTTGTCTCTTAGGTTCAGAGAAACGCCGAAGAGCCTAGTTGACTGGCTTGAATCCTTTTAGGATGTTTAGGCTGTGCTCGGCCAGCCGGTGTGGGATTCCTGGCATGTCTGAAGGGTGCTAGGCAAAAATGTCCCAATTTTCACGTAGGAATTCTCGTAGTGCGGCATCTACATCAGGGTTTAACTACGCCCCGATGGAGGCCGTTTTTGTAGGGTCCATTGGATGGACTTGGAATTTGACTATTTCGTCCGCCGGTTTAAAGGACGTGGACTTGGATCTTTTATCGAGTATCACGTCGTCCCTGTTCATCATGGGGCGCAGCGCAGTCAGTTCCTCGGCTGCTAAGGCTTCGGATAGTGCCTTAAGGGCCAGTGCGGCTGTCTTATTTTCGGCGTGGAGTGCTATGTCCGGGTCACTAGCAAGAGTGATGATTCCGTTGGGCCCGGGCATTTTGAGCTTCATGTACCCGTAATGGGGTATAGCTTGAAAAATTGTGAATGCCTCTCGCCCTAATAGAGCGTGGTATCCGCTGCTGAACGGGGCCACTTGGAACGTGACCTCCTCGGACCTGTAATTATCCGGCGTGCCGAACACCACATCCAGTGTGATTTTTCCTGTAAAGCACGCTTCCCGACTGGGGATTATTCCTCTAAAGGCTGTGCTCCTTCGCTCAATGCGGCTCCAGTCTATTTCCATTTTTCGAAGGGTTTCCTCATAAATGAGGTTCAATCCGCTGCCACCATCCATGAGTACCTTGGTAAGGCGAAAGCCATCCACTATTGGACTGAGGACCAATGCGGCTGGTGCTCGGGCTGTTCGGAATTTAGGTTCATCACTGGCATTAAAGGTAATAGCCGTGTCACCCATGGGTTTATTGTTGCTACTTGGTAGATTCGGCAAGGTTGGAGTGTTTGTTTCCGCATATTATTTGATGTGAAAGTCTCAAGACCGTTAATACCGTCTTGGTATCCACAGGCTGGTGCTCTGTGGATTCTGGAGTTAGAAGCTCTTCGCCACTTTTGGCCACCTGCCGGAGTATCCAACGTGCTCTAAGGCTATGAGTTGGTGTGGCGCCCTCTGTACTATGAATTTTACAGGGTCTATTGAGCCATTCCTCCAGTACGGTTCCATGCCCTATAGAGGGTTTTTGCTTTTTGGTGTTTAACCCAGGTGCCTGGCGACAATGCACCCTTTTATTCCGGATTAGGGTTGTATTCATGTCCGGATTGTCCCAAAATTTGATTTCGGGTTTCCAGGCGCTTTCCATCGCACAGTACTTTCGTACTATGGACGCCAAGTCAGCGAAGCGTGTAATTTCACGGCGAGTTATGGCGTTGAGGATTCCGTTGTCCGTGCAATTATTGCAGAAGAATGAAATTGCATCCTCCTCGCGGCGATCCTTTATCCTGTTCATGACCGGGAGGAACCTGGCCCGATAATGGTGTACTGTTTCTGCGGGCTCTTGCCGAATTTGGGATAGATCGCTTATGTTTGGGTGGGCCGATGGAATTAAATCCGGAACCTCGCCAAATTTAAGACTCAGGGGCCAAGGAGTTTCCGAACTCGGAAGCTTGGGTTCTTGGATGTTGTCCAATGAATCTAGCCCGCTGCCTGACTTTAGGTTCAGGGCTTGAGTGACGTCCTCCCCTCCGTGGGTATCCGGCTTGGAGGGATCGGGAATCCAGACATAACTAGTCCTTAAGATAGATGAAGGCTTGCCGCATTGTTCCTCCACCACTGCAACGTGATGGGTGACCTGGGGAGAGTTAATCTCTCTCGGATCGGGTTTAGGCCCAATCTGATCGTAGTCTGTAGTGACTCCCAGGGCGGCGATGCGATCCAAGAGCTCGTTTAAGGAAGAGAGCTCCGTCGGATCTAACTGCTCGGTGAGTTCCGAGTTGACGTGAAGATTGCTTTCGATGACCCGAGAGGTCATCGTCGGCGCGGCGGCCGAACAGGCGGTCATAAGAAGACCGCCTAGCCGGAGAGTTTGGCCGATAGCCAAAGCTCCTTTAGCAACAGTGCCGTCTTTAAAGACGGGATGAGGCATCCTTCCTGTTGGGGACGGCACAGAGGAACTCTCAATGAAAGCACCAATGTCGGTGTCAAAACCGGCGGATCTCGGGTAGGGGGTCCCAAACTGTGCGTCTAGGCGGATGGTAACATGAGACAAGGGATACGATGTTTTTACCCAGGTTCGGGCCCTCTCGATGGAGGTAAAACCCTACTCCTGCTTGATTAATATTGATGATATGGGTAGTACAAGAGTAGATCTACCACGAGATCAGAGAGGCTAAACCCTAGAAGCTAGCCTATGGTATGATTGTTGTTCGTCCTACGGACTAAAACCCTCCGGTTTATATAGACACCGGAGAGGGCTATGGTTACACAGAGTCGGTTACAATGGGAGGAGATCTACATATCCGTATCACCAAGCTTGCCTTCCACGCCAAGGAAAGTCCCATCCGAACACGGGATGAAGTCTTCAATGTTGCATCTTCATAGTCGAGGAGTCCGGCCAAAGGTTATAGTCCGGCCATCCGGACACCCCATAATCCAGGACTCCCTCAGTCGTGCTCGTCGTGACTGTCCGATGCTCCTGTCATAGGCGCGAATTCGTCGAAGACCAAGTCTCCGCGGATGTCCGCCGTGTAGTTCAGGTTTCCGAACCCGATCCGGTGGCCAGGGGCGTAGCTGTCGGTCTGCTCCAGGTGGCCAAGCGAATTGGCCCGCAGTGCGAAGCCGCCGAACACGAAAATCTGTCCAAGGAGAAAAGTCCAACCCTAGACCGTGTTGTTGACGATGATTGAAGGCGCCATCAAGCCTAGCAGCGACGACATAGAGGAACTCTCAATGAAAGCACCAATGTCGGTGTCAAAACCGGCGGATCTCGGGTAGGGGGTCCCGATCTGTGCGTCTTGGCTGATGGTAACAGGAAGCAACGGACACAGATGTTTACCCAGGTTCGGGCCCTCTCGATGGAGGTAAAACCCTACTTCCTGCTTGATTAATATTGAAGATATGGGTAGTACAAGAGTAGATCCACCACAAGATCGTAAAGGCTAAACCCAAGAAGCTAGCCTATGATGGTATGATTGTAATTGTGATCGGTCTTCTAAGAACCAACCTCTCCGGTTTATATAGACACCGGAGAGGGCTAGGTTTTACATGGAGTCGGTTGCAAGTAAGGAAATATAACATCCGGATCGCCAAGCTTGCCTTCAACGCCAAGGAGAATCCCATCCAGACAACATTAAATTTGACCTTGTATGTTTGAAAACCTCATTAAATTATACGCTTCTTTTTGAAATTTTGACACTTGAAAATCCTATAACTACGATTATTTTGGAATGGAAGAGCTAAATTAGAATCTATTTTGTAAACGACTACATATGCTATTATGTACAAAATCAGAGCAAAGATTGGTGCCCCCATATTTAGGTATGATTTACAAACGCCATGATATCAAATTCAAATAATTTAATGGACGTCATGTTGAATTTGATTTTTTAAACCACCTTAAGTTGAATTCAAATGTATGCTAGTTGATAGGTAGCTATTTGTAATGTCCATTGTGTAACTTTCGTATGTATAATGTACTTTACACACACAACATGAACTATACTCACGTTTATATTCGATTGCTAAAGCGATGAATTGTCTGGAGTTCAAAATAGTAACTATGTGGATCAATTGTGTCGAATAATAACATAGACATGCTCAAATTCGATAGAATCTAGATGTCTGATGGATCAATGATCGTTCCTTACGCGACTTGCAAATATAATGATCCCATCCTAATATTTGGATACAATTTATATCTTTAATCAATGTGTACAACAGTCTTGTACGTGTAGTTTCACTCTCCATCAATGGTCTCTCACACACGCTCACACACTCTCTCCCGAGGTGTCTTTCTCGCACACATGCTCTCGATAACCCTCCCCCTCGTAACCATTTACGACTGTTTTCACTAACCTTTATCACAAGCACTCTTCCTCTCGCAAGCATACACACGCACAATCCCCATCGACCCTTTCTATATACATAGACTTGTCTACGTGTCTCCTGTACGCACATTATCTTTAGGCATGTCTCTCATGCATTGTCTCACACCTCTCTTCCTAATCGACGAGTACGATTCTAGCAGAGCATTCTGTAGGATGCTCCTTAAAGTTAGGTTGGATGAATAGTAATATCAGAGATAAAGGGGTTACCTTAGTCCAAGAACCCAGGGTTACAAATCCCAGCCGGCTTTGTCAGTGGACATAGAGACCTTCACAATTATGCTATCTTTGTCTTGTACGACTAGTCATCCATGGGTCTCCGTAAATGCATCACGGGCCGACCAATGTGGCGCGGGACGGAACCGAACGAAGGGCCTCACCTCGACCCACCGGACCTCACGCGGTGACACACCCTCTGCCCCCATGTCTCATTATCTTCTCACACCCACACATACCAACACAGACACCACACACAAAAAATAATTTCTCCTGGTGCCTCTATCCACTCCCCCCTTGCATATACACACTCAAGGGAATCTCTCGTCGTGACGTCATATTCGTCTCTCTCTCTAGACCACTCTCATTTCTCGTGCTATCTCTCCCACGCCCCTCCCCCCTGTCGGCCCCTCTATCCATGCATCTCTCGAATACGTAATACACACACATACCTCTCTAGGCCCTGCCAAATGCATCTACTACACATTCACACATGTTACATCACGTACCCCATTGATCTAAAAAGCCCTCTCTTCACGTTTATTTCGCATACAACATTCCTTCTGAATAAACAGTGGCCAAAAAAATATTTTAGAATTTCTACATATATACAACATTACAAAGTTATATGGAGGAGTATGAACGCTTGCATTGCATGGCGCCCACAGTGATATTTATTCCGCACTATGAATTTGTATATGTTTATACTATATATAAAGGTAGTCATAATAAAGAGAAATGAAGAGCATCTCTCTGTCCATCGCATACCCCCCTATGCCCCTTTCAGGTACGCACACAAACTATCTCCAGGTCCTCTAAAAGTAAGCCCCCAGCACATTCACGCATGTTTCATCTTTCTTCTCGATACATATAGTGACGATCATGGTATTTGAAGCGAAAGCACGATACGTACATTGGACTTCAGAATCCACTAATTACGGTCACCATTTACGTTTTGTGGTTATTATACAGCCATGGGCTCACCGTACAACTCTGTATTTGCTCAAGACACGACTAGTTGACCAGTTAAACGCTCCACGTGGCACCTCTTGTGTTGCATCACATTATCTCACTACCATTGGGCCCACCTATCGGCTTGTATCTACTCTACATCTACACTCTTATAAAATACTAGTAAGATGCCCATGCGTTGCACGGAACATCAAGATGCATTTGTATGAGTAGTTTATCCTGTGGGAGAAAAGGATGAACAAGGGAAGGCCTTATTTGCAAGTGTGGAGAGGGGTGTGTGTATCTTTTTGCAAAATTGCCATAGTTTCCTTCCTATCCGTCGGATATAGATCGGACAGCCTATATTGCAAGATGGCAGGCACACGATCATCAACGACTATGCTTTTTTATAAGAGTAGGGATAAAATATACTCTTATAAAAAAACAGAGTTGGTGATGATGGTGTGCCTGCCATCCTGCAATATAGGCTATCCGATTTATATCTGACGGATAGGAAAGAAACTATGACAATTTTTCCTAAGATGTACCCACACACCTCTCCACATTTGCAAATAAGGCCTTCCCTTGTTCATCTTTTTCCCTCACAAGATAAACTAGTCATACAAATGCATCTTGATGTTACGTGCAACACACGGGCATCTTGCTAGTAAGAATGACAACAAACGACAAAAGAATATTGGACGCTGGTTTGAAGTCATGACCGCGGGCATAGCGGACAAGGTGGCCTTGTATTGGTATGCTGAGCCGTCTGATTTAACACACAGGAGCTGGTGTGGTGATTATACACACACGCACGCATGCACACGAACTGCATGCACGCAACTCTCACACGAACACATGCACCCACGCACGCATGCAACACTCACACGTACACATGCAGTCACGCACGCACGCAACACTCACATGCACACACGCACGCATGCATGCACACACCAGTACACCACACGACCAACACACACTATCACGCTCAAGTGCTCAACCTACACGTGCATGCGCACACATCAGGCCCTGACAGACACATACACAACCAGGTGATTCCTGCGCAAGGGGTGTAGTCTTGTCGCGCCAGCGTAAATTTGTGTTTATCTAACCTTTTCCCTATGCGAACTGACAGGTGGGACCCACAAGAAACATGGTCAATTTAACTAGTCAACATGGTGCCACACAGACTATTTGGACGGTCAACAGAGTGCAATCTGATGCTGAACCGTCAGCAAGTGACCGTATAATCACCGCAAAAAGTATATAGTGACCGTAATCAGCTTATTCTGATGTTCGGCGAACATATTACGCTTTTCTCTCTGTAGGCCCTCCAAAACTACATCTCTACACGTTCTCGCATGTTACATCTAACAACTATGCAATACAACACTACTACTACACTCTAACACAATAAATCATATGTGTTTTTAGTTTTACTAGATATCATATTGTTACTTAATTATTCAGTTTGCATACATTAAAATTTCCTTTGAAATGTATGGCCAGTATCATATACCGCACGGGAAAATCCCGCCCTTTCCTGTCTAATCGGGTTTGTATCGATGGATCGTGTGAAACAGCAAAACTATAGTACTATCTACAGTTCAAGTGACAGTTCATTGGGCCGTCGTGTCGCGTACTCCTCCGTCGTAAGAGTGAAGTGCTCGTTTCATAAATCTTCTAGTCCCTTTCGCCGACATGTGGGGCATCAAGCTACCGGGTCCACGTGCCATACCGGCATACAGTGCAGAGTAGCCGGGGTGAAGCACCCAGTCATGGCGTCGGCGTAGTAATGAGCAATGAGGCGTCAAATCACAAAGCTGCACCTTTCCCACAGTTAAGTTGGAGGGACGAAATAATAATGCTAAAAAAAGAAGTTGGAGGGACGAAGCAACCATCATTTCACCCGTTGCTGAATCCGCTTCTCCCTCATCTTCTTCAAGTTAACCACGTGTTGCTTCTGCCGTTGTTGCGCCTCATGTGGGAAGCGGATCGGCTTGGTAAAGCACTGACACGTGGGACCGCATGTTAGCAAACCACCAGGACAACGTCCTCTAAAAGTAAGAAACCATCCGCGCGGCAAAATCACCTCCTTTTTACTAATCTTGATTCTATAATTTTTTAGATCAATATAATTGAGATTTGTATAGATAGCACACAGGAGCAAAACCAAGTGGTACGGTTAAGGGCATCCACATGTGTAGCCAAATCGTCGTGGGAACCATTGTGGACGGTGTTGCCAAAGCCAAAAGGATGGAACCGAAGCTCCCTGATTGATTGATTGAAGGAATAGAAAATGCAACGTCTCTCCTCTTTCTCCTGTGCTTGGACGCATGTACAGTATAGAGGACAGAGTCTACTCCCCTGTCCCTTTTATCACAAATCACAAAGCAGTGAGGCGTCAAATCACAAAGCACGGACGAAGCAACCATCATTTCACTCTTCGCTGACTCCACTTCTCCATCGTATTCTTCGAGAAACCATCTCACCGCACTAAGCTGGACGGACGACGCTATTGTGTACGAGTAGTACTAGTACATTTATGCATCCTTTGGTTCAACGGACTTCCTGGATGCAAATAAGGCGGTTGTCTCGCCTTGCAGGCGGCACTTGTGAACGACTTACCGTGGTCTCCCTCAATGCTGTTCTCCGTCGAACGCACTTCGCCAAACCACAATGTTCGAGATATCGTCGACGTCACCGCAATGGGGAAGGAAGTCAAATATAGTTACTACCTCCATTTTTTGTACACAAGGCCAGTATATCAAAATTACAATTTGCAAAAGGCCACTAACACTAATCGAGGCAAAATTGATGGGTTTGCCTCGTACTAGCAACCAAGGACATTAATATCCCCTTCATGCATGCACAAGTGAGAAGGTTGGTTTGCATGTCACTGCATTAATCAAGCGATGAGGAGTGAGATGGTTAGCTCTTTGGGCTTTGGAGAAAAAATATGCATTAATTGACACGTGAAACAAGGATTTGTACCGATTAATCCCGCGAAGGAAAACCCCGCCTTTCTTTTTTAACACTAGTACTCCTAGTACGTAGTACTACGTACTTATCCTATTTGGGTCTAGGCCGTGCATTGCCATACTTCGCCACACATTTTTGCCAAGCTTGCCTAAAGTTTTCAAAATGAAAAGGAGGTACACTTGCGCACGGCTGTCGCGGTCACACCGCACCCTCACACGGTCGCTCCTGCACGCCGCGGTCGCACCGCACCCTCACATGCACAGTCGCTCCTGCACGTCGCAAACCCAACCAAGGGGCAGCACCCTCATCGACACGTCTTTGTCGCATGTGAACAAACCAAGCTCAGCCATCCTACCACTGACACATAATTTTCGTTCATAGAGTATGTTTATCCAACCGCATGTTGGGGAGTATCGTATGGCTCGTGCGGTGGTCTGTTGGGGAAGAAGAAGAGGTGAGGAAGAAGGGTTAGGAGACGTAGGATATTCATCCAACGGCATGAAATGGTAGACTGGCCCAAGTCAGGCGACTTGCATAACAATATATGTTTTTACACAGCAAAAGATCCATAAAAACAGCAACATAAAGAAAAACTATCACTGCTCGCGGAACGAGACGACCTCGTCGTCTTTGGCTGCCGGCGTGAACCAGCCATAGTTGCCGACATGTGTCTCCGCGCCGTGGTTGTCCTAGGCCTCCAGCTACTCGTTCATGCGGAGCGTGCGGGCGCTCTGCATGGACGAGAGCACCGCCCAGTTCAAGCCGAGGACGTCCGATTCCACCTGCAGGAGGGCCTCGATGGCAGCGGCATCCGCGCGCTCCGTGTCGGGTCGAGCCTCCGCCGGCCGGTTCAAGTCCAGGACGTCCGGTTCCGCCTGCAGGAGGGCCTTGATGAGAGCGGCATCCGCGCGCTCCGCGTCGAGTTGAGCCTCTGCCACCCGGTTGAAGTCCAGGACGTCCGGTTCCGCCTGCAGGAGGGCCTCAATGGCAGCAGTATCTGCGTCGCTCCGCCTCAAGTTGAGCCTCCGCCGCCCTGTTCACATCCACGACATCCGGTTCCGCTTGCAGGAGAGCCTCGATGGCAGCGGCATGCGCGTGCTCCGTGTCGAGTTGAGCCTCTGCGTCCCGGTCCTCCTTTAGTATCGCCAGGTTGAACCCCTGGTCCACCTGCAGGAGAACGTCCATCGTCTCATACCCATCGGGGGCCTTCTGTGCCATGACCTCTGCCATGAACATTGGATCGGCTTCCTCCTCCTCCTAGCTTGGCTCCAGAGAACTCAGAGATCGTCCCGCCACAAAGAGAGCTTGGGAATGGAGGTCTCTGGCGCCGAACGCCGCCGCGATTTATACGCGGCGCTCCGGCATCAGCATCTTGTAGTACGTGATCTTGCGGCGCACCATGGCTTTCCGGCGAACTAGAGGACGCTTGATGCAGGCTAGGGGATCGAAAGGTGGGCGAAGGGGCTGGAGATTAGGTGTGATTTTAGGGCAATGGCTGGCGTAGGCCGAGCAGCGAAGGTTTTGGTGTGAATAGTGGTTCCGATGACGACCGGTCAATCGGTTTTGAATGTAGATCTCTCTTGTCGCCTTCGCGTTGTAGCCCGGCACGCTGGACCCTCCACGTCGCTCACCGAATGGAACGCGCTTCGTCTTGCGTTTTCGGTCGCTTGTGGGACCGCAGTTGAGAGCAAACCGATGTCCTTCCCTCTCCCCCGCCCGCGTCATTTTATGCGGAGTAAAGAAACACAGAGGGAGTTTACTACAGATGAGGATCCCGTGACATGGCCGAACCCATTGAGTAACTGACATACGGGGCCTAGCAAGCATGGGGTCCGCCAGTAAGTGACCGAAAGGGAGGGTAAGGCAGGGATACGTATGTGAATGGAGCTTCCAATGATATAATTTTCAAATTATACATCTCATGTACTATTAATCTTGTCAATAGTCAAATTCGGATTTGAAAAACGCATTAGAGCATGGTTAATAATATAGCAAGTCGATTGCTATAAGGAACTGCCATGTCATCTATAGCCATCATCTATTATATGCACTCATACAGTAGTGTGGGCTATAAGGTTGGGTATTTCCCGCAAAAGATATAAGGTTGGCTATTGTATTACTACTTTTTTCCATCTCCTCTCCATCTCTTTCTTCATATTTATTGTATGTATTTAACTAGGAATGTGTATACAGCTAGGCTCTTACATGAGAGCTCACTCCCCTTCTTACTTTTTCACATCTCTCTCCTCCATATAGGCCCTATATAAATGGAAGGAGGGAGTACAACTATGAGCACTGCATACTCTAGTATAGATATTGTCAGTACTCCACTAGTACTATTGGACAGGGAGCTTAAAAAAGTTACTATTGGACTGGCTATACGTGGTGAAATCCTAGTAGGAATAGCATGCGCGAGAACAAGCACATTCACGTGGTTGAAAACAAATTGGAAACCATCTCGAGTACAAATCTAGGAGTACGTACGAATCTAACAATATTGATTAGGCGTTGTTGAATGTTGATACTTTTTTTTATCAAAGTAGAGATACTTTGACTACACATAAAACTTATATGTAAACTAGAAAGGATAGGAGGGAGTATATTGTACGTTCAAAAATGAAACAAACATTGAATACCCTTTATATATGATTTGTGGATGCTATGATCACCGGTTCAAAATTTTTAATCTGCCTTAGGTATCACACATGCCCCCACTCGTTCTCTCTCGATTTCATCTCGGGGTCTGGAGATCGATTGAAAGAGGACTAGGGTGGGTACAATACGTTCGTTTCGCTTATGAACGTACAATATACTCCCTCTGATCCACACAGACCCCCCCCTCCCACGGGTCTTTCTATCATAAAAACAGACCAAACCTTTATCTCCTTGCACGACACGCAATTGATCTCTGAACATCAATCGATCTCGTCAACATGGGTTGGGGCATGCATGAACCGAATGGGATGCCAAAACTAAGACGCGCAGCGACACGTAGTGGAGGCAAAGTGAAACTTCAAATGAACCGTTTGTTTGTATGCATGTCGGACAAATTACAAATAAACATTGGAAATACAAGTATGGTCTAGGCCCACATGCGAATGATACTCGGTAGAATGTTCAAATGAGGCATGCGGGAGGATGGACTCGACCGGAGGGCGACATGATCGATGGAGAAGAGGGTTGGAGATGAATGAGAAATAAGCAAACGCCACATGATTATACTTGACCGGCTCAAATAAACAATAAGTTGTCTCACTTGGCCTACATAGTGAAAGGCCTAATGCGCAACGTGGAGCACTGGCGCTCGAATATGGTCGGGAAAATAGGGAAACTGACATGTGGGGCACACCTGTCGGGACAACATAGCGCAAACTAGTCCAATGGAGGAGCTGGCCCACGACCTCCTCGTCACCGGCAACCGTTCATGTGGGTCGTGGGGGCCAACAACGTGGCGCAGCTCCAGCACCGCCTCTGGACACGGTGACCGCGGTGAGCGACACGCTCATCGTCGCTAGACACGGTCGATTTCAGTGTGCCGAGGGTGGCGTTAGTGTTGTGGCACGACCAACAGCTAGTATGTTTGGTTTGTGCCCAAGGTTGCCCCATCAAAGCATTGGGTAGCCAAAATATTGGTTGAGGTTTTGGTTGCCCATGATTTGGCCGACATCGGCAAGAAAAATGAAATAGAGTTGGCTAGAGTTCATTGGCATGCCATAAAAAATGGCAACCATCCATTTTTGGGTCATAAATAAAACCTCAAAAAAATGGCAACCATCCAAACAAAGACCAATCTTTGGGTCATGACCAAAATTTTGGTAAGGTGCACTTTGGCCACAATCCAAACACACCCCAACACCCGGCTCGTCGAGGATGCACGGGGCGCCGGGACGCGTCCGCGAAGTGGTGTAGCGCGGCCAACTGCATCCTCAGGACCTGAGACCATGCCGGGTCGTCTTGCTTTTTCAATGACATGCGTCGACCGCATGTGAGAAAGGGGCATCTCCAACGTTGCCACGACCGCAGCTGACTACCCTGTGGCACACCAAAAACCCTCATCCCTCGTGCCGTCGCACGGTGCGTTCCCAGCCGGCGCCAGCTGCCCGCATTCATGCCGTCCGTCCGTATGCCGTCGTTAAGAGGCTCGGTGCCTGAGGAACCAACTCCGGTGACTTAATCACGCGCCAGGACGCTTGGCCTCACCGGAATGCGCTACTTAAAGCGGCAACGCCGAGCTAACCTCCACACCATATTGCATCGTCCTCCTACCTGGCACCACATCCGCCATGACCGCAAGCGCGAACGCTCTGCGAGAGAGCTTGTCTTCGGGGATGAAGCTCGAGTTCGCCGCCCTCACTCAAGTCGCCGCACAAGCGGTGCCCACGCTGGCGGCCGACGATGGGAGCACCGTCAGCCACGCGTCGTACTTGCCGCCGTCCAACATCCTGCACCGACGAGGTCGGGGACTCCTCCGAGGATGAGTAGGGCATGGGAGGCGGCAGGGCATGGTGTGCCAACTTGCCGGTCCATCTCCCGTGTTCTACTTTTCCTCGCTGGAGACCGCACCTTCACTTCACGGGTCTTGAACCCTGCCCCCGTACATGGAGATCGCAGACGGAGGACGTCGGTCGCCGCCATAGAATAGGTTTAGGGTCGGGTTTCTTTTATTTTCTGTCCTATAAAAGTTCGAAATGTAATGAAAATCTGTCGTGTTTGCATTAATCTCGGCCGGTGTATATGAACTTTCACTATAATATAGTATATTGTAGGAGTGCTAGCAAGATGCCCGTGTGTTGCACGAAAGATCAAGATCTTGTGGGAGAAAAGGATGAAAGAGGGAAGGCCTTGTCTGCAAATGCACAACCACGCATTTCACATTTTTCTACATCTACGGGAACCTGCGAAAGGGTTAACGTAAATTGCCTCTCTCTCTCCTCCCCTGATTTTCATGGTGGTGGGCCCCTCCCTCCCCTCAATCTACAATCAACAGCTCACACGTTTCACATTATGTTAATTACGTAACTGGGACTACGTAGGTGTAGCATTACTCGTCCTAAAAAACCCAACTAAGCCAACCTCCCAGCATATCGCACGGGAAAAGACCTGGCCGCGCCATTTTAGTCGGGACTACCGGATTACTAGTAGTAGTATCGATGGATCGCGCGAAGCAACAAGTCTTTTTTGAGGGGGCGAAGCACCTAGTTTAAAAGGAAAAAGGCGGTACACTCACAAAGCACTCTGTCAGCGGTCACATTGCACCCCACACACGTTCGGTCCTGCACACGGCTCACGCAAAAGGAACGCGCTTCGGCTTGCCTCTTCACTGACACGTGGGGCTGCACTTGGAGAAACCGACCATGCGCCAAACTCCCCCCGCCCACCGCGCGAAAATCCTCCCCCCCCCCCCATCCAAAAATTCCCCCCAAATCCTAATTCAACCGCCCTTCGGCCAACTAGCCAATAATATTCCCCATACCCCCCTCCCCCCCGTCCCCCTCCACTCCATTCGCTCCGCCAAAGCCACCCTCCCCACCACGCCGATACGTCGGCGCCGCGTCAAGGGGACGCACGGCGATCCTCTCGCTCCCACAGTACACTCTCGTAGACTGTCGTCCTCTAGCCGCGCCGCCACCGTTGGCGACGTTCTTGTGGAGGCGCACAGCGGTCAGCGCTGCCTCCGCTGGTGTTCGTGTGGAGGCGCACGGCGGTCAGGTTCTCCCACGGTACGCACATTCTAGACTGAGGCCCCGTGCATGTCGGTGTAGCGCTGAATGTTAGCTGATAGACGATGTTAATCTCACTGTTTGCCGATGTAATTTATAGTCAATATGCTCTGCTTAAGAAGCTTCCTTGCCCCGTTATGCACTCAATCTGCTTAGCTGAGATGGCATGCCAAGGCCGATTAGTTGCTAAAATATCCTGCCATATATTTATTGTGACGTAGATTGCCATGGTCTAGTAGCCAATCTGTTAGGTGAAATAGCTCTACACCGTTTTATAATCGATCTTTGTTGCTGCGATGGCCTTCGATAGTTCGATGGTTGTGTGCTCGGCCTCATTGACTGCTGAAATAGCCTGCCATAATTTAGCACTCAAATCTATTTGCTGAATTAGCTTTACATATATTTCGTTACTTAGATCTGCTCGTCCAAATATCTTGCCATAGCTTTAGACATCGACCTAGGTATTTTCTTATGGACTTCATAAAAAGGCATATATGTTTTTCCTATAATATCTAGTAGAAGAACTAATTTGTATCTCTAACAGATGGACAGGACTTGGATAACTTCTGCTCGAAGATTCTCCGTTGCATATGTCGAGGGGGTTGAAAACTGCATGAACTTTATCAGAGCTGAGTACGGTGGTCCGAAATCAGATGTGCTCTGCCCGTGTAGCAGTTGTATGAATTCAGTTACAAGACCCGAGTCAACTGTGCAAAATCATCTACGCTTGTATGGGATGTCGATCACATATACTAGGTGGGTTCATCATGGTGAAGCTGTGAACGTCAATGTTATTGACTACGTGGAAGCAGCAGATCACCATCTTGATCTGCCTGATGCTCAGGTGGAAGAGGAGGAGGAGGAGGAGGAGGAGGAGGTGGCGGAGCTAGTGAGTTTGACCAACATTGAAACTATGCTATGAAATGCTCGTGCATTCCGTGAACTTTCACCTGCAGAAGAAAAACGGTGGGCCCCCATGTTGCAACAATGCAACATGGCTGTCACCCCAGGAAATAAGCTGTCAGTATTCTTAGCTATGGTCACCTTTCTTCAGGTTAAGACATCTGAGTGGATGACCAACAAATCATTCGATGCGATGTTGGCTACTTTCCGCAAAGCTTTCCCAGATGCGTCTGAGCTGCCACACTCCTACAGTAAAATGAAGAATTTCCTTCGTGCAGTTGGAATTGGATATGATATGATCCATGTTTGTAAGAATAATTGTGTTCTGTTCAAGAAGGATTATGCCAACTTAAGTGAATGCCCGAAATGCAAATCATCAAGATGGAAAGATGGCGTCTTTGTGAAGAGGATTCCTCATAATGTTCTGAGACATTTTCCATTTACACGAAGATTGCAGAGGTTGTTTCATGATGCTGAAACAAGAGAGGGTGTACTGTGGCATTCTAGGAACCAGGATTTCAGAGATCAGAATGTAACGACCCATCCATCTCATGGTAGTGAGTGGAAAAGCTTCAATCAGAAGCATGAAACATTTGTTGTTGACCCAAGAAACATTAGACTTGGCTTAGCTTCAGATGGATTTAACCCATTTGGCCACCAGAGCGCCACATATAGCATGTGGACAGTGCTTGTTATCCCTTACAACTTGCCTCCAAATGTCTGCACCAAAGAATCAAACTACATGATGGCCTTGCTCATCCCAGGTCCAAAAAGTCTTGGAAAGGATTTTGATTTGTTTATGGAGCCTCTTGTGGAGGAACTTCAACAGCTATGGAGGGGTGTTCTCACTCGAGACCTATATAGCAGCCCACCAGCTGATTTCTTTCTGCATGCTCTTATAATTTGGTGCATCCATGATTATCCGGCATTGGGCACTATGTCAGGGCGAACGACACATGGTTACAATGCATGTGTTCGCTGTGATAGGAATCCGCTGTCATACGCAATACTTAGCAAGATCTGTTACATTGGACACCGTCGTTTCCTTGCCAAGGACAAGCCGCATCCTAGAAAATACCGAAGACATGTGTTCAATGCAAAGCATGAAAACCGTGATGCGCCAAAGAGGCTCACCGCCGATGAGTTGCAAGTGGAATTAGAGAAGGTCATGCATATTACACCAGGAAACCATCCTGATAATGGTAGCGGGAAAAGGAAGCATGGCAGGGCAGAAGAGAGATTATTGTTTACCCACAAGTCCACTTTGTGGGACTTGGAGTATTGGAAAGATTTGGATCTGCGGCATAATCTTGATGTGATGCACATCAAGAAAAATATATGTGACAACATTATCGGCACACTTCTTAATGCTGAATGCAAGACGAAAGATACCTTAAAATCTAGGACTGATTTGACACACCTGTATCAGAAAGGATTTGCAGGTGCAAGATGAAGGTAAACCACGGGATATGGCACCAGCTGTGTACGTCTTGGACAAGGTAAAAAGAAAAGAATTCTGCAAGGTCCTATCACGTGTGAGATTCCCACATGGATTTGCTTCCAACCATGAAAGGAGAGTCAGTGCAGATGGAGACAAGGTACAAGGGTTGAAACTCATGACTACCACGTCCTACTTCAAAGGGTTTTACCTGTTATCCTAGAGGATTGGGCATACGACTTATACTGAGCAGCGATTCTGAGTTGGGACAATTCTTGAGGAACTCTGCGATAGAAATATCAGGATAGATGCTTTGGAGCGTCTTAAAGACAAGATACCAACTATCCTATGCGACCTTGAGAAGATATATCCTCCAGCCTTCTTTGATGTGATGGTGCATTTGGCTGTTCAACTACCTGATGAGGCACTACTTAGAGGTCCGGTGCAGTATGGCTCGATGTACCCTATTGAAAGGCGGCTAGGCACTTTCAAGGGCTATGTTAGGAACAGAGCTAGACCCGAGGGTTCCATTGCAGAGGCCTACATTGCTACAGAAGCATTGACATTCTGCTCAAAATACATTGAAACAGCTAATCAGCTTAGCAAAGACATGGATGAAGACAATCCCGGGATCAATGTTTTCGATTATTCTGTTCGAGTTACAGGGAAGAGTCGACAAGAGGACAAACCTAAAGATTTGGACAAAATGGTTTGGTATGTGTTGAACTGTCTTGAGATACTACCTTATATCAAGTAAGTGCTAAGTACTGCAGCTTATACATCGTAATCTACTAAACTTGCATCACATTCTTATATATTTAGATGTTTGACGCGATCACTATGTTTTGGAGTTACTGCCGCAAAATCCAAGAAACATTGACAAATTGTTTATGGCAGGATTTGCGAAATGGTTCAAGAGCCATGTAAGCTTTTGAATTGCACTGTCAGTTTTTTTAATATATTGAGTACATAAGATGATCAGCTTGTCTATTTTCTACCGATTGGTTAAGAAGATGCGGGAGGATGGGCAGGCAGTTGATGATGCCCTTTACTCACTAGCAATGGGTCCTGATACTCGAGTAAGACATTATGAATCTTGCGTTGTTGGAGATGTGCGCTACAACACCCTTGCACGAGACGAAGGCATGAAGACACAAAACAGTGCCATTATGAGCACGGATACGTATGACAAAGAGACAACGGATATGTATGCTAACATAACAGACATTGTTCAGTTGCAGTATATCTCCAGTTTCGAGGATCATCGGTGTGTGGTTACATTGTCTTTGTCGTTGGTATAACCTGTTTTCCAGGATCGCAAAACCCAGAGCTGATGATTATTTCAAATCCATCAATGTGAAGGCGGCGTACCAGACCAACGAGCCTTTTAATTTGGCAAATCAAGCAACACAGATATTTTTCTTGGAAGACACATTTAGACGTAGCGATGACTGGAGAGTAGTGCAAAGGTTTGAGCAGAGGAATTCGTTTGATGAAGTTGCACAACAAGATGATGCTTACATCGCTCACGATGTACAAGATAACACAGATGTTCCTAATATCTTTGAGAACCATCACGGCAATGACGTCGGCGAAAAGATTGCCTGTCATGCTGTGGACATACAAGAGTTGATCAAGAAGAAGCCAACGTTTGAGGACGTTGAGGACGAAGAAGAAGATGACACCATGGGGAATTACGATTCAGACTGATACACATGGCGAAGATGTTGACGCTGTTGCTGTGGATGATGATTACATTGCTTTTGTCGTATTTTCCTGTCAGAAGATGTTTTTTATCAACTATGTGAAATTTTGTTTATTATGACAACTGAAACCCTGATGAACTTGTTGTTTAGTATTTTCCTGTGAGAACATCACTTGTTATGTATGCTGATTTGTGTTTGGTGATTGTATGACGACTAAAACATGATGACATTGTTGTTTAGTTGTACTCATATTTGGCTGTGAAACTTGAATTTGATGACATAGATTGCTGTTGGACTGCAATTTGCTCGACGTCTTTGAATGAGAACAAAGCTGACCCGACGGGTCCTCTGCTAATTTATTTATTTATTACCAAAAGGGCCTCTGCTATTTATTTATTTATGAGTAAAAGGGGATACCCCCTGATTTCCGTTAATAGAAATCATTAGATGTTCACAACACTACGCCCAGCACCTTTCACGCAGTTTCATTAGATTACTAGTTTCAGCAAAGTGCTCATGCCATAGCCACTGAATACATCACGAGTGCTACATACACTGCAAATAAAGAGACAATCATCCTACAGAGCACATCGATTTTCCCATTATCTTCACAAGCTCTTTCATCTCCCCATTGCTGTCAAGGCCGTTCAGCAGTTGTTGCTTGGCCATGATTAGAGGAACTGCATCTTTAACCTTCTGCTCTGCATCTTCCTCTTCTGCCGTTCCTTCAGTTACTTGTCCAACACCCCAACGTGCTGGTATTGGGATTCCTCGGCTAACCAAATAATCAGCGTAGTTGCACTCCCCCACATGAGCAACTTCCCAGAAATACAAATCACACGAATCTTCCCTTTTCTGCACAAATCAAATTGGAAGATCATCAACCAAACTATTATAAAAACAAGCAACTGGAAGCAGCAGAACATCACTTAAACATATTATTACCCCATGATTCGGGCATTTATAGAAGACTCGACAAGGGTTAAGGATTGTGGTTGAGACGTGACGGATGACTCTGCGTGATTTGCAGCAGTGGCACCACACCAACGGCAGCAGGTTGCGATGAGCAACCGGCTGCGGTGCGCGTGCCAGCGGGGGTGTGATGAGACCCACGGGCGATGGTACGGGTGGCGACTTGGTCATATTTGGTTGTTGCCTGCTGAAGAGCATGTGGACGAGCAGCCACTGGACATGGTTGCTGCGGCCAGAGCTTCTGATGCTAGGCAGAGTAAGTAGAGAAGAGGAGAAGCGAACGTTGGATATGTCAGTTTCATTACTTGCAGAGTATAGTACCATATATAGTCATAGTCTAGGTTTGGATTCGAACCAGCTACAGGAGCACGTCTCTCTTTTTTTCTTAAACTCAGCAACGTCTCTTTACTGGTACACTAGCTTGTTCTGTACGCCTTCTCAAGTCTTTCATTCCTCCACCTGACATCTGGGAACCACCGTAAGGGTCTCTGTATTTCGCGAAAAAAATGTGCCCCCCGCTGACAGGTCGGACCCACCACCTATCTTCGCACGCAAGGAAGTGCCTCCTTATTACGCACAAAAAAATGAATACTCCCCCTGCAAGCTGGAACCCAACATCATGGGAGGCTGACTTGTGGGCCTACCAAGTTGACGGGGATGGAGGGCTTTGTCAACTTAGTCAATATGAACGATTTTAACTCCAGTTACCATACGATGTCCATCCAACGGCAATAGTGCTTCTTCAACCTCTGGTCTTCTAGCTCCAGCCGCCAAAACCAGCGGCGGTCGTGCCGCGTGCTCCTGCCTCCCGTGGCCGGATGTGATGCTACGGAGGCCTCACCGTTCCCTACTACTCCCACCGCTCGCCAGGCCATCCCTCTACTCACCCACACCCCCTGTTATTCTGCGGCGACGGCAGCCTCACACCGCACCCGAACTAGTGAACCCTCATACTCCTCTCCGCCTAGGCATCCACTGCCGCATCTTCCTCGGCTCCGCGTCGTCACCTTCCTAGGCCTCGCCGTCGTCCACCGCCTTGGTGCTCTCGGCGTGGCATGGTCAATGTGGTCAACGACCGACTTCTATCGGAAGAGTACTGTACGTGGAGAGGCTGACAGCTGGGTCCACGGCCGCAGCAGGGTCCATGAACACAGCCCAGTCTTTTTGTGATTTGCCAAGTAAGTCGCTTTGTTAGGCCTGTTGGGCTGCAAATCTTTCAAGACGAGGAGAGCTTCATTCGGCTGGCCGATAAAATGGCCTATCAGTAATGAGAAATGGGTTGTACATTTTTAAAACACATCAAACCGGCAATTAGTTTCAAATTTCTTTTTTTCATTTCGATGTTTTAAATTGCATTAATTTTTATGCATGGACAATTTGTTGGATTTTATATTGATATACAATTATTTTTAAAATCAGTTTGAATGTGACTCGAAATTTCAGGATTAAAACAGTTCGGACCGCACCGAAATATGCAAAATTTCGTATAATTTTTAACCGTGGCCACAATATGGATTGTAATGCTAACAAAAAGAATATGTGCTCCAAAAAAAAACCTTAAGAATTAGCAATGGGCTGTAAATTACTAGAAATAATGGCAGATGGGATGTATGCTATTTTCCACAGATTTGAGGCTTTCCTAAAAAAAGGTTGACACACAAGCGGATCGTTGGATGTCCATCCAACGGCCGTCAGGCATCTTCAATCTCTGCTCTTCCTGCTCCGGCCGCTCAAACAAGCACCGGGACTGCCTACTCCCTCCTCCCATGCGGCCGGTCTTTCTTTGCGCAGGCCTCACCGCCCCATCGTACTCCCATCGCTGGCCTAGCCATCCCTCTACTCACCCAGACCTGTTGTTATTCTCCGGCGACGGCAGACGAACCAGTAAACCCTCATACATTCATACTCCCCTCCGCGTGGGAAACAACTGCCAAGTCTTCCCTGCCTCCGTGTCGTTCCCTTCCAAGGCCTCGCCGTCGTCCACCGTCCTGGAACGACTTCCATCGGAAGAGTACTGTACGTGGAGAGGCTGACAGATCGGTCCACGGCAGCCGCAAGGAAGTGCCTCCTTATTACGTTGAAAATAATTATTCCTCCAACTGACAACAGGGACCCACCGGACGGGCCACCGTATTTGGCAAAAAAAAATGTTTCCCCCTGACTGCTGGGACCCACCGGACGGGCCAATGTATTTTGTGAAAAAAAACGTTCCCCCGGCTGTCAGCTCGGACCCACCAGAGGTGCCTCCTTATTACGCACAAAAAAATGAATACTCCCCCTGCTAGTTGGGACCCACCTTGGTGGGAGGCTGACTTGTGGGCCTACTAAGTTGACGGGGACACAGTGCTTTGTCAACTTAGTCAATATGAATGATTCTAGCTCCAGTGACCGTACGACGTCCATCCAACGGCTGTAGTGCTTCTTCAACCTCTGGTCTAGTTGCTCCAGCCGCCCAAAGCAGCGCCGGTCGTGCCGCACGCTCCTACCTCCCATGGCTGGTTGTGCTGCCGCGGAGGCCTCACCGCCCCCTACTATTCCCACTGCTGGCCAGGCCATCCCTCTACTCACCCACACCCCCTGTTATTCTGCGGCGACGGCAGCCTCACACTGCAGCAAACCAGTAAACCCTCGTACTCCTCTACGCGTGGGCATCCACTGCCGCGTCTTCCCCGGCTCCACGTTTTCCCCTTCCTAGGCATCGCCGTCGTCCACCGCCCTGGTGCTCTCGGCGCGGCGTGGTCAACGTGGTCAAGGAATGGCTTCCATCGGACATGGACTGTACGTGGAGAGGCTGACAGCTGGGTCCACGGCCGCAGCAAGGAAGTGCATCCTTATTACGCGCAAAATAATTATTCCTCCACCTGACAGCGGGGAACCACCGAACGGGCCTCCGTATTTCGTGAAAAAAATGTTACCCCCTGACTACTGGGACCCACCAGCTACATCTTCGCATGCAAGGAAGTGCGCCCGGGCAAAAAAATGATTCACCCCTGACTGCTGGGACCCACCAGCTACATCTTCGCAGGCAAGGAAGTTCCTGACAGTCGGGACCCACCTGGTCGAAGCGTACGTAGCATTGTCATTCTGGTCGCGAACATGTACGTACATACTGGTCGATATAGAGGCGCGCACGTGTCGTAGTAGAGGCGTGCACGTAGCATGTGCACGTACGTACAGCGGCCAGGGTGCAAGAAAGAAAATACGGCCACGTACGTACATATGGGCAGGGTCTCGAATGCCTACTCGGGCATACGTATGGCCAGGGCTCGTGTACATGGCTGGGTCGGAACAGAGAAACAACGTCGTCGTCGTGTTCATGGGGAGCCAACCGGCTGGGTCAGAACGGAATGCGTCGTCGTGTTCATTGGGAGGGCTTGGACGGAACAGCCGATGGAAACGAGGCCTGGCGTATCGCAGAACGGAGGAAACGGCCTTGTGTTTGACCGGCCACATTCGAAACGAGATCCTATTCATCGGGAGGGGTCTGGCATACCGCAAAACGGAGGAAATGGACCTCCTACGTTCGAAACGAGGGTCATGTTGATCCGGAGGGGTGTGGCTTACCGCAAAACAGAGGAAACGGACTTGTGTTGGAGCGTTACGGTCGAAACGAGGGTCCTGTTCATCGGGAGGGGTGTGGTGTACCGCAAAACGGGACTCCACGGGATACTGTTCATCTCCACCGTCGACCCCCTCCAGCCTCCACAGGCTACTGTTCATCCACCGTCGACCTCCTCCAGCCTCCACCTGCGACTGTTCATCCACGGGCTCCTGTTCATCCAGCCTCCACCGCGCGCTACTCCACCGGCCACTGTTCAACCAGCCCTCTCCATGGGCTCCTGTTCAACCACCCCTCCACGGGCTACTGTTCATCCAGCCCTCCACCGTCTACTGTTCATCCTGCCCTCCACAGGGTGGTCCTGTTCATCCTGCCCTCCACGGGGGTCCTGTTCATCCAGCCCCAACCAGCTCGAACAATCGGGGTCATGTTCATCCAGAGGCAATGCCACGGGGTCCTGTTCACCCACACCCACCGGGAACTGTTCATCCAAGCCCCCCCCCCCCCAGCAATGCTCACTGTTCATCCATAGGTAGCATCGATCGGCTTCAGTTAGCAGCAGTAGCGAAGGAATCGCTCGATCGGGTTCAGTTAACAGCCATCGATCGATCGCCCGTGTTCCGTAACGCGTAGCCTGTAGTGCAATCGCTCAGGTTCAGTTAGAGCCCAACGCCTCGCTCGGGTTCAGTTAGAGCCCAACGCCTACACACGCAGCAATGCGTCACGAGAAACACACATCGCTCGGCCCCCGACCACCCACCGTAACCGGGGACTTCCCGATATTTTCCACGCCCTCGCTTCTACCAAAGATTTTTCCGTCATGGACGGCCCAAAGAACATGCAGCTGCGTCTCCGGCCCGCCCAGGACGAAAAGCCCATTTTCTGCCATGATTTTTTGTCATAGAAGTAGGACCCCACCACATCTATGATGATACCGAGTTTTGTCACAATTATCGTCATAGAAGTGTCATAAGTATGATAGGAAAGATTTTCATTCGGCCCAAAATGTCACGCATGTGTCTTTTTTTTGTAGTGTACAGTGGATACAATACCGGTTCTGACTCCTCCTAGGTCATCAAAACGTCTCCCTCTACTGAATGTCGTTATACTTTTGTTCAGCGACATGCGGGCCATGCAGCGCGCGGGCCCAAATGCCATCCACCAAATTAGAAGGTAGTATGCAGGCGAAGAGTCACCCCGGTCGTAGCACGGCAATAATGAGCCGTCATATCACAAAACCCCACCTCCCCGCAGTCTAAGTTTGACAGACGAAGCAACCATCATTTTACTCTTTGCTGAATCCCCTTCTCCCTCACCGTCTTCAAGAAAGGCAGCACTCTCATCTGCCACTGTTCTCCTTTCCCAACGACGGGAAGGTAAGCGGATTCGTGATGTTGGTATATTTTCGTTCAGAGAAAAAAAGAACTTTTGCAAAGCAGTAACCGATCCTCACTCTCTTTTTTGTTTCATTGTCATTGCGATTGTGTTTTCCTTTCAGTGGTCTCCTAGTATTTGTCAGTTTCATGATGGACCAAGGAGAACCAGGCAAAGATCTGCCGATATTGGAGCAGACAAGGGACGTTGATCCCCATGAGACAGAGAGCTCCAAGAAGATGGAGGCAGCCACCGAGCCGACCCCAGATATGCTCACGGCCACTACTGAGATGGTCAACGCCCGTTTGAGGTTCTGACCCCGTGGCACTTTGAAGGAGCAGTTTTCCCCTTCGAGGATGTGTCCCCCCCGAGCTTACAAAGGTGTTTTTCTTCTCTGCCGATCTCGATTGTGGTTTTTCATCTAAGTATGTGGTGATGAATAATGCAAAATTTTATTAGCTTCGATGCCATGCTATACATACTGGTTTAAATAACTTGTGTTTCTTATACTGGAAAGTAATTCAGAATTTGTTTCTGTTTCAATTAGAGCCCTGATGCAGACAAGAATTGTGTGGTTGTACATGTCACTCGCTATAAGGCGGATGACCTGATTATACGCACTGGGAAAATAGAGTTTTTAGGCTGTTGGATCCTGGAAGCCATTTGCGCTTATACCAATGAAGAGTTGTATTCCAGCCTCAGTGTTGTCAGGCGTGTTGTCCAGGGTGTACTGAAGCACAAGAAGTTCAAAGCAACTCCTTCGTTTGTTAGGCATACTTTTCTTGTCAAGCTTACGCAAGAAGATGACGTGGCATGCCTCCACAAACAAGTCTATGAGTGGCAAGGCCACAAGGTTGTCTTGATGAAGGTTCACAGGATTGAGCTGCTGCCGGACGTCCTAGATGATGTTCATGGCAAGGTATGTCTTGTGTCCAGCCCAAATTAGATCGAGGCATGAAATACTTGCCCCAGCTAGTGTTTAATAGTAGTTTGGATTCTGTCTAATTATCCGAACCTTGCCTGTTATCGAGCCCTCTGGGGCTAGTACTCTGTTTGAATCCGTCTATGGGAACTGCTGCTACTTTTGTGTGCCCGTGAATCATCGTAATTGTTGCCGAAACAAACGCGTTCTCACTAGTTTTATCATACGAGCAGTGTGTGTTTTTATTAAATAGAGTACTCATTCGAGAACTGTGCGCCGACATATACATAAGTACTTGTAAACACTGTTGGTGCTACCCCACTTGTAAGCAGTTGTGCAAAACATGGCACATTGGCTCAACTTGCTTCAACACCAGGCTATCGACCAACTAACAATCAACAATCTGCTGTCTGACATATAAGCAACTATGTATCTTGTTACAGTGGTTCATGCAGTTAACTGAGGCCACAATGTAAATTCCAAACGTTCACAAGCTAGTCCAGCGTTCATGTGGAACACTCACATAAAACTCGGCTTCATAAAAAACATGAAAAGCATAAGTTAAGCAATTTTATACATCTCAATGATTCATAGAACATAACAAACATATACTAGTTAATAGCGAAAGACAAAGTTGTGAGAAGGTTTACAAATCAGGAAAAAACAAGCAAGGCTTCTCTGAGCAAAGGGCCTCCTGGCAGGCTTAAATTTCACGGAGTTCACTCTGGTTTTTCTTGTTGCCACCATCCGAGGTTAGGTTCTCTCATTCCGAATAACCAATTATAATTGTGTTCTCATTGGAATGCTGAATCGAACCATGCAAAGGTAATCTTGACCGACTAAAAAGTCTTTTGCATTCCAGTAAATTTAAGCGCCGCTATTTGCAGAAATAAGAAGAATACAATGCCTCTTGTCCGCGCACCGTCCCAAAAACCTCCGTGCAGCCGTGCCAGCTTGTCCTTGGTCCATGGATGAACTGGAACAAAGTGCACTCCGGACTAGGATGCAGATGTTTTTGCTCGTCCCTGCACTGCAATCAGGAAGTAAAACGTATGAATCAACTTCTTTTAGATTGCTTTGGTCATTCTACCTAGTAACTACCAATTTAGGAATACCTGGAAGATAGGTGGTTAGACGATGGCAACGAGGGATAGCCATCTCATTTTGCGCAGTTCTACTAAAACTGAGGTGTATGCTTTTGATTGCGCGGATAGAAACGATACGGAGACCGACTTCCCGAAACGATATGGAGACAGACGTCCCTGTTTGCGCCAAATACGAAATACGGTTATTTAAGCGGTGGATGATATTTGCAAGTGGCGTATGATTAACAGCATCATCTATTGTGTTATAAGCGGCACTAGATTGACAAGATGAAAGTGTCCTTAAGTAAGTAGCATCACATCACATCAACACCGCCACTAGATTAACATGCGAGAACAATAGCATTAGTATTACTATCATGAGAGTAGCACATGGTTAGTAAATGTGCAATCAAATTTGTGCAGTTCCGCTGGGATGAAGCAATGTTAGCGGTGTGAGATTTAAGTGTAACTACAAAAACACAATTCATGGGAAATAAAGCAAGATGGAAGCACTTCATAAAATGGTGGTGGCATTGCTTCAATTTATCGACGGCACTAGACCATTACTTATAGTGACATTAGGTGGCATTGCTTAATGCTTCATGTGATTTTACATTAATGGTAGCGATATGGGCGTAGGGGCAGTAGAGGCATAAAGTGGTGAGGCAGATGTGGTTGCCGAGAGCGGCAAACACTTAGGCAGCATGTCTGCATTTGTCCCATTTTTTATCTCCTCGGCGACATTTTCCTATGTGAGCACAGGAAATCTAGACATGCTCATTCTCATTTGCATTGTCCCCCAACACCCGTCACTTTCTTTCCTTTTTCAACCAAGAGATAGGTCCACTTCCCCCCACCCTTCGCCATCCACCATGCTTTCTTTGTCTTTTCAACCAAGAGACTGGTTAGGTAGCCAGTATCTACTACTTTCCCCCGTTTCCTCTTAGAACCAAGTCCTGGATTCATGCTACAGCTTTCCCACTTTCTTCCCTGTTTGAACCAACTCTTAGAGTCGACTGTATGAACTAGCTTTACCTCTAATAATAGTATAAGTCTAGGTGGCTTTGAAACAGCGGACGGAAGTACAAAAAGATCCACATGAAGCCAAGTCGGGAGCTGGGGCAGTAGAGCAAGGCAGGTTTGGAAAGAATATATACCTGAGGGTCGTTGGCATGTGGCTAAGACGGTGTTGGGAGGCCGCATCTTGGCCAAAATACCACAGGGAGGAAGAAGGGGTCAGAGGCCCTCCGGAGCCGGCCCTCTCCCGGAGAGAACGGCACGGCCACCGATCGGGACGCATGGGTAGCCGTTGGTCTCCTCCCTTGCCGACGATGACAGTGTGAACGATGCACCTACACCCCTACCCAGGTCGAGGTTGTCCGGCCGGATTTGTGACCAGCCGTGAGCTGAGAGAGAGTGTGGCCACCTATGTCTTGCTTAGATTTGGAGAGCATGAGAGAGTGAATGAGAGGAACCCTAGTAAAGCAAGCGCTAAGGCTCCTGCTTATATATGTAGTGGAGTGATTTTCTTGTACCAGCTTCAAAAAATGCGCTCCTGCATGTACCCACGAGTGGGTGTGAGAGAACTAGTGCGTGCGTGCACTGCTTGTCTTCGTGAGAGTACAATATACTATGCCCAAAGTACATTCGCCACAAGACTAATAGTATAAGTGTGTGACATGTGAGCTAAAATAAAATGCGCGCGACGTCTTTTGTTTTTTAGAAGTTCTGAGGGTAGGGTGTGAAGAGCACATATGTGTGTGACGTCTACCTGCAGATAGATGGTGGGTGCGAGAGGACTCGGGAGGGTGCGTGTGCGTGAGAGAGAGGGGGGCACGTATCAATGCAATGCATGTGTCCGTAAATCATTCGCCACAAGCCTTTTCCTGGCGAACACCGTAAGAACCGTTAGATCGGCATCCGACAGTGTCAGTTTTGCCATGTCATTTAACAGAACAACCACTCCTCCTACACACAAATCTTCCACGTGAGTGTTAACAACTGCCGTATGCTCCCTCCGTTCCAAAATGCAGTGCATATAGCTTTATTGAAAATTCGAACCTCGCAAACTTTTACCAAGTTTTCGTGTACCAAATTGCACATGTGGAATACCCTGTATATATCATTTCATTCATCTTCGATAGGTAACAATAAAGATGGAGGAGGAGTCTACAAAGAAAGACCATCGTATCACCTACAGCAATTTCAACCATCCTTTGGTGTGGAGGAATATCATAGGAACTCTATATGATATGATTTTTATAGGATTTTTTTCCTTTAGAGCCAATATGTTCATAGGAATAGATTCATATACTCCACATTTCAAAGGAAATAAACATGATATCATTTCTATAGCTTTAGAGCCACTTGGTTCATATCAATGGATTCCTATACTCCCAATTTCAAAGGAAAATAAACTTTAGCGTATATTCAGTAGAAAAGTTCCTATGATATTGTCGGATTTCGGGTTCCGGCAGACCCTCTAGGTTCGAACACTGGGGTGCGCGCGGAGATCTCGCCCTCTACCTACCTGCACCCCGCCGCCTCGCTGGGATCTAAGCTATGAAAAGAACAGCACAAGAGACACAAGGTTTATACTAGTTCGGGCCACCATTGTGGTGTAATACCCTACTCTAGTCTGTGGTGTGGTGGATTGCCTCTTGGGCTGATGGTGACGAACAATACAAGGAAGAATAGCCTCGCGAGGGTCTGTTCTTGGCCTGGGCGATGAACTGCTAGGAGGAGTTCAGTCGCCTTTCTCTCTCTCTTTCTCTAGATTCCATATCCCAGATCCTCTACCCTGTGGGTGGCTAGTCCTATTTATAGGCAGAGGCCCTGGGCCTCTTCCCAAATATTGAGCGGGAAGGGCGCCAACAATTGGCCATTTTGAAGGGGAACATCTGGTACACTTATCCTGACTAAAGTCGGTCCTCGCCTGTCAAAGGCTCTGGTGGTGACGCCTGCTTGGGCTCCACAATGACTTCCTTCCTGCCGTTGCGACGGTCTTGGTCTTGTAGCACCGAAACGGGTGCCTTTCCTGGAGGCTCTCGCCTGCGCTTGCTCCCTTTGCACCAAAGAGGAAAGGAGGACACTGCGCGGGCTGGCGCCTGCCTGACGCCCTTGGTCGTCATGGCTTGCGTGGGCACCTCGTGAGGTACCCCGCCTTGATCTCTCCACCTCCTCGCGAGCCAGCCTGATGAGGCCGTGCCTGAGTAAGCTCCCTGTCGTCCGCCCCACGAGGCTTGGCCCCTCGCGAGGGTCTTGAGATTGTGTTGATGAAGACGGGCCGTGCTGGGCCCCCTTTGAGCCACGCTGCAGGCCGCAGGAAGGCAAGTCTGGGGACCCCCGTTCCCAGAACGCCGACAGATATGAACCAAATTACATCTCTTTTCTAATCCCTCCTCCTAGGAATTGAGATACATGTCATCTCTAGATCCAATAGAAAAGTTCCTATGATGTCAACCAAATGACATCTCTTTTCCAGTCCCTACTCGTAGGAATTGAGATACTCCATGTCATCTCTTTCCCTACAACTTCCATGTATACATCTTCTATTCCTAAATAGCTAGTACAACCCACTAGTAGTTTTTTCCAAGACATGCAACTATGGCACAAGAACTATATAGTGTGTGAATAACTTGAAAGATGGTCGCTGGATGAAGCTAATCCGACAAAGTCTGAGATGGCAAATCTGAGCACTACTGGCCGTTGGATATCATCAACATTCCACCAGATCTGCCACATGTACAATTTAGAAGACTCCATGGTTGAACTTAAGCATAATGCATAAACCTCAAAACAGAAGCACTTCTCCTTTGTTCTAGAATCTTCCATATCATAATTGATTTTTTTTCTAAACGAATTGCCATTATTTGTTTTTTACTTTATGCTTTACAATGCACAACCCCATGAATCTTAACATTTTGATAAAACTAATTGATTTTGAATGAGATGAACTATAAGAACCAAACGAACATCTACATCATGCATATATGACTCAAAGCTTTACATGCTATAGTGTGTATTTATTCATAATTTGGTTTCGAAATCTCATGCGTTCAATGCATGTGTACCTTACTAGTTTTGAGTAGAGTAGAAAATTTCACGCAGCCCCGGGTATATCAAAATGCAGGGCCCATGCATCATTTCCTTTCGGTCGAACCTACGTCCACAATGTTTTGTATGTACTATATCTCACTGGTCCCCAAACCCAAAATGTTGCCTCGTTCCCCTAAAACCAAGCGGCCCACACATATTTAAGGCGTCGACTCAAACTCAATCCCTCTCCCGTTTACTACGATGCGGCCCTGCACGCCCTAGTAGTACTCCTACAAACCCTACCGCTGCATGCATCATCGGTTTTCTTCAAGAGGACGAGGGAGAAGCCGATTTGTAGTCGAGGCGCTTTCGGAAAAAAAATGATCTGTAGTGGAGACCCCTACCCTAGGGTGCCCTAGGTAGCTGCCGCACGCATCATTGGTTTTCTCTTTTCTTTATGCTCTTGCGACCTTGAGTGAAATGATGGCTACTTCGTCCGTCCAGCTTAATGCGGGAAAGGTGGGGCTTTGTGATTTGACTCCTCATCGCTCATTTTCTACTACTGCGGCGCTACGACCGGGGTGCCTCCAATTCCAACTGCTGCTCTGAACTGTAATTTGGTGCATCGCACGTGGAACAAGATGGTGGATGAGCCACATGTCGGACAAAGGGGTCCTATTAAGTGTGTCGCCATTTCGTGTGCGGACTGACCATGCTTGAGTCGTTACGCCAACACGACAGGTGCAACCTACCACTTGGTTTTGGGTTTATATTGATCTAAAAAGATACGTACTGAACTACCCTCTCCATCTCATTTTTTTAGACGTCTTGATTTATAGGGCGTGCACGCAGTTCTAGGTCATCCATTTGACTAAGTAAATCTGAGTTACTATGTCACAAAAAGTATATCATTGGATTATTAAGCGGATGTAGTTTCTAAACATATACTGTTCATCACATATATAGCCAGTTAAATTCTCAACCTAGAACGATGTGCATGCCATGTAAACCGATACGGAGGAAGTATAGTAGTAAAAATGAGGTGCTTTTACCAAGCGATCGGCGGGGGAGCATGGCCTGTCATGCGGTCCCACGTGTCATGATGTACCAAGGCGATGCGCGTGTCCCTCTTGAGGCAGAAGCAATACTACGTGGTTTGAGATGATGGAGAACCGCAGTGTGAAATAATGGTTGCTACGTCCGTCTGGGAAGGTGCGGCATTGTGATTTGACGTCTCATTGCTCATTACTACTACTACTACTACTACTGGGGCAGTACGACTGCGGTGCGTCCCCCTTGCTGTTTTGCACTGTTATTTGGTAATTGACACGTCGACCCGGTTGCTATATGTCCCACATGTCGGCGACAGGAAGTACAGAATTCATGAAAGCGAGCGTCGACGGAGGAGTACAAGACACGGCTTGGGTTTTTGCTGCTTCACGCGATCCATCGATAGAAACCCGAACTAAAAAAGGCGAGGGCGGGTCTTTTCCCGCGCGGCAGGCAGGGGAGTTTGGCATAGTCTATTCGAGGCAAGGAAGCAGGAAGGGAAACAAGCAAATAAAGGTTGAGCGACTTAGTTTTGGGAAAATCTGATTTTACGGAGTACATACCCACTAGGGTTTATAGGGCTCATCTAAAAAACATTCGTTTTTCCGTTTTATAAGTCTCAATTCTACTACTAGTAGTAGTACCATCAAATGTTGGATTTCGAGGTGCGTTAGCTCACCCGATGCAAGTAGTGTCAAGAGAAAACTCACCAATGCATGTAGTAGTTTATGGAAATTTAGTGGTCATTCATGCATTCGTTCTAATTAATGCCTCGCTAAACATAACTTCTTGAGAAAAACGAGTGTACTAATTACTTGTGTCTAGGAGTACGAAATTAATTCGACCACTCACCGTCTACCTTGGTTGGAGAGATTTTGAAATTGAGCCATAAACTGGAAAGGAGGGAGTAGTAACTTTTGTCTCGATTACTATTTGTGGCCTTGTACAGATGCAAAATGTATTTTTTTATAGTGGCCTTGTATAAGTAATTGGAGGGAGTACTAGAGGACATATATATTGCAAACCATATGATAATCTCTCTAACCAAGGTAGTAGGGACGAGGAGTAAATGGAGGGAGTAGTAAAATTTTGTCCTCCTCCTGCGAGCCACCGCGCGCGTGGGCGAGGGAATGGGCATAAGGTGTAGTAAGCAAGCTTCACGTCATCTTGCGAGCCACCACGCCCGTGGGCGGTGGAGACGGCGTACTAAGCAAGCTTCTCCTCGTTCTACGAGTTGACGGGACACATCAAAAGTACTCCAGTGTATAGAGCCTTGCCTCTAAGGTAGGCCCCACATGGTTTTCCTCTTTTTTAACATGACGCATAAAATCGCAATTTGTTTGTTCACCCGTGGTAGACGATCCTACCTCCATCTAGTGGACAACCAGTACATGTGTCAAGTTACCACGTGGGGTGCCTTTTCACACAGAAATGAGCTCCACCGTGTACCTGCGCGGGTGTGGTTGGGAAAGAGACGGGAGTACGTGCGCCGTGCGTGCACCTCTTCTCTTCGTGCACGTCCCCCACCTACGTGGGTGTGTGTGCGCGGTGGAGGTGTGCGATTCCTGGCCGGCGTTTGGCCTCATTTAAATAGGAGATTAAATAGACGGCGGACGGGAGGAGCTCTGCCAGCGTTGCGCTTAATGCCGGCCCGGTCATGAACGGACGTGTGTCCAGAGTGGGTTTCTTGGCTTCCACACGGGCGGTTTTCATCAAGGCGTTTGAATGCGGCAAGGAGGCATGTTTAGCCGGGCATGCAGCGAGTGGCGCCCTCGACTCTGACGTAGGACAGCGCGCCATTCTTCCACTAACATGTGGGCTCTTTGGGTACATGGCCTGCATGTCAGTGACCCAGCGCAGGCAGCGCACAGCAGAGGAACCTTTGGTGGGCCAGGGCGGTCAGAAGCGGGCATTTCATAAACCGATGATTGCTCATTGAGTGTGACGTCATCCTTTTCATGTAGATAAGCCTACTATGTTGATAGCCCGTTCGATACATTGTGATTCATAAAGATCACTACAAACATCAATGTTCTGCTTATCATAGATAAGATTGATTAATACCCGTAACAATCCATGTCCTTAACAAAGAGTGCATGCACGTATAGGTCGTGCGTGTGTCTTGTGTCGTGTGTTGTGTGCATGCAGGCGTGCGAATGTTGCGTGCCTGCAAGGGTACGTTTCAGTGTAGCATGCATGTGTGTGTACGTGCATGTGTTCGTGAGTGCATGTGTACGCGTCAGTGTTGCATGCCGGCATGCGTGCGCGTGTTCATTATGTGTACGTGTCAGTGTTGCACGCCTGCATGCGAGCTTGTCTTACGTGCGTGCATGTGTAGGTGCAGGGTGAGGCTACACGTCAGTCGATTGACTTTTTCATCTCTGGTCATTAGATTTTCCAGCCGTTGGATACGAAATCAAGGGCCTGCAGTTTATCATCAAACTCCACCCCCCTGAGCCACCAGCCACCACCGGCCGAACTGCCCGGCTCCGCGCCTTGTCAGCCCGTCGCCACGCCGCCCGCCCGAAACCACTCCTCACCGCCGGTCCGCCGCCGCACCGGCCATCCCTCTAGCCCCCCACGCCGAGCTTTTTCTCCGGCGATCCCCACCCCACCGCCCACGCCCCCCACCACCGACGACTGCCAACCAAAGGTCTCACGACTTCGAGTACCCACCGACCACTAATTTATTACCATTTCTGTCCTTCATATACGTGCTGACGGGTGGGCCCTATGGTAGTGTCTTGTTGCTGAATGTGGACCATTTGGTCGGTCAATTGATCGTGTCATCAACAAATTACGGAGTCTGTATGGTGAGCCGGTGACCGTATGATCACCCTAAAATGTATATTATTAACACGGTACATACTGAAACTACCATTTCTTTCTTTCATATACGGGCTGGCAGGTGGGCCCCCACGGTTCTGGCTACGATGGTGCAACACTAGTTGCGCCACATGGAACGTTTGACTGGTCAATTGATTGTGTCATCAATAGAATACGGAGTTGTACGGGTGAGCCAGTGACCGTATAATCATGACATGTATTTTTTTAACACGGTACAGACGCAAGGGCTCATATATACGCGCAAGCACTCACCGCTATAAGCGCACACACGCAGACCCTACCCCTATGAGCACCTTCGAGAGAGTGGGCCAGCATATGATCTTGAGATTTTACGAAGTCACCATAGGTGCCTTGTAGTCGAGTGGAACGTCTCCTCCCACTGAACGTACATCGCCAGAAAATACTGAAATTAACCCAGGATAAATGCGAGCATCGGGACTTTAACCCTGGTGGGCTCGAGAAACCACTGTCCTCCTAACCATCCAATTACATGTTGGTTAGCACGACAAAATGTATGTGGTGACCGTGATGAGCTTATTCTGAAGTCCAGTGACCATATCGTGCTCTCACGTCAAATACAATGACCGTAAGTGTCGTCAACAAAATACGGAGCACACATCAAATGCAAAGTACGTCAGTGTCATCAAGAAAATACGGAGACGTATCGTGAGCTAGATACCGTATGATCACCACGAGAATGTATACAGTGACCGTAATGAGCATATTCTAAACTCCAGTGACCGTATAGTGCTTTAGCTTGAAATACAGTGATCGTCATGCGTGAATGTGTCGTGGGCATGCATACTTTTAGAGGGCCGAGAGATAGTTTGTGTGTGTACGTGAAAGTGGTGTAGAAAGAGGGAATGTCCGGTGGAGACAAGGAGAGATATGCCCTTCGTTTCTCTTTCCCGTGACTAATATTTTAGGAGAATATATAAACATTCACAATGCAGAAAAAATATTTTTGGATGCACCATGCAATTAACTTTCATGTATAACATTGTACTATTGTATATGCTTATTTTCTTAGTGGATGATTGCGTGTGTGATGTGGTGGGCACATCATTTCTAGTTGTGGTGGGTTAACATGAGGACTCATGGGTCGGTTCCATCCTACGCCACATAGGTTGGATCGAGACGCGTTATATGAAGACCCATGTGGAGGACTTGGCGTACAACACGAAGCTAGCTACCAGAGTCGCGGAGGACTCTATCCCCACTGGTGATAAGCCGACTATATATGATTTGTAACCATAGGCCCCTAGTATGTTACAGCTAGAAGCTTGGGGGCTAGTTCGTCGATAGTATACACACACGCACAATGCCTGGTATTCACGTGTACTTTGTACACACCCCAATCACTAATATACAGTACCAGGAGTAGGCTTTTTCCTCAACTGCAAGGGTCCGAACTAGGGTAAAACTTTGCCTCGTATTACCATCCAGCCTAACAGTCAGGGATATCCTACCGAAAGATATGATGGAATCATATCTGCCGACTACTAAAAGAGAGGTGTGTCTGGGGGGGCAATGTGTGCGATAGAGGCCTAAAGATAATGTGCGTGCAGGAGACACGTAGGCACATATATGTGTGTATAGAGGGCTAGTATAGACCGTGCGTGTGTATATATGCATGTGAGAGAAATAGTGTTTTCCAACAGAGATTAGTGAAAAGAGAGGTACATAGTTATCAGAAAGATAGAGCAAGATACAGAGAGAGCACGTGTGTGAGACTCCCCGACACCCCGAGAGAGATTGTGAGCATGTCTGAAAGAGAAATGCCGATGCATATAAAGTGTGTGCACTTATGCGGTAGACAGAGAGATATATAGCGCGTTTTTTAGAACAGGCCGAGGCATAGTGCATCTAAGTGTAAAAGGCGGTTCTACACATTATATTAAAATATAAATGGCATTATTATTTTTGGATGAGATCATGGATTTTGCAAATTGCGTATGGACGAAAATCGGTCTATCAGAAACCCATACTCTATTGAATTCTAGCATGTGCATGTGTTTATTTCATATTATCGATCCATAGAGTGAGAGCGGTTTGAAATACAGGCAATGGATGCTTTTGCAATTCATATATAAACAATAATTGGTGCACTCCATGTTGTTAGTGTGAAGCATTTTATAAATTTGTCACTTGCATGGATACATTCCAAATTGCTAGCTACGAAATAGAATACACGTCGAATTCAACATAAAGGGGGTTTCGAAGATTCGAATTCATAGGAAGTGCATTCATCTATTTGAACCCGAGATAATGGCATTTGTAAATCAGATGTAAATGGGGGCATCAATCTTTGTTGTGCATTTGAACATGTTATAAATATTCATATGCATGTCTAACTTTTTTTTGCAACCAAGGAGAAAATATCTAGAACCATGCATGAACTAAGGTAAGTTGCATATTTTTTAATATATACTCATGTACAATGTATTTTCAAATGTACCACCTCCATTCCAAATAATCGTAGCTTTAGCATTTTCAAGAGTGAAGATTTGTGAAGTTTGACAAATCCTGAATATTCAATTCAAGAGAAACCACTATCCTCCTAACCATTTAACCACATGTTGGTTAGCACGACAAAATGTATGTGGTGGCCGTGATGAGCTTATTCTGAAGTCTAGTGACCATATCGTGCTTTCGCTTCAAATACAATGACCGTAAGTGTAAATCAACAAAATCTGAACACGCATCAAATGCAAAGTCCGTCAGTGTCATCAAGAAAATACGGAGACATATTGTGAGCTAGATACCGTATGATCACCACGAGAATGTATACGGTGACCGTAATGAGCATATTCTGAACTCCAGTGACTGTATAGTGCTTTAGCTTGAAATACAGTGATCATCATGTGTGAATGTGTCGTGGGCATGCATACTTTTAGAGGGCCGAGAGATAGTTTGTGTGCGTACGTGAAAGTGGTGTAGAAAGAGGGGATGTCCGGTGGAGACAAGGAGAGATATACCCTTCGTTTCTCTTTCCCGTGACTAATATTTTAGGAGAACATATAAACATTCACAATGCAGAACAAATATTTTTGGATGCACCATGCAATTAACTTTCATGTATAACATTATACTATTGTATATGCTTATTTTTTAGTGGCTGATTGCATGTGTGGTGTGGTGGGCACATCATTTTTAGTTGTGGTGGGTCAACATGAGGACTCATGGGTCGGTTCCATCCTGCGCCACATAGGTTGGATCGAGACGCGTTATACGAAGACCCATGTGGACTACTCGGCGTACAACAGAAGCTAGCTACGAGAGTCGCGGAGGACTCTATCCCCACTGGTGATGAGCCGACTATATATGATTTGTTACCCTAGGCCCCCAGTATGTTATAGAACCTTGGGGGCTTGTTCGTCGATAGTATACACACAGCACAATGCCTGGTATTCAAGTGTACTTTGTACACACCCCTATCACTAATATACAGTACCATGAGTAGGCTTTTTCCTCAACTGCAAGGGTCTGAACTAGGGTAAAACTTTGCCTCGTATTACCATCCAGCCTAATAGTCAGGGATATCCTACCGAATGATATGATGGAATCATATCTGCCGACTACTAAGAGAGAGGTGTGTCTGGGGCGGCAATGTGTGCGAGAGAGGCCTAAAGATAATGTGCGTGCGGGAGACACGTAGGCACATATATGTGCGTATAGAGGGCTAGTAGAGACCGTGCGTGTGTATGTATGCATGTGAGAGAAATAGTGTTTTCCAACCGAGATTAGTGAAAAGAGTGGTACATGGTAGTCAGAAAGATAGAGAGAGATACAGAGAGAGCATGTGCGTGAGACTCCCCGACACCCCGAGAGAGATTGTGAGCATGTGTGGAAGAGAAATGCCGATGCATATAAAGTGTGTGCACTTATGCGGTAGATAGAGAGATATATAGCGTGTTTGTGAGAACGGGCCGAGGCATAGTGCATCTACGTGTAAAAGGCGGTTCTACGCATTAAATTAAAATATAAATGGCATTATTATTTTTGGATGAGATCATGAATTTTGCAAATTGCGTATGGACGAAAATTGGTCTATCAGACACCCATACTCTATTGAATTCTAGCATGTGCATGTGTTTATTTCGTATTATCTATCAGTAGAGTGAGAGCGGTTTGAAATATAGGCAATGGATGCTTTTGCAATTCATATATAAACATTAATTAGTGCACTCCATGTTGTTAGTGTGAAGCACTTTAAAAATTTGTCACTTGCATGGACACATTCCAAATTGCTAGCTACGAAATAGAATACATGTCGAATTCAACATAAAGGGGGTTTTGAAGATTCAAATTCATAGGAAGTGCATTCATCTATTTGAACCCGAGATAATGGCATTTGTAAATCAGATGTAAAAGGGGGCATCAATCTTTGTTGTGCGTTTGAACATGCTACGCATGTCTAACTTTTTTTTGCAACCAAGGAGATTATATCTAGAACCATGCATGAACTGAGGTAAGTTGCATATTTTTTAATATATACTCGTGTACAATGTATATTCAAATGTACCACCTCCATTCCAAAATAATCATAGCTTTAGGATTTTCAAGAGTAAAGATTTGTGAAGTTTGACAAATCTTGAATGTTCAATTCAAGAGAACCGGAAACGTTAATGCTTCTGCTCCCAAATATTGAACGGAGCGCCAAATAGGCCTCTGGTCACCCGAAACCACGCGAGACTAATGTTTGGTGGTAGGAAATTACTGTCCTGAGTCTGGCCCGTGTATCCTGTCGGCCCGATGTCCAAAGGTCTAAACCGAGATAGGTTTGTAACTTCACCAAGACGCCAGTCTCAACCACCTCCGAGAAGCATTCATACGCCGTGGGCGTCTAAACACCCATGCGCTCGGCCGAAATCTATCCCGCCCACATTTGGGACACCGGAGATTACTGTCCTACCCCCAACCCGCAATATGTCCGAAATTTTAGATGGGGGCAAAGTTTGTAACTTTCCCCAAATTTCAAACAAGCGCGTCCCAAACCGAAACATTGTTCCCCCTTAGTTCCCCGCCTCCCTCCGTTTCCCCATTCATACTCCATGGGCGCCAAAACGCCCTCTCCACCAGCCGTGAAACCCCAGCCTCCTCTGTCCTCCACCAAATAGCACCCAATCCACCGCCGCCCTCCTCCATCACGCCGGAGCCGGTACCCCGACGTCGTCGTCCAACGCAACCGCAACCGCAATTCCCTCAAGGACTTAGCAGCTGAAGCCGATGTAGAGCTGCCTCCACGACGCCGACGCCGACGTGCGCCGTACCAGAACTACTCCGACCACGCCGTCCTGCGCCTCACTGCTGCCGCTCCACTGTCGCAACCGTCCACCGCACCGGAGCTGTTCCCGCTACACCGTCAATCGCCACCTCGGATCTACTTACCCGCCGCCGACAGATGGCCACCGCACCCCACTCAACAACTTGGCCATGGGTTCGTCCAAGGCTGCACCGTCCTCCACAACTTCTCGTTTCCAGCGAACCACAAGAAGATCATTGGAAAAACAGAAGGAGGACGCAGCACTGCCAGCAGAAAGAGGTACTCCTCTTCCCTTATTCGTGCAAACCTTACTTCTCTGCTCACACCGTATTCATCCCACGAAAGAAACTAGTTGAGCGCTTCTTACTGCATCTTCTTCGTGATACTAAATGCACAAGGTTTCCTCCCTTTACTATTTCACATTTGCTAGAGGTCAGTAGCCCGCCTGGATTTCAATTCAGGGTCAGTCGAACAACAATTAAAAGAAGCAGCACCCGCTTAGGCACGTGGAGTACCTAGTCCGCCTGTTCGTCGGGGAAGCGGCGCATCGGTGTCTATCATTGGGGTGTGGGGTGCAGGAGCTGCTTGCACCCGATCTAGAGGTCGGCGGGGCTTGAATGGATTGCCAGGGGGTGGTGCCAAGCACGGCGGTGCGGTGAGGTCGAGGGGAGGGCGCAAGCAGGGGACTGGGCCGGTGGTCGCTGCCGTTTCGAGGAAGATCGTCAACACTGACTGGCTGGAGGTAGATGAAGGCGATCTGCCCGTTCTTTGTACATCGGACGGTGCAGAAAAAATGGACTGACCTATTTGTTTTCAGTCGAATGTTATTTTCATAGAATCCTGTAGTAATTTAGTGTGCCATGCATGTTGTAGAGCTATCATATGTCTCCCGTCATTTATTTCTCACCGACCTGCTATCTGCTACCTTTACACTGTACTAATTGTGCACACACTTCACCCATACTCACATTATTGTTTTTTTTTATGCATGGGTATTTCAGACTCTGACGCAATGTTGATGAATGCTGAAAAGAAAAGACAGAAGTCGCTCCAGTGTAATTCGAAGATAAGCACTAAGTGCTTCAGCGCTCTAAAGGATGTAGTGTCGCTAGCTGGAGACGATGGCGTAGCTCTGCGATTGATGATCTCAATTGCCACACACAACCATCCCAGGTGCTTTCTTTAACTTCGCTGTCAAATGTGGTTGCATGTTGCATATGGTGTCTAGCTTGTATTGCTTCCAATTTGGTTAAATTGCATCTGCTTACTTTACACATTATACCTTTGATAATGACATGCCTTCCTGTTTTTGATACATACTACATATGTCTATTAACCATGTTCGTACATCACACTAATGCTCTTTTGTATCCCTCGTCAATCACTTATGATGAGACAGTCACCCGGGTGGGTTACTATGAGACGCCATACTCGTTTAAAGAGTGCAGTTTCATCCTCCCCACATGATTCTCAAAAAATAGCAAGGCTAAATGAAGATAGCCAACGTAGCTCTCTAGTTGATGACCGCAATTCCCCCACACCACCATCACATGCGCTTGCTCTAACTTCGCAGTGTGATATGTGGTTGCATGTTGCATACGGTGTCTAGCTTGTAATGCTTCTAATTAGGGTAAATTGCATCTGCTTAGTTTACACATTATACCTGTGAATATGACATGCCTTCCTATTTTTGGTACACACTACATGTATGTGTTAACCTTGTTCTTACATGAAACTACATCTCTTCTGTATCCTACATCAATCACTTACGATGAGTCACCTTTATTCGTGGCATATTGCATATTATTTCTAGCATGTTGCCATGTATTGCTTCTAATTTGGTCAAATACATTTGTTAGGGCACCCTTTTAATTTGGCAGAGTGATATTGGTTTCATATTTCATATAGTTTCTAGCTTGCATTGATTCTAACAAGTTCAAGCACCTTGTGCTTAGTTTACACTTTATACATCATACATGTCAATATGCCACGCCGTCCTGTTTTTCAAACATATTCCATCCTCCTATCATGCGGCTGCCTTACATGAAAGTACTGCTTAAAAGATCATGCATCAATGAGTTCTGAAGAGCAAATTTTATTCCTTTTTCTTGTGGGTTTGACTTGACAAGGCAAAATCAAGAAAGGGGAAGGAAAAGAGTAAGGAAGGCGATGATGGTGGTCCTGTGCAGCAACATAAACGGAGCATCTGTACCGATTCTCCTTGTACTGATAGTGCATTACAAGGTCCAAGTCTCCGCTCCCCTATTCCACCATCAAGGTGCTTGCTCTAACTTGGCAGTGTGATATCTGGTTGCATGTTGCATATGGTGTCTAGCTTGTATTGCTCCTATTTAGTGTAAACTGCATCTGCTTAGCTTACACATGATACGTGTGAATATGACACACTTTCCTGTTTTTGGTCCATACTATATCTGTCTATCACACCATGTTCTTACATGAAACTACTCTTCTTGAGTATCCTGCATCAGTCACTTATGATGGAACATCTTTAAGTTGGCAGTGTGATATTGGTTTGCGTCTTGAATATGATTTCTAGCATGTATTGCTTCTAGTTTGATGAACGCCACCTATGACGAGACAGTTTTAACTTGGTAGAGTGATATTGATTGCACCTTTCATATGGTGTCTAGTTTGAAGTGCTTCTAATTTGTTGAAGTGCCTTCTGCTTAGTTACCACATCATGGGTGTGAATATGTCAAGCCGTACATTTTTTTGTACATGTTCCATCCTCGTATCATGACTTTGCCTTTCATCAGAGTAGTGTTCGTGAGTATCATGCATGAATGAGTTCTGAAGAGCGAATTATATTCCTTTTTCTTGTCGGTTTGACCTCACAATGCAAAATCAATAAAGCTGAAGGAAATTGGCAAGGCATTGGATGATGGTGGTCCTTCCGAGCAACTGAAATGGATGTTCTCTACAGATTCTACTCTGCCATCCTCCCAACAAGATTCGCAAGATAACGCAAGGCTAGACAGTCAACGTAGCTGTGTAGATGATGAGCACATCTCCCCTACTCCACCATCACAGGTGCTTGCTCTAACTTGGCACTATTATATGTGGTTGCATGTTGCGTATGATGTCTAGCTTGTATTGCTTCTAACTTTGTTGAATTGCATCTGCTTACTTTACACATAATGCCTGTGAATATGACACATGTTCCTGTTTCTAGAACATACGTGTACATGATGAGCACATCTCCCCTACTCCACCATCACAGGTGCTTGCTCTAAGCTGGCATTATTATATGTGGTTGCATGTTGCGTATGATGTCTACCTTGTATTGCTTCTAACTTTGTTGAATTGCATCTACTTACTTTACACATAATGCCTGTGAATATGACACATGTTCCTGTTTCTAGAACATACGTGTACATGATGAGCACATCTCCCCTACTCCACCGTCACAGGTGCTTGCTCTAACTTGGAACTGTTATATGTGGTTGTGTTTTCCGTATGATGTCTAGTTTGTATTGCTTCTGATTATGTTGAATAGCATCTGCGTAGCTTACACCTTATACCTGCAACGATCACTTACCCATAAAACACATTTAACTTGGGACTGTGATGTAGGTTGCATCTTGCATTGTCTTCTAGCTTGTACTGCTTCTAATTTCTTGAAATGGCACTTACGACGAGACACTTTTTACCTGATAGAGTGATATTGGTTGCATGTTCATATGGTGCCTAGCTTTCATTTCTTCTAATTTTGCTGAAATGCCTTCGCTTACTATTTTTTCATACGTATTTCATCCTCCTATCGTACATGTGAATATGAAACCCTGTATTTTTTTGTATATATTCCATCCTCCTATCCTGCGCTTGCCTTACATCAAAGTAGTGTTCGTCTATATCATGCATCAACCAGTTATGCAAAGCTAATTTTATTCATCTTCTTGTGGTTTTGACTTCATAAGGTAATATCAGAAAATAGGAAGGAAAAGAGTAAGTTAGGGGATGTTGGTGGTCCTCCGCACCGACGCAAACAGAGACTCTCTAGATTTGCCACTGCTACAGCTAATGAAGTTGAAGTCCCAAGTCTACATGATGAGTTCATCTCCCGTACTCCACCATCGCAGGTGCTTTCTCTAAGTTGACAGTGTGATAATTGGTTTCATGTTGCATATGTTGTCTAGCCTGTATTTCTTCTATTTTGGCACCTGCTGAGTTCATACGTTATACATGTGCATATGGCATGGCGTTCTGTGTCTAGAATACAATGCATCTATCTATCATACCATGTTTGTCGGTGTACAAAAGTAGGGGCTCTCCTTTTGACCCCTTTACTTGTGCACGGGCAGTCAGAGCCACCCGCCACGGCCACGCATAACAGGGCAGGAAAGGGAAGCCGGAGAGAGGCTGAAGGCACAAGACAAAAAAAGCAACGACAAGGACCAAGGCCACAAAGATCGGATGGACAAGGCAGGTTTCCTGGCAAGGACCCTTGCCGGGGCAGCCTCAGCGGCCCCGACAAGACCCTTGCCGGGGCAGCTCGCCCACACCAGCAGAGTGAGCCACCTTTGAGCCCACCAACGCTAAACAAACACGTTGGGACAGGGCTCGGGAGGCACCTCCGTGGTGGCATGCAGATATTTGTGAAGACAAAGAATAAACAAGATCAAGTGAGGATAGGAAGGCAACCATCCTCACGGAAGAAACCCACAAGACGCCGGGGACGCCTGCGCGCTGTGGCAAGACCCCCGGGTCACCCGGCAAGACCCTTGCCGGGCCACCCGGCAAGGCCCTCACCAAGCGCGCCAGCAGGGCCACTGCCAGGCCCACGCCAGCCAAGACTCCGCCGCCGTTTGCATGCAGCTGCCGACCCAACCAGCTGGGAAGGCACCTGCGTGGCAACATGCAGCCCTTCGTGGAGGCTCCACCACCATGCCACCTCAGCTGCCTGCCTGCCTACATGGCACCGCATGCATCGCTGGCCAGGGCGCGTGTCAAAGCAAGGAGGAGCAGCGACGGACGGGACGGGCCTCGCTCCCATCCCCGATAAAGTGAAGGGACACCTAAGCCTCACATTAAATGCGCTTTGTCCTGTAATACCAGCGATAAGCTCACAACGCTGTAGCACTTTCCACCTCCTGTGTGCCACTGTGGCAGCCCCTTTCGCCTATAAAAGGAGGCCCATGGCGCACTAAAGTAGGATTCGGCTCTTTCGAACCTTGCAGCACCCAGAGTTAGTTCAAGAGCTCAAGAACACTAAATACATCCACCAAAGTAGGACCGTAGGGTTTTACGCATCTTTGAGGCCCGAACCTGGGTAAATCCCCTTTGTGTTGTCTACTAGTCCTGCTCTTCTCACGATCCCCGCGCCCCGCAATCATAGTAGAGATTCCAGTGATCCCATAGGTGTCATTTCCCACCGACATCTTTGGCGCGCCAGGTAGGGGTCGCAATTGTGAGAATCTGATCTAGCAGTTGACCTAGCTGTTCTTCATCGCCATGGCTCCTAAGAAGAAGACGACCACGGCGATCGGTTCGTACGGGACCGGGTTGGTACCGACGCAGACCGGTAACGGGCCAGTCGTGGAGGGAACCCGTGGCGCGGCCCGCGAACATCCACATCGCCCTGATGGTCCAAACCTGGCGAGTGGCGTCGTTCGCGTGCCAGGCGACGAGCCACCAGTTGTGGGCTCCAGAGACGGAGTTGGGCCCCCACAGGCGGTGCGGGGCCCTCCAGGGGCGCCGCCATCCCACCAGACGGCGGCACGGCGGACTCCAAGACGCAAACAACGGCGCCCATGGCGCGCTCTTCCCAGGTTGTGCGCGATGAGCAGCGTCGCCCCGCCGGTGACCCTGCGCGTCGCCTTGGGAAGAGTCCCATGCACCCATCACATGATGAGGAGGGCCAGCATGCGCACGGAGGTGCTGACGGAGGTGGCGAACGGTTGCGGGGCCGTGACGCAACTCCTTCTAACGTGGGTAGAACTCGAGGCGCATCGCGGTCCACCCAGCTCTCGCCGCCACCCACGCCAGCGGAAGCCCTAGCGTGCGCTTTTGCTCCTCGATTTTCCTCCAGACGCGGAGAAGCTCGACAAATGGAGGTCCACCGTCCGGAGCCTCATCGGCATCGCCAACAACGATGAGTTCCGGCCAGCGGGACCCATAGGCCGTCGCTCCGCCGGGCCACCGCATGCCAGCGGAGACCATGCTGGAGGCGATGCAGCCACGGTGCACTCCCCACCTCCACCCCGACCGCCCCGGGCGTCGGTCCGTTGCGACAACGCTTGTGATGATATTTCCATCACGTTGTCCGACCCGGGAACCAACCGCGATCAGCGTCAAGTCCGTCGGGAGCGGGCTCATGAGAACGCTCGAACTACGGTCGAGCGCCAACGTGACGCGCGCCACCAGTCGGACAGGCGGATGGGGCCCGCTATGTACTACCCAGCGCCGGGAGGCTACGGTGGCCTACCTTATGAGGTGGGTGATACGTCCATTTTGCATCATGCTTTTATATCAATATTTATTGCATTATGGGCTGTTATTACACATTATATCTCAATACTTATGGTTATTCTCTCTTATTTTACAAGGTTTACCATGAAGAGGGGGAATGTCGGCAGCTGGAATTCTGGCTAGAAAAGGAGCAAACGTTGGAAACCTATTCTGCACAACTCCAAAAATCCTGAAACTCCACGAAACAACTTTTTGGATTTTATAAGAATTTATAGGCAAAAGAAATAGGCCAGGGGGCCCACACCCTGTCCAGAGAGGCAGGCGCCCCCACAGGGCGCCCCTATCTCCTGGGCCCCTGGTGGGCTCCAGCGTCCATCTTCTGCTATATGAAGGGTTTTGTCCTGGAAAAATTCGTGGGCAAGCTTATGGGACGAAACTCCGCCGCCACGAGGCGGAACCTTGGCGGAATCAATCTAGGGCTCTGGCGGAGCTGTTCTGCCGGGGACACTTCCCTCCGGGAGGTGGAAACCATCACCAACGTCATCACCAATGATCCTCTCATCAGGAGGGGGTCAATCTTCATCAACATCATCACCAGCACCATCTCCTCTCAAAACCCTAGTTCATCTGTTGTATCCAATCATGTATCAAAACCACAAATTGGTACCTGTGCGTTGCTAGTAGTGTTGATTACTCCTTGTAGTTGATGCTATTTGGTTTACTTGGTGGAAGATCATATGTTCAGATCCTTTATGCATATTATTACTCCTCTGATTATGAACATGAATATGCTTTGTGAGTAGTTACGTTTGTTCATGAGGACATGGGTGAAGTCTTGCTATTAGTAGTCATGTGAATTTGGTATTCGTTCGATATTTTGATAAGATGTATGTTATCTTTCCTCTAGTGGTGTTATGTGAACGTCGACTACATGACACTTCACCATTATTTGGTCCTAGAGGAAGGCATAGGGAAGTAATAAGTAGATGATGGGTTGCTAGAGTGACAGAAGCTTAAACCCTAGTTTATGTGTTGCTTCGTTAGGGGTTGATATGGACCCATATGTTTAATGATGTGGTTAGGTTTACCTTAATACTCCTTTTTGTAGTTGCGGATGCTGCAATAGGGGTTAATCATAAGTGGGATGCTTGTCCAAGTTAGGATAGTACCCAAGTGCCGGTCCACCCACATATCAAATTATCAAAGTACCGAACGCGAATCTTATGAACGTGATGAAAACTAGCTTGACGATAATTCCCAATGTGTCCTCGGGAGCTCCTTCTTCGTTATTAGAATTTGTCCAAGCTTATCCTTTTCTACATAAAGGATTGGGCCACCTTGCTGCACTATATTTACTTTATTTACTTTTTGCTCGTTATTATTTATCTTATCACAAAACTATCTATCACCTACTATTTCAGTGCTTGCAGAGAAAACCTTACTGAAAACCGCTTATCATTTCCTTCTGCTCCTCGTTGGGTTCGACACTCTTACTTATTGAAAGGACTATGATAGATCCCCTATACTTGTGGGTCATCAAGACTCTTTTCTGGCACAGTTGCCGGGGAGCGTAGCGCTCTTGGTGAGTGGAACTTGGTAAGGAAACATTTATATAGTGTGCTGAAATTTTCTGTTACTTGTCACCATGGAAACTAATCCTTTGAGGGGCTTGTTTGGGGTATCTTCACCCCAAACAGAAGAGCAAAGAGATGCTCCTCAACCTACTGAACCTTATGAAAATATTCACTTTGAGATTCCTTCGGGTATGATAGGAAAACTGCTAGCTAATCCTTTTGCAGGAGATGGAACATTGCATCCCGATTTACACCTTATCTTTGTGGATGAAGTTTGTGGAGTATTTAAGCTTGCAGGTATTCCTGATGATGTTGTCAAAAGGAAGGTCTTCCCTTTATCTTTCAAGGGAGATGAAATGACATGGTATAGGCTATGTGATGATACGAGATATTGGAATTATAAGCGATTGAAGTTGGAATTTCACCAGAAGTTCTATCCTATGCATCTTGTTCATCGTGATCATAATTACATATATAATTTCTGGCCTCGCGAAGGAGAAATCATCGCTCAATCTTGGGGAGGATTAAGTCAATGTTGTATTCATGCCCCAATCATGAGCTCTCTCGGGAAATGATTATTCAGAATTTTTATGCTCGGCCTTCTATTGATAATCGCAACTTGCTCGATACTTCCTGTGCTGGTTCCTATATGCTGAAGACTATTGATTTCAAATGGAACTTATTGGAAAGAATTAAACGCAACTCTGAAGATTGGGTTTCCGACGATGGTAAGGAGTCAGGTATGACACCTAAGTTCGATTGTGTTAAATCTTTTATGGATACCAATGCTTTCCGTGGATTTAGCTCTAAGTATGGACTTGACTCTGAGATAGTAGCTACTTTTTGTGAAACTTTTGCTACTCACGTTGATCTCCCTAAAGAGAAGTGGTTTAAATAGAATCCTCCTATTTAAGTGAAAGTAGTTGCATCTATTACAGTTGAAGAGAAGACTATTACATATAGTGATCCTATTATTCCTCTTGTATGTCAAAAACCTCTTTTTCCTGTTAGGATAAAAGATCATGTTAAAGCTTCGACTGTTGTTCATAAGAGTAATACTAGGACCTATACACCTCCTGAGCAAATTAATGTTGAGCCTGGTATTGCTATGATTAATGATCTTTTGGATGAGGACTTAGATGGGCATGTCATCTCTTTCTTGGGTGAAACTGCTAATATTGCTAGACCCGATACTAAGACACGTAGACCTATTGTAGGCACGCCTGTTATTTATGTTAAAATAGGAGATCATTGTTATCATGGTTTATGTGATATGGGTGCTAGTGCTAATGCGATACCTTATGATCTTTATAAAGAAATTATGCACGATATTGCACCTGTTGAATTAGATACATTGATGTTACTATTAAGCTTGCTAATAGGGACACCATTAAACCTATTGGGATTGTTAGAGATGTTGAAGTCTTGTGTGGGAAGATTAAATACCCTGCTGATTTTCTTGTTCTTGGTTCCCCACAAGATGATTTTTGTCCCATTATTTTGGTAGACCCTTCTTGAATACTGCTAGTGCTAAGATTAATTGTGAAAAGAATATTGTCACTGTTGGCATAGATGGTATGTCTCATGAGTTTAATTTTACTAAGTTTAGTAGACAACCTCGTGAAAGGGAACCACCTAGTAAGGATGAAATTATTGGTCTTGCTACCATTACTGTTCCACCAACTGATCCGTTAGAACAATATTTGCTAGACCATGAAAACGATATGTTTATGAAGGAAATGGAAGAAATAGATGAAGTGTTCCTTAAACAAGAACCTATCTTTGAAACATAACCTTCCCGTTGAAATTCTTGGGGATCCCCCTCCACCCAAGGGTCATCCCATGTTTGAACTCAAACCATTACCTGATAATCTTAAGTATGCTTATCTTGATGAAAAAGAAATATATCCTGTTATTATTAGTGCCAACCTTCAGAGAAAGAAGAAGAAAGATTATTGAAAACTCTGAAGAAGCACAGAGCTGCTATTGGATATACTTTGGATGATCTTAAGGGCATTAGTCCCACATTATGCCAACACAAAATTTCAGTGGAGAAAGATGCCAAACCAGTTAGAGATCCTCAAAGACGATTAAATCCCAAAATGAAGGAAGTGGTAAGAAAGGAGATAATAAAAATCCTTGAGGCAGGTATTATTTATCCCGTTGCTGATAGTGAATGGGTAATCCCTATCCATTGTGTTCCCTAAAAAGAGAGGTATTACCGTTGTTCCTAATGATAAAGATGAATTGATCCCACAAAGAATTATTACAGGCTATAGGATGGTAATTGATTTTCGTAAGTTAAATAAAGCTACTAAGAAAGATCATTACCCTTTATCTTTTATTGATCAAATGCTAGAAAGGTTATCCAAACACACACATTTTTGCTTTCTAGATGGTTATTCTGGCTTCTCTCGGATACCTGTATCAGCAGGGGATCAATCTAAAACTACTTTTACTTGCCCTTTTGGTACTTTTTGCTTATAGGCGTATGCCTTTTGGTTTATGTAATGCACCTGCTACCTTTCAAAGATGCATGATGGCTATATTTTCTGATTTTTGTGAAAAGATTTGTGAGGTATTCATGGATGACTTCTCCGTCTATGGATCCTCTTTTGATGATTGTTTGAGCAACCTTGATCAAGTTTTGCAGAGATGCGAAGACACTAGTCTCGTCCTGAATTGGGAAAAGTGTCACTTTATGGTTAATGAAGGCATCATCTTGGGGCACAAGATCTCCGAGAGAGGAATTGAAGTTGATAAAGCCAAAGTTGATGCTATTGAATAGATGCCATGTCCCAAGGACATAAAAGGTATAAGAAGTTTCCTTGGTCATGCCGGCTTTTATAGGAGGTTCATTAAGGACTTTTCTAAAATCTCTAGGCCTCTGACTAATTTATTGCAAAAAGACATTCCTTTTGTTTTTTATGATGATTGTGTAGAAGCATTTGAAACACTTAAGAAAGCTTTGATTACTGCACCTATTGTTCAGCCACCTGATTGGAATTTACCTTTTGAAATTATGTGCGATGCTAGTGATTATGCTGTAGGTGCTGTTTTAGGGCAAAGAGTCGATAAGAAATTGAATGTTATCCATTATGCTAGCAAGACTCTTGATACTGCCCAGAGAAATTATGCTACCACTGAAAAAGAATTCTTAGCAGTTGTGTTTGCATGTGATAATTTTAGACCTTATATTGTTGATTCCAAAGTTACTATCCACACTGATCATGTTGCTATTAAATATCTTATGGAAAAGAAAGATGCTAAGCCTAGACTCATTAGATGGGTTCTCTTGCTCCAAGAATTTGACTTGCATATTATTGATAGAAAGGGAGCCGAGAACCCCGTTGCAGACAACTTGTCTAGGTTAGAGAATGTTCTTGATGACCCACTCCCTATTAATGATAGATTTCCTGATGAACAATTGGCGGTCGTCAATCCTTCTCGTACTGCTCCTTGGTATGCTGACTATGCTAATTACATTGTTGCTAAATATATACCGCCTAGTTTCACATACCAGCAAAAGAAAAAGTTCTTTTATGATTTAAGACATTACTTCTGGGATGATCCACACCTTTATAAAGAAGGAGTAGATGGTATTATTAGATGTTGTGTGCCTGAGCATGAACATGAACAAATCCTACGCAAGTGTCACTCTGAATCCTATGGAGGACACCACGCTGGAGATAGAACTGCACATAAGGTATTACAATCTGGTTTTTATTGGCCTATTCTTTTCAAAGATGCTCGTAAGTTTGTCTTATCCTGTGATGAATGTCAAAGATGCTCGTAACATCAGTAGACGTCAAGAAATGCCTATGAATTATTCTCTTGTTATTGAACCGTTTGATGTTTGGGGCTTTGATTATATGGGACCTTTTCCTGCCTCCAATGGTTATACACATATTTTAGTTGTTGTTGATTACGTTACTAAGTGGGTAGAAGCTATTCCAACTAGTAGTGCTGATCATAACACTTCTATTAAAATGCTTAAAGAAGTTATTTTTCCGAGGTTTGGAGTCCCTAGATACCTTATGACTGATGGTGGTTCACACTTTATTCATGGTGCTTTCCGTAAAATGCTTGCTAAGTATGATGTCAATCATAAAATCGCATCTCCTTATCACCCGTAGTCTAGTGGTCAAGTAGATTTGAGCAATAGAGAGCTCAAGTTAATTTTGCAAAAGACTGTGAATAGATCTAGAAAGAATTGGTCCAAAAAACTTGATGATGCATTATGGGCCTATAGAACTGCATACAAAAATCCTATGGGTGTGTCTCCATATAAGATGGTTTATGGAAAAGCGTGTCATTTACCTCTTGAACTTGAACATAAAGCATATTGGGCTATTAAAGAGCTCAACTATGACTTCAAACTTGCCGGTGAGAAGAGGTTGTTTGATATTACCTCACTTGATGAATGGAGAACCCAAGCATATGAGAATGCCAAGCTTTTCAAAGGAAAAGTCAAACACTGGCATGATAAGAGGATACAAAAGCGTGAGTTTAACGTAGGAGATTATGTGTTATTATTCAACTATCGTTTAAGATTTTTTGCAGGAAAACTTCTCTCAAAATGGGAAGGTCCTTACGTTATCAAGGAGGTTTATCGTTCTGGTGCTATAAAAATCAACAACTTCGAAGGCACAAATCCGAGGGTGGTAAATGGTCAAAGAATTAAACATTATATTTTAGGTAATCCTATCAATGTTGAAACTAATATTATTGAAACCATAACCCCTGATGAATACATAAGAGACACTTTCCAGAATGTTCCAGACTCCGAAAAGGCATAGAGTGCATTAGTGCGGTAAGTAAACCGAATCCAAAACAACTCTAATGGCATTTTTTATCAGTTTTGGATTATTTAAAGATTTTAGGAAGAAAGAAGTAGTCCGAAAGGGACACGAGGCTCCCACGAGAGAGGAGGGTGCCCCCTGTAGGGCGCGCCCCCTATCTCGTGGGCACCTCGTGTGCCTCCCGGACTCCGTTTTCTTGTATGTTATGTATTTTGGTCGGTAAAAATTCATTATATATACTCCCGAAGGTTTTGACTACCGTATCATGCAAATATCCTCTGTTTTCGCTTCGAGTTGTTCCTGTTGTAGATTTAGAGCACCATGACTTCTCCCTCCTCCAACAACGAAGACAAGGATGCTTGGCTATTGAAGATATAGTTGAAAAGAGAGGAACCAAAAGAGATCAACAAGGATGAAGGGATCAAGAAGGCCATGGAGGCTCAAGCTCCGGTGGTGAAAGAAGAAGACATCCCTCAACCTTTACCTAACCTTTTCACTCCAACAGAGATTGAAGCTTTCAAGATGATTGAGTTAGCCCGCATACAGAACAAGTACCTCACAGAGGAGAATATCTTGTTGAAAGATCATATTGCTTGGCTCAAGGGCATTATCCGCAAGTTGGAGGAGCTTTTACGCTCAATGTGCGATTATCCACCGTCATCATCACCACCTCCATCACCTCTGAGGAAATAATCACATGGGTATGGTCACTCCCCTTGGCAACTTCCAAGCTTGGGGGAGGTGCCCCGATATCGTATCACCATCACACTCCTATCTTTACCGCTTTATTTAGTTCGATCCTTTTAGTAGTATCTTGATCTATTAGTTTTATGTTTTGATATCAAGTAGTTTTGAGTTTTGCTTTGCGATCTCTTTATGTAATCGAGTCCGTGTGCTATCTATAATAAAGATTAGTGTTGAGTCAAGGGCTTTGCTATGTTGCTATGATCTTGAGAAAGTAGAAAGAACAAAAGAGTTCATATTGATCTTATGGATAGTGATAACTTCACACATAGAAAGTATGAGGCATAAAAATTGTTGAGAGTTGATGAACGTAGCCTTGGTCATCGTTGCAATTAATAGGAAGTGATAAGGAAAGAGGGGTTCACGTATAAATATATTATCTTGGACATCTTTTATGATTGTGAAGCACTCATTAAGTATGACATGCTAAAAGAGTTGACGTTGGACAAGGAAGACAACATAATGGTTTATGTTTTCCGACATATCAGTTAAAGTATATTGTCATTGACTTTCCAAACATGTCGAGCTTGCCTTTCCCCTCATGCTAGCCAAATTCCTTGCACCAAGTAGAGATACTACTTGTGCTTCCAAATATCCTTAAACCCAGTTTTGCCATGAGAGTCCACCATACCTACCTATGGATTGAGTAAGATCCTTCAAGTAAGTTGTCATCAGTGCAAGCAATAAAAATTCCTCTCTAAATATGTATGACTTATTAGTGCAGAGAAAATAAGCTTTGTACGAACTTGTTGTGGAAGTAATAAAAGCGACGAATTGCATAATAAAGGTCCACATACAAGGGGCAATATGAAGTGACGTTCTTTTGCATTAAGATTTTGTGCATCAACCCTAAACACACACGACAACCTCTGCTTCCCTCTGCGAAGGGCCTATCTTTTACTTTATGTTTTACTTTAATGCTTGAGTCAAGGTGATACTCACCTCTCCCTTTTTATTTTTATCCTTTGGCAAGCTCCTCGTGTTTGAAAGATCATGATACATATATCCAATTGGATGTAAGTTGGCATAGGCTATTATTGTTGACATCACCTAAAGGTGAATATGTTGGGAGGCAACACAATAAGCCCCTATCTTTCTCAGTGTCCGGCTGAAACTCTATAACCACAAGTATTGCGTGAGTGTTAACAATTATAGGGGACTACGAGATAGTTGAGTATGTGAGCTTGCCTAAAAGCTCTATTATTGACTCTTTCTGATGTTACGATAAATTGCAATTGCTTCAATGACTGAGATTATAGTTTGTTAGTTCCCAATGAAGTTTTTGAACCATACTTGACATTGTGAATTGCTTATTACTTGAACATAGGAAATCATATCACAAATTCCATATATGTTGCTGTTATTAGAATGATCATGATGCTCTCATGTCCGTATTTTATTTTATTTTATCGACACCTCTATCTCTAAACATGTGGACATATTTTTCGATTTCGGCTTCCGCTTGAGGACAAGCGAGGTCTAAGCTTGGGGGAGTTGATACGTCCATTTTGCATCATGCTTTTATATCAATATTTATTGCATTATGGGCTGTTATTACACATTATATCTCAATACTTATGGCTATTCTCTCTTATTTTACAAGGTTTACCATGAAGAGGGGAATGCCGACAATTTGGAATTCTGGCCGAAAAGGAGCAAACGTTGGAAACCTATTCTGCACAACTCCAAAAATCCTGAAACTCCACGAAACAACTTTTTGGATTTTATAAGAATTATGGGCAAAAGAAATAGGCCAGGGGGCCCACACCCTGTCCAGGAGACAGGGGGGAGCCCCCCCTGTAGGGCGCGAGCCCCTGTCTCCTGGGCCCCCTGGTGGGCTTCCGGCGTCCATCTTCTGCTATATGAAGGGTTTTGTCCTGGAAAATATCATGGGCAAGCTTACGGGACGAAACTCCACCTCCACGAGGCGGAACCTTGGCGGAATCAATCTAGGGCTCTGGCGGAGCTGTTCTGCCGGGGACACTTCCCTCCGGGAGGGGGAAATCATCACCAACGTCATCACCAACGATCCTCTCATCGGGAGGGGTCAATCTCCATCAACATCTTCACCAGCACCATCTCCTCTCAAAACCCTAGTTCATCTCTTGTATCCAATCTTGTATCAAAACCACAAATTGGTACACGTGGGTTCTTTGGTAGTGTTGATTACTCCTTGTAGTTGATGCTATTTGTTTTACTTGGTGGAAGATCATATGTTCAGATCCTTTATGCATATTATTACTCCTCTGATTATGAACATGAATATGCTTTGTGAGTAGTTACGTTTGTTCCTGAGGACATGGGTGAAGTCTTGCTATTAGTAGTCATGTGAATTTGGTATTCGTTCGATATTTTGATGAGATGTATGTTGTCTTTCCTCTAGTGGTGTTATGTGAACGTCAACTACATGACACTTCACCATTATTTGGGCCTAGAGGAAGGCATAGGGAAGTAATAAGTAGATGATGGGTTACTAGAGTGACAGAAGCTTAAACCCTAGTTCATGCGTTGTTTCATTAGGGGTTGATATGGACCCATATGTTTAATGTTGTGGTTAGGTTTACCTTAATACTCCTTTTTGTAGTTGCGGATGCTTGCAATAGGGGTTAATCATAAGTGGGATGCTTGTCCAAGTTAGGACAGTACCCAAGTGTCGATCCACCCACATATCAAATTATCAAAGTAATCTTGAACGCGAATCTTATGAACGTGATGAAAACTAGCTTGACGATAATTCCCAATGTGTCCTTGGGAGCTCCTTCTTCATTATTAGAATTTGTACAGGCTTATCCTTTGCTACATAAAGGATTGGGCCACCTTGTTGCACTGTATTTACTTTATTTACTTTTTGCTCGTTACTATTTATATTATCACAAAACTATCTATCACCTACTATTTCAGTGCTTGCAGAGAAAACCTTACTGAAGCCCGCTTATCATTTCCTTCTGCTCCTCGTTGGGTTCGACACTCTTACTTATCGAAAGGACTATGATAGATCCCCTATACTTGTGGGTCATCAGTGGGTTTTCCGGCCTTCACCCGTGAGCTGCTGCAGTTCCAGTGGCCCTCCCACCGTACGTTCAAGCCCGCCGTTGGCGAGAAGTACAACGGCAAGACTCACCCATCAGAGTTCCTCAGCATCTACACCATCACGATGCAAGCTGCTGGGGCCCGCGACAATAAGGTGCTTGCCAACTACTTCCCGTTGGCACTCAAGCCTAATGTTATGTCATGGTTGATGCACTTGCCGGTGGATTACATCTCTTCATGGGCGGATCTGTGCCATGAGTTTGTTGGCGCCTTTACCAGAGGTCACCAAGCTCATGGCCAGGCGAGTGATTTACACATCATCCCCCAGAAGGAAGGAGAAAACCTGCGCAAGTACATCCAAAGGTTCAGCCGGGTGCAGTACAACATCCCCGATGTTCATCCCGCCGTCGTGATCAGTGCGTTCCATCAGAACGTGCACAACCGCAAGATGCGTGAAGAGCTGGCGATGAAGAAGGTTAAGGATGTGGCCGAGCTCTATGTCCTGGCCGATCGATGCGCTCGTGCTGAAGAGGGAAGGAAGTACCCCGGCGAAGATGCCGGTGCGGAAACCGACTCCACTGGCGACACCGCCACCCCAGCAAAGAAGGGTCGGCACCGTAACAGGAAGCACAAGGGCAAGGCCGTGCTTGCCGCAGAGGGATCCGACGACACTGCCGCCACCAAGAAGACCAAGGCGAGCGACCCCGGCAAGGAGATTGCCGGGTGTGACGCTTGCCGGGCCTTGACGGCTGCTGACAAGCCAGGAGGCTCAGAAAAGCAGTATTGCAAGATCCACCGCACCAAGGGCCATGACCTCCAAAACTGCTAGCAGGTAGAGCTGCTCGCCGAGAAGTAGAAAGCTGAGTATGAGCGGCGGGACAAGGAGAAAGGCCCAGATGGTACTGAGGGATCCAGCAAGAAACGTGGCGGCCAAGGAAGCCGCCGCGGCAAGGAAAATCAGCAGGAGAGGCCCGCTCGAGGCCGTGACAAGAAGCAGGAAGACGATGATCATGACGAGGACGACGAGTCTGGCGACCACGAGTTTCAGAAAGACACAGAGGCCATGTGCATTGATGGTGGCGCCTCGCTGCATGCATCCCAGCGCCAACTCAAGCAGTGGGCACGTGACATCACAGCGGTGGAGCCATCGTTCGACGCACGTAAGCCGCTGAAATGGTCTAGCACGCCCATCATCTTCGACACCGAGGACCACCCTGACCGCACTATGCGGTCGGGTGCTTGCCATTGTTGGTTTCACCAACAATCCGCAACATCAAGGTGATGAAGATGTTAGTTGACGGCGGGGCCAGCCTGAACTTGATCTCGCCTGTTGTGGTCAAAAGGCTGCAGATCCCCGATGGAGACCTCGAAGAGACGGGCACGTTCCAAGGGGTTAACCCGGGGAGGAGCCAGCCAAAAGGAAAGATCACGCTGCCCGTGACGTTCGGAGGCGAGCTGAACCACAGGACAGAAAGGATTGTTTTCGATGTAGCCAAGATCCCCTTGCCTTACAACGGGATCCTCGGCCGCCCGGCACTAGCCAAGTTCATGGCGGCTTCACACTACGCCTACAAAATGCTGAAGATGCCCGGGCCATGAACATCATCACCGTCCCCTCCGACAAGAAAGATGTGTTGATCTGCGCTGACCAACTCTACCGGGAAGCAGTTGCAGCAGCTGCCGCTAAGGCACCTACTCCTGTCGACGGAGCCCCGGGGGGAAGAAGGCCGGAGAGGAGTCTCGCAACCACTCCGGCAAGTGCACCTCTTCGGGTTGTTGCGCTTCCGTTGAGAACGTGCCAGAAAGCTCCGCCGGCAAGAGCAAAAAGTCCAGAGCCACACCACCAGAGACCAAGAAGGTGCCCGTCAAGGAGGATGGCACAGGGGGAGCTTTTACCATAAGCTCCACCCTCGATGGAAAATAGGAAAGCGAGCTCGTCACCTTCCTGCGAGCGAATGTCGATGTGTTTGCATGGCAAGCCTCCGACATCCCCGGTGTTCCCAGGGAGGTGATTGAGCACCATCTTGCTGTATGTCCTCATGCGCGGCCCGTCAAGCAGAAGGTCAGGAAGCAAGCTCTGGAGAGGCAAGAGTTCATCATGGAGGAAATACGAAAGCTAGAGGCGGTAGGCTTGGTGAGAGGAGTACTCCATCCGACGTGGTTGGCCAATCCAGTAGTGGTGTGCAAGGCAAATAGGAAGTGGAGGTTGTGTGTTGACTACACAAACATCAATAAGGCCTGTCCAAAGGATCCCTTACCGTTACCACGCATCGACCAGATTGTTGACTCCACGGCTGGGTGTGACCTGTTATCATTCCTTGATGCCTACTCGGGATACCACCAGATCTTCATGACAAAGGAAGACGAGGAAAAGACAGCATTCATCACCCCATGTGGTACATATTGCTTTTTACGGATGCCTTTCGGGTTGAAGAGTGCTGGCTCAACCTTTGCAAGAGTAGTCCAAATTGGTTTTGAGCCCTAGCTACATAGAAACATGGAAGCTTATATGGATGACATAGTGGTCAAAACCAAGTACAAAGCAACCCTTGTGCAAGATCTGGAGGAAACATTTGCAAACCTGCACAAGATCAACCTCAAATTGAACCCTGAGAAGTGTGTCTTTGGCGTCCCGTCTGGCAAGCTTCTCGGGTTCTTTGTGTCCCAGCGCGGGATTGAAGCAAACCATGATAAGATCAAGGCCATCGAGCAGATTGAGGCACCCAAATGGATCAAGGATGTGCGTCGGCTCACTGGCTACGTTGCTGCCATGAGCCGGTTCATCTCCAAGTCCGCGGAGCATGCCCTTCCTTTTTTCAAGATCTTGAAGATGGCAGGGCCAGTGGAGTGGACCCCAGAGGCCGAGGCAGCGCTGCAAGATTTGAAGAAATACCTCTCCTCTACCCCAGTGCTGGTTGCGCCCAAACCGCAAGAACCGTTGCTTCTTTATCTAGCGGCAACAAATCAGGTGGTTAGCCCCGCACTAGTGGCGCAGAGAGAGGTCGATGGGGAGACAGCAGTAGCGGCAGAGTCAACGGTTGGCGAGCCAGAACCCTCCCCGGCAGGGCTCGGTCCCGGCAAGACTGAGTCCCCGGCAAGGCTCGGTCCCGGCAAGACTGGCGCCAGTACGATAGGACCCGCACGGCCAGGTTAAGAGGCGCAGAAGAAGAAAATGGTACAGCACCTAGTTTACTTCGTCAGCTCCCTCTTGCAGGGGGTTAGGTCGAGGTACTCAGGTGTGCAAAAGCTGCTCTTCGGCCTCCTTATGGCTTCGAGGAAGCTGCGCCATTACTTCCAAGCGCACAAGATCACGGTGGTCACCCGCCTCCCATTGCAATGGATACTGCATAACCCAGATGCAACGGGGAGGATCATGGAATGGGCCCTGGAGCTGTCAAGTTTCGGTTTGAAGTTCGAAAGTACCTCGACGATTCAGAGCAGAGTTTTGGCGGAGCTTGTTGTAGAATGGACCTCGACGCCCGATGAAGAGGTACAGGAGACCACTCTCCCCGGCAAGGAAACGAGCCGCAACTGGATCATGTACTTTGATGGTTCCTTCTCGCTGCAAGGCGCCAATGCTGGTGTGCTGCTTGTCGCACCCACCGGAGAGCCCCTCAAGTATGTCATCCAGATGCACTTCCCCCGGGAGATGTCAACCAACAACACCACCGAGTACGAGGGTTTGCTTGCCGGTCTCAGGATCGCGGCAGACCTCGGAGTTAAAAAGCTCATCGCCAGGGGCAACTCACAACTCGTCGTCAGGCAGATCAACAAAGATTATCAAAGCCCGTTGATGGAAGCTTACGTAGATGAGGTGAGGAAACTGGAGGAGCGCTTTGACGGTATACAAGCGGATCATGTCCCTCGGGCGGAGAACGACATCGCCGACTACCTGTCAATGTGCGCTGCCCTCAAGCTACCTGTGGAACTAGGTACTTTTGTGCTTCAGTTAACTCAACCATCCGTTGAGCCATCGACTGGGCAGAGCAAGGGGAGGAAGCTAGGCCCCGGCAAGTACTTCCCCACCGAGCTCCCCGGGGCCACCGGCGAAGATGTTGCCATGGATGCCGATCCTGCCGCGGGGCAGCCGACTCCGGCAGGACCTCAGGTCATGGCAGTGGAGGCGGCCGCTCCCGTCGCAGAAGAGACGCCTTTGGTCCTTGTCGTCGAGCCACAGGCTCCGGCATGGGTGCAGCCTACCGTCCGATTCCTTCAAAAAGGAGAGCTTCCTGAGGAGCAGGAAGAGGCCGAAAGAGTAGCCCGCCGGTCTGCTCTGTACCAATTCGTTGATAACGTATTGTACAGAAAAAGACCGAATGGGGTGAAATTGAAGTGCATCTCCCGGGAGGAAGGGCTAAAGCTGTTGGCAGAGATACATGGAGGCATATGTGGCTCCCACATAGGGTCGAGGGCCCTTGCCAGCAAGGCTTTCCGGCAAGGTTTCTTCTGGCCCACCGCCCTCCAGGATGCGACGGCACTAGTAACCAAGTGTGAAGCGTGCCAGTTCCATTCGAAGAAGCTCCATCAACCATCTCAAGCCCTTCAAACTATCCCTCTCTCCTGGCCCTTCTCGGTCTGGGGGCTCGACATATTGGGCCCTTTCCCCCTGCTGTTGGGGGCTTTGAGTACTTGTACGTCGCAATCGACAAGTTCACAAAGTGGCCAGAGGTGGAAGCAGTGAGGAAGGTGACAGCGCAGTCAGCCATCAAGTTCTTCAAGGGACTAGTGTGCCGTTTTGGGGTGCCCAACAGGATCATCACCGACAACGGCACACAATTCACAAGCCATGCCTTCATGCAATACATTGAGGATATCGGCAGCAGGGACTGTTTTGCTTCCGTGGCACATCCACGAACAGCAATAGCGGAGAGAGCAAATGCTGAAGTCATGCGAGGCTTAAGAACGAAGACTTTTGACAGGCTGCGCAAGAGTGGAAGGCGCTGGATTGATGAGTTGCGGCGGTTCTTTGGTCGATCGAGCAGCGCCAAATCGAGCCACCAGCCGGGCACCCTTTGCCCTGGTTTACGGGGCAGAAGCAGTTCTCCCCACAGAACTCATATACGGGTCACCTCGAGTGCTCGCTTATGATGAGCTTGAGCAAGAGCGATTGCGGCAAGATGACGCGACGCTCCTTGAGGAAGATCGTCTCCGGGCGGCTGTGAGAGTAGCACACTACCAACAAGCCTTGCGCCGCTATCATAGCCGCAAGGTTCATGCCCGGAGCTTTGAGGAAGGCGACCTTGTTCTTCGGCATGTTCAGTCGGCCAAGAATTCCAACAAGTTGACGCCAAAGTGGGAAGGCCCTTATCGGGTAACATGAGTCACCAGGCCCGGCGCAGTCCGGCTGGAGACCGAAGATGCCATTCCAGTGAGCAACTCCTGGAACATCGAGCATCTCCGCAAGTTTTACCCATAAGGCGCGGCTGCCGGGCCTCCCGGCAAGCCACCCTTTTGTACAAGCCTTGCCGGCAAGGCATGTAACCCTTTGTACAAAGCCAGGCGCAGACCCTGAGCATAAATAAACGAAGCGCTGGCACCCTAAGTTATAGCATGCATGCTAGGTTGAGTCTCTTCCTTGGTTAGGGTTGATAGTGCTTAGCGGCGGCTAACCCCTAGCTTAGAGGTTGAGTGCGCATCTCTCTATTCTTATTTGTCTTCTTTGGTTCACAGGGCACATGAATATCCTTGCTGAGCTATTTTGGAAGAAAGGAGACGGACCAGCGTCCGAGCCCCGGCAAGCCAAAGTTGCCGGGGGCTACAAGAGCAAGGATCCATCCGCGGCAATCAAAGGTTTCCGAGGGCTGCAGATCCAGATAAGTCTTCTATCTTCTATCATGCGTTTCATTGTGGACTGAGGTATGTGAAACCTCGTTTTATCCTTAGGCTACCATGCTCCCCTCATTCTGTGCCCTAGGACTCATCTCCTGGGGCCGAGTTTGGTCGTAGTCGCGGCAGCAAGGAAATAAAACGATGAGCCTAAGCCCACCTCATCCCTGCCTCCGCCAAGCGTGTGAGAAATGTCGAGCGAAGTGGGGGGACGGCAAGGCCTGTTGCCGGGCGGAAAAACGTTTATCTTAAAAGTAACAAGGGTTCCCTCCTTGTCGTGGGTTCCACCTGCGAACGAGAAACCCGGCAAATATCCCTTTTTTATTAAAAAAACATCCCGTATAGGTACAGTTCATGCGAAATGAAAAACATGAACAAGGGGATTACAAGTTCTAAAGTTAACAAAGGCCCGAAGGCTTACAAGACTAAAAAGATACAAGGTGCCCGTAACCCCTTTCTTGTCCCTCTCCTCAGGAAATGGAACAAGAAAGCAGAAGGGCAAAAGGGGCGCCTAGGCGAGCTACGAGTGGCAGAAGACACCAAGAGAACATCTTGGTGGCCGTCCAAGGGCTGGATGGTGATGGCGGCGCCGGAGGCAGAGCTCGAAGATGAGGCGGCAGGACGTCAGTACGCGACGAAGGCGTCGGTGCCCGCGTACTCCGACTTGACGGCCTTGCCGCCCGCCCTCTTCCTCTTCCGCAACCTCCCAACGCCAGCCGCCCAAGGAGACGACCCCGAGAAGTTCAAGGAGCCGGCGACATGGATGATGGGGTCGCCGGTGCCGCTCGGAGCGGCGCCCGACGCCTAGTCGGACCCATCATCCTGCCGCCCGCTAGCCTCTCATCGCTGCCGTTGTCTTCCTCGCCACTCCCACTCGAGGAGGAATCTTCGTCGTCAGAAGAGCTCTCCACGCAGCACCTTACGCGAGTCCCGAAGTGCCCAAAGATCTTGACGGAGAGGAGGCCACCATCCATTAGTTTGAAATGGAGAGTGAGCCCATCATGAAGCTGTGGAGGTGAGCGAAGGTCTTCCACCCTCGGTGAAGGTACATGACTTGAGGGGCGGGGAACTCGACGTCGGCCCATGTGCCGCTCTTCCCGCAACCCCTCATATGCAGCCGCAACGCCTGCGGCGCATCCAGCTCCATCTCCTGCGCAAATGGAGTCGGGAGGCGAAGGCGACGGCGCGGTGGCTAGCGCAGCCTGACGAAGAATTCGCAGGGGTTTTCCCCGGCGTGGCCCTCCATCGGAAGAGGGGCTACTGGCGGAGGCGAGGCTGATTTGCCGCCCCGTCCTCCTCTCCCTCGAGCACCACGACGGCCTCAACCTCGCCCCTCCCCTTCCTCTAGCGGTCGGCTCCGCCACTATAAGCTCTTGGGGAGGAGCGACGCGCTGTCTGGCCAAAACCCTCGCCGCCGCCGATGAAGCGTAGCCACGCCCCCTCCCCATGGCAGAAGAAAGGAGGAAGCAGGAATGGGGAGAGGCAGATGGCGAAGGGTTGAGAGGCACCGTTCCTCCCGCTCCCCTCTTTATAAAGGGGCGGGGGCGAGGCTCGGCCGCCCCCTCTCGGCCAATCCGACCCGTTGAAGTGACAGCAAGCGGGGCCGTCGACCGCCCTCCCCGCTCCATTGAAGGCGCGTGGGAATCGACCCGCGCACGCGCACGACTTCCCACCTCCCGCGCGCCTGTCATTCGCTCTACGTTATGCATGCAGCGAACCTGGCGCAAGGGGCGGGCGCTGTGGGACGCGTGGAGCGACGGTTCCCAAGCGAGGGCAGTAAATGGGAGGCGGCCCTGCGGTCTCAAAGAGACACGCAAGCCGCCTCTGTACTGTCCACCACAAGGTGACGCCAGCATGCTTCCGTCATGCGCGCGCACACGACCCCCACGTCGCGCGTTCAACGCGGGTCGTGGGGAAGTGCAGCGGACGGAGCAGTTACCACGGTAAAACCCGCCCCAACTGCCCACGCACCGTTCTGGGCCTGACCCAACAATGTGTTGCGCTTATGTATGGCCCAGGCCCGGGGAATCCTGTCGGTGTACAAAAGTAGGGGCTCTCCTTTTGACCCCTTTACTTGTGCACGGGCAGTCAAAGCCACCTGCCACGTCCACGCATAACAGGGCAGGAAAGGGAAGCTGGAGAGAAGCCGAAGGCACATGACAAACAAAGCAACGACAAGGACCAAGGCCACAAAGATTGGATGGACAAGGCAGGTTTCCTTGGCAAGGACCCTTGCCGGGGCAGCCTCAGTGGCCCCGCCAAGACCCTTGTCGGGGCAGCTCAGCCACACCAGCTGAGTGAGCCACCTTTGAGCCCACCAACGCTAAACAAACGCGTTGGGACAGGGCTCGTTAGGCACCTCCGTGGAGGCATGCAGATCTTCGTGAAGACAAAGAATAAACAAGATCAAATGAGGATAAGAAGGCAACCATCCTCACCGAAGAAACCCACAAGACCCCCGGCAAGATCCTTGCCGGGATACTGGCCAGCAGCACATGACCCTTCTTGAGCCACCGGCAAGGCCCTCGCCAAGTGCGCCAGCAGGGCCACTGCCAGGCCCACGCCAGCCAAGACTCCGCCGCCGTTCGCATACAGCTGCCGACCCAACCAGCTCTGCAGGCACCTGCATGGCAACATGCAACCCTTCGTGGAGGCTCCACCACCGCGCCACCTCAGCTGCCTGCCTGCCTACATGGCACCGCATGCATCACTGGCCAGGGCGCATGTCAAAGCAAGGAGGAACGGCGACGGACGGGACGGGCCTCGCTCCCGTCCCCGATAATGTGAAGGGACACCTAAGCCTCGCATTAAATGCGCTTTGTCCTGTAATACCAGCGATAAGCTCACAACGCTGTAGCACTTTCCACCTTCTGTGTGCCACTGTGGCAGCCCCTTTCGCCTATAAAAGGAGGCCCATGGCGCACTGAAGTAGGATTCGGCACTTTCGAACCTTGCAGCACCCAGAGCTAGTTCAAGAGCTCAAGAACACTAAATACATCCACCAAAGCAGGATCTTAGGGTTTTACGCATCTTTGCAGCCCAAACCTGGGTAAATCCCCTTTGTGTTGTCTACTAGTCCTGCTCTTCTCACGATCCCCGCGCCCCGCAACCGTAGTAGGGATTCCAGTGATCCCATAGGTGTCGTTTCCCACCGACAATGTTCTTACATCAAAGTACTGCTGTTGTGTATCCCGCATCAGTCACTCATGATTGGACACTTTTAACATGGCAGTTTGATAGTGGTTGCATCTTGCATTGATTTCTATGTTGTACTGCTTCTAATTTTTTGAATTGCCACTTATGACAAGACACTTTTAACTTGGCAGAGTAATATTGGTTGCATCTTTCATATGGTGTCTAGCTTGCATCACTTCTATTTTCTTGAAAATCCTTCTGCTTAGTTTACACATCGTAGCTGTGAATATGTCATGTCGTCCTGTTTTTCTTACATATTGCATCCTCATACGGTTGTCTTACATCAAATTATTTCTTGTCTGTATCAGGCATCAATGAATTCTGAAGAGCGATTTTATTCTTTTGTGTTGTGGGTACAGCTTGACATGGCAAAGTCTAAAAAGAGCAAGGAAAATAATATAGTAGGGAGTGGTGTTACTCGTCGGGTGAAACGGAAAAGGATCTGCCGTCCAGATTCTGCTAGTACTTATAGTGCAGTAGAAGGTCCAAGTCCACCGGCTAAATCTACAAACACAGTATCACCTGCTCCACCAGCTGCAGCATCCGCTTCAACTGTACCAGCATCTCAATGAGTTACTCGCTTGTTTGCTCCGGAACTAGCCAGTTCCCAAGCTGCCTTCACACCTAACACTACTTCCGAAGCACTGCTGACACAACAGGACTTGGCAAGATCAGATGAACCTCATGAGCATCAACACCAAGACGGTACCTGACCGAGTCAAGTTGCAGTTGCATGCTCCTTTATATGTACTCTCGCAGTTTGATGTACACTAACACTTTCCATATTCGTTGTTGAGCTAGCACCACAACGCAAGCGCAAACAGACATCAGGGATAATGCTTGACAGATTAACAAAATCTAAAGGATGAAGAATGGAGATCCATTTTGAGGCAGGTTTAAAAAGGCCACGTGATTCTACAGAGTCAGCCAAGTTAGTATCAGAGCCAGCCGCTGCCATTAGGTGTCATGCATGTATCCTCCCAACGTGGATCCAGTACAGGAATGGGAAAGACAATACCCAGTTTAACACCTTCCTTGACCATTTATCCGTAAGTAATGTTATTCATCGCAGTTAGTAATATTGTCTTGCTCTATCCCATACTTTCTAGCTTCCTCCTAATAAGACTCACGTTCTTTTTTCAACAGATGAGGTTCAAGTTGGATCCGAAAGATGATGCAACTAAACAAGAATGCACTCATGTTTTTCGATCTGCTCATGCGACAAGATGTCGGTACCACCTTAGAAAATCTCACTTTGAAGGCAAGGCTAACAATGAAATCGCCCAAATATTTCCAGTGGAATATATTACACATGAATACTGGACAACCCTCGTTAAACACTGGTCTAATCCAAAGTATCAGGTAGGCTATATGTATTTGATCAGACCACATATTGAACTTGTATTTATGTATGTGCCTTACAAGTGTATCTTCTTCTAGGCTAACTATTTGAAGAACAAGACCAACCGTTCTAAAGTGAAATTCCAACTGACAACAAGATCTCGTAGCTATATTGCACACTGCGAGGCTCTTGTAAATAGCAGCTACTTCCTTCTTTTTTCTGTGCCATATTATCGTATCTATATTGACTTGTTCCAAATACAGAGGAAAGCCTGCGGACCAAAAGAACATGAACCGAATGTAGTGCAAATCTTCAAGGATTGCCACACCAGAAGATGAAGGGCATGAGCACACCAGTTCAAGCCCATTGTTGTAAGTCCTTACTCCTCCTTCCTTTGAACTGATTGGTACTGTGATGTGTTCATTTAACTACTTGGTTTGCAGCCAATGTCGATTACTCTGTTCACTTTTATACAGTTGTCTTAACGTATCATTTCACCTTACATGGTTTAAAAGAGATGAAGGATATTCTTTTGGTCTTGATCTGTATTCTAGTTGTTATGTTCACGTGTGCACACAATGATAAAATAGCATGTTTGTTTTATATCTGTTTGCCCATGATATGAATGATGTCATACTATGTTCATCCTACTTTCAACCTTTTCTCTTTATCCTTACATGTCAACGAATGTGAGGAAATAGACAATACAGTAGGCATGCTACATTGACATATGTTCTGAAAGTGATTGTATTATGTAGTTGGCACTACAATACATGCTAATGTATTACAGTAGCTCACCAAAATAAGTTGTGTATAAACGTGTAACCTACTTTGTTTGTTTTTGTCTCATTAGTAACTTATCTGGTGCACTAATCTACAAGTTCAAACTTTCAGGAAGCTATGGAAAAAATGATTGAACATCCACAACCACCTGAAGGTGACAAGGCTACCACAGGCACAATGTCACCTCTTGCTGCGATCGTCAATATCTCTCCACTAACAGTGCAAAAAGCACCTTCCTGCGTAATTCTGGGTTGGTTGTCAAGGTAACCTCGTCCAAATCGCCTACTGAACAAAATCTTCCTGCTAGACAGAGTGATATATATGTGCTCCAGACACAAGTCCAATCCCTAATGGACGTCGTTTTGGAAACAAGAATAGTGGTTGACAAATCTCGTCAAGATATGAATGGTTTTGAAACCAGACTATCAGACATACGCTTCGTTGTTCAAGAGCACTGGCGGAAAAAGGTGAAGATCATGCTGCTCCATCAGATTCTACAGCCTGAAACATTAGCACTTAGGTCAAATGATTTGTGCTTCTATACATCTGATGGTGCTTTTATCTGCAAGGACTGTAAAATTTATGCCAACAGGCCTTTTGTTGTGATACAGCATTTATGCTGCTGCCAAAGGATGCAATAATTACGACGCTATTTTTGTATAGTGTAGGTTTATCTTAGTAATGTATTCGGCCGAAAGCTTCGTAGGAGCCCAACATGCCAACATTCATCTGGCCCATTCCAATTGGGCTAAAAACGATTATGGGCTGAAATTTGCATGTAGCCCACTAAAAATATTTGGGCCTAAATCAGCATAAGATTTCATATTTTTCTGGTAGGCATGTGCCCATAGTGGGCCTTTAACAGCCCTAAACATAATTTGGGCCCTCAGTAACAATAGGCCATTTACAGGTGTAAATATCTCGAGCCCATAAAAACATGGGCCTTTAAAAGACCAAAAGTGAGATTGGGCCCATTAACGATGCGGATCTTTCACGGGCCGAAATTCGGACGGGCCGTAAATGCGCCAGCCTAATACACGGGCCTTTAACAGGCCAGAAGTTCGGTCAGGCTAGATTATCGTCATTTTTATATGGGCCATTAACGGGACCGATGTGACGTTGGGCCACATCTGGCCCATGGATTTCGTCCGACGTTAACAGGCCGAAAATCACAACAGGCTGAAAGTGGCCCAAATCTATAGTGGGCCTCTAACGGGCCGAATGTGAGACATGGCCGAATATGGCCCAAATCCTTCACGGTCGTTTATGGGCAGAAAGTTTCAATGGCCTGTAAATGGGCCCAAATGAAGCAGGACCTTTAACAGGCCAGAAATACACCGGGCCGTAATTCGGCCCATATACTTAGCGGACTGTTAATGGGCCAGAAGTGACCATGGGCCGCGACGATGACAAGTTTAGGACAGGCCATTGACGGGCCGATTTGACACTAGCCGTACGGGCCTTAATGAGAATGGTGGGCCTTTATCTAGGCCGGCCCATTATGATACGCAAAATCTCATTAGCCTTTTGCTGGGCTGGCCCATTATGGAACGCAAAAATCTTGTGGGCCTTTAGTTGGGCCGGCCCATTTAAACTTTATGGGCCACTTTTGGGTCGGTCCATGTGTCAGCATATCATAGGCGCATCTCGCCCATTGGATGAGTGACACTGTACAACGCCGAGTCGACAAGTGTTTCCGTCAGCCAATCAGAATTTTACACGTGGAAAATCCCCATTGGTCCGGGCTGTTAACGGGTTATTGGATCCAAAACCGGACCCGATAGCTTAACAGTGTTCCATTACGGTGGATGCCACGTGTCGGTCACCCTTGACGAAAGCACTTCTGTGACACGTGATTTATCGTCATGAAAGTGGACACTTCCATGATGATAATTTTGGTAATGTCATGGAACACTTCTACGACAGCACATGTATGACTATCTTCATTCTGTCATAAATTTGTCATGGATGTACATGCATGACAGAAAATGTGACCTACTGTGACAAACACGTATCATCACGGAAGTGTATTTTTTTTGTAGTGTCGTGGGGGCATGGCCCTTCTGGCTTGAGTGATGTCACGTCGGAGGGGCCATAGTGTCGCACCGCGCAGGAGATCTCCGGCCTGTACGGCGCACTGTGGCCATGACTCGTCCTGGATTCGGGGGTAGCAGGCTTCATTGTATCCACGCCCAGTCTCGTCATGCTTAAGAGGGCACGGACTTTGGAATATTTGTTATTTTTGGGAGCAAGAATCAACGCAATACAATGCCCGAGGTGGCCACGAGATAAGGGCCCACGCCCACTTAAAGTGGGTGCGCCCCCCACCCTCGTGGGCCACTCGTAAGGCGGTTGATGCCCTTCTTTGGCCGCAAGAAAGCTAATTTTTGGAAAACGATCTGGGCGAAGGTTTCAATCCAATCGGAGTTACGGATCTCCAGATATAAAGGAAACGGTGCCAGGGCAGAATTCCAGAACGCAGAAACAGAGAGATAGATCCAATCTCGGAGGGGCTCTCGCCCCTCCCAAGCCATGGAAGCCAAGGACCAGAGGGGAAACCCTTCTCCCATCTAGGAGGAGGTCAAGGAAGAAGAAGAAGGGGGCTCTCTCCCCTTGCTTCCGTGGCGCCGAGCGCCGCCAGGCCATCATCATCACCGCGATCTACACCAACACCTCCATCATCTCCAAAGAACGTCTCCATCACCTTCCCCCATCTATATTCAGCGGTCCACTCTCCCGCAACCCGCTGTACCCTCTACTTGAAGATGGTGCTTTATGCTTCATATTATTATCCAATGATGTGTTGCCATCCTATGATGTCTGAGTAGATTTTCGTTGTCCAATTGGTGGTTGATGAATTGCTATGATTGATTTAATTTGCTTGTGGTTATGTTGGTCCTATTGTGCCCTCTGTGTCGCGCAAGCGTGAGGGATTCCCGCTGTAGGGTGTTGCAATATGTTCATGATTCTTTTATGCTGGGTTGCTTGAGTGACAGAAGCATAAACCCGAGTAAGGGGATTTTTGCGTATGGGATAAAGGGAACTTGATGCTTTAATGCTATGGTTGGGTTTTACCTTAATGAATCTTTAGTAGTTGCGGACGCTTGCTAGAGTTCCAATCATAAGTGCATATGATCCAAGAAGAGAAAGTATGTTAGCTTATGCCTCTCCCACATAAAACTTGCTATCGGTCTAGTAACGTAGTCAATTGCTTAGGGACACTTTCACAACTCCTACGACCACTTTTCCACACTCGCTTTATTTACTTTATTGCATATTTATCTAAACAGCCCCTAGTTTTTATTTACGCGTTCTTTATTATCTTGCAAACCTATCCAACAACACCTACAAAGTACTTCTAGTTTCATACTTGTTCTAGGTAAAGCGAACGTCAAGCGTGCGTAGAGTTGTATCAGTGGCCTATAGGACTTGAGAGAGTATTTGTTCTACCTTTAGCTCCTCGTTGGATTCGACACTCTTACTTATTGAAAGAGGCTACAACTATCACGTATACTTGCGGGTCATCAAGACCTTTTTCTGGCGTCGTTGCCGGGGAGTCATAGTGTGGGGTGAATATTATCGTGTGTGCTTGTTTGCTTTATCACTTAGTAATTTTTATTTGCTGTTCTAAGTTGTTCTCTATCTGTAGTTATGGATATGTAACACGAAATACCAAAAAAAAGGTGTACTTGCTAGTCATGGAGATGGGGTAACTCCTAAAACCCTCGATTCTCATTATGTGAAAGATATTATGTACTACTTTGGTAATCCCGAGAAAACCCCATTCAACTTTATAATGGGAGACACGTTGGATCAACGTGAATACTTTAGGGATTATCGCTTTACACAAAAAGGGAAACTATTATGGGATCAAATTAATATGTTGTGTTGGTATGCTCGGGATCTATGCTTGAGATATGATATTACTTGTTACTCTAGGATGAAGGCTCCACACCTTCCCTTTTCATGCAAATTTAATGATAATGAAACTTTAGCTTCTTATGCTAATGGTATATATGATTACTATGATGTTGAACAAATAGAAGAATTTGTTGCTTTTAAGGCTGCTTATGAAATTGAATCTTTGTTAGAAAAGTATGAAGCTTTTGATGATGATGGTGTTTATAGGCCTGAAAATCTTGCTATACTTACATATTGCAATGAAAATTATGAATACAATTACAATATTAATGCATTTATTGAGAAAGTCTTCGCTGTCCAAGAAGAGACTAATATTTTGTAGGAAGCTATGGAAGAAGAAATTGATGAAACTGTGAGCTCATTGGATGAAAAAGATGATGAGGAGAGCGAAGAACAAAAGGAGGAAGAGCGGATTGATCACCCTTGCCCACCTTCTAATGAGAGTAACTCTCCAACTCATAAATTGTTTAATTCCCCTTCGTGCTTACTGAAGGATGATTGCTATGATCCCGTTGATTCTCTTGAAATATCCCTTTTTGATGATGCTTGCTATGCTTGTGGCCAAGATGCCAATATGAATGATGCTTATGGAGATGAACTTGCTATAGTTCCTTAAGTTAAACATGAAATTGTTGCTATTGCACCCACGCATGATAGTCCTATTATCTTTTTGAATTCTCCCGACCACACTATATCGAAGAAGTTGGTGCTTATTAAGGATTATATTGATGGGTTGCCTTTTACTACTACACATGATGATTTTGATGGATATAATATGCAGGTGCTTGCTGCTCGTACTTGCAATTATTATGAGAGAGGAACTACATCTCCACCTCTCTATGTTTCCAATATGATAGAATTGCAAGAAACTGTTTATACTATGCATTGGCGTTTACTATGTGTGCATGAATTGTTCTTTTATGACATGCTGATGCATAGGAAGAGAGTTAGACTTCGTTGTTGCATAATATATGTTACTTTGTGCTCACTACTAAACTACAAATCATTGTTAATTAAAATTGCCTTTGATATACCTTGGGATCCAGGTGGATCCATTACTTGAGCACTAAATGCCTAGCTTAATGGCTTTAAAGAAAGCGCTGCCAGGGAGACAACCCGGAAGTTTTAGAGAGTCATTTATTTCTGTTGAGTGCTTTCATATAGTTTAAAAACAAAAAAATAAAGAGGGGAACCTAAAACTTTTCAAAAAAGGAATGTGAAAGTGAGAAAGACAAGCATTGTTGAAGTGGGAGAGCTCCTTGAACTTTGTTCATGCTCATGGAAACTTTGTGAATCTTGATTACAGAAACTTTTCATCAAAAATGATTATCCCCTTGTATAATTCCATTGTATTATAAAAATAATGTGCTAAGGTTTGCCTTTAGGATGTTTACAATGCTTGTTGGTTTGTACGGTGCAGGAGAGGAACTTTGGCTGTAGTGCATCATTTTACATTTTTAACTGGAACGTCAATTCGTTCTGATTCCTTTTGCACTGTCTTTCTATACAACTTGTTTATTTTTGCCTAATTTTGGTAGAATTTTTGGGGTACCATAAGTATGGTGGATGTTCAGATTGCTACAGACTGTTCTGTTTTTGATGCATAGTTTGCTTGTTTTGATGAATCTATCAATTTATATTAGTGGATTAAGCCATGGAAAAGTTATACTACAGTGGCCACAATGCAAAAACAAAATATGAATTGGTTTGCAACAGTACTTAGAGTGGTGATTTTCTTTATTATACTACCGGATCTTTACCGAAGTTTTTACATTGAAGTTTTGTGTGGATGAAGTGTCTAAACGAGGAGGTCTCGATATGAGGAAAAGGAAGAGAGGCAAGAGCTCAAGCTTGGGGATGCCCGAGGCACCCCAAGTAAATATTCCAGGATACTCAAGCGTCTAAGCTTGGGGATGCCCTGGAAGGCATCCCCTCTTTCTTCAACAAGTACCGGTATGTTTTCTTACTCGTTTCATTCATGTGATATGTGCAAGTCTTGGAGCGTCTTTTGCATTTAGTTTTCATTTTTATTTTGTGCACCATGCTGGTATGAGATAGTCCTTGGTTGATTTATAGAATGCTCATTGCACTTCACTTATATCTTTTGAGTATGGCTTTATAGAATGCTTCATGCGCTTCACTTATATCATTTGAAGTCTGGATTGCATGTTTCTCTTCACATAGAAAACCGCCATTTGTAGAATGCTCTTTTGCGTCACTTATATTCGTTAGAGCGTGGGCATTTATTTTGTAGAAAGAATTAAACTCTCTTGCTTCACTTATATCTATTTAGAGAGATGGCAGGAATTGGTCATTCACATGGTTAGTCATAAAATCCTACATAAACTTGTAGATCACTGAATATGATATGTTTGATTCCTTGCAATAGTTTTGCGATATAAAGGTGGTGATATTAGAGTCGTGCTAGTTGAGTAATTGTGAAATTGAGAAATACTTGTGTTGAGGTTTGCAAGTCCCGTAGCATGCACGTATGGTGAACCGTTATGTAACGAAGTTGGAGCATGAGGTGTTTTTTGATTGTCTTCCTTATGAGTGGCAGTCAGGGACGAGCGATGGTCTTTTCCTACCAGTCTATCCCTCTAGGGGCATGCGTAGTAGTACTTTGCTTCGAGGGCTAAGTAGGCTTTTGCAATAAGTATATGAGTTCTTTATGACTAATGTGAGTCCATGGATATACGCACACTCACCTTTTCGCAATTTGCTAGCCCCTACAGTACCGTGCATTCCCTTTCCCACCTCGAGAGTTGGTGCAAACTTCACCGGTGCATCCAAACCCTGTGATATGATACGCTCTATCACACATAAGCCTCCTTATATCTTCCTCAAAACAGCCACCATACCTACCTATTATGACATTTCCATAGCCATTCCGAGATATATTGCCATGCAACTTCCATCATCATCATATACATGACTTGAGCATTCATTGTCATATTGCTTTGCATGATCGTAAGATAGATAGCATGATGTTTTCATGGCTTGTCCATTTTTTGATGTCATTGCTATGCTAGATCATTGCACATCCCGGTACACTGCCGGAAGCATTCATATAGAGTCATATCTTTGTTCGAGATATCGAGTTGTAATATTGAGTTGTAAGTAAATAAAAGTGTGATGATCATCATTATTAGAGCATTGCACCAGTGAGGAAAGGATGAAGGATACTATGATTCCCCCACAAGTCGGGATGAGACTCCGGACTTTATGAAAAATAAAAGAGGCCAAAGAAGCCCACCAAAAAGAAAGAAAAAAATGAAAAATAAAAGAAAAAAATGAGAGAAAAATAGAGAAGGGGCAATCTTACTATCCTTTTACCACACTTGTGCTTCAGAGTAGCACCATGTTCTTCATATAGAGAGTCTCTTGAGTTATCACTTTCATATACTAGTGGGAATTTTCATTATAGAACTTGGCTTGTATATTCCTATGATGGGCTTCCCCAAACGCCCGAGGTCTTCATGAGCAAGCAAGTTGGATGCACACCCACTTAGTTTCTAGTTTGAGCTTTCATACACTTATAGCTCTTAGTGCATCCGTTGCATGGCAATCCCTACTCCTCGCATTTACATCAATTGATGGGCGTCTCCATAGCCCGTTGATTAGCCGCGTCGATGTGAGACTTTCTCCCTTTTTGTCTTCTCCACACAAACCTCAACCATCATATTCTATTCCACCTATAGTGCTATGTCCATGGCTTGCGCTCATGTATTGAGTAATAGTTGAAAAAGCTAAAGCGTGTTAAAAAGTACGAACCAATTGCTCGGCTCGTCTTCGGGGTTGTGCATGATTTGAATGCTTTGTGTGATGAAGAAGGAGCATAGCTAGACTATATGATTTTGTAGGGATGAGCTTTCTTTGGCTATGTTATTTCGATAAGACATAATTGCTTGGTTGGTATGCTCGAAGTATTATTGTTTTTATGTCAAATGATAGACTATTGCCTTGAATCATTTGTGTCTTAATATTCATGCCATGATTGGACATATGATCAAGATTATGCTAGATAGCATTCCACATCAAAAATTATCTTTTTTATCATTTACCTACTCGAGGATGAGCAGGAATTAAGCTTGGTGATGCTGATATGTCTCCGTCGTATTTATAATTTTTGATTGTTCCATGCCAATATTCTCCAACTTTCATATACTTTTGGCAAATTTTTATACTATTTTTTGGGACTAACATATTGATCCAAAGGCTCAAAGCCGCCTCATCTGTTGCATGTTTTATGTTTTGCACAAACCCCATATCAAATGGAGTCCAAACGGGATAAAAACGGACGGAGAATTATTTTGGAATATTTGTGATTTTTGGGAGGAAGAATCAATGCCATACGATGCATGAGGTGGCCATGAGAAAGGGGCCCACGCCCACTTAAAGTGGGTGCGCCCCCACCCTCGTGGGCCACTCGTAAGGCGGTTGATGCCCTTCTTTGGCCGCAAGAAAGCTAATTTTTGGAAAACGATCTGGGCGAAGGTTTCAATCCAATCGGAGTTACGGATCTCCAGATATAAAGGAAACGGTGCTGTAAGCAGAATTCCGTAACGCGTAAACAGAGAGATAGATCCAATCTCGGAGGGGCTCTCACCCCTCCCAAGCCATGGGAGCCAAGGACCAGAGGGGAAACCCTTCTCCCATCTAGGGAGGAGGTCAAGGAAGAAGAAGAAGAAGAAGAAGGGGGCCTCTCTCCCCCTTGCTTCCGGTGGCGCTAGAGCGTTGCCGGGGGCCATCATCATCACCGCGATCTACACCAACACCTCCATCATATCCAGCAACGTCTCCATCACCTTCCCCCATCTATATTCAGCGGTCCACTCTCCCGCAACCCGCTGTACCCTCTACTTGAACATGGTGCTTTATGCTTCATATTATTATCCAATGATGTGTTGCCATCCTATGATGTCTGAGTAGATTTTCGTTGTCCTATTGGTGGTTGATGAATTGCTATGATTGATTTAATTTGCTTGTGGTTATGTTGTTGTCCTATTGTGCCCTCCGTGTCGCGCAGGCGTGAGGGATTCCCGCTGTAGGGTGTTGCAATACGTTCATGATTCTTTTATGGTGGGTTGCTTGAGTGACAGAAGCATAAACCCGAGTAAGGGGATTGTTGCGTATGGGATAAAGGGGACTTGATGCTTTAATGCTATGGTTGGGTTTTACCTTAATGAATCTTTAGTAGTTGCGGACGCTTGCTAGAGTTCCAATCAGAAGTGCATATGATCCAAGAAGAGAAAGTATGTTAGCTTATGCCTCTCCCACATAAAACTTGCTATCGGTCTAGTAACATAGTCAATTGCTTAGGGACACTTTCACAACTCCTACCACCACTTTTCCACACTCGCTTTATTTACTTTATTGCATCTTTATCTAAACAGCCCCTAGTTTTTATTTACGCGTTCTTTATTATCTTGCAAACCTATCCAACAACACCTACAAAGTACTTCTAGTTTCAAACTTGTTCTAGGTAAAGCAAACGTCAAGCGTGCGTAGAGTTGTATCAGTGGCCGATAGGACTTGAGAGAGTATTTGTTCTACCTTTAGCTCCTCGTTGGGTTCGACACTCTTACTTATCGAAAGAGGCTACAACTATCCCGTATACTTGCGGATCATCGGAACCCAATGGGCGAGAGCTGCACCTGGGGGTGCCCCGTGGGGGGCACAACCCACCAGGGTGCGCCAGGGCCCCCTGGCGCACCCACGTGGGTTGTGACCGCCTCGGTGGCCTCCCGCACCCTTCTTTGCACTATAAATTCCCAAATATTGCAAAACCCTTCGGGGTTAACCTAGATCGGAAGTTCCGCCGCCGTAGGGCTCCATGGCCACCGTAAACCAATCTAGACCCGTTCTGGCACCCTGCCGGAGGGGGGAATATCATCTTCGGTGGCCATCTTCATCATCCCAGCGGCCACCACGATGAGGAGGGAGTAGTTCACCCTTGAGGGGTTTGTACTAGTAGTATGTGTTTAATCTCTCTCTCTCTCTCTCTCTCTCTCTCTCTCTCTCTCTCTCTCTCTCTCTCTCTCGTGTTCTTGAGATCTCACGATCTTGATATATCACGGGCTTTGTTAATATAGTCGGATCATATGGTGTTTTCCCCTCTCTATCTTGTTGTGACGAATTGAGTTTTTCCCTTTGAGATTCTGTTGTTATCAGATTGAGTACTTTCATGGATTTGAGAGCACTTGATATATGTCTTGCAATTGAATACTCATGGTGGCAATGGGGTATAGTATTGATTCACTTGATATATGTTTTGGCACTCAACTTGCAGATTCCCGCGGTAACATTGGGGTAATCTATGCATAGGGGTTGGTGCACGTTCTTGTCTTTGTTTCTCCGGTAGAAATCTTGGAGCACTCATTGAAGTTCTTTGTGTGGATTGAGTATTATGAATATGAATATGCTTTGGTGTTATTCTAGTATGAACTTTAGGATAGATCGAACGGAAAAAATAGCTTTGCGTTACATTAGTACGAACTCTTGAATAGATCAAACGGAAATAATAGCTTTGAGGTGGTTTCGTACCCTACAAACAATTCCATCTTTTGTTCTCCGCTAATAGGGAACTCGGGAGTGATTCTTTATTACACTTTGAGGGATAATCATATGATCCAACTATGTTAGCACTGTTGAGAGATTGCACTAGTGAAAGTACGGACCCTAGGCCTTGTTTTTAAGCATTGAAACACCGTTTTTGGGCCCGTTTACTATTTGCTACCTTGCTGTTTTTATTTATTCATATTATAGAAATATATTTCTACCATCCATATTAGACTTTTATCACCATCTCTTCGCCAAACTAGTGCACCTATACAATTTGCCATTGTATTGGGTGTGTTGGGGACACACGAGATTTCTTGTATTTGGTTGCAGGGTCGTTTGAGAAGACCATCTTCATCCTACACCTCTCATGGATTGATAAACCTTAGGTCATCCACTTGAGGGAAAATTGCTACTGTGCTACAAAACTCTGCGCTTGGAGGTCCAACACGTGTCTACAAGAATAAATTTTCATAGTAGACATCATAGGGCACCGTCTAAATCCATTGAGACGACACCCTATGATTTGTGGTTTGGCAAGAAACCTAATCTATCGTTTGTTGAAGTTTGGGGTCTCGAAACTTATGTCAAAAGGCTTCAGCCTGATAAGCTCGAACCCAAATCAGAGAAGTGCGTCTTCATAGGATACCCTAAGGAAACAATTAGGTACACCTTCTACCACAGATCCAAAGACAAGATTTTTGTTGCCAAGAATGGAACATTTCTAGAGAAGGAGTTTCTCTCGAAAGAAGTGAGTGGGAGGAAAGTAGAACTTGATGAGGTAATTGTACCTTCTCTCAATTTGGAAAGTAGCACATCAGAGAAATCCGTTCCCGTGATGCCTACACCAACTATAGAGGAAGCTAATGATGATGATCATGAAACTTCATATCAAGTTACTGCTGGACCTTGTAGGTCGAACAGAGCACGTTCCGCACCAGAGTGGTATGGTAATCCTATCCTGGAAGTCATCTTACTAGACCATGACGAGCCTACGAACTATGAAGAAGCAATGATGAGCCCAGATTCCGACAGATGGCTTGAATCCATGAAATATGAGATAGGATCCATGTATGAGAACAAAGTATGGACTTTGGTGGACTTGCCTGATGATCGGCAAGCCATAGAGAATAAATGGATCTTCAAGAAGAAGACTGACGCTGATGGTAATGTTACTGTCTACAAAGCTTGACTTGTCGCATAAGGTTTTCGACAAGTTCAAGGGTTGACTATGATGAGCCTTTCTCACCCGTAGCAATGCTTAAGTCTGTCCGAATCAGGTTAGAAATTGCCGCATTTTATGATTATGAAATCTGGCAAATGAACGTCAAAACTACATTCCTTAATGGATTTATTAAAGAAGATTTGTATATGATGCAACCAGAAGGTTTTGTCGATCCTAAAGGTGCTAACAAAGTGTGCAAGCTCCAGCGATCCATATATGGACTCGTGCAAGCATCTCGGAGTTGGAATATACGCTTTGAAGAGGTGATCAAAGCATATGGTTTTATACAGACTTTCGGTGAAGCCTGTATTTACAAGAAAGTGAGTGGGAGCTCTGTAACATTTCTAATATTATATGTAGATGACATATTGTTGATTGGAAATGATGTAGAATTTCTGGATAGCATAAAAGGATACTTGAATAGGAGTTTTTCAATGAAACACCTCGGTGAAGCTGCTTATATATTGGGCATCAAGATCTATAGAGATAGATCAAGACGCTTAATTGGACTTTCACAAAGCACATACCTTGACAAAGTTTTGAAGAAGTTCGAAATGGATCAGTCAAAGAAAGGGTTCTTGCCTGTGTTGCAAGGTGTGAAGTTGAGTCAGACTCAAAGCCCGACCGCTGCAGAATACAGAGAAAATGAAAGTTATTCTCTATGCCTCAGCCATAGGTTCTCTCATGTATGCTATGATGTGTACCAGACCTGATGTGTGTCTTGCCATAAGTCTGGCAGGGAGGTACTATTGACGCTCAAAAATGGCATCATCGCAAAGAGTGACTTGAGTCTATAATGAAATGAGGTTAAAATTATGATTTCATGTCACCATTTGATGGCCCTCATCAAGATGATCGAAATAAATATGAAGATAGACCAAAACGGAGCTCAAGTGCAAAAGATATAACAATTTCGAAGATACCCGTGTTGACACTAGATTAAAAATGACACGAAACCTAATTAAGACGGCCTTGGATAGAAAAAGTTATAACTGCAAAGTTCTTTGTCTCGTCGAAACGGACGGTTCTGATATAAAAATCGTCCCCATCCAAGGTTGTATGCAAAAGTTACAGGCAAAACCGTGCGCTGCAGCAATGTTTGGCCGGATCATCCGGGCCGGGGTCCGGATCATCCGGGTAATTGAAGCACAAAGACACCAGAAGGTTGGCGCTGAAGCGGGATGATCTGGGTACAGTCCCGGATGATCCGGATGGAGGCCGGACAGTCCGGGTAGAAGTCCGGACGTCCGGGCAGTATTTTCTCCTGCATATGTTAATAAACAGCCCAAAACTCCCTCAAGATAACCTTGGATCAAAAAGTATTCAACAGAAAAGTTGTGCGCCTCATCGAGGCGGTTGATTCTGATATAAAACTCATCTTAATCCGAGTTTGTATGCAAAAGTTACAGCCCAATTAGTGAGCTGCTGTCAGAAAACTGGGCTAGGTCGGATCATCCGGGCCTTGAGCCGGACATCCGAGCCAGAGGTCGTGAGTACTCCGTGTTTTATTAGGTTTTGATGATTTGGACGGCTAAAAAATTCCTTTTCTTGTACGGGAAGTCCATCCGCCTCATATATAGACAAGAGGTGACGGCCGATTGAAGAACAACACACAATCTAACAAATCATCTACTACTTTTTATCTTTTATCTTCTCCTTTGTTCTTCTTCTTCCTCGTTCTTTGTTCATTCTTCTTTTGTAGGGCAGTGAACCTCGAGGCCCTAGGGGCGGTCAGGCTGACCTAGGGCAACCCATAGCCGCCGCGCGCCCTGACGGGGTCCCTCTCGGGCGTGTGGGGTTTCGGGTGTACAAAAGCACCCGCCAGATTGCCTGCGTACCGCGCTTCCGGCCGGGTCTCATTCGACGTGAGTTGTGGTGCATCACCCCCGGCGTCGAGGGTACACAGTGACGTGTTCGTGTGCGAACACACTTTTTGGGGACTCTGCTGGGGACGAAGCTTTGAACGGTCTCCGGCCCGTTCTTGCTACGAAGAGATCGTCATCAAGAAGTTGTGATTTACAAAGGTAATATGAATACCCAATTCTCCTTTGTAGATGCAAATGATGCATATGTTGTTGCTAGATCATCTAATGAGCATAATGTATCGGCTAGCCCTACCTTTACCAATCATGCATCTAACTATATGCAAGGGCCGATGCAACAAAATCTCCATGATTCTACTTCATATAATTTTAGCAACATGCAACATATGTATCCCAAGTCCCATGCATCGGCAACCCCATAAATTTATTTGTCGACGAATAACATGATGAGTTCGGTTAATCAAGTTGAGACACCCTATGTAGGAACTTCCAATGGTATGCAACAAAGTGTTTCAAGGTTTTATTCATCGGCAAATAACTTGCAGTACGCTAATCCAAACGTGCCGGTGGATAGGGGAATTGGCCATGTTACTACTAGTTATTTGGCCAATTACCCTCAAACATCATATGCTACACCTAACTCTACTAATTTCTTGGCACCATATGCAACTGTAGGTATTCATAATTCCGCTTCGCACCTTCACGTTGATAGCCGAATAAGTGAAAATTCTATAAGATGACATGTGTGTTCACCTACTACCATGGCATATCATATTCCCCCTACACAATTACAGAATTTCGGCAATATCTCATTGCCGAAAGAGTCTAGAGGCATTGGGGGCAACCGTATCCAGACTGGGTAATTGAAAACAATCTTACACTCTCTTGGGATTTGTGCAACTCCATTCGCCAAGAACTAATAGAAAGCGGGAAGCCTCATGACTTTGCTGTTGTAAAAGCAAGAGTTGTGCAAATGATGCATTCGCCTAGTTCTATAGCAACCAATGTACCCCCTAAACAATTGCAAAGTTTCGGCGCCTCATTGCCTAAAGAGTCACAAAGTATTGGGGGGCAATCTCATGAGGAGTGGATGGAAATTGAGATGAAAAGGTTTAAAGCTCACCAAGCTGAGATGTGGGATAAAATAAGACAAGAGCGAGAAGCCTTGTAAATTCAAAAAGAGAAAAGTATTGATTCAGGTAACAAAGAAAATTCGGTTATTGAAAAAGCCGAATCAAATAGTATGTGTACCGAATCTATCAAAGAAAAAGAGTATGCCAAGGCATTGGAGAGTCAGTCAAAAGTGGAACAAAGTATTATTCAAGTGATACAACCATCATGCTCTCCCAACGTAATTGAAGAGGTATGTCTAGCAAGTGATTTTTCTATCTTCCGATTTGGTCGCAACTTTATTGTCGATCCTTCTATAAGAAAAATTCTCATAAATAATTTTGAAAGACCAATAAAGAAGGGCAATTTACTTGTTAGCAGTAAAATGGTTATAGACTATATCGGTCAACCTATTGTGCCATTTATAAAGACCGATAGTGACTTACTATTGCAGCCAAAGTTTTCTCCATTGCTTTATCAAAAGTTTATATATACTTGGGTAGCTTTGCTTGTTTCATACTTGGCTTGCACTTGGTCTCAACTGAGACATGTATGTTCTAAATATCTTCGTTTCAGAAATTTAAAGCCAAGGTTAAATTCTACTAAGAAAACCGATGCTAATATAATATCTTATCCAAAGACATCGGAGATAGATTGGAAAACACAATGCATAGCCGAATGGGGAGATTTCAAATCTGAACCATTCGTTTGCTTATCTCCAAAGCCGTTCAAACAACAAGATCGGCTAGAAAACAAAAGGTATACCTTCGATTCAAACATGTGTGATCAAATCTTTGATTTGTTGTTGAAAAATAATTACATTAGAATTCTTGATCACCATGTCAAGCCATCTATCCAAGGACGAATGTATTGTAAGTTGCATGATTCGTTCAAGCATAGCTTTGAGGATTGCAACATGTTTCGTCAAATAGTTAAATCGGCCATTGATAAAGGACGATTGAAATTCGTTGAAACACCAAGAGATGACCAGTCTATTCCAATTGGTCCTGATGGCAAAAAGTTTATGCATCGTCCGCTTCAAGCCGATCCATTTAAAGAGAAGGTAAAAACAGCAGGTGATGGGATCAAGCTTTCAAGAAGAAAAATTGTTGAAGAGCATAATGAACATAATCTCAAGGCCGAGAATTCTGTCGAAGCTACAATGAAGACGCCAAGGACTGGGGGGCAGCAAGAAAATCCAATGTTCGATGAAAGCGAACCGAAAGAGAACAAAGGCCGAAATAGGCGCAAGTGCAAGATATCAAAAATCACCTTCGCTGAACTATTGGATAAATATCAAAAGAAAAGTGAAGAGAATGGTGCTTGTCGGTCGAGTAATGCAAAAGCATCAAGATCACCCCCTGGGTGCATATCCAAGGATCGGTATTGGCAAGAAGACAATTTTAATGCAACGTGTTCATATCCTTATTTTGGATCGCCAATGCCAATGACGTGGATGCCACCCTATGCTCATGTAGATCCATATTCATCATGGGACAGGTATGATACAATGGCACATTATCCATCATATTTTAGACCATCTCCCCATTATTATGCAGCTCCAAGAAGATCGACGTTCAATAAGCAGTCATATGTTCAAGACCGTTTCAATAAGAAAGAATCGGTCCGGAGCTCAAGAAAGAAGAAAAAGGTGATCAAACAAGTATATCGAGTTAAAAAAGATGGTTGCGAGAGTGCCAATTCAGATTTGATCTTAAAGGATAAATAAACAATTAAAGTGTTAACATTGGCTACTAAAGGCAATGAGATGAAGCAATCAATTGTCGAGAATCAAAGTGCCAAATCTAAAGAAAAGAAGCTGAAAGTGCGCAAGGTAAAACAAGAATTGTCATTGCTTCAAACAAAATCGCAGCCGGGGTACATACTCGGCTTATCATATTGGCAAAAGAAGAAAAAAACTTAGTGCACAAGAACTTGAAGATAGGAACATGGCATGGGTTCCCAAAGGAAGTGCTCAAAACAAGAATTATGTGCAAGCTTCCATTACAAAAAGTGCGGCAAAGGTGAAGAATGAAAAGAGTGAAAACTATGAAGGACCAAGCCGAAGGTTTCAGCATCTTCGATCTACACATTATCCATATTCTTGAACTATGCCATTAACGCTTATGCCATGGAATTCATCATCAGGTATGATTGGTAACCCTCAATTGGCTTACTTTAATCCATGGATGCAATATAATTTCTTACATCATGAAAGGGTATTACCAAGTCACTACACATTTGGTTAGCTACAAGTTTGTTGCTGATCCAAAGGGCCGAAATACTTGATTTGATATTTCATTTGTTTGTTTCGATCATATGTGCTTTGAACGAAGTTTACGTGGTAATGGCTGATATTTATCTATCGTCCTAAGAGTGTATCAATGCATGGCCGGTGTAGTATTCTAACATCGTCCTTAGTTTGTTTGGAGAGCGAGACAAGATACGTGCTCATGGAAATTTATATTTGAATGGAGTTGAGACATCATGACCGATGTCATTGAATACATGCTGCATAGACCAATTCATAGTTGCAGAATTGGCTAGTGGGCATATATTTTGTTTGGATATGATTTGGCTTATGCATCTTTGAGATCTATAAGAGGCCAAATCATAACTAATTTTATTACTGAACATCGGATTAATGACATGCATAATATTGATATTAGCCTTGTCTCTCTAGTACTATGGAGATTATGTTTTGATGGTTCAATTCGTAGCAATGGCCAAAGTGTTGGTGTTGTTTATATATCTCCTTATGGTACTATTTTTGAAGCCTTATACCGCTTAGAATATTTTACGCACGATTAATCAAAGCCGAATATGCATTTTATTCGGATTGAATCTTTTGCTTTCTATAGGTGCTATACATATTGAGCCTTTCGGTGATTCGTTATGAGTAGTGCAACAAATATTCAAGGGTTATCAATGTTTTGACGAATCACTTATAATTTATCTTGAGGCACGTCTAGATGTAATATCCTCCTTGGGTTGCTTTGAAATTATTCCCACATCTAGACATGACAATTCAAAAGAGTTGGCACAGCAAAGCATCCGGCTACTATGTTACTCATGGTGCATTGTATTTCTATCAATAGCCGATGCTTAGTCTCGTCAACATAGGTAAGGCTGAACCAAAGTTCGCCGCTTCGGCCACTAACGATTTTTTATGCAGGCAAAAGTAAGGATTGGAGAAATGTTGTTATTGATTATCTGCAAAATCCTAGCAAAAGGTTGAAGAATATAGTTTGGAGGACGATCTTGAGATATATAGCTATGAAACTTTATCATCGGATTGTTAATGAAGTTGAGAAGGTTTCACCCAAGTTTGCATCAAGGATTCACACAAATAATGGCCGATATATATTTATCTCCCTAAGCACATGCAAAGTGGCTGATGGAGTGTTGACATCGTCCTTAGAACCAACACGGTACAAGTTATTTTTCGGCACACTACCTTTGCCGAAAAACAAGGGGGCATGTGTTGACGCTCAAAAATGGCATGATCGCAAAGAGTGACTTGAATCTATAATGAAATGAGGTTAAAATTATGATTTCATGTCATCGTTTGATGGCCCTCATCAAGATGAAAAAAATAAATATGAAGATGGACCAAAACGGAGCTGAAGTGCAAAAGATATGACAATTTCGGAGATACTCGTGTTGACACCAGATTAAAGAATGACATGAAACCTAATTAAGACGGCCTCGGATGAAAAAAGTTACAACTGCAAAGTTTTTGTATCATCGAAATGGACGGTTTTGATATAAAATTGTCCCCATCCAAGGTCGTATGCAAAAGTTACAGGCAAAACTGTGCGCTGCAGCAATGTTTGGCCGGATCATCCGGGCCGGGGTCCGGATCATCCGGGTAATTGAAGCACAAAGACACCAGAAGGTTGGTGCTGAACCCGGATGATCTGGGTACAGTCCCAGATGATCAGGATGGAGGCCGGACAGTCCGGGTAGAAGTCCGGACGTCCGGACAGTTTTTTCTGCTGCAGATGTTATAAAACAGCCAAAAACTCCCTCAAGATGACCTCATATCAAAAGGTGTTCAATATCCAAGTTGTGTGTCTCGTTGAGGCGGTTGATTTTGATATATAAATCATCTTAATCCGAGTTTGTATGCAAAAGTTACAGCCCGATTAGTGAGCTGCTGTCAGAATACTGGGCTAGGCCGGATCATCCGGGCCTTGAGCCGGACATCCGGGCCGGAGGTCGTGAGTACTCCGTGTTTTATTATGTTTTGATGATTTGGACGGCTAGGAAAGTCCTTTTATTGTACGGGAAGTCCATCCGCCTCATATATAGACAAGAGATGACGGCCGATTGAAGAACAACACAATCAAACAAATCATCTACTACTTTTTTATTTTTTATCTTCTCCCTTGTTCTTCTTCTTCCTCGTTCTTCGTTCGTTCTTATTTTGCAGGGCGGCGAACCTCAAGGCCCTAGGGGCGGTCAGGCCGACCTAGGGCAGCCCATAGCCGCCGCGCGCCCTGACGGGGTCCCTCCCGGGTCTGTGGGGTTTCGGGTGTATAAAAGCACCCACCAGATTGCCTGTGTACCGTGCTTCCGGCCGGGTCTCCTTCGGCGTGAGCTGCGGTGCATCACCCCCGGCGTCGAGGGTACACAGTGACGTGTTCGTGTGTGAACAGGTACCAAAGTAATCCAGGAATGGATCACTGGACAGCGGTCAAGAAATACTAAAGTAGCTGAAAAGGACCAACGATATGTTTCTCGTTTATGGAGGTGACAAAGAGCTCATCGTAAATGGTTGCGTTGATGCTAGCTTTGACACTGATTCGGATGACTCTAAGTCACAAACCGGATTCATATTTATATTGAATGGTGGAGCTGTCAGTTGGTGCAGTTCCAAGCAGAGTGTCGTGGCGGGATCTACGTGTGAAGCGGGGTACATAGCTGCTTCGAAAGCAGGAAGTGAAGGAGTCTAGATAAAGGAGTTCATATCTGATCTAGGTGTAATACCTATTGCATCGTGACCAATGAAAATATTTTGTGACAATACTGGAGCAATTGGCTTGGCGAAGGAATCCAGATTTCACAAGAGAACCGAACACATCAAGGGACGCTTCAACTCCACCCGTGAACAAGTCAAGGAGGGAGACATAGAGATTTGCAAAATACATACGGATCTGAATATAGCAGACCCGTTGACTAAGCCTCTTCTGCGAGCAAAACATGATCAGCACCAAGACTCCATGGGTGTTAGATTCATTACAATGTAATCTAGATTATTGACTCTAGTACAAGTGGGAGACTAAAGGAAATATGCCCTAGAGGCAATAATAAAGTTGTTATTTTATATTTCCTTATTCATGATAAAGGTTTATTATTCATGCTAGAATTGTATTAATCGGAAACCTAAGTACATGTGTGAATACATAAACAAACACAATGTCCCTAATGAGCCTCTACTTGACTAGCTCGTTGATCAAAGATGATTAAGGTTTCCTAACCATAGACATGAGTTGTCATTTGATAAAGGGATCACATCATTAGGAGAATGATGTGATCGACAAGACCCATCCGTTAGCTTAGCATTATCATCGTTCAGTTTTATTGCTATTGCTTTCTTCGTGTCAAATATATATTCCTTCAACTATGAGATTATGAAACTCCCGGATACCGGAGGAATGCCTTGTGTGCTATCAAACGTCACAACATAATTGGGTGACTGTAAAGATGCTCTACAGGTATCTCTGAAGGTGTTTGTTGAGTTGGCCTAGATCGAGATTAGGATTTGTCACTCCGGGTATCGGAGAGATATCTCTGGGCCCTCGCGGTAATACACATCATAAGCTTGCAAGCAAACGACTAAGGAGTTAATCACGAGGTGATGTATTACGAAACGAGTAAAGAGACTTGCCGGTAACGAGATTGAACTAGCTATGATGATACCGACGATCGAATCTCGGGCTAGTAACATGCCGGACAAAGGGAATTACATATGTTGTCATAACGGCTCGACCGATAAAGATCTTCGTAGAATATGTAGGAGCCAATATGGGCATCTAGGTTCCGCTATTGGTTATTGACCGGGGAGGTGTCTCGGTCATGTCTACATAATTGTCGAACTCATAGGGTTTGCATGCTTAACGTTCATTGACGATATAGTATTATATGAGTTTGTGTGATTTGGTGACCGAATGTTGTTCAGAGTCACGGATGTGATCACGTACCTAACGAGGAGTCTCAAAATGGTCGAGAGGTAAAGATTGATATATAGGACGATGGTATTCGGAGACCCGAAGTGTTTCGGAGAAAACCGGATAGTCATCGGAGTACCGGAGGGGGTAATATTGGGCCTATTGGGCCACAAGAGGGGAGCACACCAGCCCACAGGGGGCTGGCGTGCACCCCATGGCAGCCGGCCAAGTGGGGAAGGAAAGGGGGAGGATTCGGCCTCCCCTTCCTTCTCTCTTCCCCCTTTCCTTTCTTCTCCGGCAATTAAGGAAAGGGGGCGCCACTTGGGGAGGACCCCAAGTAGGATTCGCCCTACTTGGGGCGCCCTCCTGGCTGCTCCTCCCGCCTCCCACCTATATATATGAGGGGTGCAGCCCTAGCACACACCAAACAATTGCCTATCCGTGTGCGGTGCCCCCCTCCATCGTTTACACCCCCCGGTCATATTTTCGTAGTGCTTAGGCGAAGCCGTGCGAGGATCTATTTGTTGGGGAACGCAGTATTTCAAAAAAAATCCTACGATCACGGAAGATCTATATAGGAGATGCATAGCAACGAGAGGGGAGAGTGTGTCTAAGTACCCTCGTAGACCGAAAGCGGAAGCGTTAAGTAACGCGGTTGATGTAGTCGAACGTCTTCATGATCCTAGCGATCAAGTACCGAACGCACGGCACCTCCGCGATCTGCACACGTTCAGCTCGGTGACGTCCCTCGAACTCTTGATCCAGCTAAGGCTGAGGGTGAGTTTCGTCAGCACGACGGCGTGGTGACGGTGATGATGAAGTTACGGGTGCAGGGTTTCGCCTAAGCACTGCAACGATATGACCGAGGTGTGTTTCTGTGGAGAGGGGCACCGCACACGGCTAAGAGAAACTTTGGTGCGTCTTTGGGGTGCCCCCCTCCCACATATATAAAGGGGGGAGGGAGGAGGAGGCCGGCCAGGGGGAGGAGGCGCGCCATGGTGGGCAATCCTACTCCAAGTAGGATTCGCCCCCCCCCCTTTTCTATTCCAACAAGGAGAAGGAGGGAGGTGAGGGAGGAGAGAAGGAAAGGGGGGCCGGCCCCCATAGTACACTTCGGTTTGGGCTAGGGGGGCGCGCTCCCTGCCTTGGCATATCTCCTCTCTTCCACAAATAGACCCATGAGGCCCAATAACCCTCGGGGTTCCAGAACCCACCCTCCTCAAGACTTCTAAAATCCCCGATCTACCTCGGAAATTTTCCAGTGTCTGAATATAGTCTTCCAATATATCGATCTTTATGTCTCGACCATTTCGAGACTCCTCGTCATGTCTGTGATCTCGTCTGGGACTCCGAACTACCTTCGGTACATCAAAACAGATAAATTCGTAATACCGATCGTCATCGAACATTAAGCGTGCGGACCCTACGGGTTCGAGAACTATGTAGGCATGACCGAGACACATCTCCGGTCAATAACCAATAGCATAACTTGGATGCTCATATTGGTTCCTACATATTCTACGAAGATCTTTATTGGTCAAACCGCATAACAATATACGTTGTTCCCTTTGTCATCTATATGTTACTTGCCCGAGATTCGATCGTCGGTATAATCATACCTAGTTCAATATCGTTACTGGCAAGTATCTTTACTCCTTCCATAATGCATCATCCCGTGACTAACTCATTAGTCACATTGCTTGCAAGGCTCATAGTGATGTGCATTACCGAGAGGGCCCAGAGATACCTCTCCGATACACGGAGTGACAAATCCTAATCTCGATCTATGCCAACTCAACAAACACCATCGGAGACACCTGTAGAGCATCTTTATAATCACCCAGTTACGTTGTGACATTTGATAGCACATGAGGTGTTCCTCCGATATTCGGGAGTTGCATAATCTCATAGTCTGAGGAACATGTATAAGTCATGAAGAAAGCAATAGCAATAAACTAAACGATCATAGTGCTAAGCTAACGGATGGGTCTTGTCCATCACATCATTATCTAATGATGTGATCTCGTTCATCAAATGACAACACATGTCCATGGCCAGGAAACTTAACCATCTTTGATTAACGAGCTAGTCAAGTAGAGGCAAACTAGGGACACTCTATTTGTCTATGTATTCACACATGTACTAAGTTTCTTGTTAATACAATTCTAGCATGAATAATAAACATTTATCATGATATAAGGAAATATAAATAACAACTTTATAATTGCCACTAGGGAATATTTCCTTCACTCTTCACCATCACCGTCACCATGTTGTCGTGCTGACGGAACTCATCTACTACCTCGACGTCTTGCTGGATCAAGAAGGCGAGGGACGTCACCGAGCTGAACGTGTGCAGAACGCGGAGTTGTCGTGCGTTCGGTACTTGATCGGTAGAAGCGCGAAGAAGTTCGACTACATCAACCGCGTTGTGAAATACTTCCGCTTACGGTCTACGAGGGTACGTAGACACACTCTCCCCATCGTTGCTATGCATCTCCATGGATAGATAATTGCGTGTGTGTAGAATTTTTTTTTGTTTTCCATGCAACGAGTCCCAACAGTATGGTGGTGGTGGTAGCAGCGGAATTCCGCAGGGCTTCACCAAGCGCGCACTGGAGAAACGTGGGAGGAGTTGGGAGAGGCAATGGGCAAGGATAAAGGGGTGGCTTCCCCCATGCGCTTCCCCCCTCTATATATAGGCTAGGGGGCAGGAGAGGTCATCCAAAACCCTCCTAGGGGTGGCCATAAAGGATAAATCCCTTTAAACTTGGAGATAACATCTTATCTCTAGATTCAATCCTTTAAATTTAGAGATAAGTCTTTGTCTCTATATTTAAACTACATGTGCCTTGGGTGAAGGAAATATGCCCTAGAGGCAATAATAAAGTTGTTATTTATATTTCCTTATATCATGATAAATATTTATTATTCATGCTAGAATTGTATTAACTGGAAACTTAGTACATGTATGAATACATAGACAAACAGAGTGTCCCTATTATGCCTCTACTTGACTAGCTCGTTAATAAAAGATGGTTAAGTTTCCTAGCCATGGACATGTGTTGTCATTTGATGAACGGGATCACATCATTAGAGAATGATGTGATGGACAAGACCCATTCGTTAGCTTAGCATAATGCTCGTTCAGTTTTATTGCTACTGCTTTCTTCATGACTTATACATGTTCCTCTAACTATGAGATTATGCAACTCCCGAATACCGGAGGAACACCTTGTGTGCTATCAAACATCATAATGTAACTGGGTGATTATAAAGATGCTCTACAGGTGTCTCCAATGGTGTTTGTTCAGTTGGCATAGATCGAGATTAGGATTTGTCACTCCGTCTATTGGAGAGGTATCTTTGGGCCCTCTCGGTAATGTACATCACTATGAGCCTTGCAAGCAATGTGACTAATGAGTTAGTTGCGGGATGATGCATTACGGAATGAGTAAAGAAACTTGCCGGTAACGAGATTGAACTAGGTATGATGATACCGACGATCGAATCTCGGCAAGTAACATACCGATGGCAAAGGGAATAACGTATGTCGTTATGCGGTTTGACCGATAAAGATCTTCGTAGGATATGTAGGAGCCAATATGAGCATCCAGTTCTGCTATTGGTTATTGACCGGAGATGTGTCTCGGTCATGTCTATATAGTTCTCGAACACGTAGGGTCTGCACGCTTAACGTTCAATGACGATTTGTATTATGAGTTATGTGATTTGATGTACCGAAGGTTGTTCGGAGTCCCGGATGAGATCACGGACATGACGAGGAGTCTCGAAATGGTCGAGACATAAAGATCGATATATTGGAAGGCTATATTCGGACATCGGAAAGGTTCCGAGTGATTTGAGTATTTTTCGGAGTACCGGAGAGTTACGGGAATTCGTCGGGGAAGTAATGGGCCTTAATGGGCCATACGGGAAAGGAGACAAGGGCCTCAAGGGGTGGCTGCGCACCCCCCCCCCCCCATGGGCTGGTCCGAATTGGACTAGGGAGGGGGCGCCCCCCCCCATCTTTCCTTCTCTCCCTCCTCCCCTTCCTTCTTCTCCTACTCCAACTAGGGAAGGTGGGAAACGTACTCCTACTAGGAGTAGGAATCCCCCTTGGGGCGCACCATAGAGAGGGCTGGCCCTCCCCTCCTCCACTCCTTTATATACGGGGGAAGGGGGCACCCCATAGACACACAAGTTGACAGTTGTCTTAGCCGTGTGCGGTACCCCCCCTCCACAGATTTCCACCTCGGTCATATTGTTATAGTGCATAGGCGAAGCCCTGCGTCGGTAACTTCATCATCACCGTCATCACGTCTCGTGCTGACGAAACTCTCTCCCTCGGCCTCAACTGGATCAAGAGTACGAGGGACAACACCGAGCTGAACGTTTGCAGATCGCGAAGGTGCCGTGCGTTCGGTACTTGGACCGGTTGGATCGCGAAGACGTTCGACTACATAAACTGCGTTACTAAACGCTTCCGCTTTTGGTCTACGAGGGTATATGGACAACACTCTCCCCTCTCGTTTCTATGCATCTCCTAGATAGATCTTGTGTGATCGTAGAATTTTTTTGAAATTACTGCATTCCCCAACATTGGGAAATGGTGCGGCCTGACCATGTGGGCTGTAGCCCCACCCCTCTGTCCATATGGGCCCTTCCCGGGTCATTGGGCCCCACGGTGGAACCCCTGAAATCTTCTAGAATCTTCCCGGTACAATACCGAAAAAACCAAAGTTTTCCTGGAACCGAAAATATGACTTCCCATATATAAATCTTTACCTCCAGACCATTCCGGAGCTCCTCATGATATACCGGATTCCATCCAGGACTATGAACAACCTTCAGACTTTTTGCTATTAATATCTCATTCCTACCCTAGCACTATCGAACGTTAAGCGTGCGACCCTACCGGTTCCGGAACATTTAGACATGACCGAGACTCATCTCCAGTCAATAACCAATAGCGGGACCTGGATGCCCATATTGGTTCCTACATATTCAATGAAGATCTTTATTGGTTGAACCATGATGTCGAGGATTCAGTTAATCCCCTATCCAATTCCCTTTGTCCGGCGATATGTTACTTGCCCTAGATTCAATCGTCGGTATCTCCATACCTAGTTCAATCTCATTACCAGCAAGTCTCTTTACTCGTTCCGTAATACAAGATCCCGTAACTAAACTCATTAGTCGCATGAAGCTTCTTGTGATGTTGTATTACGGAGAGGGCCCAGAGATTTCTTTCCTTCACACAGAACTACAAATCCATGTCTTAATCCATGCAACCCAACAGACACCTTCGGAGATACCTGTAGAGCACATTTACGATCACCCAGTTACGAAGTGACGCTTGATAGAACACAAAGTATTCCTCTGGTATTCAGGAGTGGCATGATCTCATTATCGAAGGAACTGATACTTGACATGAAGAAAGTTAGAGCAAATAACTAAATGATCTAATGCTAAGCTTACGTTTGGGTCTGTCCATCACATCATTCTCCTAATGATCTGATCCAGTTATCAAATGACAACGCATTTCTATGGTTAGGAAACGTTAACCATCTTTGATCAACGAGCTAGTATAGTAGAGGCTTACTAGGGATACGGTGTCGTTGATCACACATGTATTCAAGTTTCCAGTCAATACAATTCTAGCATGAATAATAAACATTTGTCATGAACGAGAAATATGATAATAACCAATTTATTATTGCCTCTAGGGCATCTTTCCAACAGTCGTGTCCTTGGTGCACTTGGTGGAGATGTAGTCGGCGTCGCCATAATTATAGCAGGAGTCGTAAAGCGTCGGAGGGATATGTGAATCCGTTGGGGGAGACTGGCGAGGAGGCATTGCCAACCGAGCGGCAGGGAGCGCCGAGCTTGGTCATGTGAAGGAGAAGGCTGAGACTTGGACTGCAGCGCCGGACCCCAATCATAGTGGCTCTGCTTAGTCTACCATGGCGCACCGCCCCGGGCCGACGGGCTGCTGGGACTAGGGGCCGCCCTGGACGATGGGGCAAAAGTAGTGCCCACCACGTCATGGAAGGCGACAGTGGAACGTAGCACGGGGCGCAGCGGGAAGGGAGGTTAGGAGGAGGACGTCGGGAGAGAGACGCAGGTTGCCATGCCGCTCGCGGAGGGGGATGGTGCCACCGTAGTGTTGCACGTCAAGGAGGGTTTGGTGGCCGCCAGCGTGGGGAGGGGGAGGCGCTTAGAGGGGCGGGACACATCAAGGGCGGGAATCCATGTTACTTGCTATTGTATTGTGGAAGTATGACTTGATCATCTGTATTTACATTAATTTTGTCAAGTTGTGATTTAGAATTGGTACAACTTTTGAGCTGGAAAATTCCTATGTGGAGTGAAATTGTATCGAATACTTCTATGTAAAAGAAAAAAACCCAAAATATGCCAAATAACTCTTGGTCTAAATTGGTACCTTGTGCCATTGGCATCAAAGTGGTTGCTAAGGGGATTGAATTGGGACACTAACTGCTTGTTAAAACCTAATTTTATAAACAAAGATGAACATTTTCAAAACACAGACCTTGCGCTATTTGGCATCCTAAGTGGTTGCTAAAGGGCTTGAATTGATAACCTGGGTGGTTGATAAAATCTAATTTTATCAGAAAAGTTTAAATGGGACTCCATTTGGCGCAACTCCTCATCTAGTAGAAGATAATAGATTGAGTGCATAAAGAGAAATCTTAACTTGTTCCCAGCGGTAGAGAACAGCCATGACTTGGACTTCCTCGTGGAGGATAGCCAGCAGATAGCCGCAGTTTTTAATTCTTATCACCCATCTTTGATGTTAGAAATTTGTTGACAAGGCTCAGCATCCTCAATTTGACGAGGGAAACTTCTCAAAAATCTTGTTGCAACCTTAGCATTTCCACAGGCCCTTCTATCAACCACGACTCATATTTGGCAGCCAAATAATTAGCCAATTGCAGTCAGTTCATCTCTCTATCTATATTCTCAGCCGTAAGCAAAGCAAGAACTTAATCTTCTATCGAAGAAAAAAGCAAGGCATATAATTCGTTCCATATCCAGTCTGTGTCGTCGCCACGGCATTATTTGACAAAGAGATTTTACGCTACTACGGGGATTTTATGCAAGCATAGTTTTTCCTTAAATGGGATTACAACTGAAAAGGGAGATATGCGGGAGAGTGTGGGAGCTACCGGGCGCTGCCATCCCAACGCCACTCCAGCCACTTCCTCCTAATTATGCCCTCCTAGGATTTAGTGCCGATAACAGAAAAGATACAATTGAGACGTGAACATGCTCACGCTACAACTAAACCATGAGTTCAGCGATCTTAAGTCTAACAAAGCTTGTAGGCATCCAACAAATGTACCAGGTTCAACAATGAATATTCCTAAAGAACCATCCATACTCAAAGCACTTGTTGAAGTCCGACCACTTCCTGCTCTCCGTCCACTTCTTCCTCCAGACCTGACATCATCTCTATATATGTAAACATAGACACACGAGTCAGTGGAGTTAGCTACAATTGGGACTAACAAAACTGACATTCATGGGAGAAATCTATTCATAACTTACATGCATATGGATTGTTCGTATAATGATGAATCCAATCATCCTTCATGTTCAGCGCCGAGTAGCAAATACTCGGAAAATTTCCAAATGTACTTCTGATCTCAGCGAGGAGTTTCGTTTTAGTCCTCAATTGCTGAAAGGTGGACAAAATACTAGTTATTAGAAAGCCGAATTTGGCAAAGAATGGGATGCAAAGAATGAGAAAAGGACAAATCATCTAGCTTAGGTAGGTGTATAACGTGTCGTAGCGAGATCCATGCTTTATAAGGTTCCTAACCAATCTAATGACATCCACATAGCAGAATCGCACAGTAGAATAGTTAGATGACCACACTATACCAGTAATGGTATGGTCACAGAAGAAATGATCAATTCCCGACTTGAGAGTGTTGTTAACTGAATTTTCGTGACTGTATATAGGGTTTGCATTCAGAGGTTTGACATTTCCAGGTGCGCGGAATGTGAAGAGACTGTAGTAGAGATGGTTCCACGGAACTGCACGACGGAGTTGCATTTCCCTTTCCAGCACGGTCACTCCTGCAGGCCAGTCCCAGCTAAAGAAAACATGATATTTTTGGTGGTATTCGTTGTGGATCCAATTAGAGAACCTAGCTTGCTCCTTTCCGTCCAACTTCTTCACCTCGGGGTGGAGGAGTACAAAGCATTGCAATTTTTCTTCGGGCGTTTCCAATAAAATTGGGTGGCCCAAGGCAACCCCTAGCCAGTAAAATTGGGTGACTGCTGGGTCCCTGCATGTATAACCGAATACTAATGTATTACACAGCATTCCATTCGAGGAGTAGGTACTACAGTAAGAACATGCATATAGAGTTACAATTGTTTTACTAGTAGACTAATAAGTCTCCTATTAGTAGATAGGCACACTTGAGATAACTTACATTAGAGCTACAATTATTTCCATATCTAATTTAATTTATTTTCCACATTATGCTGTAGTACTATTAAGCGTTTTTATGAGATAGCGCAGAAATAGTAACTCATTGTCTCCAAGAAAAGGAAAAGAGTACCTCATTGTTCGTGAACGGAGAAGCGAACGGAGGGTTCCCCACTCTTCATGATACTGACTACTGTTGTATTCAGCAGCTATTAAATTGAGAAGATCAAGCATATCTTTCCCCATAGAGTATCCTCCTTGAGTGGCAGCAGGGTACCCTCCTCCTCCTTGACCAACACGCCCCACATTAATTAGCTTTATATCTCCTCGACAATTCACGTAGTTCTTTCGGTCGGAGAGCCCACCATGTGTGACCTGGCACCGTGCCCCGTGATAGATAAAGCCTAGTAGTGACCTACATAATCCCAAAGAAACACAAGGATGAATCAATATATCTCTAGAGATGAGTCAACATATAAATTACGTACAAGACACGCAAAAAAATATAAATTACAAGACCACGCACCTCATTCTCTTTCGCCAGTTTTCTGACAAGCCTTCCAATGCATCATCAAAAAAACTTGCTTCAAGTACGGCGTCTGTGAATCGTTCATACACTATTATGTATTTCCGGATATCCCGGCAGTAGGTACTGAAATAGGCTTGCACAAGTAGTTCACCACCACCAGAGTTAGAAAGTTTTTGGGTCTTCTGAACAATTTCGTTCCCCAGAACACTAGTAGGTTCGGACCGATCAGATAAGGTCACTACTGTGATATCCTTTGCTAAGCGAAGATTACCATCCAACTCAATGTACATCGTGCCATCATGATACTCCTTCCTGAAATTGTACGCAAACTCGTATGTTCTAACAAACCCACCGAGGACTTTCTGCATAAATGCATACCTTGTCAGCTAGAGGTAGAGTAGATTAATATATTTACTTGCTCTAGGAATAATAGATAAGGCATCAGCCGGCTGATAGCTCCCAGCTATCAGCCGCCTTGATGGCCCTCCGAGGTGCACGTCACTGCCGTTCGCTTGGTGCCATGAGGATCCCAGTTCCCTCAACGCACGCCTTCCCTCGCGCAGCACAGGTCCATGCAGCGCCCCAGCTCGCGCTCGAAGCATGCCTAGCAGCATGGCGGTGCACCGGTGAAGCCTCGCACAGCACGGACGATGCTCCGCGGCCCTGCCTTGCAGCATGCACCCGACGACGCCTCGCAGCACTCGCAGCAGCGCCGCCGTCGTTCCATTATAGCACTCCGTTGAATCTTTCCCATGCTTAGTTCTCTTTCGTCTCACACCTCTTATCTGCCCCGTAGCAACAAATCGACGCACACATGGGGAAGGAGCAGCGCCCGCAGCCTCACCGGCGGACGTCGCCGCCCACTTGTGTCACCACTAGCATCCATGGAGGACCGGACGGGGGTTAGCGTATGCTGCCTGCAACGATGAGACGCCGGAATTGTTGGTGCCGCTCCTTGCCCTAGCTCTCTCTCTCTCTCTCTCTCTCTCTCTCTCTCTCTCTCTCTCTCACCGTAGCACTCTCTCTCTCCCTCTGCTGCACTCGAATGACACAAGGAAGAAGAAGATCAGAGGAGGAAGAAGGACACAGGGGGCACGGTGGTTGTCTCCCGGCGCAACAACGCCCAACTCCACGAGCTCGTACTTGTCACCACAGCCATTACAACGCGCCCCTCGCGGGCTTTATACCCGGGGCAGACGCTGGGCACGAACCCCACGTCTGCACCCGCCCGAGCGCACGGTCCGGCCCGCTCTGGCCGCGTCCACCCCGCGCACGATCGCGCCCAGGACGCGGCGAGCCCGCAACGGCCCCGACTCGGTCACCCGACCTGCACGCCAACGGCTGCCCCTGGTCCGGTGCCACGCATGCACACACAGCGCGCAACCCAGACCTGCCCAGTACACTGGTCGGACCATGGCCAGACCATGGCCAGACACAGACACGCACACACGCGACGCATCCGACGCGTCCCCCGCGCGCACACACGCACGCCCGACGCGATGGCCGTGGCTTATGCCCAACAGGAACATCCACCATGCTGTGGGGGAGCGGCGGCGCTGCTGCAAAGAAGCATCCATAGGGCGGCGTGGCTACAAAGAAGAATCCATGGAAGCACCGGTTCTGTGGGAGCAGCGACCGATGCTTCAAAGCAGCACCCATGGGGCGGCGGCGCTGCTGCAATGAAGCATCCATGAGCCGGCCTGGCTACAAAAGCAGCATCCATGAAAGTCCTGGTTCTGCAAGGAAAGGAGCATCGATTGGAGCCACGGGGCGACGGGGCGTATTGCAGCACGGTGCGATGGTGGCGCGCAGGGGCCCTGCAGCCGTGTTGGCCGGAGTCGCCTCCCCCGACCTTGCTGCAACCGCGCTGTTGCGGAGCCGGTGTCGCTCCTCTCCCTGTTTGCATCAATGGCGGCTGCGGCCATGGCTAGAAAGACCAGAGAAACGAGAGGTCTCGGGTACGAGGGAATTATTATTATATATATATAAGCTAAAACGCGTACATGTGATTAGGTCCACGGTCGCTGCTCGGCCCGACTAATTTTACCAAGAAATTTTCCTAAAAAAATTTTGTAGTTTAGGACAGATCCAAATGGAACGAGTACCAAGTTTATACTGCAGGTTCCATATAATTTTATTTCATTTGGAAATAAGTTGGATAGACTTTATGATCCATTTCTTTGGCGAGAAAAAATAATTTATGATCAATTCTGTCTGTTGCTCGGAACAACTATTACGTGTGCAAGTGGTTTTCTTTTTGGTTTATAAGCCGGCAATAGAAAAAAAAAGGAACTACTAGAGTATTTTTTTTGGTCAAACATTGAAACTTTCCCCCGGGCTGTTTTCCGGCTAGGTGGCATTTTACGCTTAGCACTACTAACTTGAAAATTTTGGCATTTTTACACTGAGCACTGAAAATGTACCTTTGCTTGGGTTGGCGCATTCACTCGTTCTTGTTTGAGGACTCGTTGCACATTCTCCAATTCTTCAACGAAATCTTCGTCTTGGTCAAGCATCTACAATAATATTCATAACAGATTAAGAAGGTTAGCTGATGCATCCATAGAAATAGAAAAAGGCACAGAGCAAAGCGATTTCGTCTACTAACCTGACAATCAATATGATCATCTGCTGGGTCCCGGGCCTTTTGCTTCCCCATTTTCTTCGGCGCCATCTGTAAGAGCAGAGGTGAGCAAGAACATTATTAACAAGAAAATGGAAGAAAGGGAGGGGTAGGAGAGGAGAGAGAGGAGGACCAAAACTTTTGAGGATGACAAACCCCAACAGCCAGAGAGATTTCGAACCTGCCAAAAATTGATCTTTGTTAGATAGGGATGAACAATAGGATGCAAGATGAACAAAAATGGGAAAAGAAAAAGGAAATAGAGAGAGAGCCAGACTAACCCGGAAAAAAAGGCAACCCCTGGCGCTGTGTGGCTCGGCTTGAGGTCTTGAGCACAGGCGCCACCCACTCCAACTTATAGAGCGCACGGGCGGGGGAGGGGGCGAGGCACAAAGGTCTGGTTGGCCATAAAACAATTGTTTCCAGAGAGAGCACGCTAGAGTGAAGAGAAATAAACATGAGCTGAGGTGAGAAATAAGCATGTGTGAGAAATAAACATGTGTGAGGAGCTGTGTCAGGTGAGAAATAAACATGTGCGAGGAGCTGTGTTAGAGAGAGAGAGAGAAAACAGAGAAAATTACATAGAATGTCCTCGGCGCATAAGGCCATCTCCAATGACCCCAAATCGGACATTATATCCGTCCGCGGGCGCGTAAGGCCAAGTCCGCGTACAGTGATACAGGCAGTGGCGAGTCCAATGGGCAGGCTTCAACAGGCTGAAGCCTGCCCTCGATAGAAAGCAATTTTTTTTTACTACTAGTATGCTTCGTTTCGGCCAGGCCCAACTAGTCCCAGCGCCCAGCCCATCAACTCCCACCTCCCAGCCAGATGTGTTTCTCGTTCTCGTTCGAGCCAGCAGAGAGCAGAGAAGCGCCGCCCGCCCGCCCCCAATCCTAACCCTAGGCAGCAGGCCCCTCCGGCCCCCTCCCTCCCCCGGTCCCCCCGACTCGACCTCGTACAGGCGCTCGACGGCGGCACGTCCGCACGGCCACCTCGTCCAGGCGGTCCACAAAGTCTTGTAGCCGACGGCAAGCTGCAGGACTCGCGCGGCATCGAAGGCCCCTGACCCTGAGTGCAGCCGCCAACTCGTCGTTGGCCAGAGAAGTGGAGCCACCGGCCGGTCACAGAGAGCATTCGGCTCGCACAGCCGCACATTGCCACGCCCCGCTCCAAGCTGAGCGCATCCAGTACTGGAGTGCATCGGCCGTTAGAGCTGTAGAGGGCCAACCGGCTAAGGTATAATTCCCAGGTTGCTTCCAAGTTCCATAATTCCATTTCTTTCTTTAATTTGGCTCATATCAATTACAGTTTGTTTGCTAGTTCATGTGCTATTAGTTGATTTAGGTCAATTACAATTTATTTGCAGATTTCAAAATGAAGAAAAAAACTATGAGTATGCATAGTTTTTATGCAAGCAGTTCAATTACCCCTCCCCAAAGGCCTGCTCCTCCCCCTACCGATGTCGAACCTGAACTTGAACCAACTAATGTGACTGCAAATCCCCTCCCCTTAATTGTTGTGGGCACAATCCCTCCTCCTGAACGCCCAAATGAATCCCCAAATGTTGAGATGAATCATACCACAATTGATGAGAGTACAAACCAACCAAGGCAACCTATACCAGAATTTCATCCAAGTCAAATTATTCCGGATCCAGGACTTAGAATACCAATAGAAGATTATGCTACTGAAATTAGAAGTGATGTGAGACGAGCTTATTTGTTGAAAGGGAGAAACAAAGCTATTGGGCATAATTTTGAAAAGACAAAAGATGGTAAAATTTGGAGATCCTTTCAACCTGCGTGGTTTGATACATATGATTGGTTGGAATATAGTGTGGAAAAGGAGTTTAATGGATGCCGGGATGTGTCCACACTTTCTCGGTTGATGGTTGAAACAATGAAACACACATCTTTCCAGTTGGTATATCGCCTCATTGAGTTGACACTTATTCTTCCTGTGGCCACTTCATCCGTTGAGAGAATATTTTCAGCAATGAAGATCATCAAGACAGATTTGCGCAACAAACTATCAGATGATTGGCTAAATGATTTGATGGTGTGCTACTGCGAGAAAGAGATATTTAGAAGCATTCATGATGACCAAATCATGATACAATTCCAGAAAATGAGGGATCGGAAAGGACATTTGCCTCATGAGTTTCATGTGATTTCTTAGAGGTATTGATGCCACTATTACTAGTTTCAATACTTATTCATTCATGGCTTATTGTTATATCACTAACAAGTGTACTAATGTGAACAGATGGCTTGCGGGTGGTGCCTTACGCATACATTTCTATATTTTGGTGTGAAGGTGTTCTATAACTACAATACTAGTTAGTAAGAGCAACATTTCATTGTCCTTTTGTTGTTACTTCTCTTGTACTTTGATACCTTGTGTGTGAATTGTATTAACATTTCTAGTATGGTTAAACATGTTACTACTATTGCTCTTGAAAATTTTCATGTCGTTTTGAGCACTGGTTTGGCAGATATTGTCTTCGCAATACCAATATTAGTTCAAAATTCAATTGTTAAAAAATTTCAAAAAAATCCAGTAAATAGTACATGTTTCCAGTAGTATTCCTGGAAAGTTTGAGCACATTTGCACAAATGGCCTAGGAAATAATGGCTATTTAGCTAAGCAGATTCAGAATTTAGTTCAAAATTTAATATTTTTCAAACATTCCAGAAAAAATCCAGTAAATACCACAAGCCTCCAGTAGTATTCTGGGAAAGTTTGATCACATTTGGACAAATGGACTAGAAGATGATGTTGTTTTTCTTCAAAAGGATGTTTCGTTTTTTTTCGCCGTTAACTTTGAGCCCACCCTCCATTTTCTCTCTGGATTCGCCACTGGATACAGGAGCCGGCCATCCAATAATGTCCCCATACATTTCAAACTGCATTTAAACAAATAATTTTTTTGTCATCTAAACTAGAGGCCAATATTTACATTTGCACACATATTTCAACCCTATAACGGATTAGGCTATTCTAACCTAGTCTATCGTCGGCTGCTCTTCCACCACCATGTCGGTGAAGTGCGCCCGCACCTCGCCGATGGTGATGCCGACCTGGACTGGGAGGACGGTGAAGCCGGCTCGTCATCCACTGGCTCGTCAACGCAGTGGCCCTCCGAAGAGCTCGACGGCAACCATCCTGTATCCGGCTGGCTCAGCGGGCCTGTGATCCGGCCGCAATGCTGGAGAGCTCCTTCTTCTATTCGCAGTAGAGGGCGTTCCAAATGGCTTTGGAGCTTGAGGCCATGGCGGGTGTGGTGCACAGAGGGGGTGGGGAGTGGAGGTGCGATGCGGTTGTTGTCGGGTCTGGCCCCATTTAAATAGCAGGCCGATGCCAGGTCAAGCAACGTTTGCCAGCACACGAACGAACATGTGTTCCTCAGCAACCTCGCAGGTTTAATGTAGGGTGACTAACGAATGGGTGTCGTTTGAATGAGGAGAGCATGTGCAAAGACCGGTATGCGACGCTGGCGGCGCTCTTGTCCGGCGCTCCGCTTCAACGCGGGCTCTAGTAGAGGTCGCATCTGCTCTGGGCCAACATCAATGTGGCGTTGGCACTCTCGGGCAGCATGAATGCGGGGCAACCACTTCGAGCGGGAAAGGACGCAGGCGAGGGTGAGAATTTTGGCGTGGGACCGGGGCACTACTATGGAAAAGCCTAGCAGTAGCGCTAGTTTTTGGCCTAGCAATAGCGCGGGGTGCCGCGCTATTGATATGGCGCTACAGTTAAAGGTTAGCAGTAGCATTGGTCTACACACACTACTGATATACGTACTTGGTAGTAGCGCGTTTTTCATAACGCGCTACTGGTAAGTACTAGCAGCGCGCCTCTGCGCCCATGTTACATTGTTACTTCTATTATTGCGTATTCTACTTTTTTATGTCGTATTCATACACCATTATACAAGTTTTCATACAGTAGCAATTTAGAGATTGTTTTTACATCATAATGAGTTATTACATCACTGGGTGAAAGAATCGTGGACTAGTTTCATGTGGATGGATCCATCCACTTGAAACTAATCCGCGGTTCTTTCACCCAATGATATAATAAATCATCATCACTATACCATTTACAACTTATCATCATAATACATTATTGTGATATAACACCTCCTCATGATCATCATTTTTCATCAATGAGACATCATATAGCAAGTTGGTCACTAGTCATAATCACAACTCCTCCCCATCATCATCAACTCTAACAAATTGTAGCATATAATAACACATCGTACCTAGGACCTGCTCCTCTCTCATAGGAGTTACTACCCCCTCTTAGGTAAAATAGCATAACACAAGATATACCCTGACTCTCCATCATGGAGAATGGAGATTATCCTATCTCCAATTCTTGCGCTTTGCACAATGTTGCTTCCAAGTAGCTCCCTACGATTGACCATACATTTTTTCCAATCTTTGATTGTCATGTCTTCATCGATTTTAGAAATCCGGTATGAACAGCAGTGACGCGTAGGATGACCTGGCCGTAAGTTCATAACATCAAGGCGACCTTTCGAAAACATCATATGAGGCACACAATCCTTCGGGGATTTTCTATTGAAAAACATAGTAATAACTTCGTAGTTAGCAATGTAGTTGAGTTTTAGAAGAATTTATGCAAAAGATGCATGGATGTCGTAATAGTCCCTCCGTTCCTTGATATAAGGAGTATAGATTTTTGAGAAAAAGTCCGAAATATAAGGTGTATTGCGTTGCACCACTCATTTGGATAATTTTTTTAGGGATTTGATTACATTTCCTTTTATCATGTAAGCTCCTCTATCTTCTCATGTTAATTAGTCATGTGTAATCTCACTCAAAACTTGTGAATTTTTCCTTCCACGTGCGTTCTTTAATTTCCGTGCCAAAAACTATACACCCTATATCTAGGAACGGAGGGAGTAGTAAAAAATCTTACCACTACAAAAAAAAAGACACATCCGTGACATTTTGGGCCGAACGAAAATCTATTCTGTCATACTTATGACACTTCTATGATGATAATTGTGACAAAACCCGGTATCATCATAGATGTGGTGGGGTCCTACTTCTATGCCAAAAAATCATGACAGAAAATGGGCTTTTCGTCCTGGGCGGGCCGGAGACGCAGCTGCATGACATTCTTTGGGCCGTCCATGACAGAAAAAACCTTGGTAGAAGCGAGGGCGCGGAAAATATCGCGGACTCCCTGGTTACGGTGGGTGGTCGGGGGCCAAGCGATGCGCGTTTCTCTCATACGTACACGCATGTGTGCGAGGCCTTGGGCTCTAACAGAACCCCGAGCGAGGCATTGGGCTCTAACTGAATCCGAGCGATTGCCTTTGCGAACTGCGTTCGAACCCGAGCGATCGATCGTTGGCTGTTAACTGAACCCGATCGAGCGAATACTTTGCCACTGCTGCTAACTGAAGCCGATCGATGCTGCCTCTGGATGAACAATGAGCGTTGCTGGGGGGTTGGATGTGAAGGAGATATGCCCTAGAGGCAATAATAAAGTTATTATTTATTTCCTTATATCATGATAAATGTTTATTATTCATGCTAGAATTGTACTAACTGGAAACATGATACATGTGTGAATACATAGACAAACATATTGTCACTAGTATGCCTCTACTAGACTAGCTCATTAATCAAAGATGGTTATGTTTCCTAACCATAGACATGAGTTGTCATTTGATTAATGGGATCACATCATTAGTAGAATGATGTGATTGACATGACTCATTCCGTTAGCTTAGCACTTGATCGTTTAGTATGTTGCTATTGCTTTCTTCATGACTTATACATGTTCCTACAACTATGAGATTAAGCAACTCCCGTTTACCGGAGGAACACTTTGTGTGCTACCAAACGTCACGACGTAACTGGGTGATTATAAAGGAGCTCTACATGTGTCTCCAAAGGTATATGTTGAGTTGGCATATTTCGAGATTAGGTTTTGTCACTCCGATTGTCGGAGAGGTATCTCTGGGCCCTCTCGGTAATGCACATCACTATAAGCCTTGCAAGCAATGTAGCTAATGAATTAGTTACGGAATGATGCATTACATAAAGAGTAAAGAGACTTGCCGGTAACGAGATTGAACTAGGTATTGAGATACCGACGATCGAAAACGTGTTTCGGTCATGTCTACATAGTTCTCGAACCCGTAGGGTCCGCACGCTTAAGGTTTCGATAACAGTTTTATTATGAGTTTATGAGTTTTGATGTACCGACGGAGTTCGGAGTCCCGGATGAGATCGGGGACATGACGAGGAGTCTCGAAATGGTCGAGACGTAAAGATCAATATATTGGACGACTATATTTGGACATTGAAAAGGTTCCGAGTGGTTCGGGTATTTTTCGGAGTACCGGGGAGTTACGGGAATACGGGGAAGAAGTATATGGGCCTTATTGGGCTTTAGGGGAGAGAGAGAGAGAGAGGCATGCATGCCGCCCCGACCCCCAATGACTAGTCTGAATTGGACTAGGGGAGGCGGCGCCTCCTTCCTTCTCTTCCCTCCCCCCTTGCTTGTCTCCTACTCCTACTACATGGAAGGGGAGGAATCCTACTCCCGGTGGGAGTAGGACTCCTCCAGGGAGCGCCATAGGGGCCGGCCCTCTCCCCCTCCTCCACTCCTTTATATACGGGGGCAGCGGGGCACCTCTAGACACAAAAATTGATCTCTTGATCTCTTACCCGTGTGCGATGCCCCCCTCCACCATAGTCCTCCTCGATAATATTGTAGCGGTGCTTAGGCGAAGCCCTGCGACGGTAGAACATCAAGATCGTCACCATGCCATCGTGCTGACGGAACTCTCCCTCGACACTCGGCTGGATTGGAGTATGAGGGACGTCATCGAGCTGAACGTGTGCTAGAACTCAGAGGTGTCGTAGTTTCGGTGCTTGATCGGTCGGGCCGTGAAGACGTACGACTACATGAACCGCGTTGTTCTAATGCTTCCGCTTTCGGTCTACGAGGGTACGTGGACAACACTCTCCCCTCTTGTTGCTATGCATCACCATGATCTTGTGTGTGCATAGGAAATTTTTCTGAAATTACTACGTTCCCCAACTGTGGCATCCGAGCCTAGGTTTTATGCGTAGATGTTATATGCACGAGTAGAACACAAGTGAGTTGTGGGCGATACAAGTCATACTGCTTACCATCATGTCATACTTTGGTTCGGCGATATTGTTGGATGAAGCGGCCCGGAACGACATTACGCGTGACGCTTCTGGCGAGATCGGTTCTACCAATGTGCTTTGCACACAGGTGGCTGGCGGGTGTCAGTTTCTCCAACTTTAGTTGAACTGAGTGTGGCTACGCACGGTCCTTGCGAAGGTTAAAACAGCACTAACTTGACGAACTATCGTTGTGGTTTTGATGCGTAGGTAAGAACGGTTCTTGCTCAGCCCGTAGCAGCCACGTAAAATTTGCAACAACAAAGTAGAGGACGTCTATTGTTTTTGCAGGGCATGTTGTGATGTGATATGGTTAAGACGTGATGCTATATTTTATTGTATGAGATGATCATTTTTTGTAACCGAGTTATCAGCAACTAGCAGGAGCCATATGGTTGTCGTTTTATTGTATGAAATGCAAGCGCCCTGTAATTGCTTTACTTTATGGCCTCGGAACACGGGGACCGAAAGGTCGAGCGTGAATCATATAGTAGATATGATCAACATAGTGATGTTCACCATTGAAAACCACTCCATCTCACGTGATGATCGGACATGGTTTAGTTGATTTGGATCACGTGATCACTTAGATGACTAGAGAGATGTCTGTCTAAGTGGGAGATCTTAAGTAATATGATTAATTGAACTTAAATTTATCATGAACTTAGTCCTGGTAGTATTTTGCAAATTATGTTGTAGATCAATAGCTCGCGTTGTTGCTTTCGTATGTTTATTTTGATATGTTCCTAGAGAAAATTGTGTTGAAAGATGTTAGTAGCAATGATGCAGATTGGATCCGTGATCTGAGGTTTATCCTCATTGCTGCACAGAAGAATTATGTCCTTAATGCACCGCTAGATGACACACCTATTGCAGGAGCAGATGCAGACGTTATGAATGTTTGGCTAGCTCAATATGATGACTACTTGATAGTTTAGTGCACCATGCTTAACGACTTAGAATCGGGACTTCAAAGACGTTTTGAACGTCATGGAACATATGAGATGTTCCAGGAATTGAAGTTAATATTTCAAGCAAATACCCGAGTTGAGAGATATGAAGTCTCCAACAAGTTCTATAGCTAAAAGATGGAGGAGAATCGCTCAACTAGTGAGCATGTGCTCGGTATGCAGGTACTACAATCGCTTGAATCAAGTGGGAGTTAATCTTCCAGATAAGATAGTGATTGACAGAGTTCTCTAGTCACCATCACCAAGTTACTAGAACTTCGTGACGAACTATAGTATGCAAGGGATGACGAAAACGATTCCCGAGCTCTTCGTGATGTTGAAATCGACGAAGGTAGAAATCAAGAAAGAGCATCAAGTGTTGATGGTTGAAAAGATCACTAGTTTCAAGAAGAGGGCAAAGGGAAAGAAAGGGAAACTTCAAATAGAATGGCAAGCAAGTTGTCACTCCCGCGAAGAAGCCCAAAGCTGGACCAAAGCCTGGAACTGAGTGCTTCTACTGCAATGGAAATTGTCACAGGAAGTGGAAATTCCCTGAATATTTGGTGAATAAGTAGGATGGCAAAGTGAACAAGGGTATATTTGATATACAGATTATTGATGTGTACCATACTAGTGTTTATAGTAGCCCCTGAGTATTTGATACTTGTTCAGTTGCTAAAAATTAGTAACTCGAAACAGGAGTTACAGAATAAACAAAGACTAGTTGAGGGTGAAGTGATGATGTGTGTTGGAAGTAGTTCCAAGATTGATATGGTCATCATCGCACACTCCCTATACTTTCGGGATTAGTGTTAAACCTAAATAAAAGTTATTTGGCATTTGCGTTGAGCATGAATATGATTTGATCATGTTTATTGCAATACGATTATTCATTTAAAGTCAGAGAATAATTGTTGCTCTGTTTACATGAATAAAACCTTCGATGGTAATACACCAAATGAAAATAGTTTGTTGGATCTCGATCGTAGTGATACACATATACATAATATTGATGCCAAAAGATGCAAAGTTGGTAATGATAGTGCAACTTATTTGTGGCACTGCCGTTTGGGTCATATCGGTGTAAAGCGCATGAAGAAACTCCATAAAGATGGACTTTTGGAATCACTTGGTTATGAATCATTTGATGCTTGCGAATCGTGCCTTTTGGGCAAGATGACTAAAGCTCCATTCTTCGGAACAATGGAATGAGCAACAAACTTGTTGGAAATAATACATACTGATGTATGCAGACCAATGAGTATTAAGGCTCGTGGCGGGTATCGTTATTTTCTGACCTTCACAGATGATTTGAGCTGATATGGGTATATCTACTTGATGAAACATAAGTCTGAAATAGTTGAAAGGTTCAAAGAATTTTAGAGTGAAGTGTAAAATCATCGTAACAAGAAAATAAAGTTTTTGCGATCTGATCGTGGAGTTGAACATTTGAGTTACAAGTTTGGCCTTCAGTTAAAACAATGTGGAACAGTTTCACAAACTCATGCCACCCGGAACACCACAGTGTAATGGTGTGTCCGAACTTCATAACCGCACTTTATTCGATATGGTGCGATTAATGATGTCTCTTACCGATTTACCAATATCATTTTGGGGTTATGCATTAGAGATAGCTACATTCACGTTAAATAGGGCACCATCTAAATCCGTTAAGACGAACCGTATGAACTATATATGGTTTAGCAATAAACCTAAGTTGTCGTTTCTTAAAGTTTGGGGCTGCGATGCTTATGTGAAAAAGTTTCACCAGATAAGCTCGAACCCAAATCGGAGAAATGTGTCTTCATAGGATACCCAAAAGAGACTATTGGGTACACCTTCTATCACAGATCTGAAGGCAAGATATTCGTTGCTAAATTCGGATCCTTTCTAGAGAAGGAGTTTCTCTCGAAAGAAGTGAGTGGGAGGAAAGTAGAACTTGATGAGGTAACTGTACCTGCTCCCTTATTGGAAAGTAGTTCATCACATGAACCGGTTCCTGTGACGACTACACCAATTAGTGAGGAAGCTAATGATGACGATCATGAAGCTTCAGATCAAGTTACTACCGAACTTTGTAGATCTTCCAGATTAAGATCCGCACCAGAGTGGTACGGTAATCCTATTCTGGAAGTCATGTTACTAGACCATGATGAACCTACGAACTATGAGGAAGCGATGATGAGCCCAGATTCCGCGAAATGGCTTGAAGGCCATGAAATCTGAGATGGGATCCATGTATGAGAACAAAGTGTGGACTTTGATTGACTTGCCCGATGATGGCAAGCCATAGAAAATAAATGGATCTTCAAGAGGAAGACAGACGTTGATAGTAGTGTTACTATCTACAAAGCTAGACTTGTCGAAAAAGGTTTTTGACAAAGTTCAAGATGTTGACTACGATGAGTTTTTTCTCACTCGTATCGATGCTTAAAGTCTGTCCAAATCATGTTAGCAATTGCCACATTTTATGAAATCTGGCAAAAGGATGTCAAAACTGCATTCCTTAATGGATTTATTAAAGAAGAGTTGTATATGATGCAACCAGAAGGTTTTGTCAATCCTAAAGGCGCTAACAAATTGTGCAAGCTCCAGTGATCCATCTATGGACTGGTGCAAGCATCTCAGAGTTGGAATATATGCTTTGATGAGTTGATCAAAGCATATGGTTTTATCTGAGACTTTTGGAGAAGCTTTGTATTTACAAGAAAGTGAGTGGGAGCTCTGTAACATTTCTAAAACTATATGTAGATGACATATTGTTAATTGGAAATGATATAGAAATTTTGGATAGCATAAAAGGATACTTGAATAAGAGTTTTTCAAAGAAAGACCTCGGTGAAGCTGCTTACACATTGAGCATCAAGATCTATAGAGATAGATCAAGACGCTTGATAAGATTTTTCAATGAGTACATACCTTGACAAGATTTTGAAATAGTTCAAAATGGAACAGTCAAAGAAAGAGTTCTTGCCTGTGTTGCAAAGGTGTGAAATTGAGTAAGACTCAAATCCCGACATGGCTGAAAATAGAAAAGAGAATGAAAGTCATTCCCTATGCCTCAGTCATAGGTTCTATAAAGTATGCTATGCTATATACCAGACCTATTGTATACCTTGCTCTGAATTTGGCAAGGGAGTACAATAGTGATCTAGGAGTAGATCACTGGACATTGGTCAAGAATATCCTTAATGAGGACTAAGGAAATAATTCTTGATTATGGAGGTGATAAAAGAGTCCGTCGTAAAAAGTTACATCGGTGCAAGCTTTCACACCGATCCAGATGACTCTAAGTCTCAATCTGGATACATATTGAAAGTGGGAGCAATTAGCTAGAGTAGCTCCGTGCAGAGCATTGTAGACATAGAATATTTGCAAAATACATACGGCTCACGAATGTGACAGACCCGTTGACTAAGCTTCTCTCACGAGCAAAACATGATCACACCTTAGTACTCTTTGGGTGTTAATCACATAGCAATGTGAACTAGATATTGACTCTAGTAAACCTTTTGGGTGTTGGTCACATGACGATGTGAACTATGGGTGTTAATCACATGCAGATGTGAACATTAGTGTTAAATCACATGGTGATGTGAACTAGATTATTGACTCTAGTGCAAGTGGGAGACTGAAGGAGATATGCCCTAGAGGCAATAATAAAGTTATTATTTATTTCCTTATATCATGATAAATGTTTATTATACATGCTAGAATTGTATTAATCGGAAACATGATACATGTGTGAATACATAGACAAACATATTGTCACTAGTATGCCTCTACTAGATTAGCTCATTAATCAAAGATGGTTATGTTTCCTAACCATAGACATGAGTTGTCATTTGATTAACGAGGATCACATCATTAGTAGAATGATGTGATTGACATAAACCCATTCCGTTAGCTTAGCACTTGATCGTTTAGTATGTTGCTATTGCTTTCTTCATGACTTATACATGTTCCTACAACTATGAGATTATGCAACTCCGTTTACGGAGGAACACTTTGTGTGCTACCAAACGTCACAACGTAATCGGGTGATTATAAAGGAGCTCTACAGGTGTATCCAAAGGTACATGTTGAGTTGGCGTATTTCGAGATTAGGATTTGTCACTCCGATTGTCGGAGAGGTATCTCTGGGCCCTCTCGGTAATGCACATCACTATAAGCCTTGCAAGCAATGTAGCTAATGAGTTAGTTACGGAATGATGCATTACATAACGAGTAAAGAGACTTGCCGGTAACGAGATTGAACTAGGTATTGAGATACCGACGATCGAATCTCGGGCAAGTAACATATCGATGACAAAGGGAACAACGTATGTTGTTATGCGGTTTCACCGATAAAGATCTTCGTAGAATATGTAGGAGCCAATATGAGCATCCAGGTTCCGCTATTGGTTATTGACCGAAAACGTGTTTCGGTCATTGTCGGCGTTCTGGGAATGGTGGTCCCCAGACTTGCCTGCCTGCGGCCTGCGGCGTGGCTCAAAAGAGGCCCAGGACAGCCCATCTTCATCAACGCAAGCTCAAGACCCTCGCGAGGGGCCAAGCCTCGCGGGGCGGACGGCAAGGAGCTTTCTCAGGCACGGCCTCGTCAGGATGGCTCATGAGGAGGCGGAGAGTTCAAGGCAGGGTACCTCGCAAGGTGCCCATGACGCAAGCCATGACGACCAAGGGCGCCAGTCGGGCGCCAGCCCATGACATCCTCCTTTCCTCTTTGGTGCAAAGGGAGCAAGCGCAGTCGAGAGCCTCAAGCAAAGGCATCCATTTCGGTGCAACAAGACCAAGACCAGCCCAACGGCTGGAAGGGAGTCATCGTGGAGCCCAAGCCGGCGTCATCACCAGAGCCTTTGGCAGGCGAGGACCAACTTTAGTCAGGATAAGTGTATCCGCTGTTCCCCTTCAAAATGGCCAATTGTTGGCGCCCTTCCCGCTCAATATTTGGGAAGAGGCCCAGGGCCTTAGCCTATATAAGTAGAGCTAGCCACCATAGTAGAGGGCGGGAATCCAGAGAAAGATAGAGACCCGATCCTCAAGCTAGAGCGACGGAACCCCATCTAGCAGTTCATCGCACCCGCCAAGAACAGACCCTCGTGAGGCTGTTCTTCCTTGTATTGTTCCTCATCAGCCCAAGAGGCAATCCACCACACCACAAACTAGAGTAGGGTATTACACCACAACGGTGGCCCGACTAGTATAAATCGCGTGTCTCTTGTGCTGCTCCGTTAGTAGTTTAGGTCCCTGCGATTCGGCGAAGTGCGAGACGGTAGAAGGTTGGATCTCCGCGCGCACCCAAGTGTTCGAACCTCAAGGGTCTGCCGGAACCAGGAATCCGACATTTGGCGCGCCAGGTAGGGGTGCGCCGGAATGCACCTTCTGCCGCCTCGTGTTCCGTCGCATCGTCATCACCATGTCCGGCGACCAAGCGGGCAACCCAGATCCTTGGGCGGCGTGGCCCGCTCGCGTAGAGCTGCTCGCCTCGGGCGACCCGTGCCCGAACAGCTCGCGGTCCGCAGCGCTGCGGGTCATGGCGACGCCACAGGCTTCGACGGCTCTCACGCCCGCGGCAGCGCGGTCGGCAGCAAGGGCCTCCAATCACGCCTGACCACGTCACCGTACACCGCCGGAGCGGCGAACTCGAGGGTCGCGCTCACAAACTCGAGAGCTGCTGCAGCAGTCTGCCGAGAGCGGCCGCGACGTCTTCTTGGAGCAAGTGGCGGAGCTCTGGCTTCGCCGCCTCGGGGCTCACCCTTCAGACTCAGCTTCCATCTCAGGCCCAGGCGGCCCGCACGGGGCTCCACGCGTTCGCGGGCTCCAAAGCTACTCCAACACCGGGCGAAGTTAAGACGGGCCGGCGGCGGGGTTGCCCCCGCCCCCGGCCCGCGGAGAAGAAGGACTCGACGTAACCCACGGCCCAGGTGGACCGCCGCACCGCCACCCCACGGTGGGCGCATCAAGCAGAGCCGCATGGCACGCTCAGCACTACGGCGTGGCCTTCGGGATGACGGCGCCAGAAGAATATGTGCCCCACATGGTGGACCAAGGGCACCCGCATGAGGGAGAACAAGGCTCGCTCCTCAGCCCGAGCTGGGGAGATCATGCGCCAGAAGCCGAGCTCTTCCAGGAGCCTCGAGACGGTCCCACTGGTCACGCCGGGGGCGACGATTATCGGGTACCGCTACTTCCTCAAGAGCAAACATACGCTAACCATAGGTCGCAGGAGGTACAGGTCACCACGACGGCGGCTGCCCGCTCGCAGCCTCCTACCCCTCGGGAGGAGGCGCGAGGGCTGCCGGAGAGGGGCAGAGATCCGACATCACCACTGCGGCGTTGAGCAAGGCGTTCTCAGGAGGTAGGCCCTCTGCTGAGGCGCCTCGGGGCTCGCCTGGCGGAGGACCCGTGGTAGTCGGGGAACTGGCGACCGCTCTACCCATCGGGCGTCACTGGTTTCGGTCGTCGTTGATGGCACTAGAGTGTGGCACAAGGCGGGGCCCTCGTCTAGCGATATGAAGCAAGGCCGGTACTTGTGAAGAAGGCCCAGTGCCTGTGAAGCTCGCCGCCCCGTGACACTCTCACGTAATAATGAGTGGGGCTGTACACGCCCCGGAGTCTCAGGGGTGCCGGTCTCAGGCCCTGGGGCTCCCTCCCACGCCCAGTGGCAGCACTTAGCTCCGCGCTGGTGAGAAGACGTCCAAGACTAGACTAGGTGCCGGACGCGGCTATTCTTCTGCTTTCTTCGCCTTTCCATTTGGTTGTTGCTTTCCCCCGCTGGATTTAAGTTGGATTCGAATTTGAGATTTGCGTGTGTTCGGGAAGGTGCTTAGTCTCGTTCGAGAAAATCTCGCGTTTGGTTACCACCCCGCTTCACCCTCCCCTCATGAGCCCATCGCGAGCCGGGCCAGCCTAGCTTATGCCAAGAGCCCAAATTTCGCCATCGACGCGTCATCTCCAGAGGGTTTTTACTGCAGATCCTATGGATTCGATCAGGAGACACTTGGGTCACCGCAGCCTCCCACAGGCTATCTCAGGACTCGTACGAAACAAAGGTAAATCAGCCAACCAGCACGTCGCTTAGCCAACCGCTTGGCGCGGGCGTATGGGCGATGTAACACCTGCTAATACGATGAACACAAGTTTTACATGAGGGGCTCCCCCTCCCAAAATGCTCTCACAACCATCAGGCCAAAACCTGAGTTCTATTCATGCAGGGTAATGGAACAGGGACAATACATAATCAGTCGGATAAATCCCCCAATGCGTCCTCAGGAGCACCTCCCGAGCCGTTGCTGGCGTCGCTGGCCTCGCCGTCACTGTCTGTGTGGCCATCGGCGGCGTCTGGGCCGTTCACCACGCCGCCCTCATCGGCGGCCACGACCACGCCGTCGTTGTCCGAAGCAAAGGCCCTGACGAGAGCATCCACATTGTCTTCCACCCAGTGCGCGAGGTCGCCCCGGACGGCCTGGGAATCTGGGCGATAGCTGCGTCAAAGTCGAAGTGGGGTCCATGTTCGAGATGGCTGAAGACACGAGAAAAGCGCGCCCAAGCAGCGCGCGGCTCTCCTCCACCAACCTATTGGCCCTGACCGACCGCGCCTCCAGCCGCGCCACCATGTCGGTGAAGAACTGGAGGTTGCCGGCGTAGTTAACCGCGTGCGGCTCGCCAACAGCCGCCTCGCAGATGTTACCCATGGCCGTGTTGGCTCTTTCCCGGAGCGTGGCGAGCATGGGGCCGTGCAGATGCTCCAGGATTCGCCGCTGACGTATATCGTCCGCGATACGGCGTATGACGGCCTCGGCCTCCTCCACCCGTTGGCGAAGAAGGAGCGCCTCGGCCTGAGAGGTGGTTGACTCCCCCTGCGGCACCTCGAGGGCGGCCCGAAGAGCATCGGCCCGCCGCGTCGCCTCCTCCAGCTTGGCCCTCAAGGCAGCAGTCCTGCCTTCAGCCTCGACCTTGATCAACCCCAGCCTCTCCTCAAACTCGCGCTCGAGGTTCGAGCGCCATCGCCACTCGGCGTCCGACCTCCTCCAGGACGCGGGCTTCCCGTGCAGCGACCTCATCCTCTGCCCGCGTCGCCAAGCGCTCCCTCGTCTCCAAGCGCCAGATTGCTGGCGTTCGGCAGCTTCAAGCGTCAACGCCTCCTCACGCTTCTGGAGCTCCGCCAGGTCGCCGGAGGCCACCTTCATCGACGCGAGGGCTGCCTCGCGCAGCTCCACTTGCTCCTCCAGTGAGTGACACCGGGCAGGAGTTCCCGTGCCCGCTCCTCCGCCGCCTCTCGCCGCCTGTTAGCTTCCCGGGCCTCCTCGACGGCCCGAGAACAGGCCTCCCGAGAGGCTGCCAGCGACGCCTTGGCCTCTTCATCATCAAGATCGCGCTGGTGGCGCGCAAGGGCGACAGCGCCCTCCAGCTCACGCCTCTCTGCGGCCAGGCGCAGGCCCTCGGCCTCAAGGCGCGCGTCTTCGTCAGCGAGCTCTTCACCAAGAAGGCCCACCGCGTCAGCCGCCCTTCGAAGAAATCCTTGGCGAAGGGCGCGGCGCTCCCGGGCGCGCTCGTGCACGTCCTCCACACCATCAACCGCCCCAAGCGGGCGCCGGGAGCCACGAATCAGCACTCCCCCTCTGGGCAGGGGGCTGGGGGCTGGCACCCTCGCGACGGCCGGGCACGCCGCGCCAGAAGCCCGGCCTGGAGCCAGCCCACCCCTAGATGAGGGGCGCAGGAAGTGCCTCAACCAATCGCCGTCCACGACCAGGCGAGAAGCCCACGGCAGGCTAGCTATGCCACGAGAAGGCTCGCGAGGAAGGATCGCGAAGCGCAAGGGCCACGACGCGCCTCGGGACGGTTCGCCTCCCCGCTCGCCCTCACCACAAGGGCTCCACTGCTTGGAGCACTCAAGGACGGGAGGCGGCCGGGGGCGGCTCCTCACCCGCCTCCGTGAGCTCGGCAGGAAGGGGCCTCTGAGGCAAGGATCCGTACAAGCAGCGTAAGAATCAGGAGCTGGAGAAGGAGAAGGCTTACTCATCAGTGGCGAAGTACTTCCTACGCTTCAGCAGGCGACAAGGGTAATCATCGCCCAGGGCCTCCCTTCTCTTCCGGAGGGCCTCGAAGTCCACACGGAAGCGACCCAAGATTTGAGCGCAGGGGTCAGCCTGCAGCGAGGGAGAAGCATCAAGGCGACCTGCGTCAGGGGAGTCCGTCTGACACGCGCTGCTGGTCGCCTCACCAAGAGAAGTAGCAGGGGCCTCGGGGGCTCCATCCGCAGGCGCTGCGGGCGGCTGCCTGCCGCCCTCGGCCAGCGGCATGAGCCTCGTGAGCTGCCCTCATGAGCGCCGCCCAGTCACTCACCCGTGGGGTCCCTTCGGCATCTGGCGGCTCGTGCCTCCCTGCTCCACCACTTGAGGAGGAGCCGCCTTGGCCGACTGGAAGGGCTGTCACCATCACTGGATTCTCGCAAGCCCCTGGAGACCAGCGGGGCGCGGCCCCCATTCATCGAAGATAGACATCTGGTTCACAAAATCACCCCTGTTCTGGCAGAGGTACATCAAGGCCCCTCCATGCCGGATGCCACCGGGGTTGGGGTCGCCAACAGACCAGAGCACTTTCCTTAGCGCTTGAGCGTCGGGTCTTCTTCCCGAGCCTCATACGGTCACCAGGCCAGAAGGCCCACATCCGGTGGGAATGGCGTTGGAGAGAGCAGCACGCACATCAGGAACTCCTTCACCACCTTGGGCGCTGTCACGCCAAGCTTTCTCAGAACTTCAAGCGGTGCTGCATAAAGATGAGCCGAGGGCTTGAAAGCGTCTCCTGCCCCACTGAATTGGGGACAGCAAAGCGAGGTTGGCTCCGATAGCGGGGGCCTGGGCACCCCACATCCACGCATAACCACCTCTCGCGGAACTCAGCCACGGGCGGAGGGAGGCTGAAGTCAATCCCTGAGGCCGCTGTCTCGGGCGCGGCGATGAAGCTCACGTACGCCGAGCATTGGGTGGGGTCGACAAGGTGCAGAGAGAAGAAGTGGCGCAGCAAGGCAACCGAAGGAAGGATGCCCATCATTGCCTCACAAACAAAGGCGAAGACCGAGAGGAGAGTGTTGGACTCAGGACCAATATGCATCATGTGGATCTGATAATGGGAAAGCACGACATTGAAGAAATCAGAAAAGGGGGGAACCAGCCCCGCCCACAGGGCGTCAGCAAAATACCGGACCTCAGTGACTATCCTGTCGATGGAGAAGTGGGGCCTTGGGCCAAGCCTTCGTCCTCCCGCATTTGTTGAAGGCGGTGGACTGTGCCGAACTAATTTTGCCCAAGCCCTCTATATTTAGTATTATCGTCGGGTCAACGGCGGGGCCAAGGCCGGCGAAGTAGCGAGGCGGAGGCACAGGTTTCTTCCCTTTCCTTCTTCGTCGGAGCCACGGCGATTGCCCGGGGGGGGGGGAAGATTCGAGATTGGATTGAAAATGGAAGCTGGAGTTCGAGAGGGGGAAGGACAGGGGCGCACGAGCAGCACAGAGGGGAGCGGATGTGTACAGCAGCGTGTCCGCCTAGCAAGGCACGAAATAAGGAGGCGTGGGGAACAGTGCACGCACGCCGAATCAACCGCCACGCTGCCGCCCAAGGCCGCAGGCTGTTAGGGGCCCGTGACGCTCAGACTTGCCCTTTCGCCTCTCTGCTCAGCCAAGTTCGGGCGCGCCGTGGGCCCGGCTAATGTCGGCGTTCGGGAACGGGGGTCCCAGACTTGCTCGCTCATGCCTGCGGCGTGGCTCAAAAGAGGCCCAGGACAGCCCATCTTCATCAACGCAAACTCAAGACCCTCGCGAGGGGCCAAGCCTCGCGGGGCGGACGGCAAGGAGCTTCCTCAGGCATGGCCTCGTCAGGCTGGCTCATGAGGAGGCAGAGAGTTCAAGGCAGGGTACCTCGCGAGGTGCCCATGACGCAAGCCATGACGACCAAGGGCGCCAGTCGGGCGCCAGCCGCGCAGCGTCCCCCTTTCCTCTTTGGTGCAAAGGGAGCAAGCGCAGGCGAGAGCATCAAGCAAAGGCATCCGTTTCGGTGCAACAAGACCAAGACCAGCCCAACGGCTGGAAGGGAGTCATCGTGGAGCCCAAGCCGGCGTCATCACCAGAGCCTTTGGCAGGCGAGGACCAACTTTAGTCAGGATAGGTGTACCCGCTGTTCCCTTTCAAAATGGCCAATTGTTGGCGCCCTTGCACCCGCCAAGAACAGACCCTCGCGAGGCTGTTCTTCCTTGTATTGTTCCTCATCAGCCCAAGAGGCAATCCACCACACCACAAACTAGAGTAGGGTATTACACCACAACGGTGGCCCGAACTAGTATAAATCTCGTGTCTCTTGTGCTGCTCCGTTAGTAGTTTAGGTCCCTGTGATTCGGCGAAGTGCGAGATGGTAGAAGGTTGGATCTCCGCGCGCACCCCAGTGTTCGAACCTCAAGGGTCTGCCGGAACCCGAAATCTGACAGTCATGTCTACATAGTTCTCGAACCCGTAGGGTCCGCACGCTTTAGGTTTCGATGACAGTTTTATTATGAGTTTATGAGTTTTGATGTACTGAAGGAGTTCGGAGTCCCGGATGAGATCGGGGAAATTACGAGGAGTCTCGAAATGGTCGAGATGTAAAGATCGATATATTGGTCGACTATATTCGGACATCGAAAAGGTTCCGAGTGGTTCAGGTATTTTTCGGAGTACCGGGGAGTTACGGGAATACGGGGAAGAAGTATATGGGCCTTATTGGCTTTAGGGGAGAGAGAGGCAGGCCCCCCCAATGACTAGTCCGAATTGGACTAGGGGGAGGGGTGGCGCCCCCTCCTTCCTTCTCTTCCCTCTCCCCCTTCCTTGTCTCCTACTCCTACTACATGGAAGGGGAGTAGGACTCCTCCAGGGCGCACCATAGGGGCCGACCCTCTCCCCCTCCTCCACTCCTTTATATACGGGGGCAGCGGGGCACCTCTAGATACAACAATTGATCTCTTGATCTCTTAGCCGTGTGCGATGCCCCCCTCCACCATAGTCCTCCTCGATAATATTGTAGCGGTGCTTAGGCGAAGCCCTGTGACGGTAGAACATCAAGATCGTCACCATGCTGTCATGCTGACGGAACTCTCCCTCGACACTCGGCTGGATCGGAGTACGAGGGACGTCATCGAGCCAAACGTGTGCTAGAACTCGGAGGTGCCGTAGTTTCGGTGCTTGATCGGTCGGGCCGTGAAGACGTACGACTACATCAACCGCGTTGTTCTAATGCTTCCGCTTTCGGTCTACGAGGGTACGTGGACAACACTCTCCCCTCTCGTTGTTATGCATCACCACGATCTTGTGTGTGCATAGGATTTTTTTTGAAATTACTATGTTCCCCAACAGGATGAACAGTCCCCAGTGGGGGTGGATGAACAGGACAGTGTGGCGTTGCCTCTGGATGAACAGGACCCCGATCGTTCGAGCCGGTTGGGGCTGGATGAACAAGACCCCATGGAGGGAAGGATGACCAGGACCACCCCGTGGAGGGAAGGATGACCAGGACCACCCCGTGGAGGGAAGGATGACCAGGACCACCCCGTGGATGGCAGGACGAACAGTAGACGGTGGAGGGATGGATGAACAGTAGCCCGTGGAGGGGTGGTTGAACAAGAGCCCCTGGAGAGGGATGGTTGAACAGTATCCGGTGGAATAGCGCGGTGGAGGCTGGATGAACAGGAGCCCGTGGATGAACAAATGCAGTGGAGGCTGGAGGAGGTCGGCGGTGGATGAACAGTAGCCCGTGGAGGCTAGAGGGGTCGACGGTGGAGATGAACAGTATCCCGTGGAGTCCCGTTTTGCGATACGCCACACCCGTCCCAATGAACAGGACGCCCGTTTTGACCGTAGCGCTCCAACACAAGTCTGTTTCCTCCGTTTTGCGGTACGCCACACCCCTCCCGATCAACAAGGCCCCCGTTTCGACCGTAGGAGGTCTGTTTCGTCCGTTTTGCGGTATGTCGGACCCCTCACGATGAACAGGATCACGTTTTGAACGTGGCCGGTCGAACACAACGTTGTTTCCTCCGTTCTGCGGTACGCCAGGCCTCGTTTCCATCGGTTGTTCCATCCAAGCCCTCCCGATGAACACGACGACGCATTCCGTTCCGACCCAGCCGGTTGGCTCCCCATGAACATGACGACGACGCTGTTTCTCTGTTCCAACCCAGCCATGCACACGAGCCCTGGCCGTACGTATGCGCGAGTAGGCGTTCGAGACTCTGCCCGTATGTACGTACGTGGCTGTATTTTATTTCTTGCACACTGGCCGATGTACGTACGTGTACATGCTACGTGCGCCTCTACATCGACCAGTATGTACGTACACGTTCGCTACCAGAAGGACAACGCTACGTACACTTCGACCAGATGGGTCCCGACTGTCATGCACTTCCTTGCATGCGAAGATGTAGCTGGTGGGTCCCAGCAGTCAGGGGGTCGAATCTTTTTTTTTGTTTTTTTTCCGGACGCACTTCCTTGCGTGCGAAGATGTAGCTGGTGGGTCCCAGCAGTCATGGGGAAATGTTATTTTTCGCGAAATACGGTGGCCCGTCCAGTAGGTCCCCGATGTCAGGTGGAGGAATAATTATTGTGCGCGTAATAAGGAGACACTTCCTTGCTGCGGTCCTGGACCCAGCTGTCAGCCTTTCCACGACAGTACTCTTCCGATGGAAGTCGTTCCTTGACCACTTTGACCACGCCGTGCCGACAGCACCAGGGCGGTGAACTACGGCGAGGCCTAGGAAGGGGACGACGCAGAGCCGGGGAAGACGTGGCAGTGGAAGCCCGCGCGGAGAGGAGTACGGGGGTTCACTGGTTTGGCTGCGGTGTGAGGTCGCTGCCGCCGCAGGCTGGCCATCGGTGGGAATAGTAGGGGCGGTGAGGCCTCCACGGTAGCACAGCCGCCACGGAGGCAGGAGCATGCGGCACGACCAAGGCCGCTTTGGGCGGCCGAGCAACAAGACCAGAGGTTGAAGAAGCACTATGGACGTTGGATGGACATCGTACGGTCACTGGAGCTAGAATCGTTCATATTGACTAAGTTGACAAAGCACTCCGTCCCCGTCAACTTAGTAAGCCCACAAGTCATCCTCCCACCAAGGTGGGTCCCAACCAGCAGGGGGAGTATTCATTTTTTTGTGCGTAATAAGGAGGCACTTCCGGTGGGTCCGAGCTGACAGCGGGGGGAACATTTTTTCACGTAATACGGTGGCCCGTCCGGTGGGTCCCAGCAGTCAGGGGGCAAACGGTTTTTTCACAAAATACGGTGGCCCGTCCGGTGGGTCCCTGCTGTCAGGTGGAGGAATCATTATTTTTCGTGTAATAAGGAGGCACTTCCTTGCTGCCGTCGTGGACCTAGCTGTCAGCCTCTCCACGTCTGATCCACGTCCGATGGAAGCCGTTCCTTGACCACGTTGACCACGCCGCGCTGAGAGCACCGGGGTAGTGGACGACGGCGAGGCCTAGGAAGGGGACGACGCGAAGCCGGGGAAGACGCGACAGTGGAAGCCCGCGCGGAGAGGAGTACGAGGGTTCACTGGTTCGGCTGCGATGTGAGGCTGCCGTCTCCGCAGGGCCTGGCCAGCGGTGGGAATAGTAGGGGCGGTGAGGCCTCCGCAGCAGCACAGCCGGCCACGGGAGGCAGGAGCATGCGGCACAACGGGCGCTTCTTTGGGCGGATGGAGCAACAAGACCAGAGATTGAAGAAGCACTACGGCCGTTGGATGGACATCGTATGGTCACTAGAGCTAGAATCGTTCATATTTACTAAGTTGACAAAGCACTCCGTCCCCGTCAATTTAGTAGGCCCACAAGTCAGCCTCCCACCAACGTGGGTCCCAAGCAGCAGGGGGAGTATTCATTTTTTGTGCGTAATAAGGAGGCACTTCCGGTGGGTCTGAGCTGACAGCTGGGGGAATGTTTTTTTTGCGCAATACGGTGGCCCGTCCGGTGGGTCCCAGCAGTCAGGGGGAAACGTTTTTCGTGAAATACGGCAGCCCGTCCGGTGGGTCTCTGTCGGTGTCAAAACCAGCGGATCTCGGGTAGGGGGTCCCGAACTGTGCGTCTAGGCGGATGGTAACATGAGACAAGGGACACGATGTTTTTACCTAGGTTCGGGCCCTCTCGATGGAGGTAAAACCCTACTCCTGCTTGATTAATATTGATGATATGGGTAGTACAAGAGTAGATCTACCACGAGATCAGAGGCTAAACCCTAGAAGCTAGCCTATGGTATGATTGTTGTTCGTCCTACGGACTAAAACCCTCCGGTTTATATAGACACCGGAGAGGACTAGGGTTACACAGAGTCGGTTACAATGGGAGGAGATCTACATATCCATATCGCCAAGCTTGCCTTCCACGCCAAGGAAATTCCCATCCGGACACGGGAAGAAGTCTTCAATCTTGTATCTTCATAGTCCAGGAGTCCGGCCAAAGGTTATAGTCCGGCCATCCGGACACCCCTAATCCAGGACTCCCTCAAGAGCCCCTCGAACCAGGCTTCAATGACGACGAGTCCGGGCGCATGATTGTCTTCGCATTGCAAGGCGGGTTCCTCCTCCGAATACTTCATGGAAGATTTTGAACACAAGGATAGTGTCCGGCTCTGCAAAACAAGTTCCACATACCACCGTAGACAGAGTAATATTTACACAAATCCAACCTGCCGACGTATTCTGCAGCGTGACATCACACCACAACCAAGCCTTTATTCGAATCGTTTTTACTGCCCCACCTCAGCGTACTTAGCGAGGCGTTTTCCTTGGCACGTCTTGTTGAAGCAGAGATCGTGTCCCCTTATTCCGGGATTCTCATCAATACGGGCGCGGGTAACCCCACCGCGCCATTAATTATGGCGCTTTAGAGATAAGCGACTTTTACCAGGCTGGTGGGGGCACATAGTTTCGTCCGCCCGTATAAGGGGATAAGGATCCACCTTTTCCATCTACGCCTTCTTCCTCCTTTGCTTATCCATTTTCGCACTTCGAGCTCCAAATACTAAGTCCGCACATCCCACCTCAACCTTCTCCAGCCATGTCCGGAGCGGGAGGCAAGTGGATGCTCTCCTCCGTTATGGAGGGACACATCATGAAGCTGAGGAAAGCCGGATACTTGTCCAATGACATCGCGCACCGGCTCCCAGATGAGGGGCAACTCATCCCCACCCCCAGGCCCCATGAGAGGGTGGTGTTCCTCACCCATTTCCTCCGCGGACTAGGTTTCCCACTTCAACCATTTGTCTGGGGGCTCATGTTCTACTACGGCCTGGATTTCCACGATCTGGCATCGAACTTCATCCTCAACATCTCGGCGTTCATTGTTGTGTGCGAGGCCTTCCTCTGCATCCAGCCCCACTTCGGCTTATGGATGAAGAATTTCAATGTCAAGCCGAAGGTAGTGGGCGGCCGCCAAGCGGAGTGCGGAGGTGCCATGGTGGGCAAGATGCCCAATGTCCTATGGCTCAAGGGCTCCTTCGTAGAGACCATAAAGGGGTGGCAATCGGGGTGGTTCTACATCACCGAGCCGCGTGACCCTGGATGGGCAGCGCCCCAATTCGATCCGCATTCCCATGCGGCTCACCTCCTGGAAAGAGAAGGGCCTGTCGTGGGGTAATTCGAAAGAGCTGACCGGACTCCAAACCTGCGTCCAAAACCTGGTGAGCAAGAAGCTCAAACTCGTCAACGTAGTCCAGGTCATGCTCATCCGCCGGATCCTCCCGTGCCAACAACGGGCTTTCAGCTTGTGGGAGTTTAATCCGGCGCAACACCGAGCCCTGAGCAGGCTCTTTGACACTACGTACGAAGATGCCTGGAAGGTGCTGTCTAAGGGCGCCGAGGCTCCCGCATCCGCTACCGAGGATCGCGGATTCAGCGTACAGCATCAAGCCAACGCAGCAGGCTATTTTACCCTTTACAGGATACTTGTTTTTCAGAGTTTGACCCTATGCGGGATCTAAACTCCCTTACCTTTGACAGGATTGGCAGGAGACGTCCGAGTAGATCAACTGTCCGGCTCCCTTGTCCGAAGACCCAGCGGACGCCCGCTTGACGGGGCTGCTGGCACCGACACCTTACGTGGTGCCGGAGAAGAAGGCCAAGAAAAAGGCCACGGGAACTCGAAAGAGTTCCCGGCGCCCGATGGTGTCGGATTTATCGTCCGATGACTCCAAGGCGCACTCCTCCCACGAAGACGAGGAGGAGGAAGAAGAGGCCTCTCCCCCTCCAGCGGGGGAGGATAGAAAAGGAAGGCCGCCCCAACTAGGGGGGCGGAGGGTCCAAGAAGGGAGGACCCTTCCTCCGGATTACTCCACCAACGCCGACGACAGTGAAGAGGAGTGGCCATCCAGGGCCAAGCCCCTGGCAAAATCGTAAGTATCCGGATACCAGAATAACTCATGGCGTTCCTTTATTGCATAGTATCTTCTGACGCCGAATATAATCATGCAGTCCGCCCCGAGCCCAGGTCGGCATGTCGTCGAGCGGATCCCTGGATTTTTTAGATGTGAATAGTCTTTCACTCCCGACTGCTACCTCCCCTCGTCCTACGGACGATGCCGAGGTGGAGTCCCAAAAGGGTCCAAGCCTGGAGGAGGTGGTCCTGGAGGCGCCGCAAGGCGACCTCCCGGACTCCAGGCGCAAGGGGGACAAAACCCCCAAGGGCTCCAAGTTCGGCCATGGGCCGGACACCGCACTGGAACCTTCAGTGGTTTCGGAATCCGGCAGGCGACCCCCTAGTAAGAAGGGCAAGCCTACGACGCCGGTGACCTCCGTCCAACTGGAGGCACCGGATAATTTGCTGGAGGTGCTTAACGGCGCCTCCATCGACGAGGAACACCGCACTATTATGAGTGCGGTGATCCAGAAGGTTCAATCCGCCAAGAGCGGGCTGACGGAAGCCTGTGCCAGCAGGCTTTGAGGTATGTATATTGAGATATGTAAAAATATTACCGCATAGACAGTAGCCCCTGATGCTCAGTTTGGTGTTCGGAAAGAAAAGCCGGACTGAGGACCTAAAGATATACGCAGGAGTCTAACATAAGTATGTCAATATGGGAATGCAGGCTGCGCTGCTGACCTCTGCCGCACTGACTGCGGAGGTCGATGCATTGAAGCAGAGCCTCGAGCGGTCCGAGAATGAGCTCGGCCTTGCCAAGAAGCAGCTCGAGGACAAGGAAGGTAAGTAATACCTTATGTAAGTGTATAAAAAGATGTGGTTGCAAAAAATGACAGGACCAACATGAGTATTACAGGGGCCACAACCGAGGTGGCGACCCTGAAGGAAGCGCTGTCGAAGGTCGAAGACAATGCGGCCGTGGAGCGCATCGAGCGAGAAAAGCAGGAGGTGCGGGTGGCAGAGGTGCAACAAGAGCTCCAGGCTCTCGTGGAAAAACACGAGAGTTTGGAGCGTGACTCAAAGACTCGAGAGACCGAGCTCGCCTCGGCCCTTGAGAGCGCCAAATCTGGCAAGGCCGAAGCCCAAAAAGCCCTCCAGGAAATTGAGGCGATGAAGAAGATAGCGGCGGGTAAGGTATTCTTTATGCAAAGCAAGCACGTGAAAGTGAATTACTTGTTACTTACCCGAGTCCGGAGCTCTCCAGGAGCATTCGCAGATTTGCCCCGCAGTGTGTCCGACACTGCCGCCTACTACCGGGCAGAGGAGGGGAGCTCGATGAAGAAGGTGTTCTGGTCTCAGTATGCTGAGGCCGGACACCCGGTGCCCTTGAGCGACCAGCTGAAGCAACTGGTTGAGCTCCACAAGGTGTCCGAACAGGCCATGAAGGGCCTTATAGTCCGGCTATGGCCTGGGGAGGTCATGCCTGGGAGCTACTTTGGGCTGGTGAGGCGGCTGGCGGATGCCTGTCCACGGCTTGAAGTCATCAAGCGCCAGATGCATCGAAGGTGCCCGTGGGGCCTTGCCCGTGCTAAAGTGCACTGGGGCAAGATGGATCTTGAGAAGTAGGTGACAGATGGGCCACTGCAGGCAAGGAGCATCGCAAGCCCGAGATGTATTATGAGGGCGTCTGAAGGGTGCCCGACTTGTGGCGGATGAATGTTCCAAGGATGTAATTTATGAGTAAACTCGCCGTGTTATCCTCGCATACCAAAACTTGTTCACATGCGCTAAGCAACACTTTTTGAATTTAAAATATTACCTTCTGTGTGGCTGTTTATTAAATCTGAGAGATGGCGAGTCGTCGGCTTCTGCCCCCATGCCACGAGTGCCGGGGTGTTCGGGATAAACCTGAGCGCTCTTGTTCCCAATCTTGGGTCCTTCGAGGGAGGCGCTCAGCACAACGAACAATTCAATCGGACTATAATGCTTTATCACTGTCACTTAGCCATAGAATTCAATAATTTTAAATTTCAGCGAAGCCCCTAGTATTCGGAAGACCGAGTTCGGGGCGCTATCCACGCCTAGGCCGGACAAAGCCGGCTCCTCGCTCTAAGTGGCATAAGTCTTTAGGGACTCGAAACCTCTCGAACAGCGACCAGCTCTCGCCCTATCATGACAGCCAGTTTTAGCTTTCTCTACTGAGGTGCTTAACCCAGCTCAACCGGGGAAGAATCGCAGTAGTTATCCCAGCGCTACCTTAGCCGATATAACGGAACATAAGGTACCAAAACATGGGAGCCGGGCAAACCCAACTATTGACCCAAGACATGATTCGGAGCCGATGCATATAATGCTATAAGTTCGGGGTGCCGCACTCGTGAGAGTGTTTGGACTTCTCACACCATATTCTGGGGTACTTAAGCCCCTGGTGTATTGGCCGTACCAAAGTGTACGGTTGCATAATGTCATAACTGAACATATGTACATAAAAAAGGAATGCAATAATAGAAAAAAGCTATGTATTGTTTATTCTAAAAGGCTGCGGTAAAAGCAGAACGATACAAATAGTGCGATAAGCAAGAGATGGGACTATTTTACATGTCCCCCTCCAGGGGAGAATCAAGGATGATATGTGAAACAAGTATACTGCTTGTTATAGAGACCACCTGGACACTCGACGTAGCTTTCTGCCTCCCTGGCTGTTGCATCGTGTGTTCGGCGATTGTACTGCCGGACAGGCCTTCCGGAGAGTGGAGTCCTGAAAGTAAGAAAAAAAGGAATGACAAAATTGGGAGCCCCTAGTGCTGTTGAGCCACATTTTGGGCATGCCGTTGTCGTGCCCCTCCCCCTATGCCCATGGTATTTCCAGAGCGTAATTATGTACGCGTAGTACTGGTTTCACAGTTCCGCGAGGGCTGGGGTTGGGGCCGCATTGCTACGCGTGCTCGGAACGTGCCAGGCGGTCTTGTTGTAGGTTACTCTGGGCGCGCTTGACGGTGTCCGGACGTTTAATAGCCGGACTCGAGAATTGCCTTGAGAGGCTGCTTTGTACTTCCGCCGCGAGGGCCGCCGTATGCTCCTCCGTTCGGAGAGAGTGTTCGGTGTTTCCGTTGACCGTAATGACTCCTCGAGGGCCTGGCATCTTGAGCTTGAGGTATTCGTAGTGCGGCACCGCATTGAACTTTGCAAATGCGGTTCGTACGAGCAGTGCGTGATAGCCGCTGCGGAACGGGACTATGTCGAAGATTAACTCCTTGCTTCAGAAATCATCCGGGGATCCGAAGACCACCTCAAGTGTAACTGAGCCTGTGCAGTTGGCCTCTACACCTGGTATGACGCCTTTAAAGGTCGTCTTTGTGGGCTTAATCCTTGAGGGAACTATGCCCATTTTTCGCACTGTATCCTGATAAAGCAGGTTCAGGCTGCTGCCACCGTCCATAAGGACTCTAGTGAGGTGAAATCCATCAATGATTGGGTCTAGAACCAATGCGGCGAATCCGCCAAGGCAGATCCTAGTGGGGTGGTCCCTTCGATCAAAGGTGATCGGGCAGGAGGACCATGGGTTGAACTTTGGGGCGACTGGCTCCAACGCATATACGTCCCTGAGTGCACGCTTCCGCTCCCTTTTGGGTATGTGGGTTGCGTATATCATTTTCACCGTCCGCACTTGTGGGGGGAAACCCTTCTGTCCCCTGTTGTTCGACGGCCGGGGCTCCTCCTCGTCATCGCTATGTAGCCCCTTGTCACTGTTTTCGGCATTTAACTTGCCTGCTTGCTTGAACACCCAACAATCCCTGTTGGTGTGATTGGCTGGTTTTTCGGGGATGTCGTGTATGTGGCACAAGCAATCAAGTATTCGGTCCAAACTAGACGGGCCCGGAGTATTTCCTTTAAATGGCTTTTTCCGCTGACCGGGTTTAGAGCCTCTGAATCCGGCATTAACTACCGTATCCTCAGCATTGTCGCCGTTAATGCGGTGCTTGTGCTTGTTGCGACACGACCTGCCATTGCTATCCTTGGTATCCGAATTACCAGGGCTCTTGGTCATGTTATTACTACGAGCTAGCCAGCTGTCTTCTCCCGCGCAAAAGCGGGTCATGACTGTTGTGAGGGCTGCCATGGATTTCGGCTTTTCCTGTCCTAGGTGCCGGGCAAGCCACTCGTCACGGATGTTATGTTTGAAGGCTGCGAGGGCCTCTACGTCCGGACAGTCGACTACTTGATTTTTCTTGGTTAGGAACCATGTCCAGAATTGTCTGGCCGATTCCTCTGGCTGCTGAATTATGTGGCTTAGGTCATCGGCGTCTGGTGCTCGCACATAGGTGCCCTGGAAATTGTCGAAGAATGCGGCTTCTAGGTCCTCCCAACAACCAATTGACTCTGCTGGCAAGCTGTTAAGCCAATGCCGAGCTGGTCCTTTAAGCTTGAGTGGGAGGTATTTGATGGCATGTAGATCGTCACCGCGGGCCATGTGGATATGTAGGAAATAATCCTCGATCCACACTGCAGGATCTGTTGTGCCATCGTTTGATTCGATGTTTACGGGTTTGAAACCCTCGGGGATTTGATGATCCATTACTTCATCTGTGAAGCATAGTGGGTGTGCGGCGCCTCTGTATTGGGCTATATCACGACGTAGCTCAAATGAGCTTTGTCTACTGTGTTCGGCCCGGCTGGATTTGCAATATCCGGCATGACGGTTATCGTCACGTGTCGTGGGGCGCCCACGCGATCCGTAGGTCGATCTTGTTTGCCTTGCCTTGTCCTCAATATATCTCGCACGTCTGGCGCCTTTCCCCGCGCCTTGGTATTTTTTGAGCGACACCGGGGTGCGGCTTGAGTGGAGGGCCGAGATGCCTCTCTGTCGCGGCCACGAGGTGGCCGGTCGGCCGTGTCATGCGCTGGTGATGAAGGTTTAGGTGCTTCCTCCTCTAATCGGGGTAGCAGCCTGCGCTTTGGGTAGCTCTTGGAGGGGCATTCGAGTTCGTACTCTTCGGCCGCAAGGACTTCAGTCCATCTGTCGGCTAGCAAGTCTTGGTCAGCTCTAAGCTGTTGCTGTTTTTTCTTGAGGCTGCTCGCCGTGGCCATAAGCCTGCGTTTGAAACGCTCTTGTTCGACGAGATCCTCAGGCACGACAAATTTGTCATCGTCGAGGCTTGCCTCGTCTTCAGAGGGAGGCATGTAATTATCATCCTCTACCTCTTTGTCTGCCGCTCTCTCATGAGGGCTGGCTTCTCCATCCTCCTATGCTGAATCCTGCTGGAGGGGGTTGTCTTTGGCACTGTCCGGGGTGTTATTATCTCCCGTGCCGGAATCGCCGTTTTTGCTTTGGCGGGATTTAGAGCGGCGCCGCTGACGCCGGCGCTTAGGCTGCTTCTTGGAGGGGTCATCCTCCGTTGTTCCATCGCCATTCCCTTCTTTTGGGATGTCCACCATGTATATGTCATACGATGAGGTGGCCTTCCAGTGCCCTGTGGGCGCTGGTTCTTGGTCGTCTCCTGCATCGGTGTCCATACCGTCGATGTCTTCGGAGTCGAAGTCGAGCATGTCGGCTAAATCATCGACAGTGGCTACGAAGTGGGTGGTGGGTGGGCTTTGAATTTATTCGTCGTCCGCATCCCAGCCTTGCGGACCATAGTCCGGCCAGGGCTCTCCTGATAAAGAGAGAGACTTTAGTGAATTCAGGATGTCACCGAAGGGCGAGTGCTGAAAGATGTCCGCGGCGGCCAACTCCATGATCGGCTCCCAATCGGATTCGATTGGCAGGGGCGCGGAAGGTTCAGAGTCCGGAGAGGAGTCCGACACCTTGGAGTCACGAGCTTCACAAAGGACAAGGCTGGTGTTCGGCTCGATCATCGTAGAAATTGCAGCCCCCGAGGCGGTGTCCAGCCACCCGTCCTCGATTGGCGTAGTCGGCTCCGAGCTAAGGGTCGGAGCGGACACTGGTGCAGCCTCCAGGGCACTGTTCGGCGGTAAAGCTAGATCATGCCCATCGTAACAGTGCGGCGCGCTCGGCTGTGGCTCGAACCCGTCGAAGATCAAGACTCCACGGACGTCAGCCGTGTAGTTCAAACTTGACCTGATGGCCAGGGGCGTAGCTTTCGATCTGCTCTAGATGGCTGCTTAATTGGCTCGCAGGTAAAGCCGCCGAATACGAAGATCTGTCCGAGGAGAAAAGTCTCACCCTGGAGCGCATCGTTGCTGATGATCGGAGGGGCCATCGGGCCTAAAGATGACGACACAGAGGAACTCACAATGAAAGCACCAATGTCGGTGTCAAAACCGGCGGATCTCGGGTAGGGGGTCCCGAACTGTGCATCTAGGCGGATGGTAACAGGAGACAAGGTACACGATGTTTTTACCCATGTTCGGGCCCTCTCGATGGAGGTAAAACCCCAATCCTGCTTGATTAATATTGATGATATGGGTAGTACAAGAGTAGATCTACCACGAGATCAGAGAGGATAAACCCTAGAAGCTAGCCTATGGTATGATTGTTGTTCGTCCTACGGACTAAAACCCTCTAGTTTATATAGACACCGGAGAGGGCTAGGGTTACACAGAGTCGGTTACAATGGGAGGAGACATATCCGTATCGCCAAGCTTGCCTTCCACGCCTAGGAAAGTCCCATCCGGACACGGGACGAAGTCTTCAATCTTGTATCTTCATATTCCAGGTGTCCGGCCAAAGGTTATAGTCCGGCCATCCGGACACCCCCTAATCCAGGACTCCCTCAGTCCCCGCTGCCAAGTGGAGGAATAATTATTTTGCGCGTAATAAGTAGGCACTTCCTTGTCAGCGTCAGGACCCAATCGCCAGCCTCTCCACGACAAAGACACTTTCGATGGAAGTCGTTCCTTGACCACGTTTACCACGCCGCTGCCGTTGCATGCATGCGCCCATGGGCGTGGTGCGTCCCCCACCGCCGCCTCTCTCACGTGACAAATCATGTTCCGATGACTCTCAGTTGTTGACCACGTTGACCATACCGTGCCGAGCGCACCAAAGGCCGGTGCACGACGGCGAGGCCCCAGACTGGAACGACCCGGAGATGGGGAAGATGGGGTAGTGGAGTTGCAGATGGAGAGGAGTGGGAAACTTGACTGGTTCGGGTGCGCGGCAGCACTGCCGCCCACGGGAGACAGGAGCAAGAACAAAGGTTGAAGAAGGAGCACGGCTGTTGGATTAACATCCAACGGTCCAGCTGCTAGAATCATTTGTTGATTAAGTTGACAAAGCCCTACGTACACGTCCGCTTAGTAGGCCCACAAGTCAACCACCAAATCTGACGGGTCCCAAACCACAACGGGAGGAATAATTTTTTCGCATAACAAGGAGGCACTTCCTTCCGTGCGAAGATACAAATGTGGGTTCCAAATGTCGTGGAGGAAACATTTTTTCAGCTTAATAAGGAGGAACTTTCCTTGCGTGCGACCATGGACCTCGTGGGTCCCAGCCGTCGAGCTCTCCACGCATCTGATCCTCTTCCGATGACTCTCGTTTGTTGACCACGCCGCACCAAGCGCAGCGAGGCGGTGGACGACGTCGAGGCCCCGGACGGGATCGACTCGGAGATAGGAAGACGCGACAGTGGAGTCGCAGATTGAGTAGAGGAGAAGGGTTATAACTAGTTCTGGTGTGGCGTGGGGCTACAGTGGGTGCAGAATAACAGGAGGTGTGGAGGGGTGGAGGGATAGCCTGGCCGGCGGTGGGGTAGCGCTTCACAGCGATGCGTGCTAAGCAGGGCCGCTAGCCGCCGAAGGCCGGACCAGGCGGTCCTGGTGATGCTGGAGGAAGAAGACGAGAGATTGAAGGTGCATGCCGACCAAGTTCACAGCGCCCTGCGTAGGCTTCGACCTATTGGCCCACATGTCAGCCTGCAAAAATGTGGCATATATTTAACCCACGTTTTCTAGAATGTATAGTCCATTTGCTAGGCTGGGTGAACAAATAATTTTGCGTCAATCGGGCCCATTTATATTATCTAAGAAATCCCAGCCCATTTGCACTTCCTTCAAACACACGAATTAGCTGGGCTCGTTATATATATAATGTTGTGTTAGAAGGAGCAATTAATACCAAAAATAAACTGGAGAGGCACATTTTTTATATACATAATTAACAAATTAGCGAGTTATTGCTCAAAATAAAAATGAGCGCGTTATTATTACATTGGTCCTTAAAATCTTCGCAAGCTTTTGTACGCAACCACAAGGATTTTCCTTGCCTGTGAGTCAAAAACAACCAGGATTTTCCTTGCCAACTTCTGTTAAACATTTACTTTTATAAGTTAATAACACGTGGGATGTTTTCATAATGTATATATAAGTCTCTATAAAATATACGATAATAGTAATAATATAAATATATATAATGTGATTAAAAAAATACATTGGGCTGCTGATCTTTTAAAAAAAGCCCATAGGCCGGTATGGACCTCAAAAAATAAGTTGAAACCACTGTCACCCGTATGTCGTGGGCTACGCATGTTAAAATACAAAACCTAGGCCTAGTTGATACTTGTTCACCCTCTGGAAAAAAATGATACCAGATCCCCGAGCGAACTATATTATAGAGGGGGCCGACGGCACGACTGAAGAAGCACATCAGGAGAGATTTTTTTTTCTTCAGTGGATGGCTCTCGATGGCGTTTTTTTACTTGCCTCTGCACCATACAACTTGTATTTTTAGCCTCCCAAATTGGTGGACCAGCAACCCATTTGCTGGGCGGGCCAACCTACAGAAACCAGCACTCGATTTTTCATCAAGCCCCAAAAACAACGCAGTACTATGTTTGTTTTGAGGCCGAAAACATTACGGCAGGGGTTGAGCGGGGGAGGGGGCAAGACAGAGCAAAAAGATTAAAAAGAGCTGATGCGCTGTTGCTACCCTAACAAAGCAGGTGCAATTCTTCTCAGGAAGAAGGTGTGCCATTGACACCCACACGTCACATACCCCAAAGTAGGCATACTAACAAGTTCACACACAAGCACAACAGAAAAGGTAAACATTCGTATCAAACTCAGGTTCACAGAACACGTTCATATTCATAGCCAACATTCACTATCAACAACTCAAAAGATTCATATATTCACAAGTTCAGCATGTCTATGGATCCAAATGAATGATAGATCACACAACAATATTCATAGATAATTCACAAAAAGATTCAGATATACACATGTTCAGTATGTTTATGCATCCAAATGATTCAGATCACAGCCAATATGATCCATGGATGAACTTTAATTACCTAGGGTACATACTGGTAAATGGTGTTCAGTCGGAGGTACTTCTTGCTAAAATTAATGCTTCTATGAGTAAAACTTTTGAGTACATAAGAGGCAGCACAGACAATCTGAACTTTGCTTGTAGGTTTATCCTCAAATAGTGGCCTCGTGCCGAGGGAGGTTTGAGCAACTTGGCCACTACTTTCATCCAACTAGTTTACTGGCTCATCTTGGTCCTGTATCTCGCCAAAATTCTACATTGCAGACGAGAAAGGAGGCGGTTGAGAAAATGAACCACCCAAATTTTTTGTGCAGTTCAACCGAAATGGAGCATCCCTGGCGTGCAGACTGATTAAGTGCCAGATGAATATATGCATCAACCAACTTGTCTGGTATATTTAGACTCCATGGCATACAGTTCGCTACCATATGTGCAGATAACCAAAAGGCACAAGTTGGGACCAAAGACTGGACTGCGTTTTTCATGGCTATGCGCCAAGCAATATTTTTTTACTTTCACTCTCCTAATACTTGGAGTTTGACAATTGGTTGACGTTGGTTGATACTCGAATGAATATCGACACTTCTTCTTGTGAACATCGATGCTTGTCTGAGTGAACTTTGGAGTACATAGAAGCATCATAAGTACATGTCCATCTGATCTTTTTGTGCAGTTCTACTGAAATCACCCGATGTAATGATTTGCTCATGAAGTTCAGGCTCCAAGTTACTCCTTTATGAAATCGGCAAACAGTAGCACAATACCAAATTACAAATACATATGACAAGCACAATAATCAGGATAAAGACCAGTACCAACCTGTGTGAGGTAGCATATCAATTACTATTTCCTTTGACTGGAAGCTGAGATAAGCCAAGCGGCTGACAGCAAAGGAAGTGCAAGCCGAGATTAGCGACTAACAGGAAAGGAAGGAAGTTGTCGAGGCAATGAAGCACCCAAAGTTTTTGTGCAGTTCCACCAAAATCGAGCATCCCTCTTGACACATATATTGAGAGAGTGAGATTACTGTAATAATGGGACTAGTTGATGAAACATACACTAACAAATAGAAGCACCCTCATTATCTTAATGTAAAGTTAGCATTCCCTCCCTGCTCCACCACATGATTCACCTCATAGACAAACATACACACGTACATGATTCAGCATAGGGTGCTACTAAAGATTTGTTTAACTCCAACATGAAAATTAGGCACCAATAAATTAGTGGTACTTAAGTACTCCTAATTAATTAAGTGGGATAGCAGAAGTGGAAGGGCTCCCTGGAGGACCATCTCACATGTAAGGTAGTCGTTGCCGGAGCCCTTGAATGGCCTCGACTGAGTCCTCTGGCTTCAGCAAGATCGCCTTGGCACTGTTTACTCTTCTTCTTCTTCCTCTTCATGCTCTGTTTCTCAGTCTCCTCACCAGTTGGTGAAACCAAGTACATGATTAGCCTTCTATTTCAGAATTGGTATTTTCAGTGCGGGATTACAAGTGTACTAGTAAAAGATAGCATTATTTTCTCATGGCAGTCGCAAAATAGAGATGAACACATGCATTAAATATCATTCTTACCTAAAGCAAGGTTATGGTGCCAATATGGATGATGAGGATTGGAACACAGATCTCCCTTTGTGCAGTTCCACTGAAATGAACCAACTGTTCCATTCTGACATTCCAGTTAAACATCACAAAAGTCACTTCTTTTAAGATGAGTTTTGTGCAATGCACCAAAAGGTCACAACAGCAACCAAGTGAAATGGATATCCCTGTTTGCACAACAAGCTACAGAGGAAATAGTTAGAGTTTAAAACAATTACAGGCAATTTTTTTGGCTAAACTTGTCATGGCTTATAACAGTGGCATGGCTTCATTTTTACCAGGGGCATTAGATTAAGAACAACTAAATATTTGGTGTAAGGGCATGGGAAAGTGGGTGCACCAGCAGTCCAACACCATGTACCTAAATAGGGGCATAAAGTGGTGATTCATAGTTCGTTGCCCAGAGAAACAAACATCCAAGAAACATATCTGGGTTGGTCCCATTTTTGTTCACTCTAGCCACCAACTACTATGTGTGGATAGCAAATCTAGTCCTGGTCATACCACTGTGTACAGCGTTACCCCTATATTTCCCTTTTCGACCAAGAGACCGGTTGGATGACCAGTCTGTACTACTTTCACCCCCTTTCCTTCCTGTTTGTACAAAGTCCGATGTACTACATACTAAATTTGCCCACCCCCACTTTATTTCTTGTTTGAACCAAGTACAAGATTCGACTCCATGAAGTAACTTTACCTCTAACAATAGAAGAAGAAAAATAGGTGACGTTGGACCATCCGATCGAGAGGGGCTGAGAGGTAGAAAATGATGCACATGCAGCAACATAGCAAGCTGGGGAAGTAGAGCTAAGGCGGTTTCGAAGGAAGATATACCTGAAGGTCGTCGGGATGTGGATAGGTGGGCGGCGGGAGGCCGGATCCGCACACACTAGGGCAACGACGAAGGGATCGGAGGACCTCTCATGCCAGCGCTCGGCCAGAGATAATGGTGCGGCCGGCAGTGGGTCTCCTCCCTCGCTCTCGACGAAGACCTAAATGCTGCCCCTCCTCCCCTTCACCAGCGGAGGGGGATACGTCCGGATCTGTAACCAGCGATGAGGATAGAAAGACAGTGTTCTTTGAAGGGAGAAAGACAGTGTTACCACCCCTATCTTGTTTAGATATGGAGAGAATGAGAGTGTGTGAATAGAGCAACCCTAGCAAGCAAGCGCGGAGGCTCCGGCCTATATATACGTAGTGGGGTAGTTTTCCTTTTTCACTCCATCAAAACAATCGTTTAAAATTGTGTACTATACGTGCCAGGTCGCCGTTTTTTAGTTGTTGATTATTTTTTGAGATAGCTACCCGCTTGTTCCAAGTGGTGTTACGGTGTGCTAGGTCGCACTTTTTTTAGGCTGCCAGGTCGCACTTTTTTTTGAGGGTGCCAGGTCGCACTTTGTATCGTTCAAGTCTGGTACAAGTCCCTCCATTAAATGAACAACCACCCCCTCATAAAAATTGTGAACAAGCCCATGGCTAAAATTATCGGAAACGTGGGTTGCCCCAACATGCATTATTATTTATATTTTCTACTCCCTCCGTTCCTAAATATAAGTCTTTTTTATTCGCTACACCTAAGACAAGAATTGTTTTATTAGCAGTGAACCCCACATGTCATAGACACAAAAAGTGTGGCAAGATTCCCTTAGGCAAGCCAAAGTGTGTCTAACAATTTGAGCAACTCAAGTTAGGCAAGTGTGGCAAGTGTGGGAAAAATAATGTGGCAACATAAGACAAACATAGTCACAATCCAAACAGCCCGTAATTTTTGTGACATGCATTAAAATTTGGTTAGTTAAATTTATAGTCAAAATTTGGCAAGGTGCATCAAATCAACACATGCAAGTATCAAAAGGGAGGTCACGGCATGCATGCATGCGTTGTACTCCCTCCATTTCCAAATAGTCTTTTTAGACATTGCAAAAAGTGACTACATACGAAGCAAAATATGTCTACATACATCCGTATGTAGTAGTCCATTTGATATGTGTAAAAAGACTTATACCGAATGCAGTGCTTTGATGTGTCGCGTCAACTCATACAAGACCGAGAAGTTTGATTACTACAACGCCCCCTCCCTCGCGCATGAGCGTGGTGGCTGGCAGGACTAGTAGGAGCTTTCGCTACACGCTTCTCGACGGCGGCGAACTTGCGGATGGAGTTGACCATCATGTCATCCATGCGAGAGGCGAAGCCAGCGTCGGCGAGGGCTACGACGCCGGCGGTCGCCAGCACCGTCTGGAAACGCTGCACGATGCGGGGCCGCGGGCCGACGCCTTGGATGATTTGGCACAGCCGACTGCCGCTCGCGACCAGCACCTCCATAGGTGCTTCTGGCTTCTGGTCACTTCGTCTTGGATTGGTGTGAGCAGTGTTGCGCAGTGATTGAGAAAGAACATTTATTGTCAATCTAACCCTGCCATCCATAGACCTCTTTGGTTTAGAGTTAGTTCAGGGTTAGAATCTAACTCTAACCTCTAACTGAGTTAGTAGAGTTCTCCTCGTCTCGGTTCATCGCCATCATACTTTCCCCATTTCTGTGTTTTCAGTATCCCGCGAATCAAAGAGGCCCTTGACTGGTTTAGGTCCGGTAGTTTTTTATAAACGTGTTATGTCCAAAAGTTAATGAACATGCTCCGGTTTCTACAAAAATATTCTGGTTTCATTTTGTAATTCATTTATTTATTTATTCTTCTGCGGGGGGTTTGCATGTAATTCGTGAGGTCTGAAATGTAAAGTACACCGACATATGCTCCGAGTCGTGCATGCACTACGACTCGGATGCTCTATGTCCCACATGTCGGCGAAAGGGTGCATGTGGAAATAGCCTAGGAGTACATATAGGAGGATAAATGCGTGAAAAAATATGTACGATGAAGCGTAGCTGCGGTTCGAAAAGGAGACCTAAAGTGATGACAGGTATAGGTCGCACGCACCCAACTAGTGGTAGTACTAGACATACGACTGCTTTTTCCCTAAAAAAAGAGGTACGAGTGCTCAGTACTCCTATTCTTTCACCGCGAGTCCCATCTGACAACAGCGTCTGTGCTACATCTAGCTCTTCTCCCTCGTTTCTCTCTTCTAATTCTAAACTCAGCCGACGCCCAGTTGGCGTGGTGGGGATTTGCCGATGGTCAGTTTGCTCAACTGCGGCCCCACCTCACAGTGAAAATGTTACTACTGGAATAAAAATGCCATATACTCCTATACTAATAAAACATTAAGGCCACGAGGCAATCTAGTGCTGGTTACAGGAGGCAAGAAGAGGAGATGCATAAAACGGCGGCTAAGTAGCAGCGGCTTTCGTGGCCAGGTCGACGTGCTTCTCAACAATGGTGTCCAAAGATTCCAGCCGCTGGAAGAAGACCAACATCTTTCTGTCCTTGCTGGCCTTGTAGTGGCCTATGTAGACGATGTCCTCATAGACGTGGATGTGCAGGTCGATGATTTCTTGCATGGCGAGGCACTGCGCGCCGAGCGCGGCCTTCAGGTGCACATTCTTCATCGCGACCTTCGGCAACTGCAGGGCCACCAGGGCTTGAAAGAGTTCATCACCATGGAGGTCGATGAGGATGGCAGGCAATGACGAGCCTGGGCGCGCGGGCTGGAGAAGTACGACAAGGTCGTCCGCATGCTTCTTGATGGCGGTAAACTTGCGGATGGAGTTGACCATCATGTCGTCCATGCGAGAGGCGAAACCGGCATCGGCGAGGGCTACGACGCCGGCGGTCACCAGCACCGTCTGGAAATGCTGCACGGTGCGAGGCCACTGGCCAACGCCTTGGATGATTTGGCACAGCTGAATGCCGCTCGCGTCCATCGCCTCCATAGGTGCTTCTGGCTTCTAGTCACTTGGTCTTGGAATGGAGTGAGCAGTGTTGCGCAGAGACTAAGGAGTAGATGGATTGGAGTGGTGGGGTGCCTTTATATGAGAATCCAAACTCTGTTGCATTCACATCGTGCTGGCTCTATTCTGCTTCTCTAATTAATTCCCTCTGCATGTAGAGTAATTTGAGGATGCATCATTGACCGTTCAACGTCTCGGGAACCGCTACCTTCTCCCTCCTTGGCATTCAAGCACCTATGGAGGCGACTGCCGCTCACGTCTATCGCGTGTCAGGAGACGTTCCCGTCGACGACGAGGTGCCTATGGTGACTTCGTAAATTTCAAGATGATAGTACTAGTATACTCAATATTGTGCACCGCGACCAAGGCCGAGAGGAAAATGAGATAACTAGTACGTATTTATTTACGGTGTAGATACACTCATTTTGTTCCATATGTACTCCGTCTCGGTGTAGTCTAGTCACTTGTTGAAATCTGTAGAAAGGCAAATACTCCTTTCTGGTTTACAGGGCTATACTAGCAAGTACTTACTACAAATAGTGGGCTCACATAGCAATTTTGTCTCATGCACCTGGCTATATGCGTGCTCCAAGGTTCGCAACTGCCACGTTCGGGTTGCACTTGGCTCTTCGCCTCTTCGAGAAGACGAACAATGATGTTACTACTACTGCTTCTACAGTATCGAATCTAGTGCTGCATGTCCGTCCACCGCGAGCGGGAGGGATAGCTTGTTGTAGTACTATTATAAGCAAAAGCCCGTCCTCGTCTGCGAGCCACCGCGCGCATGGGCGAGGGAGAAGGCGTGTAGTAGTAAAATCAAGCTTCTCCTCGTTATGCGAGTTATTGCGACACATCATAGCACTGGCCCCACATGGTTGCCTCTAAACTTGGCCGAAAGACCAAGTGTACAATACTCCATTTGCTGCAACCTCTAACATTTACCCCACCACAAATTAAAATATATATTCCTGTCTTGACCAGATGAGCGTGCAAACTAGAATCACCAGGATGACAGGTAGGGCCAGAAGATAATTTTAATCAAAAAATATATAGCATGGAGCCAACCCCAACGATTTTAAGCTTACAGGCACGGTACACGCTATCCTAGACTACTCTACACATGAAACTACCACACGAGCGTCCGGGCTGCGCTTGGCTCTTTGCCTCTTCGAGAAGTCGAATAAAATGATGGAGTACTACTGCAGTGGAGGAGTACTACAATATCCTTCTGGCCATCTGACACCGATTGAACTGCTGCATGTCCACCGCGTATTGGAGGGAGAGCGTGTAGCGAACGAAAGCTTCTCCTAGTCCTGCCAGCCACCACTCTCATGGGCGAGGGAGGGATGCAACTTCATTGACTTACTGCTCCTGCCTTTGCATCCATGACAGGTGGGCCCAACAGGTCGGTGGCCCACCTGTCATGCAGCCAAAGGCAGGTGCGGTTAAGGCGAGAGGGCGTTGTAGTAATCAAACTTCTCGGTCTTGTACGAGTTGACGCGACACATCAAAGCACTGCACTCAATATATTTCAATAATTTGCGTTTACCGATGCATTATTTACAACGCATGCATGCATGCCGCGACTGTCCTTTTGATACTTGCATGTGTTGATTTAATGCACCTTGAATTAGTATGGATATGTGACGGTAAAGCTTTGTAATGCCCCGGCCCTAATAAAGCGAGAGATGGTTGTGCACGAGGAGGGGAAGATCATGCAGACGGAACAGGACCCGACGATGGAGCTCTCTATGGTCTCGATGGACCTCACCTTGCTCCACTGCCCCTTGTGCCTCCGCCCCTTGAAGCCTCCAGTGTATGAGGTTCGAATACACCTCGTCCGTTCGGCTGATCGAGAAAGGTGCAAGTTTCTTGATTGATGTGTTGTTTGATTGATTTGTTAAGTGCAAGGGAGGGCACCTGGCTTGCGTGGACTGCCGCGTTGAGCACACCGGAACTAGCGGCAGTGCCAGAAGTGCGAGCGCGGCTGTGGCTTCGACGTGCAGAACATAGCGGTGGACGCCGTCCTCTCCTCGGTGAGGGTGGAGTGCCAGCACAAAGGTTGTGGTCTCTACGTCACTTACCACAAGCTCGCCGATCCCCAGAGCGTGTGTCCGCTCGAGCCCTGCAAATGCCCCGTGCCCGTCTGCGGCTACGAAGGCCCCGCCGCCCTGGATCTCCCACCACATCAGCACCGTGCATCCCATGCCCGCACGGGATCCAAGACGGGCAAGGCGCTCCAGCTGCAAGTGCCACTGTCGGAGCCACGACTCTTGTTGTTCGTGGAGGAGGACGGACGCGCGTTTTTCTTGGTCGGCGGCGTGCTCGACATCGGCGCGCCTATCGCCGTGTCGGTCATCTGCATCAGAGTGGGGGCGTCCCCACTGCCGCACTACGTGGCCAAGCTGTGGGCGAACGGCCTGCCGGGGGAGCCCAAAGGCAGGACCGACGCCGTCAAGGTGGAAATGGAGGTGACTAGCAGCAGGGATCCCGACAACGTCACCGTGCAGGAGCTGACCTTCTTCACAGTTCCGCCCAAGCTGCTGGCCAAGGCTAAGCTGGTGTCCCTCCACATTCAGATTGACAAGCTCACGTCATGAATGATTCTACAGTGCCTTCTGTTTATCTTAGTAATATGCTAATATAGGGGTTAGCTCGGTCTACTTTAGCTTAAGAGATGGTCGGTTTTGGTGGCGATGCAGCAATTACCTCGACATCAGATTAGCAGTGAAAGTAATTTCGAATAGTTGAATGGATATTTTGTGTCTGTTGGATATAAATATCCTTTGGGTAAGAAGTAACAGCTTATATGCTTTTTTTCGAAACGGAACAGCGATAAAGTATAATTTTTGTTGACATGCACTAATATTTTGGAAACGGACGTCGGGTTGTAGCTAGAAGGGTGGTTGGGACGCTGCATCGGCCCATACCGCGGTGACCCCTGATTGGGACGCACCGACAGTGGATTTTCTCCCTCGCCGATGTCGACCGCGTCTGCGCAGAACATTGTTCCCTTCCCCACCAAGGATCAGGCGGATATGTGACCAGCGGTGTGGCCACCGTTGTTCGACATGCTTGTGAAGAGAGCAACCCAAGCAAGCAGGCTTGTAGCTTAGGCTCCTACTAGTGTATATATAGTGGTTTTCTTTTCTCTCCATATCAACCATTTTATATTGCGTACGTGTCATTGAAGAGTGAAATGATGGTTGCTTCTTCCGACTAACTTACTGTGTGATTTGACTGCTCCTTTAGTGGCTCCTACACGTACTCCCCCTATGTGTATGCAACAGTCACACGTACATATGGACGCAAAAACGTGCGCGACGCCCTAATGCATGCATGTCCGAGCACACGACAGAACACACACGGTCACGCTCAAGTGCTCACCCTACACGTGCATGCACACACGTACTCAGCCAGGGTGATCTAGTGACCGTGTAACACCGGAAAATGTATATATTGAGCGCAGTGAGCGTATTATGAAGTCCAGTGACCATATTTTTACAAATATACAGTGACAGATAGTGTATTTATCTCGTTTGAAATTAAGCCATATTAATCGAAGAGGAGGCAGTATGGACTAGCATTACTTTGCTGTGTCCCATCAACTGGCCAAACGAGGAGAAGCTTGCAGGACGGGAGAAGCTTGCGCGCGGTGGCTCGCAGGACAAGGAGAAACTTTTGACTAATGCAAGCTGTCCTTCGCTCAGGCGGTGGACGTGCAACAATTAATTCGGTGTCAGATTACCAGAAGCATACACTATACTAGTACTATTATTGTTGCACTTCCCGAAGAGGCAAACAACCAAGCGAGTAGTACAAGGAACCGGATGGAGGAGCGTCTGCACTCTTATTATATTTTTAAAATGTGATAAAGCAATCTTCAACACATTTGGTTCTCTTCGAGGGTTCTCGCATGTGATAATGGAAGTTGATTGCATGGAACACTCGCCACAATTCTCGGTTAATTCTCGCTCATATCCTGTTACAAATAGGAGTGCTCGTTAATATTTCCTCTCTTTTTTGTTATTCAGCATGTAAACAGGTCAGCAAACCTGGCGGCGCATCTTTGTGCGATCCGTGCTTGCTGCAATTTGAATGTGGCCGAGAGCTGCCTTGATGAAACACCTCGCTTCCTAATCCCTCCGTCTAGGTGAGTAAGTCATCTTAGGTTGTGCACCGTGACCAAGGAGGAGGAGAAACAAGAGAACTTAATGTTCATTTGCTAATTAATAGCATTGCATGCAATTAGCTAACCACTGCATGTCGTGTTTGGTAGTCTCAGGTCAATAAAAACATGCACGCCCCATATCTTTTATTGGTTGATATGTCAAGAAACAAGAAACGAGGTAGAATTTAATGCACCGCACCTAAGTGATTTGGGATTATTTGGTTTTCGTAAGATGACTTACACACCTAGACGGAGGGAGTACTTCTTTTTTTGTGGGGTACCTCGCTTCCTAGTGACCAGTGTCTTGGCTGATCGTCCTAAGAATGCTTATATATGAATAAAGCTCTCTCATTTACCCGCAAAAAAGATTAAGCCATATTAACCGGAAAGGAGGGAGTATGGACTAGCACTACTTATTGGTGTGTCCCGTCAACTCGCAGAACAAGGAGAAGCTTGCAGGACAAGGTGAAGCTCGCTTACGCCTTTTGACAAATGCAACATACCTCGCCCAGGCGGTGGACATGCATCAGTTCATTCGGTGTCAAATTACCAGAGGCATACACTGTAGTACCGAACATGCGGAGTACCATCATTGTTCGACTTCACGAAGAGGCGAAGAGCCAAGCGCAAGGGTTAGTAGTACGAGTAGTACTACTACTAGAACTGCATGGTGGAGCCTCTGTACTCTTATTTTTCTTAATCTTTGATAAAGTACACATTTATTCTGGAGAAGGGCGGAAAATGGCAGCCCAACATGTAATGATGATATCGATCAACAATGCTCGAATATATCTTGGCCTCCGTGCGAGCCCGTCTGTGTGTTCTCGCTCCTCGTCTCTCTCAAGGAACGGCGGGTTGGCCATTTTGCCGTCAATTGCGATCGGTTTGCTCACACTCCGGCCCCACATGTCACTGATATGCCAAGACGAGGTGTGTTGACCGACTGGCCATATGCGTACTTGGTTTTGCACCTTCATACTACTCCTCCTCCCTCCGTCACAGTTTACAGGGCGCGCTTCATTATGATGCCTTTCTCTCAATGCATTTCCACCACCAGAGAGACTTTAGACGCGTTTGGTTTAATGCTCAATTAATTAGGGCGTGGTAACCGCAATTTTCTCTCGATGTAGTACTACGGAGTGGAGTACATGCATGCATGTGTCTACCCGGGGTGGAAGCACTGCATGCATGTGTGTACGCATTATTTCCTCTAGTAATAGACGCCGTGCTATAACTACCAATGCTATTTTTCAGGCGACCGCTAGTCGCCTTGGTCCCAGAGATTTTCTCTTTTTCTGAAGTGCGCTCTATAAACAGTGACGGATGGAGTAGTATGAGCGGATTCAAAGAAGAGCGTATTGATGGTTGCTTCTTCCGAGCAACTTACAGTGGGAAAGGTGGGGCTTACGATTACTCACTATTAATGCGGCGCAACGACCGGTCTGAGTCTCCCATGCGGCTGTGCACTACCCCCTTGGTTCTTAAATATACTCCGGAGTATTTGTCTTTCTAGAGATTTCAATGAGTGACTACTCAAATATTTGTCTTTTTTTAGATTCAAATGGACTACTACATACGGATGTATATAGACATATTTTAGAGTGTAGATTCACTCATTTTGCTCCGTATGTAGTCACTTGTTGAAATCTCTAGAAAGACAAATATTTAGGAACGGAGGGAGTACACATAAGAAGCAAAATGAGCGAATCTACACTCTAAAATATGCCCATTTGAAATTTGTAAAAAGATAAATATTGTTGATTGCAGTTGCGACGACAAAAAAGAAGCATATACTGCGGCACGGTTTTGTTTGTCTAAAATGGTGTGAGGACGAGATTGCAATATGGAAAGTACGCAGGACGAGCTACGTTTTGTGCAAAGAACTATTTAAGATCCACATGCAGCGACGTGGGAAGACGGGCAGTGGAGCAAGGCCGGAGGGGATACCTGGAGGTCGTCGAGATGTAACTAGGTGAGCGGCGGCGGGCGGAATCTGCCCATACTGCGGTAGCGAGCAGGTGGCGTAGGCCCTACCGTGTCGGAGCTTGGTCAGAGAGAACAGCGTGTACCGCAGATCGGGACGTGCTGCCTCGGCACCGTCGAACGGAGAAACGATGCACGTCCTCCTTTTTCGCCGGCGGACGGGATGCGGCCGGATCAGGGACCAACGGTGAGAGAGAGAGAGAGAGAGAGGCCACCGCAGCCTTGTGTGAGATACTCTGAAGAGAGACAAACCAGGCAGGGAGGCTCCATTGTATATAGTGGACTAACTTTTTCTCCATAAAAATCGGGTTATATTCTGTGTACATGCCATTGAGCGATATAACTTTATTTAAAAATAACGCGCCAACGCATCAAGTCAAACTTTGTTTCGTGCAAGCGTGGAACACGACCTCCGTAGGTAAACAACCGCTACACGCGTTCAAATTAGCATGTGGGCTGCCATTTCATACAGAAATGAGCTCCACCGTGTACCGGCGCGGGTGTGGCTGGGCACGAAGCGTGAGTACGGGCACGGTGCACCTATTCCCTTCTTGTATACGTACACCACCTACGTGGGGTTGTGTGAGAGAGATACAAACATAGAGAGATATAGTGTGGGTTCGTGAGAGTTTTTTAGGGGGGTCAATGAAAAATGTAACATATGCAATGTGTGTGAAATAGAGTCCTGGATATATCATATATATAGAGGGGGCGATCCACAAGAAGAGTGTGGAGGTGTCATCGACTTGAGGTGTCCATAGAATCGAAGAGAGGGATGAAGTGTGTGTGTGTGTGTGTGTGTGTGTGTGCATGCACGCGGTCGATAAAGAGTGCCATCGAATTTGTGTGTGCCCACATCAAAGATATAGAGTGGCTGGCCTACTAGAACGAGGGAGGGGACAGGTGCGGTTTGTCTCTATGGCATGGATACCTACCTACAACGGTCGACTATCGGTGTGTGGTGGGGGGAGGGAGGCCTAATTAACTATAGTGGTACAATGGCTGGTATATGTGTGGAGGAGGAGAGAGGCCTACCTCATGTATTATGGGAGCTCGATCTACCTCATGTATTAAGGGAGATCGATTGGCATCCATGAAAAGGTTCAGGAGAGGAATAAGGTTGGGAGAGAGACAGAGCTAGAGTGTTGGAAGGGTCTATGTCAGAGCTTTGATTTAGCAAACTCCACATACTCAACTATCATATAGTCTTGTACAATCGTTAACACTCACACAATACTTATGGTTATGGAGTTTTAATTGGACACTGAGAAAGATAGGGGCTTATAGTGTTGCCTCCCAACGTATTCACCTCTGGGTGATGTCAACAATAATAGTTCATGCTAACTTACATCCAATTGGATATATATATCAGGATCTTTCCAACATGAGGTGCTTGCCAAAGGATAAAATAAAAAAGTGAAAGGTGAAGATCACCTTGACTCTTGCATAAAGTAGAAGACGTAAAGTAAAAGATAGGCCCTTTGCAGAGGGATGCAGATGTTGTCATGCGATTGTATGGTTGGATGCACAAAATCTTAATGCAAAAGAACGTCACTTTGTATTGCCACTTGTATATGGACCTTTATTATGCAGTCAGTCGCTTTTATTGCTTCCATAACAAGATCGTATAAAGCTTATTTTCTTCACACTAATAGATCATACATATTTAGAGAGCAATTTTTATTGCTTGCACCGATGACAACTTACTTGAAGGATCTTACTCAATCCATAGGTAGGTATGGTGGACTCTCAAGGCAAAACTAGGTTTAAGGATATTTGGAAGCACAAGTAGTATCTCTACTTGGTGCAAGGAATTTGGCTAGCATGAGGGGGAAAGGCAAGCTCAACATGTTTGAATGATCCATGACAATATACTTTAACTGAGATGTGAGAAAACACAACCCATTATGTTGTATTGCTTGTCCAACATCAACTCTTTAGCATGTCATACTTAATGAGTGCTCGCAATTATAAAAGATGTCTAAGATAGTATATTTATATGTGAAATCTCTCTTCCTTCAATATTCTTTCATGAATTGTTCAAATGACCAATACAATGCTTGCTAACCTTCAATAAATTTACAACCTTTACTTCTTAGATGTGAAGTCATTACTCCCCATGGGATAAGCAAATGAAACACATATAATTTAATATTTATGACAATCAACTCATTCAACAATTTACTCATAGGATGTAAGTGAAGCACACGAGTAAATGACAAACTACTCCAAAAAGATATAAGTGAAGATCAATGAGTAGCTAAATAATTATGTAACTATGTAAAGAATATCTCTCATTTAATAATTTCAGATCTTTGTATTTTATTCAAACAGCAAGCAAATCAAAATAAAATGACATTGCAAGGATAGCACAACTCATGTGAAGAAGCAAAAACTTAGGTTCAACCGATACTAACCGACAGTTGTTGAAGAAGAAAGGTGGGATGCCTAACGGGGCATCCCCAAGCTTAGATGCTTGAGACTTCTTGGAATATTATCTTGGGGTGCCTTGGGCATCCCCAAGCTTGAACTTTTGTGTCTCCTGAATTCCTCTCATATCATGGTTTCTCTATTTATCAAAAGCTTCATCCACACCAAACTCAACAAGAACTCGTGAGATAGGTTAGTATAAACCAATGCAAAACCATATCATTTCCTACTGTAACAAATCACTAAAATTATTATTCAACATTGCATACTGAATGCCTCTGCATATTAAACACTCCTATCCTCAAATAGAATCATTAAACAAGCAAACATGCACAAACAATGCAAACATAACAGCAATCTGCCAAAACAGTACAATCTGTAAAGAATGCAAGAGTATCAATACTTCCCTAACTCCGAAAAATATAAGAAAAATACTATGCTGTAGAAGATTTATCAGATCTCAATATGCAAAAAGTTTCAACATTATATCATTCTCTGACTTTTCTAGGGAATTTTTGCAACATCGGTAAACTTTCTGTTTTCAAACAGCAACATGTATAGTAGCAAAATAAGCATGGTAAAGGCTATCCTTGACATTTTTGTTGAAAATAAAGATGCAAAAAAATTATTATAAATAACAGCAAGAAAATAATAACAAAAGGAAATGACACTCCAAGGAAAACACATATCATGTGGTGAATAAAAATATAGCTCCAAGTAAAGTTACCGATGAACGAAGACGAAAGAGGGGATGCCTTCTGGGGCATCCCCAAGCTTGGTTGTCCTTGAATATTACCTTGGGGTGACTTGGGCATACCCAAGATTAGGCTCTTGCCACTCCTTATTCCATAGTCCATCGAATCTTTACCCAAAACATGAAAACTTCACAACACAAAACTCAACAGAAAACTCGTAAGCTCCGTTAGTATAAGAAAATAAAACCACCACTTTGTACTGTAATTAACTCATTCTAAATTCATATTGGTGTAATATCTACTTTATTACAACTTATCTATGGTTCATACCCTTCGATACTACTCATAGATTCATCAAAATAAGCAAACAACACATAGAAAACAGAATCTGTCAAAAATAGAACAGTCTGTAGTAATTTGTACCAAAAGTATACTTCTGGAACTCCAAAAATCCTACCAAATTAGGAAGTCCTAAGAAATTCATGTACCAATCAATAGCAAAAAGAATCAGATCAAGAGCACGTTTCTGTGAATTAACAAAACTAATTTATTGGGTGCAAAAGTTTCTGATTTTCAGCAGGATCAACACAACTATCACCATAAGCTATCCTAAAGGTCCTACTTGGCACTTCATTGAAACAAAAGCTATAAAACATGATTACTACAGTATAATAATCATGTGTACACACAAAAACAGTAAGGATAAATATTGGGTTGTCTCCCAACAAGCGCTTTCTTTAATGCCTTTCTAGCTAGGCATGATGATGACAATGATGCTCACCTAAAAGATAAGAATTGAAACACAATGGGAGCATCATGAAGCATACGACTAGCACATTTAAGTCTAACCCACTTCCTATCCATAGTATTTTGTGAGCAAACAACTTATGGGAACAATAATAAACTAGCATAGGAAGGCAAAACAAGCATAAGTTCAAAACTTGAAGCACATAGAGAGGAAACTTGACATTATTGCAATTCCTACAAGCATATGTTCCTCCCTCATAATAATTTTCAGTAGCATCATGAATGAATTCAACAATATAACCAGCACCTAAAGCATTCTTTTCATGATCTACAAGCATAGAAAATTTACTACTCTCCACATAAGCAAATTTCTTCTCATGAATAGTAGTGGGAGCAAAGTCAACAAAATAATTATCATGTGAGGCATAATCCAATTGAAAACTAAAATCATGATGACTATTTTCATGGCTATCATTATTCTTAATAGCATACAAGTCATCACAATAATCATCATAGATAGAAACTTTGTTCTCATAATCAATTGGAACCTCTTCCGAAATAGTGGATTCATCACTAAATAAAGTCATGAGCTCTCCAAATCCACTTTCATAAATATTATAAGATTCAACATCCTCCAAAATAGTGGGATCACTACTTCCTAAAGTTGACACTCTTCCAAACCCACTTTCATCAATATAATCATCATAAATAGGAGACATGCTTTCATCATAATAAATTTGCTCATCAAAACTTGGGGGACAAAAATATCATCTTCATCAAGCATAACATCCCCAAGCTTGTGGCTTTGCATATCATTAGCATCATGGATATTCAAGGGATTCATACTAACAACATTGCAATCATGCTCATCATTCACATATTTCATGCCAAGCATTCTATGTAATTATTCTTCTAGCACTTGAGCACAATTTTCCCTTTCATCATACTCACGAAAGATATTAAAAAGATGAAGCGTAAGAGACAAACTCAATTCCATTTTTTTGAAATTTTCTTTTATAGACTAAACTAGTGATAATACAAGAAACAAAAAGATTCGATTGCAAGATCTAAAGATATACCTTCAAGCACTCACCTCCCCAGCAACGGCGCCAGAAAAGAGCTTAGGTGATGGGGTGTGAGTGTGTAACATCCCAAAATTCTAAATTTTGGAATGTTATATTAGATAATTAACTATGCTTGTTGTCTGATTGATGGTTTGATTGATTGAGTGAAACTGAGTGGAATTTGAAAACTTTTGAAAGTTGAATGAGAGGGAATGAAATGACTTTCCCAAACTTTCCCCTTTGCCTTTTGGATCCCAATGAATTCAAGTTCATTCCAACACCAAACCCTAGAGTGAAGATGACATGACTTCTTCCATTTTGAAATGAAAAGGGTTTTGGAAAAGATTTAAATTTCATTTGGGAATATTTCAAATTCAAAGCTTTATGCAACTCAAATGATTTTCATGAGGGAAGATAAAATGACTTCTTCAATTATATGAAATATGAGTTGGAAGTTAAAAATTATCAAATTGAAAGTCATTTGAAAGTGCCTTGAAACCCTCTTTCAAATTGAGTTTTGGATTTTGAATTCAAACATTGGCAAGTGGGAATCATTTCAAAATCTATGCCTGATAAATACTTGAGCAAAAGTATGAGAGGAGTAAATATGACACTCCAAAAATATCAGAGGAAAACAATGCCAAAAGTTTTGAATTCAAATCGAGTTTTAATTGAATTTGAAAAAATGAATTTTTATAAAGTTTGGATTTTGCCTTTGGAAAAATGTTCAAATGATAGGAATATTCCCTGATCATTTTGGTATATATATGTCCTATATAAAATATTTATATTTTAAAAGATATCTCTGTTTTGTTTTATTTAAAAATAAAAAATTAAAAAGGAAACCCCCAAAGCGCCACCAGCCCTCTGCCCAGCCAATGGCCGACCATCAAGAAGCGCCAGTAGCCCAGCCCACCAGCGCCACCGAGCCGCCCAAAGACCGGCCAAAGCACTTCACCAAACCCTCTCCTCGGTCGCCTGACCGCACCACCTCTCTCTCAGGTGGACCCCGCCCGTCTTCAACCCCGCCCCGCCACGCCACACGCCGATCGCCGGATCTCATGAGATCCGGGATGCCGATCTCCCGATCGCCCTTGCCAAGGCCGAGGCCCCCCCCTATATAAGCCCCCTCCCCGCACCCCATTTCCCCCCTTACCCCCTCGCCGGAGCCTCTCCTCTCTCTCTCACGCGCTCGCCGGAGCCGAGCCGACCGCCGCCGCCATTTCCGTCGCCGTCGCCGCCCTAGCCCCTCCCGACCTCCACCGACTCCACCAAGACCCTCCCCGAGCTCGTCCGCACCCGCCGGGCCACTCCACCGACCTCCCCGACGACCGGAGAGGCCAGCGCACTCGCCGCCGCCGCCGCCGCCGCCGCCGAGCTCCGGTAAGTCACCGGAACTCCACCCCGCCGTCCGATCTCCCATCTACGGCGTAGATTAGAACACCCCCGAAGGGGTATTTCTTTTAAATAAAACCGGTCCGGCCCGGTTAGTTTACGGTTTAGTTTAGTTAGGGTTTAATTTTTTAGCCCGGCCCGATTCAGTTTAACCCTAGGCCCGTTTAGTTTATATTACGCTCAGTGCGTAGTTTAGGCCCATTAGGCCATTTTTCATTTATTTTCGTTTTCTGTTTTAACAGAATAGTTACAGATTTGAAAAATTCATATCTTTTACTCTGTTTAATATTTTTAGGTGATTCTTTTTTTGTTAGTTTGCAAATTTTCTATAGTTTCTGTAGAAAATATTATTAGCTATTTTAAAATTATTTATAATTGCTTTAATTTAGTTTTAGTCAGAATAGTAAATCTGTTATAACATGAGTTAGGAAAATTATTTTTATATGATTCTTTTTATCCCAACTTTGTTTTGACATTACCTAACCATAGGAATTAATTTGAGTATTTTAGGATTAATAAAAAAAATTAGTTTTAAGCAGAATCTTGTTAATCCTAATTAATTAACTAGCTACTGTTTTCCTATTATTTTAATTAGTAAAACAATTTATTTTTCACATGTGATTGATTATTCTAGGATAGTTTCTGTCACTTTATAGGATGAACTTTTATTTATATCAAATAAAACTTTTTTATTTTATTTTCTTAATATAAATTGGATTAGGCCTAATAGGAGTTTTACTATAGCTTTTAAATTGATTATTTTTGCTCCTAATTGCTTAATGCATTATTTTCTGTTAAGTAAACTTAAACTCATGCTAGGGTTATGTTGAGAAAATTTTGTTATGTAAAAACTATTTTTAGTTGTTGCTTGAAGTAGGAAAAACTTGAGTTGGTCTTTCCTTGAGTTTTCCCTTTGGGTTTTGATTTGTTTGTTTGGTGTGTTATGTTACTATGTTGAGTGATCTCATACTATGTGCTTACTATAGTTATTGTTATTGTTTGCCTCGGTAGAATTTCCGGAGTGCGAAGCTTGCTACTACGAATCCCTAGTTTTCGAAGATCGTCAACAAGGCAAGTTCACTTTGACCATGCTTTCATACCTATGTTTATTGCATTTAGTGGCATCTTTGCAACCACCCCTCGTAGTGTTATTGAATCCTTGTAGTTGAGTAGTATGCATGAGGGAGGAACCCATCACCCTGTTACCAAGCCCGGACGATATTTTATTTTAATGCTACGCTATAGTAGACGGGGTTTGGTATGAGTGTTCGAGTGGTGTGAAGAAGGAGGACTCTACGTCAATGGCGACAACTCCATGATGGAACCTGCAAGGACTGCATCTTCAAGGCCTCAAGACTTCAAGACTCGAGACAAGAAATCAATACACACTACTGGGTGAAGGACGGTTGACGGGCACCCTGGAGAAACCAGAGGTTGGCCGGGATGCATGGAGAAGCGCCATGACATCTTGCGGAAAGCTTCACCCAGACTCAAAGAGACGGAAGAATACTTCAACCACCGAAGCTTACCAGTGCAACCGCAAGTCAATATGGGCTCGCTTGGTTGACCTTAGTTGTGACTCTGGCTGGGACGGTCCTAGCAGATGTAGAACTATGGTAGGATTGGATGGGCACCGGACAAGGTCGAGGAACTCTTCGAAGACCATGTTTCGGTCATCTTGTTCTCAAACACCTCAAGTGCGAGAATGTAAAGAGATGGATCGAATCTTGCGGGTAAAGTGTACAAACCTCTGCAGAGGGTTTAAACCTAATCGATTAGCCGTGTCCCCGGTTATGGACAATTTGAGCCTCTGGACTTGGATCTATCTCGGAACTCTCAACACCGGACTGATAACTTAATTGTGGGCAACTTATGATGATTTGGGATATGAGACATCGATTGGCGGAACCATGTCATGATAGAAAACTCCATAGTACAGATTTCATTTATTCCTTTGATGTAGGGAAAATAAATCCGCTTTTACGCATAAACAAAACTCAGACCGCGAGCCACAAAGCCATACCGCATATAGTATATTTTATCATTTGTTTTTCTCTTATTGTGATCTTGCCGGTACATTCAATGTATCGACCTACACGGCTGCAACGTATCATGTTGCGTATATTTTTCTTCCGACGAGTAAGAGTACGGCATGCAGGTTACGGTCTACACTCAACCTGCCGATGGCGTTGATGGGACTCCACACACCGACTATTTGTTTCATTGTGACTTATGAGGTATATATCAGTTTTACGTTAATTATACATGTGATTGCACTTTGATATATACATTGATGTACTGTGTGTGCTAGCATACTGATCCAGGGATGGCACCGATACACAGAGGCTTGACCGTCTGAGGTCGGGTCGCTACAGAGTGTCGCTTACCTAGCCTCCCCGGCAACAGCGCCAGAAAAGAACTTGATGTCTACTACACAACCTTCTTCTTGTAGACGTTGTTGGGCCTCCAAGTGCATAGGTTTGTAGGGCAGTAGCAAATTTCCCTCAAGTGGATGACCTAAGGTTTATCAATCCGTAGGAGGCGTAGGATGAAGATGGTCTCTCTCAAACAACCCTGCAACCAAATAACAAAGAGTCTCTTGTGTCCCCAACACACCCAATACAATGGTAAATTGTATAGGTGCACTAGTTCGGCGAAGAGATGGTGATACAAGTGCAATATGGATGGTAGATATAGATTTTTGTAATCTGAAAATATATAAACAGCAAGGTAACTAATGATAAAAGTGAGCACCAACGGTATTGCAATGGTAGGAAACAAGGCATAGGGTTCATACTTTCACTAGTGCAAGTTCTACCAACAATAATAACATAATTGGATCATATAACCATCCCTCAACATGCAACAAAGAGTCACTCCAAAGCCACTAATAGCGGAGAAAAAAACGAAGATATTATGGTAGGGTACGAAACCACCTCAAAGTTATTCTTTCGGATCAATCTATTCAAGAGTTCGTACTAGAATAACACCTTAAGACACAAATCAACCAAAACCCTAATGTCACCTAGATACTCCATTGTTACCTCAAGTATCCGTGGGCATGATTATACGATATGCATCACACAATCTCGGATTCATCTATCCAACCAACACAAAGTACTTCAAAGAGTGCCCCAAAGTTTCTACCAGAGAGTCAAGACGAAAACATGTGCCAACCCCTATGCATAGGTTCATGGGCGGAACCCGCAAGTTGATCACCAAAACATACATCAAGTGGATCACGCGATATCCCATTGTCACCACAGATAAGCACGACAAGACATACATCAAGTGTTCTCAAATCCTTAAAGACTCAATCCGATAATATAATTTCAAGAGGAAAACTTAATTCATCACAAGAGAGTACAGGGGGAGAAACATCATAAGATCCAACTATAATAGCAAAGCTCGCGATACATCAAGATCTTGCCATAGAGAGAACACGGGAGAGAAAGAGAGAGATCAAACACATAGCTACTGGTACATACCCTCAGCCCCGAGGGTGACCTACTCCCTCCTCGTCATGGAGTGCGCCGGGATGATGAAAATGGCCACCAGTGAGGGATCCCCCCTCCGGCAAGGTGCCGGAACAGGCTCCCGAGAGGTTTTTTGTGGCTACAGAGGCTTGCGGTGGCGGAACTCCCGATCTATCTTCGTATTCGATGGTTTTAGGGTATACGCGAATATATAGGAGAAAGAAGTCGGTCGAGGGAGCCACGAGGGGCCCACGAGACAGGGGGTGCGCCCAGAGGGGGTGGGCGCGCCCTCCTATCTCCTGGCCTCCTCGAAGCTTCCCTGGCTTGAACTCCAAGTCCCCTGGTTCATGTTCGTTCCAAAAATCACGCTCCCGAAGGTTTCATTCCGTTTGGATTCCGTTTGATATTCCTTTTCTTAGAAACACTGAAATAGGCAATAAAACAGCAATATGGGCTGGGCCTCCGGTTAATAGGTTATTCCCAAAAGTAATATAAAAGTGTATAATAAAGCCCGTAATCATTCAAAACAGATAATAAAATAGCATGAATGTTTCATAATTATAGATACGTTGGAGACGTATCAGGGGGGGCGATATGGCTGTTGTAAGCAGACATAACTATATAGGAAGATCAATCGTCCTTTGTTAGAGACAGGAGAGACATAACTTGTGAGGTACGTCGATCAATGGGGGGGGGAATAGTTAAAGTCGACCTAGGTATATGTTGGGAGATCAATCGGTATACATGCATGTGTGTGTTAGAAGCAAATGAGGCAAGGGGAGACGGATAGGGAGAGAGGGATGCATCTAGGAGGTGGTGCGAGAGTCATACTATATCGAGGGGAAGGAGTGTCTTGAGTCTGAGATCGATGAAAAGAGTGGTGGGAGTGAGGCATGTACGATGATAAGAGAAGAGGGAAAGCTTGCATTTGTGCTAGGCACACCTGGCTAGAGAGGCATATCGATCGATGTGTGCCGTAAAGAAGGAGCTGGGAAGGCTACACAAACCGTGGGTGAACGAACTAAAGTGAAAAGACGAATTTGCGCGATGGAGCTAGAGAATGCTGAGGGAGGGTTAGAGGGATGCGGGCGTCTGCATGCACGAGAGAAAGTTAGCGCTAGCTAGCTACAAAGATAAGAGGATTGTGTGGGTGTAAAAGACGAATAGAGATCATACTTCATTATAAAAAGCGAATTCGGATATTTGAAGAATTTATCATAGTGTTTTAAACCGACGCATGTGTGAATATATATAACGGTGATACACATGGTGTGGTTATGAACATTTTATACTACATATAATATATTTTATCTCTACTCTTATAAAAAACGGATTTGTTGATGATGATGCCATCCTGCAATATAGGCCATCCGATTTATATCTGACGGATAGGAAGGAAACTATGGCAATTTTGAAAAAAGATACCCACACCCCTCTCCATATTTGCAAATTAGGCCTCCCCTTGATCATGTTGATGTTCTGTGGAACGCATGGGCATCTTGCTAGTACTACGTATAACATATAGAACATTGATCATAATTTGGGCTAATGTATGGCTTTTGCAGCTCAGGTCTAAATACTTGTCATAATGTAGGGGGCGGGGCACTATACTATGTGTGATAAACACGGTGTACATGTATGGAACATGGTTTCGATTATGAATATATAGTTAGTACATCAAATTTATTATTATCTGGAATCAACATCAAGTGTATTCAAAAAATAAAATTCGAGTTCATGTAGTACACATAGTTCATATCTATCTCTATAGTAATCATGTGGTGTGTTATTAAGGTAATACACGAATGATGGTTGAAGTTGGCAACAATCATGATTGTAGATTTGTTATTGAAATAGAGAAACGATTTCAAATTCAGTTCGAATTGCAGCGGTAGTATAGACATTTGGAATGCACTAAAATGTTGGTATCAGTAGGTTACATGCATTATACAGCAAGCGAAATTTTTTAATTGAACATAACATGGATTCATACTACCGAATAGCATTTAATTCCACTAAATTGTTGGTATGAGTAGATTTAAATAGCATTTTGTAGTAAAACGGCGCAAGACTCTCTCTTTGTGTGGTGTGAATAGTTTTATTTTTTTCATTTTCTTTTTGGTTGAGGGAAGTGTGAATTGATTTGGTACGTACAAGTACAATATTACACGTTAGACTTGTCCCTAAAATTCAACCCGCGCCTTGTTATATCCCAAAAATTCAAATATCGTGCTCCCAAAATTGGCGCCTTCACAACCCGCGCCTTGCTATCCCGAAATTAAAACGCGCGCGAAAACTCCCTCCAGCTGCCAAATCCCAACACGCGAAATCCCCCTTCTCACCCTGAGCCAAACGGGTCGCTAGTTCAAATCGGTGCAGGGTACTTTTGTAACACACCCTACATTTTGGACAAGCGCGTCCCTAAGTCATGGTTCACCCCCTCAGATCGCCTCCTTTTTGCCATTCGAAATCCCGGGCCGCCATAACGTCTCCGCTCCAGCCGCGAAACCCCACCCTCCTCCGTCTGCCACCTCACCGCTGCCCAGCCGGAGCCTCTTCCTCGACGACATCGTCCACCGCAACAGCTCGATGTCCCTCGTCCACCTCCCCGGATGAGGATCCGTCGTCCATCTTGTCGTCCCGCTGGTTCAGCCGCCCCGTCCTCCACCTCCAAGGAGCTGCTCCGACGATCGCCTCGTTTATCGCGGCTGCTCCATCCCCAAAGCGCCGCCTTAACCTGCTTCATCGGAACCGCAGCATCCTCACCGACTCCTCGGACGATGTTGAGGCCTACTCGACGCCACCAAATAGGTTGTACACTCATCGCATCACACCTTCTCCTTAGCTCGACCTCCCGGCGCCGACGGTGCTCCCGCACACCCATGGAGAGGCTACCTTGAAGCCGGCGCAGCGAGCGACATCTCCACGGCGGCTCTCCCCCAGTGCGAGGCCCCTTCGGCGGCGGCGTCCATACCAGCCGGATCTGCTGCTGCTGCTCCGGCTCTCGCTCGCTCGCTCGCGCTGCTGCTGCTGCTCTCCCCCTCGCTCGTGCTGCTGCTCTGCTCCGATTTAGCTACACTTGATGATAATCGACTTTTGGGTCAGTCGATTTTCAGGGGGTGGGGGGGGGGGGCTCGCCGAAGTTAAGGAAGAACCACCCGCAGCGGGGACGAGGGCTCGCCGGAGAGGTACCCCACTATCTATCTTAGGGTTCAGGGTGGGGGCGGGGGGCCTATAGGGCTGGCCGGGGCGGCGGCGGACCGGCGGTGGGGAGTTGTTTCGGGGCGGCGAGGCGGCGCTGGGGCCGGCGGTTCGGCCAGTGGTGGCTGGCGGCTCAGGGGGGTGCAGGTTGAAGATGAACTGCAGGCCCTCCCTAAACTACATGTCAAGTGCCTCTCTGCTACCACTGCCTCGGCCGACAAGAATATTCAGATTCCACAGTAAATTTCAGTTTCGACAATTAAGTTCAGAGTCAACAGTTTTTACCTCATCTGTTGTAGTCAGGTGGTTTTTGGTGATGTAAATTTTACATCTATTTTACATCATCTATTGGAGATGCTATTAGAATCCCACTTGAGATTGATGATGTCTGTCTTGTGCTGCTTCAGCCTTGACGTCTTACTGCTCACCGGGGCTGCTCCACTGACAGAACAATCCAGATTGTAATCCAGAGGAAGCTATCTGTTCTGAGGCGGATTCAGACGCCGCTGACCACTCCTATTTACCCCAAGGTGTTTGCTCTACCTTGGCATGATAATGTTAGTCAAATCATGCATATGTTGCCTTGCAGTGCCTACTTTTGAAATCATATATGTCATCTGCTTAGTTTAGACATGTTCTGTAATGCCACCTGTTTAGTTTCTATATCATATATGGGAATTGTGCAGTCTCATGTCTTTTAGCCAGCCATAATATACATGAAATGTGCAATGCCATCCTGTTTAACCGTGCATCATATATTTGAATAATATCTTGCCCATCCTTATCTTCATTACATTTCCATTTGTCGACAATGTTTGTACATTAAACAACTCTTCCAGAGAATCAACCAATTGGGTGGGAGATTGAAAAATCTGGAGTGAAAACAAGGCCTTACGAAAGCGAGCAGTGCTACAGCCGTCAAGCAGATCTCTTGTTGGGTCCCGATAGCTCCTCAGAGATGGATTCATAGACAGATGACCAGTCCTATTCCCCCACCGAGGTGTATGCTCTAACTTGGCACAGTGATGACGCTCATATCATGCATATGGTGTCTTGCATTGCATAGATTAGACATCATATACATAATATTCAACACCATGTTCTTAGTTTAGACATCATATCTAATGCCCTCTGTTTAGCATATAAATCACATATGTGAATTAAATGATGCGATCCTGGTTACTTAGATAACATGTAGGTGACTTATGCCATGCGATCATGTTTAGTTATTCATCATATCTTTGAATTATGTTATGCTATGCTATCCTGTTTAGATAGACATCATATATGTGAAATTATGTCATGCTATCCATTTTGGTTAAACAATATACATGTCAACTATTTCATGCCCTGTTTTTTCCACACTATCTATGGCATCTGTCTCTCATACAATGTCTGTACATTCAACTATGTTTCCTGTTTATTAGCCATTTGAATTGGAGCGGGTGATGCCAGCATTTAGCGGACTAAAAACACGGACTTCAAATAAAACAATGCTACCTCTTGGTGGAGATAGTACCCCGGTTGTACATGCACGAGAACCAGCCCTACCACACATAACCCAAACTCTCGCAGATTGTACCCCTCATCATGATGGACAGAGAACCAGCTTTTCCCAATCTAACCCCAACCCCAGCAGATAGTAACCCAGTTACTGTTGACACAGCACCATCTCCACCACAGAGCTCCCAAACAAGAGCAGTTAGTAAAGCAGCTCCAGTGCCCAAAGGGCCAGTACTACCACGGCGAACCCCAACTCCACCAGTTAGTACGCCTATTCCTGTGGAGGAAGCACAACCAGGTAATCATTGTTTAGCATCTATCGCATTTTATGTTGTTAAATCGTATGTGTGTATCTTCCCATCTTGGAAATATTATACTGAAGATGAAGGAAAATGCCAGTTGCAGGTGTTTGTCCAGGAGTTATGTGTAAGTAATGTTATTCATGGCAATTACTTTGCTTTATCCCATACATCCTACCTCCATGATGGTTATAATACAACAAATTTTCCCATTTTTCTCTATAGAGAAGGACCGATTTTGAAACTCAGGATGAGGTAACCTGTGCTAATACCTCTGCTATCTTCAAGAATGCTTGGTGGCGATGTCGGAATTACACTCAAGAAAACGTACTTCACCGGCAAAGAAACTCATCAAATTCCCTTACGTTCTCCTGAGACACATTTACTGGACGATGACTCGGAACGCCTTGTTCTGTACTGGTCCCGAACCAGGAATGTGGTAAGGTCTATGAGCTCATTTTCTATTTTTAAGTACTATATTCTTGCGTCTTAATGTACTCTGTTCATGTAGAACAAGTGCCTAAACCTGAAGAACAACTGTTCTAATTTAAGATTCCATTGCTATCATAGTTCAAAAAGCGCTAGGCGTTAATTGTGCGTTTTGCCACCGCCTTGCGCTTTACTGACCAAAGCGCATGCTTATGCGCAGTTATGCATAGATTAAGCGTAGTTATGCGCAATGCGTTTGGCCAACGCCTAGAGCCTAGACGCGCCTGTTTTAACTATGATTGCTATCGTGCATAGTGCTTTGCTCTTGTATCACTGTATTTACTCATACAAACTTATTTTTAAATTGAAGGATCCAATCGAAACTCCAATGGCACAGTAGGTATGTTGATGCATGTTTCTTTAACAGGTTTGCTCTTATCAATAGCTCTTTTGATTTCAATTTCAATTGTGTATACAGTTGACTTCTCATATCATGCATATTACTAGCTAGCATCGCAACAGAGCCAATAGTGTTGTTGTACATGTAGACCCATGGTACCCATCTGAAATCTTGTTGTCTCGTGTAGTTTCCCACGCTTTGTATTATTTTACTGCTGCTTTCTCTTGAACTGATATGATTTGAACCGTGTCTCTATTTTGATTTGGCAAGACAATGCAGTGACCATAGGACATGGATATATGTTTGTTTGATGCTTTTATTATGTACTAGTACTTGGCGATAGAAGAATTGGTAGTTTAATCATGTCCACCTTACAAATGAACTGGTTCACCGAAATGAGTTTCATATACTAGTACATGCTAAACCTGTTATGTGTCTGCTTGTTTCTTGGTTTAGAATGTTGATAGAATATTGGGGAAGAGTGCCTTATTAAGCAATGGTAAAGGAAGTAATGCAGATAAGGTTCAGGATAGTGACACATCCTTGTTGGTCTCCAACAAAGCTGATAAAACAACTAAGGAAGACTATCTTGAAGACAAAGTGAGACAACCCCAAAGTCCTGTCTTGGTTTAGTGTTCGAAAGCATCGCCACTATCGCTTGCACAAGCTATTCAAACTCACTGTCTGAATCAATTCGGTTTCTTGAGTCTCAACTACAAGCTGAAAGACATCGAGCAGCTGTGTTGTGACAAGAAGCGGAAGGACTGCAGAAGTCCCTGGAGTATTTAGATGCATACTTTCTGGTGCAACAGCAAGCGCTGGAGGATTTTAGCGCCAAACAGGACAAAGCTAATAAGCTTGCTAAGTTTATTGCCAGCATGGTGGATACCCAGTATAACATTTCTTGAGCTCTTCGGAAGTTGTTTCAGTTATGCTCTTGTTTTCCTGCCGCATTTATTTGCACTGGCGGCCAATTTTGACGGCCAGTGTATGTAATATGATGCTTTGTTCCCTATATTTGCACTGGTGGCGAACTTTGATGCCCAGTGGATGTAATATGTGTAATAGCGGTAATAGGCTAGCGTTAATTGTTTGCTTATTTATTTCCTCATTGTCTTGTTTAGTTGTTTAGTTGTAGTCACTGCAATTCTTTTTCTGTGTTTTTCTAGTGGCCACAATAGCCTATTTTTGGTAACTAGGCCAAAATAATCAAGGCAGCGCACGGACTGTTGTAACCATGGGCCTCCTGCGAGCCGTATGATCCGTGGGCATTCTATGGGCATAGGATCCATTGGCCTTCTGTATGGGCCATAGGACCCATGGGCCTTCTACGGGCCATAGGGTCCATGGGCCTTCCACGGGAACCAGGATCCATGGGCCTTCTGCGGACCGTCTCATCATTTCGCCAAACATGGGTCGTACTATTCGTGGACCATAACGGGCCGTTAATGGGCCGTATTTGATAACTGTATTAAAACAGCCCAACGGGTTTTTTACATGAAAACGGCCCAACGTATTAACGGTCCACAAACGGGCCGACTGTAACGACGGGCTGAATTTGGCCCACAAGCAGAAAATGACAAGAACGGGTCAAGTAACCGAATGCCGCAAATGAGCCCAAGAATAAATGGGCCCCGAGAAGGCCGAAGATAACTTTGGTGAAACGGCCCGGTGGAATAATGGGCCGTTAATGGGTATAAAGTGATACACTGTTCATTACGGGCCAGTTTCACCACGGGCCGTTAATGGGCCAAGAGTTACAAAGGGCCTCATATGGGCCGAAAGAAGTCATGGGCCACACATGGGCCGGAACTTAAAACGGGCTAGAATCATGTTGGACAGCCCAGACGACGCTACTGGGCCTAATTCGGATAGGGCGTAACGGGCCCCGGGTTAGCGGGTTGTAAATGGGCTATATGCGGACAGGCCGTTAACAGGCTTCCCGTGGGCCTGCCCGCCACCTTTTGACCAAGTCAAATAGGTCGGCCTTTTAACATGAATGGGCCTTTGTTGGGCCGTGCCACGTGTCGACGTATCATAGGCACTTTGTGTCCAATGAGTGGATGACATCTGTCCCAACGGTGAGCCGACACATGTTTCCTCCAGCCAATGATGATTTTACACGTGGAAAATCCCCATTGGTCGGGGCTGTTAACGAGTTATCAGATCCAAAACCAGACCCGATAGCTTAACGGTGTTCTGTTACGGTGGATGCCACGTGTCGGTCACCCTTGACGAAAGCACTTCTGTGACGTGCGATTTATCGTCATGGAAGTGGACACTTCCGTGATGATAATTTTGGTAATGTCATGGAACACTTCTACGACAGCGCAGGTATGACTATCTTGATTCTGTCATAAAATCGTCATGGATGTACATGCATGACAGAAACTGCGACCTACCGTGACAAACATGTATCATCATGGAAGTGTATTTTTTTTGTAGTGTACCATGACATCTCCATGGATGTTACCGTAGTTCAACACGTGCACTAGTGGCACATATTGACCATAATGTGGAGGAGTTTGATAATAGATATTGTAATTCTCAAGGTCATTAATAAATGAGATCAGATGATTTTTCTCCTGATAAGTTAATTCTGAGCCATCGGTGTAGTAGGTTCTGTCTACCATCTTCCGCACATTCTTTGAAGAATGAAAATAAGCTATCAATGGAAATAAGTTGTCAACTATTTTGAAATAAATAATATAAATGACTTAATAACTATGTTTGATAAACTCACATAGCGGTAGAATTGGAAGCATATCAACAAGGACCCAAATGTCCATATTTTCTTCGGCTATGTTAGGATCACCAAGATCCATGGTGACAAGCATACCCTCATGAAAAGCATATGTCTTGCAAAGTCCTTCCCAATTCGGGCAACCAAATGGGTTACGCTCTCAGAATTGAATATATTTACATCAAAATCCATACCATGATGGGTCCTCAGGTGAATTATCTTTGTTTCCATACTTTCATGATCTTCAAAATCCATCCTCTCCAAGACATAGCATCTTGCATGGCATGGGATAAGCTAGTCGAATTGTAAAATACGAAAATTACACGTTGAAGAAGAAGAAGTCGTGCTTAATTACGAAAAAAAAACACTTGTCGTCGTTGCGTACCATTTCAACATCGAAGGTCTCCTAGAGCTTAATGCTGAAGCGCCGACCTTCTACCAACTAAGGCATGTCGCATAGACCCCGGTCGTTGCCGCACCGGTCGCACTCCACCGGGAAACTTTCGTCATCCGACGACGACATTTCCTAGGTCCAAAATTCAAAGATTAGACTTGTACAATTAAATATATGTACTAAAGAAACTAAATTAGATCATTATTATTCATCACGGGTTGACTATCGGTCTATCGAGTCTTTTCTTGCAAACTCTCGGCTCACGTTGTGTATACATTCGACCGTTGGTGATGGTCGCTCCTCCTTTCGTCCCCAAGTGCATTACACCAAAATGTCTAGCACACGGGAACGAAGGAGAAGCGACCCCCGCAACAATAGTCGGGATTCTTCGCCCTCTCATATATGGTGGAGACTCTCCCTCACTGATTCCTCTCTGACATTTGCGACCGTCGTTGACGGTCGTTACTCCTCGTCCCCCTAGTGCATAACAAAGGTCTAGCACAAGGAGAAGAAGGAGAAACGACCCCCACGACAACAGTCAGGATTCTTCGTCCTGTCTCATATATGGTGGACACACTCCCTCACTGATTTTTCGACCGTCGGTGATGGTCGTTATTCCTCCTTCCCCTAGTGCATAACAAAGGTCTAGCACAAGGAGAAGAAGGAAAACGACCCCCACGGCAATAGTCGGGGTTCTTATTCTCTCATATATGGTGCAAACTTTCTCCCTCACTTATTCTCTCATATATGGAGCCTCGACAGACTATTCAACCCGAAATGTCGTTTAATTATCTTTCTAGAAAATCTAGGCCACTCGATATTTCCTACATATTCTATCACAAGTCATGCTAAAATTCACGGAAAAATCCGGCATGACCTTTGCTAAAAAAATGACATATCGAGCGCCTGAAATTTTCCGGTACGGAAATTAAACAACACTCCAGCAAAACATAGGCCACTCGGAGGTGTTACCTGCAAACATGGTCGTCCACTTGGGCAAGCACATATCCTATTTGAGCAACACAAGAGATACATGTTTATATCTACATCATAAGAGCATTCATACTTGATGATCATTGCATTTCAATGGTTGAAAATATGAACAGAACATTTCAAAATATTTTATAGGACTCATATTGACATGGAGATTTGGCTGGTCTCACCTCGAGGTCAGAGGGGGTCGGTGACGGGGATGATGGAGGGGCTCCTTGATTTCTGCAAAAATAAAATATAAACAAAAACATTATTATCCTCATCTTAGGACTTAGTGAAACCCTATAAGCTATCAACTAATCAAATGCATACGCCTTGCATAGTGCTCTCTAATTTGAGCATTCAAAGTAGGAGTAGTTCTCCAATTTGAGCATTCAATAAGCAAAACTAAATCATAACATAAATTAGTATTCAAATTAGCATGCATTCAATAAGCAAAACTAAATCATCGCTTGCGTCCGTACATCGTCGAATATTATCACTAATACATATCGAATAGTATCATATATATAACATCACTAATACAGCTAAAACCCTAGCGAACAACGGGTATCAGCGTGGGCGGTGGACACCCAAAGAGAAGGAACCATCATAGGATCATAGCTCCAATGAGATCCCTGAAGAACCTGCCAGGTATTGTCGAACCTGCCCTCCAACGCAACCATGTAGCGACGGACGTGCTCGTCCTCCTCACTGACACAGTGACGTACCACCTCCGTGGGGACGAAAGCCTCTGCACCATCACTGGCCCATGCGACTGCCACCAAAGAAGTTCGGGTAAACGATGGGATGGCTCCTCACCAAGCTGCACCCCTCGGAAGGTAGCACCTCCCAGTACCAGCCCGGCGGATCCCAGTCCCGGACATGGGCCCTCTGATCAAGCAGGCCTCCTCCGCCGAGTCGACGATGAGGATGCGGGATAGGCATCATCGACGTCGATGCGGGAATAATTGCTTTAACTAAAAAATAACAACAAATGTGACATGTTCAAAATATGACATGTCCACTTTAAAACCAATCAACCTAGAATTCTATTAAATACACCTAAAAATAAACTAGTTATATTAATTTTCTTACTAAAACAAACTAGTTATATAGTAAAATTTTAATTAGATCATCAAATCTCATATACCTAAATTTTCTTACTAAAAAAACTAATTCTATTAATTCAACTAGTTCAACTAAGAACTTACTATAAATAAAAATAATTAATGTTCTTACTAATTCTATTAAACACTTACTAAAAAAAGTAAAAAAACTACATTATACAAGAATAGTAAAAAAAGAGTTTAGGGTTTAGGAGAGATGGAGGGAGGAGGAGGGAGGAGAGAGGAGGAGGGGAGGACGGTGGGAGGAGGGAGGAGGAGGGGGGGAGGAGGGGGTAGGAGGGGGGAGGAAGTGGGAGGAGGGGAGGAGGGACGGTGGGAGGAGGGCTGTCGACGGAGGGCTTGCCCGAGGAGGAGGGAGGAGGGGTGGCGGAGGAGGAGTGAGGAGGGGGCGACAGGAGGAGGAGGGAGGAGTGGGTGGCCGGAGGAGGAGGGAGGAGGGTGCGGTGGGAGGAGGAGGGAGGACGGCGGCGGTAATGCGGTGGCGACGGCAATGTGGCGGTGGTGGAGGAGTGAGGCAGTGGGGAGTGAGGGGAGGAAGAAGATGGTTGTGTGTGGGGGAGGAAATTTGGGGATAAGGCACCCATAGCAGTAGCGCGGTGCCAGGAAGAGCTCTACTGCTAAGACCAATAGCAGTAGCGTTGGCTGTAGATCAGTGCTACTACTAAACCTAGCCTGCCGGCAACGATGTGGCAGTTATAGTAGTAGCGCTTTTTATCTTGGTCGCGCTACTACTACTTATATACTAGTAGCGGGCTTTTATACACCACACTACTGGTAGGTAGAAGTAGCGCATTTTTTGACAGACGCTACTGGTAAGCTTCTGTGTATAAGATTTTCCCTAGTAGTGGGGTGTCGACCATGTACGTGGCAGTCCGCAAAGCCCTCCGGTTTGCGGGAAACGGACCTCCATAATGATCCATGGACGAATGCGTGGACCACGTTGGATGGCAAAACCAGTCCGGACCGTGCGGTTCGGATAATTGTGGGCAGGGCGTGGGGGCCGAGGGTCAGCGTTGGAGATTCCCTAACGAGAAAGTCCTCCAACTTAAGAAATAGTTTATTATGTTGCAGATGATCATTTACATTCCTTTTGGATGTTGATACTCATACTTAGATATTGATATTGGCATTGGATAGCCTGAATTCCGCTCTTTATATGTAAAAGGAATCTAGTCCGCCGAATTGGCCTGAAGTATTCGATCGCCCGCTCTGAAAGCCCGCGTCTCTATTCCCGAATTAGGAGGGGCGAGCTCTTTTTGGGTAAGTGCATCTACTCACTGGTATAGCGAGCTGCTATACAAATGGTTTTTAATCCCTTTCCGCAATGGATTTTTAAACCGTCACATTGCCTCTGTGTGTGATAGGGGGTCCTTCCCACATGACCCAGTAACCGTCGGAATAGGGAGTTGGAATGCATACATTTTCCAGAACTAAGCATATGTGATGCCCACGTCTATCCCAAACACGATTTGTCACACAACTGTTTGTGATATATCGAATATCCCGAACGCTCCATCTTTGCTACTCATATGTGCTGCATTACCATTGCACACGCTTTTTTGTGGTGCAACGTTTACGATGCGCACCCCATCGCAAACAGTTCACGATTGTAAAGCGTGTATGATACAGAGACTATCACACGCATTCATTTCCCCCAATCCGTATGTGATATATAATTAAGAAGATTGGCTAATCACCGTATGAGTGTTGGATAGGATTACAAAATGTCTGACTGTCATACAGGATCACTATCACACACGTTATTCTGTGGTACAATGTTTGCGATGCGTACGATATTAGAAATAGATCATGATTGTAAAGTGTGTATGTTAAGGTGACTATCACAAACATTTAGTTTGCTCGCACCGTTTGTGATATTGTCTGACATCACACACGCTTTGCAAACGACAACCGTTTGCATGGTCACACATGTTTCCTCTCGGTGAACTGTGTCAGGTTAGGATGCACATCACACACGTTTGTGCTTTACAGGCCGTGTGCGCTCTAACGACTTGTAGAGCGTATTTTAACCCTAATTTAGTCACTTCTATTTAAAATTGTACCGAATTTGAATTTAAAATTAGGATATAACTTTATTCGTATCCATCAGGTTCAACAATCAATGCATTATTCGATTCACAGGTACATATGTTCAAGAACTACATAAGCACCAAATAAAGAATGAGGAACAAGAGTTGTATACTTGTACTATTAAAGACGGTAAAGAAAGAAGCGGAATGCCCATATTGTGCCCTCCTCCGTGCAGAAGGCACGCATGACTCTTGTCCAACACCTTGTGATGGCCAACCGCCCCTCCTTCACTGTCTTCAAGCGGACATCTAGATAGTTATCGTGTTTTGGTAGAAATATTATAAACTTTGCATGCCCACCAATCATGTAGTTTGAGAGGTAATCTAGAGTAAACTGCTTTGGGAACCACTGCAAAGGAAAAAGATTCATACATTGTCATCTAACACAACTCAATATGGGCATTAAAAAGAAGGCTGCAGAATTCTTACTTACGATCCTGCTATTCACTGTTGTCTTGGATAAAGTGTAAAAAATAGTTTAATTGCCATCTTTTCACCCACTTTACTAAGAATCTTTATCAGTTTCTTCACTTGATGCTGGTTCATTAATATCTCATTGCCTGGTACGTCCATTTTGCATCATGTTTTCCTACTGTTATTTATAGTGTTTTTAATCAATATAACACTTTGTGGAGCAATTCTAATGCCCTTTCTCTCTTAATTTGCAAGATTTACATGAAGAGGGAGATTGCCGGCAGCTGGAATTCTGGAACTGAAAAAGCTATGTTAGAGATACCTATTCTGCACATCTCCAAATGAGTTGAAATTTCTCGGAGAATTATTTTGAAATAAATAAAAAAATACTAGAAGAAAGAAATACTAGAGGGGGCCACTCAGGTGCCCACTAGGCCCCAAGGCACGCCCACTCCCCTTTGCACGCCTTGGTGGCTCATGGGGCCCCCGGCCAGCCTCCAGTGCCCATCTTCTGGTGTATAAGTGTTGGGAAACGTTGCATGGAAAACAAAAAAAATTCTACGCACATGCAAGATCTATCAAGGAGATGCATAGCAACGAGAGGGGAGAGTGTGTCTACGTACCCTCGTAGACCGTAAGCAGAAGTATTTAGTAACGCGGTTGATGTAGTAAAACTTCTTCGCGCTCCAACCGATCAAGTACCGAACGTATGACACCTCCGCGTTCGGCACACGTTCAGCTCGGTGACGTCCTCCACCTTCTTGATCCAGCAAGACGGCGAGGTAGTGGATGAGTTCCAACAGCACGACGGCGTGGTGACGGTGATGGTGAAGTTATCTCCGCAGGTGAGAGTGCTAGTTATCGACTAGAGGGGGGGTGAATAGGCGATTTTTACGAAAGTCTTCAAAACACGGATGTTTCGAAGACAAACAACAGAAATGACCTAGTTGATATGCAGCGGAAGATAACTACAACAAGCAAGCCATAGTCAAGTATGCAAAAATATGAACGGACAAGACTAATAGTAGCTATGTAGTAAGGATCAGGATGGAATATAGTATGAAGCCAAACAACAATAGAAGTCAAGCAGTGAAGTCAAACAGATAAGACATATAAGCAATGACTTCACGAAGACAAACTTAGGGTAAAGGAGGGAAGGGATAGAACCAGTCACTAGTTGAAGACACAGGATTTGTTGGACCAGTTCCAGTTGCTGTGACAACTGTACATCTGGTTAGGGAGGCTGAGATTCAACTCAGAATACCGCGTCTTCACCTTATTCCCCTTGAGCTAAGGACAAACAGTCCTCGCCCAATCACTCTGGTTAGTCTTCAAGGTAGACTTCCGAACCTTCACAGACGACGTTCACCGGCAATCCACAATGACTCTTGGATGCTCGTAACGCGACGCCTAACCGGCCGGAGGATTCCACAGTCCTCAAGTGTAATAAGTCTTGAGTCACATAGACAGGAAAACTTCAGGATGCCTAACTCTATTTGGCTCTGGGTGTTTTGGGCTTTGTCCTCGCAAGGATTTCTCTCTCTCAAAGGCTTCGAGGTGGGTTGCTCTCAAACGATAAAAGCCGTGCACTAACTCTGAGCAGCCACCAATTTATGGTGTAGGGGGTGGGCTATTTATAGCCACTAGGCAACCCGACCTTTTATGTCCGAAATGACCCTGGGTCACTAAGGAACTGACACGTGTTCCAACGGTCAGATTTCAAACACTCATGGCAACTTTACTTGGGCTACAAGCAAAGCTGACTCATCCAGCTCTGGATAAGTTTTGCTCTCATTGTCTTTGCTCGAAGACATAGGATTTGGGTTGAGCATCACTTCACCATTCTCGACTATGATCACTTGGACCCCACTTAACAAAGACGGTGGTTCCTACGACTCAACAAAGAAGAAAAGGAAACAACGAAACAACACAGTCTTCGCGCTCCATAGTCTTCACTCAATGTCTTCTCATGTCATAGTCTTCAATATGAATATCTTCACATACCACCATTGTCTTCAATGTCTTCATACATTTTTAGGGGTCGTCTCCGGTAGGTAAACCGAATCAATGAGGGACACTACCTGCGTTATCCTGCAATTATCACAAACGCATTAGTCCCTCAACCACATTTGTCGTCAATACTCCAAAACCAACTAGGGGTGGCACTAGATGCACTTACAATCTCCCCCTTTTTGGTGATTGATGACAAACTAGTTGAAGTTTTTCAACGGGGATAAAATATGTGAAATTGTAAAGCATAGGGAATTGTCTTCATAAGTGTCAAAGGCTCCCCCTGAAGATGTGCATATAAGTAGTTTGCTTTTGGAATGCAAATGCACATGGCAGGTTGTACTTGTGGAGATCCTCTTCAACTTATGAAGATAATTCATCATGCATGAAATGATATAGCTAAGAGAATGACATGCATAATGAAAAATGGACGTCTGCAGAATGATCTAAGTGCGGAAGTTATCGTCGCACATGCGGAATTTATCATCGCACCAGGGTAAAGCAAATAAGTAGCAGACAACCATCGAGTTTAAGTGTTACAACTCATAAGAACCAAATGTTTCAAAAACGAGAGTTGTAAACACTAGGCAAAATATAGTGCAACCGCCCTTATGAACCCGCTTGAAGACTATCAAACTCATATGCTTCTCCCCCTTTTGTCAGTAAGGACCAAAAAGGTTTGAAGACATGGAACATCTACTCGTCCTCTTCTGAAGAAGATGATGCAGCAGGGTTGTCGTTGTTGGTTGGCGGTGCAGACGAGCTGGGCGCAGTGTCGATTCGTGCAGAATTAGGGGGCGGTGAAGTAGCATCGGCTTCATCATTGATCACTCTCGCATTGACCGTTGTCGTGGAGGAAGAATTGTCAGAGTCTTCAAGAGATGGAGTTCGCCGTAGGACTGCATTCCGTGGAGGAGTGGAGTCAAACTTGAAACGTCCAGTGAAGCCATCGTCTTGAAGATCAGCTTCAAAGATCGAAAGGTGGTCAAACTCTTCCATGATCGCCGAAAAGTCTCGTGAGTGACAAAAGCATTCTTGGTGGCAAGGTTATGAATGCGATTGACGTCCACCAAGAGGCTTTGCATTTGACACTTTAGCCAGGAGTGATGCTTATCTTACTTTTGATGCAGCGCCACAAGAAGTTCTCGATTGTTGAGGACTCGAGAGAGCTTCCGAGGCCTTTGGCCAATTGTGCTCTCAGTGGCTTCAGTCCGTGCACGATGAGGCAGACGTGTGTTCCCAGCCAGGGGATAGACACAAGACACCGCTTGGACGCCTTCCATAGGTTGAGAGAAGCTGTGGTGATCTGCGTTCTGAAGACTTAGTGGCGTTTTGGCAGGCTCAGGGTATATGGCTTTAATGTACATATCAACCTCTCGTAGAAAGATCGATGATTGCGGCGGAGGGTTGATAGTTGATAGCAGAGTGCATCTTGATGAGGCGCATGACCCATGGAGCATTGAACTTCAGACCAAACAGATCAGATCCAGAGGCAGCCAATTGTCGGATGAAGAAACCTTGCGTGTTGAAGTTGATGCCATTGAGGATGTAGAAGACCAATGTCTTCATTCCTCCTTCAAGCTTTGCAGACGATGAATGCCCTTTTATTGGCCATAGAGTTCGACGTATGATGTGATATATGGTACGAGGCAGATACTCAAGGTCATCAACAAAGAAGTGTTGAGGGTATTCAGCGTCATGTGGCAGTGGCTTCATCATGCTCAGCATCTGACTCATGTCGGGTTTTGGCTTATGAAATATGCTTTCCAAGGCATCGCGGTGGAGCTGATATCCAGGTTCAAACAGCTCCGGGAGTGGGTAGGCATGTGAGCTCAATGATGTCAAGAGCTTTGGCTTCATGATGGACATTTCCAGTCATCCACTCGAGAACCCATGTCTTCGTATCTCTGTTGTAGCCGCGGATGTGGAGTGTGGCATAGAATTGAAGGAGTAATTCTTCATTCCAGTGCTCTTTATGCATTCTGAAGCCAAGCAGACCTGCATCATGAAAGCAATCAACTGCTTCTTCTAAGCACGGCAAGACGGGCAATGGCTTCAGTGTCGAGGCGCATATGAGGGAAAATGCGGCCTTGGTCATACAGAACACAGGAGTAATAGCTTCTTTGCTGATAGCTCCAGAACCAGTCAGATGAGATCCTTGGCCTTGTGTAGGGGTTCTTTGCGCTGTCAAAGAAAGTATTGTGGGCTTTGAAACCATTTGCATTGAAAGAACCAGTTGAGGTGGCAGTGCCTGGAAACCTTGGCAGTCTTGGCTTCGGCTTCTGGACTGGAGGCCTATGCGCAATATGATAGTCGAATTGAGGACCAGAGGCATGAGGCGGAGGGACCAGAACAGGCCATCTTACTGTGACTAGCTCGCCATAGTTGTATGCTTGCTCGATTGTGTAGGGCCTTGGTGGCGGAACTGGAGCAGTGGCAGCAACTGAGGCTTCAGGCTGCTCAGCAGATGCTTCGGGAGCAGTTGCCTCATTGGCTTCAGGCACAGTTCCTTCATTGGCTTCAGGAGCAGTTGGGACAGGCTCCACATTGGCTTCAGCCATGACCACGTCATTGGCTTCATTGGTGTTGGAGGTGGAAGCCTCATTGTTTTCAACCTCCACTTGAGGAGCTGGAGGGTCGGGCACTGGCACGTTGATATCGGGGATCACTTCTTCAATTACTGGGGGTGTAGGAACACGTTCTTCTTATTCTTCTTGGGTGTCAGCGACTGATGCAGCCGGATTGTCTTCAGCAGCTTTGGCTTCAAACTGAGAGACATTCACAGTTGGAGTGGCTTCTGAAAACACTTGACGTGCAATAGGTTGGTGGTGCACTTCTCCTTCCGGAACGCTCGGAAGAGGCACTTGAGGCCTTTGACCTTTGCGAAGCCTGCGAAATGCTGGCGACGCCTTTAGAGATGGGGTTGCCTGGGCCTCAAAGTCTTCCTCTTCTTCTTGGTGTTGCTGTTGGGGAGTGACTTGTTGTTGGGGAGTGACTTGTTGTTGGGGAGTACTGGGGAAGTCTTGTTGTTGCCGGCGATCAGCCCATGAAGCATCCTGTGCAATTGGCGTCAGAGGACAACCAATGGTGATGAGTTCGCTGTTCGTACGAACAGGCGATGCAACCACATTGTACTCGATTTGAGGAAGAACTTCATCATCTTCAACACTGTCATGGTGACCAATGTCTTCAGCAGTGGGGGGATCAGCTGCTGGAATCTCTTCAGCTTCAAGAGCCTCTGTGGAAGCAGGCTCATGAACAGTCCTTCAAAGTTCTTGGGTTGCAGACGCGGGACGAACCACACAAATGGGTTCAACAATCAAGGCTCTCTAGGAGCAGCCCGATTCTTCTTGGTCTTTAGCTTCTTCTTGGAGGGAGCAGCATCAGAGGCGTCAGGATTTTTCCTTTTTCTCGCTTCAGCCTCGGCAGCCCTCGTCTTTTTCTGCTCGTATAGTTGATCTGTACCTTTGGCTTCGAGCCAGTCATGCTGCTTGGGAAGACTATGCGGGCTCTTCCTGCCTTGAAGGTGCAGCTTGGTCACCGAAGACTTCTTTTTCTTTGCAGCCATCCTCGGTCGAGGCCAGGACGGCCAAGTGCCTTGCGCTTCTCAGCCTCATTGTAGGCAAGCACACACTTGTCAGCCAGAGCCTTCATGCGCTCATGAGAGCCTCTAGCTTCTTCACGCTTCTTGACAAAGTTTTCTTTGAGGTCGTGCAGCATGACCTTGAAGTTTTTGACGTCTTGCACACTGAGTGCAGCCATACGCTTCTTGAACTGAGCCTTCTCATAGTCAATTTTGTGCTTCAGTTCAACAATCCGCTGAGCTTGAGCTAGCTTAAAAGCAATGGCGGCGTTGAAAGAGACGCTGAGGCCAATTGGAAGTTGCAGATCTTCAAAGCTGATGTTTGGTGTGTTAAACCACTCATCAATGAAGTGATGGATGATTGCCACATCAAAGAGAGGCAAGTTGTTGAAGATTTCTGCTTCTTCTATGCTCTTGATAAGCTGCTCAAGAGCATCATCTGCAAGATCGTCATCACTTGACAGATCAATGTGCTCTTCACGCAGAATGGCAGCAGGGGTCAGTGTCAGTTCAGTATTCTTGACACTTTTCTTTCTCTTCTCCGTCTTCTTGGAGATGCGGGATTGATCCTCAGACTGTGCACTGGCTTCAGGAGGTGCAGTGGCCAGTGGCTTCACACGAGAAGCTTTTGGAGGAGCAGCTGACTTTGGAGCCTTGACTTTCTTAAGCTTCTGCGGCTTTGGAGCAGGAGCAGGAGCTTCATCAGAGTCATCATTGTCATCAGAGTGATCCACTTTGGCACCTTGGACCAAAATATAAGTGATAAGGCCTTCAAGGTTTGAAAACGGACCGATGACATTGGGTTCAGGGTCACGTGAGCCGTCAGCACGGGGAGCAGAGGGACCAGGGTTGAAGTCTAATCCCAATGACTTCTTGTTTTCCTTTGCAGAAGCCTTTGCATGCTAGAGGTTGCGCTTGAAGAGATTGTCATCGCGACACCAGAGCAAAGACGTCGGGTCGGCATATTCAGGCTGAGGTCCACGGACCATGCAAGGATAGAAACCTTGTGCAATAGCTTCAGCCATGCTCTTGGGAGGAGGCCTCAAAACAGAATATCACCCCAAGGGCTTCGATGGCATTCTTCTCGGCATATTCTTGTGTGACGAAATTGTACTTGAACCACTGTTCAGCCGAATAGCGTCGAATCCATTGGATTCATGTCTTGCGCTGATTATAAGTCTCTCCAGGATCTGTCTTGCACAGCTCTGCGAGGTCATCAGGCAGATCTTTTGAGGTTCCCTCACGATGCTGTCTGCCGCCCTTCCTGACTGATTTATCTGTGGCCATGAGCTTCGAACTGAATCTGACTATGATCACTTGGACCCCACTTAACAGTACGGTGGTTCCTACGACTCAACAAAGAAGAAAAGGAAACAACGAAACAACACGATCTTCAAGGCCCATAGTCTTCACTCAATGTCTTCTCATGTCATAGTCTTCAATGTGAATATCTTCACATACCACCATTGTCTTCAATGTCTTCATACATTTTTAGGGTCGTCTCCGGTAGGTAAACCGAAGCAATGAGGGACACTACCTGCGTTATCCTGCAATTCTCACAAACGCATTAGTCCCTCAACCACATTTGTCGTCAATACTCCAAAACCAACTAGGGGTGGCACTAGATGCACTTACAGCAGGGCTTTGCTTAAGCACTACGAAAATATGACCGAGGGTGTAAACGGTGGAGGGGGCGCCACACACGGCTAAGCAATTGTCGTGGTTGTGCTAGGCGCCCCACACCCACATATATATAGGTGGGAGGAGGAGGGAGCAGCTAGCCAGGAGGCGCCCCCAAGTAGGCCGAATCCTACTAGGGGTCCTCCCCAAGTGGCACCCCCCTTCCTTGTATAAGTGCGGGAGGAAGGAAGGAGGAGGTGGCGCCCTGATACGTCTCCAACCTATCTATAATTTTTTATTGTTCCATGCTATTATATTATCTGTTTTGGATGTTTTATATGCATTAATATGCTATTTTATATTATTTTTGGGACTAACATATTAACCTAGAGCCCAGTGTCAGTTCCTGTTTTTTCCTTGTTTTTGAGTTTCACAGAAAAGGAATACCAAACGGAGTCTAAACGAAATAAAACCTTCACGATGATTTTTCTTGGACCAGAAGACACCCAGGAGACTTGGAATGCAAGCCAAAAGAACCAGGAGGCGGCCACAAGGGTGGAGGGCGCGCCCCTACCTTGTGGGCCCCTCGGTGACTCCCTGGCCTAGATCTTCCTCCTATATATTCACATATATTCCCAAACCACCAGAAGTATCAAAGAAAACACTTTTCCACTGCCGCAACCTTCTGTTTTCGTGAGATCCCATCTTGGGGCATTTTCTATCATCCTGCCATAGGGGAATTCAATCATGGAGGACATCTACATCAACTCTATTGCCCTTCTGATGAAGCGTGAGTAGTTTACTATAGACCTACGGGTCCATAGCTTGTAGCAAGATGGCTTCTTCTCTCTCTCTCTTTGATTCTCAATAACATGTTCTCCTCGATGTTCTTGGAGATCTATCTGAGGTAATCTTCTTTTGCGGTGTGTTTGTCGAGATCCGATGAATTTTGGGCTTATGATCAGCTTATCTATGAATATTATTTGGATCTTCTCTGAATTCTTATATGCATGATTTGGTATCTTTGTAATTCTCTTCAAACCATCGGTTTGGTTTGGCCAACTAGATTGGTTTTTCTTGCAATGGGAGAAGTGCTTAGCTTTGGGTTCAATATTGTGGTGTCCTCACCCAGTGACAAAGTAGGGGTAGCGAGGCACATATTGTATTGTTGCCATCGAGGATAAAAAGATGGGGGTTTACATCAAATTTCTTGAGTTTATTCCTCTACATCATGTCATCTTACTTAAAGCGTTACTCTGTTTTTATGAACTTAATACTCTAGATGCATGCATGAGTTGGTCGATGTGTGGAGTAATAGTAGTAGATGCAGGCAGGAGTTGGTCTACTTGACACGGTCGTGATGCCTATATTGCATAATCATTACCTTAGATATCGTCATAACTTTGCGCTTTTCTATCAATTGCTCTACAGTAATTTGTTCACCCACCATATTATTTGCTATCCTGAGAGAAGCCTCTAGTGAAACCTATGGCCCCCGGGTCTATTTTCCATCATATTAGTTTCCGATCTACTATTTTGCAATCTATTATTTTCAGATCTATAAACCAAAAAACCCAAAAATATTTATTTTATATTTTGTTTAGTTTTATCTATCTCTATCAGATCTCAATTTTCCAAGTGACCATGAAGGGATTACAGCCCCTTTATCGCGTTGGGTGTAAGTGTTTGATTGTTTGTGCAGGTATTGGTGATTTGTGTGTTTTTCTCCTACTGGATTGATACCTTGGTTCTTAACTGAGGGAAATACTTATCTCTGCTTTGCTGCATAACCCTTTCCTCTTCAAGTGAAAAACCAACGCAAGCTCAAAAAGTAGCACGCCCCCCCCCCCCCCGCCCCCTTTCCTTTCTCTCTTGAGGAGGGAAAGGCAGGAGGGGCCACCCCTCCCCTTTCCTTCCCCTAGGGCCAGCCAGCCATGTAGAGGGGCGCACCAGCCCCCTAGTGGGTTGGTCTGTCCCCTCCTATGGCACAGTAAGCCCATACACTTACCGGGGAGTGTCCGGAACCTCTTCCGGTGACGCGATGACTACCCGGTGCACTCCGAAACTATTCCGATGTCCAAATATCATCGTCTGATAATCAATCTTTACCTCTCGACCATTTCGAGACATCTCGTCATGTACGTGATCTCATCCGGGACTTCGAACAACATTCAGTCACCAAATCATATAACACTATATCATCAATAAACGTTAAGCGTGCGGACCCTACAGGTTTGAGAACTATGTAGACATGACCGAGACACCTCTCCGGTCAATAACCAATAGCGGAACCTGGATGCCCATATTGGCTCCTACATATTCTACGAAGATCTTTATTGGTCGAACCTTATGGTATCTCTATACCTAGTTCAATCTCGTGACCGGCAAGTCTCTTTACTCATTGTGTTATACATCATCTTGCGACTAACTCATTAGTCACTTTGCTTGCAAGGCTTCTTATGATGTGTATTACCGAGAGGGCCTAGAGATACCTCTTCGATACTTGGAGTGACAAATCCTAATCTCGATCTATGCCAACTCAACAAACACCTTCCGAGATACCTGTAGAGCATCTTTATGATCTTCCAGTTACATTTTGACATTTGATAGCACACAAGGTATTACTCCGGTATCCGGGAGTTGCATAATCTCATAGTCGAAGAAATATATATTTGACATTAAGAAAGCAATAGCAATAAAGTGAACGATCAATATGATAAGCTAACGGATGGGTCTTGTCCATCGCATCATTCTCCTAATGATGTGATCCCGTTATGAAATGACAACACATGTCCATTGTTAGGAAATCTTAACCATCTTTGATCAACAAGCTAGTCAAATAGAGGCTTACTAGGGACACGGTATTTGTTTATGTATTCACTCATGTATTTAAGTTTCCTATCAATACAGTTCTAGCATGAATAATAAACCTTTATCATGAATAAGGAAATATCAAATTAGAATTTTATTATTGCCTCTAGGGCATATTTCCTTCAATAAGCCCATTTGCCCAAGAAAAAAATAAGGAGAGGATTTTAGGGATGGAGAGCCGCCATCTTGAGGCGTAACTTGGGCGGGAGCACTTTTGCTCTCCGATGAAGCGTTTCCGCCGGGGATACTTCCCTCCGAGAGGGGGAAATCAAACTTATCGTCATCACCAACAACCCTCTCAGCTTGGTAGGACCAATCTTCATCAACATCTTCACCAGCACCATCTCATATGAAACCCTTGTTCATCTCTTGTATTCAACCTTCGTATCAAAACCTCAGATTGGTACATGTGGGTTGCTAGTAGTGTTGATTACATCTTATAGTTGATGCTAGTTGGTTTATCTAGTGGAATATTATATGTTCGGATTCATTATGCTATTCAAAATTGATAAGTTTCCAAAGTATCTATAAATTTTTATTGTTCCATGTTATTATATTATCAATCTTGGAAGTTTCATATTCATTTACTAGCAATTTTATATCATTTTTTGGACTAACCTGTTGGCATAGTGCCCAATGTTAGTTGCTATTTTCTGCTTGTTTTTACTTTGGAGAATATCAATACCAAACGGAGTCCAAGTGCCACAAAACTTTTTGGAGATTTTTTCTACCCAGGGAGCCAAAGAAGTACACGGCAGGAGGCCCGTGGGGCCCACTAGGCACCAGGGTGCGCCCTGGTGGGTAGTGGGCACCATGGGAAGCTTCTCCACTGCCATCCACCTCTATAAATACTCTAAAATCCCAAAAAACCTAGGGGGTCGAGAGAATACAGTTTCCGCTGCCGCAAGTTCAAGAACCACGAGATCCAATCTAGAGGCCTTTTCTGGCACTCTGCCGGAGGGGTCAACAATCACGGAGGGGTTTTTCATCATCCTAGTTGCCCCTCCGATGATGCGTGAGTAGTTTACCACAGACCTACGGGTCCGTAGCTAGTAGCTAGATGGCTTGTTCTCTCTTTTTGATCCTCAATACAATGTTCTGCTCGATGTTCTTGGAGATCTATTTGATGTAATGACTTTTTGCGGTGTGTTTGATGGGATCTAATGAATTGTGGGTTTTTGTCAGTTCTATCCATGAATATTATTTGAGTGTTTGCTGAACTCTTTTATGCATGATTGTTATAGCCTCGTATTTCTTCTCCGAAATTTTGGTTTGGTTTGGCCAACTAGATTGATTTTACTTTCCATGGGAAGAGGTGCTTTGTGATGTGTTCGATCTTGCGGTGCTCAATCTCAGTGACAGAAAGAGACATGACACGCATGTATCGTTGCCATTAAGGATAAAAGATGGGGTCAATTCCTACATCAATAGATCTTGTCTACACCATGTCATCGTTTTTATTGCATTACTCTGTTTTCCCATGAACTTAATACACTAGATGCATGCTGGATAGCAGTCGATGTGTGGAGTAATAGTAGTAGATGCAGAATTGTTTCGTTCTACTAATCTTGGACATGATTCCTATATGCATAATCATTGTCTTGGATATCGTCATGATTATTCACTTTTCTATCAATTGCCCAACCGTAATTTGTTTACCCACCGTATGCTATTTTCTCGAGAGAAGCCTCTAGTGAAAACTATGGCCCCGGGGTCTATTTTCCTATCATATAAAACCAAAATACCTTGCTGCATTTTTCCTTTATATATTTTATTTTGTGATTTAGTTAGATCTATTTATTGAATATCATACAATTTAATCTATCCCAATACCGAGGAGGGATTGACAACCCCTCTTACGCATTGGGTTGCAAGTTGTTGTTGTTTGTGTGCAGGTGTTGTTTACATAATATTGCTTGGTTCTCATACTGGATTGATAACCTTGGTTTCATAACTGAGGGGCATACTTACCTTTGTTGTGCTACATCATCCTCTCCTCTTCGGGAAAATAATAATGCAGATACAAGCAATCAAATACTCATCTGATCTTGAACATGAATATGATGTGTGAGTAGTCACTTTTGTTCTTGAGGACATGGGAGAAGTCTTGTCATAAGTAATCATGTGAATTTGGTATTCGTTCGATATTTTGATGATTTGTATGTTGTTGTTTCCCTTAGTGGTGTTATGTGAACGTCGACTACATGACACTTCACCATCTTTGGGCCTAATGGAATGCATTGTGGAGTAATAATTAGATGATGGGTTGCTAGAGTGATAGAATCTTAAACGTGAAGGAAATATGCCCTAGAGGCAATAATAAAGTTGTTATTTATATTTCCTTATATCATGATAAATGTTTATTATTCATGCTAGAATTGTATTAACCGGAAACTTAGTACATGTCTGAATACATAGACAAACAGAGTGTCACTAGTATGCCTCTACTTGACTAGCTCGTTAATCAAAGATGTTTAAGTTTCCTAGCCATAGACATGTCATTTGATGAACGAGATCACATCATTAGAGAATGATGTGATTGACTTGACCCATCCATTAGCTTAGCACTATGATCGTTTAGTTTATTGCTATTGCTTTCTTCATAACTTATACATGTTCCTATGACTATGAGATTATGCAACTCCCGAATACCGGAGGAACACTTAGTGTGCTATCAAACGTCACAACATAACTGGGTGATTATAAAGATTCTCTACAGGTGTCTCCGATGGTGTTTGTTGAGTTGGCATAGATCGAGATTAGGATTTGTCACTCCGATTGTCGGAGAGGTATCTTTGGTCCCTCTCGGTAATGCACATCACTATGAGCCTTGCAAGCAATGTGACTAATGAGTTAGTTGCGGGATGTTGTATTACGGAACAAATAAAGAGACTTGTCGGTAACGAGATTGAACTAGGTATGATGATAATGACGATCGTATCTCGGGCAAGTAACATACCAACGACAAAGGGAACAATGTATGTAGTTATGTGGTTTGACCGACAAAGATCTACGTAGAATATGTAGGAACCAATATGAGCATCCAGGTTCCGCTATTGGTTATTGACCGGAGATGAGTCTCGGTCAAGTCTACATAGTTCTCGAACCCGTAGGGACCGCATGCTTAATGTTTGATGATGATATGTATTATGAGTTATGTGATTTGATGTGCCGAAGATAGTTTGGAGTCCCGGATGTGATCACGGACATGACGAGGAGTCTCTAAATGGTTGAGACATAAAGATTGATATATTGCAAGGCTACGTTTGGACACCGGAAAGGTTTCGGATAGGTTCGGGCATTTTCCGAAGTACCGGGGGTTACCGGAACCCCCCCCCCCCAGGAGTTAATGGGCCTTAATGGGCCATGGTGGGAGAGAGGAGGAGGCGGCCAAGTGGGAGGCGCGCGCCCGCCAAGCCCAATTCGAATTGGAAGGGGCCCGGCCCCCCTTTCCTCCTCTCCATCTCCCTCTTCCTTCTTCTCCTACTCCAACTAGGGAAGGGGGGAAACCTACTCCTACTAGGAGTAGGAATCCCCCCCTTGGGGCGTGCCATAGGAGGCCGGCCCTCCCCTCCTCCACTCCTTTGGGGTACCCCATAGACACACAAGTTAATCTCTTAGCCGTGTGCGGTGCCCCCCTCCACAGTTTTCCACCTCGGTCATATTGTCGTAGTGCTTAAGCAAAGCCCTGCGTCGGTAACTTCATCATTAGTGTCAACACGCCATCGTGCTGACGGAACTCACCCTCGGCCTCAGCTGGATCTAGAGTTTCAGGGACGTCACCGAGATGAACGTGTGCAGATCGCGGAGGTGCCGTGAGTTCTGTACTTGATCGGTTGGATCACGAAGACTGACTACATCAACCGCATTACTTAACGCTTCCGCTTTCGGTCTACAAGGGTACGTGGACAAACTCTCCCCTCTCGTTGCTATGCATCCCTAGATAGAACTTGCGTGATCATACGATTTTTTTTAAATACTGCATTCCCCAATACTGGCATCCGAGCCAGGTCTATGCGTAGATGTTATATGCACGAGTAGAACACAAAGGAGTTGTGGGTGTGGGTATATACATATTGCTTGTCATTACTAGTTGATTCTTGATTCGGTGGTATTGTTGGATGAAGCGGCCTGGACCGACATTACATGACCGCGTTCATGAGACTGGTTCTGCCGACGTGCTTTGCACACAGGTGGCTGGCGGGTGTCAGTTTCTCCAACTTTAGTTGAATCAGATTCAATGAACAGGGTTCCTTCTGAATATCAAAAAGCAATCACAATACCGCGTTGTGATTTTTTATGCGTAGGTAAGAGCGGTTCTTGCTAAGCCTGTAGCAGCCACGTAAAACTTGCAACAACAAAGTAGAGGACATCTAACTTGTTTTTTCAGGGCATGTTATGATGTGATATGGTCAAGACGTGATTATATAAATTATTGTATGAGATGATCATGTTTTGTAACACAGTTATCGACAACTGGCAGGAGCCATATGGTTGTCGCTTTATTGTATCAAATGCAATCGCCATGTAATTGCTTTACTTTATCACTAAGCTGTAGCGATAGTCATAGAAGCAACACTTGGCGAGACGACAATGATGCTTCGATGGAGATCAAGGTGTCAAAATGGTGACGATGGTGATCACGACGGTGCTTTGGAGATGGAGATCATAGGCACAAGACAATGATGGCCATATCATATCACTTATATTGATTGCATGTGATGTTTATCCTTTATGCATCTTATTTTGCTTAGTTTGGTGGTAGCATTATAAGATGATCTCTCACTAAATTTCAAGGTATAAGTGTTCTCCCTGAGTATGCACTGTTGCTATAGTTCATCGTGCCGAGACACCACGTGATGATCGGGTGTGATAAGCTCTACGTTCACATACAACGGGTGCAAGCCAGTTTTGCACACGCAGAATACTCCGGGTTAAACTTGACGAGCCTAGCATATGCAGATATGGCCTCAGAACACTGAGACCGAAAGGTCGAGCGTGAATCATATAGTAGATATGATCAACATAGTGATGTTCACCATTGAAAATTACTCCATCTCACGTGATGATCGGACATGGTTTAGTTGATATGGATCACGTGATCACTTAGATGATTAGAGGGATGTCTATCTAAGTGGGAGTTCATAAGTAATATGATTAATTGAACTTTAATTTATCATGAACTTAGTACCTGATAGTATTTTGCATGTCTATGTTGTTGTAGATAAATGGCCCATGTTGTTGTTCCATTGAATTTAAATGCGTTCCTAGAGAAAGCTAAGTTGAAAGATGATGGTAGCAACTACACGGACTAGGTCCATAACTTGAGGATTATCCTCATTGCTGCACAGAAGAATTACGTCCTAGAAGCACCGCTAGGTGCCAAACCCGATGCAGGAGCAATGCTAGATGTTATGAACACCTGGCAGAACAAAGCTGATGACTACTCGATAGTTCAGGGTGCCATGCATTACGGCTTAGAACCGGGACTACAACGATGTTTTGAACGTCATGGAGCATATGAGATGTTCCAGGAGTTGAAGTTAATATTTGAAGCAAATGCTCGGATTGAGAGATATGAAGTCTACAATAAATTCTATAGCTGCAAAATGGAGGAGAATAGTTCTATCAGTGAACATATACTCAGAATGTCTGGGTACCACAATCACTCGACTCAACTGAGAGTTAATCTTCCGGTTGATAGTGTCATTGACAGAGTTCTTCAATCACTGCCACCAAGCTACAAAAGCTTCGTGATGAACTATAATATGCAAGGGATGGATAAGACAATTCCCGATCTCTTCGCGATGCTAAAGGCTTTGGAGGTAGAAATCAAGAAGGAGCATCAAGTGTTGATGGTCAATAAGACCACCAGTTTCAAGAACAAGGGCAAAGGGAAGAAGGGGAACTTCAAGAAGAAAGGCAAGCAAGTTTCTGCTGAAGTGAAGAAGCCCATGTCTGGACCTAAGCCTAAGACTGAGTGCTTCTAGTTTAAAGGGACTGGTCACTGGAAACGGAACTGCCCCAAGTATTTAGCGAAAAAGAAGGATGGCAAAGTGAAAGGTATATTTGATATACATGTTATTGATGTGTACCTTACTAATGCTCGCAGTAGCGCCTGGGTATTTAATACTGGTTCTATTGCTAATATTTGCAACTCGAAACAGGGGCAACGGATTAAGCGAAGATTGGCTAAGGACGAGGTGACGTTGCGTGTGGGAAATGGTTCCAAAGTCGATGTGATCACTGTTGGTACACTACCTCTACATCTACGTTCGGATTAGTTTTAGACCTGAATAATTGTTATTTGGTGCCAGCGTTAAGCATGAACATTATATCTGGACCTTGTTTGATGCGAGACGGTTATTCATTTAAATCAGAGAATAATTGTTGTTCTATTTATATGAGTAATATCTTTTATGGTCATGCACCCTTGATGAGTGGTCTGTTTTTACTAAATCTTGATAGTGATACACATATTCATAGTATTGAAGCCAAAAGATATAAGTTCAATAATGATAGTGCAACTTATTAGTGGCACTGCCGTTTAGGTCATATTGGTGTAAAGCGCATGAAGAAACTCCATGCTGATGGGCTTTTGGAATCACTTGATTATGAATCACTTGATGCTTGCGAAGCATGCCTCATGGGCAAGATGACTAAGACTCCATTCTCCGGAACAATGGAGCGAGCAACAAACTTAATGGACATAATACATATTGATGTATGCGGTTCGACAAGTGTTGATGCCCGCGGCGAGTATCGTTATGTTCTGACCTTCACAGATGATTTAAGCAGATATGGGTATATCTACTTGATGAAACATAAGTCTAAAACATTTGAAAAGTTCAAAGAATTTCAGAGTGAAGTGGAAAATCATCGTAACAAGAAAATAAAGTTTCTACGATATGATCGTGGACGAGAATATTTGAGTTATGAATTTGGTCTTATTTTGAAACAATGCGGAATAGTTTCGCAACTCACGCCACCCGGAACACCACAGTGTAATGGTGTGTCCGAACGTCGTAATCGTACTTTATTAGATATGGTGCGATCTATGATGTCTCTTACTGATTTACCGCTAGCATTTTGGGGTTATGCTTTAGAGACGGCTACATTCACGTTAAATAGGGAACCATCTAAATCCGTTGAGACGACACCTTATGAACTGTGGTTTGGTAAGAAACCCAAGTTGTCGTTTCTTGAAGTTTGGGGTTGCGAATGTGAAAAAGCTTCAACCTAATAAGCTTGAACCCAAATAGGAGAAATGTGTCTTCATAGTATACCCATATGAGATTTTTGGGTACACCTTCTATCACAGATCCGAAGGCAAGATATTCGTTACTAAGAATGGATCCTTTCTAGAGAAGGAGTTTCTCTCGAAAGAAGTGAGTGGGAGGTAAGTAGAACTTGATGAGGTAATTGTACCTGTTCCCTTATTGGAAAGTAGTTCATCACAGAATTCAGTTCTAATGATTCCTACACCAATTAGTGAGGAAGCTAATGATGATGATCATGAAACTTTGATCAAGTTACTACCGAACCCCGTAGCTCAACCAGAGCAAGATCCGCACCAGAGTGGTACAGTAATCCTATTCTGGAGGTCATGTTACTTGACCATGATGAACCTACGAACTATGAGGAAGCAATGATGAGCCCAGATTCCGCAAAATGGATTGAGGCCATGAAATCTGAGATGGGATCCATGTATGAGAACAAAGTGTATACTTTGGTTGACTTGCCCGATGATCGGCAAGCCATAGAGAATAAATGGATCTTCAAGAAGAAGACTGATGCTGACGGTAATGTTACTGTCTACAAAGCTCGACTTGTTGTGAAAGGTTTTCGACAAGTTCAAGGAGTTGACTACGATGAGACCTTCTCACCCGTAGAAATGCTTAAGTCCGTCTGAATCATGTTAGCAATTGCGGCATTTTATGATTATGAAATTTGGCAAATGGATGTCAAAACTGCATTCCTTAATGGATATATTAAAGAAGAGGTGTATATGATGCAACCAGAAGGTTTTGCCGATCCAAAAGGTGCTAACAAAGTGTGTAAGCTCCAGCGATCCATTTACGGACTGATACAAGCATCTCGGAGTTGGAATATACGCTTTGATAGTGTGATCAAAGCATATGGTTTTATACAGACTTTTTGAGAAGCGTGTATTTACAAGAAAGTGAGTGGGAGCTCTATAGCATTTTTGATATTATATGTGGATGACATATTGTTGATTGGAAATGATACTGGATTTCTGAATAACATAAAAGGATACTTGAATAAGAATTTTTCAATGAAAGACCTCGGTGAAGCTGCTTATATATTGGGCATCAAGACCTATAGATATAGATCAAGATGCTTAATTGGACTTTCAAAAATCACATAGCTTGATAAAGTTTTGAACAAGTTCAAAATGGATCAAGCAAAGAAAGGGTTCTTGCCTGTGTTACAAGGTGTGAAGTTGAGTCAGACTCAATGCCCGACCATTGTAGAAGATAGAGAGAAAATGAAATTCATTCCCTATACTTCAGCCATAGGTTCTATCATGTATGCAATGTTGTGTACCATACCAGATGTGTGCCTTGCTATTAGTATAGCAGGGAGGTACCAATGTAATCCAGGAGTGGATCACTCGACAGCGGTCAAGAACATCCTGAAATACCTGAAAAGGACTAAGGATATGTTTCTCGTTTATGGGGTGACAAAGAGCTCGTCGTAAAATGTTACGTCGATGCAAGCTTTGACACTGATCTGGATGACTCTAAGTCACAAACCGGATGCATATTTTTATTGTATGGTGGAGCTGTGAGTTGGTGCAGTTCTAAGCAAAGCGTCATGGCAGGATCTACGTGCGAAGCGGAATGCATAGCTGATTGGGAAGCAGCAAATGAAGGAGTCTGGATGAAGGAGTTCATATCCGATCTAGGTGACATACCTAGTGCATCGGATCCAATGGAAATCTTTTGTGGTAATACTGGTGCAATTGCCTTGGCAAAGGAATCTAGATTTCACAAGAGAACCAAGCACATCAAGAGACGCTTCAATTCCATCCACGATCAAGTCAAGGAGGGAGACATAGAGATTTGCAAGATACATACGGATCTGAATGTTGCAGACCCATTGACTAAGCCTCTCTCACGAGAAAAACATGATCAGCACCAAGACTCCATGGGTGTTAGAATCATTACAATGTACCCTAGATTATTGACTCTAGTGCAAGTGGGAGACTGAAGGAAATATGCCCTAGAGGCAATAATAAAGTTGTTATTTATATTTCCTTATAGCATGATAAATGTTTATTATTCATGCTAGAATTGTATTAACCGGAAACTTAGTACATGTGTGAATACATAGACAAACAGCGTGTCACTAGTATGCCTCTACTTGACTAGCTCGTTAATCAAAGATGGTTAAGTTTCCTAGCCATATACATGAGTTGTCATTTTATGAACGGGATCACATCATTAGAGAATGATGTGATTGACTTGACCCATCCGTTAGCTTAGCACTATGATCGTTTAGTTTATTGCTATTGCTTTCTCCATAACTTATACATGTTCCTATGACTATGACATTATGCAACTCCCGAATACCAAAGGAGCACTTAGTGTGCTATCAAACGTCACAACGTAACTGGGTGATTATAAAGATGCTCTACAGGTGTCTCCGATGGTGTTTGTTGAGTTGGAATAGATTGAGATTAGGATTTGTCACTCCGATTGTCGGAGAGGTATCTCTGGGCCCTCTCGGTAATGCACATCACTATAAGCCTTGCTAGCAATGTGACTAATGAGTTAGTTGCGGGATGTTTCATTATGGCACGAATAAAGAGACTTGCCAGTAACGAGATTGAACTAGGTATGATGATACCGACGACCGAATCTCGGGCAAGTAACATATCGATGACAAAGGGAACAACGTATGTAGTTATGCGGTTTGACCGATAAAGATCTTCGTAGAATATGTAGGAACCAATATGAGCATCCAGGTTCCGCTATTGGTTATTGACCAGAGATGAGTCTTGGTCATGTCTACATAGTTCTCGAACCCATAGGGTCCGCACGCTTAACGTTCGATGATGCATGTATTTTGAGTTATGTGATTTGATGTACTGAAGATAGTTCGGAGTCCCGGATGTGATCCCGAGCATGATGAGGAGTCTCGAAATGGTCGAGACATAAAGATTGATATATTGGAAGGCTATGTTTGGACACCGAAAAGGTTTCGGATAGGTTCAGGCATTTTCCTGAGTACCGGGGGTTACCGGAACCCCCCGGGAGTTAATGGGCCTGAATGGGCCATGGTGGGAGAGAGAAGGAGGCGCCAAGTGAGAGGCACGCACCCCCCAAGCCGAATCCGAATTGGGAGGGGGGCCAGCCCCCCTTTCCTTCTCTCCCTCTGCCTCATCCTTCTTCTCCTACTCCAACTAGGGAAGAGGGGAAACCTACTCCTTCTAGGAGTAGGAATCCCCCCTTCGGGCGCGCCATAGGAGGTCGGCCCTCCCCTCCTCCACTCCTTCATATACGGGGGAGGGGCACCCCATAGACACACAAGTTGATCTCTTAGCCGTGTGCAGTGCCCCCCTCCACAGTTTTCCACCTCGGTCATATTGTCGTAGTGATTAGGCGAAGCCCTGCATCGGTAACTTAATCATCTCCGTCAACACGCCGTCGTGCTGACGGAACTCACCCTCGGCCTTAGCTGGATCTAGAGTTCGAGGGACGTCGCCGAGCTAAACGTGTGCAGATCGCGGAGGTGCCGTGTGTTCGGTACTTGATCAGTTGGATCGCGAAGACGTTCGACTACATCAACGGCGTTACTTAACGCTTCCGCTTTCGGTCTATGAGGGTACATGGACACACTCTCCCCTCTCGTTGCTATGCATCCCTAGATAGATCTTGCGTGATCATAGGAATTTTTTTGAAATACTCTGTTCCCCAACAAAACCCTAGTTTATGCTCTATTCCATAAGGGGCTGATTTGGATCCATGTGTTTATGGCTATGGCTAGATTTATCTTAATTCTTATTTCATAGTTGCAGATGCTTGGGAGAGGGTTTAATCATAAGTGCGAGGCTAGTTCAACTAAGAGCAACACCAAGCACTGGTCCACCCACATATCAAATTATCAAAGTAGCGAACGCGGATCAAATAAACACGATGAAAGTGACTAGATGAAATTCCTATGTGTCCTCAAGAAGGCTTTGCTCATTATAAGAGACCATTACGGCATGTCATTTGCTACCAAAAGGACTGTGCCATCTTGTTGCACCTTAGTTACTATTTCTACTTGTCACTTGTTACAAATTAACTTGCTATCAAACTATCTGTTACTAATGTCGCTTGAAGCTACGTCGGTATTTCCCCAAAGAGGAAAGGATGATGCAGCATAGCGGCGGTAGGTATTTCCCTCAGATATCAAACCAAGGTTATCGAACCAGTAGGAGAACCAAGCAACACAACATAAACAGCCCCTGCACACAGATAACAAATCCTCGCAACCCGACGTGTTAAAGGGGTTGTCAATCCCTTCCGGGTACGGCGCCTCAAGATAGGAAAACGGACATGAGATAAAATTGTAGTAGATTGATAGATCCAACGCCAAATAAAATAAATAAGAATAAATTACAGCAAGGTATTTTTGTATTTTTGGTTTAATATATCTGAAAATAAAAGCAAAGGAAAAGTAGATTGCAAAGGCAAATAATATGAGAAAGGGACCCGGGGGCCGTAGGTTTCACTAATGGCTTCTCTCGAGAAAAATAGCAAACGATTGGTCAACAAATTACTGTTGGGCAATTGATAGAACTTCAAATACTCATGACGATATCCAGGCAATGATCATTATATAGGCATCACGTCCAAGATTACTAGACCGACTCCTGCCTGCATCAACAACTATTACTCCACATATTGACCGTTATCCAGCATGCATCTAGTGTATTAAGTTCATGAAGAAACGGAGTAATGCAATAAGAACGATGACATGATGTAGACAAGATCTATCTATGTAGAGATAGACCCCATCGTTTTATCCTTAGTAGCAACGATACATATGTGTCAGTTCCCCTTCTGTCACTAGGATCAAGCAATGTAAGATCGAACCCACTACAAAGCACCTCTTCTCATTGGAAGATAAATAGATCAAGTTGGCCAAACAAAACCCAAATATCGGAGAAGAAATACGAGGCTATAAGCAATCATGCATAAAAGAGATCAAAGAATCTCAAATACTTTCATGGATATAAAAAGATAGATCTGATCATAAACTCAAAGTTCATCGATCCCAACAAACACACCGCAAAAGAGTTACATCCACTACTGCAGGATGCTGCTAACGCGACAGTATGATCAGAGACCCTTCGAGAAACTGTGTGCGATGCCATAATCGCAAACGGTGCTGTATGAAAATCGTCAGAAATGTGTAAAACGTTTGCGATGACGGATGCATCAAACACGGTTCAGGTTTTAGTTGCGTGTGCGATGAAGGGCATATGGTTCAGTTCAATCAACTGTTTGTGATGAGGAGGAACAAAAGAAACGGACAGCCAGATGAAGGCGTCTGTGATACGCAGCATATGGTTCACTCGGATGAACTGTTTGTGATTAGGCATCACAAAAGAAACAGTCAGCCAGATCAAGGTGTGTGTGATTGAGGGCATACGCTTCAGAAGGATTAACTGTTTGCGATTAGGCAATGTAATGTAAACGGGTCAACCAGATCAAAGTGTCTGCGATTGATGGCATACACTTCACATGGATGAACTGTTTGCGATTAGCCACAACAATCTGAAACAGTTAGATAGATCAACGTGTGTGCGCTAGACTGGCACACACATTCTAATTAAAATAACCGTGCGCGATGGTGCTGACATTGCCTATTGTGGTGCACCCTATGGTGCAAACACCATGTACGCGGCCGAGAAGGCGTACGTGCCCACGTTACGCCTTCCGGGAATAGTGCCGCACTTATAACCGTCAGTAAATTTTGAGCATGCATCCCGTCATAATTTTTTTTAGAAGAACAGGGAGGCCGCGTCCCGTCACATTCCAAATTGCAAACCTGTTCACACTGATCAAAACCTAAATGGTTTCCCAGTTAGGAGTGTATTACTACACGGTTATAAATATTTCTACTCCAAGATGACTGCACATTCCTCCTCAACTCCTCATCCACAAAAAGTCAAAAACAAACAAGTCATTCATCATCATTCCCTTGCGTCCGCCATGGCCAGCGTGAGTTCTGGGTCGAGAGATTGCCACCAGGGAGAGGCGAGCCTGGAAGCGGGAGCACGAGAGATGTCCCGCCTCGCCGCGAAAGCAGCCAACATGTCTTGCCGCACGGCCGTAGTAGCAGAGAGGTCACGCCGTGCCGCTGAAGCAGGACGGAGGACCCGCCGCACCGTCGAAGCAGCAGACTGGTTTGGCCGCGCCACGGAAGCAGAAGAGATGTATCGCCATGCCGTGAATGCGGCAGAGATGTCCTTCCGTGCCGCGGCGGCCTAGGAAAATGCCTCGCGGGCAGGCAAGGACTCTTACAGGCGCATGCGTGCCCTCGTCCTTAGGCAGATGGATCAGATCTCTAGGTGGGCGAGATTGCAGGAAGACCTGCAAGCCACGTCGGAACAGTCTACTGACGTCATCCGACAACTAAATAAGAGCAATGCGAAGCTCCGGGCCGAGCGTGACCTGTTGAGGGTGAAGATCGTCAGAAGTGCGGAGCAGCAGGAGCAGACCACTGCCTTGTTGAAAAGGACCGGCGTCATCATCGAGAAACTTATGGACGAGAATGCCATGCTGCACGTCGAGCGCAGAAGGCTGATGGAGGAATCTGTGGATGCTCTCAACCAGCATCTTGAGGACAAGAAACAGCTCATCGCCGCCCGCCGTGGAGATTAGTTGTCTTCCTTCTTCTTTTTCCCTTGTGTATATCGGGCGTTGCCGCATGTGGCTTTTTTTTAAGTATGTTTATAAATATGTAAGACAATTATTATTCAATGTCATCGTCCTTAATTATATTCATCATGCTTGCTATAAGTCACAGTCGATGCTATATAGGTCCGTCGGATCTTACGTCAAAATCCATGCAAAACTTTCTTTTCAGATTTTCATTTTTCTCTCTTAAATCTCAGTCCATTGAGACATATAGCCACGTCGTAGAAGAGGTCCTCGGGCGCCATTAATGGAGACATTGGGAGGGAGGTGCGCGGCGGTTAGCGGTCAAAAGGGCTCTCCTCCCGATGAGCACGCGTAGTGGTCTGATCTCACGCCTCCCATACTCAAATAGCTACCCCGCACGACACCTCCTAGCCAATAAAAAAGGGGACACGTGGCCGCACGTAATTGGTAAGTTGAACGCCCACGGTTTCAATAATACTTGTGTTTCCGATTTGTAACGTGACATCACTTGTTCCGAAATGACTTTGTTGATTGTTAATGTGTGCGCCTTCGCAAATCGGATAGAAAAATTACCACAGCATGTTGGTGCCATGTCATGAGACCATGCCAAGTTTCATGATTTTCAGGCGTGTTTTGGAATTACAAGAATTAAAAAACCAAGTTTCTCAATCTTTCCTACGAGCCACGACGCCCAGATGTTTGCATTTCACTCCCATCTCTTGCATGGGACCTAGAAATTCACCCAAGGACACACATGTGATTTTTCAAACAACTATTGTGCACTGGAGCCTGTGCTTGCAGTTCAAATTTGAATTATGCACATTAAATGCCCAGAAACTCAATTAATGTATAAAAAAGGCGAAACGAGCCCAGAATAATTCCAAATTTTTGCACGGTACTTCTATTTGATCTAATCTGGTTGTGTAAAAAAATTAAGGCGGGAGAAGGTAGTCTAGGTATGTCGTTTCGCACACGGAGGTGACACGTTCCCTCTCAGAACCATGAGCCTTCTTGAGGGAAGCTCCGGTTTGCAAGAAGCCTAGAACAAAGTTTGTCCCAATTCGGCCAAAAACAATTACCGCTGCATGTTGGTGCCATGTCATGAGACCATGCCAAGTTTCATGATTTTCAGGTGTGTTTTGGAATTACAGGAATTAAAAAACCAAGTTCTCAATCTTTCTGGCCAAGCCACGACGCCCAGATGTTTGAATTTCACTCCCATCTCTTGCATGGGACTTAGAAATTCACCCGAGGACACACATGTGATTTTTCAGCAAACTTTGGTGCATTGGAGCATGTGCTTGTAGTTCAAATTTGAATTATGCACATTAAATGCCCAGAAACTCAATTAATGCATAAAAATGTCGAACGAACCCGGAATAATTCCAAATCTAAACACGACACTCATGTACTAGTTGCATGTTCACTGTACGTAAATGTCCTAGCAATTCAAACACCATACTTTCCCTCCGTAACACCATTTTGTCTTTCAAAACATAATGAAAAAATAAGGTATATCACAAACAGTTTACTAGAAAGAATCATGTGGGATGCGATATAAAACATCTTGGCGCACCGTCTTGTCTGGCTTACGCAGGAAGCTTCGTCGTCTACAGTTCACCACTCCCGCTTGAACCACACTTGTGCGCCAGTTTCTCGTGGCACCAAGCGAAATTTTTTTGCCACCGCGGAAATATCTATCTCCCCGCCCCCTCCCTCCTACCAAAAGCCACATTTCCACTATTCCTCCTTGCCTTCCAAGTTCAAACCTTCACTGCTTCTTACGGGCAGCTCAGCCTCCTCGCCGGCGACCCTTCTTCTTGCAGCGCCGCCTCCTTGCTGGCTACCCTTCTTCTTGCAGCGCCGCCTCCTCGCCGGTGACCCTTCTTCTTGCAACGCCTCCTCCTCGTCGGCGACCCTTCTTCTTGCTGCGCGGCCTCCTTGCCGCCGACCCTTCTTCTTGTTGCGCGGCCTCGTCGATATAGTCAGGTAATCCACACCCCACCCGCACCATCCTCCTCCTTTGCCGTCCCACATGGCCCGAGTGACGGAGCGACGCCTTCCACCGAAATCACTGCCCCCTCCTCCAATTAAGCGCCGCACACAACCATTTTACACGCAGTATAACATGGAGCTGAGTAGCATGTGGCCGCACGCGCGAACGAGGTCGCTATGGCTGACATGCGTATCGACCACCAGATCTTGGAGGAGCACCTCGTCTTCGAGGCCACTGTCGACACCACCGCGCAGTTATCTACTTTAAAATACAGTTCGTCATGTTTTCTCGAGGCCACCGCCAGTGGCTTCTAGTGATTTGTCCTCTATAATGTTAATATGCAATCTGATGTTCAGTTAACAGTTTGGTCCTCTGAAATGTAATGTTTAGTTAACACTTTGGTCCAACAATTGCTACATTTCGTAGTATTGTTCCAAGCATTCTTTGTTTTGTTAACTGTCTTATCTTCTCATTCATGTTTCTACTATGCAATGTCGTGCTCAGTTAACTATTTTGGTTCATTTGGTCTGCTGTCCATTTAACTGTTTGGTTCAGTTCTGCAATTTGATTTTCATTTGTTGTGGGTACAATTTTGTATTGTTATGCATGTGACACCAATCGAATTTGGCTGTACTCAATACATATTCTACTCATAGTATGGCAACTCTCGCTAACTCGATCAAGATCTTCCTTATGTGTGTTGCAGGGAAACAATGGGAGACATTGCGGTTTACCATCGAGGTTTGTTCAAGCAGGGTCCTTTGGCTAATAGCACATTATTGTGGAGTTGCAGGAATCATACTAATATTTAGGTTTCTTACAATTTGGTCTTGCACATGTAGGTCCTGCTGTCAAAGGCTTAGACCCACTGTTCGACCCATTTTGCATATGGGGAAGTGAGATGTCCATGAATATCAGTCAAGTCAAGAAACTCAGAAATATTGTCAGGATGAAGAAGCTTGCGACGAATAACAGCAAGATCTTTGTTTGCACAATGAAGAAGACATCAGTCAACTCTAGGATGGTACCAACTCTTTTACCTTGTTTTTACCCCTTGCGCCATTTCAAAATTTACAACAGCGATTTATGCATAGCTTTGTTTTCAAGATTTTCAAAGCAGTTCACCGATGATTACCTCTCAAACCACCTGCATGGTCAAGAGGCGAGGAAGGTATTCATTCAACACCCATGTTACAATATTGAAGTCTTGCTGAAGAGGACGAAGGTTGGGCGGGCAATTATTCATAGCCACTGGCCTAAGGTTGCAAGGACATTCAACATCACTGAAGGCTCAATATTTGCCTTCCCCTTCTGCAGTTTCCCAGATGAGATTCATCTGTCTATTTACCATGTATGATGCTACTTTCCAAAGATTTTTGATGCTGCATGTGAAACTTGGTGCTGTTGTGTAATGGCGTAACTGAGTGGTGAAGCTATCTGATGTAATTTTATTATGAAATCATGGTTGCTTTTATACGGATATGAAATATCTGGCGTGTTTTATAAGAAATAGCAGTTTGATTAGTACATGGATTATCAATAATAGGCTAATTACCCTGCTTATTGGGGTTTTCTATTGCAAACGGTTACTCAGATAACACCGTGGGCGATGAACTCAAACAACCCGCACGGTTTCTAGAAAGTAGGTGTGCTCGATCAACTAACAATCACACACGGCTTCCGGCAGCGAACTGTTTGCGTTAGGCCACCTTGCACGAACGTTTCCACATAATGAACTGTGTGGGATGTACATACCTACGGAAATGATTTTCTGGGATTCACCGTGTGGGATGTACATACCTACGGAAATGATTTCTGGGATTCACCGCGTGGGATGTACATACCTACGGAAATGATTTCTGAGATTCACCGTGTGGGATGTACATACCTACAGAAATGATTTCTGGGATTCACCGTGTGGGATGTAACAATGATTTCTGGGATTCACCGTGTGGGATGTACATACCTACGGAAATGATTGGGTTTCCATGCCTCGCCCGATCGCACATGGCCGCAGCCTGGGTCCCATGAGGGCCTATCCCCGATGATTTCTGGGTCATGTGGGAAGGACCCTCCTATCGCCCACACTCACTTGGCGACGGTTCCAAATGCCGTCACGGAAAGGGGTTTTAAACCGTTTGTTTAGGACGTCGCTGTACCAGTGAACATATGGATCTCCAAGAGACCATTGTATTGAGAATCAAGAGAGAGAGAGAGATAGAGAGAGAGGAAGTCATCTAGCTACTAACTATGGACCCGAAGGTCTACAAATAACTACTCACGCATCATCGGAGAGGCACCAATGGAGGCGGTGAACCCCATCCGAGATGGTATCTAGATTGGATGTGGTGGTTCTGGACTCTACGGCAGCTAGATGAATATTTCGTCGACTCCCCTAGGGTTTTGGGAATATTTGGGTATTTATAGAGCAAAGAGGCGGTCCGGGGGGCACCCGAGGTGGGCACAACCCACCAGGGCACGCCTGGGCCTCCTGGTGCACCCTGGTGGGTTGTGCTCTCCTCGGAGTGAAGGAAATATGCCCTAGAGGCAATAATAAAGTTATTATTTATTTCCTTATATCATGATAAATGTTTATTATTCATGCTAGAATTGTATTAACTGGAAACATGATACATGTGTGAATACATAGACAAACAGAGTATCACTAGTATGCCTCTACTTGACTAGCTCGTTAATCAAAGATGGTTATGTTTCCTAGCCATAGACAAAGAGTTTTCATTTGATTAACGGTATCACATCATTAGGAGAATGATGTGATTGACTTGACCCATTCTGTTGGGGATATAACCACTGAGTGTAAACCGGCCAGGAGGGCCCGGTTCACCCTCAAATATATTGAAGCCCACGAAGACCCGGAAGAAGGCGTGTTACTAAAGAAACTTAGAAGCCCAGAGCCCAAAGGCGGATTAGGGCCCATAGTGGTAAACCACCATCATTATGTAACTTGTATTGTAAGTTAGGGAAGGAGAGACCGAGCCAGACACTTTGTATGAGTCAGCCTCGGGACTCTGTAGACCGGCCGGGCGTCAATCTATGTATATAAAGGGACGACCCAGCGGTGGTTCAAGGACACGAAACAACAACTCGAGACTCAGGCAAAGCATATTTGCTCCCTGGTCATCGAAACCCAATCAATCCCGTCACAACTAGACGTAGACTTTTACCTTCATCGAAGGGGCCGAACTAGTATAAAAATCCCGTGTCCCTTGTCCGGTTTAACCCCTTCAAGCTAACCCGTCGCGATGGCTCCATGACTAAGTCCTTTCATGAGGACATCTGACGTGTTAATTCCACGACAGTTGGCGCCCACCGTGGGGCTATCGCACGATGGTTTCGAGTACTTGAAGGGCAGCTCTGAAAGACTCAAGGGGTACGTGGTTGGCCGGATGACCAAGAGTCATCGCGGCAAGCTCTACATCGACGACGAAGGATGGGGCCCCGAGGCCGGCTCAATCGAGTACGGATACCGGGTCCCCTTTGGCGGAATTCATGTCTTCATCGGCAAAATCGGCGAACCAGGCCCTGAGCCGGACATCTGCACCGACCTCGTCGAGACGGCTCAGCGTGCAAGTCCTGCCCGGGGTAAGCCCGCCGAAGCGCGGCGTCAGAGGATGTGTCCATGGGATCGGATCTGAACCCGATTAATGCGAAGCGAGACAATTGTTTATTCCGGCGGTGACTCATCCATCGCGAAACCAAGTCCCTATACCAAATTCATGATGGTGTGTTCGAAGGATATTCCGATGGCAACAGTATTCCGGACCTCCTTGAACCGCCAAGTCGGGTTGCTGTTTACATGGCCGGGACACAACCCACTTTGCAGTCTTCGTCTACAGCAGCGATGAATACCGGATCAGCAGCCGCGGCAGGAGCCCCGGCACGCCGACCGGTTCAAGTCCTCTCCGGTTTGATGGATGCCTGGGCAACCTTGTTAACCACGTCAGTTACCCCGGAGACGTAGGATCAGCACAATGCGGACATTGCGAAGCTGAAGGACCAGATAACGCCAAATAGGAAGTCCTGGACAATTTCTTTATTGAACAGCAGCAAAAAGAATCAACGCAAAAGCACGTTCCTGTGATTTAACAAAATTATTTCCGTGCGCGCAAAGTTTCTGTCTTTCAGCAGAATCAAATCAACTATCATCATAGGTTATCCTATAGGTTCTACATGGCACAAACACTAATTAAAAGACAAAACCACATCCAAACAGAGGCTAGATGGATTATTTATTCCTAAAAAGAAGCAAAAACAAAAAACAAAAAATAAAATTGGGTTGCCTCCCAACAGGCGCTATCGTTTAATGCCCCTAGCTAGGCATAAAAGCAAGGATAGATCTAAGTATTGCCATCTTTGGTAGGCAATTCTTCAATGAGGCATCTACCTCCTTTAGAATTTTCTTTCTTTCTAGGAATTGTCAAATTTTCAGGCAAAAGATCGAAAAATTCATTCATAGCAAAAGGTTCCTTAATGATGGTAAAAAGATTGGGATGATCACTTATAGATTTAAGATCTGCAGTTTCCTTACTAGATAATTCATCCTTATTCTTAGGAACATAAATGAGCTTAGTATTTTTAGTAGATGAACTTGGAGTGTTTTGTACGAAAGAAAAAGCGGTTCCCAAGTTGGTAATGATACCCTCAAGTTTATCGATTCTTGTGGAATCTAGATTTATTTTCTCATTAACTATGGGTTCTTTTTCTTTAATATTTTTCAAAGTCATTCCTACCTTAGATCCATATTGGGTAATTTGATTGTGGATCTTTTTATCAAGATTTTCAATTTATTCAATGGTAGCAACTTTATTCTCAATAATTGCGAAGCTGTAGGACCAGATAACGCAGGCTAAGGAGGACCTAGCAATTGAGGATGCTAGGATGGCCGAAGAACGGGCCGCTTTGGATGCCCAGTCACAGCAGATACACGCAGAGAGTTACCAGCTCATGTTAGATCATAATGCATGAAACGACGTAATGCGAAGGAAGTACCGATCACGTATGCAGCCGGTCTTTGAAGGGTTGAATCTCTTTAACACACCGGGGGCTGGGCCGAGTAATCCGGCAGCTGCAAACCGGACCGAGACGCCTAGGGCAGCGCCGGATCAACCACGGATAATGGAACCACCTCGACGAACGGGTAACCCGCCGCAATACGTGTCCACACCATCGGGTCACTTCTCGAGCCCTTTGGATAACATGATTGCCGCAGCATCTCGCCTGGTAGCCATTCCAATGGAGGGCGATTCACTAGCGGCGATTGAAACGCGGCGGGCTAGGGACCTTCTTCAAACCGCCGTGGCGCAGTAGCAGGCTTATTCCTATAGCCGAGATAGAATTCATTCAACCCCCCATCCGTGCCCAAGCTATAGCAGGCACATGGATGAACCGGAAGTGTCTAGCAGTGCGCGGTGCCGTAATGCTCAAGACGTGGTGGATAATGGCAAAGCACGAAGGGAGGCCACTTTGGGTCGTCATCAACCCGCCCCGGTTCAGCCAGCGGCGTTAGTATACCAAGGCACCGGACTTGCTTTTAGTTCCTGGGGAGTGCCGTGTCTCATCCCGGCTCTCCGCAATGTGCGATTGCCCAAGGATTTCAAGGGTCCACGTAAGGTGCCTAACTACATCGCGGATCAGCCACCTGAGGCGTGGGTCAAGAGTTATGAGATGGCAATGGAGATGGTGGATGTGGATGAAGCGGCCTGTGCAAAGTACTTCACGATGATGTTGGAATGGACAGCCCGTACTTGGTTGAAAAACTTACCAGCCAACTCCATCGAGTCATGGGATCAGTTGAAGGCCCGGTTTATAGCTAATTTCAAAGACATGTGCAAACATCCTATGTCCATTGTGGATGTAGATGCCTGTGTTCAAGGGGAAAAGGAGTCAACAACTCATTGGGTGCACCGGGTTTCAGAAGTTTTGCATTCGTCAGACCGGATTAATGCTGGTCAAGCAATCATAACGCTAGAGTGTAATTGCCGGTTTAAGTCACTAAAGATGAAGTTGGGACGGCTCAAGCGCCACTGCAATGACATGGGAACCCTTATGGCAGCCTTGGTCAAGTATGTCGATTCTGATAATACCAAGGATCCCGATTCTGATGAGGAGAAACCGGAGAAGGGAAAGAAGAACGGCGGTGCAAAGGGACATCATCACAACCAAGGAGGCCATGGGAATAATGGTAAGCGCAAGGCAGATAGTTCAGATCTTGTGGCTAACACCAATATGCAGCGTCGTAAAGGTAAACCGCCCCAGCGCAGTGGAGGGATGAATCTGGAGCGTTTGTTAAACCAGCCCTGCCCAAAGCATGGGACTAAGGAGGCCCCTTCCACACATCTTTGGAAAGATTGTTATATCATGAAGGAGTTCAAGAATTCCGATGTCTTCCGGTATGATCAGGGTCCGTCGGGCGGTTCAGGTCCAGGTTTTCATGGTGGCGGCGGTTCAAACTCTGGATTTCAGAATAATCAGGGTAACTAGAATAACCAAGGTGGCAATGGCCAGCAGAATAATCAAGGAAATCAGCAGCAGTCAGGTTATCAAAGTCACCCCAAGCAGTTGAATGGTGGGCAGCATCATGTGTTCACTACTAGCCTGTGTAAGCGCGATCAGAAGCTTCACAAAAGGGCACTTAATGCTGTTGAACCGGCCGTGCCACGTTATTTACGATGGTCCGAGCAGCCCATTGTCTGGAGCAGAGAGGATCATCCGCCCCGGGTTGACAATCCGGGTCAACTGGCTTTGGTGGTAGCACCTCAGGTGGGAGGTTACAAGTTTACCAAAGTCCTGATGGATGGAGGGAGCAGTATCAACATCCTCTACTATGAGACTTTTAAATGGCATGGGGTTGACAGACAAGAGTCTTAAACCGTCCAACACTGTTTTTCATGGTGTAGTACCAGGTAAATCGGCATATCCTGTTGGCAAGATCGCTTTGGAGGTTGTGTTTGGAGATGAGCATGATTCCAGGTCTAAAAAATTGACCTTTAAAGTGGTGAAGATCCAGAGCCCGTATCACGCACTATTTGGACGGCCGGCTTACGCAATGGCGAGACCCTGCTATATCTATTTACAGCTCAAAATGCCGGGTCATAAGGGGACTATAACAGTACATGGGAGTCGAAAGATCGCTTTGGATTGTGAGGAAGGTGATGCGGCCTATGCTGAGTCGGTTTGTGCTACAGAGGAGTTGAAGTTTTATAAAGACAATGTTGATCCGGCAGACATGACCCCTCTGAAGAATCCCACCACTGAGCATGACCCGACCCTGAAGTTCAAACCGGCTGATGAGACTAAACTTGTTGACCTTGTCCCTGGCGATTCATCCAAACAGTTTAGCATCAGCACCAATCTGGATCCGAAATAGAAAAGCGCGCTCATCGAGTTCATCCATGAGAACCGGGACATTTTTGCATGGAAGCCTTCTGACATGCCAGGTGTACCAAGGGAACTCGCTGAGCACACTCTCAGTATTGATCCTAAGTTTAAACCGGTCAAGCAATTTCTTCGCCGCTTTAACGAGGAAAGACGCAAGGCCATTGGTGAAGAGGTAGCCCGGCTGTTGGCTGCTGGGTTTATCGTCGAAGTAATTCACCCTGAGTGGTTGGCTAATCTGGTGCTCATTCTTAAGAAAAACGGCACTTGGCGTATGTGTGTGGACTACACAAATTTGAACAAGGCTTGTCCGGCAAATCCTTTTGCTCTCCCGCGCATTGATCAGATTATTGATGCGACGGCGGGTTATGAGCGCCTGAGTTTCTTGGATGCTTATTCAGGTTATCATCAGATTAAAATGGCAGTTAAGGACCAGGAGAAGACAACCTTCATCACTCCCGTTGGAGCCTTCTGCTATGTTTCTATGCCCTTTGGGCTCAAAAGTGCCCAGGCAACTTATCAGTGTTGTGTGCAAAATTGTCTTCACACGCAGATTGGGCGTAATGTTCATGCCTATGTGGATGACATTGTGGTAAAATCCAGGAAAAAGAAACCTTGATAGATGATCTCAAGGAAAAGTTTGACAATCTTCGGGTTTATAAAATGATGCTTAATCCGGACAAGTGTGTTTTTGGTGTTCCGGCGGGTAAGCTCTTAGGCTTTCTTGTGTCTAATATAGGCATTGAGGCTAATCCAGAAAAAATCAAAGCGATTACATCTTTGGCTAAACCGAAGTGTATCAATGATGTTCAGCGTCTAGCGGGTAGAATTGCAGCCCTTAGCCGGTTTATCAGCCGTTTGGGAGAGAAGGTGATTCCTTTGTATCAGATGTTGAAAAAGACAGACGATTTCGTCTGGAGCGATGCATCCAATGCGGCATTTGAGGACTTAAAGCGGCAGTAGGTTGAACCGCCAGTTCTTGCTGCTCCGGTTGACAAAGAGCCCTTGTTATTGTATGTGGTTGCTAATGCACATACTGTCAGCGTGGCAATTGTGGTGGAGCGCAAGGAGGCTGGTAAGGAATATCCGGTTCAACGGCCGGTTTACTATATCAGCGAAGTACTTAACGAGTCAAAGCAACGGTATCCGCATTGGCAGAAGCTGGTTTATGGGGTTTTTATGGCAAGTCAGAAGCTCAAACAATACTTTCAAGGCCATCCCATTACAGTGGTCAGTTCAGCTCCTTTGGGTGATATAATTCAGAACAGGGAGGCAACTGGCCGGGTTGCAAAGTGGGCAATTGAGCTTGGCCCGCACGGGTTGAAGTATATGCCTCGGACATCAATCAAGTCACAGGCACTTGTTGACTTCATCAATGATTGTACCGAGTTATAGGCACCAGAGGACAAACCGGATAATACATACTGGACTATACACTTTGATGGATCCAGGCAATTGGAAGGCTCGGGGGCTGAAGTTGTTCTTACTTCCCCTCGAGGTGATGAAATTTGTTATGTTCTCCGCTTAATGTTTCCTTGTACTAACAATGCAGCTGAGTACGAGGCCTTACTCCATGGTCTCCGGGTGGCTAAGGAAATGAACTTAAGCCAGGTTCGTTGTTTTGGAGATTCTGATCTGGTGGCTCAGCAAGTTTCTGGTACTTGGGATTCTAAGGATCCACTCATGGCGGCTTACAGACGCGAGGTGGATATTGTGGGAGGTCACTTTAAGGGTTATCAGGTTGAGCACATTGACCGACGCAAAAACGAGGCAGCAGATGCTTTAAGCCGGCTGGGATCTCAGTGTAAACCGGTACCGCCCAATACCTTTTTAGATATCTTGCATAACCCTTCTGTTAAGTTGCCTACAGAGGAGGATTTAGCTATTCCTAATCCGGAGGCCCAATTGGTGGTCGCTTTACATACCACTCCGGATTGGACGGTTCCATATTTGGCATATATGAACCGGGGCGAGTTACCAGATGATGAGGTTTTCGCCAGACAGATAATCCGGCGGTCCAAGTCCATGGTTATTCACAATGGCGAGTTACACCACTGCAGTGTTTCAGGCATATTCCAACGTTGTATTTCTCCTGCAGAAGGGCAAGAAATTCTACGTGAAATCCATGAAGGGGATTGTGGTCACCATGCCGGTTCAAAGTCCCTGGTGGCTAAAGCTTTTCGTCATGGGTTCTATTGGTTGTCAGCCCATGCTGATGCGGAGGATCTGGTAAAGGGGTGCGACGCTTGTCAGAAATTTTCATGTCAAGCTCATGTTCCGGCTCAGGAGCTACGGATGATTCCTATCACTTGGCCATTTGCCACTTGGGGGCTTGATATGATGGGACCTTTTAAGCGCTCCCAGGATAAGAAGACCCACCTGTTGGTGGCGGTTGACAAATTCACTAAATGGGTTGAAGCGGAGCCCGTCAGCAAGTGTGATGCAGCCACGGCGGTTCAATTTCTCAAAATGATCATTTTCCGTTTTAGTTTTCCACACAACATCATTACAAATAATGGCATGAACCTTTCTAAAGGTGAGATGGAGGAGTTTTGTCAATGAGAGCACATCCGGCTTGATGTAGCGTCCGTGGCTCTTCCCCAATCCAATGGTCAAGCTGAGAGGGCGAATCAAGAAATCCTCAAGGGTATCAAGCCCCGGCTCATGGTTCCTTTGAAGCGGATGACGGGTTGTTGGGTGGAAGAATTACCATCTGTGTTATGGAGTATAAACACCACCCCAAACCGATCTACGGATTATACACCTTTCTTCATGGTTTACGGGGCTGAGGCCATCCTCCCAAGTGATATTCGTCATGATTCGCCCCGGGTTGCCAATTATGTTGAAGCGGATAATGAGCAAGCACGCCAAGAGGCGCTGGACCTGTTAGATGAGAAACGGGACATGGCTTTGGCTCGATTGGCGGTTTATCAACAAGACCTGCGGCGTTATCATAGCCGCCGGGTTAAGACACGAACCTTTCAAGAAGGCGACTTAGTGCTCCGGCTCATCCAGGATCAGACCGATATGCACAAGTTATCCCCACCTTGGGAAGGACCCTTTGTGGTCAGCAAAAATCTACACAACGGATCATACTACCTCCTTGACGTTCGAGAAGACTCACGTAGTTATGAGGAGGAGACCCGGCGGCCATGGAACATAGCTCTCCTTCGGCCTTACTACACCTAAGCCATAGGCTTTTATTATGTACATATTATGACAATGTATATATTATGATCAATATAATAAATCGGCATCCTTGCTACAAGCATGGCCTCTGCCGTTCTTCCAATATTTCTTGGTTACAAGGGGGCTTCTGCTCTCAAAGCGATGACTCACCGTGTCCATTAAACCGGCTATTGTGCCATCATACAGCTTGGGAGCTTCACACCCAAGGGGCCAAAGAGAGATCTGTTGCTACTAGCACGACTCAAACATAGGCACCCATTGAGCACAGCTCACAAAGTTACTTGGGGGCTCTTTTGTGCAAAGCCACAGAGAGTTTGAAAGGACCCTTGTAATTGGGTATCGACCCACGGCTTGGAAGCCTGGTGTATTCACCTAAAACCCCGGGTTAACCTGCCTTCATCAAGTAAGCCACTCCTATCCAGGTAATCCTGGCACGACCCGCCGAACGTTTGACAAGTTAATCTTACATAGACCCTGAACTTGTCAAAGTTAAAAGAACGATTGGTTAGTTGGAGGCCCATCTTAAAAGGCTTTGCAAAATGGTTTAACTCAGTGGCCTGGCAGCCCATGAAAAGCCTCGAATTTGGGCCTGGCAGCCCTTGAAAAGCCTTGACTACATGGTTTCTTGTTTGCTTTTTTGCTAACCCTTTTGATGAATTTGTCTTGAACCGGTGTTCCTTGACCCGGTGTGGCTCTTCAGTCATCATGTTAACCCGGTGTTTTTTAACCCGCTTGGCTTTCAGCTATAAGCTGTTAGACCATCTTATCAACCCGGTGTTTGTTAACCCGGCTTGGCTTTCAGCTATAAGCTGTCAGACCATCTTATCAACCCGGTGTTTGTTAACCCGGCTTGGCTTTCAGCTATAAGTTGACAAACCATTTTATCAAACCGGTGTTTGTTAACCCGGCCTGGATTTGACTATATGTCGCCAGTATGATCATCTGGTGTTCATCGTAACCCGGCATGACTTATTCATAACATCATCATAGGGTAGGGGTTTTAACAGATCCAAGATTTGGGTTTTCACCCTTAATAAGTGATTTCATATCACAGCTATGAGTTATTTCATATTTATTCCGCCTTGGTTATGAGCCAGGCTTTATCTTGGGCATTATGGCCCGTCCAGCGATAAACCGCCCGGACAGATCTTTTTATGCAGACATAGGGATTGTATAATATTATGAAGATATATTAGATCCGACTGAAATTGGCATGGCGGATCAAGCAATGTATAGCCTAGTGCACGATGGCAGCAGATCAAAGTATTTTAACTAGCCTAGTACAAGGCGCTTTACGGCCCAAAATATGGAATTGTTCTTTCCACAGAGCACCGTTATGAAGCATCAATCAGATTGCCGGATCAGGACTCATCATCATGTTGACGTGAAGTTGATGGATCATCTGGCGTCGGTTCAGCCTCCTCCTCTCCATCCAGTGGTTGGAAGTCAGTGGTGGTCCAGTCAATCCGGGTTAAAGCCAGAAAGACTGCCTCTTCACTTATAAGTTCAGTCGGATCAACGTTAGGGGCGTAATTGTGCTTATGGACTGGCGGAATAAGATTTTGCACTTCCGGCATGACAGTGTCAACCCGTTTGTTGTTGGCATCATAGAAAGACCAGTGAACCATTAAGTTTGCTTCTTCTGCCAATTGACTCGCCAGAGGATGCATCTCCCTTGTCACATTTTTTAGGGCTTCGTTATCAAACTCTGCCCCGTTTTCTTGTTCACTAGGAAAGCCCTTGGCGATATCAACCGGATCCAGGTCAGCTATCCATGGTTTGGCTTGAGTGAGTGCCAACAAAGCGCCAGCCCTGGCGGCAGATCGCTTCATATCTTCTATCTGTGCTGGTGTCATGGATAACCTTGCTAGAGTGTCCTTGATTAATGTTGGGGCCGGATTGTTGTATGAGGCTGCACGGATAACCCGTTGGGCACCGGTATACAGTTGTTCAATCAAAGTATATGCTGCTTTCAGCTTCATCCGCATGTCAGAGCCTAGATGAGCAATTCGGCCACCTACAACGGTTTAAGAAGTTCATGTTAAACCGGCAACTTACAAAGATGGTCATTCAAGAAGCCTTGGCAAGAGCACTTACCAAATACTGCAGAAGTCATGGCATTCACTTGGCGCTTCAACCCAGTTAGCTCTTCCGCCACCGGTTTAAGAGCTGCATCGGCGTCTTCTGCCCGCTTCAGCAATGCATTCTTTTCAGTCTCCTAGTTGGCACGCTCTGTCTTGAACCCTTCTTTGAGTTGTTCCATGGTTGCCAAAGCGGTTTTCAGCTCATCTTTCGCCTTGGATGTCTCTGCTTGTTGGGACTCGATATTCTCTTGAAGATCAGCAATTTGAGTGCCTTGGTGGTTTATATCAGCCTGCCATAGTCAGAGGAGGAGCATGTAAATATTTTGTCAAAAGTCCCAAGCATATAACTAGTCATACACTTGGCACTTGGGGGCTAATGCGGGTTGCTTGTTTCCTACTAATTGTTTAAGGTCCCAATGATCAATACAAGTTTTAATCTTGGCACTTGGGGGCTAATGTATGTTTGATCCAGAAAATACACAAGGAAAAGTCAACAAAGTACAGTATAGAATATAAAAGTCCCGGTTCATCTTCAAAAGATAAACCGGCCCTTGGGGCCTACTCAGTTGAAGTGTTCTTTCTTATTAAAGTCCCGGTTTGTCTTCCAGAGACAAACCGGCCTTGGGGGCTACAGTAAAATGAATGTACAGAACAAAGATGAAGGTGTTTGGAAGATTACCTCACAGCGTTCCTTCATCAGATTCACCAAACCGGCCTCATAATCTCGGCTGGTGTAAAGCCGGTTCAAGAATCCGGAATGAATATCCTGAGCAGAAAGATTAGCATAGCTTGATAAATCGGTCTTCCCCTTTCCTTGCCCATAACAGAAAATTCATCCTTGGCAGTATGTTTTGATAAAGCAACTCGATTGCCTGGGGCGGTATAAGCAGTGCCAGTGACAATAACATCATCATCTTTGGCTGGGCTCGGTTGATTAACATTGTCTTTGGCCGGGCTTGGCGGATTGGCAGCAGGTTTTGGCGGATTGGCAGCAGGGCTTGGCGGATTAGGAGCTGAACTCAGCGGATCCGCAACTGGACTGGGAGGCATGGCATGTGGACTTGATGTATCAACATGTGTAGCCGGATCAGCCTCCGGCGGAACAGCATCAGTAGCTGGGTCTTGCGGAGCAGAGTCGTCTATGACAATATCAGGATTTTCGCCAGCATTCTCTGGGGTCTTCTCCGGATCAACATCGTCAGTGGCATCGCTGGTCTTAGCTTTCTTGCTCAATCGGGCTTTGGCACTACAACATCAAAATAAGGATTAGTATGATAAACCGATGCATGAAGAAACAAACCGAAAAACAATACACTTACCCAGCGACGGTCTTGAGGGGAGGAAGATGAGTGGTTGATGAACCACCAGACGAGTTGGAAGACACCTGGTAATTCGGATCAGACGGATTAAGTGGGTATCGAAAGAAACCCTTCAAAGGATAACATTTTTCGGGAGAGAAAAGTAACCTCTGAACGACGCTTCCGGGTTGGTGTATCCGGTAAACCAGAAGAGGTGACTTCCTGACCACTATGTCGGGTTGTGCGACGCCCTTCAGGTTGCAGTGTCTTCAAAGAAAATTTCGGATCAAAATAAGCAAGAGGGTGAGAGTATTTCACTTTCCTAACTGCACAGCGAAATCTTTGAACCGGCACGAGATCTGAATCGGAGGAAAGAGAGATTACCTCAACATGGTCCGCACGGCTGACCTCCGCATCATCCTGATAATAGTCATTGTTAATAAGATGTATGAAAAAGGAGCCAAGGGAGTCAAGTTCTACCTCTTGATCCGAATCTTCAACATCTTCGGGCGGATCAGCAGCTTCGCCGGTCTTCTTCTTGGCTGCTTTCTTGGTAGCTTTGCTCTTGGCACGAGGAGCCCTTGCCGGTTTATCTGAAGCCTTCCTTTTCCAAAAGGAACTATTGGCCTGTAAAAGTTAAACAAAGATTTATTAGAACAAAGTTAAAGCGGAGGCGGATCAAGAAAGTACAAAGTGAAATCTTTACCCCTGGTGGTTTGTTGGCGGTGTAGAAGGGGGCCAGCCCGGTTTGGCTGCATGCGGCGATTGGTTCATCTAACATCTTCTTCACCGATTCAGTGACTTCATCATCAGTCATTTCTATTTCATTAAACCGCTGAGGGTCCTTGGTGTTGCCGGTATACTCATGCATTAATCCGGAGCAGCGACTTAAGGGCAGGATGTGCCATTTAACCCAACAGCAAACAAGATCAACACAAGTCAAGCCGTTGGCCATGAGAGCCCGGAGCTTGGCGAGTTGAGGGGCATAAGTTTGCCGTTCTTCGGTAGTTAATCGTCGTGGTAACGGGTGGCCGTTGCTAAGCCGGTGAGGGCGGTAACCCGGCAAGGGATTTTCTTCGGCGGGGGCAGTGTTCTGACAATAAAACCAAGTTTGGTTCCAGTCTTTGGGATGACTGCGGTGTGATGCATGTGGGAAATCAACTTCCTTCCTCTTCTGGATTGATACCCCGCCAACTTCCGTGTTAGGACCATCAGAAAATTCAGTTCGGCGGTTTAGATGGAAGAAGTCCTGGAACAGCTCAACAGATGGTTCTTCTTGAAGGTAAACTTCACAAAATACTTGAAAGTTGCATATATTTGATACGGAATTTGGTCAATATCTTGTGGATGGAGTTGAAAGCTAGCAAGGACATCCGGGAAAAATTTTGAACCGGGAGGGCTGAAGCCCCGGTCTAAGTGCTGCATAAAAACAATAACTTCTCCATCCTGAGGCTCAAGAGGGCACTCAGGGCCAGGAACTCGCCAGTGAAGGACATTTTTTTAGGCTAAAGCGCCGATTACAACATATCCATTGATCTGCGTTTCCGTAGTCCGGAACGGAACCCAGTTGCAAGCGGCGAATAGCTTGGTCATCTTGAAAATAAACTGAAAGGAAAAATGAAGGCCGGTTTACAATAGATGGTTGAAATGTTAAACCGGGGAATTCGGTGAAGGCATATATGTGAGTTAAACCGGAGTTTTTCTACTCAAAATAAGGTGGCGGTTTAAGTGAGGGCTAATGTTATATGGTGGATCACCAACTGCTAAAGATTTAAACCGCCCTTAGGTGGAGGAGCCAGAGATGAAAATCTGCTAAGTGTTGACAGAAACAGGTTTCACACAATGAGGAAATTAATTTGGATCTACCATGGCTTCAATAAAGAAAATTTTCTGCGACCTATAATGGCGTTAAGCAGAACAGAGGAGGTCGTGTGCTCTACTAGGGATTCTTTACAAAGAAGGAAGATCTACTAATACAGACAATGGATGCGGAGCAACTACCGCACGAGATTTACGCTACTGTTGGATCAAAGGAACTATGGCAGAAGCAAAATATGAAGAACTGGGATGAACACTTATGAACATGGATGAACTCGTCAACCCTAACATAGATCTAAAGATGCGGAAAAGGGAAAATTTACCAGTACAGATCTACTGCGGAGAGATGTCGCGAGCTCTGGTTTGATTCAGGGTGACGCAGCGGCTGAGGACGAAGACGACGGTGCGCTCTGGGGCGGCGGCGGAGCTCGAGCAGTAGGGGTTCGCGAGAGGAAGAAGAAGAGGCAAGGGGAAAGAATGGAAAGACCTGTCGGCTTTATTTATAAGGAGAAAGGGATAAGTGGCAGGCGCAAGAATCGAGGAGCCTGAAGCGGCAAGGAGGGCGCGCCTGTCGCCTCGATCTTCGGGATACCATTAATGAAGGGAATCTTTTCAATTTTTTTATACAGAGATGATGTCATGATGATCCATTGATGTGTCCAGAGGATGACGTCACGACGGTTCAACAAGGTTTACAGGAGAAGACATCATGGCGGTTTACGAGAATATAAGGAGATGTTCACATAATTTATTTAAGTGTTGAAGATTGACATGAACAGGTTCAAATCAATCTGGGGCCTAATGTTGGGGATATAACCACTAAGTGTAAACCGGCCAGGAGGGCCCGGTTCACCCTCAAATATATTGAAGCCCACGAAGACCCGGAAGATGGCGTGTTACTAAAGAAACTTAGAAGCTCGGAGCCCAAAGGCGGATTAGGGCCCATAGTGGTAGACCGCCATCATTATGTAACTTGTATTGTAAGTTAGGGAAGGAGAGACCGAGCCGGACACTTTGTATAAGTCGGCCTCGGGACTCTGTAGAATGATCGGGCGTCAACCTATGTATATAAAGGGACGACCCGGCGGCGGTTCAAGGACATGAAACAACAACTCGAGACTCAGGCAAAGCATATTTGCTCCTTGGTCATCGAAACCCAATCAATCCCATCACAACTAGACGTAGGCTTTTACCTTCATCGAGGGGGCCGAACTAGTATAAAACTCCCATGTCCCTTGTCCGGTTTAACCCCTTCAAGCTAACCCGTCGCGATGGCTCCATGACTAAGTCCTTTCATGAGGACATCTGACGTGTTAATTCCACGACACATTCCGTTAGCTTAGCACTTGATCGTTTAGTATGTTGCTATTGCTTTCTTCATGACTTATACATGTTCCTATGACTATGAGCCTATGCAACTCCCCTTTACCGGAGGAACACTTTGTGTGCTACCAAACGTCACAACGTAACTGGGTGATTATAAAGGTGCTCTACAGGTGTCTCCGAAGGTTTTTTTTTGACTGGGAACTGTGGGGCAAAACCCCCACAGCATATCAAAACTTTATTAAAATAAAGAACAATTACAACAGGTTGATTACAAGGAGTAACCAGAAAAGAAAAGAAAAGAAGGAAAGCTTACAAAAACTAGCTTAAGGGGGGAGGAAAGAGATCCATTTCAGCAAGTCATCCTTGTAAGCAGATTTAATTTTGTGCTGCAATAGGCTAATATCATGCCTAAAAGCACATCTCCTTTTATTGAAACTTGCCCTCTCACTTCTGAACACTTTGGCATTTCTTATGATCCAGATGTTCCAGCAGGTAATGAACACTACTCCAGTGAAGAAAGGCTTATCAAAACTTCTCCTTGCCTGAGTAACCAAATCTAGCATGGAGGTGCTAGCTGTCCAATCAATCTGCAGATAATTCCAGATCCTAATACTGAAATTGCAGTTGAAGAACAAATGATCCCTAGTTTCTCTAGTCGGGAGGGGGCAGAGCCTACAATGAACTCCATCTTCCATGTGCCAATGTCTTCTTTCAACCATATCCTTGGTGTTCTACCTGTCCATAATAAGCATCCAAGCAAAAACCTTGATCTTGAGGGTACAGGAGGATTTCCAAATCCAACAAAGCAAAGGGTTGAAGGACTCAGACACAAAGGTGTGAGAGTAGAACATTTTAGGCTTGAAGACCTTGGATGAGCCCTGCCAGAACCATAAGTCCTTAGTACTGGGTACTCTACTGTGGGAGTCCATCGAATCCTTAATCAAGTTCAACTCATCAAAGGCTTGAGCAGATAAAGGAAGGTGGAAAAGTTGGTGCATATCCTGAATATTAAAATTTTCCTTAACTGAAACCCAGGGGTCCTTGGCAAAAGAAAATAACCTTGGAAATCTTGTCTGCAAACTAGAAACTTCACTGCCAAGGTTCCAATTATCAGACCAAAAAAGAGCGGTGTCCCCTTCATTAATCTGCACCCAAGAGCAATCTCTAAAATTCAGTATTACTTTGCAAATATCTCTCCACCAGAAAGAGCCACAATCATTTGTTCCCTAAGGCATTCCTTCATAATAATATGAATCCCAAAGTAGGGACACCCAAGGAATATCTTTTTTGTTGAGGAAATTACTAGCATGCTTGAGCAGAAGGGCCACATTCTGAACCCCCAGGTTAAGTATACCAAGACCCCCTTTGTTTTTTGGCCTACAGATGAGGTCCCAAGCAGCAAGAGATGGGGCTGCCTCATCTCTATGCTTTCTCCGCAGGCACTGCCTTTGGATTCTTTTTAACTGTTTGAGAATACCAGCAGGAACAGCTAGGCTACATAGAAAGAAGATTGGCATTGAGGACAGAGCAGAGTTGAGGAACTGCAGCCTTTCACCTTGGTTAAGAAATGATGAGCTGGCAGTCATTCTTCTTTCCATACAGTCAACTAAAGGCATGAAGTCCACCATTTTTGGCCTTGTGGTCCCCACAGGTAAGCCAAGATATGTGAATGGCATTTTACCAATTTTGCAACCAAAAGCAGCAGCAAGATCCTCCATCACAACAGAGTCAACATTGATTGGAATAATAAAGGATTTATGGTAGTTGACATCCAGACCTGTGGACTGAGAGAACACTTTCAACATATCCTTCAGGGCCAGAAGGTGAACCCTGTCAGCAGGTAGGATGATCAATGTATCATCAGCATACTGGATCACAGGGTAATCTCTATCATGGCAGGGTATAGGGAGGTGAAGAACTCCCTTCCTGAACATATCATTAATCACTATCTGCAATAGATCAGCAACTATGACACAAAGAAGAGGAGATACAGGGTCACCCTGTCTAACTCCTTTTTTGCAAACAAACTTCCTTCCAGGGACACCATTAAGAAGGACAGAAGACGTACCAGTGGCCAGAAGCTGCTTCATCCAGAGGATCGACTTTTCATTGAAGCCCTTATGCCTGAGAATTTGAAAAATAGCTTCATGCTCAACAGAACCAAAGGCATCTCAAAGTCCAGTTTGAGAATTACTATAGGTCTCTTGGACTGATGACACTGGTGTAAATATTCAAAGGTCCAACCAAGACAATCCTGGATTGTTCTGCTCTTAATGAAACCATATTGATTTTTGTGAATGCACTGCATAATCAGGTCCTAGAATCTATTTGCAGCCATTTTGGACAGAAATTTGAGCCCCATACTAGTGAGAGAGATAGGCCTATAATCCCCCACTTCCTCAGGTGATAGCTTTTTGGGCACCAGAGTAATAAAAGAACTGTTAATGTTCTCCAAGACAGCAGATCCCTCATGAAAAGCCTGGGCCAGCTCATAAAAGTCATTTGAAATTAGGTGCCAGCATTTCTTGAAAAACAAACCATTGAAACCATCAGGACCAGGTGCTTTATCCACAGGCATGTGCTTGACCACATTGTCCATTTCTTCCTTTTCAAAAGGCTTAGTGAGCACCTAAAGGCCAGCCACAGGGTTAATAAGTGAAGGCAAATCAAAGCCCATCACAATCCCTCTAGAGGTGCCCATTCTATTCTTAAAGCAGATCCAAATAATTCTAGCCATTTGAGAGTGATCAGAGACCACAGAGCCATCAGGTAGCTTAAGACTAGCTATAGAGTTCCTCCTGTGTCTCTCAGTGGCCATAGCATGAAAGAATTTGGTGTTCTCTCCCCCAACCTTAAAATACCTGATAGTGCATCTCTTCTTCCAATATAAAAACTGCAGGTGCAGAAGCTTTTCCAAATGGGTCTTGACAATTCTTCTGAAATTAATCTCCTATATAAAAAGGGGCCTCCATTCCTCCAACTCATCAAGAAGGAAAATAACATGATTGCATTTGCTGATCAATAATTTCAATTTGGAAACATTCATTTGCCACCTCTTAAGGCACATTCTCAAACTTTTAAATTTGTCTGCAATCCTAGCAGTTATATGTGTTTTCCTAGAGGGATGTTTCCAAGATGATTCAACACAGTCCATGAAACCCTCTAGCTCCATCCAATAATTTTCAAACCTAAAGAGATTTGATTTTGGTATGGAAGTCTTAATGGAGACCAAGCAAGGTACATGATCAGAAGTAGTCCTGGCCAAGGGCAGAACTTCAGTCATAGGATACTCAGTGATCCAGTCCACAGAGGTGAAGAACCAGTCCAGCTGATCAAGAAGTGGGATATCTTGCATATTAGACTAGGTGTAGGATCTGACTTTGATTGGAAGCTCAAGAAGGCCCAGATGCCCAATTATCTCATTGAAAATAAACATGTCATTTATGTCTCCATCAGGTATGTTCCTGTTATCCATAGACCTAAGGAAATTGAAGTCACCAAGCAACAACCAGTGCTCATTAAGGGGGATAGACAGGTTATATAACCAAGTAACAAAATTGTCCCTGGCTTCACCCTGACAAGGGCCATAAACAACCACTAAAGTCCACCTTTCATTGTTCTGTCTGGAAGTAAACTTCACAACCACAGCAAACTGCCGCACTTCAATTAAGGTGCCACCAAAAATAGCAGAATTCCAGACCACAAGGATTCCCCCAGAAGCTCCAATGGAAGGAGAACAAGCAAAAGAGTCAAATATTTTGGGGCAGAAGGATTTAATTGACCTAGAGTCAAAAGAAGAGCATTTAGTTTCTTGTAGACAGGCTATCGAACTGCCTGACAGCTCTCTGTCTAGCTTCGGAATTCAGACCTCTTACATTCCAGCATAGAACATTCCAGTTTCTACAAATATTACTCATTATAGCATAAGATAAAGTCCATAAACCACATGGTACACAATACCACATGTCCAGAAGAGCACAGAAAGTTCTGACCCAACACTAAAACACACAGAAGTTCATGAGGTAAATCACTGCCTAAAAATAAAGATAAAGCAAAGTTAAGGGCTTGCCAGACTCAACATGCCAAGGACACACTAATCATCAGATTTAGAAGAGACAGCAACTGGTGGGTCCACCATAAGTGCATCCACAGATAGGAGAGCGGCTTTAATTTCCATCTCTCTCCCAACTTCTTGAAGTCGGCTGACTGGCGTTGCAGGAGGAATTCCATCTGAAGCAGGCTCATCAGGCATCTGGGCCGTGAAAGGCTTAGCTTTGGGCTTCTTCCTCTTGGGCTGAAGAGTGAGCTCCTGGAAGGTGGGCTTGAACCCATCACGTTGAAAGAGCTTCTGGTGCAACACCTAACCGAGGTGTCCACTATTGGAGTTGGCGCCAAGGTTTTCCGTGGCCTTCTAGCTTTAGCCACCGCAACTGCAGGGGAGGTCATCGCCACAGGTTCCACATCAACATGATCAGAAAAAGCGCCCTGGCGTCAGGCCTAGTCGTCTCTTGTTCTCTCCAAGTAAGTCGCGGCAGGTCTGAGTCACTAAATGCAGGATCCCAGCTTCTTTTAGACAGAACAACGGGCGACAATGGCTGCAGCAGAACTGGCCTGGGAACAGTGAAAACAACCGGGGCTTGCAGAAGGCTCTCAAGATCTCCTCCAAACCATATCAGGAGGCAGAGGAGGCCCAAATGGCACCGTAGGCAAGATAATCTCCTCCCTGGTAGCGGGAGGCTGATAGACAACAATGGCGTTGTTAACTGCATCTTCATCAAACATAGGCATAGCAGGAGCTTCAGGCTGATCATCATCAACCACAACAACGGGCGGTTCCTGGTCAGCAGCAGAGCTGGGCTGGGCTGAGAGATCAACCACCATTGATTCCTGGTCTTGGGCAGGCTCGGGTTCGACATTGTCATCCCAACTGCCCCAGTTGTCATCAGCCACCTCGTTGATTACAGGCTCAGGAGGAGGAGGGGGGACTGCATTCCACCCCAAGGCAGGAAAAGTAGGAAGGTTGAACAGAGGCAGCTCAGGGAATGGAACACCTGGAACAGGATGCGGATTGCCATTGATGGGCATCCAATCCTTATCCTGGGGCATCTACTCTGCGAAGTTGGCACCCAAAATATATAGTGGCGCAGTCCAAGAAACTCTAGCACCTCCGTAAGCCGCATAATCCATGAAAACCACATCACGTGGCACAAGAATATCTTCTGGGAACGAAGGAAACACCAGAGATCGAACTAGATAGGGGTCCTCACTGACCCAATGGTGAAACTTGCCAAAAGTGTTCACAGCTGCCCTGATGCATTCAGTATTACGAAGATCCAACGGAATGCCAAGAAACATGAGAAGCCCCTGACGAAAACCCTGGACGCCACGGAAAGATTCGCCCTCATCGTGCTTCATAAATCGAACAAAACGGTCATTACCCAGCGGCTGTGGCGGGAGCTGCAACAACGAAAATCTGACAGCAGCATCCCGAAGCTCAAATAGCCCAACCGAACGAATCCAAGGCTGCGCTGACCTAACAAAAACTCCATGCGCTGCCACTGCACTACTTCTTCTCTAGCCGCACGAATCTCATCAGGCTGGGGGATAGGCATTACCTCCGCAAGCATGAACTCCTCATGGCGGCGCACAATTGGGGTATGTGGCGTCACAAAAGTACGCGGGAGCCGATCTTCCCTACCATCGACGATGTGGTGGCCAGCAGGAACATACAGCAGAGGATCCAGGTGAAAGTTCGCCATCGGGACCGAGAACTTCGCCTCCAAGGACGGCGAGTGTAGCGGTGGAGGAGGGCTTGCAGGCGGTGAGGCTGATGGAGTCTTGGGGCTAGGGCTGGTGGAACTGGACGACGGCGTAAATGCGGAAGTGGAAGGGAGATCCAAGTTTGGTAATAGTGTTGCCAGAGAGATATTCCCGCAGCGCGCCTCGGAAGATGGAGCGTTAACGGGTTTGGCTTGCCAAACGAGCCCCAATATCTTAGCGAACCTGTTACAATCTTTCTTGACGTGACCGGACCGGAGGCAAGAGATACACCAAAGCTTAGATGTGCATGCAGAGGCAAAATGTCCCTTCTTCAAACACTTCTGACACGTAGAAATTTCGTCAACCATTTCAGAAATTAGATTATCAAAATCCTCCCTGGCCTGTTGAGACGAGGGGATATCCAAAAGCTCCCCAGAGGAAACCAGCCCAGCCTGGTCCGACTCTGCAGAAGGTGTGGGCTGATCAAGGCCCAAAGCAGACGCAAAGGTTGGCCCATTGTGGCTCGGCACGTCCTCATTCAAAGAATATGAATTCCCGCCCGAGATTGGTGGCGTGCGATCAGCCGGTGGCAGAAGATCTTGAACCGTACCAAATGAGATAGATGGCCTTGTCGATGTCCACCGGAGATTCGCCGGCAATGAAGGAAGATTATAACCCGCTCATGAGGAGGAATCGAATAACCCGCATCTTCAACAGTTTGAATGCAATTTTCCGTAGCCGGATAGCGATGACCCTGGCAAGCACCATAATCCTGAAAGACCGCAAACGACAACTTTTTGCCAACTGAATGAGTGGATTTGAATGAAGACTTAGATGGCCTAGAATGCAATGCTAAAACCCCAAGAGCAGCATGCCTTTCAGAGGGACTAACAAGGATCCACTCAGCATCACATTCCAAATTCCAGATCTTAAACTCGCGGCTCCAATTAGGACCACCGTTACTCCAAAGATGAAAGTAGAATTTGAATTGATCGCAAGTAAAAGACCGAAGACTAAGAAGGATCATGGCAACAACCTTGCAAGAGACTTGAAAACCAGATACCTTATCCTTAATCAGAAAAACCATGAGATCAATGCCTGAACCACCAATGGCTGCCTCCAGAGCCGCGGCCACCGAATCTTCGTTTAAACAAAAATTGTGATGGCCAAAAGAGACCACCATGGTTAAGATGTCAGATTCCTCCATGGGATGCACCGAAAAGCCCGTAGATTGAAAAACTTTATCCGCAAAGGCCAAACCCTTGGAGAAATCCAAGCCAAGGGTGGAACCCTCCATGGAACCCATAGAAGATGGGTATGAACGTGTAGATCCCGTGGCGCCGAAGAGATCTAGCGGAGAGAAACTAGAAATTGATGGCTAGGGGTGGAGATCGCCGGAGGGGGGTGGAGATCGCCGGGGTGGGGGTGGCAGCGCCATCAGGAATATTGTCAGCATCAATCTCCGAAGGTACTTGTTGGGTTGGCGTATTTCAAGATTAGGATTTGTCACTCCGATTGTTGGAGAGGTATCTTTGGGCCCACTCGGTAATGCACATCACTATAAGCCTTGCAAGCATTGCAACTAATGAGTTAGTTGCGGGATGATGTATTACGGAACGAGTAAAGAGACTTGCCGCTAACGAGATTGAACTAGGTATTGAGATACCGACGATGGAATCTCGGGCAAGTAACATACCGATGACAAAGGGAACAAACGTATGTTGTTATGCGGTTCGATCAATAAAGATCTTCGTAGAATATGTGGGAGCCAATATGAGCATCCAGGTTCCGCTATTGGTTATTAAACGGAGACGTGTCTCGGTCATGTCTACATAGTTATCGAACCCATAGGGTTCGCACGCTTAAAGTTCGACGACGGTTATATTATGAGTTTATGTGTTTTGACGTTCCGAAGGTAGTTCAGAGTCCCGGATGTGATCACGGACATGACGAGGAGTCTCGAAATGGTCGAGACATGAAGATTGATATATTGGACGACTATATTCAGACACCGGAATGGTTCCGGGGGTTATCGGATATATACCGGAGTACCGGGGGGTTACCGGAACCCCCCCGGAGGTTATTGGGCCTCATGGGCCCAAGTGGTGGAAGAGGAGAGGCGGCCAAGGGGCAGCCGCGCGCCCCTCCCCCCCAGTCCGAATTGGACAAGGTGGGGGCGGCGCCCCCCTTTCCTTTCCCCCTCTCTCTCCTTCCCTCTCCTCTCCTACTCCAACATGGAAGGGGGGAGTCCTACTCCCGGTGGGAGTAGGACTCCTCATGGGGTGCGCCAAGGGTGGCCGGCCCCCTCCCCCTCCTCCACTCCTTTATATACGGGGAGGGAGGCACGCCTAGAGACACAACAATTAATCATTGATCTCTTAGCCGTGTGCGGTGCCCCCCTCCACCATATTACACCTGGGTCATATCGTAGTGGTGCTTAGGCGAAGACCTGCATCGGTAGCAACATCATCAACGTCATTACGCCATCGTGCTAACGGAACTCTCCTGCAAAGCTTTGCTGGATCGGAGTTCCTGGGACATCATCGAGCTGAACGTGTGCAGAACTCAGAGGTGCCGTGCGTTCGATACTTGGATCGGTCGGATCGTGAAGATGTACAACTACATCAACCGCGTTGTCATAACGCTTCCGCTTTCGGTCTACGAGGGTACGTGGACACACTCTCCCCTCTCGTTGCTATGCATCACCATGATCTTGCGTGTGCGTAGGAAATTTTTTGAAAATACTATGTTCCCCAACAATGGTATCAGAGCCAGGTTTTATGCGTAGATGTTATATGCACGAGTAGAACACGAGTGAGTTGTGGGCGATACAAGTCATACTGCTTACCAGCATGTCATACTTTGGTTCGGCGGTATTGTTGGATGAAGCGACCCGGACCGACATTACGCGTACGCTTACGTGAGACTGGTTCTACCGACGTGCTTTGCACACAGATGGCTGGAGGGTGTCCGTTTTTCCAACTTTAGTTGAAACAAGTGTGGCTATGCCCGGTCCTTGAGAAGGTTAAAACAGCACTAACTTGACGAACTATCGTTGTGGTTTTGATGCGTAGGTAAGAACGGTTCTTTCTCAGCCCGTAGCAGCCACGTAAAACTTGCAACAACAAAGTAGAGGACGTCTAACTTGTTTTTGCAGGGCATGATGTGATGTGATATGGTCAAGGCATGATGCTATATTTTATTGTATGAGATGATCATGTTTTGTAACCAAGTTATTGGCAACTGGCAGGAGCCATATGGTTGTCGCTTTATTGTATGCAATGCAATCGCCTCAGAATTGCTTTACTTTATCACTAAGCGGTAGCAATAGTCGTAGAAGCAATAGTTGGCGAGACGACAATGATGCTACGATGGAGATCAAGGTGTCGCTACCGGTGACGATGGTGATCATGATTGCTTGAGATGGAGATCACAAGCACAAGATGATGATGGCCATATCATATCACTTATACTGATTGCATGTGATGTTTATCTTTTATGCATCTTATCTTGCTTTGATTGATGATAGCATTATAAGATGATCTCTCACTAAATTTCAAGATAAAAGTGTTCTCCTGAGTATGCACCGTTGCCAAAGTTCGTCGTGCCCGGACACCACGTGATGATCGGTGTGATAAGCTCTCGTCCATCTACAATGGGTGCAAGCCAGTTTTGCACACGCAGAATACTCAGGTTAAACTTGACGAGCCTAGCATATGCAGATAGGGCCTCGGAACACTGAGACCGAAAGGTCGAGCGTGAATCATATAGTAGATATGATCAACATAGTGATGTTCACCATTGAAAACTACTCCATTTCACGTGATGATCGGTTATGGTTTAGTTGATTTGGATCACGTGATCACTTAGATGATTAGAGGGATGTCTATCTAAGTGGGAGTTCTTGAGTAATATGATTAATTGAACTTAAATTTATCATGAACTTAGTACCTGATAGTATTATGCATGTCTATGTTGTTGTACATAGATGGCCCGTGTTGTTGTCCCGTTGAATTTTAATGCGTTCCTTGAGAAAGCAAAGTTGAAAGATGATGGTAGCAATTATACGGACTGGGTCCATAACTTGAGGATTATCCTCATTGCTGCACAGAAGAATTACGTCCTGGAAGCACCGCTTGGTGCCAAACCCGATGCAGGAGCAATGCTAGATGTTATGAACACCTGGCAGAGCAAAGCTGATGACTACTCGATAGTTCAGTGTGCCATGCTTTACGGCTTAGAACCGGGACTTCAACGGAGTTTTGAACGTCATGGAGCATATGAGATGTTCCAGGAGTTGAAGTTAATATTTCAAGCAAATTCCCGGATTGAGAGATATGAAGTCTCCAATAAGTTCTACAACTGCAAGATGGAGGAGAATAGTTCTGTCAGTGAGCATATACTCAGAATGTCTTGGTATAACAATCACTTGATTCAATTGGGAGTTAATCTTCCGGATGATAGCGTCATTTATAGAATTCTTGAATCACTACCACCAAGCTACAAGAGCTTCGTGATGAACTATAATATGCAAGGGATGGATAAGACAATTCCCGAGCTCTTCGCAATGCTAAAGGCTGCGGAGGTAGAAATCAAGAAGGAGCATCAAGTGTTGATGGTCAATAAGACCACCAGTTTCAAGAAAAAGGGAAAAGGGAAGAAGAAGGGGAACTTCAAGAAGAACAGCAAACAAGTTGCTGCTCAAGAGAAGAAACCCAAGTCTGGACCTAAGCCTGAGACTGAGTGCTTCTATTGCAAGCAGATCGGGTCACCGGAAGCGGAACTGCCCAGTATTTGGCGGATAAGAAGGATGGCAAGGTGAACAAAGGTATATATGATATACATGTTATTGATGTGTACCTTACCGAGCTTGCAGAGCACACAGGTATTTGATACTGGTTCTGTTTCTAATATTTGCAACTCAAAACAGGGACTACGGATTAAGCGGACACTGGCTAAGGACGAGGTGACGATGTGTGTGGGAAACGGTTCCATAGTCGATGTGATAGTGGTCGACACGCTACCTCTACATCTACCTTCGGGATTAGTATTAGACCTAAATAATTGTTATTTTGTGCCAGCGTTGAGCATGAACATTATATATGGATCTTGTTTGATGTGAGACGGTTATTCATTTAAATCAGGGAATGATGGTTGTTCTATTTATATGAGTAATATCTTTTATGGTCATGCACCCTTGAAGAGTGGTCTATTTTTGATGAATCTCGATATTAGTAATACACATCTAACATTCTTAAGAAGTTGCTCCCCACTTCTACCTATTCTCTCACCATGCACAATGTCCACATCAGCTTTATGCCACATCATCAATTAGTTTGCAAATTCAGCCAATCAATCTTGCAGTTCTCCACCCAATCAGTCGTGAGACATGCAGCCTACTTAATCTTCTGAAATACATCTTAAGTACCACGAGCTTATTAATCTTCGGTAGCCTCCCGGGTGCAACAGATAATTGGCAAAAAAAATGTTTATCGATAAAATCTGCATGCAAGCAGGAAGCGTCCATCGCTAGCGATGCCTAATAAACATCAATAAGTACGTACATGCAGCGGTTCCACTGATAGCTATTAACACGGGACGTGAACAAAGAAACCGCTTCAATTACAACATGAATTAATACTCCGACTGGGTTCCTTCATCACCCTGAACGAATAAATCTCCACTTATTTCCCTGAAAAATCTTAACCGACTCTTCTCATCTTCCCCATATCTCAGCTCTCTCTCTCTCTCTCTCTCTCTCTCTCTCTCTCTCTACTACACCGTCGCCAGACAAACACTTCAAGGGTTCATCGCCGTGGAATACCCGCACACTGCTGCCCTAATACCTGACTTTTTATTCCGTTGATTTGTTCACATCTGCAGTCGAACGCCACGGCGAGCGGCGCCGCCGCCTCGAACGGGATGATTTGCATCCTTCTGGCCGGTCAGGTCCTTGACGAGCACTACTCCCTCGGCAGCTTGAGGTCTGCTAGCTCGCGTCCGGTGCACTCCCAAGAAAGGCGCCCTCGTGATGGTGCTCACGAACCAGTACGTCGTCGCGCACTATGATGTGCACGACATGGACGCCGGCGCCGGGGACGCCTACTCGGTGACACTGAGCGTGAGTGCCCCGGCCAGTGCTACGCTACAGCCCAATATTACTTGTACTAATTTTATGCTTCACTGAAAGAGGGTCGGGTTTTCTTACCTTTTTGCCCATATATGTTCATGTATTTGCATCGCATGCAAAGGAAAGCATAGTAATTTCTTTTTGCCAATATATTGGATGCATGCCAGAATTCAATTTTGGTTCTTTCAATACTTCCAGGTATTATGATGGGGATTATCTTCATAACTTCCTAATTGACTTGCAGCAAGGAACTACCAGTGCTGGATTGGAGACTATACCTTCTTCCCAGTCAGGTAACCGAAAAAGCTAACTATACACTAACCCTTTTGTATGATCTGTTGTTATGCACTCTTTCTGGATTCATTTTTTCCCATAGAATGTTGTTTTGCCGGATGTTTCCACGCTAGAGCACCTTCAGTCATTTGTGCACCTACAGGTGTTATGCGTAATCCAGATTATATAAGTTTGATATTTTCTTCAGAATAACAATCTTCATTTTGAGTCACACCATTGGTTCAATGCCAAAATCCGTGTAAGCACTTTTATATGCCTTTAGACATTGTCACAGGATTAATAAATACTTTTTCCTCTCCTGATAGCTCTCTTAAATCACCACATTAGTTCTGACAATGACAACATAGTATTGCAGAAGTAACTCACATTACAGAACAATCTTGCATTACTACACCCGTGGAGCATCACTATGTATGATTTCACCTTAGTTCCTCATAGTTGGTTTTTCTAAAACATTGCTGCTATGAAAGAACTTTAGCATCTGATTTGTGCATTCCATGAATGACATGGTTAAGCTTAGGTAGTTGGTAGTTTCTACTCGCAAAATGGAAAACTATATTACGTTTTGTGTGGTCAGTAAAAAATAATAAGTCATGTATTTTGAGGTCCTAATGTTTGTGATCTTGAACCAAAATATTTTCTATAATGGTATTATGTTCTAGAGATTGCTTCTGCTTAAGATTTTCCATGCGCATTATAGTCTCTTTCTACAAATTCCCGCTGCAACGCGCGGGGTATCTTCTAGTATTCATAATGTTGAAGCCAAAAGATGCAGAGTTGATAATGATAGTGCAACTTATTTGTGGCACTGCCGTTTGGGTCATACTGGTGTAAAGCGCATGAAGAAACTCCATACTGATGGACTTTTGGAATCACTTGATTATGAATCACTTGGTACTTGCGAACCATGCCTCATGGGCAAGATGACTAAAACACCGTTCTCCGGAACTATGGAGCGAGCAAATGATTTGTTGGAGATGATACATACTGATGTATGTGGTCCAATGAATGTTGCGGCTCGCGGCGGGTATCATTATTTTCTCACCTTCACAGATGATTTAAGCAGACATGGGTATATCTACTTAATGAAACATAAATCCGAAACATTTGAAAAGTTCAAAGAATTTCAGAGTGAAGTTGAAAATCATCATAACAAGAAAATAAAGTTTCTGTGATCTGATCATGGAGGAGAATATTTGAGTTACGAGTTTGGTCTACATTTGAAACAATGCGGAATAGTTTCACAACTCACGCCACCCGGAACACCACGGCGTAATGGTGTGTCCGAACATCGTAATCGTACTTTACTAGATATAGTGCGATCTATGATGTCTCCACTGATTTACCGCTATCGTTTTGGGGTTATGCTTTAGAGACGGCCGCTTTCACGTTAAATAGGGCACCATCAAAATCCGTTGAGACGACGCCTTATGAACTGTGGTTTGGCAAGAAACCAAAGTTGTCGTTTCTTAAAGTTTGGGGCTGCGATACATATGTGAAAAAGCTTCAACCTGATAAGCTCGAACCCAAATCGGAGAAATGTGTCTTCATAGGATACCCAAAGGAAATTGTTGGGTACACCTTCTATCACAGATCCGAAGGCAAGACATTCGTTGCCAAGAATGGATCCTTTCTAGAGAAGGAGTTTCTCTCGAAAGAAGTGAGTGGGAGGAAAGTAGAACTTGATGAGGTAACTATTGTCGGTGTCAAAACCGGCGGATCTCGGGTAGGGGGTCCCAAACTGTGCTTCTAAGGCTAATGGTAACATGAGGCAGGGGACACGATGTTTTACCCAGGTTCGGGCCCTCTCGATGGAGGTAATACCCTACTTCTTGCTTGATTGATCTTGATGATATAAGTATTACAAGAGTTGATCTACCACGAGATCATAGAGGCTAAACCCTAGAAGCTAGCCTATGATTATGATTGTTGTTGTCCTACGGACTAAACCCTCCGGTTTATATAGACACCGGAGGGCTAGGGTTACAGTAAGCGGTTCTGAGAAGGAGATCTACATATCCGAATTGCCAAGCTTGGCTTCCACGCAAAGGAGAGTCCCATCCAGACACGGGACGAAGTCTTCAATCTTGTATCTTCATAGTCCAACAGTCCAGCCAAAGTACATAGTCCGGCTGTCCGAGGAACCCTTAATCCAAGACTCCCTCAGTAGCCCCTGAACCAGGCTTCAATGACGATGAGTCCGGCGCGCAGATTGTCTTTGGCATTGCAAGGCGGGTTCCTTCTCCGAATACTCCATAGAAGATTTTGAACACGAGAATCGTGTCCGCCTCTGCAAAGCAAATTCCGCATACCACCATAGAGAGTACAATATTCCACAAATCTAATCTGCTGACAGCTTTTTATGACATCACGCCACGATCCGGTCTTTATTCGAACCGTTTTTCACAACCAGCCACTACACGTGCTGCGAGGCGGTTTTATTGGCACGTCTTGTCGAAGCAGAGATCGTGTCCCCCTTATCACGGGATTCTCATCAATACAGGTGTGGCTAACCTGACCGTGTTCATTTAATATGACTCCTCGATTGTAGGCAAGTCCCAAATGGTCACGCGGGGGACGCTTGATATTCGTCCTCTTTATAAGGGGGGCCAAGGCCGGTCCCTTTCTTCCCACGCTTGATCCTTCCCCTCCCGCACCTCGAGTTCCAACACCCAAGGCTCAAGCTAAAGCACTTCGGTCCTTCGACCATGTCTGGATCCAATCTTCAAGGCTGGTGGATGGCCTCCTCCGTCATAGAGGAGGACATCCGGAAGATTAGGGAGGCCTGGTATCTCACCGCTGAAATCCCGCAGAGGCTGCCTGCTCAAGGGCAGGTCATCCCCATTCCCGAACCCAACGAGAGTGTCGTATTTATTTCCCACTTCCTTCGAGGCCTAGGATTTAGTCTCGATCCCTTCGTGAGGGGGCTTATGTTCTATTACGGGCTAGATTTCCATGATCTAGCTCCGGATTCCATCCTTCACATCTCGTCGTTTATCGTCGTGTGTGAAGCCTTTCTCTGCATTACCCCCCACTTTGGCCTGTGGCTCAAGACCTTCAATGTGAGGCCGAGGGTAATTGACGGGCATCACGCGGAGTGCGGAGGTGCTATCATAAGCAAAGGCGCCGACGCCCCATGGACAAAGGGCTCTTTCGCAGAAACATCTGATTTATGGCAGCAAGAGTGGTTTTACATCATGGCTCCCCGAGGTACAAAGTGGGCGGCTGCTCTAGCATTCGGCTCGGGGCCCCCGCCGCAACTGGCGTCATGGGTCAACAAGGGGCTATATTGGGGGCCGATTAACGATGTGCTGACACTGCAAAGCCGCATCCGAGACCTCCTTAAGAGGGATGTCAGTCTTGTCAAGATAATGCAAGTGATGCTAGTTCGTCGAGTCCTGCCCTGCCAGCGCCGTCCTCTCTGTATGTGGGAGTTCAATCTGTAAGGACCGCGAACCATTCAACAATTCTTTGGCATGACGCTCAAAGAGATGCATGGGTCATTCTTCGGATCACGAATAAAGTGTCCGGACACCACCGAGGATGTGGGTCTCAACTGCAACCGTCCGGATACCCAAGTAAGTAATTCCGCTACCGAACACACCATCCTTTATGTTTATTATAACATCATTCTGAAAAATTGCTACCTGCCAGGACTGGCTAAGGAAGGCGGAGAGGATTAGGTGTTTGGCCCTCTTCCCGAAGGATCGCCGGATCCTTTGTTGACCAGGATGCTTGAGTGTGCGCCGTATCAGGTGCCATCAGGAGAGGACGAGGGGAGGAATAGAGAAACCACAAGTGGGCCTCATATTTTACACATCGAAATTGGGGGAGTAAACGCCTCCATGAAGGAGGATAATCGGGGAGGGGAACCTAAAATCCCCTCTCCTCAAGGTAAGAAAAGGGCCGCCTCTGAATATTTGGAAACAGAGGCTTCTAAACGAGGGAAGAAAACCTCGCCTAGGGGCCCTGCCGCCGAGGGCGTTCTTGCCGCACAGCACCCGCAAGGGGGCCAGACCTCCACTGAGCCGTAAGTAAAAGAGTACTTTGGTAAATATACCTCGTTTTGTCTCTGAGGATTAATGACCGAAACATATTTTGTTGCAGTCCTTCTCATAGCCATCTCCACAGAGTTCGTCTTCGGGGGATCTTCCTCCGGAGATGATGGAGAGCGAAACGCCTCCCCTGGCCTCCCCGTCACATGGGGCGGACGACCCCGAGGTACCGTCCCGGAGGATTTCTGACCCACCAAGGCCAGAAGTTGACACTTCGGCTGCCCAGAGTTCGGAATATCCAGCTCCCAAAAAGAGCTTCTGGAGGAGTCCGGGACAGTCCGGCACACAGCCGGACACATTAATGGGCCTTCTGGAGCAAGCGGCCATCTCAGAGACACATCGTGCCTTAATGGGTACGGTGGTTGAGAGGATTTCATCCGCGAAAGGCGGTTTGAATGAAGCTTTTACGAGTCTACTAAGAGGCTTTGAGGTACGCAAAAAATGTATTTTTGATGGTACCGCACATGCTAAGTGTGCTCTGTATAGATAGTAGCCCCTGAGACTCTGGTTGCCATCAACGTGGCGAACAGAGGATCATCATCTCTGGTAATAAGCGCGGTGCTTTATGTGCAGGTGGTTGAGGGTCCGGCGGCCGACCGATCTGCTGATTTTGCCGAACTAAAGCGGCAGCTTGACGTGGCCGATGCCGACATTGCGCTGGTTAACAAGCGGCTTGACGAGGCCCAGGGTATGTATATTCGGCTTGTCAGCAAATGTTTGAGAGGAGCATGATGCTAGTATCTATAACATGATGTGACTGCAGATGGAGCTGCTGCCGTGGAGACCCTTCGAGCGGAGCTTGCCCGAGCCAAGGAGCAAGCCCGAATAAGTGATGCGGACGCTCTGAAGGCGGTCGAAGAGTTAAGATCCGAACAGGCTGCTCATCACCGGAGCGAAGAAAAGATAGCCCAGATGGCTACCGAGCTGGAAGATGCCGCCAACCGCCATGAGCTCCTTGAAAAGGAAAATCAAGCAAAAGCGGCTGACTTGAACAAGGCCCCAGAGGCAGCCAAGGAAACCCGCTCTGAAATGAGGGGGATGAGGGAGGAGCTTCGTGAAGCCGGAGATATCGTGGCTGGGAAGCCCTATTTGTTGCGGATGAAATTCGGAGATCTGAAGTATGCCCCTCTGGATCAGTTGTGGAGTGCGGCGGACGCGTACGCGGACCTGGCAAAGAGTGCTGCTGATGCGACCGAGTTTTTCAAAGATTAGAAAGACCATAAGGCTGAGATGTTATTCTGATCGCAGTTCAGTGCCCCGACGCATCCGCTGCCATTGAATGAAAAGATGGCTGCATGGGCCGAACTCCACAGGTTGTCCGGGCTTGCTATGAGGTCTGTCATGGATCATCTTTGGCCACGTGGACCAAGGCCGGACAGCTATTTTGGAGTGGTGCAACAATTCCTTGGTGCTGTGTCGCATATCGATGATGTGAAGAGGTCGGCATGCATAGAGGGTGCGCGGATGGCTCTTGCTCGTGTTGAAACCTACTGGGCTGGGATGGAAACCACCGATATTGCAACCCGGGGTGCGGCGGAAGGCCAGGACCCGACCGAGCACTATTTTGAAGAATTCTTAGAAGGTGCCCGTTTAATAGAGACCCAGTGCTCGAAGAGTGTCATGTTCGAATGACATGTATCTCGATTGTAAAGACAATGCTATTTTGATTATAAAGGTTGTGTTTATACTTTTGCCCGAAAGTATTATAATGCCTCCTGCTCGGCCGTTTATGTATGTATATAACCTGGAAGTTTGCAGTCGTCGGCTTCAGCCCCCGCGCATATGTAGTCGCACTTGATCCAACGTCTTGGTCCGTTAAGGAGGTGATAGCACGGTGAACCAGGCAATCGGACTATATAGCTTTAACACTTTCACTTAGCCATAGGAGTTTGACGGTGGGGCTACTATATAGCCCTTGGTACTTTTGCATTCATCCGGATATGGTGCGCGTATGTACGTGACCGGGAAACTGGTCCTTCATTAATGCGGAGGAATCGCGAAGATTCCGCTGGGTCATCGAGTGGTTGACCAGTCTCGCGTTGTATCATGACAGTCATTTTTCGGCTTTCTCTACTGAGGTGCTCATCCAGATGAACCAGGGCACAATCGCAGTAGTTCTCCCGGTGCCGCCTTAGCCGATAGAGCGGAACATAAGGTAGCAAAACACGGGAGCCGGACAAACCCAACTATTGACCAAAGACATGATTCGGAGCAGATGCATATAAGGCCAAACTCATGACGCCCGAACACTCGCTAAGGTATTCGGACTTTATAATGTGTCTTGGGCTGAATAACACCCTTGATAATAAGCCACGAGTTTCCAGTATGAGCAATAGTCTGGTGTGACAAAATGCCAACGCCAAAGATCCCTCCCCGTTGTATAAAGTTTCCGGAGGGGAAGAAGCAACAAGAGACATTAAAAAGGTTTACGCAGGGTCTTAATCTAAAAATAAACCTTTGAGCGGGGCCCTGCTGCACGTCTGTGCCTTTATCTCCGTTGTGCCATATCCTGGAAGGGTGTAACACTGAAACTGCGTTATATCGACTAGAGGGGGGTGAATAGGCGATTTTTATGAATTCTTCACTGAGGAATTTGCTGGTGAGGAAATTCCTAAATGAAGAACTACTAGCAGCGGAATAAGTACTCAAATGTAAACATAACAGAACACAAGCATGGTCATCATAATGGAATGAAGACAAGCACAGAGTACAGAAAGCGTAAACACAGGATAACACAGAAAGAAGACGGACAGACTGAAGAAATTGAACTGAGGAAATTGAGAAAGTCTTCAGTCAAAGTCTTCAAACAGATATGAACAGGCACACAACAACAGAAATGAGGAAATGAAAGAGTTGAGGAAATAGAACCAGTAAGGTCGGTGAAGACAATGATTTGGTAGACCAGTTCCAACTGTTGTCTCAGTTGTACGTCTGGTTGGAGCAGCTGAGTATTTAAACTCGAGGACACCCAGTCCCGGACACACAGTCCTCACCGTATTCTCCTTGAGCTAAGGTCACAGAGACCTCGCCCAATCACTCGTGGTAAGTCTTCAGGTGACTTCCGGACCTTCACAAACTTGGTCACTCGGTGATCCACAATTCCTCTTGAATGCTCTAGACCTTGACGCCTAACCGTCTGGAAGAAGCACAGTCTTCAAAGGTAACAAGCGTCGGATCCACGCGGGATAAATCTCTTCAGTGATGCTCAATCACTTTGGGTTTGTAGGTGTTGGGTTTGGGTTTTCCTCACTTGATGATTATCGCTCAAAGTCCTCGGAGGATGGGATGCTCTCAAATGACAAGTGTCAGTTTCTCTCGGAGCATCCAACCAGCTAGTGGATGTAGGGGGCGGCTATTTATAGTCTAGGGAGCAGCCCGACATGATAAGACATAAATGCCCTTGTCTGATATGACCGTTAGGTGGGTAGATATTTTGGGACAGGTACGCATAGCACAAAGCAGTCGAAATATTTGACTCTGAAATTCCTCGGGGCTATCATGTTCCTCCTTTGTGTGTAGGCAATTCGACCGGCAAATTCCTAACTCCTCGGTCGGAACAAATTCCTCGAGATCAAGAACTTTGTCTCATCCTTTGAAGAATATGACTGAACTGTATGAGATTTCCAATGGCTTCACTCGAAGGGATTGATAGGTGTAGGATTTTGAGTTGAGCATCACATGGAAATTTTTCCTTAGTATTTCCTCAACCCCCTTTAACAGTACGGTGTTTCCTATGACTCAAGAAAGAGAAAATGAAACTATAAAAACAAAAGTCTTCACGCTTCATGTTCCTCGAATGATTGCCAAGTCTTCAAGGTTACACCAATTTCTTCACTTTCAAAGTCTTCAGAAAGTCTTCAGAAATCCAAAGTCTTCAGTTGAAGAACTTCATTTTTAGGGGTCGACTTTCTCTGTAAATATCAAACTCCTCATAGACTTATAGACCTATGTACACTCACAAACGCATCAGTCCCTTAACCTATAAGTCTTCAATACACCAAAATCACTAAGGGGCACTAGATGCACTTACAAGCACGATGATCATCTGTAAAAATAAAAAACCCAGGTGAAAGACTTCGTGCGAGGAGTTTGTTAATCTGAATGAACCATGAAAATGCAATATGTTATTGTATTGATAGGGTCGAGCCAAACTATGGGCTCTTTTTGCGGGCAGCCCCTAGCATCTTTTATGGGGAAATCCCAACTGGGGCTGTTACATTGGGGGGAGAGCCGGACTCGTCTAACCGTGTCCGTGGTCTTGACGACCAACTATTTATCCTGGTTGGAGGGACCGCTCAGTGTTCGGCTGATAGAGCCGCCACGTATTCTTCCGCGCATAAGGAACACTCTGTATTTCCGCTAACTGTGATGACGTCGCATGGACCGGGCATCTTAAGTTTAAGGTAGGCGTAATGCGGTACTGCATTAAAACGAGCGAAGGTCATTCTTCCGAGTAGTGTGTGATAGCCGCTTCGGAATGGAGCGATGTCGAAGGTTAGTTCCTCGCTTCTGAAATTGTCGGGAGAACCGAATACAACCTCTAGTACTAGAGAGCCCGTACAGTGGGCCTCGACGCCTGGTATCACTCCTTTAAATGTAGTGTTGCTTAGGCTGATTGTTGAAGGGTCTATCCCCATTTTGCAGACAGTGTCCTGATATATCAGGTTTAGACTACTGCCGCCGTCCATAAGGACTCGGGTGAGATAGTATCCATCAATTATTGGGTCGAGCACCAAGGCAGCCGATCCTCCGTGCCGGATACTAGTCGGATGATCCCTGCGATCAAAGGTGATCGGGCTGGCTGACCAGGAATTGAATTTGGGGGCGACGGGCTCCACAGGGTATATGTCTAGGAGTGCGCGTTTGCGCCTACTCTTTGGAATGTGAGTTGCGTAAATCATATTCACTGTTTTGACTTCTGGTGGGAATTTTTTCTGTCCTCCAGTTTTCGGCTGGCGAGGCTCATCCTTGTCTTCACTTGGCGTCTCCCTCCCCTTGTGTTCGGCCTTTAGCTTGCCGGCCTGCTTGAAAACCCAATATTCTCTGTGGGTGTGATTTGCATGTTTCTCGGGGGTGCCGTGAATCTGACATAATTTGTCTAGAATCTTATTTAGGCTGGATGGTCCATCTCTGCTGCCTTTAAATGGCTTCTTCCGTTGACCGGGTCAAGAGCCCCTGAATCCGGCATTGACCATCGTGTTCTCTCGGCTGCCATCATTGTTTCGACGCTTGTTTTTTGTTGCGTTGTGGTTTCCCGTTGCCATCCCTGACTTCGGATGTGCCTGTGTCGTTGGTGCCGCTACGGGCCAGCCAGCTGTCCTCGCCCGCGCAAAAGCGGGTCATAAGGCTTGTTAGGGCTGCCATTGTCCTCGGCTTTTCCTGGCCGAGGTGTCTGGCAAGCCATTCGTCCTGGATAGTGTGTTTGAAGGTTGCTAAGGCTTCGACGTCCGGGCAATCGACTATCTGATTCTTCTTAGTAAGAAATCTGTTCCAGAGTTTTCGGGCTGACTCTCCGGGATGTTGAATTATGTGACTTAGGTCATCTACGTCCGGAGGTCGGACATAGGTCCTGTCGTGGTTTTGTCACGGCAGATGTCCTCGTGAAAGGACTTAGTCGTGGAGCCATCGCAACGGGTTAACTTCAAGGGGTTAAAGCGGACGCAAGGACACAAGAGTTATACTAGTTCGGCCCCTTCGATGAAGGTAAAAGCCTACGTCTAGTTGTGATGGGATTGATGTGGTCTCGATGACTAGGGAGCAAATAAGCTTCGCCTAGGCCTCGAGTTGTTGTTGTCTCTCTTTGAACCGCCCCGGGTCGTCCCCTTATATACACGGGTGACGCCCGTCGATTCAGAGTCCCAATCTCCGGTTCATACTCGTATCCGGGTTGGTCTCTCTCTATTCCTAACTTACAATACAAGTTTACATACCAGGGCGGTTTACGGCCATGAGTTCTAAACCGACTACAGGCCTTGGGCCCTTACTTTCATGCTTGGGCTTTTACACCGTTGAACTACTGATGAAGTTAACCCAACCCAGATAGGCTGGTTTACGCCCAGTAGTAATATCCCCAACATTAGGCCCCAGATTGATTTGAACAGGTTCATGCCAATCCTTGATAAAAAACCTTCATCTTCAATATCTTCTTGTAATTGTTGAACCGCCATGATGTCACCTTCTCTAGTTGCTGTAAACCGGCATGACGTCCCCATAAAGATAGCATTCATGATACCTTCTTTGTTTAACAGATCTGCGATAACCGAGGCGACAGCTCTGCTTCCCAGATTTGTGGTTCCTTGATTCACGCTACCGACACAGGTCTCTTGCCTTATAAATAGGACCGAAGGGTCATTCCTTTTCTCCCTCCGTCCCCTTTCTCTTCGTCTTCCTCGCGTCGCTAGCCTCGGAGCTCCGCTTGCCGCCATCGACCTCTCTGCACCGTCTTGAGCCGCTGCATCAACCTCGAACGCACTGAGAAACGCAGCAATCTTCCGCATCTCCTCAACTCTGGTAGGTCCTCGGTTCCTCGACCTAGATTCATTCTAGGGTTTCTTGTTCTTGCAAAGTGCTCCATTAACTGTTCATGCTCATACCGGACTCTGGATAGATCTGTGACACCTTGCTCGATTAGTAGTAGCTTTTAGCATCCGCTGTAGTCTCGTGCTCACGTCCATAGATCTCGCACATTATCTCCGCTCATTGCATCAATCTTGCTCTGCTTTATTCTTTTTGGATATTTTTCTTCTTTTACGATCGCTTCAGATCCTTCGTTGTAGAGAAATCTTGCGAAACCTGTTTTACGCACACTTAGCTGTTCGCAACCTCAATTGTTTTCAATATTTAGACCAAAGCGGTTTAACTTAACATAGAAAAATTAAATAAACCGGTATACACCATTAGTCCCCTTGTTGAACCGCCGTAACTCCTTAACCGTAATTGTCGCTTCATAGAACTCTGGTTTAGATGTAGTTGTCTCTGATTTAGCATTGTACACCGGTTCTCTCTTTGTCCCAACACATTTCTTGAACCGGATTTATATTTTTTGTAGATGGCCAAACAAGTATATGAGTGCAACTGGGCTCCTTCCCGTGTCACCGAAACTCAATTAAACAATCTGGTCCCGACTGGCGCTTTAAGCAGTAAAGATACTATCCATTGGAGGGTTCCTGGCAAAGAATGTCCACCCACACCTCAAGAAGGAGAGGTTGTAGTTTTCGCAGATCACTTAGCCCGGGGTTTCAACCCGCCTGGTTCAAAATTTTACCGGGATGTTTTAGCCAATTTTCAACTCTGTCCGCAAGATACGGGCCCCAATTCTGTTACCAATATTTGTCACTTCCAAGTGCTCTGTGAGGCATACTTTCAAGAAGAACCCACAGTTGAACTGTTTAGAGACTTCTTCCATCTAAACCGCCGCTCAGAATTCACTGACGGGCCCAACATAGAATTGGGTGGTGTGGCGATTCAAAAAAGAAAGGAGGTCACTTATCCTCATGTCAAACTGCACAGCCACCCCAATGAATGGAATCAAACATGGTTCTATTGCAGAGACACCTCTCCTGCCAATGAGAATCCTTTGCCCGGTTTTCGTCCGGAGCGACTCAGTAATACACATCCCTTTCCGCAAAGATTAACCGCCAATGAGAGAAGTAAATACGCTCCTCAACTCTCCAAGCTCAAAGCCTTCATGGCCAATGGTTTAACCGGAATTGATCTCGCACGCTGTTGGATATCATGGAGCATACTGCCCCTCTCCCAGCGCTCCGGTTTAATGTGTGAGTTCACTGGTAGCGTCAACAACCCCCTCCGACATGTTAATATCCAGCTTACCGATGATGAGGTCACCGAGGCTGTGAAGAAAATGTTGAATGAACGGGAACACCTCTGTGCCCGAACCGGTCTGCTCCCCTTCTGTGCTACCAACAAACAACCATCTGTAAGACTTCTGACTATTTTTTACTAAATATATTACTGCTATTTCTGGTATCAATTTCAACATCAACTGCTGCTTAATCAGGGTGATGATCCATTCTGGAGCAAGAAACGTCCACAAGAGAAGCCGGAGAAGCCGGACAAACCGGAAAAACCAATCCAAAAGACCAAAGTCACAAGAGGATCGCTCATAAGAGGAAAACCATCGCATCTTGATCCGGCTGTGGATGACGATGTGGGTAATCCGGACCTTGAGGTAGAACTTGATTCACTTGGCTTACTTTTCATATGCCTAATTAATGATGATATTTGTCAGGATGATGCTGAAACCAGTAATGTTGATGTTGTAGAGGTAACTATTCTCTCCTCTGACTCAAATCCTTTGCTTTCACTAAAAATCCGTCGGGCAAACCGGAAAATTAAATTTTCTCATCCCCTTGCTTACTTGGATCCCAAATTTCTTATGAAGACTCAACAACATGAAGTTCGCCGCACAACTTGGCACAGCGGCTAGGTAGTTACCTCCGCCGGTTTACCGAACAGTCCGGTTCGGAAACGTCGTTCGAGAGGTCTCTAATTTGCTTGTCGCTGCTTGTCCTAAAGCGGGCTGTTTTCGTCAACCTCTTAATCCATCCGACTCCGATTATCGTGTCACTTCCCATTCCTCATCCTGGCGAGTCATCACTACTCGATTGCCACCACTTAAAAGCGGTGCTTGGGTAAGTTATACATTTCATATTGTTTCTCTTGCATCATTGCGTAGTATATGCCGTGTTGATCGTTATTGTGCCTTTTCAGGGCCAAGCCTAGGCCGAGCAAAAAGGCTCGTCTGGATAAAGTGGCCGACGAAGAGACTGCCCCTAAACCGGACAGCGCCCCAAATCTTGAAGCGGCTATTTGTGAAGATACGCCCAATGATCCGCCACTGCATGATGACGATTTTGTTGCCGAAGAAAGGCCTGTTGATACCTCCCATCCTGCTGACCAGCCCAGAAGCCCAACCCGGATTGAAAAATCCACCAGTCCAATCCGGCCTGCTGACAAACCGACTGTCCCTGGTCAAACCGGTGATACCAAGGACGATGACGTTGTGATTACTGGCTTTGGCCACAGCGAACCGGGTAATCTGGTCGCTTTATCCAAACATTCTGCCAAAGAAGAATTTGCCACTATGAGCAAGGGCAAGTGGGATGTTGATCTGGCAACTTACGCTGCTCTGAACCCCCAAGACCTTCATTCTGGATACTTGAACCGGCTGTATACCAGCCGTGATTATGAAGCTAGCCTGTTGAAGATGATGAAAGAAAAATTCGAGGTAACCTCCATGTTCTTTTCCCGCTTGGATATTTCCATTTTTGTTAACTCTCCTAGCCCCCAAGGGCCGGTTCAACTTAGTATAGTTAAACCGAGACTTAACATAAACTCAGTGCTTCAGAATCCACTGATGTAGCCCCCAAGGGCCGGTTCAACTTAGTATAGTTAAACCGGGACTGTAATTTATATCGCCGCATCAGAACATGTTCGAGCAAATAGCCATTAGCCCCCAAGTGCCAAGTTGAATACCTGTATTGAGCTTGGGACTTTGTGATTTTATTGGCGAGATGAAGATCAAATATGCATTAGCCCCCAAGTGCCAAGTGTATGACTGGTTATGCACTTGGGACTTGTAATGAAGATATTAACATGCTCCCTTTTGTTGGAGAGTGAGATACCAACAAGCCTCACAAATCAATGATCTTCAAGAAAATCTGAAATCTCAACAAGCAGAAACCTCCAAGGCCAAGGATGAGCTGAAAACCGCCTTGACTACTATTGAGCAGCTCAAGGAGTGGTTCAAGTTTGAGCGGGCCGACTGGGATACTGAAAAGGCCGCTTTAACCAAAAAGGTTGAAAATGCTGAAGCTGCCCTTAAACCGGTGGTAGATCAGCTGACCAACGTGAAGCGGCAAGTGCATGCCATGCCTGCTGCCATCTTTGGTAAGCTTCCTTTGGCTTCTGTGATAACTTGGCCTTCTTATGATAAGTCCGGTTTGTGATCTCTCTTGTAATGCTGTAGGCACACGCATTGGTCACTTGGGGTCAGATATTCAGATGAAATTGAAAGCTGCCTACACTTTAATCGAACAACTGTACACTGGAGCGCAGCGGATCATCTCCACTGCATCACATAACAATCCAGCACCCTCTTTAATTCAAGATACTCTTATGAGGTTGTCAATGCTTCCCACCCGGGTTGAAGAGCTGAAGAAATCTGCTGCTCGAACCGGTGCCATTAACGCCTTAATCCGGGCAAAAGCATGGGTGCCAGATTTCGATCCTGTTGAGGCAGCTCAGGGCTATCCCAGTCTGAAGGAAGACGGTTCAGAGTTCAATGAAGATGACCTGAGAGCGATAAACCGGGCAGTGCGCCCTCTGGCCTGCCAATTGGTTGAAGAGGCAAACTTGTCGCATTATCAAGCTCAGTATGACGATCAAAACAAGCGAGTAGCTGCACCTATTCACGAGCGGAGAACCTGATCCTCCGATCCGTAAGCATGCTTACGCTCACGATATTGAACCATCTTCCCTGATCCATGAGGAGGCTGTCTTTCAAGCTTTAATGGGAATTGATGGACCATGTTGACTTCCAAATTACCGGGTAGAGATGAAGAAGCTGAAGCGGCGCAGGACGAACCACAACCATCAGACCGGGGCGGCGAGCAAGCATGAACCGGAAGCCGGTTTAAATAGCTGCTTCATTATATTCCGCCAAGAAAACAATGATCTTATTTGGGCGCCATGTTGCCTTGTAATAGGATAGCCAACACTTATGCTTTTAATATGCCTCCGTGCATGGGTGCTGATACTTTTGCTTGAATGATCGAAACCTTCCATCTATATTGCCTGCAGTCACAAAATCTTAAACCGCCACGGCGATTTGTGCCGCCAGCCGGCTTGTGACGTTCATATATATATATGAAATGAAATATTGAGGTATATAATCAAAATTTGTGATACAAAATACCTGCCATCGCTGGGCATAAAGTTGGCTTAGCCAATCTTGAAGCGGAGGTTGTATAAACCCTTACCGTCAAAGGAGAAAACAGCTCCTATGTTTATAATGCCGGTTTACCACGTAAACCGTGCGAATCATGACAAGCCCCCTGTTACTCCATAATGGGATGTTAACAGAAAAAAGTCAAACCGGAAAAATTATCTCCGGATTAAAAATGGACCGAATTTCGTCAATTGATAGTTTGAACCGGTTTAAAAATGTTATCGGTTTAAGAAACGCAAAAAAATCAAATAATAGTTATGAAAAAAACATGGAAGCAAAGGCAATGATAAACCGTTTGCAAAAAGAGGCTTTACTGAGCCGATCAGATGGTGTTACCATGGTCGGACACGACCAAGCTCCCTATAAGGTGTAGCCATGGTTCAAGTCAGCCAGGTCCCCAATCAAACCGTGGCATTATGCCGATAAAGTGGCGTGGCAATGGTTCGGGTTCGACCAAGCCCCAAGTGACTCTATGGCCTTAGGCCGATCAACGGCGTGGATCGGTTCAGACTTGACCATGTCCCCAAGTGATCTGGTGGCTTTCGCCTATCAAAAGGTGTTGCATTGGTTCGGACACCACCAAGCCCCCAAGTGATATCATAAAGCTTTTGGAAAGCAAACTCAGGGGGTAAACCGGAGGCCGCTTTAAGACAGAACAACTCCATGTAACCATGCATGATGTAACATAACAGATACCCTGCTTTAGCTGAGGCTCTGGTTTATTACTTTATTGATAATATATACACTGTCATAATATGTACATAAGTAGAGCCGATGGCTCAAGTATAATAAGGCTGAAGATGAGCTATGTTCCACGGCCTGTTGGTCTCCTCCTCTGACGTCGTGAGTCTTTATACTCTCGAATATCGATCGAGATAAATGCGACCCGTTGTGCAGATTCTTGCTGACCACGAAGGTCCCTCCCAAGGTGGGGATAACTTGTGCATATCGATGCGGTCTTGGATGAGCCGAGCACCAAATCACCTTCTTGAAAAGTTCTGGTTACGACCCGGCGACTATGGTAACGACGAAGATCCTGTTGGTAAATCGCCCGGCGGGCAGCTGCTATATCACGCTCCTCATCCAACCGGTCCAAAGCGTCTTGCCGTGCCGTCTCGTTGTCCGCTTCAACATAAGCTGCCACACGAGGTGAGTCATGACGGATGTCACTGGGGAGAACCGCCTTCGCTCCATAGACCATAAAAAACGGTGTGTATCCTGTGGATCTGTTGGGCGTAGTGTTGATACTCCATAACACATATGGTAGCTCTTCTACCCAACAACCCGGTGTCCTCTGCAAAGGAACCATAAGCCGGGGCTTGATGCCTCTCAAGATCTCTTGATTAGCCCTTTCCGCTTGACCGTTGGAATGTGGGTGAGCTACTGAAGAAACCATCCTCAAGTTCTTCCCAACTTCCAGTTGAGTTTTCAGGAAGGCTTTTCAACTAGTGCCGAGCTGGTCCTTTCAATTTGAGGGGTAGGTATTTAATGGCGTGAAGATCATCTCCGCGAGCCATGTGGATAGGAAGGATAAAGTCTTCAATCCAGACCCCAGGGTCTGTAGTTCCGTCGTATCCCTCTATATTCACGGGTTTAAATTCTTCCGGAAATTCATGGTCCAGCACCTCATCGGTGAAGCTAGGGGTGTCACGGCACCCCTGTATTTGGACGTGTCGTGGCATCTTTGTCGACGGTTGTTGTGTTCGGTGTTGATTCCTAGCTGGTATTCGATCAATGTGATCGTGTCGGTAGCTCTGAACCTGGGCCGAAGCGCGCTTCCTAGATCCATAGATGGACCTGGCCATACCAGACTTTTTGTCTAGGAGCTCACGTAAGTCGTGTGCTATCTTATGTGCGGCATCATTAGCCGTCTTGTCACGGCCACGGGGCAGTCGGTCCGGCTGATCGGTAGTTTTCAGCTGAATGGGCTCTATGGCCTTGTCGTCGAATTCGGGCAACAGCTTGCGCTTTGGATAGCTCTTTGTGTGACGATTGCCGCCGTATTTTTCTTATGTGTCGAGCACTTTGTTCCACCTGCGGTTGAGTGTATCATGCGCGGCCTTAAGCCTTTGCTTCTGCTTATTTAGGCTCCTCGTGGTGGCAATAAGCCTTCTGTGGAGGTTCTCTTGTTCCAAGAGTTTATCTGGGATGATGAGTGCATCATCGTCCGGGATGTTCTCCTCTCCGGAGAAAGTTTGTTGAATTTTACCCTCGGGATCGGTGTTATTTGACGTCGGCTCCGGACTGTTTTCACCATCCCCTGGCTCACCCAACTCCATCGTTGGGCTCATGGGGTCGTTGTTTCCTTTGGAGTCAACCGGGGTATTATTATTTCTTGCGCTATTGTCGCTGTTTTTACTATGGCGGGATTTAGAGTGGCGCCTACGGCGCCACTTTGGTGGCTTATCGAGGGGATTATCCTTCGTTGCATCGTCACCATCGCCTTCTTTTGGTGTATCCACCATATATATATATCATATGATGAGGTGGCAGTCCAGCGCCCAGTGGGCGGTGGTTCCTGTTCTTCTCCTGCATCGTCGTAAATACCGTCGATGTCTTCGGAGTCGAAATCGAGCGTGTCGGTTAAGTCATCGACAGTGGCTATGAAGTGGGTGGTGGGTGGGGGACGAATTTCTTCGTCGTCCGCTTCCCACTCAAGCCGGACATAGTTCAGCCAAGAATCTCCCGACAAGGAAAGATACCTTAATGAGTTTAGCACATCGCCTAAGGGTAAGTGCTGAAAAATATCCGCGGCGGTAAACTCCATGACAGGTGCCCAATCAGATTCGATAGGCACGGACGCACGCGGTTCGGATCCTGTTGCCGGAGACGAGTCCGAGGGTCCGATGACACCACCCTCACAGGAGGTGGGGTAGGTGTTCGGCTCCAACGCCGATGAGTGTGCAGCCTCCATGGCGGGCTCTATCCCCCCGTCCTTGGAAGGCACGATCTGCTCCGGATTGATTCTCGGCGCCACCGCAGGCGCGATCTCCCGAATAGTGTCCGATGGCAAATCAAAGTCATGCGCGTCGTAACCGTCCGGCGCGCCTGACATGGGCTCGAGTCCGTCGAAGATCGAGTCTCCGCGAATGTCGGAAGTATAGTTCAAGCTTCCAAACCTGACCTGACGGCCAGGGGCGTAGCTATCGATCTGCTCCAGATGTCCAAGCGAGTTGGCCCGCAGTACGAAGCCGTCGAATATGAAGATCTGTCCGGGAAGGAAAACCTCCCCCTGGACTGCGTCGTTGAAGATGATTGAAGGAGCCATCAAGCCTTATCGCGACGACACAGTGGAACCCTCAATGAAAGCACCAATGTCGGTGTCAAAACCGGCAGATCTCGGGTAGAGGGTCCCGAACTGTGCGTCTAAGGCTAATGGTAACAGGAGGCAGGGGACACGATGTTTTACCCAGGTTCGGGCCTTCTCGATGGAGGTAATACCCTACTTCCTTCTTGATTGATCTTGATGATATAAGTATTACAAGAGTTGATCTACCACGAGATCGTAGAGGCTAAATCCTAGAAGCTAGCCTATGATTATGATTGTTGTTGTCCTACGGACTAAACCCTCCGGTTTATATAGACACCGGAGGGCTAGGGTTACACAGTAGTCTTACGAGAAGGAGATCTACATATCCGAATTGCCAAGCTTGCCTTCCACGCAAAGGAGAGTCCCATCCGAACATGGGACGAAGTCTTCAATCTTGTATCTTCAAAGTCCAACAGTCCGGCCAAAGTATATAGTCCGGCTGTCCGAGGACCCCTTAATCCAGGACTCCCTCAACTGTTCCTGCTCCCTTATTGGAAAATAGTTCATCACAGAAACCGGTTCCTGTGACGTCTACACCAATTAGTGAGGAAGTTAATGATGATGATCATGAAACTTCAGATCGAGTTGTTGCTAAACCTCGTAGGTCAACCAGAGTAAGATCCGCACCAGAGTGGTACGGTAATCCTGTTCTGGAGGTTATGTTACTAGAACATGACGAACCTACGAACTATGAAGAAGCGATGGTGAGCCCAGATTCCGTAAAATGGCTTGAGGCCATGAAATCTGAGATGGAATCCATGTATGAGAACAAAGTGTGGACTTTGGTTGACTTGCCCGATGATCGGCAGGCCATCGAGAATAAATGGATCTTCAAGAAGAAGACTAATGCTGACGGTAATATTACTGTCTATAAAGCTCGACTTGTTGCAAAAGGTTTTCGACAAGTTCAAGGGGTTGACTACGATGAGACTTTCTCGCCCGTAGCGATGCTTAAGTCTGTCTGAATCATGTTAGCAATTGCCGCATTTTATGATTATGAAATTTGGCAAATGGATGTCAAAACTGCATTCCTGAATGGATTTCTGGAAGAAGAGTTGTATATGATGAAACCGAAGGTTTTGTCGATCCAAAGGAGCTAACAAAGTGTGCAAGCTCCAAATGATCCATTTATGGACTGATGCAAGCCTCTCGGAGTTGGAATAAACGTTTTGATAGTGTGATCAAAGCATATGGTTTTATACAGACTTTTGGAGAAGCCTGTATTTACAAGAAAGTGAGTGGGAGCTCTGTAGCATTTGTGATATGATATGTGGATGACATATTGTTGATTGGAAATGATATAGAATTTCTGGATAGCATAAAGGGATATTTGAATAAGAGTTTTTCAATGAAGGACCTCGGTGAAGCTGCTTATATATTGGGCATCAAGATCTATGGAGATAGATCAAGACGCTTAATTGTACTTTCACAAAGCACATACCTTGACAAAGTTTTGAAGAAGTTCAAAATGGATCAAGCAAAGAAAGGGTTCTTGCCTGTGTTGCAAGGTGTGAAGTTGAGTAAGACTCAATGCCCGACCACTACAGAAGATAGAGAGGAAATGAAAGATGTTCCCTATGCTTCAGCCATAGGCTCTATCATGTATGCAATGTTGTGTACCAGACCTGATGTGTGCCTTGCTATTAGTTTAGCAGGGAGGTACCAAAGTAATCCAGGAGTGGATCACTGGACAGCGGTCAAGAACATCCTAAAATACCTGAAAAGGACTAAGGATATGTTTCTCGTTTATCGAGGTGACAAAGAGCTCGACGTAAATGGTTACGTCGATACAAGCTTTGACACTGATCCGGACGATTCTAAATCGCAAACCGGATACGTGTTTTTATTGAACGGTGGAGCTGTCAGTTGGTGCAGTTCTAACCAAAGCATCGTAGCGGGATCTACATGTGAAGCGGAGTACATAGCTGCTTCGGAAGCAGCAAATGAAGGAGTCTGGATGAAGGAGTTCATATCCGATCTAGGTGTCATACCTAGTGCATCGGATCCAATGAAAATCTTTTGTGACAATACTGGTGCAATTGCTTTGGAAAAGGAATCCAGATTTCACAAGAGAACCAAGCACATCAAGAGACGCTTCAACTCCATCCAGGATCGTCCAGGTGGGAGACATAGAGATTTGCAAGATACATACGGATCTGAATGTTGCAGACCCGTTGACTAAGCCTCTTCCAAGAGCAAAACATGATCAGCACCAAGACTCCATGGGTGTTAGAATCATTACTGTGTAATCTAGATTATTGACTCTAGTGCAAGTGGGAGACTGAAGGAAATATGCCCTAGAGGCAATAATAAAGTTACTATTTATTTCCTTATATCACGATAAATGTTTATTATTCATGCTAGAATTGTATTAACTGGAAACATGATACATGTGTGAATACATAGACAAACAGAGTGTCACTAGTATGCCTCAACTTGACTAGCTCGTTAATCAAAGATGGTTACGTTTCCTAGCCATAGACAAAGAGTTGTCATTTGATTAACGGGATCACATCATTAGGAGAATGATGTGATTGACTTGACCCATTCCGTTAACTTAGCACTTGATCGTTTAGTATGTTGCTATTGCTTTCTTCATGACTTATACATGTTCCTATGACTATGAGATTCTGCAACTCCCGTTTACTAGAGGAACACTTTATGTGCTACAAAACGTCACAACGTAATCGGGTGATTATAAAGGTGCTCTCTGGTGTCTCCGAAGGTACTTGTTGGGTTGGCGTATTTCGAGATTAGGATTTGTCACTCCGATTGTCGGAGAGGTATCTCTGGGCCCACTCGGTAATGCACATCACTATAACCCTTGCAAGCATTGCAACTAATGAGTTAGTCGCGGGATGATGTATTACGAAACGAGTAAAGAGACTTGCCAGTAACGAGATTGAACTAGGTATTGAGATACCGATGATCGAATCTTGGGAAAGTAACATACCGATGACAAAGGGAACAAACGTATGTTGTTATGCGGTTTGACTGATAAAGATCTTCGTAGAATATGTGGGAGCCAATATGAGCATCCAGGTTCCGCTATTGGTTATTGACCGGAGATGTGTCTCGGTCATGTCTACATAGTTCTCGAACCCGTAGGGTCCGCACGCTTAAAGTTCGATGACGGTTATATTATGAGTTTATGTGTTTTGATGTCTTTGAAGGTAGTTCGAGTCCGGATGTGATCACGGACATGACGAGGAGTCTCGAAATGGTCGAGACATGAAGATCGATATATTGGACGACTATATTCGGACACCGTAATGGCTCGGGGTTATCGGATATATACTGAGTACCGTGGGTTACCGAACCCCTCCCCGGAGGTTATTGGGCCTCATGGGCCCAAGTGGTGGAAGAGGAGAGGCGGCCAAGAGGCAGTCGCGCGCCCCTCCTACCCAGTCCGAATTGGACAAGGAGGGCCCCCCCCCCCCTTTCCTTTCCCCTTCTCTCTCCTTCCCTCTCCTCTCCTACTCCAACATGGAAGGGGGAGTCCTACTCCCGGTGGGAGTAGGACTCCTCGTGGGGCGTGCCAAGGGTGGTCGGCCCCCTCCCCCTCTTCCACTCCTTTATATACGGGGAGGGAGGCACCCCTAGAGACACAACAATTGATCATTGATCTCTTAGCCGTGTGCGGTGCCCCCCTCCACCATATTACACCTCGGTCATGTCGTAGCGGTGCTTAGGCGAAGCCCTGCGTCGGTAGCAACATCATCACTGTCATCACGCCGTCGTGCTGACGGAACTCTCCCGCAAAGCTCTGCTGGATCGGAGTTCGTGGGACGTCATCGAGCTGAACGTGTGCAGAACTCGGAGGTGCCGTGCGTTCGGTACTTGATCGGTCGGATCGTGAAGACGTATGACTACATCAACCGCATTGTCATAACGCTTCCGCTTTCGGTCTACGAGGGTACGTGGACACACTCCCCCCTCTCGTTGCTAGGCATCACCATGATCTTGCGTGTGCGTAGGATTTTTTTTGAAATTACTATGTTCCCCAACACGGAGCACCCGCTAGGCGCAGCCAGGGCCCATTATGTTCCTTCTGGTCCAAAAAAAATGTCCGTAAAGTTTCCTTGCATTTGGACTCCGTTTGATATTGATTTCATGCGATGTAAAAAACATGGAAGAACAGCAACTAGCACTTTCCACTATGTCAATAGGTTAGCACCAAAAAATGATATAAATTGATTATAAAACATCCAAAATTGATAATATAACAACATGGCACTATTTCGTTGTGTTTGGACTCCGTTGGAGATGTATCAGTTACCGACAATTTCAGTGCTTGCACAAAATAACTTGCTGAAAACTGCTTGTCATTTCCTTCTGGTCCTCATTGGGTTCGACACTCTTACTTATTGAGAGGAATACGATTGATCTCCTATACTTTTGGGTCATCAAGACTCTTTTCTGGCGCCGTTGCCAGGGAGTGAAGTGCCTTTGGTGAGCGGAATTTGGTAAGGAAACATTTATATTACATGTTGAAATTTGCTGGCACTTGTTACTATGGAAAATAATCCTTTGAGGGGTTTGTTTGGGGTATGTTAACATCGAACGGATGCACAAAGAGTTGCTCCTCAACTTACTGGAACTATTTATTATGAGATTCCTTCGTGTATGATAGATAAACTGCTAGCTAATCCTTATGCAAGAGATGGAACAATACATCCTGATATGCATCTAATCTATGTGGCTGAAGTTTGTGGATTATTTAAGCTTGGAGGTCTACCCGGAGATGAAGTTAAGAAGAAGGTTTTCCCCTTTATCTTTGAAGGGAAAGGCATTTACATGGTATAGGCTGTGTGATGATATTGAAACATGGGATTAGAACCGATTGAGATTGGAATTTCATTCAGTTTTATCCTATCCATCTGGTTCATGGTGAATTTGTTTCTAGTAGTCCATAATGCCAAACACAGCGCTGCAAACCCCACCCAAAAAACACATTTGGTTTGGTCCTGGAGATTAAGGAAAGCAATCAGAGCTAAGCAAAAGATTTTGGGGTCCCAACCAACACCCAACTAGCCAACTTGGACACCTAATACAACACCAGGCCAACTTGGACAAAGCACAACCAAAGAAAACATGGTTGGAATCCTCAAGAGAAAAGTACAAAGAACAACGATCCGAACTAGGCCCATTCCTTTTACGAATGTGCTCCGCCACAGGCAGCCAGCCCCTAATTGCCTACCACAGGTAAGTCTTAATCTTGGGGGGCACCTTGGCCTGCCAAACCGACTTAAACTTAGAAGTTGGGGTGCCCAAAAGGACTTAACCAAAAATCTCCCAGAGGCAGAATGAGGCCAAACAATAGAGTCTTCCTCCTCTGAGAGCAACAGTAACAAGGCGGCAAGGCGACACCAATCGCCCAAGTCTGCCGGAGAGAGGAATCTCCTGAATCCGATAACCTAGTTATTACGGAAGAGCTCAAAGATTGAGATCTCAGGGCAGAACAATAGGAAAACAAAACAAAGAATGCAACAACTCAACTAGAATGTCCACACCACCAGTCCAACTAGAACCGCGTGGAACCACCATTCCCCACCACAAACTAAACATGCTCCCTGAACACATCATGGACTTTAACCAAATCCTACCAAAACTGAGAACCACTTGAGGCCGAAGCAAAGAGGGGGCTACCAAAACTGAGAACCACTGACATGTGTTGTTAATGCTTGGTGGCGCGTTATCCGAAGACTACCACGTCGCCATCCATGTCGGTTGCCTCGTCGGAGGTGCTTGCAAGGACGTCGGTTGAATCTTCGACGTTGGAAACTAGGTGGGTGGTGGGTGGGCCGAGAACTCTGACCTCTTCCGATTTTCCCAGACTGATCGTAAATCGAGTTTTGATCGTCCGAGATAGAAAGCTTACGAATCTGATCTAACATCTCGTTAGGAGTATTTTGTCTTTTTCATCCATGGCCTGATCGAACACCGGTACGAGAGCTATCTTCACTGAGGTTCGACTAGATGGCTGGTCATCAGGGTTTGTGCTCCAATCATGGTTCGATGCCAGATCCAAGGTAAGGATTGAACTGTCATCCAGCTCCAGGATTAATTCTAAGGTTTGGACAGGTGGGTCATTGTGCTCCTCGATTTGGTCTGACACCCAGTTGGAGAAGGCAAGCTCGCCTTGAGAATCTGTGGCATACTCTAGGCTGTCGAATCCGATGATACGGGTTGGAGCAAAGTTGTCGACCTCGGCTAATAGACTTAGAGGAGCGTCAAGGATAAATGTGTTGAAAACAACCTCTAAGTCTTACGTATGCGCCAAGTCTTCGGGGGAATCCACCTTGACGCTCCTGGGCCCTGTGAATATGGCCCACGGGCCCAACACGGCTTCATCGGCCAGCCTTCCAACGGCGACGACGCGTGGGTTGGTTGGGGTGGGGGCAGCCGCCAGCAACTAGGGTTCCCGAGTCGCCCAACTCGGACCCTTTCTGGTCATTTGGACTCAGGGCTCGGACATGTCTTTAACCCCAACGTAGAGATGCAACGTTTTTTTAGAATCACCAGGGGGATCCCCCCCCCCCATCTAAACATATGACTCAAAAGAGTGGCAGAAGCCGCAACATCCAACAGATTACATGGCACAATGAGGCGTGATGAGAGGAAGAGCCACCAAGAGAGGGTGGCCATAAATCTAAGTCTGAAATAATGAGTTGGTGTTGCGACCATAAATCGAAGGGCTCGACGTTGCTAAAAATGGTCAATTCATACTAGTACAATTTTTTTAGGAAAACTAATACGGTTTTCTAAAATGGTTAACTGGTGTTACTCTTATGATTGAGGGTCAAAACAATAAATTTTGGCATCTTCCGCGGGAGCTAGGGCCTCGCTTTAGGCCGCGTTCGGCTCTTCTCCGCTCCCTCGACTGCGCTCCCGGAGCGGACCAGTCTGTAGCTCATTTTTAGGGAGCGGCTAAAATCGAGCTCCACAGCTCCACGGAGTCAGCAATATTGAGCCGAGTGGAGGGATTCGCCTTAAACGCGCTGGTAGCTTCGTCTGGTGTCCAATCGTGAACTCTTCTGGTTCCGGTGGGAGACGACACACCCGCGCGCTGCATTTGATGACACGCTAGTACTGTTCACCCACCCTTTCAAAAAATACTGTTCACCCCCGGCCTGCTTGCCTGGCTCCAGCTGCTGCTGCTGGCCTAGTGCCTCTCAAGCAGGTAGCGTCTAGGAGTGGCCTTTCGATCTCACAGCAGAGGATTGATGGCGCCTGATCGACACGTACGCGTATGCTGCGTCCATCATGCCAATCCCCGTACGGTTCCTTGTGAGTGGCGCGGATTTCGTGCCTATATTTCGGTGTGCAGGCGCATGTAAAGCGCAGTCATTTGCAAGCACCATTAGTACGTACTCCAGCACTTAGTACTAGATTATTTTGGGCAAACTGCACTTAGTACTCCAGCTTATACTGGCATGAACCAGTAGCCTTGGTCTATCTCCGCGCGCCACCCAACACGCTGCTGTTCCGTGGGAGCTAGGGCCAGCTTCGTCTGGTCCAACCGTGAACAGCTCGCGTCCCATGAACCTGCGCATGCTCTTCCTGTTCCGGTGGGAGACGATGAACCGCCTGCTCAGTCAGTCCTACATATAGTGTTAGCATTAATCTTGTTATAATGTCTCACGCGTATGCGTAAGCTTGCATGTACTCCCTCCGGCTGGGTACTTCACGGACGACATGTGGTTGCACGATCCTGGGCCGATGCCTAATCCAACGACTTCTACATTAGCGTTTTGAATGGATGATGCGATATGAAGTGTCGTGCTGAAATCGTCCGCAATTGTCGTCTATGTAGCAAGTGTGGCGATCAAAATTTGGCTCAAGCCAACCAGCGCGCACATGCAGCGAGCTGGCGAACGTCCCACGCCCAATCAAGATTCATAGCGATTTCGGTAAAAAAAAAAAGATCCATAGCGATTAGTTTGGGTCTTTTGGATGCAGATTCATCCGGGCCTGCTGCATGCAGCGGCAACTACGGCTGCCCACGCTCAATAACATCGATGAAATGGAGGAAGGTTTCGGTAATTATTACGCCATTACCTGCTCTACCGACTTATAAGAAAGCGAAATGTAGGCACGAAATCTGCGCGAGAAGGAACCATACGGGGATTCGCATGATGGATACGTGTCGATCAGGCGCCATCAATCCGCTGCTGTGAGATCAAAAGGCCGCTCCTAGACGCTACCGGGGACAGCCGGACAGGGGTAGGCACTAGGCAAGCAGCTGAGCCAGCCAATGAGAACTCTGTAGCAGGTCGTGGGTGAACAGTAGTATCAGCGGGTCATCAGATGCAGGTGGTGGTGCGCGCATGGTCTTTGCGAAGCCGCAAGGTGCTGTGTGATGCCCTATGGTCGTGTGAACTGTGAAGGGGCAAAGCCAAGAGAATTGATAGTAGTACATGTTCTTTGTAGTACTTATCCTATATATTTAAAAAGTTGATCCTCACTTTATTAACATGCACACATGCCACATCAGTGGCCACATTATTACACATGCCATTTCATCAACTCCAATACCTTTATTTCTTTTAACATCCATGCATGAAAATGCTAGTACATATAATAATTCCCTCAACTTGCACACATCCCACTTTATTAACTCCGCTAGTTTCATTTCTCTCAACATGCATGAGAATTACCACTCAATAAAGATTTTATCAATTCTAAAAAAAATTTATCACTATAAAAGAATCAAATACAACAAATCATATGCATTTTTAATCTTTTGTCTCATATTCAAATTCATGGCAAACAAATTTCCTCAAAATGATATATTGTAACCAATTTCCGCATGTTTCTGCCGCAAACGTGCATGGTATCATCCAGTTATTAATAGTGTGGTTAACCTGAAGGTGAGCATCCATGAGACATGGTGGTGGGATTATTCTTAAGGGATCCTAAACTAAATCCCAGGGAGGAAGGGAGGAGCGTAAAAATCATGCTTTTTAAACTAAAATCAGAGGGAGGAGCATAAAATCGTATCCTAGCGAGTATAAAATCATGTTTTCTTTTTGCAGAAGGAGGCTAAATCCCAGGGAGGAGGTCCTATACGAGCGTAAAATCTTTCATTGGTTAGCTCCACCTGCTGTTTGTGCTTGCCTGCTGTCCCTCAGCTCAGAAAGGCAGCGTTCTTTATCTAGCCGCAGACGGATTGGTGCCTCCTGGCTTTGCGGCAGCATCAACCTATCTCCTCCTCTAGCTCCTCTCCTGCAGTGCAAGCTAGCGGCAGTGCACTGCCAGGCCTTGACACTGTAGGGCTGTAGGCTAGCTCCCACGACCACCATGAATGTGATAGGTTGCGTGAGACTGACGAAAGTAGTCGCGTTACGCCCATCGAATCACACATAGTATTCTCGTGTTGCCGTAGTCGCGTTACGCCCTTCGTGAGACATCTCATAACCTAAGCTCGCTCTCCAGCAAGTCGTCACAAATAAATGAGACACCCCATGTTAGTGCAAGGTAGCAGCGGCATTTGTTGCGCCTGGGCTCGCGTGACAGGACCAACATGACGCTCATTCCTTGGCAATAAAGTAATGGGGAGAATTACTTATTTAACCGAACGTCCCCTGCATAAATTCTCCTAGGATTTTCTTTTTGCAGGGAAAATTCTCCTAGGATTTACCGTTTATCATGTTACCGCAAATACATTATAATACCCTTAAATTTGGAAACCCTAGCCGTATAATTTGGAGATTGAAACATATACTACATGATTAAGATACGTATACGACATATTTCTTCCGATTGTATATATCAAATCCGGTCCGGCTGGGAGACACGAGGACGGCGCTGACCGGACGGACTGGGGATCCCTGTCCTTTGTCATCCGAAGTTGCCACAGAGACAGATTGCCTCCCCCTCGTTTTTTCTGACTTGGGGGGACAGCCGAGGAAGGACTGTGAAGAGCTGACGATCCAGTCCGCGTGCGAGGTACAGGAGTGGCCGCTGGTCCAGCCGCTGTGCTCGATGCAGAGCGCGGCTGCGAGCCCCACTGCTGCTTGCCCTTTTTCTGCTTTTCTTTTTTTCCTTCGAATTGATGAGCTGAGAGATAATGTCACAGAATAACATAAGTATTTCGGTTTTAAGTGTGTATGCTATCCTGATAAAATCCTCAGAACGCAGAAGTGTGTGCATTCTTGGTTCCATGCACCATATTTTTGTTCATGTTTGAGAGATTTGTGTTGAGCATGTGAATCTGAGCTTCACAGACTTTGCCGAGAAACTTCAGTTTTCATTTTAGAAATAGAGGATGACCCCCGGCCTCTGCATCTGGGAGATCATGTTTGAGAGATTTGTGTTGAGCATGTGAATCTGAGCTTCACAGACTTTGCCGAGAAACTTCAGTTTTCATTTTAGAAATAGAGGATGACCCCCGGCCTCTGCATCTGGGAGATGCATACGGCCACATTATTCTCGAGGACCTTACAAAGTATTACAACAATGAGCCTGAATCCATCATCTTGGCAACACATGTCGCTACTCCTATTCAGAATAATGAAGGGGTGCTAGCTGGGCCACTACCCAAACCACTCACCTAAGCCTAACATCAAAAGCCGGAAGTCAAACATATTCTAAGCCCCAGCCGAGCCACATACCGGGTCTGGGGCACAATCCGGTTAGACGCACTCGTGTGTAGTCGCCGCCATCTTCCACAGGTCCGTCTTCAGATCATATTGAGGCTTCTACCTTGTCTGGCCACTCTGTCATCAACGTCACCATGACGCCAGACAGCAACCTCCTCCTGCGTGAGTCCATCTCCGCGCATCGGGCGGCGAGCCTCCACAGCGCCAATGCGCCGATCTTTGCCGCCATCAATGAGTGAGATGAAGTACCGCTCCACCACGGCATGTACAAGGTGAGGAAGGGCGAGGTCCCCATCGAGACACACGGCGGAAGAAGCACCGCAGCCCCGAGTCACTACCGGAGCTGCGACGCGATGGAGATCGGTGGGCCGCCACCAGAACTGCATAAGCTCGCCATGCACACCCAGCATCCCCATGCCCAAGTCGGCGCCTTCAAGAAGGTGACGACGCTGTGGCGCCGTCGCCGCTTAGCCACCGGGGCTAGGGTTTTTACCCGGGCGCAAGGGAAACTTCAGTTATTGATAAGACGACAAAGGATGAAAAATATTTAGAAGCATTTTAGTGTAACTACATTCTTGCACTTTTATGTCTCACTGATGATACTGTTATGTTGCAAGTGCAGTGCAGGTGTGTTCAGAGCTTCTTCCGGAGATTACTTATCCATCTTAGTGTCTTACAACTTCATATAATGATTTCTTTAAGATGTCTTGGTGGCAAACAGGGACCATTTAAAGGGAGCACACAAAGCTGCAGAGGCACCAACTTCAAGGTATCAGTACGGTGTCGTGTTTTCAGTATTCCTAGAATAAATGAAGTAATGGTGTGATTAACACTACCATTGATGGATCAGTAGTTGCTATAGAGAAAATCATCATACTCTATTAAGCTGGATTCCTTTTTTAGCAGAAGCTCGCTCCAACATCTTATGAATTTTGGATGCCCCGAACAGTAAGGTACGGGTAGTTCCTGGTTGGTCTTCGCGAAATACACTTTGATTCCTGATTATATATGCACCCTATATGGAGGTTTTTTTTAATATTTTAATAAAAAGTCAAAATAGGTAAAAACTATTTTGACAAAACATTTGACTTACTTTTGCACTGATATATAAATGTCGACAAAAAAAACAAAAGTTGACCTCACAGCAAAAAGACAAAATTTATTTGCTATTATAGATCACTATTCACACTATTTTAGCCAAAAATTTGTCTTTTTTGAAAAGAAGTCAAAAGGATATATTTTTGTGGATTTATTTCTCACGAGTACAATAGAAGGTCAAGTTTATTTCAAAAATATTTTCAGGAATTTTTGACTTTTTGTTGTTTTTTTTCCCATATAGAGTGCATATATTTCCATAGACCAAAAGTTCCCCTCCGTTGGTCTCCACATTATATTCATTTGAAAACCAAGGATGTGAGTAGATTCCTATGATTTTTATTACTGGAATGAGTGTTTAATGTATCCCCTACCCCTTTTTATATACACTTAAATTCTCAAGGTTTGAAATCAACATTACTTTTCTTATCTACAGATTAGTGAGACTATAATATGAGAGATTCAAATAGAGACTTAGTGATCGGAGAATTAAGTGACTGTCCGCAATGTTTCTATACAGAGTATACTCTACAATGGGATTTATATGTCTTAGTTCTGTTATTTGATTCCTCTGTTGTGATAAAAAGAACGCATTTGTTAGAAGAGATGGAGCTGCCCATGGTAGTGTCTCTGTGTGAGAGAGACAATGCCTTCTGGCTCTAATTTTCTAAAGATTCAGGTATGACTTCACGCCGCTGCTGGTGCTGCACCCATAATGCAAGCGCAGCTGCTGCCGCTGCAACCTCAGGCCACGAAGAGGACACAAAAAAGGCTGCTGCAACTGTCTCCAGCGCACTTTCATGTTTTGACATAGGTTGAGACGAGGATTTGCTTTCAAACGCACCAAGTAAAACACATGTGTTGGGCCAGTGATTTTATTCATGATGATTTGTGTTGAATAATGTCTGAATGACAAATGAAACTATGTGTCTTTGTGCATTCCAAGAGAACGGTTTGCCTCCTTGGGACATAGAAGATACACTTCTTATGTAACTTTATGCAATGGTTGACCATGTCGATGACATGGAGAAGCTTGCATCATCTTCGTTCAAACATATCCATCTTTTGAAACATCATGAATGTTACAGTGCGTATGTTCCTTAAATCGATATTTGAAGTATATTAAATGCAGTGGCTTGGAGATTCTTATTATGTACTCCAGTTTCTTCATGTCTTACATATGTCCCTTTAACTCTTATGTTACTTTTTCTTGAATGTCCAGTTGCAATATCCACTTTTGGGATTATGGGTTTTACAATTGGAAATAACCGGCAGACTGCTTCTTGTGATCATTCCTTGCATGCCCTTTTCTTCTTTTGTATTTGATCATGGACGGTTATTCAAACTTCAACAGTCTTCGAAAGATTTCAAAGTCGAGAGGGTTCACGTAAATCTGCACACATCCATAGAATTTAGTTTTTCCTTTTCATGCGTGGTGTAATAATAGTTATATTCTAAAGCAAACACTGAGCAAAATGCAAATGTAAGTTGACATGTTAAGTTATAAACATGTTGACCCTGGTACATGATTGGCACGAGCTCACAGAGAAAACTATTTGGTTGCTCACAACCCTAGCCGCCCCTCCTCCTCCTCCCTCCCAACCCTAGCCGCCCTTCCTCCTCCTCCCTCCAACCGTCCCTCCTCCTCCTCCCTCCCAACCCTAGCCGCCCCTCCTCCTCCTCCCTCCCAACCCTAGCCGCCCCTCCTCCTCCTCCCTCCTCCTCCGCTTCCCTTCCTCGCCGCCGCCTGACGCAGCCGCCGGGCAAGCCCGGGCGCCAAGGATGGTGGCGGCGGGACCTCGGTTGCCCTACCTCTGCGTGGGGAACCCCGGATCTAGAGCGGCGGCTCCATTGGCAAGGCACAGTCGGCTAGCAGCCGTGCAGGCGGTGGATCTGGTGTCCCGGCCGCCCGCGGCGGGATCAGGTGGTCGTTGGCGGCCGGCGGCGGTTTCTGCGGTGATCGGTGCGCGCGATCTGGCGCCTCCCCTCCTCCCCTGTTCGGCGCGCGGGTCAGCCTCGTCGGGCCGCGCTTCCTTGGATCACCGGTTCTGTACAGGAGGCGCTGCTGGTGGCGGGGATCTAGTTCGGGCGAAATCCCTGGTCGGCCATGGCCGACCGTGTCGACGGCGACGCCTGAGGGCGTCGTTCCCCTCCTTGGAGGCGTCGGTATGGACTGATCCCCTCACTTCCCCTTCCCCTAGGTCTCCCGGGCGAAAGCTCTAACTTTGTTGGGCGGCGACGGCGCTCACGGCATCGTTCTCTTCTTGAAGGCGCCGCTATGGGAACCTTGGGGCTAGGCGGCGCTTGTGGGTGGTGAGCGACGGCGGTGGTGTGGCCCTATCCTAGCATGGATCTGCGTCCGTTGCTTGGAGATGGACTCGCGTAGGTGGAGGTCGTCGTTTGGCGTCATGGTGGCGTCGATGGCGGAGGCACCTGCCAAGGTTGGCACCTCAATCTGCTCTGAAGATGGACCAGTTGGAAGATGGCGGCGATGACACATGTGAGTGCGTCAGACCGGTTTGTGCCCCGGACCCGGTATGTGGCTCGGTCAGGGCCTCCGGCTTTAGATGTTAGGCTTAAGTGAGAGGTCTGAGTATTTGGCCCAGCTTGCACCCCTTCATCATATGGATTGGAGTAGCGGCAGATGTTGCTAAGATGGTGGATTCAAGCATACTGTTGTACTATTTTGTAAGGTCCTCAAGAATAATCAATAAAATGGCCGCATGCATCTCCCAGATGCAGAGACCCGGGTCATCCTCTTTTTCTAAAAAAAACATGATTGATGTTTTAGTTTATTGTAATAGGAGTATATTTTTACAAGAAGTTCAGTAGAGGACCCTCTCTGGCCTACAATGTGTATGATGGTGTACAAACTTAATATTCGTCTCGAAAGAGGCTTGCAGACCTTATAATATATAGCCTTCTGTCTCTGTCGGCAATACTAATAAACATGAAACGCAAAATATATGCCAAGTTCGGGATGTTCTAACTTATAATATATAGCTTTCTCTGAGAATTGTGTGTCAAGTAATACTAAGTTATGAAACTATGAGTCACTTGAACTTCGTTGCATGATGCGGACAAGACTTACTCGAAGCTTGACCTTTGAAAAAAAAAATCACAGCTAGAAAAACTTACTCTTGTCCTATTTATTCCTATCAAAATTGTGATACAAGGGCCTCCCAACCCCGTATTGATGTCGTCCACGATCGGTTTACAATCGCAGGCAATTACCAAATGATCCACAGAGAGGTCAGCAGTAGGTGCCAAGACCTCACGACAAGCTGTGGCCTTTAGAATAGTGGATTAGAAACACCTGGCAAAACAATCGCTTAAGACCTAAGGTATTGACCTTGCGCATCTCTGCATACTGCGGCAACAGCACCAATACTCTCATCATGGGACAAACCATCATCTACGTTGATTTTAACATGGCTGAAAGGAGGTGGTTTCCAAGTGAAGATGTCAGGGGTTTGAGCTGCAACAGCAATGACGCAGGCCTAGACCAGACGCCACTGGGCCTCTCTAGGACGGAGGAAGTGGGCCTCTTGTGCGGCATGACAGAAGAAATCGGCACTCGTTGGCAATCCAAATGATTAAAAAAGAACTCGCTGGCCCAACTGCGTGCGCATTCACTCCGCAGATCGTCTACAGAACGATCGATCGAACGTGTGCAAGATATACTAAATGAAAATGATGCTCTTTGGTTTGTCCTGGTGTCACGGAATCTGCATTATCCCCGAGCAAAGCTTCTGTCTCCATGACACGTACGGAGGCTCCGAAGCCACATGCGCGCGGCCGGCGCCTTGTTGTGTTGATCCGGATTCCCCGGCCCCGTCGTCTGCGGCGGCGATCTTGCCTGGTGGCTCGATGCACCTGGTGAGGATATCGCGCCACGCAGGTATGTTGATCCTTGTGGCACATGGCCGTCTGAGATTGTAGAAGCAGCATAGAAAATACTAGCATAGCCCGCGCAGCGGTACGCTGTGCCCATCAATACGGTATGTCCATATGAAATGTGTTTACTATTCACAACAAGTGTTATTGGTTTAAGATGAAAAAAAACATGTATGTAGGAAGATAAACCGGAAAGAGGCATATTTATTGGCATCATGATGCTAAACAGAAAATACACGTTGATATATCTCTAATATGACCCATTTATTCTAGCCACGCTGTTAAACAAAGGGTATGCTATGATGATATAGCTTCCTTCCATTAGTTTCGGTATATGAATGCACCATTAGCCAATGAAATGTCATATCAGTAGTTAACATTGCGCATGGACCTATGCCTGAATTTTAATTTATGACCATATAGACTTCAGCTGTACATCAATATAATGCTTGTGTATAAAACTGGAAGTACCAGTTTTGAAGTATAGGAAAAAATACCAATAGGTACACCCATCTGTTGCATTTTTTTGTCTAACTGGTCACTCACTTGTGTTCATTACATAGCAATTGAAAAACATTTTCTCAGCTAGAAGCCAGGCAAAAGTGGACACATTTCACTGAGCTAGTGTGATGGGAATAGACCACATAAAGAAAAAGTACAGTGATCATAGTATAAACATGGTAAACTATGCATACAAATCTTGACTCATGAACTAAGTTTTTTTCTCTCTCCAAATATGCAATGGGAGAGAAAACCAAGCTTTCCAAATCATACACCGGGAGATAAATATAAGATGTCTCTATAAAGTTGGTGTGACGCAGAAAAGAATAAATATTGAAAATGACAACTCACAGCAACACCTTGCATTGTCCAGTTGACATGGTGAGCATTTTACAGCTAGAACATGACAATACAAACTTCACATTTTTCATATGAATAAAATCTGGCCCAACCTTAATCTGAAATAAGCAGTAGGTCAAGAGGGCCATTAGATGCATAGTACTGTTGTCCTGCAGCTTCAGTAAGCAATAGTAGAAAAATAGATTGTTACTTAGTGTCAAAAAACGTCTTACATTACGGGACGGAGGGAGTAATACATTGTCATTGTTTGCAGTTTTTTCATCCTTAAGTATCTTATTATGTACTCCCTCCCTCCGTTGATGCATCATGACTAAATGTGATGTGCGATAGTAATGCTAGGTTGCTATTTTCCTTTTATTTTGTACTAATATTCATTTAAGACATAAATTATATGTGTGTAATTTTGGGGTTGTAATAAGGCAAGCAGTGCATAAAATCAAATTTGAAAACAAAATTTTCGTGATCATGTAATCAATGTATTTTATGAAGTAGGAAGCACACATTGCTACTCTGTTACTGAGATGGGGCGCTTCATAGATTGGACATGTTACAGTAGTCAATGTTTCGTCTGTACAATGAGAGTGTTTGTGTTGGATTATGAAGTAGTAGGTTGTGGTGAGAGAGATAATTAATCGAACAAATGCATGTTATATTTCACATGAACATGTAGAGGAAGCCGATAAGTTAAAAGGCGTCCACACCAACCTGTTTTGATATTCTGTCTCGTAGAGATTTTAACACTGTACATTTCTCCCATGATTTTGAACCAATTATGTGCTATTTTCCTTTTGTAAAAATAAACATGACCTAAACGTCACTAAAACTGAACTTCACATAAACATGTGAAAGCTTAGGTGCTGCCAAAGGTTACACTCTAGGTTGCACGCAAAATTCCAAATACTCAAAGAATACCAACCAAAGATGATCATGATAATGTGCTATGACTACGTTCCATGGTACTCATTTACCTACTGTGCAAAGACTGAATTCTTTTCCGCAAAAAGGAAGACGAACTAACATTGCTTAAAAATGCAATTATACGACTCAATACAGCAGATGCACAACATGACTAAACCGAGATTAATACAAGATCGCACTGAATCACGCATCGAAGCAGCATCGACCCAGACGTAGAGAGGAAGACCGAAAAATGTGCATGGCTGGAAACAAATGAAGCAGCACCTACAACCATGAGGAGTGGTAGGCAGATGCAGCGACGCTGATTGCATGATGCTCTAGACGCCCTTCCCTTAGTGGTTGTTTGGATAAATAGGATTAACGCCTAGTTTTTACAAAACGCGTTTTAGTTGGATTTTTTCAGAAAACCAGTTTTACTAATAATTCAGTTAGGAACAGGTATACACAAAACCTTGTTTGGATGATACAACATGTTTAAACACGAAGGCTGCACTGTCGCCGCCGTGTAAGAGATGAATGCCTCCAGTTGGATGCCGGCCATCTCGTCGTACTTCCTGGATGGGGTCCATCATTGTCGCAGCCGAAGAGAGAGTAGCGCTGCAGCTGGCCGGTTTGGACGACATCATCGCCGGCGATGGTTCCTTGGGCAGCGATGAAGGTGAGGGCCGGCGAAGATGAAACGTTGTGGCCTCGAGGAAACCAGTTTGCTCGAGCACGAGATCATGTTAACAGCCAAATTACTACTAGTCCTTCCTGCCATACCCATCCATTATCAAAAGCAATCAGAATTCTCGCAAGTGAATTGTTGCATGTGAGACGGGGCAATGAGAATGACCAATCATTCAAGAACAAGAACGAGCATGCAAGGAATCAGCTGCTGCCACACAAAATCTCAAGATCAAATTTGTAAGAGACCGCCGTCGGCGAGGAAGACGTGAGAAGAGTGCCCGCTCGGCAAGGACCTGTGGTCGACTGTGATGGCGAGTTGGCGACGACCGCCGGCGACGCGACGCGGGATGAGGGCTCGCGGGGGAAGGACCGATGGTTGACGGCGACGACGATGGTCCGACGATGGCGACGGCCGAGAGCGACGCGGGATGAGTTGTCGTTGGGATAGGACTAGTGGTCGCCGGTGACGACGGCGGTCGGCGGCAACGTCGACGGCGAGGGTCGCGGGCGGTGCGGTATGCGTTGATGAATTGTTGCAGGGAAACGACTTGATGACGACGGCAACATGAAGGCCAGCTGTGTTGTATGCTGATGGCGTGCGGCGGATGGTGAACTGGTTTATACAGAAACATCTAATTGTTGTTTCTCCATAAACTTAGTTTTTCAGTTTTAGTAAAACCAAGAGTTATTTTCCCAACCCACCGGGGTTCAAATCCTGGTGCTCGCTTTATTCCTGGATTTATTTCAGAATTTCCGGCGATGCGCTTTCAGTGGGAGGAGACGTTCCCGTCGACGATGAGGCGCCTACGGTGACTTCATAAATCTCAAGATGATATGCCGGCTCAGTCTCTCGGAGGTGCTCATAGGGGTAGGGTGTGCGTGCGTGCGTTCATAGGGGTGAGTGTATGCGCGTGTATATGAGCGCTTGTGTCTGTATTGATGCTAAAAAAAACCAAGAGTTACTTATTCATGGATTTGTTATGTTAACCAAATATAGTTTTAGTTTGTTGTAACCGAAAACGCGTGTACGCCAAACTGGTTTGGCAAAGTCCCACTATCCAAACAACCCCTTAAGAGCCTTAGAGGCACGGCCAGGGTTCCTTTTTTCTTTTTTTTTGCGGGTGCACGGCCAGGGTTGTTGGTGCAGACTGCAGAGCACACACGATGGCAATGCGAGGCTGAGGAGCACGGCGGCGTGTTGCCAACGTTGGACGCAGGTGATGCCGAGCCAGGGCCTGTGTGGGGCATTTCCATGTCAAATTCTTAGGCCTTCCTCCTCCTGTCCTCCTCCCTGCTCACATCAGCGCCACTGCCGTGATCTGCCTCAACAACAATAAACAAATAAAAATAGCAGATTGAGGTATATACATACGGCATACCTGATGTCGGCGGTGGAGTTGCGTCGTCGGTTGGTGCTTGTGGTGGTGCGCCGCCTTCTTGGAGATGCCACCGTGGGCCTTGCTCCGGTTGACCCCCCGCGCCCTCGCCACCATGCTTGCTCGACGCGGCAGGGAAGGAGGCGCTGGCGAGTGGCAACGACCATGGAGGACAACCGGCGCTTCCACGTGAACTTCAAGCCTCCATCCGTGTCGACGACCTCCTGCAACCCGTGTTTTCCTAAAAAAAGGAGAACAATGGGAATTACTCGTTGGTGGATGTCTCCGCCGACCGTTGCGTTGCCGACGACGGCTGCTTGTCGTGGCCACCTGCTACGGCTTCCTCAGCGCCGGAGGACTCCATCACGATCCATGTTTTGATCACGAGGGCGTCACTGGTCCAGGTTGGTGAGGACGCAGTCGTACAATACAGGCACGACTCACAATTGAAGCTAGTAAGCACGTAGGTGAAGCCAGCGACCTGGTAGATTGGCACGGTGACAGGTGAGGAAGACGACAAGAAGCCAGCATGCACGGACGCAATGTCCACGACGGTCAGCCGGTGGCCATAAAGGCGGCGGGACCGGCCATAAAGGCGGCGGGGACCATCATGTAGCCGCCAGAGATGCCGGAGAAGATAGAGAACTGGAGCGCCGCGACCTCGGCAACCTAGAGCGTTGCAAAATCGAAACAGTATAGGTTGCAGATGCGAGCACTACCTGCGGCCTGGTGCGGTGGTGCCACCGATGGCGGCCTTGAGCAGCTCGGCGCCGTCCGGCAACACCTCGGCCGTGTGTTCGGGTCTCGGTGCCTCAGGGAGCACGACGCGCACTGGAGGCACAGCGGCGCCACCGCCACCGCGTGCCCGCCCAGCCCAGCATGACTTCGACGCGGGGCAAGTTCTCCACGGCCAACAGCGGCGTGACCTGCACCCCGCTAGCGGCCCCGAACCTGCAGGCCAGCTCCACGAACGAGCTGATGTAACCGAAGGCGAGGAAGGGAACATCACGATGTGCATGTTGTTGCTGTCGGGCTGGCCATCGTGCCTGTCTAACACTTTGGATTGATGCGTTTGAGCAGCTCGATTGATTCCTCTTCTTGATCGTGTCTTCAGTATCAGCTCGGCCACAACAAGAGGTAAGGTGGGTTGGGGGCGGGTGCTCGGCCACACGAAGAGGAGAGGCGGGTAGGGGTGGGAGCTCGACGATGGGCGCCAATGGCATGGCAGAGGTGAGGTATGAAGCATCGGGACGGAGGGGAGTCTATTTATATGCAAACAAAGGCGGTGGAGTCGCTGCACCAGATTGAACTGGAGCCCTCTTCAAAGAAGGGGAAGAATCGAGAAGAGAGAACTAATATAACGATATATCTGGAAGAAACCCACCCCCTATATGTCCACAAATCTGTTAAAAAATGAATCCGTCAGACAAATGACACGTACGCAATATTTAAGGACATGCAGATCAAATCCTCCTAATCCGAGGGCACGCTAGCATCACGCTGCCCACATGCCATCTTCACATGCATCCAATCATCCAGAGAAAAAACCAGGTGATAGTAGTCAAATCGAACCCATGCATTGCACGTGAACCGATGAGCTACAAAGAGCAAGTTGGATATCCCAACCGAAACTGCTAAAGCCACCGAAATTGTACCCTGCCATATCCCCCGGTAATTATCGTGTCGCCTCCTGATTGGTCCGTTTTTCATTGATAGAAAAAAGTCAAAAAAACCAGGTAAAAGAAACCTAGTCAGGTTTAGTATATTTAGAATTAGCGCAGTTGGTTAGCCGCACATTGGATTGGATTGGATCGATAGCTTTGGTAGGTGCTATCCTCTGTAAGACTATAACACTAACACTAAACTTTCAAGTTTTAAAGGCCTCATAATCAATTAAGGTATCTAATTTGGAACTGGTCATTCAATTTTGGCCGGGTCAACAAATTTCATAAGGAGTTCTCATTCAATTTTTCTAACACACTACGTTTCTTAATTTTGAAGCTCTTTCATTCAATTGAGGTATACAATTTTAATCCTTAACTTGACTCGGTCAAACCTTAGTTGTGGCCCAATAAAATCTCTAACTTCATTAAGAGCATCTCCATCCGTTGGGGAGGCATAAAAATCACCACATGAGGGCGAGCCGGCACTAAAATCAGCTCTGGAGGCGATTGGGTTCCCAGTCGCCGCCCCCAGGCGCCGATATCGGCCAATTTTGGGCGCAAATGTGCCCGCTTTTCAGCCCTTTTTCGGCAAAAAAATCGGTAGATATTGACGCAAATCGGCCCATATCACCGTGGTTCGGCACAAATTCAACAAAAGAAATTTATTATCACATAGTTCATCACAGGAAATCAATAGAAATCAAATAGTTCAACAAAAAATAGTTCAATACAAATTATATAGTTCAACAATAAAAACTCATATTTCATCACACGTCGAGCTAGGCGTTGCCCTTGAGCCTCCATATGTGCTCCACCAGATCCTGCTGCAGTTGGTGATGCACCTGTGGGTCTCAGATCTCCTGACGCATTTCGAGGAAGGCAGTCCAGGTTGCCGGTAGCTGATGATCAACTTGCGCAAGAGGACCCTGCCTGTAATATGGTTCAAAGGTCAACATCGCTCTTTACGCTTCGCTCTGAATGATCATGTTGTGCAAGATGACACAAGAAGTCATGATCTCCCACATTCGATCTTTCGCCAGTCTGAAAGGTGGTACCGGACAACTGCAAATCGAGATTGGAGCACACCAAATGCCCGCTCGACATCCTTCCCCGCAAGTTTCATCGAGCCTTCGCAAAGTGGGACTTCTTGCCTCCTGGCACAACGTTTGAGATAGTCTTCACAAATGTAGACCATCTCGGATAGATGCCATCAGCTAGGTAGTATCCCTTGTTGTAGTGCCGCCCATTGACCTTGAAGTTCACCAACGGAGAATGACCTTCAACAAGCTTGGCAAAGACAGGGGAGCACTGCAGCACGTTGATGTCACTGTGAGTTCCTGGCATACCAAAGAAGGAGTGACAAATCCAGAGGTCCTGTGTGACCACTTCCTCAAGTACCACACTGCAACCGCCTTTGGGCCTTTGTACATCCCCTGCCAAGCAAATGGACAGTTCTTCCATTTTCAATGCATGCAGTAGATGCTTCCAAGCATTCCAGGAAATCCTCTTGCTGCATTCTGTGCTAGGATCCAAGCAGTGTCTTCAGCATTGGGTGATCGCAAGTATTGCGGTCCAAACACTGCCACCACTGCCCTGTAGAACTTGTAGAAACACTCAATGGTCGTGGACTCGGCCATGCGCCCATAGTCATCGAGTGAATCACCGGGAACTCCGTATGCAAGCATCTTCATAGATGTCGTGCACTTCTGGATTGAGGTGAATCCAAGTTTGCTGGTGCAATCCTTCTTGCACTTGAAGTAGCTGTCGAACTCTCGGATGGAATTCACAATCCCGAGGAAAAACTTTTGGCTCATCGATAGCGGCACCGAAATACTTTGCTGCCATGCAGTGGAGCGTCGACGAAGTAGTCGGAGTATAGCATGCAATAGCCTTTCAGACGATGCCGGTTCTCTGCTTTCAGTCGCCCCGGCGCCGAGCCACCTCGCCGCGGCTTTTCATTGCCCGCGAGCAGGCCGACGAGGGCGGCGAGGACCATGAGATGTTCCTCGTCCTAGACGTCTGCATCGGCTTCCTCCTCCAGCAACGCGGCGAGCGCCTCCTCGTTGTCCAAGTCCATCGCTGAGCAGACAAATCGTCGAATACCTGGCAGGCGTGGTGGGCGCACAGCCGCTGGTATACCGTCCTGCGCGGCCAGAGCGCTGGAAAACTTGCCTGGATGGTGGTGGAGAGGCTGCCGCGGCAAAACCTTCTCTCTTTTTCGATGTGGAATGGCCTATCTATCGATGCTGGGCGGTGGGCGGCGCCGGGATCGGCAGGGTGGTGGCCAAGCATGCGGGGGTGGGGGACGAATCTGAACGATTGTCTTGACTTTTCGCCTGATAGTGTGCCCAGGCGTGTTTTCCCCTTTCGCCGGAGCCCCTGAGTGCCCCTAGTGCGCTGGATTCGGCCTGCAATCACCGGGCCCAAAAATGGGCCGAGCCGGGGAATTTCGGCGTTTTGGGGGCGCGACTGGGGGGGGAGGGGGGGTTCGGCGCGACGCGAGAAAAGTCGCCCGGGGGGGGAGGGGACTGTTGGGGGCGCGGATGGAGATGCTGTAAGCCCCCTGATTTTCAAGCCCCTCATTTAAGTGAGGTCTTCAAGTTGGATTGGATACACAATTGATTGTGTCGTTGGCTTGTGCTTTATGATGGGATTTCTCTATGAATGGGTCCCTTGGTAAGTGCTTAGGTAATGTGAGCCTTCGTTGACAAAAACAAATTATCGACTATGACATATTTAGCATCAACACAACACATGCAGCCACCAACATAGCTAATTTTCTAATGTATTTGTATTAATTAAAAAATGCCCTCCAGTCACACGGTCAAAAAGCCCCACCTAAAAACCACTATAAAAAAAAGAAAATGATACACTCACGGACGATTCACTATGGATTGGTCATAGCAAACACTCTCCCACCAATCACTTTCCAGATTTACAGTGATGGGCCACTCTTTTCGTAAATTTTAACCATAAATTGACACATTCATTTGTAACCATGATTATGTAAAGTCTGTCCACAGGTGTAGCATCTCTGATAAAAAACACTCCATTGTTTCACCCACACGCCGAACCAACTAGCACGTAAATAATTTTTAGAACTTCAAAAAATTGTCACGTAAAACAAAAACATGTACAACCCTAAGAAAATAAGCGGCGGAACAAAGAGCGCGTTGTCCTTCTAGTAAGGATCCAAGGTCGTTGAGATGCATGGTAAATTGTTAAGAGCATCTACGATGCGGGCGCAGGTGCTGAACTCATCCTCTTTGGAAATCTCTTTCAGGTCGGATTTGTATGGCCCTCGACTTTTTTATGACAGAATCTTCTCTTTACATTGAATTTGATTAACCTCACACAAAAATGACATGTCTTTCGCTGGATCTCACCACATATGTGTTTTTCACACTTGATTATATGGACCGTGCGCTCTCGTATTCATAAATTGCATTAGATAATAAAAAGCAAATTTGAAAGGCCAAGATTCCAACCTCGCTTGTTGAAATTGGCAAGTAAGTAAGAAGAGATCGAACTTTCTGCTTCTATCTATGATCTATTAAAGAACTCAACGATCCATCGTAGTCTCACTGGCGCTTTTGCAGTACATGACCATTACTCGCCCTGATCTCTCATATATTGTTCAACCAGCTTGCTTATTCATGCAAGATCCTCTCTTCCACTTTAATCTTGTCAAAAAACGATAATCCTGTATCTTGAGGGAACCTCAGATTTCAGCCCCCCATGTATACCCTTTTTCTCTCTACACTCCTAGCTTATTCAAATGCAGGCTGGGCTGGTCACCTGACACTCGACGCCCCACCTCGGGGTTTTGCGTATCTTTTGAGGATAATTTCATATCTTGGTCGCCAAAACTTTAACCTACTGTTTCCAGGTCGAGCATCGAGGCAGAGTATCGGGCCGTCGCCGAGACGTCTTAGTTGTGCCAGTTTCTTCGGGAGCTCCATCACCCCATTGCTAAGTATCTATTGTAATAATATCTGATTGGTTTGACAACTTTGTACATGCCAAGTGTGTAAAAGTTGATAAATTTGGCATCACAAATGTGAACTCTAAGCATTTATTTAACTCTGGTGTACGATGAACCATTCATTCTAGCTTCGCAAGCAACTCAAGTGTATTATGTCCAAGACCCCATTGACAAATCTCATCCACAACTTAAGTGTGATCACCTCTCATGACACATTGATACATCTCATCCATCTAAGCTTGCACTCTCTGATCTAACTTGTTAACATGCATGACATCCACACTTAGAGTTGCAACTCCGGGAGGCTAGCCCTCACGTTACCGAAAAAGAAAAAACTTAAAACTTGCAACTGGCTACAAATTGCACAATCATGCAATTAACTAGTTAAAAGTTGGTAGTACTCTAACTCTCACACGAGGAGGCCCTTTGCGCTTCCATTCCATGGAGTGGTACTCAAGTTCAGATGATCAACAACAGCGAACCACACCATGCATCAGCTCCCAAATAAGTTTCTTTTAACAAGTTTTTCTAAGACTGGCTGGCTGATGGTGTATGATTGATTTGATGTACCCTAACTGTTAGCGAGGTGGGCCGGCCTACACCTTGATAAAATTCTGATACGGGATCTGCACGGCCTGGGCCACGAGCGCGGCCCGGAGCTTGATGTCTTTGAGGGCAGGGTCCTCGAGGAGCAGCAGCTTATCCTTGTCCCTCACCCCAACCATGTGGAGGTGGTCGTTGTCCTCCCTCTCCTTGCCCCTGAACAACAACCTCTGCTCCCTCGGCTCCAGCCCCGTCACCATGGACACTACCACCTTCAGCTCACCTGCACAAATTAATTTTCATAACACATGTTAGACCGTGATCCAATGAAGTGTACTTAGTTTATATTCAGTGATTGCTTTGTACTAGCAAACAAGGTGGAGGTAGTTTCCACTCAGGTTCCTAATCTGAACCATCGTGTGATAGAAAAACACGATGAACATATGCTTTGTACTAAAAAACTCTGAACCATATCGTGTGCATGCTGGCACGGCAGGAAGCCTGCCACATTGCAGGTCTTTGATCAGACATGTCCGTGCATTTTCTTGAAAAATAATTACAAGGACAACTCCATGATTTAGTAAGGAAGGAGTGGGTGGCACAGCACTGATCCTTGTCATCAGTTGTTTTATTGCTGAAGCAAGGAGGAGACCTTGCTCATGGACATGCATATCTCCACATCACCTTGCGAAGGTTCAGGAGCTCACACCGTCACACGGGTCAACTACTCAACTTGGAGAATGGTATTAGTGCATCTGGCTGTGCGAACAGTGACGTGCAGACTCGTGTCAAAAATTTTTTTTAGACCTGTCTAGTTGTTCTTGTAAAAATGCTCCTTAACTAGTTTCAGTATTCAGTATTCAGTAAAAGACTATACACAAGATGGAACTAGCGAACTAGGTATCATAGTTGTTGTGAATCTACATGTACTACTGACGTTTGCAAGATCAAATCAGCACCATAAAGATGTGCACCAGCATGTGCTTACTAAACTTTCTGAAAAGATGAGTGCTTGGGGGATATTCATTCAACTTTGGCAACATAAAGATGTGCTTACAGGGCCACTATGAAAAATACATTTTGTATCTATACAAGGCCACTAACAATAATCGAGGCAAAATTCAATAATGTTTTCTCGTAGTAGCAATTTGTTTAATACTTGCATGCATGTAGTCATAATGACATTGTGCTACTTTCTTCTCATTTCTTCCTTGCATGCATGCGGGGTATTAATAATCCCGGTTAACGAGAAGAAAAATTGGCTTGTAAAATAGTCATTAAATTTTACTTTGATACCTGTAATTTGAGTTTGTGGTCTTGTATAAGGGAATGAAGGGAGTACTTAGTATGTGAGAGAAGCCCGGAAAGGAATCATGACCAAATGAACCACTTTCCAAGAACACATACATTCTACGAGTCACACACTAGCCGTGTTCATATACATTCTCCCAAAAAAAATCAAATCAGCTTTGCAAAGACGAAAGTACTCACCAAAGGTGCAAGTAGCTCCAATGGAGACCTCGTGCCAGGAGTAGCCGGTGACCACCCTGACGGTGATGACCTCGACGTCCCCCCTACCGTCCCTCCTCTGCACCAGCATGGCCCCCGGCCGCACCTCCCACTCGATCTCCCCGCTGCCGCCGCCACCCCGAATGCCACCGGCGTCGCTGCCGTCGTCACTGCTGCTGCTGCTGCTACCAGACCTGCTGATTTTGGAGGAGCTCCTCCTGTCTCCTGAAGAGCCTCTTGGGGTTGGGGCATCTCAGCTTCATCATCGTCGCAAATGGCAGCTAGTCTCGCTCGGATGACTCTGTTGTTGTTCCTCGCAGTTGGTGTTGAGGCAGTTGAGCTGGTGCTGGCTGTAGGAACAGGGCTTTGCTGTGTATATACAGGAGGCGAGCTAGCTATAAACTATAGGGAGGCAATGGGGGTGGCATGACATGCAACAGGACAAGCTTTGGAAGCGTGCGATTATTTGTGAAAGGCGTCAACGAAGGGGGCACTGCGACAGGCGAACTTGGCACGGTCCAAAGCGGCAGGCCAGGCTCTCAAAAGGAGAAACAACTTGTGAAAGTGTTTCTCGACAGGCAGAAAAGAAATGGAACCCAATTTTTATATTTAGTCCGATCAAGAGCTCACATGAAGCCACGGCGCTGACATGGGGGCCCGCATCAACAGAATATCGCCACGAGATCGTTTCATGCTGTCATTGACGTGCGGGCCCCAATAAAATTTGTTTAGGACATCTATTCCTCGCGTAGCTGAAATAAACTTCTACGTCAATCGATTGTCTAAACTTCTTCTTCCACCTTCAGCCAACGTTGACATTTATCTTTCCACGCCCCCTTCGACTTCGGCCTGATTGCCTGCTCCCAACCCTCACGGCTGGCGGCGCTTCCGCAACCGTCTCGCCACCCCTCCATCGTTCCATATTCTGGCCTTCGCCCCGCCCAATGTAGTTCTGCCACCATCCCAGCCATACCCTAATTACCGCCCCCTCCCTCCCCCAACCTCATGTCCTGCTTCGAGGCCGACTCCCCCTCAAGAACTTGAAACTGTCAACCTCAAACTCCCCTCATATGGGACGTTGTTGTTGTGTTGTCCCTGATTCCGGGTCGCTCCCGTATGTGGCCTCGCCGGCGTCTCTGCGCTCACTGCCGTCATCTTCAGCCACGATCACGAGGCACAGAGATGTTGTCTCTGGCCATGGTGCTTCACGAATTTCGACTAATGTCTTCTCGAATTTCCAAGCTTATGAAAATTAGCAAAAAAAATTCTAGAATCCACATGGGAGAGGATTTGTAGCACGCAGGTGCGGTTGCACCGAGCCCCTCTCATGTGTTTTTTCTTGTGACTTCCGAACATAAATATTTCACTAATAAAGCGGCTATCGCTTCTGGTCGTCCGTCATTAAAATTACCCTCCAAGTTGGTAAAAATTACCCACCAATGCCACCCGTAAGTGAAAAACGATTCAATTTTTCGGACCAAAAATCGCCGCCTCCTTTATTGTTTTATAGAGGCCCGACGAGTAGAAGTGATAGAACGATGAATAGCAGAGTGGTTGGCCGATCGCTCCTATAGCGATGAGACCAGGGTTTGATCCCCAGCTTCCACAATTATCTTTCTTTTCTCACGCATGTCCTACCGGCCGGCCCATGTGCGGGGCTTTACTCCCTGTTTTTTCTCTCTTTTCTTTACTTTTTTGTCTTTTCTTTTCTCATTCTGTTTTCTTTCTTCTTTCTTCTTTAAATTAATTCGGGATTTAATATTCTAAAAGCTGCGAGTTTTCAAAAAAAAAGTTTGAGAAATCACAAAATATATGTGAATTCAAAAATGTTGAGAAAATCATAAAAAATTTGCCGATTCAGAAAATGTTGGTGGTTTTGCAAAATTGTTCGCAAAATTATAAAAAATCACAATTTTGAAAAAATGGTCGGGAAATAAAATCATGTTCATGATTTTGGAAATATGATCATGCATTCAAAACATATTCGGGAATATGGAAAAAATGTCCATGACATTTTAGATAATGTTCACAAAAATAAAAATAAATATTTGTTTTTTAAAATTTGTTCCCCAATTTTAAAAAAAAGTTCATCGATTCAAAAAATGTTTGTTGAGTCAAAAAATGTTAATGAATTCGAAACCGGTTCATACATTTAAATTCTTTTGTAAACAAAACTAATGTTCATGATTTTTTTTGAGAAAATCAAAAATTTCAAAATTTTTTTTTGTGGATTCTAAAAGCTTTTCTCTGATTCAAAAGTATTTTATATCTAGGATTTGATTAGTTTTTTGAAAGTTTTTATATGTCTTGCCGTTGGGAGTAATTCGTGGTCAATGAGATTTGTTTTTAAAGTTGTAAACGTTCCCTTGCGCAACATAATGACAAGTGTGGCATGCACTGGCAAACTCATAGCCTTGGGATTTACCACGTCGAATGCATTGTGATCACGTGGACATCACGACCATCATCGGCTAGGGTGAGAAAAAAATGGCAACATGGTGAGCCACTGTGTTAAAATAGAGTACGCTCATATATCAGGATATTGAGTCATATTTATTTGGTTAGCCATAAATTTTGTCTCCCGTTGCAATGCACGGGTATATTTGCTAATAAACAATCATATCTTTTTAATCAAAAATTCAATTTAAATTTTGTTTACAGATTAGTGTTGCTTGTGATGAGGGCTTCATTTTGACTATGTTTTGATGAACTTTTAAACTTTGGTAACTTTCAACTGACAAAACTTAATTGGGATGACTGACAAAATTGCTAAGTTTCAAAACCAAATCTGTAAGTTTCGGAACTTGACCTACAAAGTGGTCAACCAGGTTTGGCACTTGGGCCAGGCCACTGCTGTGGATGCTAAAGTGAGTGAAATGTTTTGTGAGTCGCATCACGGCCGTGCATGCATGGATAGTAGAATAATAATCCAGTGCGCGCTCAATGGAACTAGCTAAGCACATGGGGTTTGGCAAAAACGCATGATGCGACGATTAGGGCGGTCGGTTAGGACACAAACCTACCGGGATTATTGTAATGGCGGTTGGTCTGGTCGCAAGTTTTCCCGGCTTGTGTCTCGCGGCTGATGAGCACGCACAGGGGCAAAAAGGGTTTGCTTCATGGCGTGATGATTGAGACGAGACTCTACGTGCAATTTGTGCGGATCATTAACCCAGTTGATAGCTAGCCAGTAGGCCCTAGCTAGGGTATAGTATTAGTGATATTTGGTTGGATTCTCAGGATTTTGGGGCGTCTAGCGGTGGTTAAGGCAGCATGTGGGGCTTCAAGTTTATTATTAGGGTTTGAACCTTGGAATTGTCCAAAACATCCGAAATTGTTTAAGTTTCATTTTTTTCTTGATACAGGTGTACTGCTTTATCTTTGTATATGACAATCATTTATAGGCGTCAGGTATACTGGCTTGCAATGAACAAACAAAGATAGCATATATAAGCAAACTAATTTCTCTATGCAAGTTAACTGAAATTCTGAGCTTAACAATCATACGTGAAGTCATGGAAAAGGAAGGATAGTGTGGTTAACGAAAGGTACTTCACGGTTCTGGCAATGAAACATTAACGACATTTCCCTGGCAAAGAAAAAGAAATCCTACTTCTTTAAACTAAGTCATCATTCAATAGCGTTGCACATCTCATATCGAAATAGGGGCTTTGGTTGGGTTAGTCCAGATGCAGGTGCCCTGGCTCAGTTAACCGCCGGCCGGCCGGTCAGCCAAGTATATGAAACCGAAAAAACTACCAACTTTTTTTTTTTAGAAAATGCCATCATGGCTAGCTTTATTAATCCTCCCGCATGCATTAGCATCTTCCCTGTTCGTGTCTTACGTGATATAATTACTGGTACTACTAGTACTAGCTCCCAAGGATGGACTCCACCAGCCACATGCCCACATGCATACGATGTGTGCAGAGCGATCTATCGAACGTGTGCAGGATAAACTAGTAGCAATGATGCTCTTTGGTTTGTCATGGTGCGTCGGAATCTGCATTATTCTCGAGCTAAGCCTGTGCCTCCTTGACACGGAGGCTCCGAAGCCACTTGCGTTGATTCGGATTCCCGGGCCCCGTCGTCTGCGGCGGCGATCTTGGCTGGTGGCTCGATCCACCTGATGATGCAGGTGCATGCATGGAGTGGCGTGCAGGATATCGCGCCACGCAGGCATGCCGGTCCATGTGATACATGGCCATCTGTGATTATAAAACAGGAAATGTTAGGGGATCTGCATGGCGGGTCATCAAAACACCCATGAATATCTGAATTCAGCCGTCCGTTTTTTTTAGGTTTTCAACGTCGATAACCAAATCGGGGTGTAGTTGTTCGTACCTCCAAAATCGGACAAATAGGTCCCGAGTCTGAGGAGCTCTACGGGAGTCCAATCGTCTCTCACGAAGTAAATAGCATAAAGCTACCAGTTTACAGGCTAGGGTTCCAAAAAATTACCGGTTTTTAATTTTTCTCAGATAACTACCAAATTAGGGGTCGGCTGTTTCAAAAAACCCAAATCATCGAGTCTTTATCAGTTGATCACGATTATGACAGGTTGGGCCCACCGCTAAACAAACTGTTAGTTTGACCTCAGTTTGACCGTTAACTTACATGTGGGGCCCACATGTAAGTTTCTTCTTCCTCTTCTCTTTCTTCTTTCTCTCCCGTGCCAGACCTCTCCTCTCCCGAGCCGGCAACCCCCTCCCCCCGCCCAAGCCGGCGACTCCCTCCCCTTCCCAAGCCGGCGAACCTCCCTCCAAGCCGAGTTTCGACGGCGGTAACGAGGTCGACCTCGTCGCGACACTCCAAAGAAGGCGCTAGGGATGGCGGCGCCGGGCCGAGGAGCTCAGTGCTGGGATGGCGGCGGCCATGGGCGAGGCACGGCTGGGGCCCGTGGAGACTCGAAAGCGAGCCCCATGGCGGCGGCGCCTAGGTCAGCCCCTGATGGCGCGCAGCTGGCGACCAGCCGAGCTCCCATGGTCAAGGCCCAAAGCGGATCCCGATGGCGCTGGCGGCGCGGCGACTGAAAGCAGAGCCCGACGGCAAGACGCCTGCGACTCACCCCTGCACTCAGTCATGGGCGTGCGACCACGGGCAGAGCCTGCTGAGGCGCCATGCGTAGCCCAAGGAACCGATTGCTTTTTTAAAATGATTCCAGGGACCCGATTGCTTTTTAAAAATATTTGTAGGGGCTAATCTGTAAAAAATCTGTTGATGAGGCGCTGACATGTGGCCCCCACAAGTCAGTTAACGGTCAAACAAACGGTCAACCTAACGGTGTGTTTAGTGGCGGGCCCGACCTGACATAAACATGTTTAATTTTTTAACAAAGAGAATTGGGGGTTTTTTGAAACAGCCGACCCCTGACTTGGTAGTTATCTGAGAAAAATTAAAAACCGGTAGTCTTTTGGAACCCTAGCCTGTAAACTGGTAGCTTTATGCTATTTACTCTCTCTCACGTTGGACTTCAGAAACCTTGGACCTACCCAAAACACTAACCGGCCTTTTGGCTCTAACTGACATAATTTTGTATTTTTTTTGATTAGAAAAATACATGAAAAAGAAAGGAGGTAGATTTTTTTTTGGATTTATGATATACATATAAAATCCAATATAATTTCACCTATAAAAGAAGGATTACTTTAATATCTTATATTATCTTATTTTGATTTAACAGAAATTAGAAATTCTCTATAGCAAAAGAAAAAACTGTTAATCTATTCCTTAAAAAAATCTTGAAGATTATGTAATGCTTACTCTAGAACCCTCCACGCATTCACGCCCGACATGACCAATTATCAGCCTATCCGCATTCACATCGGACATGATTGGCCGGCCGCCTACCCGCATACACCCTCTCACCCGTTCGAGAAACCTGCTCTCACTGCCCACATTCACGCCTCCGCAGCTCTATGCCCACCCTGGTTATTTAAAACCGGCTAGCCACACCCCAAAACCTACCTCCGAGCCCCTTTCCCCACCGCCCGAGACGTCATCCACCGTCCGACCACCCCTAGTTTGCATCCGCTTTGTCGTCCATTGTCTCAATGTTTGGCTCCGCGACTTCCTGGTTCGAGCAGTTGTCCCTGGGGTGGTTTTGGGGGGCGATACATTGTATCGGCGCCACCAATGTCATGCCTCGCAACCGCTCTCTCCTCACCCCTCCCATGCTCCCCTTCACCCCCATCGACTAACATAGCTCATCGACGTCAGTGATCACTCCGGCGGTACCCCCTTCTTACTCATTCCCAGCTAGAACCACTCCCACTAGCCCACCCCACCTGCCTGTCGGCACCACTACTTTGCTGCCTGATTACCCTCTCCACGTCCACATAGGGCACGTCACCTAACACCGCTTCACTACTGTCGACAATGCTATGGGCATCAAGTTCTAAGAGTAGATCTCCTAGGGTTTCGTACTCCCATCACCTCATTGATAGCAGTTTCACCGGCTATGCATCTATACTTCTCCAAGAGCACTCTATCCTACTCCCTCCGTTCTAAAATAGATGACCCAACTTTGTACTAACTTTAGTACAAAGTTAGTACAATGTTGGGTCATCTATTTTGGAACGGAGGGAGTACATGCCACTTCTGGCGGTTGCGTTGCAGAGTTCCTTCTCACCCAACTAGACAGTTTGAAGTTTAGATTCCATGTCGCTTATGCCGCCATTGCTAGATCCTCCTCCAACAAGAACCGGTACACCACATAAACCTCCTTTTCTCCTTCCATCCACTCCCTAGTGATCCTACGCCAACATCCTCTTTTGCAACGCCACAGTAGTGTTAAAGCCTGACCCAACTACTAAAGGTACAACATGATCTCTGTGGATGAGTAGTGCGATTGAGCCCATGACTAGCCGTGCATGAGTCCAAGGAGTCCTTCCTGAAACTATTAGTCCAACCCCGCAGTGAGTTCACGCCTGGCAAGGAAGGACGCGAGGCAGGTACCCCTCGAACTCCTCGAAAGGAGGCAGACCATGCTCCAACAAAGGAAGAATCAATCTATTCACAACTAGGAGACCAAGATAGGAAGGGATCATGCCGACCGAAGAGAGGGTATAAATAACCACACGTCAAGACCAGGAGGAGGACTTCACGACGCCTAAGACGATGGAACCGAAGCGTTAGTTTTAACCTAGATTAGATTCAATCTTAGACAACTGGTCAAGATCGACCACCAAATTTCCCACTGACTTCATGCTAATGTCGGTGGACCCCTAATTTGTACTCGTTGATATATTATATATAATTTCAGACAAGCAAGATTAGGGTTGTTACTTGAATCCCAAGGGCCCAATCCTAGATAAAATCGTCCCGAGCCCATCAGTAACTTGGGTTAACGTCGCATTATCATATAAATCCACATACATTATTGGACCATTGTTGTTGTTCGGGTACTATGCGAACACTGTCAACATCTAGCGCCAACTCCAGAGAAAACTTCTAAATGGAAAAAAGGACCACAAAAATGTGGTCTCATAACTTCATGGGTCATGGTACATTGATACATCACATCCACAACAAAATTGCATGTAGCAAACTACTCCATATAGCCCACACTATGCCACAGCCCACAGGGCATAGGCCTTATCCTGTTAAATTATGATCCAAATTATACCATGTTGGACTAGACGTAATACAACCGATGTGGGCCTTTGCGTTGACGTCGACGCATACGAGTAAAACTCGTTTACTTGTCCTTCAAGAACTCTCATATATAGCCTTCTTATATACCTCATGTAGTCGCACCTCAAATGGTCGGTCGTCTCGTGCTTGTAATACTCCTATATCCGAAGCCAGATCGATTTGCCGAGACGACAACAGTTTGGAGTTCCGCTGGTTCTTTACAGCCGCGCACAACCGAGGCGCTCCGCGAGGAGCGATCTGTCCAGCCGCTAATCTGTTACAGCTGCTGTTTTCGAAATCACAAAGGTTGCAGCCGGTGTCTGATCCGCCGAGTTGCCGCCGTTGCTGCACGTGCAAGCTTCAAGTCCCGAGGCGGTTCCATAAATCAATCGTAGCTGCTGCTGCTGTTTTCTCCCACGTGAAGACCAAATCCACATCGGTGGTGAGTGCTAGTGCTACATGCACGCAAATCGAGATCTGATTGATCTCTACTCCTCACGTGAAGCTACTACTAGTACAGGGTACTAGTTCGGCCCTTGTTTTTCATCTTCAAGTGCTACGTTCATCACCCGTATAATATCCAGGTGCTATTGTTCCTTGCTTCGTTTGCTCCGCACATTTAATTCTGTCAATAATTTTTTCTACCTTACCCTAAAAAAAGAAGAATTTTTTCTACCGGTTTGTATTACTTTGTGCACAGTTTTATCGACTCATGGCATCCATGAAGTACGATCTTCCGCTGCTGGACCGTGACACAAGGTTTACCCTATGACAAGTCAAGATGCGGGCGTTGTTGGCACAGTCCGACTATGATGAAACACTGAATAGTTTTGGGAAGAACCGAATACAGGACTGGACTGCTGAGGAGAAAAGAATTGATTGTAAGGCTTTGTCAAAAATTCAACTCCATTTGCATAATAATATTTTGCAGAAAGTTTTGAGCGAGAAAATCATGCCGCTCTATGGTTAAAGCTGGAAGGATTTGCATGACTAAAGATCTCACAAGCAAGATGCATCTCAAGCAAAAATTATTCCCGCATGTGTTACCCGAGGGAGGTAATGTTTTGAATCATATTTCAAAATTTAAAGAGATCATATCTGATCTAGCTGCAATGGAGGTTAAGTATGAAGAGGAAGATACCGCTTTAATGTTACTTTGTTCATCGCCAAGTTCTTATACCAATTTTAGAGACACCATATTATACAGTCGTGATACTCTCACACTTAATGAAGTTTATGAAGCTTTGAACTCTAAGGAGAAGATGAAATTAATGATGCCTCATGATGGTTCGAGTTCATCCGAAGCCGAGGGATTATCTATTCGTGGTAGGACAAAGGAGAAGAATTCCAATAATGGAAACAGAGGCAAAAGTAAGAACGGCCACAGGGGCCGGTCGCAATCCAGAGACAAGAAGTATTGCAGGTATTGCAAGAGAGACGAGCATGACATTTTTGAGTGTTTCAAGTTACAGAATAAGGAAAAGAGGAAAGGTAACAAACCAGGTGAAAAATCTGCTAACGTTGCTCGTGATGATAGTTTCGATGATGCTCTTGTCGTTATTGCTGGATGTGCTGAGACCAATGATGAGTGGGTACTTGACACCGCATGCACTTTTCATATGTGTCCACATAGAGATTGGTTTTCTACTTTTGATTCCACTACTTCTGCTGGTTCGTTTTGGGTTTTGATAATTCACCATGCAAGATTGAAGGCATAGGTTCTATTCGAATCAAGATGTTTGATGGCATAATCAGAACTTTGACATATGTTCGGTATATTCCGAAGATGAAGAGAAATCTTATTTCTATGAGTGCCCTATGCAAAGGGGTACAAGTATTCAGGTGGAGATAGTGTTTTGAAGGTCACCAAAGGCTCCCTTGTTGTGATGAAAGGTGACTTAAGTTCGACCAATGGTCTTTATTACCTTCGAGGTTCTACCGTTTCAGGTAACGCTACTCCAGTTATTTCAAGGAATTCTTATTGTGATGCTGCTAACCTTTGGCATATGCGTCTTGGACATATGAGTGAACTTGGTTTAGCAGAGTTAAACAAGAGAGGTCTCCTTGATGGATATGAACCTGGTAAATTGAAATTTTGTGAGCATTGTATCTTCGGCAAGCACAAGAGGGTGAAGTTCAACACTTCAACTCATACAACTGAAGGTATTCTTGATTATGTGCATTCCGATTTATGGGGACCGTCTCGCAAGAAGTCATTAGGTGGTGCAAGTTACATATTGACTATTATTGATGATTATTCGAGAAAAGTTTGGCCTTATTTCTTGAAGCATAAATATGAAGCATTCTCAGCATTTAAGGAGTGAAGATTATGATTGAAAGGCAAACTGAAAAGAAGGTAAAGATACTTCACACTGATAATGGTATGGAATTCTGTTCTAAGCAATTTAAGAATTATTGCAAGTCTGAAGGCATTGTCAGACATTACACCGTTCCTTATACTCCTCAACAAAACGGTGTTGCTGAGCGTATGAACAGGACCATTATTTCCAGAGCCCGTTCCATGTTGTCCAATGCAGGTTTGCATAGGCGTTTTTGGGCCGAGGCCGCTTCCACTGCTTGTTATTTCATTAATCGTTCACCATTTATTGCTCTTAATAAGAAAACTCCAATTGAGATATGGTCCGGTTCACCTGCTGATTATTCGCAGTTGAGAGTTTTTGGTTGCACTGCTTATGCTCATGTTGATAATGGAAAGTTGGAGCCCTAAGTGCATCTTTCTTGGTTATAAGTCTGGTGTTAAAGGTTTTAAATTATGGAATCCTGAAACCCAGAAGGTTGTTATTAGCAGAAATGTTATATTTAATGAATCTGCTATGTTACATGATGTTTCATCTACTAATGTTCCTGTTGAGTGAACAACAGCCTATTGTTCAGGAGCCTACTGTTCAGGATGAACCCGTCGTTAATGATGATCATGTCACTCCCACTCCAAATCAGCCTATTGTTCCACCTAGTTGGAATCTTGCACGTGACAGAGTTAGATGGGGTATCAATAAACCTGACAGGTTAATTGAAGAGTGCAATATTGTTTCTTTTGCATTATCTGTTGCAGAAGAAACTGAAGGTAATGCTGAGTCTTCTTCATATTCCGAGGCTATTATTTCTGGTGATAGTAATAAGTGGATGACCGCTATGCATGATGAGATGGAATCACTTGAAAAGAATGGCACTTGGGATTTAGTAAAATTGCCTGCATGTAAGAAACCTATTCGTTACAAGTGGGTTTTCAAGAGGAAAGAAGGTGTTTCTCCTAATGATGAGACAAGATATAAAGCAAGGTTAGTTGCTAAAGGTTATAGCCAGATTCCAGGTATTGACTATAACGAAGTCTTTTCTCCTATTGTGAAGCATAGCTCTACTCGCACTTTACTCAGTATTGTTGCAATGCATAAGCTGGAGCTTGAACAATTGGATGTTAAAACTGCATTTTTACATGGAGAATTAGAAGAGGATATTTATATGGAACAACCTGAAGGTTTTGTTATTCCTGGAAAAGAAAAGCTTGTCTGTAAGTTAAAGAAATCTCTTTATGGATTAAAGCAATCCCCTAGACAGTGATACAAGAGATTTGACACCTTTATGCTCTCTCAAGGTTTCAAAAGGTCTAATTATGATAGTTGTGTTTATTTGAAAATTGTCAAAGGTTTGACTATTTATTTGCTCCTTTATGTTGATGATATGCTAATTGCCGTGAAGAGCATGTCAGAGATTAATGAACTAAAGAAGCAATTGAGTAATGAGTTTGAGATGAAGGATTTGGGTGCAGCAAAGAAAATACTTGGCATGGAAATATCCAGAGATAGACCGTCCAGAAAAGTATATCTAAGTTAGAAGGGATATATTGATAAAGTTCTTCTCGTTTTAATATGCATAATGCCAAGCCAGTAAGTACTCTATTAGCTGCACACTTCAAATTATCATCAGCTTTATGTCCTAAGTCAGATACATATATTGAGTACATGTCTAGAGTTCCCTATTCGAGTGCAGTTGGTTCACTTATGTATGCCATGGTTTGTTCTCGTCCGGATTTATCATATGCATTGAGTGTTGTCAGTAGATACATGGCTAATCCTGGAAAAGAGCATTGGAACGCAGTTCAGTGGATTTTCAGATACCTGCGAGGTACTTCTAATGCTTATTTACAGTTTGGAAAAACTGGAGATGGACTTGTTGGTTTTGTTGATTCTGATTTTGCTGGTGATTTTGATAAGAGGAGATCGCTCACAGGTTATGTTTTCACCATTGGTGGTTGTGCTGTGAGTTGGAGAGCAACTTTGCAGTCTATTGTGGCTTGTTCCACTCATCGATGCCGAGTATATGGCTATTTCGAGGCATGCAAAGAAGCTATCTGGTTGAGAGGTTTGTACAATGAGCTTTATGGAGATTCATCTTGCCCTACCATATTTTTCTCGACACCAAAGTGCCATATATCTTACAAAGAATCCAATGTATCATGAAAGGACAAAGCACATTGACGCCGATTTCATTATATTTGAGATGTTGTTGTCAAGGCAATTTGAAGGTATGCAAGATAAGTACTCATGATAATCCTGTCGACATGATGACAAAGCCGCCTCCTACCAATAAGTTTGAGCTTTGCTCAGGCTTAGCTGGTATTTCTCACTAGTCCTATGGACTTTGACGCACAAGGTGTTTATGTTGATTTGGATGGAGTTATTCACTTTCTTCGACTACTGGAGGGAATTTGGATTAAGGTGGAGATTGTTAAATTGTGATCCAAATTATACCATGTTGGACTAGACGTAGTACAACCGGTGTGGGCCTTTGCATTGACGTCGACGCGTGTACAACTCGTTTACTTGTCCTCTAAGGACTCTCATCTATTGCCCTCTTATATACCCCATGTAGTCGCACCTCAGATGGTCGGTCGTCTCGTGCTTGTAATACTCCTTCATTATAGTGATTGCGCCTTCGTGCGTCTGTGTTTTCTCCCGCAAGGGTTTCCACGTAAAAATCCGTGTCTCTTTGTTTTGTTTATTTCTCGTTATTATCTAACATATCCAAGATTGCACTCTCCAATCTAACATAATACCACGCATGACATCCATAGTTAGACTTGCAATTCCTGGAGGAGGCTGGCCCTTACTGCATCTAAAAGAAAGGACTTAAACTTGCAACTAGCTGCAAATTGCACAACCATGCAACTATAATTAATTAAAAGGTGATAGTACTCTAACTCTCACACGAGGAGGGCATTTTCCCTCCCATTCCATGGAGTGGTACTTAAGAACTGATCAGCAAGAGCGAGCAACGCCATGCATCAGGTTCTGGATATGATTTTTGTTTGCAATCTTGTGAGACCTGACTAGCTGATGCCTGATAGTGTGGTTGATTTAGATAACTGTTAGCGCGGTGGGCGAGACAGGCCCGCCTACACCTTGATAAAAGTTTGATACGGGCTCTGCATGGCCTGGGCCGCCAGCGCTGCCCGGAGCTTGATGTCCTTGAGGGCAGGATCCTCGAGGAGTAGCACCTTGTCCTTGTCCCTCACCCCAACCATGTGGAGGTGGTCACTATCCTCCCTCTCCTTGGCCCTGAACAGCAGCCTCTGCTCCCTCGGATCCAGCCCCATCACCATGGATACTACCACCTTTAGCTCACCTGCACAAAATAATTTTCATAACACATGTTAGACCTTGATCCAGAGAAGTGTACTTGATTTACTAGATTCAGTGATAAAAAAACACATTGCTTTGTACTACTAGCAAAGAAGATGGAGGAAAGTTCCACTTAGGTTCCTACTCTGAACCGTCGTGTGTACATTTTTCAGTGATAAAAAATAGATTGAGTTTATGCTTTGTACTAAAAAACTATGAACCATCTTGTGCACGGTGTCAGGAAGCCTTCCATTCGGGCAGGTCCGTGCATTCTTTTAAAAAAATCACAAGGACGAGGAACGACGCTATGATTTAGTACTCTACTCTACTGATGGAGCTGCTAGGATGAAGATGGGGGTACTCTATGATTTACTCACCAAAAGTGCAGGTAGCTCCAATGGACACCTTATGCCAGGAGTACCCGGTGGCCACCATGACTGTGATGATCTCGACGTCCCCCCTCTCGTCCCTCCTCTGCACCAGCATGGCCCCCGGCCTCACCTCCCACTCGATCTCCCCGCTCCCGCCGCCGCCACGGATTCCACTGAAGGCATCGCTGCCGTTGTCGCTGCTGCTGCTGCAGCTGCTACTAGACCTGCTCATCTTGGAGGATCTCCCTCCTGAAGAGCCTCTTGGGGTTGGGGCACCTCAGCTTGATCATTGTCGAAAATGGCAGCTAATCTTTCCCGGATAACTTTCCTGTTCCTTGCAGTTGGTGCTGAGGCGCAGTTGAGCTGGTGGTGGCTGTAGGAACAGGGCTTGTTGTGTATATATAGCCATATAGGAGGCGAGCTAGCTGTAGTAGGATGGCAACAGGACAAGCTTTGGAAGCGTGCGACTATTTGTCAAAGGCGTCAACGAAGGGGACACTGCGACAGGCGAACTTGGCATAGTCCAAAGCGGCAGGCCAGGCTTCCAAAAGGAGAACAACGTGTGAAAGGAAAAAGCTTCCCGGCAGAGGACAAAAAAGAACACAAATCTTATATTTAGTTCGATCGAGAGCTTCCGTGAAGCTACGGCGCTGATACATGGACCCGCATTAACTCCACTATCATTTCAGACTGTCACTGACGTGTGGGCCCAACATAATTTGTCAACTGTCTATGCACATATCAGTGTTTCCTTAGGACAACTCCAATGTAGATAAAAAAACTCCAACGCAGATACTCAAATCGAACACACCAAACCGGACAAATTTTAAGGAAGTTCCACGCATTACATTCAAACCGGACGATATGTAACAGTTCACCTGAACCAACCTGTGGTTGGATGGTTAGAGCAATTGTGGTATCCCCAGCCCACCAGGGTTCAAGTCCTTGTGCTTGCATTTATACCTGAATTTATTTCAGTATTTCCGGCGATGCGCATTCATTGGGAGGAGACGTTCATGTCGATGACGAGGTGCCTACGCTGACTTCGTAAATTTCAAGATGATATGTCGGCTTAGTCTTTCGGATGTGCTCATAGGGGTAGGATGTGCGTGTGTGTTCATAGGGGTGAGTGTATGCACATGTATATAAGCGTTTGCATCGGTACTGGGCTAAGAAAAACAAGTTCACCTAATAAAATAAAATAAAACTAAACTACGTGAGGCAGCGGACAGTGACATCGTACGCATGGCCGCCTTGGCTGGCGGCACCTCCTCGTCGTTTCCATCGTCGTTGTTGCCATCAGAGTCATCCTCGTCATGGTCCTTCAAGCGTGGTGGTCCTTGACCGGTCCTCGGCCCAGAACAACGCGAGGTCGGGGTCGACGCCACGTCCGACGTCGCGAACGCGGCCCGACGCGCCATGATAACCCACAAGTATAGGGGATCGCAACAGTTTTCGATGGTAGAGTATTCAACCCAAATTTATTGATTCGACACAAGAGGACCAAAGAATATTTTCAAGTATTAGCAGTTGATTTGTCAATTCAACCACACCTGGATAACTTAATATCTGCAACAAAGTATTTAGTAGTAAAGTAGTATGGAAGTAACGGTAACGGTGGCAAAAGTAACAGTAGCAGTTTTGTAGTAATTGTAGCAGTGGCAATGGTAAAGTAACTAAGCAAAGAGCAATATGTGAAAAGCTCGTAGGCATTGGATCAGTGATAGATAATTATGTCGGATGCGATTCCTCATGCAACAGTTATAACATAGGGTGACACAGAACTAGCTCCAATTCATCAATGTAATGTAGGCATGTATTCCGAATATAGTCCTACGTGCTTATCGAAAAGAACTTGCATGACATCTTTTGTCCTACCCTCCCGTGCCAGCGGGGTCCTATTGGAAACTATGGGATATTAAGGCCTCCTTTTAATAGAGTACGGGACCAAAGCATTAGCACTTAGTGAATACATGAACTCCTCAAACTACGGTCATCACCGGTAAGTATCCCGATTATTGTCACTTCGGGGTTAACGGATCATAACACATAATAGGTGACTATATACTTGCAAGATAGGATCAAGAACTCACATATATTCATGAAAACATAATAGGTTCAGATCTGAAATCATGGCACTCGGGCCCTAGTGACAAGCATTAAGCATAGAAAAGTCATAGCAACATCAATCTCAGAACATAGTGGATACTAGGGATCAAACCCTAACAAAACTAACTCGATTACATGGTAAATCTCATCCAACCCATCACCGTCCAGCAAGCCTACAATGGAATTACTCATGCACGGCGGTGAGCATCATGAAATTGGTGATGGAGGAAGGTTGATGATGACGACGCAACGGATTCCCCTCTCTGGAGCCCCGAACGGACTCCAGATCAGCCCTCCCGAGAGAAATTAGGGCTTGGCGGTGGCTCCGTATCGTAAAACGCAATGAATCATCTCTCTGATGTTTTTCTCCTCGAACGTGAATATATAGAGTTGGAGTTGAGGTCGGGGGAGCACCAGGGGGCCCACTAGGCAGGGGGCGCGCCCAGGGGGGTAAGTGCACCCTCCACCCTCGTGGACAGGGTGTGGCCCCCCTGGTCTTGATTCTTTCGCCAGTATTTTTTATTAATTCCAAAAATATTCTCCGTGAAGTTTCAGGTCATTCCGAGAACTTTTATTTCTGCACAAAAATAACACCATGGCAATTCTGCTGAAAACAGCGTCAGTCCAGGTTAGTTCCATTCAAATCATGCAAGTTAGAGCCCAAAACATGGGCAAAAGTGTTTGGAAAAGTAGATACGATGGAGACGATCAACTCCCCAAGCTTAAACATTTGCTTGTCCTCAAGCAATTCAGTTGATAAACTGAAAGTGATAAAGAAAAACTTTTACAAACTCTGTTTGCTCTTGTTGTTGTCAATATGTAAAGCCAGCATTCAAGTTTTCAGCAAAGATTATGAACTAACCATATTCACAATAACACTTAGGTCTCATATTTACTCATATCAATGGCATAATCAACTAGCGAGCAATAATAATAAATCTCAGATGACAACACTTTCTCAAAACAATCATAATATGATATAACAAGACGGTATCTCGCTAGCCCTTTCTGAGACCGCAAAACATAAATGCAGAGCACCTCTGAAGATCAAGGACTGACTAAACATTGTAACTCATGGTAAAGGAGATCCAGTCATAGTCATACTCAATGTAAATTAATAATAATGGATGCAAATGACAACAGTGCTCTCCAACTGGTGCTTTTTAATAAGAGGATGATGACTCAACATAAAAGTAAATAGATAGGCCCTTCGCAGAGGGAAGCAGGGATTTGTAGAGGTACAAGTGCTCGTCTTTGAAATAGAGATAAATAATATTTTGAGCGGCATATTTTCATTGTCAACATAACAACCGAGAGATCTCGATATCTTCCATGCTACACACATTATAGGCGGTTCCCAAACAGAATGGTAAAGTTTATACTCCCCCACCACCAACAAGCATCAATCCATGGCTGGCCCGAAACAACGGGTGCCTCCAACTAACAACAGTCCTGGGGGAGTTTTGTTTGCAATTATTTTGATTTGATTTGAGCATGGGACTGGGCATCCCGGTGACCAGCCATTTTCTCGTGAGTGAGGAGCGGAGTCCACTCCTCTTGAGAATAACCCGCCTAGCATGGAAGATACAGACAGCCCTAGTTGATACATGAGCTATTCGAGCATACAAAATAGAATTTTATTTGAAGGTTTAGAGTTTGGCACATACAAATTTACTTGGAACGGCAAGTAGATACCGCATATAGGAAGGTCTGGTGGACTCATATAGAATAACTTTGGGGTTTATGGAAGTGGATGCACAAGCAGTATTCCCGCTTAGTACAAGTGAAGGCTAGAAAAAGACTGGGAAGCGACCAACTAGAGATCGACAACAGTCATGAACATGCATTAAAATTAATAAACATTGAGTGCAAGCGTGAGTAGGATATAATCCACCATGAACATAAATATCGTGGAGGCTATGTTGATTTTGTTTCAACTACATGTGTGAACATGTGCCAAGTCAAGCCACTTGAATCATTCAAAGGAGGATACCACCCTATCATACCACATCACAACCATTTTAATAGCATGTTGGCACGCAAGGTAAACTGAGGGAGTCCCGGATTAGGGGGTGCCCGGATAGCCGAACTATAACCTTTGGCCGGACTCCTGGACTATGAAGATACAAGATTGAAGACTCCGTCCCGTGTCCGGATGGGAATTTCCTTGGCGTGGAAGGCAAGCTTGGCAATATGGATATGTAGATCTCCTACCATCGTAACCGACTTTGTGTAACCCTAACCCTCTTCGGTGTCTATATAAACCGGAGGGTTTTAGTCCGTAGGACGAACAACAATCATATCATAGGCTAGCTCCTAGGGTTTAGCCTCTCTGATCTCGTGGTAGATCTACTCTTGTACTACCCATATCATCAGTATTAATCAAGCGGGAGTAGGGTTTTACCTCCATCGACAGGGCGAACTCAGGTAAAAACATCGTGTCCCTTGCCTCCTGTTACCATCCACCTAGACGCATGATTCGGGACCCCCTACTCGAGATCCGCCGGTTTTGACACCGACATTGGTGCTTTCATTGAGAGTTCCTCTGCGTTGCCGCCATCGTGAAGGATGCCTCATCCCGCCTTTAAAGACGACATCGTTGCTAAAGGAGCTTTGGCTATCGGCCAAACTCTCCGGCTAGGCGGTTTTCTTATGACCGCCTGTTCGGCCGCCGCGCCGACGATGACTTCTCGGGTCATCGAAAGCAATCTTCACGTCAACTCGGAACTCTCCGAGCAGTTAGATCCGACGGAGCTCTCTTCCTTAAACGAGCTCCTGGATCGCATCGCCGCCCTGGGAGTCGCTACAGACTACGATCGGATTGGGCCTAAACCCGATCTGAGAGAGATTAACTCTCCCCAGGTCACCCATCACGTTGCTGTGGTGGAGGAACAATGTGGTGACCCTTCATCTATCTTAAGGACTAGCTATGTCCGGATTCCCGACCTCTCCAAGCCGGATACCCGCGGAGGGGAGGACGTCACTCAAGACCTGAACTTAGAGTCAGGCAACGGGCTAGATTCATTGGACAACATCCAAGAATCCAAACTTCCGAGTTTGGAAACTCCTTGGCCCTTGAGTCTCAGATTGGGTGAGGTTTCGGATTTAGTTCCACCCACCCACCCGAACACATGCGATCTATCCAAAATTAGGCAAGAGCCCAAGGAAACAGTACATCATTACTGGGTCAGATTCCTCCTGGTTATGAACAGGATAAAGGACTGCCACGAGGAAGGCGCAAATTCATTCTTCTGCAATAATTGCATGGACAAGGGAATCCTCAACGCCATAGGTTGCCGTGAAATTACACGCTTTGCTGACTTGGCGTCTATAGTACGAAAGTACTGTACGATGGAAAGCGCCTGGAAAACCGAATTGAGATTTTGGGTCAATCCGGCCCTGAATACAAACCCAGCCCGAAATAAAAGGGTGCATTATTGACAGTCACCCGGATTAAACACCAAAAACAAAAACCCCCTACAGGGCATGGAACCGTACTGGAGGGATGGCTCAATGGACCCTGTAAAATTCATAGTACAGAGGGCGCCACACCAACTCATAGCCTTAGAGCATGTTGGATACTCGGCAGTGGCCAAAAGTGGTGAAGAGCTTCTAACCCCGTAATCCACAGAGCACCGGCCAGGGGATACCAGTACGGTATTAACAGTCTTCGAGACTTTCGCATCAAATAATATGCGGAGACGAACACTCCACAACCTTGCCGAAGTCTACCAAGTAGCAACGATAAACCCATGGAGTGACACGGCTATTACCTTTAATGCCAGTGATGAACCTAAATTCCGAACAGCCCGAGCACCAGCCACATTGGTCCTCAGTCCAATAGTGGACGGCTTTCACCTTACCAAGGTACTCATGGACGATGGCAGCGGATTGAACCTCATTTACGAGGAAACCCTTCGAAAAATGGAAATAGACTAGAGCCGCAGTGAGCGAAGCAGCACAACCTTTAGAGGAATAATCCCCAGTTGGGAAGCGTCTTTGTCTGGGAAAAATCACACCGATGTGGTGTTCGCACGCCGGATAATTACAGGTCCAAGGAGGTCACGTTCCAAGTGGCCCTGCTCAAAGCAGCGGATACCACGCTCTATTAGGGCGAGAGGCATTCACAATTTTTCAAGCTATACCCCATTACGGGTACATGAAGCTCAAAATGCCCGGGCCCAACGGAATCATCACTCTTGCTAGTGACCCGGACATAGCACTCCGTGCTGAAAATAAGACAGCCACACTGGCCCTCCAGGCACTATCCGAAGCCCTAGCGGCCGAGGAACTGACTGCGCTGCACTCCACGGTGAACAGGGACGATGTGATACTCGATAAAAGATCCAAGTCCACCTCTTTTAAACCGGCGGACGAAATAGTCAAATTCCAAGTCCACCCAACGGACCCTACAAAAACGGCCTCCATGGGGGCGCAATTAAACCCTGATGTAGACGACGCACTACGTGAATTCCTACGCGAAAATTGGGACATTTTTTGCCTGGCACCCTTCAGACATGCCAGGAATCCCACGCCGGCTGGCCGAGCACAGCCTAAGCATCCTAAAAGGATTCAAGCCAGTCAAGCAGGCTCTTCGGCGTTTCTCCGAACCTAAGAGACAAGCCATGGGAGAGGAGCTAGCCAAACTATTGGAGGCCGGATTCATCAGAGATATAAAACATCTGGACTGGCTAGCAAACCTGGTGATGGTACCAAAGAAGGACAAATCCAGGCGCCTATGCGTCGATTTCAAGGACCTCAACAAGGCTTGCCCAAAGGATCCCTCCCCCCTCCCCCGCATCGATCAAATTATCGACGCTACCACAGGACACGATTCATTGTGTTTCCTTGACGCATACTCCGGCTACCATCAAATTAAGATGGCAGAGCCTGACCAAGCCGCAACGGCATTCATCACCCCATACGGCCCATTCTCGCTTCAACACAATGCCCTTCGGGCTCAAAACGCCGCGCAACATATCAGCGCATGATTCGGACATGTCCGCAAACCAGATCGGCAAAACAGTGGAGGCATACGTAGATGATGTGGTCGTCAAAACCAAGCATGTCGAAACTCTAGTAGACGACTTGAGGCTCACATTCGATAACCTCCAACATATGACATCACGCTTAACTCGGAAAAATGCGTTTTGGCATACCAAAGAAAAAGCTCTTGGGCTTCATTGTATCTCGTAGAGGAATTGAAGCAAACCCAGCCAAGATCCGAGCTCTGTCACAATTGGATATCCCAAAGGACCTCAAAGAAATACAAAAATTGATCGATGCGTGGCGGCTCTAAGCCGCTTTATCTCCGCTTGGGAGAAAAGGCATTACCCTTTATCGCCTCCTCCGCAAGACCGAACACTTCGAGTGGATTTGATACGCCACGGCCGGACTCGAAGAAATAAAAGCCATATTGGCAACAAACCCGGTCCTGGCCGCGCCTAACATGGGCGAACCAATGATATTGTACATCGCGACAACTCATTAAGTTGTAAGCGCAGTGCTCGTTGTCGAACGAGAAACGGACGGACACAAGTTCCCCCTTCAAAAACCAGTTTACTACGTGTCCACTGTCCTCACTCCATGCAAGTCACGGTATCCACATTATCAAAAGATAGCGTACACGGTGTTTATAGCATCCCGGAAGCTGCGACACTACTTTCAAGAGTGTTCGATAACAGTAGCCTTCGAAGTACCTCTTAACAACATTATAAACAACCGCGACGCGACGGGCCGGATTGCCAAATGGGCCATTGAGCTCCTCCCGTTCGACATAACCTATAAGCCACGGTGAGCTATTAAGTCGCAAGTTTTGGCCGACTTCGTGCCGAATGGATCAAGCCGAACTCCCTAAAGAGTACGACACATATTCTAACTGGATCATACACTTCGACGGCTCCAAAATGTTGGCTGGTCTGGGGTCAAGGCGTCGTTCGACGTCCCCAACAGAGATACAGTTCAATCGTACTCGAGATAATGTATAAGGACTCCAACAACGCAGCTGAATACGAGGCCCTTCTACACGGTCTCCGGATGGCGTCTCCATGGGCATTCAACGCCTAGAGGTGCGCGATTCGAACCTCGCGATATCCCAAATAAATGGAGACTTTGATGCCAAGGATCTGAAAATGGCAGCTTATCGCAACGCCGTCCTAAAAATGTCAGCTCGGTTCAAGGGCTCGAATTTCACCATATAGCCCGGAAAACAATCAGCAGACGTGTTGGCACGCATTACGCATAAGCGCGATGCCGCCCCAACATATTCCTAGAGAGGCTGTTCAAGCCATCCAGATATTATGGGAAGGAAGTCCGAAATAACAGCCCGGACCCAACCGCACCGCCTCGACACCGAACATTCTCGACGCAATCTGGAGGCTCTGCCAACGAAGTAACATCTTCAGCCCACGTAATAATGGCAGTCATTGCCCCGTGGACAGAACCATTCCTAGCCTACCTAACCAGGAAGGAACTTCCCGAGGACCAAAACGAGGCACGCTGCATTGTGCGGCGATCTAAAGCCTATAAAGTCCATGAGGGAGAGCTTTATAAGAAAAGCACCACCGGAGTCCTTCAAAGGTGTATCTCCGAAGAGGAAGGGAGGAATCTTCTAGCTGAAATTCATGCCGGACTCGGCGGGCACCACGCCGCAGCCCGGGCCCTTGTAAGCAAGGCCTTCCGTACATGATTTTATTGGCCGACGGCCCGGGAAGATGCTCAGGACTTAGTCCATAGATGCATCGTTGCCAGCTCTTTGCTAATCAAAGCCACATGCCACCCACCGCCCTCCAAACTATACCCATCACCGCCATTCATGTCCTGGGGCTTGACATGGTTGGACCCCTTAAAAGAGGAACCCACAAGCAAAAATACCTACTAGTCATGGTGGATAAATTCACCAAATGGATAGAGGCCAAGCCTGTTAAGACGGCCGTATCCGGACCGGTGATAGACTTCATATCGAGGTCGTGCATTACCGTTCTGGCCCCCACAAAGATCATCACCGATAACGGCACGAACTTCACGGCCGACGAGGTCAAACTCTGTGCAAAAACATGGGCATCAAGCTCGACTATGCTTCAGTCTATCACCCTCAAACTAACGGTCAAGTCGAGCGAGCAAATGGTCTAATCATGAGCGGCATCAAACCCAGATTAGTGCGGTCCCTCAAGGAATCTAACACGCACTGGGTAGAGGAGCTCGACTCCGTACTCTGGGGGCTGCGGACCACGCCGAATCGCACCACCGGATTCACACCATTCTTTATGGTATACGGCGCAGAGGCAGTTCTGCCCTGCGACATAATTCATGACTCACCTCGCGTGCGCATGTACGAAGAAAGAGAAGCCGAGCTCGATCGGCAGGACAGTTTGGACGCCTTGGAGGAGGAGCGTGACGTGGCAAAAGCCCGTTCCGCATTCTATCAACGAGAGGCTCGTAGATACCAAAGCAGAAGCACGGGCCAAAACTTACAATGTTGGCGAATTAGTTCTACGCTCACGGACAAGAAAAAGGACAAACTCAAGCCCAAATGGGAAGGTCCCTTTATTATTGACCAAGTCCTGACCGGGTGGAGCGTACCGTCTGCGAGATGCATCGGATAACCGACTCGAGCCGAACCCATGGAACGCAGCCCGTCTCCGAAGATTCTACGCCTAGCACCGGACTCTGCGTTCGTCTCCTTCCTCTGTCTATTTTCTATATATATTAGCTGTCTTGTATTTCTCCTTCTCCCTCCCCTTCTCTTACAGCCTTTAAGGGCTCGTTCGCGCCTTGTTCGCACACAATTGACGCGCTATCCGCGCTCATTATACCTGGGGGCATCTTTAACAGAAGCTTATTTATATGGGCTTCATTCCCAACACATGTGTCACACTTCCGCATGTACCTTTTATTCACCATTGTATGCATCGATATGACTTAAGTTTTGGCTAAGCTGGGTTGCCTGGCTCCTGTGCTTACCCCTACGTTCCCGATTGTTCGGCTAGGCGGTAAAGGGAGCACCTCTGTGATTGTTACTGTCGGGTCAGCCGGATGTGTACCTCAGACTGGGTGAAGCCGAAAGCTAACGTTCTTAAGGGAATATTCGGTCGGTGAACTTAAGATGATTTCTCACTTATTTATTTATCTGCCCCCAGATGCTTTTCTGCTTTTTTCGCAGTCCGGACATGCACTTTAAGGCATGCCTCCCAGGGAAAGGAACCCCTAATGTAACTATTCTCCGTGAAGATGTTTCTTACTAACCATGTAATATAACATAACTAGTTGGGCACTTGTCTGTTCAAGCACTAATGACCCCTACGCCTGGTCTCCACGCATGCCCCGGTTCTTACATAACCGCGAGGGTATTCGAACACACTCTGGACTATAGGGTCCCGAGGTTGAAGCGAAAAGGCCCGCCATGACAAACGATCTACAATCCGGCTAGAAGGCATTTTTACATGTCATCTTAAATTATATAGTCAATTTGACTGGGTGTATTCCTCCTCAATACCATCTAATAGGATGTCTAGTTTACAGTCCTGTTGGGAATACTTTGTGGCCAATTCTACTTGGCCGTACACTAAGCTCACAGGGATCTCCTTCCCATCGGGCCCCACAGGTACGACCTCGGCCATGTGGTTTGGGTCAGCCTTCGTGTACTGCGTCTTCACCATGGCCCAGGCCTCCCTGGCGCCTTGACGGCAGGCCGATATCTTCCATAATCGGAAGCATCGCCGCGCTCCCTTAAGCCTCTCTGCAAGCTCTCCAAGGCCTTCGGGCAGGGAGATAGATGGCCACAAGGCCTGGGCGACGCCTTTCATCACCTGCCGAATTCGTTAAATGCGGTTGTAAGAGCTCGGGAAGAAGGTCGCCCGTAGAACCGGACATTTCCTCCGCAGGACGACACTGTGAGCATACCTACGCACATAACTCGTTAGTCGACTTCCTCGCCGAACTCTTTTTCAAAGTTCGTTCAAGCACTTACTAAAAATTTCGCGTCGAAGCCACCGATTCTCCTTAACGGAGTCAGACAGCTGGGCACGAACATCCTTTAGTTCCTTGCCCAGCTGGGTGTTGGCATCTTGGAGATTATTTTTCTCCTGCCTCACCCTCGTAAGCACGTTCTCGCCGGCCTTTAACCGGCGCAAGAGTTGTTGCTTGTCCGGATCTAGTCCGGCGCCATCTGCAATGTTATTGTCAGATTTATACACACGCCGCACTTCAGAACATACTTATCTTTCAAAGCATATATTACTAGAGGGGGTCTCCTTGGCTTCCCCTGCCGCGTCTAGTGCGGCCTCAAGTTGGGCTTTGCACTCTTCCAGCTCCTGGGACAGTTGGGTATTCTTTCTCAGAAGATCTCAGATAACAAATGATCCTTAAATCAGTTATTCTAACTGTTTCAAGTCTCGGGGGCTACTGACATATATAACCAACAAATTTTAACCCGTATGTCTTTCGCATACTGCTCCGTGGCTCTGGCTAGACCATTTTGAGCGGCACGGAGGTACGCATCTTCCGAATTGAAGGCATCCAATGCCTCTTGGGAGAAACAAGCGTCATGAAGAACTGTCCGGCGACGCATGTGGTTCATGGCACTTTCCACCTCGGAATTGGTGGCAGACATCTCGTCCGCATCCTCTGTCAGAGGAGCGTCCGGGGCGCGCCTCGTGTTCGCCTCTGCTTCCGGACCCGGCCTTGGAGCCTGGCTGGTGGAGGCGCGATTGGAAACCTCTCCGGATATAGTCCGGCGACCGCTCTTTTTCCTGAAGAGAGCACGAGCGTTAGTATGCCTTCTGGGAATAAAACCTGGGAATATGATGGCACGCCATACAGTTGCGCCGGCGTCTCATTCCGGACCACACTTCTTTTTAGCCTGCTGGGCCTTGTTGCCCCTTGTTGGCTAGCCACCGCAGGCTCGGCCTTCCGCCTCAAGGGCTCCCCCTGCAAAACACCGTTGGTATACGGTGATAAAAAATAAGCACGGTGGATCATTTTCAAAGTATTGGGACTTCGGTTTCGGTTACCTGTGAGGTTGGAAGTATTCCGGGGTAATCGGCCGTAATGGCGACCAAGGCATTGTCGATGCTCAGTTGGTAAAATACCCCATCAATCAGCTCCACGGGTATGTCCGGATCCTCTTGGGAGGCCGGATCGAGGAACCGTTCCGGATCCTCGGGTTGTGGAGGGGGGCTGTTTATATCCTTTACGGCCTGGCGCAGTTCCTGCGTCGAAATCACAAGATGAGATACTTGACTACGGGAATATGGATCGGATGGGAAAAAGAAGTGTCCGCTTACCCAGCTTGGAGGATTGTTCATAGAAAATCCGCCCTGTGGATTGACGCGGAGAAATTCCTCCTCTTCTCCCTTGTACAATGCGGACAAGATCTTCGTCAGAGCGGCAACCGACCTCGGCCCCTTACGGCCGCAGCGGGTGGCATCATCCTCCCCATTGAAATCGCACATGGGGTGGCCTCTATACTGAAGCGGCTGCACTTCAAGATAATGCATGTGGCCATGACCCCGATCATGGTCAGTCCGGAATGAGCTAACAACCTTATCCGGCTCATCAGGTAAAGGACGTCCCTGTCATTTTCCTTCTGAGGGTTCCGTGGATGCCAGCTTAGGCGCTTCTTCAAAGGAGCATTATTGAACTCAGGGAGGCCGATCCGAACAGGGTCTGCTAGGGAGACATCTTCTATATAAAACCATTCTGAAGGCCAGTCTTCGGACGCCTTCTTCAGGGTTTCGGATAGATATCCAGTCCCGGCGATGCACCATAGTTCGGCTCCGCCCAATTGATATATCGACCCCTCCTGAGAACGGGGCACAAGGCAGAACAACTTCTTCCACAGTGCAAAATGAGCCTCGATGCCCAAAAACAGCTCGCAAAGGGCTACGAAGCCCGCAATATGCAAAATGTAGGCAAGCGTAAGGTTGTGCAATCGAGGTCCGTAGAACTGTGAGCCCTGTGGAGGAACGGATGAACTGGAAATCCGAGCCCTCTTATCAAATAAGGGACAAGGCATACCCGCTCTCCTTTGGAGGGATTGGCCACGCTCTCCGTTTTCTTTCCGCCATTATAGGTGGCGAGTCCGGCTCGAACCGGGACCATGAAGGCTGGGGGAAGGAATCCTTTGGTTTGGAGCGTCACTAGCTCGCTGTGCGGGATGGAACATCTCTCGCAATCTCTAGGCAGAGGGCTAGGAAGGCGAGAGGAGGAGCCGCGTCGACTGGCCATGATGGAATGGATTTCTGTCGAATGCGCTCCGATGAATGCTCGCGAAGGGGAGATGGTGTGATTCGGATCTAAATCCTCGTCTCTTTTATAGGCAGCTCATTTGCGCAGCTAGGGGGGTAAATGTAAAATTACCCTAGCTTTTCGCATTCGTTTGACACGTGGAAGATGGCCATTATTGGGCGTGGAAGCCAAGGAGCGCAATATTTACGAGAAGCCGAACACTACTCAACAGGTACACAGAGTTTGGAGAAGAACCCGCCTTGCAATGCCGAAGACAAATCTGCGCACCGGACTCATCGTCATTGAAGCCTGGTTCGGGGGCTACTGAGGGAGTCCCGGATTAGGGGGTGTCCGGATAGCCAAACTATAACCTTTGGCCGGACTCCTGGACTATGAAGATACAAGATTGAAGACCCCGTCCCGTGTCCGGATGGGACTTTCCTTGGCGTGGAAGGCAAGCTTGGCAATATGGATATGTAGATCTCCTACCATTGTATGTAACGCCCTCGATGCGGCTATATCTCCCACGTGTCGAAGCACGACTTAGAGGCATAACCGCATAGAAAGCAATGTCGCAAGTGAGGTAATCTTCACACAACCCATGTAATACATAAGGGAAAGAGATACATAGTTTGCTTACAAATGCCACTTCACACAATACATAAATAAACATTCATCATTCAGATTACACTCAAGGTCCGACTACGGAACCAAAATAAAGAAGATACCCCAAATGCTACACAGATCCCCGATCGTCCCAACTGGGCTCCACTCATCGATCATCAGCAAAAGACACATAGTAACGACCACATTCCTCGTCGAACTCCCACTTGAGCTCGGTTGCGTCACCCAGACCGGCATCGCCGGCACTGCAACTGTTTTGTTAGAATCATGAGTCACGGGGACTCAGCAATTTCACACCCGCAAGATCAAGACTATTTAAGCTTATAGGAAGGACAGAGTTGTGAGGTGGAGCTGCAGCAAGCGACTAGCATATATGGTGGCTACATTCGCAAAAGAGAGCGAGAAGAGAAGCAAGGCACGGTCGTGAAGCTAGTAGTGATCAAGATTTGATCCTGAACTACTTACGTCAAACATAACTCCAACACCGTGTTCACTTCCCGGACTCCGAGAAGAGACCATCACGATTACACCATGTTGATGTGTATTTTAATTAAGGTCAACTTCGGGTTTTCTACAACCGGACATTAACAAATTCCCATCTGCCTCATAACCGCGGGCACGGCTTTCGAAAGATAATACCCTGCAGGGTGTCCCAACTTAGCCCATTATAAGCTCTCACGGTCAACGAAGGATATTCCTTCTACTGAAAACCCGATCAGCCTCGGAATCCCGGACTACAAGACATTTCGACAAAGAATAAAACAAGACCAGCAAAGCCGCCCGATTGTGCCGACAAATCCCGATAGGAGCTGCACATATCTCGTTCTCAGGGCACATCTGGATGAGCAGTCCGTACAACTAAAACCAGGCCTCAAGTTTCCTTGAGGGGGCGCTGCACAGGGCACTAGTTCGGGCTAGCAATCGAAGGAGCACTCGTCCGGGGGGGGGGGGGGGGTTAAAATAAAAATTAACCGTGGGCACGCGAAAACCCCGGGGAAAAAATGCTTAGGTGGCAAATTGTAAAACCAATGTTGGGCCTTCTTTGGAGGAGTCTTATTCAAAGCGAACTGTCAAGGGGGTCCCATAAATCACCCAACCGTAAGGAACGCGAAATCAAGGAACATAACACCGTATGACGGAAACTAGGGTGGCAAGAGTGGAACAAAACACCGTGCATAAGGCCGAGCCTTCCACCCTTTACCAAGTATATAGATGCATTAATTATAGCAGATATATTGTGATATCCCCAACAAGTAAACATGTTCCAACAAGGAACAACATCTCCATGTTCCAACAAGGAACAAACTTCATCTTCACCGCAACTAGCAACGCTTATAAGAGGGGCCGAGCAAAGCGGTAACATAGCCAAACAACGGTTTGCTAGGAAAGGATGGTTAGGGGCTTGACATGGCAATATGGGTGGCATGATATAGCAAGTGATAGGCATCGTAGCATAGGCATAGCAAAAGAGCGAGCATCTAGCATAGCAAAGATAGAAGTGATTTCGAGGGTATGGTCATCTTGCTCAAAGTTCTCGTGAGTTGTCGAAAGCTTGATCCTCGTAAGCGTTCTCAACAGGTTCCTCGCTCACGTACTCGCCTCCCGGCTCTACCCAAAGCAAGAACACAAACAAAGGAACCACAATAAATCACGGTGCAATGCACAAGCAACATGATGCAAAACATGGCATGATATGCGAGATGTGATATGCAATGCGATGCGTGTTCGAAGGAAAATGATGAACCAGACATCAAATTGGCAAACCAAGTATGCCGCTGGAAAGATGAGATGATTTCGGTTGAAATCGATATAAAGATCACCGGAATCGGATGCACGGTTTGCAAATGACAAGCAAAACAAGAATGACACAAATCTGCCATTAACAGCATGATGCAACATGGCAAGCAACAAGAAATTAAGCTATTGCACCCAAACGTATCAACAAAGCATATGGTAGTGATCTACTCAAGATGCTTGACAACAGATGAACACTGAGCTACGGCTAGATCACAACATAACAGGTCCAAACAAGCATGGGAAAAGTGCAAAATATATCAGCTTCACAGACTTAGTGAAAAATACTAACATGGCAGAATCAGCATCAGGAAGCAATGTTCAGAGCAAGCAAACAGCATACTACAGGAACTTATAATAGCAAAACAAGGCACGGAATGAAGCTACTCAAAGCATAGAATAAAAGTCCCTTACTGACCATAAGCCAAAAAGGATCAGAAAATATAATAATACCCATGTCAATATAGCAAGTTTCGTTAACAGATTCAGCAACAGGGCATGACAAAAACAGATAACAAGTAGGCATGTTTAAGAGCTCAATGCACTCACTACAGAGCATTACATGATAAAATAAGCATACATACACCAAGAAGACATGGCATAGAAGCTATACATGGCAAGAACAACATCATATCATACAAGGATCAACTACAACAACCTTGGCAAAATTGAATAACATGTAAACAATCTGCCAGGAAACATTTTATAGCAAAAGTAGAGCTCGATTGACACAAGCTATGGCACTCCATAATTGCAAACAAGGGCATGGATGGATATAACATAACCATATGTACAAAACATCCTTACTGAAGTATCTCAAATTATGCATGGATCTCTCTGTAGGATCAAGTAAACATGGCATAAAAATATCAGCAAAACAGGGGCTGAAATCAGCAACATCATGAACCCTAGTTTGCATGCTTGTGCTAGTCACCAAAGAGATCACAAAAATACATGGCATACACCCCTGTAAAGATGGCATGGCCTGTTACAAAACACATGTAGGACTCAAGATCATAGGATGCACACATCAATCATGGCAAAAATAACAAAAGTGCAGGTTCTGATAATAATCTGAAACTAACATCACATAGCCCTCTTATAACAGCATTTCGGGCATCAAGATGAGCCCAAATGAAAATGATGTAATGAGATGAAATGATCTACTCTTCGAGGCGAACATTTTGACATATTACACGCGCGAAATGGAGCAATATGCAGAGAGTTATGGCATGATGAAATTGCAATAAAATGCTGACAGAAAATGACAGGATTCGGGGGAGGGGAAAGTCAACCGAGTCGGTGGATCTGAGATCCGGTCGGCGCGGAAGCCGAGGCGGAGGCGCGGCTCGCCGGAGCTTATCGGGAGGAGAGGCCGGAGGAGGAGAGGAGGCGGGCCGCCGGTGGCTCATGACGGGCGGCGTGGAAGGCGACGGCGACGGCGGCGGAAGGCGCGGCGGGCGCTACAGGGCGACGGGCGGCCGGGCGAGGCGACGGCGGGCTGCCGGCGAGGCGGCGGAGGCCCGAGGCGGCGGCGACAAGGGCGCCGGCGCGGAGCGCGCTGGCGGGAGGGTTTCGCTGGTTCGGCGCGGCGGCGCGGCGAAGTGAGCACGCCACGTGGCGTGCCGCTGTTGGCCGGCGCGGCGGACGTGTCCGCTCCGTCGGACGTGTCCGGCGGCGCGAGTAGGATTTTCTAGGGTTAGGTGGAATTGATCCGGATTTCGGGAGGGTGTTTTATAGGTAGTAGGAGCTAGGAAGCTCCAAATGAGGTGTAGTTTTCACCCACACGATCGTGATCGAACGGCGATGGACATGGAAGTGACTTAGATGGGTTATTGGGCTGTTTTGAAAGGGTGTTGAGCTGCAACTTAAAAGAGGCCTTTGCGAGAGTGCGGTTAACCGTTGGAGTACCAAACGAGCTCCAAATGACCCGAAACTTGACAGGTGGTCTACCGGTGGTGCACCAAGGCCACTTGACAAACCTCGGTCCATTCCGAGAAAGTTTAGTACCCGCTCACGGAAAAACGTAAAAGGGGACGCCGGGGACATAGGAGTGCCGGATTGCAAAACGGACAACGGGAAAATGCTCGTAATCATGAGACGAACACGTATATAAATGAGATGCACATGATGACATGATATGAAATGCATGACATGGACAAAATGCAAAATGAAGAAAACCCAACCACGGAGGGAATATCATATCACAATGCCGAAAATGGCAAGAGTTGGATTTACAAATATGGGAAATTACATCCGGTGTTACAACACTCCACCACTACAAGAGGATCTCGCCCCGAGATCTAGGACCGAAAGAACTCCGGATATTCGAACGGAGGTGATCCTCGCGCTCCCGTGTGGCTTCTCGGTCGGAATGGTGTGACCACTTCACTTTCAGGAATTTGATTGACTTGTTGCAGTCTTGCGCTTTGCTTTTCTTCAAGAATAGCAACGGGTGCTCATGATAAGAGAGGTCTTCTTGGAGGTCAATTTCTTGAAGTTGATAGTGCGCCAGGAGTCTTGAAGCACTTGCGAAGGCTGTGACACGTGAAACACATCATGCACGCTCGCCAGTTGGACGGAAGCTCAAGTTGATAGGCGAGATCGCCTCTTTTGCCAATGATCTTGAAAGGACCCACGTATCTAGGGGCAAGCTTCCCTTTGATACCGGGTTTACGAGTGCCTTTCATTGGGGAGACGCGAGGTAGACATGGTCTCCGATTTCAAAAGCCACATCACGGTGCTTGTCATCATAATAGCTCTTCCGCGCGATTGCGCGGCTTTGAGATTCTCACGAATGACTTTTGCACATTTCTTTGGCTTCGTGATCAAGTCGTTGCCAAGAAGTTGGCGTTCACCTGTCTCGGACCAATTGAGAGGAGTACGACACTTCCTGCCATAGAGAATTTCGAATGGGGCCTTGCCCGAACTCGCTTGGTAGCTGTTGTTGTAGGAGAACTCGGCATATGGAAGACAATCTTCCAACTTCATACCGAAGGAAATGACACAAGCCCTGAGCATGTCTTCAAGGATTTGATTTACTCGCTCGACTTGGCCACTTGTTTGAGGATGGAAAGCTGTCGAAAGCAGATGTTGGTGCCCATGGCCTTCCGAAAAGAATCCCAAAACTTGGAGGTGAAGATGCTGCCACGGTCTCAAGAGATCACTTGTGGAATGCCGTGCAAGGAGACAATCCTCGAGGTGTATAGCTCGCCAACCGAGCTGCTGTGATAGATTCTTTGATAGGAAGAAAATGAGCCACTTTAGTAAGCTTGTCAATGACAACGAAGATAGCATCATTTCCACGCTTGGACTTTGGAAATCCAGTCACAAAGTCCATCTCAATATGATCAAACTTCCATTCTGGAATAGCAAGAGGTTGGAGGAGACCAGCTGGTCGTTGGTGTTCTACTTTCACTCTTCTGCAGACATCACACTCATTCACGAATTGAGCAATTTCTCGCTTCATTCGAGTCCACCAATACGACTGCTTGAGGTCATGGTACATCTTCGTACTTCTAGGATGAATGGATAGAAGCGAATTGTGTGCCTCGTTCATAATGACTTTACGTAGATCACCCTTAGGAACCACAATCCGGTCCTTAAAGAAAAGAGTATCTTTGACATCAATGTGGAAGCACTTGTACTTGAATGCCCTTGTCGATACCACGCTTCACCTTTTTCACCATGGTATCCAGGAGTTGAGCCTCATGAATTTGGTCTTCCAAAGTAGGAGAGACTATGAGGTTGGCAAGAAAACCTTGAGGAACAACTTGAAGATTCAGCTTATGGAAAGCTTCACAGAGATCCGTTGGAAGGGCTTGAGGATTAAACTGTTGCAATAAGCCTTCCCGCTCAAAGCATCTGCAATCACATTGGCCTTGCCCGAGTATATTCAATACTGGATTGTACTCTTGAATCATTTCGACCCATCGAGTTTGCTCGAGGTTGAGGTTGGGTTGAGTGAAGATATACTTGAGGCTCTTGTGATCGGTGAATATGTCCACTTTCCTTCCCAACAAGAGATGTCTCCATGTTATCAATGCATGGACAATCGCCGCCAACTCAAGATCGTGAGTGGGGTAGTTCTTTTCGTTGGGCTTCAAATGACGAGAGGTATAGGCCACAACTCTCTTCTCTTGCATTAACACAGCCCCGAGACCTTGAAGAGAAGCATCACGTAAAACTTCGAATGGCTTGGATTCATCAGAGGAGTCAAGACAGAGCTGTGACGAAGTTTCTCTTTGAGAGTATTGAAAGCAACGCCACACTCGTGGAGACCGGACATATTTCACATGCTTCTGGAGGAGGTTGGAAAGAGGCTTTGCAATCTTAGAGAAGTTCTCAACGAATCTTCGGCAATAGCTTGCAAGACCAAGAAAACTGCGAAGCTGCTTGACATTCTGAGGAGGTTCCCAATTCACAACTACAGACACCTTCTCGGGATTAACAGTGATGCCCTTGGCGGAGATGATGTGACCAAGGTAAAGAACTTCATCAAGCCAAAATTCACATTTGGAAAACTTCGCATAGAATTGATGCTCTCTGAGCTTGTCTAGCACCAATCGCAAATGTTTGGCATGATCCTTCTTATTCTTGGAGAAGACCAAAATATCATCAAGATAGACCAAGACGAATTCATTGGTGTAGGGTTGAAGATGAAGTTCATCATTCGAGAGAATGTTGGAGGAGCATTGACAAGGCCGAAAGACATGACAGTATATTCATAAGAACCAAAGCTTGTTCTGAATGCTGTCTTGGGAATATCTTGTTCACGAATGCGAATCTGATGATAACCCATACGAAGGTCAAGCTTGGAGAACACTTTAGCATCTTTGAGTTGCTCGAAAAGCTCATTGATGTTGGGAAGTGGATACTTGTTCTTGATAGTCTTCTTATTCAATGGACGGTAATCGACGCAAAGTCGGTCCGCGCCATCCTTCTTCCGGACAAAAAGAACACCACAACCCCAAGGAGATGAACTCGGTCCGATCAAACCCAGACGCTCTTGTTCATCGAATCGCTTCTTCAATTCCTTCAGCTCATTAGGTCCAAGCTTGTATGGATGCTTGCAAACGGGTTCAAAGGTTGTGCTCAAGATCGATAATCGAATTCAATCGCCGGTGAGGAGGCATTCCCGGAAGCTCTTCCGAAAGACATCTTGGTACTCACAAACGATCGAATCGAGAGATAGCATCCAATTCGCCCTTCTCATTGAGAGAAAACAACCGAATGGTTTCATCACGAGCGGCATAGATGATCACATCATTAGAAGAGTGAGTCAATTGAATTTCCCCGGCAGCACAATCAAGCTGAGCTTTGTGCCGAGAAAGCCACCCATCCCGAGAATAAGATCAATATCCGAGTCACCAAGGACAAATGGTTTAGCCAGAAATCTATAGTCGCCCATCTTGATACCGACATTCGGAACCAAAACTCGAGAAGTCATATGCTTACCCGGGGACGCAATCTTCAACGGAATAGGAATATTTTCCGTCACAAACTCATGCTTGGCAACAAAAGGTCTCGAAATGAACGAAAGCGATGCACCAGTATCAAATAAGACTTTTGCAGGAATATCATTAACTGAGAGATTACCCATTATCACATCAGTAGATTCCTCCGCTTGCGCTGCATTCATCATGTTCACCTTGGCATGGTTGGGATTATGCTTGACCACTGCATTACTTGAAGATTTCACAGGAGGAGGAGGCGGAAGGCGCCTTTGGTTGAAGCACTTGTTCGCATAGTGACCTTTCTGCTGACACTTGTTGCAAGTCACCTCTCGAGAGCGGACGGTGATAAGGAGCATTTGACCTTGGAGCTTGAGAATTAGACTTGTTCTGATAGCCTGGGTTGGGTGGGTGGGAAGATCCACGACCACCTGAGTATTCTGCTGATAAGGCTGACGGAACGGAGGAGGAGGAAGGTAGAACTTCTGCTGCTTACCTGCCACTTGAGAGGAAGAAGAAGACCGAATCGCATCCCCGATTCTCTTCTTAGAAGCCTCACATTTGAGCTGGGCAGCTTCTTGCTTCAAAGTGCCATGTTGTAGAATTCATCATACTTTTCCGGCTCAAAAGCACAAGAGCTAATTGCAGATCTTCTCCGAGACCACCTCTGAATTGATAGATCATACTCTTTTCATCAAGGACGCCTTGCTTAGCAAAGCGAGCGAAGTTTCGAACTGAATATTGTATTGATACACGTACATGTTGCCTTGCTTGAGATTGCGGAACTCCTCACGCTTGCTCTCAACAACACTTTTCGGTATGTGGTGAGCTCAAGTCTCATGAACTCATCCTGTGTAATGACACGACGCCTCCTCGAATCTTTGTATTGTCGGTACCACTCGGCAGCTTGGTCCTTGAGTTGAAATGAAGCAAACTTGACAAAGTCCTCGTGTCCGACATTGCTACATTCAAAATGTTTGCAGATGTCCACAAGCCAATCGTTAGGCGCCTGTGGCCTCGGCTACGTAAACCGGAAAGACTTCGGCTGATTAGCAAGGAACTGATTGAGGGTAGCAAAGTGCGGCTGGTTGTTGCCTTGACCTTGATTTACTTGATTGCCTTGCCCTTGGGTACGCTCTTGCAAGAGTTGCAAAATCATCTGAGCATTGGCATTGGTGGCTGCCATGATAGCTTGCCATGCCTCGGAGGCGGAGGTGGAGGTGGAGGGTCTGATCGACTCCCATCATCGCGATCCGGATTCGTGACGCTACATGGGCGCCATCCTCAAGAGGGTGACATCCGTTAGCACTTGATAGACAGATAGACAAGTTGAATCAACGGATAGAAATTGCAACATAAAGTCTTCACAATAAACATTCGAACAAGGATGAACGAATGAATTCCAAAGTTAACATCACACGTCCATTAAGGTGAGAAGCCACTTGATAAAGGGGTTGATGAAAAAAAATACAAGGTACGACAGGAACAAATAAGTGGTAAGGATTACCCAATCGCAAACCAAATATCTGCGGGAAGAAATGCTAGGAGCTACTTGAATCCCACCTATAAACTCCCGAAACTTTCTGGTTATGCAATCTGGTGTTGGGGATACAGGGACACAAAATATATCACCCAAACTAACAATACCTAGATCCAAATTGTATCCATCCGTCAACACATAACCAAGAAACCTTCGAAATCGTGGTACCTCGACCTTCGAAAAGCATCCGTTATACGAAGTCATGGCAATACTCCCGAGCTCGCCAAGATCGGGTTATCGGGTTATCTCACCAACAACTGCATAAAAGAGATTTCGATGTCGGTAGAACTCGTGTATTCCAGAATCGCAACGATAAAATTGTGACGACAACACCTCGGAGCTCAACTCCCCGGGACACTGCCACAACCCCTAAATGTCAGGAGGCACCAAGAACAATGTTCTCGACACAAAACCATCGGAACGATTCCAAGATACCCGCGTGATCCTAAAAATTTATTTAGTGAAATTTGAGGAGAGGAGAGTCAAAACTTCTACGTCAGGAGACCTCACCAGAGCGACAAAGGGACTGGGGAGTAAAAAGAATCCTACTCTCCGGTATATATATAATCATAAGACTCAAAACATTTTGTTCTAGACTCAACAACGCCAAAGAAACAATCAAGCGAGGGGCTCCTAAGTCGGGAAGGCTCTGATTACCAACTTGTAACGCCCTCGATGCGGCTATATCTCCCACGTGTCGGAGCACGACTTAGAGGCATAACCGCATAGAAAGCAATGTCGCAAGTGAGGTAATCTTCACACAACCCATGTAATACATAAGGGAAAGAGATACATAGTTGGCTTACAGTCGCCACTTCACATAATACATAAATAAACATTCATCATTCAGATTACACTCAAGGTCCGACTACGGAACCAAAATAAAGAAGATACCCCAAATGCTACACAGATCCCCGATCGTCCCAACTGGGCTCCACTACTGATCATCAAGAAAAGACACATAGTAACAACCACGTTCCTCGTCGAACTCCCACTTGAGCTCGGTTGCGCCACACCGTGACCGCATCGCCGGCACCTGCAACTGTTTTGGTAGAATCTGTGAGTCACGGGACTCAAAGCAATCTCACACCCGCGAGATCAAGACTATTTAAGCTTATAGGAAGGACAGAGTTGTGAGGTGGAGCTGCGAAGCGACTAGCATATATGGTGGCTACATTCGCAAAAGAGAGCGAGAAGAGAAGCAAGGCACGGTCGTGAAGCTAGTAGCGATCAAGAAGTGATCCTGAACTACTTACGCCAAACATAACTCCAACACCGTGTTCACTTCCCGGACTCACGAGAAGAGACCATCACGGTTACACACGCTGTTGATGTGTATTTTAATTAAGGTCAACTTCGGGTTTTCTACAAACGGACATTAACAAATTCCCATCTGCCTCATAAATCAAGGCACGGCTTTGAAAAGATAATACCTGCAGGGTGTCCCAACTTAGCCCATTATAAGCTCTCACGGTCAACGAAGGATATTCCTTCTACCGAAAACCCGATCAGTCTCGAATCCCGGACTACAAGACATTTCGACAAAGCAATAAAACAAGACCAAGAAAGCCGCCCGATTGTGCCGACAAATCCCGATAGGAGCTGCACATATCTCATTCTTAGGGCACATCCGGATGAGTAGTCCGCATAACTAAAACCAGACCTCAAGTTTCCTTGAGGGGTGCTACATTGGGTTTAGTTCGGGCCAGCACTCAAGGAGCACCGTCCGGGGGGTTAAAATAAAGATGACCCTCGGGCTCGCGAAAACCCTGGGGAAAAAGGCTTAGGTGGGAAATGGTAAAACCAAAGTTGGGCCTTCTTGGAGGAGTCTTATTCAAAGAGAACTGTCAAGGGGGTCCCATAAATCACCCAACCGTAAGGAACGCTAAATCAAGGAACATAACACCGGTATGACGGAAACTAGGGTGGCAAGAGTGGAACAAAACACTGCATAAGGCCGAGCCTTCCACCCTTTACCAAGTATATAGATGCATTAATTATAGCAGATATATTGTGATATCCTCAACAAGTAAACATGTTCCAACAAGGAACAACATCTCCATGTTCCAACAAGGAACAAACTTCATCTTCACCGCAACTAGCAACGCTTATAAGAGGGGCTGAGCAAAGCGGTAACATAGCCAAACAACGGTTTGCTAGGAAAGGATGGTTAGGGGCTTGACATGGCAATATGGGTGGCATGATATAGCAAGTGATAGGCATCGTAGCATAGGCATAGCAAAAGAGCGAGCATCTAGCATAGCAAAGATAGAAGTGATTTCGAGGGTATGGTCATCTTGCCTGCAAAGTTCTCGAGTTATCGAAAGCTTGATCCTCGTAAGCGTTCTCAACAGGTTCCTCGCTCACGCATTTCGCCTCCGGCTCTACCCAAAGCAAGAACACAAACAAAGGAACCACAATAAATCACGGTGCAATGCACAAGCAACATGATGCAAAACATGGCATGATATGCGAGATGTGATTTGCAATGCGTATGCGTGCTCCGGAAGGAAAATGATGAACCAGGCATCAAATTGGCAAACCAAGTATGCCGCTGGAAAGATGAGATGATTTCGGTTGAAATCGATATAAAGATCACCGGTTTGCAAATGACAAGCAAAACAAGAATGGCACAAATCTGCCATTAACAGCATGATGCCACATAGCAAGCAACAAGAAATTAAGCTACTGCACCCAAACGTATCAACAAAGCATATGGTAGTGATCTACTCAAGATGCTTGACAAAAGATGAACACTGAGCTACGGCTAGATCACAACATAACAGGTCCAAACAAGCATGGCAAAAGTGCAAAATATATCAGCTTCACAGACTTGGTGAAAAATACTAACATGGCAGAATCAGCATCAGGAAGCAATGTTCAGAGCAAGCAAACAGCATGCTACAGGAACTTATAATAGCAAAACAAGGCATGGAATGAATCTACTCAAAGCATAGAACAAAAGTACATTACTGACAATAAGCCAAAAAGGATCATAAAATATAATAATGCCCATGTCAATATAGCAAGTTTCGTTAACAGATTCAGCAACAGGGCATGACAAAAACAGATAACAAGTAGGCATGTTTAAGAGCTCAATGCACTCACTACAGAGCATTACATGATAAAATAAGCATACATACACCAAGAAGACATGGCATAGAAGCTATACATGGCAAGAACAACATCATAGCATACAAGAATCAACTACAACGACCTTGGCAAAATTGAATAACATGTAAACAATCTGCAGGGAAACATTTTATAGCAAAAGTAGAGCTTGATTGACTCAAGCTATGGCACTCCATAATTGCAAACAAGGGCATGTATGGATAGAGCATAACCATATGTTCAGAACATCCTTACTGAAGTATCTCAAAATATGCATGGATTTCTCTGTAGCATCAAGTAAACATGGCATAAAAATATCAGCAAAACAGGGGCTGAAATCAGCAACATCATGAAGCCTAGTTTGCATGCTTGTGCTAGTCACCAAAGAGACCACAAAAATACATGGCATACACCCCTGTAAAGATGGCATGGCATATTACAAAACACATGTAGGACTCAAGATCATAGGATGCACACATCAATAATGGCCAAAATGACAAAAGTGCATGTTCTGATAATAATCTGAAACTAACATCACATAGCCCTTTTCTAACAGCATTTCGGGCGTCACGATGAGCTCAAATGAAAATGATGCCATGATATGAAATGATCTACTCTTCGAGGCGAACATTTAGACATATTACACGCACGAAATGGAGCCATATGCAGAGAGTTATGGCATGACGAAAATGCAATAAAATGCTGACATAAAATGATTTAGAGGATTCGGGGGAGGGGAAAGTCAACCGAGTCAGTGGATCTGAGATCCGGTCGGCGCGGAAGCCGAGGCAGCGGCGCGGCTCGCCGGACCTGGTCGGAAGGAGAGGCCGAGGAGGAGAGGAGGCGGGCTGCCGGGCGGCGTCTGCTGGCGGCGCTGCCGGGCGGCTCATGGCGACGGGCGGCAGGCGAGGCGCGGACATGGCGCCGGGCGCTGGCGTATGGGCCGGAGGGTTTCGTGGCCCTGGCGGCGGCGGCGGCGGGCATGCCCACGTGGCGTGCCGCTGGTTGGCGCTGGCGGCGGACGCGTCCGGCCTGGCTCGGACGTGTTCCGGCGCGAGAGGGATTTTCTAGGGTTAGGGGTGGAATTGATCCGGATTTCGGGAGGGTGTTTTTATAGGTAGAAGGAGCTAGGAAGCTCCAAATGAGGTGTAGTTTTCGCCCACACGATCGTGATCGAACGGCGATGGACATGGAAGTGACTTAGATGGGTTATTGGGCTGTTTTGAAGGGGTGTTGGGCTGCAACTTAAAAGAGGCCTTTGCGAGTGCGGTTAACCGTTGGAGTACCAAACGAGCTCCAAATGACCCAAACTTGACAGGTGGTCTATCGGTGGTGCACCAAGGCCACTTGACAAACCTCGGTCCATTCCGAGAAAGTTTAGTACCGCTCACGGAAAAACGTAAAAGGGGACGCCGGGGACATAGGAGTGCCGGATTGCAAAAGCGGATAACGGGGAAAATGCTCGGAATCATGAGACGAACACGTATGCAAATGAGATGCACATGATGACATGATATGAAATGCATGACATGGACAAAATGCAAAAATGAAGAAAAACCCAACCACGGAGGGAATATCATATCACAATGCCGAAAATGGCAAGAGTTGGAGTTACAAACATGGAAAGTTACACCCGGGGTGTTACACCTAACCCTCTCTGGTGTCTATATAAACAGGAGGGTTTTAGTCCGTAGGACGAACAACAATCATACCATAGGCTAGCTCCTAGGGTTTAGCCTCTCTGATCTCGTGGTAGATCTACTCTTGTACTACCCATATCATCAATATTAATCAAGTAGGAGTAGGGTTTTACCTCCATCGTGAGGGCCCAAACCTGGGTAAAAACATCGTGTCCCTTGTCTCCTATTACCATCCGCCTAGACGCACAGTTCGGGACCCCCTACCCGAGATTCGTCGGTTTTGACACCGACATATACCATTATAAACTCCTAGCAAATTAAGCATGGCATGAGCAACTATAATCTCTAATTGTTATTGCAAACATGTTTCATTCATAATAGGCTGAATCAGGAACGATGAACTTATCATATTTACAAAAACAAGATAGGTCGAGTTCATACCAGCTTCTCTCATCTCAATCAGTCCATCATATATCATCATTATTACCTTTCACTTGCATGACCGAACGGTGTGTATAATAATAATAGTGCACGTGCTTTGGACTAAGCTGGAATCTGCAAGCATTTGATACAAAGGAGAAGACAAGGTAATGTGGGCTCTTGGTTAAATCAACAATAATGCATATAAGAGCCATTTCAACATTTTCATTATGGTCTTCTCCTCTCGACCCCCAAAGAAAAGAAAATAAATAAAACTATTTACACGGGAAAGCTCCCAACAAACAAAAGAAGAACGCGAAATCTTTTTGGATTTTCTTTTAATTATTACTACTACAGGCATGGAAAGTAAACTAGCTTAAAGCTACAACTAATTTTTTTTATATTTTTCTTAAGGTTTTACAAACACACAAGAAGAAGAGTAAAAAAAGAAAATAGACTAGCATGGATAGTACAATGAAAAAGTATGAGCATCGACAACTGGAATGAGTGTGTGAACATGAATGTAATGTCGGTGAGAAATACGTACTCCCCCAAGCTTAGGCTTTTGGCCTAAGTTGGTCTATGCCCAAGGATCAAAGTTGTAGCTGGGGTCGTACTGAGATGCAGCAGCTATTGCCTCATGAGCTGCATCTTGGAGGTGAGCTGCCTCTGTCCTCCTCTCATACTCGTCCGCCTCTTCCCTGGTTATAACATATCTCCCTTTTGCCTAAAAGTCAAAGAAAGTAGGAACATGGAGAGCAACATGGACAGTACTGAAGGAAATATGCCCTAGAGGAAATAACAAAGTTATTATTTATTTCCTTATATCATGAAATATGTTTATTATTCATGCTAGAATTGTATTAACCGGAAACATAATACATGTGTGAATACATAGACAAACAGAGTGTCACTAGTATGCCTCTACTTGACTAGTTCGTTAATCGAAGATGGTTATGTTTCCTAACCATAGACATGAGTTCTCATTTGATTGACGGGATCACATCATTAGGAGAATGATGTGATTGACTTGACCCATTCCGTTAGCTTAGCACTTGATCGTTTAGTACGTTGCTATTGCTTTCTTCATGACTTATACATGTTCTATGACTATGAGATTATGCAACTCCCGTTTACTGGAGGAAAACTTTGTGTGCTACCAAATGTCACAACGTAACTAGGTGATTATAAAGGTGCTCTACAGGTGTCTCCAAAGGTACTTGTTGGGTTGGCGTATTTCGAGATTAGGATTTGTCACTCCGATTGTCGGAGAGGTATCTCTGGGCCCACTCGGTAATGCACATCACTTAAGCCTTGCAAGCATTGCAACTAATGAGTTAGTTGCGGGATGATGTATTACGGACCGAGTAAAGAGACTTGCCAGTAACGAGATTGAACTAGGTATTGAGATACCAACAATCGAATCTCGTGCAAGTAACATACCGATGACAAAGGGAACAACGATGTTGTTATGCGGTTTGACCGATAAAGATCTTCGTAGAATATGTGGGAGCCAATATGAGCATCCAGGTTCCGCTATTAGTTATTGACCGGAGACGTGTCTCGGTCATGTCTACATAGTTCTCGAACCCGTAGGGTCCGCACGCTTAAAGTTCGATGACGGTTATATTATGAGTTTATGTATTTTAATGTACCGAAGGTAGTTCGGAGTCCCGGATGTGATCACGGACATGACGAGGAGTCTCGAAATGGTCGAGACATGAAGATTGATATATTGGACGACTATATTCGGACACCTGAATGGTTTCGGGGGTTATCGGGTGTATAGCGGAGTGCTGGGGGGTTACCGGAACCCCAGGGAGGTTATTGGGCCTCATGGGCCCAAGCGGTGGAAGAGGAGAGGCGGCCAAGGGGCAGTCCCGTGCCCCTCCCCCCCCAAGTCCAAATTGGACAAGGAGGGGGGGCGGCGCCCCCCCTTTCCTTTCCCCCTCTCTCTCCTTCCCTCTCCTCTCCTACTCCAACATGGAAGGGGGGAGTCCTACTCCCGGCGGGAGTAGGACTCCTCATGGGGCGCGCCAAGGGTGGCCGGCCCCCTCCCCCTCCTCCACTCCTTTATATACGGGGAGGGAGGCACCCCTTTAGACACGACAATTGATCCCTTGGATCTCTTAGCCATGTGCGGTGCCCCCCTCCACCATAATCCACCTCGATAATATCGTAGCGGTGCTTAGGTGAAGCCCTACGTTGGTAGAACATCATCACCGTCACCACGCCGTCGTGCTGATGGAACTCTCCCTCAAAGCTCCGCTGGATTAGAGTTCGAGGGACGTCATCGAGTTGAACGTGTGCTGAACTCGAAGGTGCCGTGCGTTCGGTACTTTATCGGTCGGATCGTTGTGATGTACGACTACATCAACCGCATTGTGCTAACGCTTCCGTTTTCGGTCTACGAGGGTACATGGACACACTCTCCCCTTTCGTTGCTAAGCATCACTGTCGGTGTCAAAACCGGCGGATCTCGGGTAGGGGGTCTCGAACTATGCGTCTAAGGTGGATGGTAACATGAGGCAAGGGACACAATGTTTACCCAGGTTCGGGCCCTCTCGATGGAGGTAATACCCTACTTCCTACTTGATTGATCTTGATGATATGAGTAGTACAAGAGTTGATCTATCACGAGATCATAGAGGCTAAACCCTAGAAGCTAGCCTATGGTATGATTGTTGTTGTCCTACGGACTAAACCCTCCGGTTTATATAGACACCGGAGGGGGCTAGGGTTACACAGAGTCGGTTACAATGGGAGGAGATCTACATATCCGTATCGCCAAGCTTGCCTTCCACGCCAAGAGAGTCCCATCTAGACATGAGACGAAGTCTTCAATCTTGTATCTTCATAGTCCAACAGTCCGGCCAAAGGATATAGTCCGGCTGTCCGGATACCCCCTCATCCAGGACTCCCTCAGTAGCCCCTGAACCAGGCTTCAATGATGATGAGTCCGGCGCGCAGATTATCTTCGGCATTGCAAGGCTGGTTCCTCCTCCGAATACTCCATAGTAGATCTTGAACACAAGAATAGTGTCCGGCTCTGCAAAACAAGTTCCACATACCACCGTAGAGAGAATAACATTTTCACAAATCTAATCTGCCGACGCATTATAGCATGACACCACACCATGGCCCGGCCATTATTCGAACCGTTTTTCACAACCAGCAACCGCACATATCGCGAGGCAGTTTCCTTGACACGTCTTGTCGAAGCATAGATCGTGTCCCCTTATCACGGGATTCTCATCAGTACAGACGTGGGTAACCCAACCACGCCATCAATTATGACGCTTGGGGAATAAGCGAGTTTACTAGGCAGGTGGGGGCGCATAGTTTTGTCTGCCTTTATAAAGGGATAAGGATTTCACCTTTTTCACCCACGCCTTCTTCCCTCTCACATATCCATTCTCGCGCACTCGAGCTCCAACGCCCAAGCTCGCATCTTTCTCCTCAAACCGTTCCAATCATGTCTGGAGCGGGAGGCAAGTGGATGAAATCCTCTGTCACGGAGGAGGACATCAAGAAGCTGCGGGGAGCCGGATACTTGGCCGCGGATATCGCGCACCGGCTGCCCGACGCGGGGGAGATTGTCCCTACCCCGGAACCTCATGAGCGGGTAGTTTTCCTTACCCACTTCGTCCGCGGACTGGGATTTCCACTCCACCTGTTCGTCCGCGGCCTCATGTTCTACTACGGGCTGGACTTTCATGATCTGGCCCCGAACTTTATCATCCACATCTCGGCGTTTATCGTCGTGTGCGAGGCCTTCCTCCGCATTCGGCCCCACTTTGGCCTGTGGCTGAAGACCTTCAATGTCAAGCCGAAGGTTGTAGGCGGCCAACAAGCGGAATGCGGAGGCGCCATGGTGGGAAAAATGCCCAATGTCACATGGATCGAGGGCTCCTATGTGGAGACCATAAAGGGGTGGCAATCGGGGTGGTTCTACATCACCGAGCCGCGCGACACCAACTGGGTGGCAGCCCCTGAGTTTCGATCTGGATTCCCCATGCGGCTCACCTCCTGGAAAGAGAAGGGCCTGTCTTGGGGTAACCTGGTAGAGCTGACCGGACTCCAGACCTGCATCAGGAACATGATGAACAGGAAAATAAAGCTTGTCAACATGGTCCAGGTCATGCTCTTCCGTCGGATCCTCCCGTGTCAACAACGGGTATTCGATTTATGGGAGTTCGACCCGGCCCAGCACTAGACTCTGCGCGAGCTCTTCAACACGATGCACAAGGACGTCTGGAGGGTGCTGTTTAAGGGAGCCGAGGTCCCTCCTTCCCTTACCGAGGACCGCGGGCTTAGCGCGAAGTGCCCTGCGAAGCCGGTAAGTTTCCTAAACCTTGTAGGATGTTTACTTTCCCCAGCTTAATCGTGTGCGGAATCTGAGCTCTCATGCCTTTGACAGGACTGGATAGAGACGGCCGAGCGGATTGATTGCCCAGCCCCCCTGCCCGAAGATCCAGCAAACGCTCTCCTGACGGAGATGCTGACTCTGGCACCTTATGAGCTGCCGGTGAAGAAGGCCAAGAAGGAGGCCACGCGGACCCGACATGGTCTCCGGCGCAAGGTTGTGTTGGACTCATCATCCGAACACTCCGAGGCGCACTCCTCCCAGGATGACGGGGAGGAGGAAGGTTCTCCCCCTCCAGCCGGGGGAGACAAGAAAAGGAAGGCCTCCCCAACCGGGGAGGCCGAAGGGTCCAAGAAAGGAAGGACCCTTCCTTCGGACTGCTCCACGACCGCCGCCTACAGCGACTACGAGTGGTTGCCCAGGGACAAGCCCCTGGCGAAGCCGTAAGTATCCGGATACCATAATAATTCTTGCTATATTTTACCGCACTGCTCCTCATCACGCCGAACATGATTATGCAGTCCGTCCCGAGCCCATATCGGCGTATCTTCGTCGGATGGTTCTTTGGACCCGTCGGATATGAACAGTGATTCACTTCCGACCGCCTCCACCCCTCGCCCCATGGACAATGTTGAGGTGTTGTCTCGAAGGGCACCAAGCCGAGGGGAGGTAGTCCTGGAGGCGCCTCAAGGCGACCTTCCGGACCCTGGGCGCAAAGGGAGCAAGACTCCCATGGGCTCCGAGTTCTGCCTCTAGCCGAACATAGCGCCGGAACCTTCAGTGGTTCCGGACTCTGCCAGGCGACCCCCTGAGAAGAGGGGCAAGCCGCCCTTGCCAATGACCTCTGTCCATCCGGAGGCACCGGACAACTTGCTGGAAGCGCTCCAAAGCGCTTCCATCGACGAAGAGCACCACACTATCATGAGTGCGGTGATGGAGAAGGTTCAGTCCGCCAAAAGCGGACTAACTGAAGCTTGCACCAGCCTCCTAACAGGCTTTGAGGTAAGTATTTAAATTATAGGGAAATATCACCGCATAGAAAGTAGCCCCTGATACTCTGTTTGGCGTTCACGAACAAAGGCCGAATAGAGGATCGAATAACAATCACAGGAGTCTAATTATGGTATGCCTATGTGAATATGCAGGCTTCACTGCTGGCCGCTGCCGCACGTACTGCGGAGGTCGCTGCATTTAAGCAGGACCTTGAGCGGTCCAAGGAAGAGCTCGGCCTTGCCAAGAGGTAGCTCGAGGAGAACAAAGGTAAGAAATACCTTGTAATATATGAAAAAGAAAGAGTTGGTTGCAGAATAATAGGATCATCATGAATTTGGCCAGGGGCCACGACCGAAGTGGCGACCCTCAACAAGGCGCTGTCCGAGGCCGAAAACAAAGCGGCCAAGGAGCGCACTGAGCGGGAAACACAAGAAGCCCGGGTAGGCGAGGTACAGCAAGAGCTCCAGGCTCTCGTCAAGAAGCACGAGGCCCTAGAGCTTGACTCAAAGACGCGAGAGTCCGAGCTTGCCAAGGCGCTCGACAGGGCCAAACATGCCAAGGCCGAAGCCCAAAAGGCCCTCCCGGAAATTGAGGCGGTGTAAAAGATAGCGGCGTGTAAGGCATTCATTATGCAAAGTAGGCATGCGAAAGAAAATTTCCTTTTACTTACCCGAGTTCGGAGCTCTCCAGGAGCATTCGAAGATCTGCCTCGTAGTGTGTCTGATGCCGCGGAGTTTTATCGTGCCGATGGGGGAAGCTCGACGGAGAAGTTGTTCTGGTCTCAGTATACTGGAACCGAACACCCGATGCCCGTGAGCGACCAGCTGAAGCAACTGGTCGAGCTCCACAAGGCGGCCGAACAGGCCATGAGGGGCCTTATAGTCCGGATGTGGCCTGGCGATTCCCTTCCCAACAGCTACTTCGGCCTGGTGAGGCGGCTTGTGGATGCCTGCCCATGGATGGAAGTCATCAAACGGTCCGTCTGCATCGAAGGTGCACGCAGGGCACTTGCCCGTGCGAAAGTGCACTGGGCCAAGATGGACGCTGAGAAGCTGGTGAAGGAGGGGCCGTCGCAGGGCAAGGAGCATCGCCACCCCGAAATGTATTATGAAGGTGTCCTGAAGGGTGCCCGTCTCGTGGCGATTTAATGTACCAAAGATGTAATCTTTGAATGAACTTTCTCATGTGATCCTTGTATTTATGAAAACTAGTTCATGTTTGTTATGCAACGCTTTTGTATTTAAAATATTACCTTCTGTGCGGCCGTTTATAAATTCTGAGAGTTGCTAGTCGTCGGCTTCTGCCCCCATGCAACTAGTGCTGGGGTGTTCGGGATAAATCTGAGCACTCTTTTTCCCATTCTTGGGTCCTTCGAGGGAGGTGTTCAACGCAACGAACCAGCAAATCGGACTATAATGCTTTATCGCTCTCACTTAGCCATAGAAGTCTACAATTTTAAATTTTGGCGAAGCCCCTAGTCTTCGGAGGGCCGAATTTGGGGCGCTATACACGCCTAAGCCAGACAAGGCCGGCTCCTCGCCCGAAACAGAAAAAGTCTTTAGGGACTTGAGACCTCTCAAACAGCGATCAGCTCTCGCCTCATCATGACGGTCAGTTTTAGCTTTCTCTACTGAGGTGCTCGGCCGGAAGAACCGGGACACAATCGCAGTAGTTCTCCCAGTGCTACCTTAGCCGATATAACGGAACGTAAGGCACCAAAACATGGGAGCCGGGCAAACCCAACTATTGACCCAAGACATGATTCGGAGATGATGCATATAATGCTATAAGTTCGGGGTGCCACACTGTCGAAAGTGTTCGGACTTCTCACGCCGAATTATGGGGTCTACGGAAGCCCTTGGCGTATTGGCCATACCAGAGTGTACGGGTGCTGGTTATCATAGATAAACATATATAAAAAAGAATATAGGATGCAATAATAGACTAGTACTATGCATTGTATATTTAAGAAATGCGTTAAAGCATACTGATACAAGTAGTGCGGTAAGCAAAAAATAGGACTATTTGACATGTCCCATCCAAGGGCAAGATGTGGACCGGTATCTTAAAACAGGTATTTAACTCGTTATCAGAGACCACCTGGGCATTCTGCTGTACGACATAGCTTCCTGCCCCCTTGGGTATTGAATCATGTGTCCGGCTACCGTGCTGCCGGATAGGGCTTCCAGAGAGTAGAGTCCTGAAAGAGAGAGATGGATAAAGGTAGTAAGCCCCTAGTGCGGTTGAGCCGCATTGTGGGACACACCATGATCGTGCCCCCGCCTATACCCATGGTATTTTCAATGCGTAATTATGCACGCGCGGGACGGACTGTGCCATTGTACTGAGACTAGGGCGGGGGCCGAATTGCTAGGCGAGCTCTGAGCGTGCTAGGCGATCCTGTTGCAGGTTACTCCGGACACGCTTGACGGTGTCCGGGGGCTTGATCGCCGAACTGTTGGATTGCCTCAAAAGGCTGCTTTGTGCTTCTACTGCGAGGGCCGCAGTGTGCTCCTCTGTATGGAGCGAGCATTCTGTGTTTGCATTGACTGTGATGAACCCCCCCTAGGTCCTGGCATCTTGAGCTTGAGGTATGCGTAATGCGGTACCGCATTGAATCTTGCAAATGCGGTGCGCCCGAGCAGTGCGTGATAGCGGCTGCGGAACGGGACGATATTGAAGATTAGCTCCTCGCTTCGGAAGTTGTCCGAAGATCCGAAGACCACTTCTAGTGTGATTGAGCCCGTACAATGGGCCTCTACACCTGGGATGACGCCTTTAAAGGTCGTTTCGGTGGGTTTGATCCTCGAGGGGTCTATACCCATTTTGCGCACTGTATCCTGGTAAAGCAGGTTCAGGCTGCTGCCGCCGTCCATAAGGACTCGAGTGAGGTGATATCCGTCGATGATTGGGTCTAAGACCAATGCGACAGATCCGACATGACGGATGCTCGTGGGGTGGTCCCTGCGATCGAAGGTGATCGGACAAGAGGACCGTGGGTTGAACTTTGGGGCGACGGGCTCCATCACGTATACATCCCTTAGTGCACGCTTCCGTTCCCTTTTGGGGATGTGGCTTGCGTATATCATGTTCACTGTCCTCACTTGTGGGGGTACCTCTTCTGTCCTCCCGTGTTCGGCGGCCATGGCTCCTCCTCGTCATCACTGTGCAGCCCCTTCTCCTTGTTTTTGGCGTTTAGCTTGCCGGCCTGCTTGAACACCCAGCATTCTCTGTTGGTGTGATTGGCTGGCTTATCGGGGGTGCCGTGTATTTGACACGAGTGATCGAGTATGCGGTCCAAACTGGACGGGCCCGGAGTGCTTCTTTTGAATGCCTTTTTCCACTGACCGGATTTAGAACCTCTGAATCCGGCATTGACTGTCGTATCCTCGGTGTTATCGCCGTTGCTGCGGCGCTTGTGTTTGCTGCGATGTGACCTACCGTTGCTGTCCATGGTATTCGAAGTGCCAAGGTTCCTTGATATGTTATTGCTGCGAGCTAGCCAGCTATCCTCTCCCGCACAGAAGCGGGTCATGAGTGTCGTGAGGGCTGCCATTGATTTCGGCTTTTCCTGGCCGAGGTGCCGGCGAGCCACTCGTCGCGGATGTTGTGCTTGAATGCCGCTTAGGCTTCCGCATCCGGACAGTCGACAATTTTGTTTTTCTTAGTTAGGAACCGTGTCCAGAATTGCCTGGCCGATTCCCCTGGCTGCTGAATTATGTGGCTCAAGTCATCGGCGTCTGGTGGTCGCACATAAGTTCCCTTGAAATTGTCGAGAAATGTGTCTTCCAGATCCTCCCAACAGCCAACGGAGTCTACTGGCAAGCTATTCAACCAATGCCGAGCTGCTCCTTTGAGTTTTAACGGGAGGTACTTGATGGCATGTAGATCATCACCGTGGGCCATGTGGATGTGGAGGAGGAAGTCCTCGATCCATACCGCGGGATCTGTTGTACCATCATATGATTCAATATTTACAGGTTTAAAACCTTATAGGAATTCATGCTTGTCGGATTTCGGGTTCCGGCAGACCCTTAAGGTTCGACCACTGGGGTGCGCACGGAGATCTTTCCCCTACCAGCTCATGCGTGAACGGATTGCAAGGGATCTAAACTATGAACGATGAACAACACAGAGACACGAGGTTTATACTGGTTCGGGCCACCGATGCGGTGTAATACCCCACTCCAGTGTGTGGTGTGGTGGATTGCCTCAGGGGCTGATGATGAACAATACAAAGGGAGAACAACCTCGCGAGGGGTTGTTCTTGAGCTGGTGCGATGAACTGCTTGGGGGGTTCGACTTGTCTCCAGTCCGTCCCTTCTTTTTGTGGTGGCTAGTTCTATCTATAGTGGGAGGCCCAGGGCCTCTTCCAAAATAATGAGCGGGAAGGGCGCCAACAATTGGCCATTTTGAAGGGGAACATCTAGTACACTTATCCTGACTAAAGTTGGTCTTCGGCTGCCAAAGGCTCTGACGGTGACGCCGTCCTGGGCTCCATGATGACCTCCATCATATCGTTCTGCTGGTCTTGGTCTTGTTGCACCGAAGCAGCAACCTTTGCCTGATGCCTTGGCCTGTGCTTGCCTCCTTTGCACTAAAGGGGAAACGAGGACACTGCGCACGCTGGCGCCCGCCTGGTCTCGATCGTCATGGCTTGCGCCACGGGGCACCCTCGTGAGGTACCCCGCCTTGATTTCTCCGCCTCCTCGCGAGCCTGCCTGACGAGGCTGCTCCTGAGGAAGGTCCCTATCACCCGCCCCGCGAGGCTTGGCCCCTCGCGAGGGTCTTGAGCTTGAGCAGATGAAGCTGGACCGCGCTGGGCCCCCACTTGAGCCACGCCGTAGGCCGCAGGCAGGCAAGTCTGGGGACCCCGTTCCCAGAACGCCGATAGTAGCCCCCGGGCCAAGAGCGCGTCCGGACTTGGCTTAGCCGAGAAGTGAAGGGGCAAGTGCGAAGCGCCGCGGGCCCCAACAGCCTGCGGCCTTGGGCGCCGCGTGGCGATTGATTGGTTGTGGGCGTCTCTGCCTCCCCACGACGCCTCGGCAACTGCCCTCCTGAGAAAAAGGAGGCCTGGGCCAGACTTGGTACTTGTTCTCGCTCGTCTTGCTCCAGATCCCCTTTCTCGCCCTTCTTCTTCTTGCTTCCGAAATCCTCCAGATCTACCTCAATCCTTCCCATCCTGCAAGCCATGGCACCTCGCAAGACCCCGACTGAGGCCTGGTACCTCCCGGCTCTGGATCCTCCGACTGTGTAGGCGAAGAATCTCGCCCTCATGCGCCGGAGGACGGTGGCGCAGGGAAACAAGGGAGTGACTGTGCTCAAGGCCGGCTCCGATCAGCCTGAAGGCCAGGGGAGCACCTTCTACCCGTTCTTCGTGAGCGCCATTATCGCCGGTCCGGTCCCTCCTTTTTCCGAGTTCTTCTTCACTGTGCTCCGCCAATACAACTTGCAAGCTCTGCATCTTCACCCCAACTCCGTTCTTCTCCTGGCGATTTTCGCCTACTATTGTGAGGCTCACGTTGGGATAAAACCCTCGGTGGCTTTGCTGCGCCATTACTTTTCCCTCCGGTCTCCCATGGCTCTATTATCGTGCGCGAAGCTTAAGATACTCCAGCTCCAACTCCATCTCCAAGCCCGGGAAGAGGATTGAAGGCTTCAGGAGCAAGTGGGTCATGGTGGACGTCGGGCGCATCCATCCCCGACTGGCCCTGCCGTTGGGGAAGCCCGAAGCCATTGATGCGTGGTCTCGCGCGGAGCTCGTCGATTCTCGTGCGAAGATGTTGCTGAAGAGGATAGACGTGGACCTGTGGCCAGCCAACTTGGGGGCGGCGAAGCTGACCGGGGCCACGCCTCTGAGGGAGTTCTGGAACATCGGGTGGCTCCGCTCAGGAACATTCGCTTCCGCTGTGGAGGCTGGGGGAGGCAGGCGACGACCTTCGCCTGACCTCTGAGGCCCTTCCCGATGAAGACCTGGCCGCGGCTCTCCATTCCTTGGTCGGGGGGACGTGGCGAGCTCCCGTCCCCCTGTTAATTCGCGATGACTGGGAGCAAGTGGTGAGCACCATGCCCACCTTCAATGGTGAGGGGCTGGTGCCCGCCGGGGCTCCCGAGGAACTGGCGATGTTGGCGACAGTGAACGTTTCCTCCAGCAACTCCAGCGGGAGCGAGGAGGAAGAAGAGGAGGTGGAAGGAGAAGGTTTTGGCTTCGAGGCGCCTGGCGAGGAGTCGGGCGACTCCTTCCCTCGGCGCAGGTCCCGCGCCCTTCGCTCCATGCCGGACGATGATGAGGCCGATGCCAGGTGAGGAGGGGAGGATTCTCCCCTGGTCCCGAGGAAGGGCAGGTCGGGGCTGGTTCTCCCAGGGTCCGTCCTGACTCCGGGGCGGTCTGAGGCCAGCTCCGGCCTTCCCAACGCGCCTACCGCTTCCGGACCTCCCGAGGCTGATCCTAGCCGCAGGCTCTCGGGCTTCAAGTTCGGTCGGAGGCTGCTTGGGTCCGGGGACGACGACCAGTAAGTGTTTGATCCGTGTTTTGCTTTGCTTCTGCCGCTGGGGCCTGACGTCTGTATTCTCTTGGCTAGGTCGGCACCTGCAGTAAAGAGGCCGAAGGGGGCCTCTGCGGCTCCGCTTGAGGCGGGTTCGTCTGCCGGGGCTGCGGCTCCGCCTGCGGGGAAAGGAGGCAGCGAGGCTCGCGCCTCCCCTGCCCGGTCATCCTCGCGAGCCCAGTAGGGGCATTCTAGAGGTGAGTCAGCCCCCGTGGTCCCGCTGACTCCAGAGGTGCCTGGGCTTGACATTGCTGCTGAGGTGCCCAAGGCCCAGGGGGCTCCTTTTTCCCAAGCCGTGATCACGCTGCCGTCTTCTACACCTGCTCCGCCGGCTCCAATCTCTTCTGATCCTTCGGCCATCCTGGATCAAGCTGCCAACGAGCTGAGCCGGATGCAGGAGGATCTCCGGAATTCTGATCCCCGTCTGGTGGCCGGGCGCCTGGAGCTGGCTTCAGGCTGGGCCCGCTCTGCTGCCTCTATCCGAGCGGTGCTGAGCCAAGCCGCATCGGCCTCTGATGGGGAGAAGCAAGCCGCTCTCCAGGCCAGGGCCACTCGCGATGCCGCCCAGGGCGATGCCGCGGACGCCTGGGACCGCTGCAAGGCACTGGAGGTCGAGCTGCAAGGCTTGCGCGACGAGCTCGCCCAGGAAGTCCGCGGCCGCCAGGAGAAGGAGAAGGAGATTAAGGCTCGGGAGGCCGCCGTCAGGGACCGGGATGCCGAACTTGATGGCTGCCGCGGCCGGTTGGAGATGTTGGAACAGTCACTGAAGGCGGAGAGGATCGAGCTCGACAAGAAGGCAAAGATCCTGGCTGAGGATCGGGTGGCCTTTGCCAAGTTGGAGGAGAAGGCTCGCGCCACGTTGAAGATGCTCTATGAGGGTGGCCTGGACAAGCCGTTTGATGGTGCAGAGGACGGCCCCGCCGAGTTGCTTCCTTTCTTGGTCCAAGCACTTGAAGATGTCGCGGACGACCTTGGCCCCACGGCCGAGGCCGAGGCGCCGCGCCTCGTTTTCTCTCAATGAGCGCCGACGCCAGATCCTCAGCCACGTCTACCTTCGCGACCCCAACGTCGACCTTGACGGCCTGCTGGAGCCGGTGAGCGGCGACCTTGCCGCTGCTGCTGAGGCCGTGAAAGGCCGAGCCGAGGCCCTGCTGGGGAAGTTTCGCGCCTTCAGCACCTTGCCTGGGCGTGGTGCCGCCATCTCCGCGGCCTCGGGAGGTGGGGGCGCCACGGGAGAGTGATCCCTTCGCAGCTTCCATTCTATTTTTTAATTCCTGCAACATGCACCATGCCTCGTGGAGGCGTTTAAACTTGTGTTTGGTGTTGTGAAACTACTTATGGCTTGTAATATTTGCTTTGAATTAGCATTCTTCCCTCCTACTTGCGTGTGTTCTACGTCGGCAGGGCCCGACCCCGCGCATACCTCAGCCGCCGTTAGCCCCGACCGGAGACCAAGTAAGGAGTGAGGGGCTACGTGGCAAGTTAGGATGCTGAGTCGCGATGCTCAGGAGTCCCCCTTGACGCGCGAATAGCAAGTAGGGACAGGAGGCATAGGAGTGGATTGGTCGTTCTACGTCGGTAGGGCCCGGCCCCGCGCATACCTCAACCGCCGTTAGCCCCGACCGGAGACCAAGGACGGGACTAAGGAGTGAGGGGCTACGTGACCAGTTAGGCTCTGAGTCATGATGCTCGTGGAGTCCCCTTGACGCTCAAACGAATTTCATACCTTGGCTCCGCTCGGGAGGCGGCGGCGACCAGTGCACGAGGACTGGCTGGGTGGCGACGTTCGAGGCGTGGCCGTGCAGCCCCCGTGTCCAGCCCCCTCGCGCGGCACTCCCGAGGGGAGGCATTGCGATGGCGCCAGACACTGAGCTCGGGGCTCCCTGAGGTTGATACGGTTGTGAGCCGCTCTCAGTTGTTTATCACCAGCGCGGAGAATAGCGCTTCTGTATGTGTACGGGCATAGCCGCTCCTCGGCAGTGTCGTCAGCCAGCACGGAGCATGGTGCTTCCACTGGTTCGTGGGAGGGGGCTCCCCTCCGGGAGGAGCCCCGGCGTGTGACCCATACGACACGTGGCCCGACGGTAGGGCTAGGAGAGGTGTATCCGGGCACCCATGTGCCGGCGATGGGACTCACGAGGCCCTACCTCGAGGCGGGGTTGCGCTTGGCTCAGGCCTTTATCATTGGTGTGTTCCTGCAGGGTTAGAATGCAAATGCTCTACGTCCTCGTGTCCCGGCCCTCGAGCGAGCTCAGCCGCCCGGTATGACAGTCGCGATGCCGTGGGTCAAGGCCGTGGGTGAGGGCTGGAGAGCCAGTAAGGGCCCATGAGTCGCGATGCTCAGGTACCCCCCTTTTAACGTGCAAGCGCTTTGCATTAGGGCGGAGAGGCCCGCGACAAGTAAGAGGCAATAATTGCGTGAATCAGGTTAGGCACGAAGAAGCAAATCTAGATAGGTGCGGAGAAAGCATACACCACTGGGTCTGGCCTGAGCAGCTTGGGGATAATGCAGCCCGAGGGGCGCCCCCAACAAGGTAAGTGAAGAACATAAGCAAAACGGATACATGCCGCAGGGACGGACCCACGCGGCCTGGGAATGATGCAGCCCGAGGGGCGCTCCCAGCTGAAAATGAAACTTGGAAAGGTGTCACCTGATATGGTCGGGGGTGAAGGGATGTTGAGGTAGCGGATGACGCGCGATGAGGACGCCGGCCCTCACGAGCCCTCCAGACCTGGAGCCTCGGGAGGCTTCAGGGGTACGGGGGGTTCCTCGAGAGCCATCTCCATCTCTGCCAGGACCGCGCGTTGCTTAACCTCCTGAGCCTCCAGAGCGCGCCTCAACAGGCGCTGGTGGGCGGTGACCGCGTTCTGCAGGCCGAAAGGCATGCGAACGTAGCTGTGAGGCGGACCCTCGCAACGTCCCATGCATGAGGGCCAGAGGCGCTCCTGAGACGCGGCCTCGTTGAGCCCTGGTATGTCGATGCAGATTCACAGCCCAGCATCCTCGTCTGGATGCGGGGCCACGGCGGGCAAGCGGCGACATCCGCGCATGACTCTTGAATCCTGTAGCTCCTAGGTGCTCCTCGCGATGAACTCCTGAGGGCTTGGCCCTCCTTGCCTCATACCTTCCCGAGGGAAACGTGCCTTGAAGCACGCCTCCAAGTGGTGCCCAAGCGCCTCCCTCGTGACCCCGGCTAGGTCGGTGGCTCACCATGAAAGAGCCCCCGAGTCCTGCCTAAGGAGGGCGCCGAGCGCGCCTTCCTATGCGTCAGAGGGTGGCGCCCCTTGAACGGGCGCGGGTCCTGTTGCCATGCCTCCGGAGGTGCCTACCCCACGAGGTCTTGGACCAGGTGAAGCCTTCTTCTTCTTGGGGATCACCTCGGGAAGTCTCCCACTCCTGTGATCTGGGTCTTCGATTGCTGCGGCTTGGAAGGCACGCTCAAGAGAGCACACTGCATCCCTTTCCTCACAAGGCACTGTGATGACTCCCCGCTTCTGGCATCTTGAGGACATTGTAGCCATGGTGAGTCAACGCAATGAACTTGGCCAAAGCTGGGTACCCGAGGATGGCATTGTATGGCGGCGGATGTGGGCGGCGTCGAAGTCGATGAGCTCGGTCTTGATGGTTGTTGCGCTTTCCGAAGGTGACGGAAGATTTAACTTGCCCTATCGGGATGGTGGAGCCATCGGTGACTCCTGAGAAAGGCTTGATCGGCTGAAGCTGATCATATGGCACTTGGAGATCGTTGAATGTCTTGACAGATAGGACGTTGAGCCCTGCTCCGCCATCGATGAGGGTCCTGGTGACTTGCACGTTGCTGATGACTGGTGCGCAAAGCATGGGGAGGACTCCTGCCGTTGCTGCGCACTTGAGCTGATCCGCTGAACTGAATGTGATGACGCACGACGACCATCTGAGAGGGCAAGCGGCCTCTGGCTTGGGGAGGACTGCATTCACCTCGCGAGCAAACTGCTTGAAGATGCGCTGAGAGGCTGGGGCCTGAGCACCACCCAGGATGCAAGCGATCGCGCGCGGCTCCTGGAAGCCCCCAGCCCCCTCGTCCTGATGATTGTCTTCGTACCTCCTTGGCGGCTGCGGCAGAGGTGGGAGCCCTGCGTTGCCTTGAGAGCGATCCTCGCGAGGCTGGTCCCTCCAACCTCCCTTGCGAGGCTGGTCGTGCCAGCGGTCCTCGCGAGGTCTGTCATGCCATCCTTGGCGAGGGCCACGGTCTTCCCATCGTCCTGCGCCTCTTCCTCCTCCTCGGCCGTAGCCTCGATCACTACGGTTGGGGCGTCGGCCGATTCGCCCTTTTCGCACGGCCCTGAGCTCCTGGCATTCGTTGGTGTTGTGGGTGTGAAGATCGTGGTACACGCAGTACCGACTGCCCTTGGAAGACTCGGGCTGATCCCTGCCTCGCTTGGTGTCTGGTTATGCCGCGAGCACGGCAGCCCCCTTGTGCTTCACGTCCTTGTCCTTGGGCTTTTTCTCTTCTGGATCGGCAGCTGGAAGCTTGAGGAGGGAGAGGCGCCCTTCCTCAGCCCTGGCGCATTTGGTCGCCAAGTTGAACAACTCTAGTGATGTGCACAGGTCTTCATGCATCGCCAGCTCCTCCTTCATCTTGACGTCACGCACACCATCGGAGAAGGCTGAGATGATGGCCTCCTCAGTCACCTTGGGAATCTTGAGGCGGGCGTTGTTGAAGCGCTGGATGTACTTCGCAGGTTCTCTCCGGTTGCTGCTTGATGCGGGCGCATGTCGCTCACGGCCGGAGGCCGGTCGCGAGTGCCTTGGAAGTTGGCGATGAAGCGGGTGCGCATCTCGTCCCAGGAGGAGATCGTGCCGGGAGCCAGGTTCAGGAGCCAGGCTCGGGCTCCGTCCTTCAACGCCATGGGGAACCAATTCGCCATGAACTTTTCATCTCTGTTGGCGGCTTCGATGCCCAGCTCGTAGAGCTGAAGGAACTCCGCAGGATCGGCGGTGCTGTCATAGCGAGGAGGAAGGTCTGGCTTGAATTTGCCAGGCCATGCGATGCTGCGTAGCTTGGCGGTGAAGGCGCAGCAGCCTGCAGTGGCCACCGGGGCTCTCTGCTGATGCGGAGCTTGCTCTTGTGGGTTCCCACGCACCGCTGCCTGGAGCAGTGCGGGGTCTTGATGCGGTGGCGCTAGAGCGTGGTCGCGGCGCTCCGGTGCTGGGAGCACGTGAGCACCTTCTTGGGGATGAGGGATCTCCTGGCAGCTCCTTTCTTGGTGCGCGGGCGCCGGATGCGGAGTGTCTCGGCCCGGGGCCACGCGCCTTGGAGCCAGGGCGCCTTCTTGGGAAGGAGTTGGCGGGGGCACCTCCGGCTCCCTGCCTCCCGCGCGTGGTGCGGGGCGAGGCAGCAAGAGGGACGGCGCGGGGGAGCCCCCTGCGGCGCAGACGAGCTTGGCGACGCGGTCGAGCCACTCCTCGTAGACATCGTCGACGCGGGGGTAGCGCAGGAGCTCGTTTGCCGCAATGAGCACGGCTCGAGCCTCCATGGGAGCGCGGAGCGCGCGGGACGAAGAACCAGCTGGGGCGAGCGAAGGTGTAGCGGTGCGGCCTTCTTGCCTCACCGACGGATGCTGGGACTAGGCTTGCTGCTCGTTCCACGCCGGGCCGGTGGCGGCGTTGGCGGCAGGCGATGGGGAACGACGGGGGTGTCCGCCGAAGGGAGCCGTCTGGGCGACTCGAGCGGCACAAGCAGCCCGGCGCTCGGCGCGAGCTCGGCGAGCGTCAGCCATGGACACGACGGAAGATCACACACGACCAGCGGAAGAGAGATTCCGGCACACCCCTACCTGGCGTACCAAATGTCGGATTTTGGGTTCCGGCAGACCCTTAAGGTTCAAACACTGGGGTGCGTGCAGAGAGCTTTCCCCTACCAGCTCATGCGTGAACGGATTGCGAGGGATCTAAACTACGAACGATGAACAACACAGAGACACGAGGTTTATACTGGTTCGGGCCACCGATGCGGTGTAATACCCTACTCCAGTGTGTGGTGTGGTGGATTGCCTCAGGGGCTGATGATGAACAATACAAAGGGAGAACAGCCTCGCGAGGGGCTGTTCTTGAGCTGGTGCGATGAACTGCTTGGGTGAGTTCGATCGCCTCTCTCTCTCTCTCTGGGGGGTTCGACTTGTCTCCAGTCCGTCCCTTCTCTTTGTGGTGGCTAGTCCTATCTATAGTGGGAGGCCCTGGGCCTCTTCCCAAATAATGAGCGGGAAGGGCGCCAACAATTGTCCATTTTAAAGGGGAACATCTAGTACACTTATCCTGACTAAAGTTGGTTTTCAGCTGCCAAAGGCTCTGACGGTGACGCCGTCCTTGGCTCCACGATGACCCCCATCCTGCCATTCTGCTGGTCTTGGTCTTGTTGCATCGTAGCGGCAACCTTTGCCTGATGCCTTGGCCTGTGCTTGCCTCCTTTGCACCAAAGGGGAAAGCGAGGACATCATGAGTGGCGCCCTACCAGTCTCGATCGTCATGGCTTGTGTCATGGTGCACCCTCGTGAGGTACCCCGCCTTGATTTCTCCGCCTCCTCGCGAGCCTGCCTGACGAGGCTGCTCCGAAGGAAGGTCCATGTCGTCCGCCCCGCGAGGCTTGGCCCCTCGCAAGGGTCTTGAGCTTGAGCAGATGAAGCTGGGCCGCGTTGGGCCCCCATTTGAGCCACGCCGCAGGCCACAGGCAGGCAAGTCTGGGGACCACCGTTCCCAGAACGCCGACAATGCTCCACTACTTCGTTGGTGAAGCATAGGGCGTGTGCCGCGCCTCTGTGCTGGGCTACGTCGCGACGCAGCTTGTATGAGACCTGCCTGCTGTATTCGATTCGTCCGGACTTGCTTTTACTGTATCCGGTGAGGCGGTCACCGTCCCTTGTAGGGGCACGGCCCCGTGATCCATAGATCGACCTTGCGTGTTTTGCCCTGTCTTCCAATATGTCTCACAGGTCACGCGTGTTTCCCGTGGCCTTGTTATGTTTGTTTGAATGACAGTGGGGTGCAGGCTGATTTTCAGGCCGTACTGCCTCTCTATCTCGGCCACGGGGTGGCCGATCAGCCGCATCGTACGCTGGTGATTTTGGGTGACCCCTGGAAGGGCGTTCGAGTTCGTACTCCTTGGCCGCAAGGACTTCAGTCCATTTATCTGCTAACAGATCTTGATCAGCTCGAAGCTGTTGCTGCTTTTTCTTCAGACTATTTGCTATGGCAATAAGCTGGCGCTTAAAGCGCTCCTGCTCGACGGGATCCTCAGGCACGACAAATTCTTCGCCGTCGAGGCTCGCTTCGTCTTCAGAGAGGGGCATATAGTTGTCGTCCTCCATTTCTCCATCCACCGCTCTCTTAGGAGGGCTGGCTTGTTCATCCTCTGGCTCTTGATCTTGCTGGAGGGGATTGTCATCATCTCCGCCTTTGTTGAATCTTGTTATCTCTGTGCGGTATCACCGCTTTTCTTTGTGGCGAGACTTAGAATGGCCTTGGCGCCGGCGTCAGCCCAGGGTTGCTTCTTGGAGGGGTCGTCCTCCGTTGTCTTGTCGCTATTGCCTTCTTTGGGTGTGTCCACCATATATATATATATATATATATATATATCAATCATAAGACGAGGTGGCAGTCCAATGCCCCGTGGGCAGCGGTTCTTGTTCGTCTCCTTCATCATTGTCCATGCCATTGATGTCTTCGGAGTCGAAGTCGAGCATGTCGGTTAACTCATCGACAGTGGCTACTAAGTGGGTGGTGGGTGGGGATTGAATTTCTTGATCGTCCGCATCCCACTCTAGCCGGACATAGTTCGGCCAAGGTTCTCCAGACAGGGAGAGAGATTTTAATGAGTTCAGTATGTCGCCGAAAGGCGAGTGCTGAAAGATATCTGTGGACGTGAACTCCATGACCGGCGCCCAATCGAATTCGATAGGTATGGGCGCGGGTGATTCGGAGTCCGTGGCCGAGGACGAGTCCAGCAGTTCGGCGACACGGCTCTCGTGAGGGTTAAGGTCAGTATTTGGCTCTATCGCCACTGAGGGTGCGGCTTCCATGGCAGAGTCTATCCTCCCGTCCTCGGATGGCGCAATCTGCCCCGGATTGAAGGCCGGAGTAGTTGCTGGCGTGATCTCCCGAACACTATCCAACGGCAGAGCTATATCGTGCTCGTCGTGATCGTGCGGCACACCTGGCATGGGCCCAAGTCCGTCGAAGATCATGTCTCTGCGGATATCGATAGTGTAATTCAAGTTTCCAAACCTGACCTGATGGCCAGGGGCGTAGCTCTCGATCTGCTCGAGATGGCCAAACGAGTTGGCCCGCAGTGCGAAGCCACCGAACTCGAAGATCTGTCCGGGAAGGAAAATCTCACCCTGGACCGTATCGTTGCCGATGATCGAAGGGGTCATCGAACCTTGCAGCGACAACAGAGTGGAACTCTCAATGAAAGCACCAATGTCGGTGTCAAAATCGTCGGATCTCGGGTAAGGGGTCCCAAACTGTGCGTCTAAGGTGGATGGTAACAGGAGGCAAGGGACACAATGTTTACCCAGGTTCGGGCCCTCTCGATGGAGGTAATAACTTACTTCCTGCTTCATTGATCTTGATGATATGAGTAGTACAAGAGTTGATCTACCACGAGATCGTAGAGGCCAAACCCTAGAAGCTAGCCTATGGTATGATTGTTGTTGTCCTACGGACTAAACCCTCCGGTTTATATAGACACCGGAGGGGGCTAGGGTTACACAGAGTCGGTTACAATGGGAGGAGATCTACATATCTGAATCGCCAAGCTTGCCTTCCACGCCAAGAGAGTCCCATCCGCAGACCTAGACGAAGTCTTCAATCTTGTATCTTCATAGTCCAACAGTCCGGCCAAAGGATATAGTCCGACTGTCCGGATACCCCCTAATCCAGGGCTCCCACAATCACCATGATCTTGCGTGTGCGTAGGAAATTTTTTGAAATTACTACGTTCCCCAACAGTGGCATCCGAGCCTGGTTTTATGCATTGATGTTATATGCACGAGTAGAACACAAGTGAGTTGTGGGCGATACAAGTCATACTGCTTACCAACATGTCACACTTTGGTTCGGCGGTATTGTTGGATGAAGCGGCCCGGACCGACATTACGCGTACGCTTACGCGAGACTGGTTTTACCGCCGTGCTTTGCACACAGGTGACTAGCAGGTGTCAGTTTCTCCAACTTTAGTTGAACCGAGTGTGGCTACGCCCGGTCCTTGAGAAGGTTAAAACAACACTAACTTGAGGAACTATCATTGTGGTTTTGATGCGTAGGTAAGAACGGTTCTTCCTCAGCCCGTTGCAGCCATGTAAAACTTGCAACAACAAAGTAGAGGACGTCTAACTTGTTTTTGCATGGCATGTTGTGATGTGATATGGTCAAGGCATGATGCTATATTTTATTGTATGAGATGATCCTGTTTTGTAACTGAGTTATCGGCAATCGGCGAGAGCCATATGGTTGTCGCTTTATTGTATGCAATGCAATCACCCTGTAATTGCTTTACTTTATCACTAAGCGGTAGTGATAGTCGTAGAAGCAATAGTTGGCGAGACGACAACAATGCTACGATGGAGATCAAGGTATCGCGCCGGTGAAGATGGTGATCATGACGGTGCTTCGGAGATGGAGATCACAAGCACAAGATGATGATGGCCATATCATATCACTTATATTGATTGCATGTGATGTTTATCTTTGATGCATCTTATTTTGCTTTGATTGATGGTAGCATTATAAGATGATCTCTCACTAAATTTCAAGATAAAAGTGTTCTCCCTGAGTATGCACCGTTGCCAAAGTTAAATGCGTGCCTAGACACCACGTGATGATCGGGTGTGATAAGCTCTCGTCCATCTACAACGGGTGCAAGCCAGTTTTGCACATGCGAATACTCGGGTTAAACTTGACGAGCCTAGCATATGCGAGATATGGCCTCGGAACACTGAGACCGAAAGGTCGAGCGTGAATCATATAGTAGATATGATCAACATAGTGATGTTCACCATTGAAAACTACTCCATTTCACGTGATGATCGGTTATGGTTTAGTTGATTTGGATCACGTTATCACTTAGATGATTAGAGGGATGTCTATCTAAGTGAGAGTTCTTAAGTAATATGATTAATTGAACTTAAATTTATCATGAACTTATTACCTGATAGTATTTTGCATGTCTATGTTTGTTGTAGATAGATGGCTCGTCTTTGTTGTTCCGTTGAATTTTGATGCGTTCCTTGAGAAAGCAAAGTTGAAAGATGATGGTAGCAATTACACGGACTGGGTCCGTAACTTGAGGATTATCCTCATTGCTGCGCAGAAGAATTATGTCCTGGAAGCACCGCTAGGTGCCAAGCCTGCTGCAGGAGCAACACCAGATGTTATGAACGTCTGGCAGAGCAAAGCTGATGACTACTCGATAGTTCAGTTTGCCATGCTTTACGACTTAGAACCGGGACTTCAACGATGTTTTGATCGTCATGAAGCATATGAGATGTTCCAGGAGTTGAAGTTAATATTTCAAGCAAATTCCCGGATTGAGAGATATGAAGTCCCCAATAAGTTCTATAGCTGCAAGATGGAGGAGAATAGTTCTGTCAGTGAGCATATACTCAGAATGTCTGGGTATAACAATCACTTGATTCAAGTGGGAGTTAATCATCCGGATGATAGCGTCATTGACAGAATTCTTTAATCACTGCCACCAAGCTACAAGAGCTTCGTGATGAACTATAACATGCAAGGGATGGATAAGACGATTCCCGAGCTCTTCGAAATGCTAAAGGCTGCGGAGGTAGAAATCAATAAGGAGCATCAAGTGTTGATGGTCAATAAGACCACAAGTTTCAAGAAAAAAGGGCAAAGGGAAGAAGAAGGGGAACTTCAAGAAGAACATCAAACAAGTTGCTGCTCAAGAGAAGAAACCCAAGACTGGACCTAAGCTTGAGACTGAGTGCTTCTCCGCAAGCGGTATCGGTCCTTTGGAAGCCGAACTGCCCCAAGTATTTGGCGGATAAGAAGGATGGCAAGGTGAACAAAGGTATATGTGATATACATGTTATTGATGTGTACCTTACCAGAGCTCGCAGTAGCACCTGGGTATTTGATACTGGTTCTGTTGCTAATATTTGCAACTTGAATGTAACATCCCAAAATTCTAAATTTTGGAATGTTATAATAAATAGATAGATTTGTTTGTTTGTTTGAATTGTTGTGTGATTGATTGAGTGAAATTTGAAACTTTTTGAAAGTTAAATGAGAGGGAATAAAAGGACTTTCCCAAACTTTCATTTTTTCTTTTATGCTTTTCGTGAATTCAAATACTCTTCATCACAAAACCACGGAGAGAAGATGACATGACTTCTTCCATTTATTTAAATGACAAGGGTGTTGAAAATATTTGAATTTCATTTGGAAAATATTTCCAATTCTGAAACTTTATGCAACTCAATGATTTTCACGAGCGAAGATAAAATGACTTCTTCAAAACATATGAAATATGAGTACGGAGTTTCAAAGAAATAAATTCAAAGTTCTTTTGAATTTATTTTCCATTTGGAGTTATTTGGATTTTATTCAAATTATTTTTCTCCAAAAATAAAATACATGGAAAATAGGGTAACATGATTCCCTACAACAGAAAATTGGAGAGGAATAAATTTGAATTCATTTTGGTATTTTTAAAATGATTTTTATTGAATTTTATTAGAGCTGAAGCACTCTTTGCTTTATTTGAATTTGTGTTTATTTTATTTAATACTAGAATAATGTTCATGCTGTAGAAAATATTTTTCTGAAAATTTTGATATATAATATGCCTATATAAAGTTTTAGTTTTATTTTTGTTTTTCAGTTTATCGCTTTCTGTTTAAAAGAAAACAAGTAACAAACTGTACGTGCGGCCCATAAGTATTTGTCACCCACGCGCGCATCATAGTAACAGCGAGCGCCCCATTTTTTTCCTATATGGGCCAGCGCCAGCCAGCCTTTTTTTTTCTTTTCTTGGGCCGAATTTTGTAAAAAAAAAAAACCTACAACCGCAGCTTACACGCGCGCGGCCGGCCGAAAGCCTCTAGGCCCATGCGAGGCGCCTCTACTTTTCTGTTTCTTTTCCTTTCATCTATGTGTAGTCCCACATTGCCTAACCTTTGACACTGAAGCCTCTTTTCCACCTATAAATATAGACCCATAGAGCCTCCAAAAAATCATCTGATTCGGGTTAAATCAATATTTTGGTTTGACTAAGAAAAATATTTTTCTCCTCTACGGCGCGACTTCTGGAAATTTTCTTCTCGCTCCGAAGTTGTCTTTTCTCTGCCTTATAAAGGTATCTTACTTTGTTTTCTTTCATTTTATTTTTTTCTACTTATACTTCCGTAGTTTATTACTTTTAGACTAATACAATAGATTAGATTGTCGTCTACGTATTTATACATTAGACCTTAGCCATAGCTATTTTTTCTTTTTGTAAAATAGCTTGGCCCTGATTTTTCAAATAGCCATAACTTTTTACTCGTTCATCCAAACTAGATGAAACCAACGCCCACTTCTTCGTTACGATCTCCTCTATCCAGTAATTCAACTCAAACATGTTTTTGAAAGTTTAAAATTTCGAAATTTCTTCAAATTCATATTCAAACTTCTTTAGTTCATAACTTAAGTTCCGTAACTCCGTTTGAGTTGATTCTTTTTGCATTGTGTCACAAATTTGCTTAAGTTTCTGTTTGTGTACTTAGGTTTCAAATTTGAATACTTTAGATTTGAATTTGATGAAATTTGTTCAAATAACTAATTTGGTCATATTTTGAGTTTTACAAAGTATTTTTGATTGATTCTTTTTGCTACTGTTTTATTATGGTTTTGTCTATCCAGTAGCATATACTTCTTTATTTTTAGTTTATTTTAAATTAGGTTTCTAGCAAAACAGCTTTTTTTTAGTTATATTTTTGTTTTAGTCTTTTCTTTATTGTTTTTATTAGTTTTAAATTATTTATTTTTGTCACTATTGAAAAATTTAGTTTTGTTTCTCTTAGTCAACAAAAGAAAATTTTGCTTTTATTTTAGAATTTTATTTTACTTAGTTTTATATGAAAACTTGTTTAGGTCATAGTTAGTGTTTCATAAAAGCTTTTTATTTGTTTATTTTTGCAAATAAAATTTTATGAAAAAATACCTTCTGTTAACGTAGTTGTTTTACTTTGTATTTTATGTTAATTTATTAATTTAGTGTTTTAATTGTTGTTAAGTTTTTACTTAGGACAAAACTGTTTTGTGTTATGTCTTAAAGTTTTCTTTATTAGTTTTGTTGTGTAGTTTTCGTTTGTTCTTATTTGGTGTCCCTTGTTGTTTTGCAATTTATTTGTTGGTTTTATTATGAGTGTTAGAATTTCTTGCTAGTATGTTTGCTTATATGAATGCTATGTTTGACTATATAGAGTTTCAACGGAGTGACGAATAGTTCTACCAAGTCATTATTTTGAGAGCATTATTATCTTCATCAAGTAATACCAGGCAAGTTCACTTTGACCATGTTTTTCATACCTATGTGTTTTATTGCATCTAGTGTCATCTTCGCAACAATCCCTCCAGTAGTGATATTGAATCCTTGTAGTTGAGTAGTATGCATGAGGTAGGAACCCATCACCCTGTTACCAAGCCCGGGCGTTATTTATTTTAATGCTACGCTATAGTAGACGGGGTTGGTATGAGTGCTTCGAGTGGTGTGAAGAAGGAGGACTCTCGTCAATGATGACAACTCCATGATGGCATCTGCAAGGACTGCATTTTCAAGGCCTCGAGACTTCAAGACTGAGACAAGAATTCAATACACACCATCGGGTGAAGGATGGTTGGCGGGCACCTGGAGAAACCAGTGGTTGGCGGGATGCATGGAGAAGCGCCATGACATCTTGCGTAAAGCTTCACCCAGGACTCAAAGAGACGGAAGAATACTTCATGCCCGGAAGCTTACGTGCAACCGCAAGTCACTATGGGCTCTGGCTTGGTTGACCTTAGTTGTGACTCTGGCTGGGGCGGTGCTAGCAGATGTAGAACTACGGTAGGATTGGATGAGCACCGGACGGTGGTCGGAGGAACTCTTGAAGACCATGTTTGATCGTCTTGTTCTCAAACACCACGAAGTGCGAGAACGTAAAAGAGGGATCGAATCTTGCGGGTAAAGTGTACAAACCTCTGCAGAGGGTTAAAACCTAATCGATTAGCCGTGTCCCCGATTCACGGACAATTTGAGCATCTGGACTTGGATCTATCTCGGAACTCTCAACACCGGACTGATAACTTAATTGTGGGCAACTTATGATGAATTTGGGCTATGAGACATCGGTTGGCGGAACCATGTCATGACAGAAAACTCTATAGTACGAGACTTCATTTATTCCTTTGATGTAGGGAAAATAAAACCAGCTTTTACGCAAACAAAACTCAGATCTGAGCCACAAAGCCATCTTGCATATAGTATAGTTTATCATCTGCTTTCTCTTATTGTGATCTTGCGGTACATTCAATGTAATTGACCTACGGCTGCAACGTATCATGTTGCGTATATTTCCTCGACGAGTAAGAGTTACGATACAGGTTACGGTCTACACTCAACCTGCCGATGGCGTTGATGGGACTCCACACCGACTATTTGTTTCATTGTGACTTATGAGGTATATATCAGTTTTACGTTAATTATACATGTGATTGCACTTTGATATATACATTGATGTCTTGTGTGTGCCAAAGATATCTTGATCCGAGGATGGCACGAAACACGAAGGCTTGACCGTCTGAGGTCGGGTCGCCATGAGATATGGTATCAGAGCACATGTTGACTGTAGGACGTGACCCTAGAAATCGGAAAGCCCCTTGGACAGGATATCTCAAAAACTTTATTTTCAAAAAGACTCTTACTCCTCATCTTTTCTGATTTTATCAAATAGACCCTCTCACCTCAAATAGTTAGAATATACCCCTTTCCCTTTTGACCACACGGAAGATCAACTGAAGTCACTCCAAGAATTAAAGATATTGGACAACTGATGGCCATTTCAGAGTAAAGAGGATTTCTCCATGCGTTGGAAGAAGTGCAGCTGCAACAGCAGAAGACTCCGAAGACTTTGGAAAACTCTGAAGATTTATTTGACCCTTAGAAGACCAAAACCCCTGTTATATACCTACCTTAGATGCGATGATTGTGAGCTGTCATTTGTTTGATGTTTTTCCGACAGCCACAACAAAATCTGTCTTTTCAAAACTTTTGTTTGTATTGTGTGTATCCCTCTCTATCTCTCTTATCTCACCCCAAAACCCTTGGACCCAATAGATGATGAATGGAGATGAGCTCGTATTTCCGGGACTGATGAGTCAATTGAAGACGGACCGATGGATTCAGAACATGGAGGATCACATGGAGAATAACCCTATACCCAGAAAGGATATGGCCCAGCATGCTCTACAATGCTTTGAAAGAGGTGCCGCTACTTGGTGGAGGATGTACCAAACCATGAATGGATGGCAAGAAGTAACCACTTGGAAAGAATTTAAGTTGACTTTGCCAAAGTCTCGGTTTGTGTCCCAGAAATTGGAGCCTTATGAAAATATTATGAAGAACCCTTGTGCATGCAAGCTCTGTGGAGAAATAGGAAACACCCATAACGAACACAAGGATGAATGCCCAAATTGTGAAGGAAGTCATCCAGCTGAAGAATGCCCAACTAGACAGATTACTTGTTTCTTGTGTGAAGGAACTACCCACTACCCTGCTCAGTGTCACATTTACACTATGGTACAGAGAACCATCCAGCAAAAGAAAGAAGAAATGAAAGGAGCCCTCATGGAGATGTTAGAAGAACCTGTGATGAAGGAAGATGTTGAGGACACACACAAAGGAAACAAAATTAAAGCCAGAACCAAGTCATGTTATTCATGTGGAGAAGAGGGACACATCTCCCAAGATTGTCTGAATGGAGATTTAGTAGAATTCCCGACAGAGGAAGTAGAGTATGACCCACAGGAAATAGAAGCCCTGATTGGAACGGAAAGGTCCAGGAAGAAAAGTAGGTTGGATTCCAGGAACAACCCAATTTCCACAAAGAAAGACCTGAGTCATATCACATGTTTCAGTGCAAAAATTCAGGCACTACTTCAATGATTGCCCAAGAGGGAAGATAAGGACCCCAGAGGCTATATAATCACAAGGAAACCTCGATATTTGTCGAAGTAATATGTTTCCGTTGTGATGAAGCAGGCCACTTTGCCAGAGATTGTCCGAAGGAGAAGGAGACCGGTGATATATAGTTGAATTTGTAACAGAATAAATGGAGTAGTAGAAGTGAGAGCCTTTTCTTTTATTGAGGGGTTAAGTTGAGACATGTAATGGAAGAGCGAGATGATTGTAATAATTTAAGAATCAATAAAGTTAGCGATGTTGGTACTGCTTTGGATTTTATGAGTTACCCTATGAGGAAAGATGTTGACCAATTTCGAGGATATGAGAAATATGGTCTAGGGAATATTGGAACATTTTAAGGGTGGTAGTACCCTGTAAGAACCGTTGACCCTTGGAAAAGATAAGGATACCCACTGAATAGATTTCAGACAAAATGAATATGAGATTTGTCTCGATATGTTTAATACCCCAAGAAAGTGTGGGATGACGTTGGAGACCGTCAGTTGTTTGGACCAAATGTGATCACGGAGTCAGAAGAGAATGTTAAGTTGATTCGAGATAGATCAAGGTAGCTCACCGAGCGAGAAGAGTTATGCAGACTCGAAAACGTAAGGAGGTAGTCTATGAAATTGGAGACAGAGCATATCTTTGTGTGCCACCTCTGTGAAGAGTTAAACGATTTGGAGTTAAGGGAAAGTTAGCCCCAAGATTTGTAGGACCATACCGAGTTTTGGAACGTATGAGAGAATTGGCTAACAAGTTGAAATCACCCGAAGGACTGTCTGGAGTTCATGAGGTGTTTCACGTTTCCCAGTTGAAGAAGTGCCATGCAGAGATGGCCAATATTCCCATGTAAGGACGCTTGACCCTGGAAAGGATAATGATGTCACACGAAGTGGAGTATGGACTTCATAAGTATAAGTTTTTATCTCGGTATGTGGGGTATCCCACGAGGATGAAGAGATGAATTACTATTGGATATAAAGGAGGTATGATGTTGGAAATATGGATCGATGGAAATTCCATGATGAGTCTGAGTAATCATGTTCTAGTTTGGTGCCAATAGAAGGAAGGAAGACAGTACAATTGGATGGATTTAAGTATGCACGGAAGTTGGATGTTGGGATAACGATCACCGCCCGAGGATGAGTTCAAGGTTTACAAGTGATGAGATGGGCCATAACCCACAGGCCCCAGGACTTGCCAAGAAGCAAGCACACTCTTGCTGAAGGAAAAAACCCTGGAAGAAGTTACGATTTTATCGACCGACGATCTTATAGGATTTTACGCAGAACCTGAGAGTTGTGAAGAAACGATAAATGTTTGTTTGGCTTGCAGAATCAATGGATTTTGCGAACTTGGTTCGTCGACAAGAGAAATTCTGCAATGCTTGTGAGGATGACCGAGTGTTAGAATGCGAGATTCGCTAAACCATGTACAAGGTAATGATTTGGGTGCGTGATGGATTGATCACCATACCGACTTACTCTTATTATTCGCTTTGCTATATGGGATGGTAAATCTGAGTGACCTACCTATAGTAGAGTGACGACGATATTAAACCTTGTTGAACCTTAGAATGGTATAAGCATTTTCCCCTTGTACAAGGCCGTTGTTGCCAACCATAGGATATACGGTGAGGATCAACCCAGACCCATTTCCTGCAGGAGAAACCATAAATTGTTGACCACCATGAGATATCGATAGTTGTTTAGCATTGGCGCCAGACCTATCGATTATGAAGACCAGTCTCGGAATAACCTTACCAAGATGAAAGGACAAAAGAATTGAGGAAAAGGTTATGCCGCTACGGAAGAGCCCGGAGATGAAATTTTCCGAGATCTGGGAAGATCGACACCTTTGTCAAGAATGAGGATGGAGTATATAAGCATGGATGGGACCGTAACGATGTTTCTAAGGGTGGTAGCACCCCAGACCCCGGAGACGATCGATGGATTTTGAAGACCCCAAACCTAACCCATTTCTTTCTAGCCTCTCCGAATCTCGAGGACGAGATTCATTTTAAGGGTGGTAGATTTGTAACATCCCAAAATTCTAAATTTTGGAATGTTATAATAAATAGATAGATTTGTTAGTTTGTTTGAATTGTTGTGTGATTGATTGAGTGAAATTTGAAACTTTTTGAAAGTTAAATGAGAGGGAATAAAAGGACTTTCCCAAACTTTCATTTTGCTTTTATGCTTTTCGTGAATTCAAATACTCTTCATCACAAAACCACGGAGAGAAGATGACATGACTTCTTCCATTTATTTAAATGACAAGGGGTGTTGAAAATATTTGAATTTCATTTGGAAAATATTTCCAATTCTGAAACTTTATGCAACTCAATGATTTTCACGGCGAAGATAAAATGACTTCTTCAAAACATATGAAATATGAGTAGGGAGTTTCAAAGAAATAAATTCAAAGTTCTTTTGAATTTATTTTCCATTTGGAGTTATTTGGATTTTATTCAAATTATTTTTCTCCAAAAATAAAATACATGGAAAATAGGGTAACATGATTCCCTACAACAGAAAATTGGAGAGGAATAAATTTGAATTCATTTTGGTATTTTGAAAATGATTTTTATTGGATTTTATTAGAGCTGAAGCACTCTTTGCTTTATTTGAATTTGTGTGTATTTTATTTAATACTAGAATAATGTTCATGCTGTAGAAAATCTTTTTCTGAAAATTTTGATATATAATATGCCTATATAAAGTTTTAGTTTTATTTTCGTTTTTCAGTTTATCGCTTTCTGTTTAAAAGAAAACAAATAACAAACTGTACGTGCGGCCCATAAGTATTTGTCGCCCACGCGCCCATCATAGTAACAGCGAGCGCCCCATTTTTTTCCTATATGGGCCAGGCCCAGCCAGCCTTTTTTTTTCTTTTCTTAGGCCGAATTTTGTAAAAAAAAAAAAAACCTGCAACCGCAGCTTACACGCGCGCGGCCGGCCGAAGGCCTCTAGGCCCATGCGAGGCGCCTCTACTTTTCTGTTTCTTTTCCTTTCATCTACGTTTAGTCCCACATTGCCTAACCTTTGACCCTGAAGCCTCTTTTCCACCTATAAATATAGACCTATAGAGCCTCCAAAAAATCATCTGATTCGGGTTAAATCAATATTTTGGTTTGACTAAGAAAAATATTTTTCTCCTCTCGTAGCGACTTGAAATTTTCTTCTCGCTCAAGTTGTCTTTTCTCTGCCTTATAAAGGTATCTTACTTTGTTTTCTTTCATTTTATTTTTTTCTACTTATACTTCCGTAGTTTATTACTTTTAGACTAATACAATAGATTAGATTGTCGTCTACGTATTTATACATTAGACCTTAGCCATAGCTATTTTTTCTTTTGTAAAACAGCTTGGCCCTGATTTTTGAAATAGCCATAACTTTTTACTCATTCATCCAAACTAGATGAAACCAACGCCCACTTCTTCGTTACGATCTCCTCTATCCAGTAATTCAACTCAAACATGTTTTTGAAAGTTTAAAATTTCAAAATTTCTTCAAATTCATATTCAAACTTCTTTAGTTCATAACTTAAGTTCCGTAACTCCGTTTGAGTTGATTCTTTTTGCATTGTGTCACAAATTTGCTTAAGTTTCTGTTTGTGTACTTAGGTTTCAAATTTGAATAGTTTAGATTTGAATTTGATGAAATTTGTTCAAATCACTAATTTGGTCATATTTTGAGTTTTACAAAGTATTTTTGATTGATTCTTTTTGCTACTGTTTTATTATGGTTTTGTCTATCCAGTAGCATATACTTCTTTATTTTTAGTTTATTTTAAATTAGGTTTCTAGCAAAACAGCATTGTTTTAGTTATAGTTTTGTTTTAGTCTTTTCTTTATTGTTTTTGTTAGTTTTAAATTATTTATTTTTGTCACTATTGAAAAATTTAGTTTTGTTTCTGTTAGTCAACAAAAGAAAATTTTGCTTTTATTTTAGAATTTTATTTTACTTAGTTTTATATGAAAACTTGTTTAGGTCATAGTTAGTGTTTCATAAAAGCTTTTTATTTGTTTATTTTTGCAAATAAAATTTTATGAAAAAATACCTTCTGTTAACGTAGTTGTTTTACTTTGTATTTTATGTTCATTTATTAATTTAGTGTTTTAATTGTTGTTATGTTTTTACTTAGGACAAAACTGTTTTGTGTTATGTCTTAGAGTTTTCTTTATTAGTTTTGTTGTGTAGTTTTCGTTTGTTCTTATTTGGTGTCCCTTGTTGTTTTGCAATTTATTTGTTGGTTTTATTATGAGTGTTAGAATTTCTTGCTAGTATGTTTGCTTATATGAATGCTATGTTTGACTATATAGAGTTTCAACGGAGTGACGAATAGTTCTACCAAGTCATTATTTTGAGAGCGTTATTATCTTCATCAAGTAATACCAGGCAAGTTCACTTTGACCATGTTTTTCATACCTATGTGTTTTATTGCATCTAGTGTCCTCTTCGCAACAATCCCTCCGAGTGATATTGAATCCTTGTAGTTGAGTAGTATGCATGAGGTAGGAACCCATCACCCTGTTACCAAGCCCGGACGTTATTTATTTTAATGCTACGCTATAGTAGACGGGTTGGTATGAGTGCTCGAGTGTTGTGAAGAAGGAGGACTCTCGTCAATGATGACAACTCCATGATGGCATCTGCAAGGACTGCATTTTCAAGGCCTCAAGACTTCAAGACTCGAGACAAGAATTCAATACACACTCTTTGGGTGAAGGATGGTTGTGGGCACCACTGGAGAAACCAGTGGTTGGCGGGATGCATGGAGAAGCGCCATGACATCTTGCGGAAAGCTTCACGCGCAGACTCAAAGAGACGGAAGAATACTTCATGCCCTAAGCTTACATGCAACCGCAAGTCACTATGGGCTCTGGCTTGGTTGACCTTAGTTGTGACTCTGGTGGGGCGGTGCTAGCGGATGTAGAACTACGGTAGGATTGGATGAGCACGGACGGTGGTCGAGGAACTCTTCGAAGACCATGTTTGGTCGTCTTGTTCTCAAACACCACGAAGTGCGAGAACGTAAAAGAGGGATCGAATCTTGCGGGTAAAGTGTACAAACCTCTGCAGAGGTTAAAACCTAATCGATTAGCCGTGTCCCCGATTACGGACAATTTGAGCATCTGGACTTGGATCTATCTCGAACTCTCAACACCGGATGATAACTTAAGTGGGCAACTTATGATGAATTTGGGCTATGAGACATCGGTTGGCGGAACCATGTCATGATAGAAAACTCTATAGTACAGACTTCATTTATTCCTTTGATGTAGGGAAAATAAAACCAGCTTTTACGCAAACAAAACTCGAATCTGAGCCACAAAGCCATACCGCATATAGTATAGTTTATCATCTGTTTTCTCTTATTGTGATCTTGCCGGTACATTCAATGTACAGACCTACACGGGCTGCAACGTATCATGTTGCAGATATTTCCTCGACGAGAAAGAGTTACGATACAGGGTTACGGTCTACACTCAACCTGCCGATGGCGTTGATGGGACTCCACACCCGACTATTTGTTTCCGCTGTGACTTATGAGGTATATATCAGTTTTACGTTAATTATTCATGTGATTGCACTTTGATATATACATTGATGTACTGTGTGTGCCAGCATACTGATCCAGGGATGGCACAGAAACACAGAGGCTTGACCGTCTGAGGTCGGGTCGCTACATTGAAACAGGGACTACGGATTAAGCGGACACTGGCTAAGGATGAGGTGACGATGCGCGTGGGAAACGGTACCAAAGTCGATGTGATCGCCGTCGGCACACTACCTCTACATCTACCTTTGGGATTAGTATTAGACATAAATAATTGTTATTTGGTGCCAGCATTGAGCATGTACATTATATCCGGATCTTGTTTGATGCGAGACGGTTATTCATTTAAATAAGAGAATAATGGTTGTTCTATTTATATGAGTAATCTCTTTTATGGTCATGCTCCCTTGAAGAGTGGTCTATTTTTCATGAATCTCGATAATAGTGATACACATATTCATAATGTTGAAGCCAAAAGATGCAGAGTTGATAATGATAGTGCAACTTATTTGTGGCACTGCCATTTGGGTCATATTGGTGTAAAGCGCATGAAGAAACTCCATTTTGATGGACTTTTGGAATCACTTGATTATGAATCACTTGGTACTTGTGAACCATGCCTCATGGGCAAGATGACTAAAACGCCGTTCTCCGGAACTATGGAGCGAGCAACTGATTTGTTGGAGATCATACATATTGATGTATGTGGTCCAATGAATGTTGAGGCTCGCGGCGGGCATCGTTATTTTCTCACCTTCACAGATGATTTAAGCAGATATGGGTATATCTACTTAATGAAACATAAGTCTGAAACATTTGAAAAGTTCAAAGAATTTTAGACTGAGGTTGAAAATCATCGTAATAAGAAAATAAAGTTTCTACGATCTGACCGTGGAGGAGAATATTTGATTTACGAGTTTGGTCTACACTTGAAACAAAGCGGAATAGTTTCGCAACTCACGCCACCCGGAACAGCACAGCGTAATGGTGTGTCCGAACGTCGTAATCGTACTTTACTAGATATGGTGCGACCTATGATGTCTCTTACTGATTTACCGCTATCGTTTTGGGGTTATGCTTTAGAGACGGCCGCATTCACGTTAAATAGGGCACCATCAAAATCCCTTCAGACGACGCCTTATGAACTATGGTTTGGCAAGAAACCAAAGTTGTCGTTTCTTAAAGTTTGGGGCTGTGATGCTTATGTGAAAAAGCTTCAACCTAATAAGCTCGAACCAAAGTCGGAGAAATGTGTCTTCATAGGATACCCAAAGGAAACTGTTGGGTACACCTTCTATCACAGATCCGAAGGCAAGACATTCATTGCCAAGAATGGATCCTTTCTAGAGAAGGAGTCTCTCTTGAAATAAGTGAGTGGGAGGAAAGTAGAACTTGATGAGGTAACTGTACCTGCTCCCTTATTGGAAAGTAATTGATCACATAAACCGGTTCGTGTGACATCTACACCAATTAGTGAGGAAGTTAATGATGATGATCATGAAACTTCAGATCAAGTTGTTACTGAACCTCATAGGTCAACCAGAGTAAGATCCACACCAGAGTGGTACGGTAATCCTGTTTTGGAGGTTATGTACTAGACCATGACGAACCTACGAACTATGAAGAAGCGATGGTGAGCCCAGATTCCGTTAAATGGCTTGAGGCCATGAAATCCGATATGGGATCCATGTATGAGAACAAAGTATGGACTTTGGTTGACTTGCCTGATGATCGGCATGCCATCGAGAATAAATGGATCTTCAAGAAGAAGACTGACGCTGACGGTAATGTTACTGTCTATAAAGCTCGACTTGTTGCAAAAGGTTTTCGACAAGTTCAAGGGATTGACTACGATGAGACCTTCTCACCCGTAGCGATGCTTAAGTGTGTCCGAATCATGTTAGCAATTGCCGTATTTTATGATTATGAAATTTGGCAAATGGATGTCAAAACTGCATTCCTGAATGGATTTCTGGAAGAAGAGTTGTATATGATGCAACCGGAAGGTTTTGTCGATCCAAAGGAGCTAACAAAGTGTGCAAGCTCCAGCGATCCATTTATGGACCGGTGCAAGCCTCTCGGAGTTGGAATAAACGTTTTGATAGTGTGATCAAAGCATATGGTTTTATCTGAGACTTTTGGAGAAGCTTTGTATTTACAAGAAAGTGAGTGGGAGCTCATAGCATTTCTAATATTATATGTGGATGACATATTGTTGATTGGAAATGATATAGAATTTTTGGATAGCATAAAAGTATATTTGAATAAGAGTTTTTCAATGACGGACCTCGGTGAAGCTGCTTATATATTGGGCATCAAGATCTATAGAGATAGATCGAGACGCTTAATAGGACTTTCACAAAGCACATACCTTGACAAAGTTTTTAAGAAGTTTAAAATGGATCAAGCAAAGAAAGCGTTCTTGCCTGTGTTACAAGGTGTGAAGTTGAGTAAGACTCAATGCCCGACCACTGCAGAAGATAGAGAGAAAATGAAAGATGTTCCCTATGCTTCAGCCATAGGCTCTATCATGTATGAAATGCTGTGTACCAGACCTGATGTGTGCCTTCCTATTGGTTTAGCAGGGAGGTACCAAAGTAATCCAGGAGTGGATCACTGGACAACAGTCAAGAACATCCTGAAATACCTGAAAAGGAGTAAGGATATGTTTCTCGTTTATGGAGGTGACAAAGACCTCGTCGTAAATGGTTATGTCGATGCAAGGTTTGACACTTATCCGGACGATTCTAAATCGCATACCGGATACGTGTTTATATTAAACGGTGGAGCTGTCAGTTGGTGCAGTTCTAAACAAAGCGTCGTAGAGGGTTCTACATGTGAAGCGTAGTACATAGCTGCTTCAGAAGCAGCAAATGAAGGAGTCTGGATGAAGGAGTTCATATCCGATCTAGGTGTCATACCTAGTGCATTGGGTCCAATGAAAATCTTTTGTGCCAATACTGGTGCGATTGCTTTGGCAAATGAATCCAGATTTCACAAAAGAACCAAGCACATCAAGAGACGCTTCAACTCCATCCGGGATCAAGTCCAGGTTGGAGACATAGAGATTTGCAAAATACATACGGATCTGAATGTTGAAGACCCGTTGACTAAGCCTCTTCCACGAGCAAAACATGATCAACACCAAGACTCCATGGGTGTTAGAATCATTACTGTGTAATCTAGATTATTGACTCTAGTGCAAGTGGGAGATTGAAGGAAATATGACCTAGAAGCAATAATAAAGTTATTATTTATTTCCTTATATCATGATAAATGTTTATTATTCATGCTAGAATTGTATTAACCGGAAACATAATACATGTGTGAATACATAGACAAACAGAGTGTCACTAGTATGCCTCTACTTGACTAGCTCGTTAATCAAAGATGGTTATGTTTCCTAACCATAGACATGAGTTGTCATTTGATTAACGAGATCACATCATTAGGAGAATGATGTGATTGACTTGACCCATTCCGTTAGCTTAACACTTGATCATTTAGTATGTTGCTATTGCTTTCTTCATGACTTATACATGTTCCTATGACTATGAGATTATGCAACTCCGGTTTACCGGAAGAACACTTGTGTGCTACCAAAGCGTCACCAGTAATCGGGTGATTATGAAGGTGCTCTACAGGTGTCTCCAAAGGTACTTGTTGGGTTGGCGTATTTCAAGATTAGGATTTGTCACTCTGGTTGTCTCTGGGCCCACTCGGTAATGCACATCACTTAAGCCTTGCAAGCATTGCAACTAATGAGTTAGTTGCGGGACGATGTATTACAGAACGAGTAAAGAGACTTCCCGGTAAGGAGATTGAACTAGGTATTGAGATACCAACGATCGAATCTCAGGCAAGTAACATACCGATCACAAAGGGAACAACGTATGTTGTTATGCAGTTTGACCGATAAAGATCTTCGTAGAATATGTGGGAGCCAATATGAGCATCCAGGTTCCGCTATTGGTTATTGATCGGAGACGTGTCTCGGTCATGTCTATTTAGTTCTCGAACCCGTAGGGTCCGCACGCTTAATGTTTGATGACAGTTATATTATGAGTTTATGTATTTTGATGTACCGAAGGTAGTTCGGAGTCCCGGATGTGATCACGGATATGACGAGGAGTCTCGAAATGTTCGAGACATGAAGATTGATATATTGGAAGACTATATTCGGACACCGGAATGGTTTCGGGGGTTATCGGATATATAGCGGAGTGCCGGGGGGTTACCGGAACCCCCCGGAGGTTATTGGGCCTCATGGGCCCAAGTGGTGGAAGAGGAGAGGTGGCCAAGGGGCAGCCGCGCGCCCCTCCCCCCACCCCCCCAAGTCCGAATTGGACAAGGAGGGGGGCGGCATGTTGGGGAACGTAGTAATTTCAAAAAAGTTCCTACGCACACGCAATTGATGCATAGCAACGAGAGGGGAGAGTGTTGTCCACGTACCCTCGTAGACCGAAAGCGGAAGCATTAGAACAATGCGGTTGATGTAGTCGTACGTCTTCACGGCCCGACCGATCAAGCACCGAAACTACGGCAGCTCCGAGTTCTAGCACACGTTCAGCTTGATGACGTCCCTCGTACTCCGATCCAGCCGAGTGTCGAGGGAGAGTTCCGTCAGCACGACGGCGTGGTGACGATCTTGATGTTCTACCATCGCAGGGCTTCGCCTAAGCACCACTACAATATTATCAAGGAGGACTATGGTGGAGGGGGGCACCGCACACGGCTAAGAGATCAAGAGATCAATTGTTGTGTCTCCAAGGGGTGCCCCTCTCCTCGTATATAAAGGAGTGGAGGAGGGGGAGGGCCGGCCCTCTCTATGGCGCGCCCTAGGGGAGTCCTACTCCCACTGGGAGTAGGATTCCCCTTTTCCTAGTAGAACTAGGAGACCTCCCAAGTAGTAGGAGTAGGAGAGAAGGAAAGGGAACGGAGACGCACACCGAAGGAAGGGGGCGCCCCCCCTTCCTAGTCCAATTCGGACTAGTCCATGGGGAGGGGTGCGGCCACCCTTTGGGCCCTTTCTCTCCTTTCCCGTATGGCCCATTAAGGCCAATACGAATTCCCGTAACTCTTCGGTACTCCGAAAAATACCCGAATCACTCGGAACCTTTCCGATGTCCGAATATAGTCGTCCAATATATCGATCTTTACGTCTCGACCATTTCGAGAGTCCTCGTCATGTCACCTATCTCATCCGGGACTCCGAACTCCTTCGGTACATCAAAACTTATAAACTCATAATAAAACTGTCATCGAAACCTTAAGCGTGCGGACCCTACGGGTTCGAGAACTATGTAGACATGATCGAAACACGTTTCCGGTCAATAACCAACAGCGGAACCTGGATGCTCATATTGGCTCCTACATATTCTACGAAAATCTTTATCGGTCAAACCGCATAACAACATACATTGTTTCCTTTGTCATCGGTATGTTACTTGCCCGAGATTCGATCGTCGGTATCTCGATACCTAGTTCAATCTCGTTACCGGCAAGTCTCTTTACTCGTTATGTAATGCATCATTCCGTAACTAACTCATTAGCTATATTGATTGCAAGGCTTATAGTGATGTGCATTACCGAGAGGGCCCAGAGATACCTCTCCGACAATCGGAGTGACAAATCCTAATCTCGAAATACGTCAACTCAACAAGTACCTTCGGAGACACCTGTAGAGCACCTTTATAATCACCCAGTTATGTTGTGACGTTTGGTAGCACACAAAGTGTTCCTCCGGTAAGCGGGAGTTACATAATCTCATAGTCATAGGAACATGTATAAGTCATGAAGAAAGGAATAGCAACATACTAAACGATCAAGTGCTAAGCTAACGGAATGGGTCATGTCAATCACATCATTGTCCTAATGATGCGATCCTGTTAATCAAATGATAACTCATGTCTATGGTTAGGAAACATAACCATCTTTGATTAATGAGCTAATCTAGTAGAGGCATACTAGTGACAATATGTTTGTCTATGTATTCACACATGTATCAGGTTTCCGGTTAATACAATTCTAGCATGAATAATAAACATTTATCATGATATAAGGAAATAAATAATAACTTTATTATTGCCTCTAGGGCATATTTCCTTGATCTCCCACTTGCACTAGAGTCAATAATCTAGTTCACATCGTCATGTGATTTAACACCAATATTCATATATGTATATGATTAACGCCCATAGTTCACATCGTCATGTGACCAACACCCAAAGGGTTTACTAGAGTCAATAATCTAGTTCTCATCGCTATGTGATTAACACCCAAAGAGTACTAAGGTGTGATCATGTTTTGCTCCTGAGAGAAGCTTAGTCAACGGGTCTGTCAAATTCAGAGCCGTATGTATTTTGCAAATATTCTATGTCTACAATGCTCTGCACGGAGCTACTCTAGGTAATTGCTCCCACTTTCAATATGTATCCAGATTGAGACTTAGAGTCATCTGGATCGGTGTAAAAGCTTGCACCGATGTAACTCTTTATGACGGGCTCTTTTATCACCTCCATAATCGAGAAATATTTCCCTAGTCCTCACTAAGGATATTCTTGACCAATGTCCAGTGATCTACTCCTAGATCACTATTGTACTTCATTGCCAAATTCAGAGCAAGGTATACAATAGGTCTGGTACATACCATAGCATACTTTATAGAACCTATGACTAAGGCATAGGGAATGACTTTCATTGTCTTTTCTATTTTCTGCCGTGGTCGGGATTTGAGTCTAACTCAACTTCACACCTTTGCAACACACGCAAGAACTCTTTCTTTGACTGTTCCATTTTGAACTATTTCAAAATCTTGACAAGGTATGTACTTATTGAAAAACTTATCAAGCGTCTTGATCTATCTCAATAGATCTTGATGCTCAATATGTAAGCAGCTTCACCGAGGTCGTTCATTGATTTTTTTTATTCAAGTATCCTTTTATGCTATCCAGAAATTCTATATCATTTCCAATTAACAATATGTCATATACATATAATATCAGAAATGCTACAGAGCTCCCACTCAATTTCTTGTAAATACAGGCTGCTCCAAAAGTCTGTATAAAACCATATGCTTTGATCACATTATCAAAGCGTTTATTCCAACTCCGAGAGGCTTGCACCAATCCATAAATGGATCACTGGAGCTTGCACACTTTGTTAGCATCTTTTGGATCGACAAAACCTTCCGGTTGCATCATATACAACTCTTCTTCCAGAAATCCATTCAGGAATGCAGTTTTGACATTCATTTGCCAAATTTCATAATCATCAAATGCGGCAATTGTTAACATGATTCAGACAGACTTAAGCATCGCTACGGGTGAGAAAGTCTCATCATAGTCAACCCCTTGAACTTGTCGAAAACCTTTCGCAACAAGTCGAGCTTTGTACACAGTTACATTACCATCAAGGTCAGTCTTCTTCTTGAAGATCCATTTATTCTCGATGGCTTGCCGATCATCGTGCAAGTCAACCAAAGTCCATACTTTGTTCTCATACATGGATCCCATCTCAGATCTCATGGCCTCAAGCCATTTTGCGGAATCTCGGCTCATCATAGCTTCCTCATAGTTCGTAGGCTCGCCATGGTCAAGTAACATGACTTCTAGAATAGGATTACCGTACCACTCTGGTGCGGATCTTACTCTGGTTGACCTACGAGGTTCGGTAATAACTTGATCTGAAGTTTCATGATCAATATCATTAGCTTCCTCATTGATTGGTGTAGTTGTCACAGGAACCGGTTCTTGTGATGAACTACTTTCCAATAAAGGAGCAGGTACAGTTACCTCATCAAGTTCTACTTTCCTCCCACTCACTTCTTTCGAAAGAAACTCCTTCTCTAGAAAGGATCCGAATTTAGCAACAAAAATCTTTCCCTCAGATCTGTGATAGAAGGTGTACCCAATAGTCTTTTTTGGGTATCTTATGAAGACACATTTCTCCAATTTGGGTTCGAGCTTATCTGGTTGAAGTTTCTTCACATAAGCATCGCAGCCCCAAACTTTAAGAAACGACAACTTTGGTTTCTTGCCAAACCACAATTCATAAGGCGTCGTCTCAATGGATTTTGATGGTGCCCTATTTAACGTGAATGCGGCCGTCTCTAAAGAATAACCCCAAAATGATAGCGGTAAATCAGTAAGAGACATCATAGATCGCACCATATATAGTAAAGTACGATTACGACATTCGGACACACCATTACTCTGTGGTGTTCCATGTGGCATGAGCTGTGAAACTATTCCACATTGTTTAAAATGAAGGCCAAACTCGTAACTCAAATATTCTTCTCTACGACCAGATTGTAGAAACTTCTATTTTCTTGTTACGATGATTCTCCACTTCACTCTGAAATTCTTTGAACTTTTCAAATGTTTCAGACTTGTGCATCATTAAGTAGATATACGCATATCTGCTCAAATCATCTGTGAAGGTCAGAAAATAACGATACCCTGCCGCGAGCATCAACACTCATTGGACCGCATACATCGGTATGTATTATTTCCAACAATTTAGTAGCTCGTGCCATTGTTCCGGAGAACAGAGTTTTAGTCATCTTGCCCAAAAGGCACGGTTCGTAAGCATCAAATGATTCATAACCAAGTGATTCCGAAAATCCATCTTTATGGAGTTTCTTCATGCGCTTTACAATGATATGACCCAAATGGCAGTGCCCCAAATAAGTTGCACTATCATTATTAACTTTGCATCTTTCGGCATCAACATTATGAATATGTGTATCACTATGATCAAGATTCAATAAACCATCACCATTGGATGTATGACCATAGAAGGTTTTATTCATGTAAACAGAATAACAATTTATTCTCTATCTTAGATGAATAATCGTATCACAATAAACATGATCTTATCATATTTATGCTCAACACAAACGCCAAATAACATTTATTTAGGTTTAACACTAATCTCGAAAATATAGGGAGTGCGTGATGATGATTATATCAATCTTGGAACTACTTCCAACACTCATCGTGACTTCCCCTTCAACCAGTCTCTGTTTATTCTATAACTCCTGTTTCGAGTTACTAATCTTAGCAACCGAACAAGTATCAAATACTCAAGGGCTACTATAAACACTAGTAACGCTTTTACATCAATAACTCAGTATATCAAATATACCCTTGTTCAATTTGCCATCCTTCTTATCCACCAAATATTTAGGGCATTTCCGCTTCCAGTGACCATTTCCTTTGCAGTGTAAGCACTCAGTTTCTGGCTTTGGTCCAGCTTTGGGCTTCTTCACAGGAGTGACAACTTTCTTGTCATTCTACTTGAAGTTCCCTTTCTGTCCCTTTGCCCTTCTCTTGAAACTAGTGGTCTTGTCATTCATCAACACTTGATGCTCTTTCTTGATTTCTACCTTCGTCGATTTCAACATCACGAAGAGCTCGGGAATCGTTTTCGTCATCCCTTGCATACTATAGTTCATCACGAAGTTCTAGTAACTTGGTGATGGTGACTAGAGAACTCTGTCAATCACTATCTTATCTGGAAGATTAACTCCCACTTGATTCAAGCGATTGTAGTATCCAAACAATCTGAGCACATGCTCACTAGTTGAGCGATTCTCCTCCATCTTTTAGCTACAGAACTTGTTGGAGACTTCATATCTCTCAACTCGGGTATTTTCTTGAAATATTAACTTCAATTCCTGAGACATCTCATATGGTCCATGACGTTCAAAACGTCTTTGAAGTCCCGATTCTAAGCCGTTAAGCATGGTGCACTAAACTATCAAGTAGTCATCATATTGAGCTAGCCAAACGTTCCTAACGTCTGCATATGCTCCTGCAATAGGTCTGTCACCTAGCGGTGCATTAAGGACATAATTCTTCTGTGCAACAATGAGGATAAACCTCAGATCACGGATCCAATCCGCATCATTGCTACTAACATCTTTCAACAATTTTCTCTAGGAACATATCAAAATAAACATATGAAAGCAACAACGCGAGCTATTGATCTACAACATAATTTGCAAAATACTACCAGGACTAAGTTCATGATAAATTTAAGTTCAATTAATCATATTACTAAAGAACTCCCACTTAGACAGACATCTCTCTAGTCATCTAAGTGATCACGTGATCCAAATCAACTAAACCATGTCCGATCATCACGTGCGATGGAGTAGTTTCAATGGTGAACATCACTATGTTTATCATATCTACTATATGATTCACGTTCGACCTTTCGGTCTTCGTGTTCCGAGGCCATATCTGTATATGCTAGGTTCGTCAATTTTAACCAGAGTATTCCGCGTGTGCAACTGTTTTGCACCCGTTGTATTTGAACGTAGAGCCTATCACACTCGATCATCACGTGGTGTCTCAGCACGAAGAACTTTCGCAACGGTGCATACCCAGGGAGAACACTTATTGATTATTAGTGAGAGATCATCTTAAAATGCTACCGTCAATCAAAGCAAGATAAGATGCATAAAGGATAAACATCACATGCAATCAATATACGTGATATGATTTGGCCATCATCATCTTGTGCTTGTGATCTCCATCTCCGAAGCACCGTTGTGATCACCATCGTCACCGGCGCGACACTTTGATCTCCATCGTAGCATCGTTGTTGTCTCGCCAATCTTATGCTTCTACGACTATCGGTACCGCTTAGAGATAAAGTAAAGCATTACAGGGCGATTGCATTGCATACAATAAAGTGACAACCATATGGCTCCTGCTAGTTGTCGATAACTCGGTTACAAAACATGATCATCTCATACAATAAAATATAGCATCACGTCTTGACCATATCACATCACAACATGCCCTGCAAAAAAAAGTTAGACGTCCTCTACTTTGTTGTTGCAAGTTTTACGTGGTTGCTACGGGCTGAGCAAGAACCGTTCTTACCAACGCATCAAAACCACAACGATAGTTCGTCAAGTTAGTGCTGTTCTAACCTTCGCAAGGACCGGGTGTAGCCACACTCGGTTCAACTAAAGTTGGAGAAACTGACACCCGCTAGCCACCTCTGTGCAAAGCACGCCGGGAGAACCGGTCTCGCGTAAGCGTACGCGTAATGTCGGTCCGGGCCGCTTCATCGAACAATACTGCCGAACCAAAGTATGACATGCTGGTAAGTACTATGACTTGTATCGCCCACAACTCACTTGTATTCTACTCGTGCATATAACATCTACGCATAAAACCTGGCTCGGATGCCACTGTTGGGGAACATAGTAATTTCAAAAAAAATTCCTATGCACACGATAGATCATGGTAATGAATAGCAATGAGAGGGGAGAGTGTTGTCCCCGTACCCTCGTAGACCGAAAGTGGGAGCCTTAGAGCAACGCGGTTGATGTAGTCGCGCGTCTTCACGACCCGACCGATCAAGCACCGAAACTATGACACCTCCGAGTTCTAGTACACGTTCAGCTCGATGACGTCCCTCGTACTCCGATCCAGCCGAGTGTCGAGGGAGAGTTCCGTCAGCACGACGGCGTGGTGGCGATCTTGATGTTCTACCGTCGCAGGGCTTCGCCTAAGCACCGCTACAATATTATCGAGGAGGACTATGGTGGAGGGGCGGCACCGCACACGGCTAAGAGATCAAGAGATCAATTGACGTGTCTCCGAGGGGTGCTCCTCTCCCCGTATATAAAGGAGTGGAGGAGGGGGAGGGCCGGCCCTCTCTATGGCGCGCCCTAGGGGAGTCCTACTCCCACCGGGAGTAGGATTCCCCTTTTCCTAGTAGAACTAGGCGACCTTCCAAGTAGTAGGAGTAGGAGAGAAGGAAAGGGAAGGGAGAAGGAGAAGGAAGGAAGGGACCGCCCCCCCCCCCCCTCCCTAGTCCAATTCGGAGTAGTCCATGGGGAGGGGTGTGGCCACCCTTTGGGCCCTTTCTCTCCTTTCCCGTATGGCCCATTAAGGCCCAATACGAATTCCCGTAACTCTCCGATACTCCAAAAGATACCCGAATCACTCAGAACCTCTCCGATGTCCGAATATAGTCGTCAATATATCGATCTTTACGTCTCGACCATCTCGAGACTCCTCGTCATTTCCCCGATCTCATCCGGGACTCCGAACTCCTTCGGTACATCAAAACTTATAAACTCATAATAAAACTGTCATCGAAACCTTAAGCGTGTGGACCCTACGGGTTCGAAAACTATGTAGACATGATCGAAACACGTTTCCGGTTAATAACCAATAGCAAAACCTGGATGCTCATATTGGCTCCTACATATTCTACAAAGATCTTCATCGGTCGAACCGCATAACAACATACGTTGTTCCCTTTGTCATCGGTATGTTACTTGCCCGAGATTCGATCGTCGGTATCTCAATACCTAGTTCAATCTCATTACGGCAAGTCTCTTTACTCGTTATGTAATGCATCATTCTGTAACTAACTCATTAGCTACATTGCTTGCATGGCTTATAGTGATGTGCATTGCCGAGAGGGCCCAGAGATACCTCTCCGACAATCGGAGTGACAAATCCTAATCTCGAAATACGTCAACCCAATAAGTACCTTCGGAGACACTTGTAGAGCATATTTATAATCACCCAGTTACGTTGTGACGTTTGGTAGCACACAAAGTGTTCCTCCGGTAAGCGTGAGTTACATAATCTCATAGTCATAGGAACATGTATAAGTCATGAAGAAAGCAATAGCAACATGCTAAACGATCAAGTGCTAAGCTAACAGAATGGGTCATGTCAGTCACATCATTCTACTAATGATGTGATCCCGTCAATCAAATGACAACTCATGTCTATGGTTAGGAAACATAACCATCTTTGATTAATGAGCTAGTCTAGTAGAGGCATACTAGTGACAATATGTTTGTCTATGTATTCATACTAGTGATGTGCATTACCGAGAGGGCCCAGAGATACCTCTCCGACAATCGGAGTGACAAATCCTAATCTCGAAATACGTCAACTCAACAAGTACCTTCGGAGACACCTGTAGAGCACCTTTATAATCACCCAGTTATGTTGTGACGTTTGGTAGCACACAAAGTGTTCCTCCGGTAAGCGGGAGTTACATAATCTCATAGTCATAGGAACATGTATAAGTCATGAAGAAAGGAATAGCAACATACTAAACGATCAAGTGCTAAGCTAACGGAATGGGTCATGTCAATCACATCATTGTCCTAATGATGCGATCCCGTTAATCAAATGATAACTCATGTCTATGGTTAGGAAACATAACCATCTTTGATTAATGAGCTAATCTAGTAGAGGCATACTAGTGACAATATGTTTGTCTATGTATTCACACATGTATCAGGTTTCCGGTTAATACAATTCTAGCATGAATAATAAACATTTATCATGATATAAGGAAATAAATAATAACTTTATTATTGCCTCTAGGGCATATTTCCTTCGCGGCGCCCCCCTTTCCTATCCCCCTCTCTCTCCTTCCCTCTCCTGTCCTACTCCAACAAGGAAGGGGGGAGTCCTACTCCCACCGGGAGTAGGACTCCTTGTCGGTGTCAAAACCAGCGGATCTCGGGTAGGGGGTCCTGAACTGTGTGTCTAAGCGGATGGTAACAGGAGACAAGGGACACGATATTTTTACCCAGGTTCGGGCCCTCTCGATGGAGGTAAAACCCTACTCCTGCTTGATTCATATTGATGATATGGGTAGTACAAGAGTAGATCTACCACGAGATCAGAGAGGCTAACCCTAGAAGCTAGCCTATGGTATGATTGTTGTTCGTCCTACGGACTAAAACCCTCCGGTTTATATAGGCACCGGAGAGGGTTAGGGTTACACAGGGTCGGTTACAATGGTAGGAGATCTTCATATCCGTATTGCCAAGCTTGCCTTCCACGCCAAGGAAAGTCCCATTCGGATACGGGACGAAGTCTTCAATCTTGTATCTTCATAGTCCAGGAGTCCGGCCAAAGGTGATAGTTCGGCTATTCGGACACCCCCTAATCCGGGACTCCCTCAGTAGCCCCCGAACCAGGCTTCAATGACGACGAGTCCGGCACGTAGATTGTCTTCGGCGTTGCAAGGCGGGTTCTTCTCCAAATCCTGTGCACCTGTTGAATAGCGTCCGGCTTCTCGTAGATATTGCGCTCCTTGGCTTCCACGCCCAATAATGGCCATCTTCCACGTGTCGAACGAATGCGGAAAGCCAGGGTATTTTTACATTTATACCCCTAGTTGCGCAAATGAGCTGCCTATAAAAGAGACGAGGATCCAGATCCGAATCACACCATCCTCCCTTCGCGAGCATTCATCGGAGCGCTTCTGACAAAAATCCATTCCATCATGGACAGTCGACGCGGCTCCTCCTCTCGCCCTCCCAACCCTCAGCCTGGAGATTGGGAGAGATGCTCCGTCCCGCACAGCCAGCTAGTGACGCTCCAAACCAAGGGATTTCTTCCCCCAGCCTTCATGGTTCCGGTTCGAGCCGGACTCGCCACCTATAAGGGCGGAAAGCAAGCGAAGAGCGTCCCCAGTCCCTCCAAAGGAGAGCGGGTATGCCTAGTCCCTTATCTGATAAAAGGGCTCGGATTTCCAATTCATCCGTTTCTCCGGGGGCTCCTGGAGTTCTACGGCCTCCAGTTGGACAACCTTACGCCTGCCTCCATTTTGCATATTGCGGGCTTCGTGGCCCTTTGCAAGCTGTTTTTGGGCATCGAGGCTCATTTTGCGCTGTGGAAGAAGCTGTTCTGCCTTGTGCCCCATTCTCGAGAGGGGTCAATATATCAAGTGGGCGGAGCCGAACTATGGCGCATCGCCGGAACCGGATATCTATCCGGAACCCCGAAGAAAGCGTCTGAAGACTGGCCTTTGGAATGGTTTTATATAGAAGATGTCCCCCTGCCGGACCCTATTCGGATCGGCCTCCCGGAGTTTAATAATGCTCCTTTGAAGAAACGCCTAAGCTGGCGTCCACGGAGCCCTCAGAGGGAAAATGACAGGGACGTCCTTTACCTGATGAGCCGAATAAGGTTGTTAGCTCATTCCGGACTGACCATGATCGGGGTCATGGCCACATGCATTATGCGGGGGGTGCAGCCACTCCAGTATAGAGGCCACCCCATGTGGGATTTTAACAGGGAGGATGATGCTACCCGCCATGGCCGTAAGGGGCCGGGATCGGTCGCTGATCTAACGAAGATCCTGTCCGCATTGTACAAAGGAGAAGAGGAGGAATTTCTCCGCGTAAATCCACATGACGGATTTTCTATGTACAATCCTCCAAGCTGGGTAAGCGGACATTTCTTTTTGCCCATCCGATCCATATTCCCATAGTCAAGTATCTCACTTTGTGATTTCGACGCAGGAACTGCGCCAGGCCATAAAGGATATAAACAGCCCGCCTCCACAACCCGAGGATCCAGAACGGTTCCTCGATCCGGCCTCCCAAGAGGATCCGGACATATCGGTGGAGCTGATTGATGGGGTATTTCACCAACTGAGCATCGATAATGCCTTGGTCGCCATTACGGCCGATTACCCCGGAATACTTCCAGCCTCACAGGTAACTGAGACCGAAGTCCCAATACTTCGAAAATGACCCATCCGTGCTTATTTTTGATCATCGTATACCAATGGTGTTTCGCAGGGGGTGCCCTTGAGGCGAAAGGCCGAGCCCGCGGCGGCTAGCCAACAAGGGGCAGCACGGCCCAGCAGGCTAAAAAGAAATGCGGTCCGGATCGAGATGCCGGTGCAACGGTATGGTGTGTCACCATATTCCCAGGTTTGATTCCCGGAAGGCATACTAACGCTCATGCTCTCTTCAGGAAAAAGAGCGCTCGCGGGACTATATCCGGGGAGGTTGCCAATCGAGCCTCCGCTAGCCAAGCTCCAAAGCCAGGCCCAGAAGCGGAGGCGAACGCGAGACGTGCTTCGGATGCTCCTCCGACAGAGGATCCTGACAGATTGTCCGCCACCAACTCTGAGGTGGAGAGTGCCATGAATCACAGGCGCCACCGGACAGTTCTTCGTGACACACGTTTCTCTCAAGAGGCATTGAATGCCTTCAATTCGGGAGATGCACACCCCCGTGCCGCTCAAGATGGTCTAGCCAGAGTCGCGGAGCAGTATGTAAAAGACATACGGGTGAGAAAATTTGATGCTTATATATGCCAAGAGCCCCGAGACTTGAAATAGTTAGAATAACTGATTTAAGGATCATTTATTGTGCAGGATCTTACGTAAAAGAATACCCAACTGTCCCCAGAGCTGGAGGAGTGCAAAGCCCAACTTGAGGTCAAGATTAGCCGCGACGGGGGAAGCCAAAGAGACCCCCTCTGGTAATATATGCTTCAAAAGATAAGTAGTTTATGAAGTGCGGCGTGTGTATAAGTCTGACAATAACATTGCAGATGGCGCCAGGATAGATCCGGACAAGCAACATCTCTTGCGCCGGTTAAAGGCCGGCGAGAATGCGCTTACAAGGGTGAGGCAAGAGAAAAATAATCTCCAAGATGCCAACACCCAGCTGGGTGAGGAACTAAAGGATGTTCGTGCCCAGCTGTCTGACTCCGTTAAGGAGAATCGGCGGCTTTGACGCGACATTTTTAGTAAGTGCTTGAACGAACTTTGAAAAAGAGTTCGGTGAGGAAGTCGATTAACAGAGTTATGTCTGTAGGTATGCTCACATGTCGTCCTGCAGAGCAAATGCCCGGTTCTACAGGTGACCTTCTTCCCGAAGTTTACAACTGCATTTAACGAAGTTCGGCAGGTGATGAAAGGCGCCGCCTGTGCCTTCTGCCATCTCTGCCTCCCTGCCCAAGGCCTTGGGGAGCTTATGGAGAGGCTTGTGAGCGCCAAGGCGCTTCCGATTATGGAAGATATTGGCCTGCCGTCAAGGTGCTAGGGAGGCATGGGCCATGGTGAAGACGCGGTACACGAAGGCTGACCCAAACCACATGGCCGAGGTCGGACATGTGGGGCCCGTTGGGAAGGACATCCCTGTGAGCTTAGTGTACGGCTAAGTAGAATTGGCCACAAAATATTCCCAACAGGACTGTAAACTAGACAGCCTGTTGGATGGCATTGAAGAGGAATATGCCCAGTCAAGTTGACTATGTAATTTAAGATGACATGTAAAATGCCTTCTAGCCGGATTGTAGATCGCTTGTCATGGCGGACCTTTTCGCTTCAACCTCGGGACCCGATAGTCCTGAGTGTGTCCGAATACCCTCACGGTTATGGAAAAACCAGGCATGCGTGGAGACCAGCGTAGGGGTCATTAGTGCTTTATCGCATAAGTGCCCAACTAGTTATGTTATATTACATGGTTAGTAAGAAACATCTTCCAGGGAGAATAGTTCCGTTAGGGGTTCCTTTCCCTGGGAGGCATGCCCTAAAGTGCATGTCCGGACTGCAAAAAAAGCAGAAAAACATCTCGGGCAGATAAATAAATAGGTAAGAGATCATCTTTTAGTTCACCGAACGAATATTCCCTTAACAAGGCTAGCTTTCGGCTTCACCAAGTCTGAGGTACACATCCGGCTGACCCGGCAGTAACAATCGCAGAGGTGCTCCCTTTACCACCTAGCCGAACAATCGGGAACGTAGGGGTAAGCACAGGAGCCAGACAACCCAGCTTGGCCAAAACTTAAGTCATATCGATGCATATAATGGTGAATAAAAGGTACGTGCGGAAGTGTGACACATGTGTTGGGCATGAAGCCCGTATAAATAAACTTCTGTTAAAGAAGCCCCCAGGTATAATGAGCGCGGATAGCGCGTCAGGTGTGTGCGAACAAAGCGTGAACGAGCCTTCAAAGGCTGTAAGAGGAAAGGAGGGGGATATCCTGAGCCCCCTGGCCGAACTATGGTCAGGAAGGTTGGGATATGGACGACGAAGAAATTCGACACCCACCCACCACCCACTTTGTAGCCACTGTCGATGATTTAACCGACATGCTCGACTTTGACTCCGAAGACATCGACGGTATGGACGACGATGCCGGAGACGACCAAGAACCAGCGCCTACAGGGCACTGGAAGGCCACCTCGTCATATGACATATACATGGTGGACATCCCAAAAGAAGGGAATGGTGATGGAACAGCGGAGGATGACCCCTCCAAGAAACAGCCTAAGCGCCGGCGTCAGCGGCGCCGCTCTAAATCCAGCCACAGCAAAAACGGTGATTCCGGCACGAGAGATAATAACACCCCGGACAAAGGTCAAGACAAACTCCTCCGTATGATTCAAAGACAGAGGATGGAGAAGCCAGCCCGCATGATAGAACGGCAGACAGAGAGGTAGAGGATGATAATTACATGCCTCCCTCCGAAGACGAGGCAAGCCTCGACGATGACGAATTAGTCATGCCCGAGGATCCCGTCGAACAAGAGCGTTTCAAACGCAGGCTTATGGCCACGGCAAGCAGCCTCAAGAAAAAGCAGCAATAGCTTAGAGCTGACCAAGACCTGCTAGCCGACAGATGGACTGAAGTCCTTGCAGCCAAAGAGTATGAACTCGAACGCCCCTCCAAGAGCTACCCAAAACGCAGGCTGCTACCCCGATTAGAGGAGGAAGCACCCAAACCTACATCACCAGCGTACGATGCGGCCGATCGGCCACCTCGTGGCCGCGACAGAGAGGCCTCTCGGCCCTCCACTCAAGCCGCACCCCGGCGCTGCTCAAAAAGTACCAAGGCACGGGGGAATGCGCCTGACCTGCGAGATATATTGGAGGACAAGGCAAGGCAAACAAGATCGATCTACGGATCGCGTGGCACCCCACGATACGTGATGACAACCGTCACGCCGGATACATCAATTCCGGACGGGCCGAACACAGTAGACAAAGCTCATTTGAGCTGCGTCGTGATATAGCCCAATACAGAGGCGCCGCACACCCACTATGCTTCACAGATGAAGTGATGGATCATCAAATACCTGAGGGTTTCAAACCCGTAAACATCGAATCATACGATGGCACAACAGATCCTGCGGTTTGGATCGAGGACTATCTCCTTCATATCCACATGGGCCGAAGTGATGATCTACACGCCATCAAATACCTCCCACTCAAGCTTAAAGGACCAGCTCGGCATTGGCTTAACAGCTTGCCAGCAGAGTCAATCGGTTGTTGGGAAGACCTGGAAGCCGCATTCCTTGATAACTTCCAGGGAACATATGTACGACCACCAGACGCCGATGATCTTAGCCATATAATTCAGCAGCCAGAAGAATCGGCCAGACAATTCTGGACACGGTTCCTAACAAAGAAAAATCAAATCGCCGACCGTCTGTGATGCAGAGGCACTAGCAGCCTTCAAACACAACATCCGCGATGAGTGGCTAGCCCGGCACCTAGGACATGAAAAGCCAAATCTATGGCAGCCCTCACCACACTCATGACCCGCTTCTGTGCAGGAGAGGACAGCTGGCTAGCTCGTAGTAACAACTTGACCAAAAACCCTGGTAGTTCTGATACCAAGGATAGCAATGGCAGGTCGCGTCGCAACAAGCACAAGCGTCGCATTAACGGCGATAATGCTGAAGATACGACAGTCAACGCCGGATTCAGAGGCTCTAAACCCGGTCAGCGGAAAAATCCATTCAAAAGAAATACCCAGGGCCCATCCAATTTGGACCGAATACTCGATCGCGTGCGGATACACGGCACTTCGAAAAACCAGCCAACCACACCAACAGGGATTGTTGGGTGTTCAAGCAGGCAGGCAAGTTAAACGCCGAAAACAATGACAAGGGGCTGCACAGCGATGACGAGGAGGAGCCCCGGCCGCCGTACAATAGAGGACAGAAGGGCTTCCCCCCACAAGTGCGGACGGTGAATATGATATACGCAACCCACATACACAAAAGGGAGCGGAAGCATGCACTAAGGGACGTATATGCGATGGAGCCAGTCGCTCCAAAGTTCAACCCGTGGTCCTCCTGCCCGATCACTTTTGATCGAAGGGACCACCCCACTAGCATCCGTCATGGCGGATTCGCCGCATTGGTCCTTGACCCAATCATCGACGGATTTCGCCTCACCAGAGTCGTGATGGACGGTGGCAGCAGCCTGAACCTGCTTTATCAGGATATAGTGCGCAAACTGGGCATAGACCCCTCAAGGATTAAACCCACAAATACGACCTTTAAAGGCATCATACCAGGTGTAGAGGCCAACTCGCAGGCTCGCCATTACACTCGAAGTGGTCTTCGGATCCCCGGATAACTTCTGAAGCGAGGAGTTAATCTTTGACATAGTCCCGTTCCGCAGCGGCTATCACGCACTGCTCGGACGAACCGCTTCGCAAAGTTCAATGTGGTGCCGCACTACGCGTACCTCAAGCTCAAGATGCCAGGCCCTCGAGGAGTAATTACGGTCAATGGAAACACCGAACGCTCTCTCCGAACGGAGGAGCATACGGCGGCCCTCGCGGCAGAAGTGCAAAGCAGCCTCTCAAGGCAACTCTCGAGTCCGGCTATTAAACGACCGGACACCGTCAAGCGCGCCCGGAGTAACCTACAACAAGACCGCCTGGCACGTTCCGAACACGCGTAGCAATGCGGCCCCAACCCCAACCCTCGCGAAATTGCGAAACCAGTGCCACGCGTACATAACTACGCTCTAGAAATACCATGGGCATAGGGGCAGGGGCACGACCACGGCGTGTGTCGGTGTCAAAACCGACGGATCTAGGGTCCCGAACTGTGCGTCTAGGCGGATGGTAACAGGAGACAAGGGACACGATGTTTTTACCCAGGTTCGGGCCCTCTCGATGGAGGTAATACCCTACTCCTGCTTGATTAATATTGATGATATGGGTAGTACAAGAGTAGATCTACCACGAGATCAAGGAGGCTAAACCCTAGAAGCTAGCCTATGGTATGATTGTTGTTCCTCCTATGGACTAAAACCCTCCGATTTATATAGACACCAGATAGGGTTAGGGTTACACAGAGTCGGTTACAATGGTAGGAGATCTACATATCCGTATCGCCAAGCTTGACTTCCACGCCAAGGAAAGTCCCATCCGGACACGGGACAAAGTCTTCAATCTTGTATCTTCATAGTCCAGAGTCCGCCAACGGTGATAGTTCGCTATCCGGACACCCCTAATCCAGGACTCCTCAAGAGCTCGAACCAGGCTTCAATGGCGATGAGTCCGCGCGTTGATTGTCTTCGGCATTGCGAGGCGGGTTCTTCTCCAAATTCCATATACTTGTCGAATAGTGTCCGGCTTCTGATAAATTCTGCGCTCCTTGGCTTCTACGCCCAATAATGGCCATCTTCCACGTGTTTGAATGAATGCGAAAAGCCAGGGTATTTTTACACTTACCCCCCTAGCCGCGCAAATGAGCCGCCTATAAAAGGGACGAGGATCTAGATCTGAGTCACACCATCCCCCCTCCGCGGGCTTTCATCGGAGCGCCTCTGACAAAAACCCATTCCATCATGGACAGTCGACGCGGCTCCTCCTCTCGCGCTCCCAGCCCTCAGCCTAGAAATTGGGAGAGATGTTCAGTCCCTCATAGCGAGCTAGTTATACTCCAAACCAAGGGATTTCTTCCCCCGGCCTTCATGGTTCTGGTTCGAGCCGGACTTGCCACCTACAAGGGCGGAAAGCAAGCGGAGAGTGTCCCCGATCCCTCTAAAGGAGAGCGGGTGTGCTTTATATCTTATCTAGTAAGAGGACTCGGATTTCCAATTAATCCGTTTCTCCGGGGCTCTTGGAGTTCTACGGCCTCCAGTTGCACCACCTTACGCCTGCCTCCATTTTGCACATCGCGGGCTTCGTGGCCCTTTGCGAACTGTTCTTGGGCATCGAGGCTCATTTAGCGTTGTGGAAGAGATTATTCTACTTAGTACCCCGTTCTCATGAGGGGTCAACATATCAAGTGGGCGGAGCCGAACTATGGCGCATCGCCGGGACCGGATATCTATCCGGAACCCCGAAGAAGGCGTCCGAAGACTGGCCTTCGGAATGGTTTTACATGGAGGACGTCCCGCTGCCAGATCCTGTTCGGATCGGGCCTTCCGGAGTTTAGCAATGCTCCTCTGAAGAAGCGCCTTAAGCTGGCGCCATGAGCCCCCTGTGAGGGAAAATGACCGACGTCCTTTACTTGATGAGCCGAATAAGTTTATCGGCTCATGCCGGATTGACCATGATTGGAGTCATGGCAATCTGCATTATGAGGAGTGCAGCCGCTCCAATATAGGGGCCACCCCATGTGGGACTTCAACGGGAGGACGATGCCACCCGCCATGGCCGCAAAGGGCGGGATCGGTCACCGAACTGGTGAAGACCTTGTCCGCCATGTACAAAGGGGAAGAGGAGGATTTTCTCCATGTCACCCATCGAGCGGGTTTTCTTGAATAATCCTCGAAGTTGGGTAAGCAAATATCTTTGTGGCCTGTCCGATCCATGTTCCCATGGTTAAATATCTCATTTCATGGTTTCTACGCAGGAACTGCGCCGGGCCGTGGAGAAGATACATAGCCCGCCCCCACAACCCGAGGACCCGGAACGGTCCCTCGATCCGGCCTCCGAAGAGGACCCGGATATAAAGGTGGAGCTTATCGACGGGGTGTTCCACAAACGTAGCATCGACAATGCTTTGGTTGCCATCATGGCCGATCGCCTCGGATTATTTCCGCCTCCTGTAATCGTGACCAAAGTCCGGATACCATGACCCACCGTGCTTTACTTGAATCACCACATATTTGATGGTGTTTCAGGGTGCCTTCGAGGCAGGAGGCCGAGCTCACGCGGCTAGCCAACAAGGCAAGACGGGCCCCAAGAAAGTTAAAAAAGAAGTACGGCCCGGATCGAAACTCCGCCAAGAACGGTATGGCGCATCACCATATTCCTGTGGATTGATTCTTGGAAGGCGATTAACGCTGGTGCTCTTTTCAGAAAAAGAGTGCTCACGGACCGAGTCCGGAGAGGTTGCCAATCGAACCTCCGCCACCTGTGCTCCAAAGCCAGTCCGTAAGAGGCGAGCATGAGGCGTGCATCGGATGCTCCTCCGACAGAGGATGCCGACAAATTGTCCTCCACCAACTCCGAGGTGGAGAGCGCCATGAATCACAAAGGCCACGGACAGTTCTTCGTGACGCATGTTTCTCCCAAGAGGCCTTGAATGCCTTCAATTCGGGAGATGCGCACCTCCATGCCGCTCAAGATGGTCTAGCCAGAGCCACGGAGGCAAGATGTAAAGGATATACGGGTGAGGAAATTTGACAGTTATATATGCCAGTATCCCCCGAGACTTAAAATAGTTAGAATAACTGATTTAAGGATCATTTGTTATGCAGGATCTTACAAAAAAGAATACCCGACTGTTCCAGGAGCTTGAAGAATGCAAGGCCCAACTTGAGGCCGCACTAGCCGCTACAGGGGGAGCCACAGAGACCCCTCCGTAATATATGCCTCAAAAGATAAATAGTTTATGAAGTGCGGCGTGTGTGTAAATCTGACAATAATATTGCAGATGGCGCCGGTCTAGATCCGGACAAGCAACAGCTCTTGCACCGGTTGAAGGCCAGCGAGAGCGTGCTTATGAGGGTGCGGCAGGCGAAAAATAACCTCCAAGATGCTAACACCCAACTGGGTGAGGAACTAAAGGATGTTCGTGCCCAGTTGTCTGACTCCATAAAGGAGAATCGATGGCTTCGTCGCGGCATTTTCAGTAAGTGCTTGAACGAACTTTGAAAGAGTTCGGCGAGGAAGGCGACTAACATAAACATGTATATAGGTTTGCTCACGGTGTCGCCCCGAGGAGGAGATGCCCAGTTCTTGGGTGACCTCTTCCCGAATCAAGCGTCGCTTGCACGAACGAAGTTCGGCAGGTGATGAAAGGCGCCACCTGTGCCTTGTGGCCATCTATCTCCCTGCCCAAGGCATTGGGGAACCGGGCAGAGTGGCTTCAAGGAGCACGGCGGCGCTCCGACTATGGAAGATATCGGCCTGCCGTCAAGGCGCCAGGAGGCTCGGGCCATGGTAAAGACGCAGACACGGTTGTCGACCCAAACCACATGGCCGAGTCGGACCTGTGGGGCCTGATGGGAAGGAGATCCTCAGAAGCTTAGTGTACAGCCAAGTAGAATTGGCCGCCAAGTATTCCCAAAGAAGATTGTAAATTAGATAGCCTATTAGATGGCATTGAGGAGGAATACAATTAGTCGAGTTGACTATGTAATTGAATATGACATGAAAAATGTCTTCTAGCCAGATTGTAGATCGTTTATCATAGCGGACCATTTCGCTTCGACCTCGGGACCCAATAGTCTGGAGTGTGTCCGAATACCCTCGCGGTTATGTAAGAACCGGGGCATGCATGGAGACAAGGCGTAGGGGTCATTATTGTTGTATCGCATAAGTGCCCAACTAGTTATGTTATATTACATGGATAGTAAGAAACATCTTCCGTGGAGAATAGTTCCGTTAAGGGTTCCTTTCTCGAGGCATGCCCTAAAGTGCATGTCCAAACTGCTAAGAAAGCAGAAAATCATCCGGGGCAGATGTATGAATAGTTAAAATCATCTTTCAGTTCATCGACCGAATATTCCCTTAAGAACGCTTAGCTTTCGGCTTCACCTACCGAGGTACACATCCGCCGACCCGGCGAGAATAATCGCAGAGGTGCTCCTTTACCACCTAGCCGAACAATCGGTAGGGGTAAGCAGAGCCAGTGCAACCCAGCTTGGCCAAAACTTAAGTCATATCGATGCATATAATGGTGAATAAAAGGCACATGCGGAAGTTTGACACATGTGTTGGGCATGAAGCCCGTATAAATAAGCTTCATTAAAGAAGCCCCTGTGTATAATGAGCGGACAAGGCGTCAAGTATAAAGAGCAAAGCGCAAACGAGCCTCTAAAGGCTTCAAGAAGAAGGAGGAGGAAGGAGAGAAATAAATGACAGCAAAAATAGAAAATGTGGACGGAGGAAGGAGACGAACTCGGAGTCCGTCGCTTAGGCGTAGAATCTTCGTAGATGGGCTGCGTTCCATGGGTTCGGCTCGAGTCGGTTATCCGATGTGTTTCGCAGACGGTATGCTCCGCTTGATCGAGGACCTGATCGATGATGAAGGGACCTTCCCATTTGGGCTTGAGTTTGTCCTTTTTCTTGTCCGCAGCGTAGAACTAGTTCGCCAACGCTGTAAGCTTTGGCCCGCATTTCCTCCTTTGATATCTTCGAGCTCGCTGTTGATAAAATGCGGAACGAGCTTTTACCACGCCGCGCTCCTCCTCCAATGCGTCCAAACTGTCCCGCCGATTGAGCTCGGCTTCTCTTTTTCATACATGCGCACGCCGAGGTGAGTCATGCATTATGTCGCAGGCAAGACTACCTCTGCGCCGTACACCATAAAAATGGTGTGAATCCGTAGTACGATTCGGCGTGGTCCGTAGCCCCCAGTACGGAGTCGAGCTCCTCAACCCAAAGGCGTGTTAGATTCCTTGAGGGACCGCACTAGTCTGGGTTTAATGCCGCTCATGATTAGACCGTTTGCTCGCTCGACTTGACAGTTGGTTTGAGGGTGATAGACTGAGGCGTAATCGAGCTTGATGCCCATGTTTTTGCACCATAATTTGACCTCATCAACCGTGAAGTTGGTGCCGATATCAGTGATGATACTGTGGGGGACGCCGTAACGGTGCACTACCCCTGATATGAAGTCTATCACTGGCCCGGATTCAGCCGTTTTAACAGGCTTGGCCTCTATCCATTTGGTGAATTTATCCACCATGACCAATATATATTTTTGCTTGTGGGTTCCTCCCTTAAGGGGTCCAACCATGTCAAGCCCCTGCATCATGAACGGCCAGGTGATGGGTATAGTTTTGAGGGCGGTGGGTGGCATGTGGCTTTGGTTAGCAAAAAGCGGCAACCAATGCATCGTTGGACTAAATCCTCAAGATTCCGCCGGGCCGTCGGCCAATAAAATCCTGTACGGAAGGCCTTGCCTACAAGGGCCCGGCTGCGGCGTGGTGCCCACCCAGTCCGGCATGAATTTCAGCCAGGAGGTTTCGCCCTTCCTCTTCGGAGATACACCTTTGAAGGACTCATGTTGTGCTTTTCTTATACAGCTCTCCCTCATGGACTTTATAGGCTTTGGATCGCCGTACTATGAAGCGAGCCTCATTTTGGTCTTCGGTGAGTTCCTGCCTAGTTAGGTAGGCTAGGAATGGCTCCGTCCACGGGGCGATAACCGCCATTATTTCATGGGCGGAGGGTGTTATCTCGGTGGCAGAGCCTCCGATTGAGTCAGAGTGTTCGGTGTCGCAAAGGCGGTTGGGTCCGGATTGTTATTTCCGGACTCCTTCCCATAGTACGGATGGCTTGAACAGCCGTTCCTGTGAAGATGTTGGGCGGAAGGCATCGCGTTTTGCGCCGATGCGTGCCAATATGTCCGCCGCCTGGTTGTTATCCCGGCTATATGATGAAATTTGAGCCCTTCAACCGTGCCGACATTTTTAGGACCGCATTGCGATCGCTGCCATTTTCGGATCTTTGGCATCAAAGTCTCCGCTTATTTGAGATATCGTGAGGTTCGAATCCGCGCACCCCTAGGCGCTTAATGCCCATGGAGATCGCCATCCGGAGGCCATGCGTAAGGGCCTCGTATTCGGCTGCATTGTTGGAGTCCGTATACATTATCTCAAGGACGATTGGACTGTGTCTCCCGGTTGGGGACGCCAGACGACGCCAGCTTTCCAGTGCCGCCAACATTTTGGAGCCGTCAAAGTGCATGATCCAATTGGAGTATGCGCCGTACTCTTTAGGGAGTTCGGCTTCAGTCCATTAGGCCACGAAGTCGGCCAAAACCTACGACTTAATAGCTCGTCGTGGCTTATAGGTTATGTCGAATGGAAGGAGCTCTATGGCCCATTTAGCAATCCGGCCCGTCGCGTCGCGGTTGTTTATAATGTCGTTAAGAGGTACTTTGAGGCTACCGTTATCGAACACTCTTGAAAGTAGTGTCGCAGCTTCCGGATGCCATGAACATCGCAGATGCTATCTTTTGATAATGTGGGTACCGGTACTTGCATGGAGTAAGGACAATGGACACATAGTAAAACGGTTTATCAAGAGGGAACCTGTGTCCGTCTGCTTTCGCTCGACGACGAGCACCGCTACCGACAACTTGATGTGTTGCGCGATATATAATAGCATGGTTCGCCCATGTTGGGCGCGCCAGACCGGATTTGTTGCCAATATGGCTTTTATTTCTTTGAGTCCGTCAGGCGGCATCCGGCCCACTCGAAGTGTTCGGTCTTGCGGAGGAGGCGGTAAAGGGGTAACGCCTTTTCTCCCAAACGGGAAATAAAGCTGCTTAGAGCCGCTACGCATCCAGTCAATTTGTGTATTTGTTTGAGGTCTTTTGGAATATCCAATTGTGACAGAGCTCAGATCTTGGCTGGATTTGCTTCAATTACTCTACCGGACACAATGAAGCCCAGGAGCTTTCCAGCTGGAACGCCGAAGACGCGTTTTTCCAGATTGAGCTTAGTGTCATATTTTCGGAGATTGTCGAATGTGAGCCTCAAGTCGTCTACTAGAGTTTCGACATGCTTGGATTTTACGACCACGTCATCTACATATGCTTCCACTGTTTTGCCGATCTAGTTTGCCGACATGTCCGAATCATGCGCCGATATGTTGCGCCGGCGTTTTGAGCCCGAAGGGCATTGTGTTGAAGCGTAATGAGCCGTATGGAGTGATGAATGTTGTTAGCTTTGCTTGGTCCGCTCCACCATCTTGATTTGGTGGTAGCCAGAGTATGCGTCGAGGAAGCACAATGAGTCGTGTGTCTCTTTGTAGCATCGATAATTTGATCAATGCGAGGGAGGGGAAGGGATCTTTGGGCAAGCCTTATTAAGGTCTTTGAAATCAACACATAGGCGCCTGTGGATTTATCCTTCTTTGGTACCATCACCAGATTTGCTAGCCATCCGGATGTTTTATATCTCCTCGATGAATTCGGCTTCCGAAGTTTGGCTAGCTCCTCTCCCATGGCCTCGCTCTTGGGTTCGTAAAAGCGCCAAGAGCCTGTTTGACCGGCTTGAATCCTTTTAGGATATTTAGGCTGCTTTCGGCCAGCCGACGTGGGATTCCTGCTATGTCCGAAGGGTGCCGTGCAAAACGCCCTGTTTTCTCGTAGAAATTCTCGTAGTGCGGCGTCTACATCAGGGTTTAATTGTGCCCCAATGGAGGCCGTCTTTGCAGGGTCCGTTGGGTGGACTTGGAATTTGACTATTTCATCCGCTGGTTTAAAAGAGGTGGACTTGGATCTTTTATCAAGTATCACATCGTCCCTGTTCACCATGGAGCGCATCGCAGTGAGTTCCTCGGCCGCTAGGGCTTCGGATAGTGCCTCGAGGGCTAGTGTGGTTGTCTTGTTTTCAGTGCGGAGTGCTATGTTCGGATCAATAGCGAGAGTGATGATTCCGTTAGGTCCGGGCATTTTAAGCTTCATGTACCCATAATGGGGTATAGCTTGAAAAATTGTGAATGCCTCTCGCCCTAATAAAGCGTGATATCCGCTGCTGAACGGGGCCACTTGAAACTGTCAAGGGGGTCCCATAAATCACCCAACCGCATTAGGGACGCAAAATCCGGGAACATAATACCGATATGACGGAAACTAGGGCGGCAAGAGTGGAACAAAACACCAGGATAAGGCCGAGCCTTCCAACCTTTACTAAGTATATAGATGCATTAATTAAATAAGATATATTGTGATATCCCAAAAAGTAAACATGTTCCAACAAGGAACAACATCTCCATGTTCCAACAAGGAACAAACTTCATCTTCACCGCAACTAACAACGCTTATAAGAGGGGCCGAGCAAAGCGGTAACATAGCCGCATAACGGTTTGCTAGGAAAGGATGGTTAGAGGCTTGACATGGCAACATGGGAGGCATGATATAGCAAGTGGTAGGCAGCGTAGCATAGGCATAGCAAAAGAGCGAGCATCTAGCAAGCAAAGATAGAAGCGATTTCGAGGGTATGGTCATCTTGCCTGAAATCCCGCAAGGAAGAAGAACGAGTCCATGAAGAAGACAAACGGACGAAGTCGAACGAATCCTCACGACTCCGGAACGAAACCGAAGCTAACGAGAGAAGCAACCCGAAAGAAACAAACAACATAGTAAACACACAAGCATAAACATGTCATGATGCACAAACAAGTATGATGCACGTCCGGTTTAATGAGGCATGCCATGGCAATATGCACAAACAACACTACAAGTTAAGTGGAGCTCAATATGCAACGAGTTGCATATTGACGAAATACCACATCAATTATTTAGTTCTCTCTCGTTTAGGAACACAACAAAATTACATGTTGTTATAAACATGGCAAGAGGTGAAACATAAGTAAACTAACTAGTTAGGCAAGTTTAAATGAGGCCGGAAGCAACAAACGACAATTCCGGAAAATCCCCATGTCACATAGCAATTTAAAGCAAACACAGTTTTAACCATTTAAATGTTGTTAACATGATGCGGATGACATAATCAAGGTTTATGCAATTTTTATGAAAATGTTGACATGAGCATGTTATGAAGCATTTTTCACCGTGGCGGAACGAAAGGTGCCACGGCAACGAATTCAAAAATGATGCCACGGCAACATATCGGTTCCGACAGCTCATCGAGATGTCGGTGCAAAAGAAAGTGTGGACGTGCGGAACATGCAAAAGATGGTGGGGTGATCCCGGTTACCGGGTTCCCACGGGTCGACGGCATGGAAAACGAGGAGGAACATGCATGAAGCAAACGGGCACGGTGCAAACACGAGCATCTCATACAACACATGCATTCGGTCCACGGTTGATCGTCTCGGGGTTATACCTTTGAAGCATGCATTTCGGGGCGGTTCGAAATCGTCAAGGGAAGTAGTCGTTCACGGGACGTAGGGGAAGTAGTCGTTCTCGCGACGGTAGCGGAAGTAGTGGTTCACGGACGTCGTGGAAGTAGTCGTTCACGGCGACGGTAATGGAAGTAGTGGTACACATTCGTTTTTGGAGAGGAACTTGATGAATCCAACGCCTTCGGGGTTGTCATGGGAAGTAGATGGAAGTAGACGTTCTCGGGTCGTAGTGGTACTTGGGATCTTCTGAACTTGCCGGTATTGCCGAAACGAAGGGGTACTTGGTCTTGACGTCCACGGTGTCTTCGGCCTTGACGTGAAGCAGGGAGGCGGAGCTCCTGCCGGGTCGATGGTAACGAGGTCGGAGATGCGAGGACGGGCCAAGGGGCTGCTCCTGCAAAGGGGCTGCAGGGGCGACGGGAGCCGGCAGGGGAGGAGAAGCAGGGCGCGGCGAGCGGAGACGGGGCGACGTCGGGCGCACAGGGCGAGGAGAAGGGCGAGGAGGTCCTGGCACGGGGACGGCAGGGCGAGGTGGAGCGGGGGCGCTCGATGCAGGAGGAGGAAGGGAGAGGTCGCGGCGCTCCTCTATCTCTCTCTCTCTCTGCGACGGTGCAGCGAGGGAGGAGGGGATCGAGCGCTGCGTGGGAACTAGGAGGAGGAGGAGATGGATCGAGGGAGAGATGCGGGAGGATCGTGGGATCCTCTCCCTGGCGACGTGCGTGTGGCGGCGCGAGGGGAGAAGGCGCCGGGAGAGATGGATCGAGCGAGGGGGTCGGGCTAGGGTTAGAGGCGCAGCAGCTGGGCCTGTGGAACGGGCCTTAGAGGCTGGGCTGGCCTGGACGGCCTGCTGGGTTCTCTTCTCCCTCTCTCTCTAAGAGAGAAAAAAACAGAGATAAGAAAGAAAATAAAGGAGGTTAGGGGAAGAAGTTGGACGCGCGGATAATTTTCGCGGCCTCACCAAAATGTGTTTGTTCCAAGAAAATAGAAAAGGCCAAGATTGAAATATTTAAATTCAAACTCATTTGATTTAAATTCAAATGCTTTGAATAGGAAGTGAGGGTTGGGAAGGTCTAAAAATGTTCGGATTTTTGGTGGAGCTCCGGAATATGATGAAAGAATATATGGCAAGGTTGGAGACCAAAACTTAAGATAACAAAGGCATGGAATATTTTGCAATTGTGTTATGGTGAATTCCAAATTAATGGAATATTTAATAATAGCTTCCTAATATGGGAGGATATGTTATAAAGAGAAATCACCATTGTGAATATCCCTCAATTTAAATGGACCGAGGATCCACCCGATTTATTTAGTTGAGTTTTAAAAAGGGTTGCATGATGACATGATGCAATGCAAAAGATGCAATGATGAATGCATGATATGAACAAAAAACAAAACGAAGACAAAAACCCAACCACGAAGGAAATAACATATCACATCGCTGGAAAAGGCAAGAGTTGGAATTACAATTATGGAAAGCTGCATCCGGGGCGTTACAACACTCGACCACTACGAGAGGATCTCGTCCCGAGATCTAGGATGGCACCGGCGAGAAACAGAAGAGGAAGAGAAGAGGTAAAGCTAAGTTGCTTCTTTGACGAACGAGTGAAACCATGAACCTTGAGAGGTTGCGATTTAAAAGAAAGAGTACAACAGAGATGAACGAGATTGCAAACAATCCGTTAGAAAAGAGGAACAAGGAACATTATGAGACTTGAAGGTTGCAAAGACATAAATCAAGAGTTTAATGGACAAGATAGAAATCGAAACCACTCCGGTTAAAACAAGATGAGAGAGGAAGAATTCGGGCGGCACTCCGGTGAAAGAAGAAGGAAAACTTGATAAGATGAAAAGAACTTGAAGAGATGACACAACACTCCGTTTAAATGGATAAGCATGAAAAGAACACGATCCTCGCAATTCGAGATGATGAGTGAAGAGAGTAACATCACCATGCCTCCGGAAGAAAGAATAGAAGATAGATCATTGAAATAAAAGAATGGAGAAGAAAATGCCAACTTCTGCCACAAATGAGCTTGGAAAGCATCCTTGCAAAGAAGAATTGAACGGTTGTTGCAAAATCAACAACGAAAAGAATAAGCTTGTAGTGGGCTTATGGAAAACATCTCAAGACTATGAGGTGACAACTGGCCACTAATGGAAAACCATTGATTTGATTGAGAGCACCGAAGAGATGAAAAACTTCTTCACCGAGATGAGAGGGAGAAAATTGGATCATTGATAAGCACCACAAATAGCTACATTCCTTAGGGAAGGTTGTAGGTGAAATATAACCCAATATAACTCCAACAAAAAGATTCATTGGTTGAAAAGATCTCTTGAACGAAGAGAAAATGATGGATTTAAAATACTTCATGCTTGACAACATATGAATCATGAAACGCGAAGGGAATTGTCAAGAGTGACATAACACCACCTCAAAATATAAGGTAGGAAGAATTGCACTTGGAAATGCAAGAAGAAGAATACTAGAACGCCTCAAAACAAAACATGTGTTGAGCACCATGTTTAATTTTGAGTATAGCTTGGCGGGTCATAACTTCGAGAGAAAACTTGAAGAACAATTGACGAATCAAAAGAATCCTTGACGAACCACCATGTTGAGCCTCCGTGAGAACTCCGGTAATAAAATCAAAGGATGATAACAAGGAAAGAGAAGTTGAGAACACAAGGTAAAGCCTTGCGATGATTTAGATGGAGCTTCGCGACGAGATAATGCAGAAAACTTGGAACTCCGGAAAAGAAAAGATGAAGCATCTCAAACTGAGAAATGTGACATGATGAAAAACTCTGGAAAGAAGAACTAGATCACTTGGATGAAACAAAAATAAGAATTACGTTATGCGTATCCTTTACCAATTTAAATTGATGACAAGCAACGGATTTGGCATACTACTTATACTTCTCGAGGGATTGAAAAGATATATAGCGCCAACTTGAGAAGGTATTGATGGAACCACCGGTGGAGTTTGGAAACAACGAATGAATTAATATGATAACGAAGGAAGTGAAATCTTGAACGAACCACCATAAGAATTGAAAATGAAAGTAGCAAAGGCACAAATCACCGGGAAGAATTGGAAAACGAATGAAGATACTTAAGGGGATTTAAATACATGAGAACAAAGAGGCCATGAACTGATTAGAGGTTATTTGAACGATGCACCGGTAAGATTTGGAGAACGATTGCTACACGCTGAGAATGAGGAATTTTGACATGATGGCCTACGGAGGAAAGAAATGGGAACAACTCATGAAATGCTCCGGATGGGTGAAAAGAATTCCCACAACTGAAAACAATTATGAGAGGATGGCATCAAACTTGAACTACACATCTTTGGAAGAACGGGTAAGGATTTAAGAGGAACTCTTCTTCGGTCTTCAAATGTTGAGAATGACGATGAGAAACACCACCATGAATTGTTGAGGCACTCCGGAATGAAAATTAGAAAGGTTGAACCAACGATGAAAAGAATTTGGAAGATCTTGGACAAAGGCATATGACTGATGAAATTCATACTTACGTCAAACTTAGAAAAGAATTTTAGAAGCTCCGGAAAAAATTAGAAGAGTCAGTAAGATCCTGGAAAAAGACATGTGGGTTAGGGCGCACTCAAAAGAACCACCGTTGAACGATTGCTTGAAAAGAGAGATAGCACCGGTTGAATTAAATGGCTTGAATGAGATAGCATCCTCAAAAGAACTTGAGTGAATTGAGAATGGAAACTTGAATCTTCTGAGATATCTTCGGCACTCCGGAACAATTGAATAGCGAGAAGTGGATGATTAAGAGATGCACCGACATGAGAAAGCATTTGAAACGATGAAAAGAATACGATCAACACTGAAAGCTTGACTTGAGTCCACCGGAGAAGAAAATAACGAAGAATAATAAACTCGAAGCTTCCTTTAGCATCTTCATGAGAAATCACCGGATAAAACATTAAAGGAAAAGAATGAAGAAACTTCACTCAATAAAATGGATACTTGGTTAGGGATATATGAGTCCTTGAAGAAAAGGGTGGGAGGGCGGGGAAAACAAAGACAACCTGGGACGGATGAAGCAAGCACCGTTGCAAGGAACTGAGAATTGATCTCGCGAATGGGGAGAATGATGGGATCATCTTGAAGAGAAGCGCACCGGTGAGAAGAAATTGAGATGACAAACTCGATGATCAAGAAGGATTAGTATTCACATAGAAATATGAGAACACCATTTAGGAAAGGTATGGAATCAACACTTGACATTGAAGCAACTCGAATACCACAACTTAAAACAAAACAAAGGAGTGGCTTGCAGAATAAGCCGGAAACAAACATATGATAGATCCCATATCGTATCATGTGTCTGTGGAAAGATATCCTACGAGATACTTGAATTCCCACTTATAAACTCGAAACTTTCTGGTTATGCAATCTGGTGTTGGGGATACAGGGACACAAAATATATCACCCAAACTAACAATACCTAGATCCAAATTGTATCCATCGTCAACATATAACCAAGAAACCTTCGAAATCGTGTACCTCGACCTTCGAAAAGCATCTCATTATACGAAGTCATGGCAATACTCTCGAGCTCGCCCCAAGATCAAGTTATCGAGGTTATCTCACCAACAATCGCATAAAAGAGATTTTCGATGTCGGCAAAGCTCGTGTATTCCAGAATCGCAACGATAAAATTGTGACGACAACACCTCGGAGCTCAACTCCCGTGACACCGCCACAACCCCTAAATGTCGGGAGGCACCAAGAACAATGTTCTCGCCACAAAACCATCGGCACGATTCCAAGATACCGCGTGATCCTAAAAAAATTTAGTGAAATTTGAGGAGAGGAGAGTCAAAACTTCTACGTCAGAGACCTCACCAGAGCGACGTAAGGACCGAGGAGTAAAAAGAATCCTACTCCGATATATATAATCCTAAGACTCAAAACATTTTTTTCTAGACTCAACAACGCCAAAGAAACAATCAAGCGAGGGCTCCTAAGTCGGATGGCTCACGATTACCAACTTGATAACGCCTCGATGCGGCTATATCTCCCACGTGTCGGGCACGACTTAGAGGCATAACCGCATTGAAAGCAATGTCGCAAGTGAGGTAATCTTCACACAACCCATGTAATACATAAGGGAAAGAGATACATAGTTGGCTTACGATCGCCACTTCACGCAATACATGAGTAAAGCATTACATCATACAGATACAATCAAGGTCCGACTACGGAACCAAAATAAAAGAAGACTACCCAAAATGCTACATGTATCCCCGATCGTCCCAACTGAGCTCCACTATCGATCAATCAAACGAAAAACACAATGAACAAGATCTTCATCGAGCTCCTCCTTGAGCTCGGATGCGTCACCTGCACGGTTTCATTGGCACCTGCAAACTGGTTTTGGAAGTATCCGTGAGTCACGGGGACTCAACAATCTCACACCCGCGAGATCAAGACTATTTAAGCTTATGGGTAGGAGAAGGTAGTGAGATGGAGCTGCAGCAAGCGACTAGCATATCTGGTGGCTACATTCGCAAAAGAGAGCGAGAAGAGAAGGCCAAAGCACGATCAAACAACTATGATCAAGAAGTGATCCTAGAGCAACCTATGTCAAACATAACTCCAACACCGTGTTCACTTCCCGGACTCCGCCGAGAAGAGACCATCACGGTTACACACGCGGTTGATGTATTTTAATTAAGATCAACTTCGGGTTTTCTACAAGCGGACATTAACAAATTCCCATCTGCCTCATAACCGCGGGCACGGCTTTCGAAAGATAATACCTGCAGGGTGTCCCAACTTAGCCCATTATAAGCTCTCACGGTCAACGAAGGATATTCCTTCTACCGAAGACCCGATTAGACTCGAATCCCGGTTTACAAGACATTTCGACAATGGTAAAACAAGACCAGAAGCCGCCCGAATGTGCCGACAAATCCCGATAGGAGCTGCACATATCTCGTTCTCGTGGCACACCGGATGGGCCAGACGTCGGGTTGGCATAGACCCTGGATTGCCAGGGGCGCCGGACATCGCCAGTTGGGCCAGCACTCGAAGGAGCACCGTCCGGGGTTAAAATAAAGATGACCCTTGAGTCTGCAGAACCCAAGGGAAAAAGGCTTAGGTGGCAAATGGTAAAACCAAGGTTGGGCCTTGCGAGGAGTCTTATTCAAAGCGAACTGTCAAGGGGTCCCATAAATCACCCAACCGCGTTAGGGACGCAAAATCCGGGGAACATAATACCGATATGACGGAAACTAGGGCGGAAAGAGTGGAACAAAACACCAGGCATAAGGCCGAGCCTTCCACCCTTTACCAAGTATATAGATGCATTAATTAAATAAGATATATTGTGATATCCCAACAAGTAAACATGTTCCAACAAGGAACAACATCTCCATGTTCCAACAAGGAACAAACTTCATCTTCACCGCAACTAACATCGCTATAAGAGGGGCTGAGCAAAGCGGTAACATAGCCAAACAACGGTTTGCTAGGAAAGGATGGTTAGAGGCTTGACATGGCAACATGGGAGGCATGATATAGCAAGTGGTAGGCATCGTAGCATAGGCATAGCAAAAGAGCGAGCATCTAGCAAGCAAAGATAGAAGTGATTTCGAGGGTATGGTCATCTTGCCTGAAATCCCGCAAGGAAGAAGAACGAATCCATGAAGAAGACAAACGGACGAAGTCGAACGAATCCTCACGACTCCGGAACGAAACCGAAGCTAACGAGAGAAGCAACCCGGAAAGAAACAAACAACATAGTAAACACACAAGCATAAACATGTCATGATGCACAAACAAGTATGATGCACGTCCGGTTTAATGAGGCATGCCATGGCAATATGCACAAACAACACTACAAGTTAAGTGGAGCTCAATATGCAACGAGTTGCATATTGACGAAATACCACATCAATTATTTAGTTCTCTCTCGTTTAGGAACACAACAAAATTACATGTTGTTATAAACATAGCAAGAGGTGAAACATAAGTAAACTAACTAGTTAGGCAAGTTTAAATGAGGCCGGAAGCAACAAACGACAATTCCAGAAAATTCCCATGTCACATAGCAATTTAAAGCAAACACAGTTTTAACCATTTAAATGTTGTTAACATGATGCGGATGACATAATCAAGGTTTATGCAATTTTTATGAAAATGTTGACATGAGCATGTTATGAAGCATTTTTCACCGTGGCGGAACGAAAGGGGTGCCACGGCAACGAATTCAAAAATGATGCCACGGCAACATATCGGTTCCGACAGCTCATCGAGATGTCGGTGCAAAAGAAAGTGTGGACGTGCGGAACATGCAAAAGATGGTGGGGTGATCTCGGTTACCGGGTTCCCACGGGTCGACGGCATGGCAAACGAGGAGGAACGTGCATGAAGCAAACGGGCACGGTGCAAACACGAGCATCTCATACAACACATGCATTCGGTCCACGGTTGATCGTCTCGGGTTATACCTTTGAAGCATCCATTTCGGGGCGGTTCAAAATCGTCGAGGGAAGTAGTCGTTCACGGGACGTAGGGGAAGTAGTCGTTCTCGCGACGGTAGCAGAAGTAGTGGTTCACGGACGTCGTGGAAGTAGTCGTTCACGGCGACGGTAGTGGAAGTAGTGGTACACAGTCGTTTTTGGAGAGGAACTTGATGAATCCAACGCCTTCGGGGTTGTCGTGGGAAGTAGATGGAAGTAGACGTTCTCGGGTCGTAGTGGTACTTGGGATCTTCTGAACTTGCCGGTATTGCCGAAACGAAGGGGTACTTGGTCTTGACGTCCACGGTGTCTTCGGCCTTGACGTGAAGCAGGGAGGCGGAGCTCCTGCCGGGTCGATGGTGACGAGGTCGGAGATGCGAGGACGGGCCAAGGGGCTGCTCCTGCAAAGGGGCTGCAGGGGCGACGGGAGCCGGCAGGGGAGGAGAAGCAGGGTGCGGTGAGCGGAGACGGGGTGACGTCAGGCGCACAGGGCGAGGAGGTCCTGGCACGGGGACGGCAGGGCGAGGTGGAGTGGGGGCGCTCGATGCAGGAGGAGGAAGGGCGAGGTCGCGGCGCTCCTCTCTCTCTCTCTCTCTCTCTCTCTCTCTCTCTCTCTCTGCGACGGTGCAACAAGGGAGGAGGGGATCGAGCGCTGCGTGGGAACTAGGAGGAGGAGGAGATGGATCGAGGGAGAGATGCGGGAGGATCGTGGGATCCTCTCCGTGGCGACGTGCGTGTGTGGCGCGCGAGGAGAAGGCGCCGGGAGAGATGGATCGAGCGAGGGGGTCGGGCTAGGGTTAGAGGCGCAGCAGCTGGGCCTGTGGAACGGGCCTTAGAGGCTGGGCCGGCCTGGATGGCCTGCTGGGTTCTCTTCTCCCTCTCTCTCTAAGAGAGAAAAAAAACAGAGATAAGAAAGAAAATAAAGGAGGTCAGGGGAAGAAGTTGGACGCGCGGATAATTTTCGCGGCCTCACCAAAATGTGTTTGTTCCGAGAAAATAGAAAAGGCCAAGATTGAAAGATTTAAATTCAAACTCATTTGATTTAAATTCAAATGATTTGAATAGGAAGTGAGGTTAGGAAGGTCCAAAAATGTTCGGATTTTTGGTGGAGCACCGGAATATGATGAAAGAATATATGGCAAGGTTGGAGACCAAAAATTAAGATAACAAAGGCATGGAATATTTTGCAATTGTGTTATGGTGAATTCCAAATTAATGGAATATTTAATAATAGCTCCCTAATATGGGAGGATATGTTATAAAGAGAAATCACCATTGTGAATATCCCTCAATTTAAATGGACCGAGGATCCACCCGATTTATTTAGTTGAGTTTTAAAAAGGGTTGCATGATGACATGATGCAATGCAAAAGATGCAATGATGAATGCATGATATGAACAAAAAACAAAACGAAGACAAAAACCCAACCACGAAGGAAATCACATATCACATCGCCGGAAAAGGCAAGAGTTGGAGTTACAATTATGGAAAGCTGCATCCGGGGCGTTACACTCCGTGAAGGAGAACAAAAGGCTTCGAAGCGGCATTTATGGTAAATGCCTAGACGAACTGTAGTATAGTTCGGCGCAGAAGTATATTGAAAGGATTTCGCTTGTAGGAATGTTAACAGGTCGCCCTGAGGAGGAGATGCCCTCATCTGCAGGCGATTTACTACAAGACCTCTCACAACTGCACAAGCGAGCTCGGCAGGTGATGCAGGGCGTTGCTCAGGCCTTGTGGCCATCAAGCTTCCTGCCGAATGGCATGGGGGAGCTTGTGGACATGCTTCAAGGAGCACGGCGGTGCTTCTGATTGTGGAAGATATCAGCCTGCCGGCAAGGTGCGAGAGAAGCCTGGGCTATGGTGAAGACGCGCTACACCAAGCTGGACCCGAACCATATGGCCGAAGTCGGATCAAGGGCCGGATGGGCAAGAAATTCCCGTGAGTCCGGTATATGACCAGGTAGCGTTAGCCGCAAAGTATTCTCAATAGGATTGTAAGCTAGATAGCACAGCCGGATGGTATAGAGGAGGAATATAGTCACCCAAGTGATCGTAATTCAATGGACATAATTAGTCCCTAGCCGGATTAAAATCATTTGTCATGGCGGACCTTTTCGCTTCAGCCCCCGGATCCTACAGTCCGGGATGTATCCGAATACGCACTCAGTTATACAAAACCGGGGTATGCATTGAAACAAAGCGTAGGGGTCATAAGTGCTTGAATGCATAAGTACCCAACTAGTTATGTTATATTACATGGATAGTAAGAAACATCTTCCAGGGAGAATAGTTCCGTTAGGGGTTCCTTTCCCTGGGTACACATGCGACAATGCACATGTCCGGACTGCGAACGATGGCGCGGGATACAAAACTTCTGGGGATTTGTGTTGTAATCAACGAATACATCTTTTGTTCACCGACCGAATATTCTCTTAAGGAAGCTAGATTTTGGCTTCACCCAGTCTAAGGAACACATCCGGCTGAACCAGCAGTAACAATCGCAGAGGTGCTCCCCTTATGCCCTAGCCGAATTAACGGGAACGTAGGGCATAAACACAAGAGCCAGGCAACCCAGCTTGGCCACATCTTAAGTCATATCGATGCATATAATGGTGAAGAAAAGGCACATATGGAAAAACAATGCATATGTGATGGGCAAAAATCCATGTGAGTAATTATTTTTAGCTTCCGTATAGGAAGCCCCCAGGTATTGCTTACACACCTAGTGCGGCCGGAGTGATCCGGGAGTCCGCACTATATTGAATACTTTGTGTGAAGGGGAAAAGGTCGAGAAAGTAAAAGGGGTGGAGCGTAATTAAAAAGGAGGGGTTAGGAGACGAACACTGAGTTCGGCGTTAGGCGTAGAATCTCCGGAGTCTAGCCGCGTTCCATGGGTTCGGCTCGAGTCTGTTATCGGATGCATTACGTAAGCGGTACTCTGCTCCGGTGAGAATTTTGTCAATGACGAAGGGACCTTCCCACTTGGGTTTGAGCTTGTCCTTCTTCTTCTCCGGTAGGCGTAGAACGAGCTCGCCAATATTGTAAGTTTTGGCCCGCACTTCTCTGCTTTGATATCATCGAGCCTGCTGCTGATAGAATGCGGAGCGGGCTTTTGCGACGTCGCGCACCTCCTCCAGGGCATCCAAGTTATCCTGCCGATCTAACTCGGCTTCCTTCTCTTCGTACATGCGTACGCATGGCGAGTCATGTATTATGTCACAGGGTGGTGCTGCTTCCACGCCGTACACCATAAAAAATGGTGTATATCCGGTGGTGCGATTCGGCATGGTCCGCAGCCCCTAGAGTACGGAGTCGAGCTCCTCGACCCAGTGCATATCCGACTCTGTCAAGGATCGCACTAGTCTGGGTTTGATGCCGCTCATGATGAGACCATTTGCCCGCTCTACCTGGCCGTTTGTTTGGGGATGGTAGACGGGCGTAATCAAGCTTAATGCCCATTTTTGCGCACCAAGTTTTCACTTAAATCATTTGTGAAATTTGAGCCATTATCGATGATGATGATCTTTGTGGGGACACCGTATCGGTGTACGACCTCGGATATGAAGTCTATTACTGGTCCGGATTCGGCCGTTTTGACTAGTTTGGCTTCTATCCATTTGGTGAATTTGTCCACCATGACCAATAAGTATTTTTTCTTATGGCTTCCCCCTTTAAGAGGTCCGACCATATCCAGCCCCTAGACCGCGAAGGGCCAAGTTATGGGGATTGTTTGGAGAACGGTAGGGGGCATATGACTCTGATTGGCAAAGAGTTGGCAACCGACACAATGTTGGACAAGGTCCTGTGCGTCTGCTCGGGCCGTCGGCCAATAGAAACCTGTACGGAAGGCCTTGCTGACTAATGCTCGAGCCGCGGCATGGTGCCCGCCCAGTCCGGCATGGATTTCAGCCAAGAGCTGCCGCCCTTCCTCTTCGGAGATGCATCTTTGGAGCACTCCGGTAGCACTTTTCTTGTAGAGTTCCCCTTCGTAGACTTTGTAAGCTTTAGAGCGCCGGACAATGCAGCGTGCTTCATTTTGGTCTTCGAGGAGCTCCTGCCTATTTAGGTAGGCCAATAAAGGCTCAGTCCATGGGGCGATTACAGCCATGATTTCCTGGGCCGAGGACGTTATTTCGGTGGTTGAACCTCCGATTATGCCTGATAGTTCGGAATCTGTGGGTGTATTCGGATCCGTGCTAGTATTGCCGGACTCCACTTCCCATACTACAGATGGCTTGAACAACCTTTCCAAGAATATGTTAGGTGGGACAGGGTCGCGTTTAGCGCCGACGCGAGCGAGGACGTCCGCCGCTTGATTGTTTTCTTGAGCCACATGGTGGAATTCGAGCCCCTCGAACTGAGCTGACATCTTGAGGATGGCATTACGGTAGGCTGCCATTTTCGGGTCCTTGGCATCAAAGTCTCCGTTTATTTGTGATATTGTGAGGTTTGAATCCCCGCGCACTTCTAGGCGTTGAATGCCCATAGAGACTGCCATCTGAAGACCGTGCAATAGAGCCTCATATTCGGCTGCATTGTTGGAGTGTGTATAATATTTGGAGGACGTACTGGACCGTGTCTCCGGTGGGAGACGTTAGGACTACACCTGCTCCCAATCCGGCCAGCATTTTAGAGCCGTCGAAGTGCATGATGCAGTTTGAGTATGCACCGTACTCTTTAGGGAGTTCGGCTTCTGTCCATTCGGCGATGAAGTCAGCCAATACTTGCGACTTGATGGCCTGCCGTGGTTTGTATGTTATGTCGAACGGAAGGAGCTCGATGGCCCATTTGGCAATCCGGCCCGTAGCGCCGCAGTTATTTATTATGTCATTGAGTGGTACTTCGGAGGCCACCGTAATCGAACACTCTTGAAAGTAGTGTCATAGCTTCCGGGATGCCGTGAACACCGCGTAAGCTATTTTTTGATAGTGTGGGTATCGGTATTTGCATGGGGTTAGGACCGTGGATACGTAATAAACCGGCTTCTGGAGCGGGAATTTGTATCCGTCCGCCTCTCGTTCCACGGCGAGCACTGCGCTTACAACTTGATGTGTTGCAGCTATGTACAGCAGCATAGGTTCGCCAATATTTGGCGCTGTTAGTACGGGATTACTGGCCAATAAGGTCTTTATTTCATCCAGTCCGCCATGGCTGCATCCGGCCCACACGAAGTGTTCGGTGCGCGGAAGAAGGCGGTAAAGAGGTAATGCCTTTTCTCCTAACCTGGAGATAAAGCGTCTTAGAGCGGCCATGCATCTGGCTAGTTTCTGGATGTGCTTGAGGTCTGTTGGTATAGCCAACTGTGACAGAGCTCGGATTTTTGCCGGATTCGCTTCAATTCCTCTATTGGAAACGATGAAGCTGAGTAGTTTCCCCAAGGGGACGCCAAAAACGCATTTTTCCGGGTTCAGCTTGATGTCGTATGTCCGGAGATTGTCGAATGTAAGCCTCAAGTCATCTGTTAGGGTTTTGACGTGTCTTGTTTTTATGACCACGTCATCCACATATGCCTCCACTGTTTTGCCGATTTGCTTTTCCAAGCATGTTTGAATCATGCGTTGGTAGGTTGCGCCGGTGTTCTTAAGCCCGAAAGGCATAGTGTTGAAGCAGAAAGGGCCATATGGCGTTATGAAAGCTGTTGCGGCTTGGTCGGACTCTGCCATCTTTATTTGATGGTATCCGGTATCGTCGAGGAAACACAGCGAGTCGTGTCCTCTGTGGCATCGATGATTTGATCGATGCGAGGGAGGAAAGGAATCCTTGGGGCAAGCCTTGTTGAGGTCTTTAAAGTCGACACATAGGCGCCCGAGATTTGTCCTTCTTTGGTACCATTACCAGGTTTGCCAGCCAATCTGGATGCTTGATATCTCTGATGAATCCGGCCTCGAGTAGTTTGGCTAGCTCTTCCCCCGTGGCTTGCCGTTTGGGCTCTGAAAACCATCTTAGAGTCTACTTGACCGGTTTGTATCCTTTTAGTATATTGAGGCTGTGTTCGGCCAATCTGCGTGGGATGCCCGGCATGTCCGATGGGTGCCAGGCTAAAATGTCCCAATTCTCGCGTAAGAAGTCTCGCAGTACGGCGTCCATCGCGGGGCTCAACTGTGTCCCGACGGAAGCTGTCTTCGTGGGGTCCGTTGGATGGACTTGGAATTTGACTATCTCGTTTGCGGGTTTAAATGAGGTGGACTTGGGTTGCTTGTCGAGTATCATGTCGTCCCTGTCCATGGTGGCCCGCAATGTTGTTAACTCTTCGGCTGCTAGGGCCTCGGATAATGCCTCCAGGGCTAGTGTTGCGGTTTTGTTTTCGGCGCGAAGTGCGATGTCCGGATCACTGGTTAGAGTGATAATTCCATTGGGTCCGGGCATTTTAAGCTTAATGTACCCGTAATGGGGTATAGCTTGAAAGCTTGTAAACGCGTCCCGCCCTAGAAGGGCGTGGTATCCGCTGCTAAAAGGAGCCACTTGGAATGTGATTTCTTTGGACCTATAATTCTCCGGGGTGCCGAATACCATGTCGAGTGTGATTTTTCCCTTTACCGCGCTTCCCGACTAGGGATAATTCCCCTGAAGGTTGTGCCACTTTGTTCAATGCGGCCTTTGTCAATTTCCATCTTGCTGAGTGTCTCTTCATAGATCAAGTTTAATCCGCTTCCGCCGTCCATGGGTACTTTAGTGAGCCGAAAGCCGTCCATGATTGGGCTAAGGACCAGAGCGTCTGGTTACCGGACAGTCTGGAATCGAGGTTCGTCACTGGCATTGAAAGTTATAGCAGTGTCGTTCCAGGGGTTTATTTTGGCGACATGGAAAATTTCAGTTGAGCTTCGATGAGCTCGCATGCGCCTATTGTTTGAGGCAAAAGTCTCGAAGACTGTTAGTACCGTATTGTGCTTGTTGGCGGGATGTTGTTCTGCAAGAAGATCCTCGCCACTTTTTGCAACCTGCCGGAGTATCCAACATGCCCTAAGGCTATGAGTTGGTGTTGTGTTCGGAGTGCTGTGGAGTTTACATGGCCCATTGAGCCATACTTCCAATATGGTTCCCCGCCCTAGGGTGGGCTTTGGTTTCTTGGGGATTGGATCGGCCAACTTACGAGAGTTTGCCCGTTTAGTTCGGAAAAAGGTTTTGGTGAGAGCCGGACTATCCCAAAATTCAGTTTGGGTTTTCCGGACGCTTTCCATCGCCAAGCATTTACGTACTATGGTTGCTAAGTCCGCAAAGTGTACTATGTCACGGTGACTTATAGCATTAAGGATTCCTTTGTCCGTGCAGTTTTTGCAGAAAAGTGAGACTACGTCCTCCTCGCGGCAGTCCTCGACCTTGTTTAGCGCAAGGAGGAATCTGGCCCAGTAGCGATGCACTGTCTCCTGGGGCTCTTGCCTGATATGGGAGAGATGATTTAAGTCCGTGTGGGTGGTTATAGCTGAATCCAGAATCTGATCCGATCTAGCACCCCGGGGCATGGGAGTTTCCGAGTTCGACAGCTCGGGATCCAGGACGCTGCCCAATTTTTCCGGCCCCGTGCCCAGTTCTAAGTCCGGGACCCGGGTCATATCCTCCCCTGAGCGGGTGTCCGACTCCGGGGGCTCGGCGATCCAGACATAATTCGTCCTCAAAATAGAGGGATAATCCTTGTGTGGTTCCTCCACTACCGCTATCTCATGGGTGGCCGGCGGGGATTTAATGTCCCTTTGGTCGGGTTTAAGCCCGATCCGGTCATAGTCTGTAGCGACTCCCAAAGCGGCGATGCGATCTAAGAGCTCATTAAGAGAAGAGAGCTCTATCGGATCCATCTATTCGGCGAGTTCCGAACTTATGCAAAGTTTATGCGTGATGACCCGAGAGGCCATCATCGGCGCGACAACCGATGGGGCGGCCATGACGAAGCCGCCTAGTCGGAGAGTTTGGCCTACAGCCAGAGCTCCCCCAGAGGTAACGTTGTCCCTGACAACGAGACGAGCCATCGAGCCTTGCAGCGACGACACAGAGGAACTCTCAATGAAAGCACCAATGTCGGTGTCAAAACCGACGGATCTCGGGTAGGGGGTCCCGATCTGTGCGTCTTAGGCTGATGGTAACAGGAAGCAAGGGACACAATGTTTACCCAGGTTCGGGCCCTCTCGATGGAGGTAAAACCCTACTTCCTTCTTGATTAATATTGAAGATATGGGTAGTACAAGAGTAGATCTAGCATGAGATCATAGAGGCTAAACACTAGAAGCTAGCCTATGATGGTATGATTGTAATTGTGATCGACCTTCTAAGGACCAACCTCTCCGGTTTATATAGACACCAGAGAGGGCTAGGGTTTACATGGAGTCGGTTACAAGGAAGGAAATACAACATCCAGATCGCCAAGCTTGCCTTCCATGCCAAGGAGAGTTCCATCCGGACATGGGACGAAGTCTTGAGTCTTGTATCTTCACGCTTCAATAGTCCGGACGATGTATACAGTCCGGCTGTCCGGATACCCCCTAATCCAGGACTCCCTCAGGCATGCCTCCCTCCTATGGCCCATAAGGCCCATATCTTCCCCCGGGGGTTACATTGTACTCCGATACGTACCTCATACATTCCGAAACACTTCCGATGTCCGAATACTATCATCCAATATATCAATCTTTACCTCTCGACCATTTGAGACTCCTCGTCATGTCCATGATCTCATCTGGGACTCCGAATAACATTCGGTCACCAAATCACATAACTCATAATACAAATCATCATCGAACGTTAAGCATGCGGACCCTACGGGTTCGAGAACTATGTAGACATGACCGAGACACCTCTCCGGTCAATAACCAATAGCAGAACCTAGATTCTCATATTTGTTCCCTCATATTCTACGAAAATCTTTATCGGTTAAACCTTAATGACAACATACGTCATTCCCTTTGTCATTGTGTAACGACCCGAACCTGATAAGATTCGATGTCTCTGTGCTCATTGTGCTAGTCCCTGGATCAATAGCTAGCACACACAGTACAAGATGTAATATCAAGAATGAGGGAGTCCTGGACTAGGGGGTGTCCGGATAGCCGAACTATCATCTTTGGCCGGACTCCTAGACTATGAATATACAAGATTGAAGACTTCGTCCCGTGTCCGGATGGGACTTTCCTTGGCGTGGAAGGCAAGCTTGGCGATACGGATATGTAGATCTCCTACCGTTGTAACCGAGTCTGTGTAACCCTAAGCCTCTTCGGTGTCTATATAAACCGAAGGGTTTTAGTCCGTAGGACGAACAACAATCATATCATAGGCTAGCTTCTAGGGTTTAGCCTCTCTAATCTCGTGGTAGATCTACTCTTGTACTACCCATATCATCAATATTATTCAAGCAGGAGTAGGGTTTTACCTCCATCGAGAGGGCCCGAACCTGGGTAAAAACATCGTGTCCCTTGTCTCCTGTTACCATCCGCCTAGACGCATAGTTCGGGATCCCCTACCCGAGATCCGCCGGTTTTGACACCGACATTGGTGCTTTCATTGAGAGTTCCTCTGTGTTGTCATCTTTAGGCCCGATGGCTCCTTTGATCATCAGCAACGACGCGGTCCAAGGTGAGACTTTTCTTCCCGGACAGATCTTCATATTCGGCGGCTTTGCACTGCGGACCAATTCGCTAGGCCATCTGGAGCAAATTGAAAGCTACGCCCCTGGCCATCAGGTCAGATTCGGGAGTTTGAACTACACGGCCGACATTCGCGGATACTTGATCTTCAACGGATTCGAGCCACAGCCGAGCGTGCCGCACTGTCTCGATGGGCATGATCTAGCTCTGCCGCTGAACAGTACCCTGGAGGCCGCACCAGAGTTCGCGCCGACCCTTAGCTCGAAGCCGACTTTGCCAATCGAGGATGAGTGGTTGGACACCGCCTCGGGGGCTACGATCTCTACGGCGATCGAGCTGAACACCATCCCTGTCCTTTGCGAAGCTCGTGACTCCAAGGTGCCGGACTCCTCTCCAAACTCCGAACCCTCCGCGCCCCTGCCAATCGAATCCGATTGGGCGCCGGTTATGGAGTTCACCGCCGCGGACATCTTTCAGCACTCGCCCTTCGGCAATATCCTGAACTCACTAAAGTCTCTCTCTTTATCAGGAGAGCCCTGGCCGATTTACGATCAGGAAGGTTGGGATGCAGACGACGAAGAAATTCAAAGCCCACCCACCACCCACTTTGTAGCCACTGTCGATGATTTAACCGACATGCTCGACTTTGACTCCGAAGACATCGACGGTATGGACGACGATGCCGGAGACGGCCAAGAACTAGCGCCCACAGGGCACTGGAAGGCCACCTTGTCATACGACATATACATGGTGGACATCCCAAAAGATGGGAATGGTGATGGAACAGCGGAGGATGACCCCTCCAAGAAATAGCCTAAGCGCCGGCGTCAGCGGCGCCGCTCTAAATCCCACCACAGCAAAAAACGGTTATTCCGGCACGGGATATAATAACACCGGACGGTTGAAGACAACCTCCTCCAAAGAGGATTCAAAGCATAGGAGGACGGAGAAGCCAGCCCGCATGATAGAGCGGCAGACAAAGAGGTAGAGGACGATAATTATATGCCTCCCTCCGAAGACGAGGCAAGCCTCGACGACGACGAATTTGTCGTGCCTGAGGATCCCGTCGAACAAGAGCGTTTTAAACGCAGGCTTATGGCCACGGCAAGCAGCCTCAAGAAAAAGCAGCAACAGCTTAGAGCTGACCAAGACACGCTAGCTGACAGATGGACTGAAGTCCTTGCAGCCGAAGAGTATGAACTCGAACGCCCCTCCAAGAGCTACCCAAAACGCAGGCTGCTACCCCGATTAGAGGAGGAAGCACCCAAACCTACATCACCAGCGTACGACGCGGCCGACCGGCCACCTCGTGGCCGCGACAGAGAGGCCTCTCGGCCCTCCACTCAAGCCGCACCCCGGCGCCGCTCAAAAAGTACCAAGGCACGGGTAAACGCGCCTGACCTGCGAGATATATTGGAGGACAAGGAAAGACAAACAAGATCAATCTACGGATCGTGTGGGTGCCCCACGACACGTGATGACAACCGTCACGCCGGATACAGCAATCCCGTCCGGGCCGAACAACGTAGACAAAGCTCATTTGAGTTGCGTCGTGATATAGCCCAATACAGAGGCGCCGCACACCCATTATGCTTCACAGATGAAGTGATGGATCATCAAATCCCCAAGGGTTTCAAACCCGTAAACATCGAATCATACGATGGCACAACAGATCCTACGGTTTGGATCGAGGACTTATCTCCTTCATATCCACATGGCCCGCGGCGATGATCTACATGCCATCAAATATCTCCCACTCAAGCTTAAAGGACCAGCTCGGCATTGGCTTAACAGCTTGCCAACAGAGTCAATCGGTTGTTGGGAAGACCTTGAAGCCGCATTCCTCGACAACTTCCAGGGCACATATGTGCGACCACCAGACGCCGATGACCTCAGCCATATAATTCAGCAGCCAAAGGAATCGGCCACGCAATTCTGGACACGGTTCCTAACAAAGAAAAATCAAATCGTCGACTGTCCGGATGCAGAGGCACTAGCGGCCTTCAAACACAACATCCGCGACGAATGGATGGCCCGGCACCTAGGACAGGAAAAGCCGAAATCCATGGCAGCCCTCACCACACTCATGACCCGCTTTTGCGCGGGAGAGGATAGCTGGCTAGCTCGTAGTAACAACTTGACCAAAAACCCTGGTAGTTCGGATACCAAGGACATCAATGGCAGGTCGCGTCGCAACAAGCATAAGCGCCGCATTAACGGCGATAATGCTGAGGATACAGCAGTCAATGCCGGATTCAGAGGCTCTAAACCCGGTCAGCGGAAAAAGCCATTCAAAAGAAATACCCAGGGCTCGTCCAATTTGGACCGAATACTCGATCGCTCGTGCCAGATACACGGCACCCCCGGAAATCCAGCCAACCACACCAACAGGGATTGTTGAGTGTTCAAGCAGGCAGGCAAGTTAAACACCGAAAACAATGACAAGGGGCTGCATAGCGATGACGAAGAGGAGCCCCGACCGCCGAACAACAGAGGACAGAAGGGCTTCCGCACACAAGTACGGACGGTGAACATGATATACGCAACCCACATACCCAAAAGGGAGCAGAAGCGTGCACTAAGGTATGTATATGCGATGGAGCCAGTCGCCCCAAAGTTCAACCCGTGGTCTTCCTTCCCGATCACTTTTGATCGAAGGGACCACCCCACTAGCATCCGTCATGGCGGATTCACCGCGTTGGTTCTAGACCCAATCATTGACGGATTTCACCTCACCAGAGTCCTGATGGATGACGGCAGTAGCCTGAACCTGCTCTATCAGGATACAGTGCGCAAAATGGGCATAGACCCCTCAAGGATAAAACCCACAAAGACGACCTTTAAAGGCGTCATACTAGGTGTAGAGGCCAACTGTATAGGCTCAGTTACACTTGAAGTGGTCTTCGGATCCCCGGATAATTTCCGAAGTGAGGAGTTAATCTTCGACATAGTCCCGTTTCGTAGTGGCTATCACGCACTGCTCGGACGAACCGCATTCGCAAAGTTCAATGCGGTGCCGCACTATGAGTACCTCAATCTCAAGATGCCAGGCCCTCGAGGAGTAATTACGGTCAATGGAAACACCGAACGCTCTCTTCGAATAGAGGAGCATAAGGCGGCCCTCGCGGCAGAGGTTCAAAGCAGCCTCTCAAGGCAACTCTCGAGTCCGGCTATTAAATGACCGGACACCGTCAAGCGTGCCCGGAGTAACCTACAACAAGACCGCCTGGCACGTTCCGAACATGCGTAGCAATGCGGCCCCAACCCCAACCCTCGCGAAATTGCGAAACCAGTACTACGCGTACATAACTACGCTCTAGAAATACCATGGGCATAGGGGGAGGGGCACGACCACGGCATACCCAGTATGCGGCTTAACCGCACTAGTGGCTCCCGATGGTGTCATTCCTTTTTTTCTTTTTCTCTTACTTTCAGGACTCCGTTCTCAAGAAGCCCTGTCCGGCATTAGAATTGCCGAACTCACGATGCAATAGCCAAGGAAGTGGAAAGCTACGCCGAGTGTCCAGGTGGTCTCTATTACGAGCAGTATACCTGTTTTACATAAAATCCATAAGCTTACCCACGGAGAGGACATGTCAAAAGTCCTGTTCCTTGCTTATCGCACTATTTCTATCGCTCTGCTATAATTTCAGTTTCTATTCAATAAACAATATATAGCTTTTGCCTATTATTGCACTCCCATTATATATATATATATATATATATATATATATATATATATATATATATATATATATATATATATATATATATGTTCAGTTATGACATTGTGCAACCGTACAATTTGGTACGGCCAATACACCGAGGCTTATCTACCCCAAAATATGGTGTGATAAGTCCGAACACTTTCACAAGTGCGGCACCCAAACTTATAGCATTATATGCATCGGCTCCGAATCATGTCTTGGGTCAATAGTTGGGTTTGCCAGGCTCCCATGTTTTGGTACCTTACGTTCCGTTATATCGGCTAAGGTAGCGCTGGGAGAACCACTGCGATTGTGCCCCGGTTGAGCTGGGTTGAGCACCTCAGTGGAGAAAGCTAAAACTAACCGTCATGATAGGGCGAGAGCTGGTCGCTGTTCGAGAGGTTTTTCGAGTCCCTAAAGACTTATGCCGCTTAGAGCGAGGAGTCGGCATTGTCCGGCCTAGGCGTGGATAGCGCCCGAACTCGGTCTTCCGAACACTAGGGGCTTCACGAAATTTAAAATTATAGAATTCTATGGCTAAGTGAGAGTGTTCAAGCATTATAGTCCGGTTGCCTGGTTCGTTATGTTGAGCGCCTCCTCGAAGGACCCAAGAATGGGAACAAGAGCGCTCAAGTTTATCCCGAACACCCTGCACTTTCGTGGCATGGGGGCTGAAGCCAACGACTCGCCATCTCTCAAATTTGATAAACGGCCGCACAGAAGGTAATATTTTAAATTCAAAAGCGTTGCTTAGCGCACATGAACAAGTTTTCAGCGTACAGGATAACAAATGCGAGTCTACTCAAAAATTACATCTTTGGAGCATTCACCCGCTATGAGGCAGGCACCCTTCAGGACGCCCTCATAATACATTTCGGGCTTGCGATAATCCTTGCTCGGTGGAGGTCCGTCCGTCACAAGCTTCTCAGCGTCCAGCTTGCCCCAGTGCACCTTAGTGCGGGCAAGGGCCCTACGGGCACCTTCAATGCAGACAGAGCGCTTGATGACTTCAATCCATGGACAGGCGTCCACCAGCCGTCGCACTAGCCCAAAGTAGCTCCCAGGCATGGCCTCTTTAGGCCACAGCCGAGCTATGAGGCCCTTCATGGCCTGTTCGGCGACCTTGTGGAGCTCGACCAATGCTTCACTGGTCGCTCAAGGGCACCAGGTGTCCGGGCTCGATAATCGAGACCAGAACACCTTCTCCGTCGAGCTCCCTTCTTCGGCTCGGTAGAAGGCGGCGGCATCGGACACACTGCGGGGCAGATCTGCGAAGGCCCCTGGAGAGCTCCGGATTCGGGTAAGTAACAAATAATTGACTTTCACGTGCTTGCTTTGCATAAAGAATGCCTTACCCGCCGCTATCTTCTTTATCGCCTCAATCTCCTGGAGGGCTTTTTGGGCTTCGGCCTTAGCGGCCTTGGCACTCTCAAGAGCCGAGGCAAGCTCGGACTCTCGAGTCTTCGAGTCACGCTCCAAACTCTCGTGTTTTCCCACGAGAGCCTGGAGCTCTTGCCGCACCTCCGCCACCCGCGCCTCCGGTTTCTCTCGCTCGGTGCGCTCCGCGGCCGCTTTGTTTTCGGCCGCGGACACCTCTTCCTTCAGGGTCGCCACCTCGTTCGTGGCCCCTGCAATAACCGCGTTATTCCTGTTATTTTTCGCAACCACATTTCTTATATATATAATCCCATAAGGTATTACTTACCTTCCTTGTCCTTGAGCTGCTTCTTGGCACGGCCGAGCTCGTTCTCGGACCGCTCAAGGCTTTCTTTCAATGTATTGACCTCCGCAGTCAGTGCGGCAGAGGTCAGCAGCGCAGCCTGCATTCCCCATATTGACATACTTATGTTAGACTCCTGCGTATATCTTTTTAAATCCTCAGTTCGGCTTTTCTTTCCGAACACCGAACTAAGCATCAGGGGCTACTGTCTATGCGGTTATCTTCTTACATATCTTAAAAACTTACCTCAAAGCCTGTTAGAAGGCTGTTGCAGGCTTCAGTCAGCCCGCTCTTGGCGTACTGAACTTTCTGGATCACCACACTCATAACAGTGCGGTGCTCCTTGTCGATGGAGGCGCTGTTAAGCGCCTCTAGCAAGCTATCCGGTGCCTCCGGTTGGACGGAGGTCACCGGCGTCGCAGTCTTCACCTTCTTACGAAGGGGCCGCCTGCCGGACTTCGGAACCACTGAAGGTTCCGTTACGGAGTCCGGACCAGGGTCGGACTTAGAGCCCTTGGGGGTTTCATCCCCCTCGCGTCTGGAGTCTGGGAGGCTGCCTTGTGGCACCACCTATGCCACCTCCTCCTGACCGGGCCCCCCTTGGGGCCCCACCTCGGCGGCGTCGGCGGCGCGTGGAGAAGAGGCGGCCGGAAGTGAATTGCTTTCCACATCCGACGGATCCATGGACCCGCTCGACGAAGCGGCCAGCTCGTCCTTGGGTGGGCTGCATAGTTGTATTCGGCATTAGTAGACACTATGCGACAAATGAAAGAGACATGAGTTATTCGGAATCCAGACACTTACGATCTCGCCAGGGGCTTGGCCCTCGATGGCCACTCCTCTTCGCCGTCGCCGGCGTTGGTGGAGGAGTTCGGAGGAAGGGTCCTTCCCCTCTTGGACCCTCCGGCCTCCCCAGTCGGGGAAGCCTTCCTTTTCTTCTCTCCCCCCGCTGGGGGAGAGGCTTCTTTTTCCTCCTCCTCGTTTTCACGGGAGGATTCCGCCTCAGTGTCATCGGATGATGATTCCAACGGCACCGGGCGCCGGGCACTCCTTCGAGTTCCCGTGGCCTTCTTCTTGGCCTTCTTCTCCGGCACCACGTGTTGTGCCGGAACCAGCAGCCCCGTCAAGCGGGCATCTACTGGGTCTTCTGGCAAGGGAGCCGGACAGTTAACCTACCCAGACGTGTTCTGCCAGTCCTGTCAAAGGTAAGGGAGTTTAGATCCCGCATAGAATCAAACTATGAAAAACAAGAATCCCGTAAAGGGTAAAATAGCTTACCTCGGTAGCTTGATGCTGCGAGCTAAATCCGCGATCTTCTATAGCGGATGAGGGAGCCTTGGCGCCCTTGAATAGCACCTTCCAGGCATCTTCGTACGTAGTGTCGAAGAGCCTCTTCATGGTTTGGTGCTGTGCCGGATCGAACTCCCACAATTTGAAGGCCCATTGTTGGCATGGGAGGATCCGGCGGATGAGCATAACTCGATTACGTTAACAAGCCTGAGATTCTTGTTCACCAAGGTTTGCATACAGGTCTGGAGTTCGGTCAGCTCCTCCGTATTACCCCACGCCAGGCCCGTTTCTTTCCAAGAGGTGAGCCGCGTGGGAAAACCAGACCGAAATTCGGGGGCCGCCGCCCATTTGGGGTCGCGCGACTCGGTGATGTAGAACCACCCCGATTGCCACCCCTTCACGGTCTCCACAAAGGAGCCCTCGGGCCATAGGACGTTGGCCATCTTTCCGACCATGGCGCCTCCGCACTCCGCTTGGCGGCCGCCCACTACCTTCGGCTTGACATTGAAGGTCTTCAGCCATAAGGCGAAGTGGGTTTGGATGCAGAGAAAGGCCTGGCACATGACGATAAACGCCAAGATGCTGAGGATGAAATTCGGGGCCAGATCGTGGAAATCTAGGCCATAGTAGAACATGAGCCCCCGGACAAATGGATGAAGTGGAAAACCTAGTCCACGGAGGAAGTGGGCAAGAAACACCACCCTCTCATGGGGCCTAGGGGTGGGGATGAGCTGCCCCGCGTCGGGAAGCCGATGTGCGATGTCGCCGGACAAGTATCCGGCCTTCCGCAGCTTTTTACTTGACCCTCCGTGACGGAGGAGACCATCCACTTGCCTCCCACTCCGGACATGGCTGGAGAAGGTTGAGGAAGGGTGTGCGGACTTGGGCGCTGGAGCTCGAGTGCGCGGAAATGGATGAGCAAAGGAGGAAGAAGGCGTAGGTGAAAAGGTGGATCCTTATCCCCTTATATGGGCGGACGAAGCTAAGCGTCCCCACCATCCTGATAAAACTCGCTTATCCCCCAAGCGCCGTAATCAATGGCACGGTTGGGTTACCCACGCCCGTATTGATGAGAATCCCGGAATAAGGGGGCACGATCTCCGCTTTGATAAGACGTCCAAGGACACCGCCTCGCTAAACGCTACCGAGGTGGGACAAGAAAAGCGATTGAATAAAGGCCTGGTCGTGGTGTGATGTCACGCCCAGAATACGTCGGCAGATCTGTGTAAAGATTATTCTCTACGATGGTATGTGGAACTTGTTTTGCGAGCGGACACTATCCTTGTGTTCAACATCTTCTATGAAGAATTCGGAGGAGGAACCCGCCTTGCAATGCCGAAGACAATATGCGCGCCGGACTCGTTGTCATTGAAGCCTGGTTCGGGGGCTCTTGAGGAGTCTGGACTAGGGGTGTCCGGATAGCGAACTATCATCTTTGGTCGGACTCTGGACTATGAAGATACAAGATTGAAGACTTCGTCCGTGTCGTCCGGATGGGACTTTCCTTGGCGTGGAAGGCAAGCTTGGCGATATGGATATGTAGATCTCCTACCATTGTAACCGACTACTGTAACCCTAACCCTCTTCGGTGTCTATATAAACCGAAGGGTTTTAGTCCGTAGGACGAACAACAATCATACCATAGGCTAGCTTCTAGGGTTTAGCCTCTCTGATCTCGTGGTAGATCTACTCTTGTACTACCCACATCTACCCACATCATCAATATTAATCAAGCAGGAGTAGGGTTTTACCTCCATCGAGAGGGCCCGAACCTGGGTAAAAACATCGTGTCCCTTGTCTCCTGTTACCATCCGCCTAGACGCACAGTTCGGGACCCCCTACCCGAGATCCGCCGGTTTTGACACCGACAAAGAATAAACCACATGTCATAATATTACATCGTAGATCCAGAATTAAAATACTACGTACCTGCATAGCTCAAGCTAGCATACAACAAAATGCAGCAGAAAAGCAAATAAAATCTTCATGAAGTCCATCAACACCACAGGCAAATGTCGAGTATAGACATCGTAACCCTACTTCGTATCACTCATTCATTGTATAAAATATGCAACATGAAACATTGCAGCCACCAAGGGTCAGTACTTTGAATGTACTTGCAAGTCACACAGGAGTTATATAACAGACCTATAAGTATATGCAAGGTATATCAAGAGGATAATGTAGTCATTGTTTTGCAGAAAGCTAGTAATTCCCTAATAACTACATAATATAATAATCAAATTTTAATTTGTCTTGCTACAATTAATACATTGGGCAATCCAATTCCAACCTATCCCCATTATTAAGTTTCCCACTCATTTTTTATTAAAGTATCATCTTTCAAGATCTCCAACAACTGTAATGGCATAGTGGCTCAAATTTTGCCCATAACTGGGGGTACGACTAATCATGATTAGTTTTAATAGTCTGCAGAGTTTAGTACGCTTTACCCACTGGACCCAATCCGAAGATTGAGACGAAGTCTTTCAGAAGAGGTTCCCTTAACCACCTGATGGCCACATCCCACATATATATGCTACATCTGTCAACACTGTCTGGGCAAGGGTTCCAACAACTGATCAATAAAGCCAGAGCCCATATAGCCAGTGGCCGTACATGGAAGCTACTAGTCACTAAGTCTATCTGATCTTTTTGTACCTGGGCGGAATTCCACTTAGGTGCACTCTCATGGGCGCATGGCCTTAGAAAAGGTGCAAGACCCCACGATGCCTTCCCTCAACACCACACAATACCACTTCCGCCCAGAGGTGAATTAAATCCTTAATTACTACTCATTTAGTTATATATATATATAATCCTCGCATAATCTCGATGAATACATGAACCAATCCCCATCTACAAGCATAGCAAGAATACACTACCACGATCTACATAAAGCCATACTAAGCCGAAACTCAATAACAATATCCTACTACCATAATATTTCTACACATGGATAATATAGTAATGTGATGTATATAAATACATGCATAGAGAAAATAATAGGATGGACGATGATCAAGGTGTAACTTGCCTGGTACGTTTGATGAAGATCGTCACACTCACAATTCCTGATAATTCTACTCGTCACGCTCCGAGCAATCTATCACAAATGAAAGAACTCGAATCAATAACCATGCCATATAGAAGAACCAAAAGAAGAAGAACAAAATATGGCAAGGTTGAACAACATCAACATATATAGGTTTATATTATAATATGGGTCTCGGCGGTGCTATAAGGTGAAAGGTGAAAGGATCAACTCACAAGAGTTAATACAGAGAGAGATATTGCTATAAAAGCTTATGTTTGAGATAATATAGAACAAGGTCAAAAGTATTTGGAGGACAACATGCAAGTTGTTTGACATATTGCATATGACATGGGTATTCATTTGCAAAAAGAATTAAATGAATAGGAGCACTACAACTCAAGTTATAGTGAGATAAACTTTGAATTGAATTTAAATTCAAACAGGTCAAAAGTATTTTAAATTTTGAGTCTACAGAATATTTTCAACGAGTATTTGATAAAAGTTTCCAGACGCAAAAAGAATCGCTCGATTCCGACAAATGGTTTGAAAGTTAAGGCCTCCGGAAGATTTAATTCAAATTTGAATAAATTCAAATATGAAAGTGCAAACATGTGAAATTTTGGTTCTGCCATATTCTTCTGGTCATTGTGAGTGCATAGGAAAAAAGAATAACCTAAATTGGATTTGTAGACTAAAAGATATAGCTAAAAGAAGTTTAGTTGAAATCTAAAAAAAAAACAAAAAGGAAAACCCTTTTCTGGAATTACTGTAGCGATGCTGTAGCGTCCACTGTAGTTGATGGCCACGCGTCGCCACGCGATTGGCTGTAGAGTTTCTGTGCGCGCGCATGCTCACCAGCAACAGAGAGGACGCGGCGGCAGTCTCGGGCGTCGACGGTGGCGCTTCTCCGGCGGGTCTCCGGTGAGAGTGAAGGGGCGGATGGGTGCGGCTTAGAGCGGCGGAGGTAGTGGTGAGGTCGAACGGTGGCAGGGCTTCCTCCATGCGCGACGGCGGCGACGTGAATGTCGGCTGTGCTCCTGCCGGTGGACGACTGCGACATCTACGGTGAATCTCCGGTGACGGAGGACTGACATGCGGACACAGCGTTCGACGGGGATGGTGATCGTGAGGTTATCTACGTCGGTTTCTGCCTCCAGCGATGGTGGTGCGTGGCTGAAGTGCGTGTAGCGACAGCGAGCGTAATCAGGCGTCAAGAAGCTCCCTTCGGTGATCTGTTCAAGGGGGAAATGGTCACAGAGATTCGATGGAGTGGGATGGATAGTTTGAGCAGGGCGAGAGGACTCAGTACCCTCGCTCGGTGATGAAATCAACGGCGGTAGAGGCTTCAGGAGTGGAACTCCGGCGGGATCGTGCGCTCGATTTCGAGCTCGATTTCACGGTGCGAGTGAAGGAATCGGCGGAGGAGATCGAGGGGGTCACGATGTGGTGCATACGCGTGAAAATCGTGTGGTAATCGGAAAGATCGGGCGTGGCCCCTCAGATACAGGGCGCGGTGCCTGCGCGAGCAGGAGTCCAGCTCGGGGAAGGAGAAGGCTGCGGTTCCCACGCGTCAGCCAAACAGGGGAGTGGAGGGAGGCCGACAGGTGGGTCATAGGGCGTCTTGGCCGGTGCTCTGCGCTGGTGCACGCTGACTCGTGGGCTGGGCGAGATTTAGTAATTGCCGCGCGGTCTGCTGATTTGGTTTAGAATAGGTTTCAGTCTTTCCTATTTATTTTACTGACAAAAATTTTTTTGGCTAAAAAACAATCATCGAAATCATCTTATAAAACTACCAGAACATCCAGGAAACCAAATACAGTTATATCGAGATTGTTGAACATTTTTCCCGTCCAAAATAACTATATAAAAATACATATAATATTTTTTGTAAATTTTACTCTAACAACTATAAAATGTCCCATTTAATATTTTTGAACTCCTGAGAAAAATTCAAATAACATTTAAAACATATCCAACCCATTAATATTGAAGGAGTCATATTACCTTCTCTCACAATATTTAAATTTCTGAGTTAGAATTGTTTTAAATATTCAAAACCCAAATGGTAGAATATTCAATTATTCACCAATATTATTCTTTTGAGGAAGTCATGTCATCCTCTCTCATAATTGAAAATATTTTGAATATTCAATAAATCCAAAATAAGATGCCAATGGAAAATTGGGAAAGTCCTTTTATTCCCTCTCGATAAAATATTCATTTAACACCAAAAGTTTTTAATCCTAGTCAAATTTAACTAAGAGAAAACATCACAAGCAAGATTTTAATTAATCTTATTTAAATTATTAACATTCCAAAATTTTGAATTTTTGGATGTTACACATCGGTATGTTACTTGCCCGAGATTCGATCGTCGGTATCTTCATACCTAGTTCAATCTCGTTACCGGCAAGTCTCTTTAATCATTTCGTAATGCATCATCCCGTAACTAACTCATTAGTCACATTGCTTGCAAGGCTTATCATGATGTGCATTACGAAGAGGGCCCAGAGATACCTTTCCGATACTCGGAGTGAAAATTCCTAATCTCGATCTATGGCAAGCCAACAAATACCTTCGGAGATACCTATAGAGCATCTTTCTAATCACCCAGTTACATTGTGATGTTTGATAGCACACAAGGTATTCCTCCGGTATTCGGGAGTTGCATAATCTCATAGGCAAAGGAATATGTATAAGTCATGAAGAAAGCAATAGCTATAAAACTTAACGATCATTATGCTAACCTAACGGATGGGTCTTGTCCATCACATCATTCTCCTAATGATGTGATCTCGTTCATCAAATGACAACACATGTCTATGGTTAGGAAACTTAACCATCTTTGATTAACGAGCTAGTCTAGTAGAGGCATACTAGGGACACTGTGTTTTGTCTATGTATTCACACATGTATCAAGTTTCCAGTTAATACAATTCTAGGATGAATAATAAACATTTATCATGATATAAGGAAATATAAATAACAACTTTATTATTGCCGCTTGGGCATATTTCCTTCAGCTCCTACCCTAGGGTGCCCTAGGTAGCTGCCGCACGCATCATTGGTTTTCTTTTTTCTTTATGCTCTTGCGCCCTAGAGTGAAATGATGGTTGCTTCGTCCGTCCAGCTTAATGCGGGAAAGGTGTGGCTTTGTGATTTGACCCCTCATCGCTCATTTACTACTACTGCGGCGCTACAACCGGGGTGCCTCCAAGTCCAATCGCTGCTACGAACTGTAATTTGGTGCATCGCACATGGAACAAGACGTGGATGAGCCACATGTCGGCCAAAGGGGTCTTATTAAGTGTGTCGCCATTTCGTGTGCAGACTGACCCTGCTTGATTTGCTACGCCAACACGACAGGAGCAGCCTACCACTTGGTTTTGCTCCTTGGTGAATCCCGACTATATTGATCTAAAAAGATACTACTCCCTCCATCTCGGTTTATAGGGTGTGCATGTAGTTCTAGGTCATCCATTTGACTAACTAAATATGAGTTACTATGTCACAAAAAGTATATCATTGGATTCTTAAGTGGATGTAGTTTTTAAATATATATTTTTCATCACATATATAGCCAGTTAAATTCTCAACCTAGAATGACGTGCATGCCCTGTAAATCGATACGGAGGAAGTAGTAAAAATAAGGTGATTTTACTGAGCGGTGGGCGGGGAGCATGGCATGTCATGCGGTCCCACGTGTCATGATGTACCAAGGCGATGCGCGTCCCTCTTGAGGCAGAACAATGGCAGAAGCAATACATGGTTTTCTTGAAGGAGATGATGGCGAAGCGGATTCAGCGAAGTGTGAAATAATGGTTGCTTCGTCCGTCTGGGAAGTTACGTCATTGTGATTTGACGTCTCATTGCTCATTACTACTACTTGGGCACTACAACTGGGGTGCGTCCCCCTGCTGTTCGACATTGTTATTTGGTGCATGACACGTCCGCCCGATTGCTATATGTCCCACATGTCGGCGAAAGGAAGTACATAATTCATGAAAGCGAGCGTTGACGGAGGAGTACAAGACACGGCTTGGTTTTTGCTGCTTTGCGCGATCCATGGATACAAATCCGGACTAAAAAAGGCGAGGGCGGGTCTTTTCCAGCGCGGCAGGTAGGGGAGTTTGGCATAGTCTTTTCGAGGCAACGAGGCAGGAAGGGAAACAAGCAAATAAAGGTTGAGCGACTTAGTTTTGGGAAAATCTGATTTTACAGAGTACGTACCCACTATGGAGGCAGTACTACTTACTACTCCCTCCTCTCCGGTTTATAGGGCTCATCTAAAAAAAATCATTTTCCCGTTTTATAAGTCTCAATTCTACTAGTAGTACCATCACATGTTTGGATTTTGGTGTGCATTAAATCACCCAATGCAAGAAGTATCAAGAGAAAACTCACCAATGCATGTAGAAGTTCATGGAAATTTAGTGGTCATGCATGCATTCATTGTAATTAATGCATCAGTAAACATAACTTCTTTGAAAAACGAGCGTACTAATTACTTGTGCAAACTATAAAATTAATTACACCACTCACCATCTACCTTGCTTGGAGATATTTTGAAATTGAGCCATAAACCGGAAAGGAGGGAGTAGTAACATAGCCTAGGGAAGCTTGCTGCACCACTGACTCCAAGGAAATTGTTGTAGTACTACTCCTATGTACCACTGTACTACTCTTACTACTAAAAGACATATTTCAAACAATATGATAATCTCTCTAACCAAGGTAGGGACGAGGAGTAAACGAAGGGAGTAGTAAAATTTTCTCCTCGTCCTGCGAGCCACCACGTGCGTGGGCGAGGGAGTGGGCGTAGGCGTAGTAAGCGAGCTTCTCGTCGTCCTATGACTCTGCGAGCCACCGCGCCTGTGGGCGGGGGAGATGGCGTACTAAGCAAGCTTCTCCTTGTTCTGCGAGTTGACGAGATACATCAAAAGTAATACGTATAGAGCATCTCCAATATATAGAGCCTTGGCTCTAAGGTAGGCCCCACATGGTTTGCCTCTTATCAAATGAAGAACTAAGCATGTGAGATGGTGAACGGAGGGAGTACGATACCATTAGTACTACAGTTCTTTTGGAAGGGTTTTAGTAGTCCCTCCCATTCACATGTTCACATTTCAAGCTTCAATAAAAACGTTGCACGCAAGGATTAAGAGAAACCTCGGCAATGCATGTACTCCCTCAATCCATATAGGGTATAAAATGCATTTTGGAGGCTAACTTTGACCACATATTAGAGCAATAATATGACATCCAACTTACACAAATCTTACCATCAAATCCGTACGTGGTCATTATACTGCTAACACATGCATGCGTTCCAATTAGTATGTAGATACAGTAGTAAACACTCACTATCTAGTAGTACTAGTAGTACTCTACACTAGTACTACTATGAGGCCATCTAACTGTGTCCCGGGCTCCCGGAAGAAGACCGCGAACACCGATTATTCGTTCATATTAAAATTTGTTTTCACACAGCAAAATATCTCTATCTCTACTCTTATAAATAAACAAGTTGGTGATGATGGTGTGCCCGCCATCTTGTAATATAGACCGTCCGATCTATATCTAACGGATAGAAAGCAAACTATGACAATTTTACAAAAGATACCCGCACCTCTCTCCACATTTACAGATAAGGCCTTGCCTCGTTCATCCTTATCTCCCACAACCTCATTGCTGAGCAATTAAAAAAGGAAGTCTCTAGAACAATCTAGCATGGTGGCCACTGCCGCTTGCCAGCGCCGTCCATCCCCATGCCTCCACCCAGTCCGACCACCAGTCACCACCATGCCCCACTCCTCCTCATCTTATCTCTCATCTTTCTCGAGATATCATTTTTTTGATGAAATTCTCGAGATACCATTTTCCCGATAACATTCTTGAGATATCATTAGTTTTTACACATGGGATTACTCCTGCATGGGTCAATCACAACAGGTGTTTTGTAAAAAAAAAGCATCTTGATGTTCCGTGGAATGCACATGCATCTTGCTAGTCCATGAAAACAACACATGGCAACATTTCACAACGAATGAGATATTTGAAAGTGCTGGGAGGGGCTGTTTGGATCTTGCCCGGGGTAGCCAAAATATTGGCGACCCTTTTGTCCACCCGTGCCTTTGCCACCAATGAACGAGGAAGAGCTCGGGTGCTCAGGCATCCTCCAGCGCGTGCATTGGAGACGAGCTCTGTGCTTTTTTTGTCCCACCACGCCGCCTGAGTCGGCCGCAGACCGACCGACGACCCGCAAATTATGCCATCCAACCGTAGCCGCACACTTTCTGACAGCAACTCAACCAAATAGACGAAATTCATGCAAACACGGTGATATTTCATATAAACAATGAAGGAATTCATATAAAATACCGGATTTTCATACAAACATGATGGATTTCGTTACATTCAAATCAACTAAGTGGTGCTAGTTCTGAACAGTACATTTATAATAATACCTAGCCTAAATGGTCGCCCGCCGATCCATTTGTCTTCCTCATGTCCGGCAACACGATCACCGGACTGTCGGGAGCCCCGGAGGTATATGCTTCTGCTCGAAGGATGGCTCGCTTCCCCACTGCCCAACTGACATCGTTGGCTGATGGACAAGATGGAGGTGGAAGGTGGCTTCTCTGCTTCTGTGGAGCCCCTGCGGGGTCGACGAAGATCCTCGCAACAAAAGGATCCAGCAAGACAGCGGCTGTGTACGCCAGCGTCGCCTCTACGGTGGCCTTCATGGGACCCAAGCGGTGGCGGTCTCCCGTGTTCTACTTCTCCTCGATGATGGAAACGGACGCGACGGCGCTGGCCACCGACTCGTCGCTCTCCACGCACCCGGCTTCTGACTCTGCTTGCATGGCGCGGCCGCAGGCATGGGAGTCTCGGCCACAGAAACGGGAGACGCGATCGTAGACACAGGAGGCGCGGTACGAGGCAGTAGCATGGACGGCAGCGATGACGCCCCGTGCTCCCCGCTGTGCCGGCGTGGAGCAGCTTGCCTCTCCTCATCTAGATGGCCTGGAGTGGTGAGTTGCTGAACCGCGCACCGGCTTGGGGCGGCAACTGGCTCCATCGGGCGAGGGGAGGGAGGTGGATCAGCGAGCTGCATAGCTCGTATCCGGCGGGCTCGGCGGGCCACCGAGCCGGCTTGGATGCCGAATAACTACTCTTCATAAGCCATTGTAAGAGTGGACAAAATGGTGAAGGGGGAGATAGGGGAGCGGCAGAGGTGTGCGATTCTTGGCCGGCGTCTGGCCTCGTTTCAATAGGAGATTAAATAGACGACGGAAGGGGGGAACTCGGCCGACGTTGCATTTAATGCTGGCCCGGTCATGAACGGACGTGTGTCCAAAGTGGGTTTCTCGTATTCCACACGGGTTTCATGGAGGCGTTTGAATGCGGCAAGGAGGCGTGTTCAGCCGGTCGTGCAGCGAGCTACCCTCGACTCTGACGTACGACAACGCGCCATTCTTCCACTGACGTGTGGGCTCTTTGGGTACCTGGCCTACATGTCAGTGACCCAACGCAGGTAGCGCACGGCGGAGGAGCTTTTGGTGGGCCAGGGCGGTCAGAAGCGGGCATTTCATAAATCGATGATTGTTCATTGAGTGTGATGTCATCTATTTCATGTAGATAAGCTTACTATATAATGTAAAAGAATTTTAAAATTTTCATATATACATTGATAGCCCGTTCAACACATTGTGATTCATAAAGACCGCTACAAACATCAATGTTCTGCTTATCACAGATAAGATTGATTAATACCCATAACAATCCATGTCCTTAACAAAGGGTGCATGCACGTATAGGTTGAGCGTGTGTCTTGCGTCGTGTGTTGTGTGCATGCAGGCATGCGAGTGTTGCGTGCGTGCACGTGTACGTTTCAGTGTTGCATGCATGTGTGCGTGCGTGCGTGTGTCCATGAGTGCATGTGTACGTGTCAGTGTTGCACGCCTGGATGGCTGCGTGTGTTCACGAGTGCATGTGTACGTGTCAGTGTTGCATGTGCGAGTGTTGCGTGCATGCATGTGTACATGCGGGGTGAGGCTACATGTCAGTCGACTGGCTTTTTCATCTCTGGTCAGTCGATTTTCCAGCCGTTGGATACGAAATCAAGGGCCTGCAGTTCATCTTCAACCTCCACCCCCTTGAGCCGCCAGCCACCACTGGCTAAACCGCCGGCCCCCGCCACCCGCGGCCGACGGTGCTCCGCCACGCCTCGCCGCCGCCGCCCGAAACCACTCCCCGCCCGATGCACGCCGTCCGGCCATACCTCTAGCCCTCCCCCCCCCCCGCCCCCCACGCCGAGCTTTTTCTCCAACAATCCCCACGCCACAGCCCAATCACCGCGCACCCCACCGCCGGCAACTGATACATCTCCAACGTTCTATAATTTTTGATTATTCCATGCTATTATATTATCTGTTTTGGATGTTTAATGGGCTTTAATACGCAATTTTATAATATTTTTGGGACTAACCTACTAACCGGAAGCCCAGTGCGAGTTGCTGTTTTTTTCCTATTTCAGTGTTTCGCAGAAAAGTAATATCAAACGGAATCCAAATGGAATGAAACCTTCGCGGGGATCTTTTTTGGAACAAACGCAATCCAGGATACTTGGAGTGGAGGTCAAGCAAGCAACGAGGTGGCCAGGAGGTAGGGGGCACGTCCCCCACCCCCATGGGCCCCTCGCAGCTCTACCGACCTACTTCTTTCGCCTATATATACTCTCGTACCCTGAAAACATCCAGGAGAGCCACGAAACACTTTTTCCACCGCCGCAACCTTCTGTACCCATAAAGGGACTGACAACCCCTTTATCGCGTTGGTTGCAAGGTTCTTATTTGTTTGTGCAGGTACTAGACGATTTGTGTGTAACCTCCTACTGGATTGATACCTTGGTTCTCAAAAACTGAGGGAAATACTTACGCTACTTTGCTGCATCACCCTTTCCTCTTCAAGGGAAAACCAACGCGTGCTCAAGAGGTAGCAAGAAGGATTTCTGGCGCCGCTGTCAGGGAGGCTTACACCAAGTCAAGTCAAGATTTGATCTCCCGTCAACTTGCCAATCTCTGGTGCTGTTGCCAGGGAGATCTACACTCAAGTAAAGACATACCAAGTACCCATCACAAACTCTTATCCCGCGCATTACATTATTTGCCATCTGCCTCTCGTTTTCCTCTCCCCCACTTCACCCTTGCCGCCCTCTTTTCCGTTCCCTTTTTCCCGTTTGCCTTCTTTCGCTTGCCTCTTGTGTGCTTGTGTTAGATCATTTGTTTCGCCATCATGGCTAGTCCTCCTATCATTGTTATTACTCCCGATAATGAAGTTCTTAATTTTAAACAAAGGGAGGGAGAAAATCTAAAAGATGCTTGGTATAGAATTTGCAATGCTCAGAATAGATCCACTAAAAATAAATCTACTTCCTTTCTTCTTCGTAGTTTTTACGTAGGCATCACTCCTTGGTATAGATATGTTCTTGACACCTTTAGCAGAGGGAATTTCTTGGGAAGCCACACTTTGGATTCTTATAATGTTATGATAGATCTGTTAGGCCCACCACCTCTTTTGGTCAATGGAACTATTTTAACTTTGGAACATGTGATGCAAAGGCTTGATATTATTGAAAATAAAATTGCTACTGTAGATTTAATTGAAAATTTGGATAAAAAGATCCACAACCAAATTACTCAATATGGATCTAAGGTAGGTTTTACTCTGAAAAATCTTAAATAAAAGGAACCCATAATTAATGAAAAGATAGATAAAGATTCCACTAGAATTAATAAACTCGAAGATATTATTACCAACTTGGGATCCGCTTTCTCTACCGTTAAAAACACCTCAAAACCTCCTCCTACCAAAGTTGCCAAATTTATCTATGTTCCTAAAAATAAGGGTGAATCTTCCAGTAAGAATGAAGATCTCAAATCAATAGGTGTTCACCCCAACTTTCTAGATATTGTTAGGGAACCTTTTGCTACTTATAAATTACTTGGTTTCCTTCCTAGGAGTTTGATCATTAGCAAAAACAAAGAACCTCCTAAGGGTTATAAGTGTTCAATTGAAGAATTGCCTACAAAAGATGATAATACCTAGATCTATTCTTGCTTTTATGCCTAGCTAGGGGCATTAAACGATAGCGCTTGTTGGGAGGCAACCCGATTTTATTTTTGTTCCTTGCTTTTTGTTCCTGTTTAGTAATAAATAATTCATCTAGCCTCTGTTATGATTGTGTTTTTTATGTTTTAGTTAGTGTTTGTGCCAAGTAAAGCCTTTAGGATCTGTAGGACCTTGAAGTATCTCTAGAGGGGGGTGATTAGACTACTTGACCAATAAAAACTTAACCTTTTCCCAATTTTAGAGTTTGGCAGATTTTAGCTATTTTAGGACAAGTCAAGCAATCATCACACAATTCAAGCAAGCATGCAAAGAGTGTATAGGCAGCGGAAATTAAAGCATGCAACTTGCAAGAAAGTAAAGGGAAGGGTTTGGAGAATTCAAACGCAATTGGAGACACGGATGTTTTTGGCGTGGCTCCGATAGGTGGTGCTATCGTACATCCACGTTGATGGAGACTTCAACCCACGAAGGATAACGGCTGCGTGAGTCCACGGAGGGCTCCACCCACGAAGGGTCCACGAAGAAGCAACCTTGTCTATCCCACCATGGCCGTCGCCCACGATGGACTTGCCTCACTAGCGGTAGATCTTCACGAAGTAGGCGATCTCCTTGCCCTTACAAACTCCTTGGTTCAACTCCACAATCTTGTCAGAGGTTCCAAGTGACACCTAGCCAATCTAGGAGACACCACTCTCCAAGAAGTAACAAATGGTGCGTTGATGATGAACTCCTTGCTCTTGTGCTTCAAATGATAGTCTCCCCAACACTCAACTCTCTCTCATAGGATTTGGATCTGGTGGAAAGAGGGTTTGAGTGGAAAGCAACTTGGGGAAGGCTGGAGATCAATATTCATATGGTAGGAATGGAATATCTTGGCCTCAACACATGAGTAGGTGGTTCTCTCTCAGAAATGGTAAGTTGGAAGTGTAGGTTCGTTCTGATGGCTCTCTCCACGAATGAAGAGGAGGTGGAGGGGTATATATAGCCTCCACACAAAATCTAACCGTTACACATAATTTACCAAACTCGGTGAGACCGAATCATTAAACTCGGTCGGACCGATTTAGTAAACCTAGTGACCGTTAGTGATTTTCGGTGGGACTGACATGCATCTCGGTGAGGCCGATTCGGTTAGGGTTAGGACATAACGTAATCTCGGTGAAACCGATTGCACAAACTCGGTGAGACTGATTTGGTAATAAGCTTTCCAGAGAGTTGGTCAGGTAAACTCGGTGGGACCGATTTGCTCTTTTCGGTGAGACCGAAATGTTACAAAAAGGAAACAGAGAGTTTACATTGCAATCTCGGTGGGACTGATCGCTCACTTCGGTTAGACCGAAACGTTACAAAGGGAAACAGAGAGATTGCAACCACATCTTGGTGAGACCGAGATCCCTATCGGTAAGACCGATTTGCTTAGGGTTTGTGGCAGTGGCTATGACTTTTGGAATCGGTGGTGCCGGATAGAAAGAATCGGTGTGACCGATTTTGGCTTTAGGTTTAGGTCATTTGTGGATGTGGGAAAGTAGTTGAGAGTTTTGGAGCATATCACTAAGCACATGAAGCAAGAGGCTCATTAAGCAACACCTCATCCCTTCTTGATAGTATTGGCTTTTCTATAGACTCAATGTGATCTTGGATCACTAAAATGTAAAATGAAGAGTCTTGAGCTTTTGAGCTTGAGCCAATCCTTTGTCCTTAGTATTTTGAGGATCCACTTTCATCATCCATGCCATGCCATTCATTGAGCTTTCCTGAAACAATAGTCTTGGAATAGCATTAGCTCAATGAATTATATGTTGTTATGAATTACCAAATCCACCTAGGGATAGTTGCACTTTCAATCTCCCCCTTTTTGGTAGTTGATGACAACATATAGATCAAAGCTTCGACAAATGATAATAAAATTTAAATAACATCGTCGCTTTGAGAAGTATGTGATAAGCAAGAGCTCCCCCTAAATTTGTGCATAGTTTTAGATTTGCTTTGGACTGCAAATGCACAATGAATTAGGCTCATGGGTTACTCTTCCATGTTACATACATCTTGGTGGAGCGCTCAAAATAATAAACAATGAATACATGCACTCATCACCAAGCATAGTGAGTGATCACATAAGATAGATAGGATAATATCAAGCATGCATAAGTGTAGCTTATGATCAAACACATGATCATCAATGTCTCACAAGCATAGTATCTCAACCAAAAGCAAACAAAGATTGAAAAACCATCAAATAAAGCAAGACAGAACAAAAGCAACACTCTCTCTCTCGAAGCCTATGATCTATACATTTTTCTCCCCCTTTGGCAACAAGTTACCAGAAAGTTCATAGAAAATGCATAGTGCTAGATCGACTCTCAGGCTTGATCTTCTGGTGGTGGAGTCCGGATAACGCCGAGGACGAAAGCTTCAGCTTGAAGTAGATGGAGCTGGAGCTGATGTAGGTGCCGGAGCTGGTGGCACCGAGGCTGTAGCTGGTGCAGATGAAGTTGCTCTTGTGTCGAGGAACTGCACAATGAGATGACCTCTGGGCTCTAGGAACTCCTGGCAAATGCATCGATTGTTGTTTGGCCCTTCCTCTCTGCATGTCATCTTGTAGTTCCTCCACTGCAGACTGAATCTCGATTAGTTTCACATCTAAGTTATAGAACTTTTGTTCTATGATTCTCTCAAGCTCTCCTGATTTTGAGTGAGGGTGGCCAATCCCTTCTCAATCCTCGGGGTTGATGCTATTAAGTATCCGAAGCTGCTCCTGCTTGTTCTTCAAGAAATACTCAGATGCCTCCTCTTGAGTTGGCATCTTGGCAGCCTTCTCCCTCTTTGCCTTCTCCTTCTTCTCCTGAGCTTGAACTGATTGTGGATCATCTTCATTCATGACAACCTCGGTGTCCTCAAAGTCTGGATAAAGTGGAAAGTGTTCCTTATCCAACTGATATTTTCCTGTGCCCATCTTTGAGTTTATCAGTTCTTGAATCTGAGGTGCATATCCACAGCTCCACTTCTGATCTGCTGCAGTCCTCTTGATTGTTTCAATGATCAGGCTCATGACTTTGAACTTCATGGCACATCAAACACATGCAACATGTTGATGGCATGCCCTCTGATCATGTTATGGTCACCGGACTTGGGCAACAAAGTGTGCCTCGTAATCCAATTTATGGTTGGCAACACCGACAGAGAAAGTGAACTGATCCAAACTTGTGAGTCTCTAATGCCTTGTCTGGAATTTCCTTGTACATGTGAGCCATTGAATTGTGACCCATCTTCTTCTTTGCATAAATGTCTAGGTCATCCTCATTCTCCTTGGGGGCATTGATCAGACTTGCCCATTCTTCAATAGTGGACTGGTACCTTGTACCTTATGACATCAAACTATTATTCCATCTGGGTAAAAGTGTCTTTGTGGAGTAGAACTTCATGATAAGCTCATCATTCCAGTTGGTGAACTTCTGTCCAACAAAATCTGCAACTCCACAAGCAATAAAGTTGTCTTGCACTCCAGGATAGTGCTGTTCATTTTCCTTGATGAATTTCCAGTCAACCCAACTCATGTCACAGACTATGGGCTTCTTGTCCAACAGAATTGTTTCATAGAAGTCATGTTGTTCCTTTGTGTGGACCTGTAGTCAACATCAGTTCTTCTTCTTTAAGCATATGGATCTTCCATTCTCCACAGTCTCAGCCACAGATCCTTCCACGATTCTCACGTCCTCGGCCACAGGATGGGCATCATTGTGGTCTGCAGTATCTTGGGCTTGAGCTTTCTTAGAACCTGTCCTTCTTCTTACGAATCTTGACAACATTGGGCCTTTGGGGCCTTGTCATTCTCAGCAGCTGGAATACTCCTAGTATTCCTCTTTGGAACTTGCTTGGCCTTGGAGGCAGCTTTGGGTGCTTCCTTGGGCTTGGCTGTTGCAGCCCCTGATCTGATTGCATCTCCCATAAGCTTAGCTGCCTTTGGAGCTGGTGCAGCAAGCTCTTCCTCTTCCATCATGGAAGGTTGACCAACAATTTTGGCCATGGTCCTCTTGACCCTTTCCTTTCTTTTCTTCCCTTCTGCAGCAGCTGGCTCTTTGGGATCAGGCCTTTTAGGCAGTTGAGTTGATGTTCTGGCCTTGGACATTGGTTGTCTTCCTGCAGGCCTTTTGGGCTTCATGCCTGGCTTTGTATTCTTTGCTGAGCCATATTCCTTCTTGAGCACCTCTTTCTTGGAAGTTGCCTCATCTTCCTCAGCTTTGTAATCTTCATCCTCTGAATCTGAAGTTCTTTTCCTCCTTTGCCTAGTTGCAGCCTTAGGCAAATTGCTAGGAGTACTGCTCCCTTCATTTGAAGTTGAGGGACTAGTGCCCTCACTCAAGTCCATCTGCTCTTCTAACCTGTTCGGCTGTCACTTTGATCAAACATACAGTAAAGCTGATCTTGACCCTGTGAAGAGTTATAGATGAGATAGAAAAGATGAGCATCACAAAATGCAGAGGTTTTTGCAAAAGAATGACTCAAAAGTTCAGTCTTAGTTTTCCACAGAAAGCATTTCGGATCCACCGATTTTCAAACTCGGTGATACCGTAGCAATTTTGGAACCTAAACTGATGATCTCGGTTGGACCGAGTTTCAGTTCGGTGGTACCGAGACTACTAGGGTTTCACAGAATCCTCAAATCGGTTGCACCGATTAGTAATTCTCGGCCAGACCGAGAGTCACTAGTGCAATGGCATAAGCCAAATCGGTGAGACCGAGTTTTTCAACTCGGTGGGCCCGAGATGCTTTCGGCGGAAACCTAACCCTAAAAATTTGAATCACACCTAATCTATGAACTACTTTGGCTGGATAGAAGAGTTTCAATCGTGGCAAGAATCAATATGAAAATAATGTGCCAGGAATCAGACGTGGATAACACAAAGATTAAGTCCATACCCTAACTTGGCGGTGGACTTGCTACGACGGCAACAAATGAGGGACGAAATCCGTTGACGGCGGCGGAGACCGATGTGGAGGCTCATGGCGGCGAGGAGACGATCCGGAGACCACGATGGCGGAAGCGAGCTGTTGCTGCGAAGGGTTTCGGAGAAATTTCAAAAAATTCCCGTGGCCATATATAGCTCGACCACAGCCGGTGTGACCGAGTGGAACAACTCGGTGGCACCGAGATGCATAATTGTGTTCGATTGCGAGCAAATCGGTGAGACCGAAAAGTTCAAATCGGTTGCACCGAGATTGAAAACTCAGATCAACTTGATGATCTCGGTAGGACCGAAATGGAAGGATCGGTCGGACCGAGAATCACTAAGAGGTTTTGGAAGTTTAAGTCTATGATGAATCGGGACTCCGAGTGCTCCTCACACAGAGTGGTTCGAATCTGACTTGATCAAATTTCGTGATGTAGCATGAATAGAGTTTGAGACGAGAAAAGCATAGATAGCTAAAGAAGGTTCTTAGGCATTCTTGTCCATCCACTTGGCACAAAGAAAAGAATCCAAACAAACAAAACAACAAGTGGATGTCCTTGAATGAGTAAAATATGCACCAACATGCTCACACAATAAGATGGCAATTGAAATATGTGGCAAAGCATGCACAACCAATTTTAGCATCTATCAAGCAATTGGAGATGACTAGGTCATCTATATATGAGTATATTGACTTAGGAGTCAAATGAGAACATTTGATCATAGGTCATACTCATCGTTTAAGCTCAAGTGGGGTTACCACTTTTACATAATGCATTAATGTGTTCACACCATTAGAGTTGCTTTGACTCAATTCTTAGAGTTAAGCTCCCCTAGATGTGAGATCCCCTTAGAGGGATGAACTAACCTTGGGTTTTGTCGATGATGACTTCATGTAGGTGTTGAAGATGTAGATGCTCAATGTTGATGTAGATCATTTGGAGCAATCCTTTGGAGTGAGTTGCACTTTCAACTTGCCTACATGGGTTAGTCCCACAAGGAACAAACAAGAATATCCATAGACATAGAGTGATGCACACACAAGATGATGTCCATGAAAACATTAGGTTACCTTGTCCCTTGCCTTACCAACATGAGGGTTTGTGACTCCTTGAACTAGTGCAAGATGTGAAAGTTGATTGCACTTGTTCTTGCCAAAATGATATGAGTGAAGAATGTTGGCGGAGTCACCCTCAATAACTCTCTAGTTCTTCTTCTTAGGGATCCACATCATCTTGATGGGAATCCTTGGAGTTGTAGTTGTACTTGATGAAGTAGAACTTGACGTAGTCTTGGGGACCCACTTGAACGAGGCTTTAGGTGCTTCTTCAAATGCATCAATCTCTTCTTAAAGCTTGTCCTTGCCTTTGTTCTTGTGGTCTTGTGGTGGAAGATCATCTTGAGCTTGTGTCCCCTTGAAGGAAGTAGGATCATACTTCTCTTGTTGAGGAACAAACTTTGTCTTGGGGTATTGATCTTCTTCCCACTCAACTCCATTGGTGTTGAACTTTCGTTCAAAACCAACACCTTGATTCTTCCGGTGCCTTCCTTGCTTGCGTACAATTTCCTCGAATTGCTTACTCGGCAAGGCTCTTGTAAACACCTTTCTCTATAATTCCCTTCAATAAACTATTTTCTTGCTCAAGTGTAACCTGGCTAAGAGAATCATTAGTGGAATCAAGAGAACTACTAGAAGCAACAACATTGGATTTGACATTATTATTGTTACTACTAGAGGAAGTATCCTTCTTGTACTTGCTACTAGACTTGACTTGAGGCATGTAAGTAGATAAGAGTAAACGCTTGGCAATGTAAGAAGAACTTTTCTTGCGGAGATCATCATTGATTGCCTTTAAGAACTCATGCTCTTGCTCAAGCTTGAGCTTTTCAAAGCGTAACTTCTCATGAGCCCTTAAAAGTTCTCGATGATCTTCGAAGATAGTTTCATGAGCCAACTTCAGAGTGTTTAGTTCTTTAGTTAGAAGCTCAATTTTCTCCTTATCATTGTCATTCGTTTGATTAGCATGATTAATTGACGTTTCATCATAGTATTCATCACTAGAGTTGTCAACAAGTAAATCATCATCCACAAGCAAGTCATCTTCATCACTATTAAAATCAACATACTCGGAATGTGTTACCTTTGGACCTTTGGCCATGAAGCATCTTCCAACACCTTCATTTGGTGAGTTAAATATGTCGTAGGAGTTGGTTGACACAAGTGCTAGACCGGCAACACCTTCATCTTGAGTATATTCGGAGTCAGAGTGATAGCTTCTCTCGGAGTGATTGTCAGAGTCGGAGCCGGAAACCCATTCACCAACATGAGCTTGATGTCTTCGTTTTGTGTAGCTCCTTGATGACTTGTCCTTTCTTTCCGAATCCTTACTTCTCCGTGAGGGTCTTCGTTTGTAACAATCATCTCTACTCCTCCTCTCTCTTGGTGGTGATTCTTCTCTTTTGCTCCTTCTTCTTAGAGAATCTTCTCTTCTTTTGTAGGGTGTCGTACACTCATTGGAGTAGTGTCCGGGTCTCCCACAATTGTAGCAATTGCGCTCTCGACTAGAAGATCTCTTGTCATTGTAAGGCCTTGACTTGGAGCTTCTTTCTTTGCTTCTATTTCTGTAGAATTTGTTGAAGTTCTTCACCATTAAACTCAATTCTTCATTGAAGGTTGGTTTCTCACTTGATGATGTGGGGGCTTCACTTGAGGCTTTGTAAGCACCACTTGACTTGTTGTGAAGTTCCTCCTTATCCTTGAGTGACATCTCATGAGCAACAATCCTTCCAATGACTTCCGTTGGCTTGAGATCTTTGTAGTTTGGCATCATTTGGATCAATGTGCACACGATATCATACTTTCCATCCAATGCTCTTAGGATTTTCTTGATGATGAATTTGTCGGTCATATATTCACTCCCTAAGCCGTCAATCTCATTTGTGATAAGAGCAAGCCTAGAGTACATTTCAGCGACACCTTCACCATCCTTCATTTTGAACTTGTCAAGCTGACTTTGGAGCACATCCAACTTGGATTCCTTGACGGACTCGGTACCTTCATGCATATCAATCAAAGTATCCCAAATTTCCTTTACATTCTCAAGGCGGCTGATTTTTGAATTCTTGAGGCACAATCCGTTTAAGATGATGTCACATGCTTGAGCGTTGTATTGCAGCATATTCAATTCTTCCACATTAGCTTCACGGTTTGGTTCTCTCCCATCGAAGAATTCACCTTGCAAGCCAATACAAATAATTGCCCAAACGGCGGGGTTATGTCCAAGAATATGCATTTTCATTTTATGCTTCCAACTAGCAAAATTAGTACCATCAAAGTAAGGAGATAATTTCCCTCGCTAGACGCCATACTCTCCTAGGTTGTGAAACCAAGGCTATGGCCACCAAAAGCTCTGATACCACTTGTAGGACCTTGAAGTATGTCTAGAGGGGCAGTGATTAGACTACTTGACCAATAAAAACTTAACCTTTTCCCAATTTTAGAGTTTGGCAGATTTTAGCTATTTTAGGACAAGTCAAGCAATCATCACACAATTCAAGCAAGCATGCAAAGAGCGTATAGGCAGCAGAAATTAAAGCATGCAACTTGCAAGAAAGTAAAGGGAAGGGTTTGGAGGATTCAAACGCAATTGGAGACACGGATGTTTTTGGCGTGGTTCCGATAGGTGGTGCTATCGTACATCCACGTTGATGGAGACTTCAACCCACGAAGGGTAACGGCCAGCGAGTCCACGGAGGGCTCCACCCACGAAGGGTCCACGAAGAAGCAACCTTGTCTATCCCACCATGGCCGTCGCCGAGAAGGACTTGCCTCACTAGCGGTAGATCTTCACGAAGTAGGCGATCTCCTTGCCCTTACAAACTCCTTGGTTCAACTCCACAATCTTGTCGGAGGATCCCAAGTGACACCTAGCCAATCTAGGAGACACCACTCTCCAAGAAGTAACAAATGGTGTGTTGATGATGAACTCCTTGCTCTTGTGCTTCAAATGATAGTCTCCCCAACACTCAACTCTCTCTCATAGGATTTGGATCTGGTGGAAAGAGGGTTTGAGTGGAAAGCAACTTGGGGAAGGCTAGAGATCAAGATTCATATGGTAGGAATGGAATATCTTGGCCTCATCACATGAGTAGGTGGTTCTCTCTCGTAAATGGTAAGTTGGAAGTGTAGGTTCGTTTCGATGGCTCTCTCCACGAATGAAGAGGAGGTGGAGGGTATATATAGCCTCCACAAAAATCTAACTGTTACACACAATTTACCAAACTCGGTGGGACCGAATCGTTAAGCTCGGTAAGACCGATTTAGTAAACCTAGTGACCGTTAGTGATTTTCGATTGGGACTGACATGCATCTCGGTGAGGCCAATTCGGTTAGGGTTAGGGCATAACTTAATCTCGGTGAGACCGATTACACAAACTCGGTGAGACCGATTTGGTAATAAGCTTTCCGGAGAGTTGGTCAGGTAAACTCGGTGGGACCGATTTGCTCTTTTCAGTGAGACCGAAATGTTATAAAAAGGAAACAGAGTGTTTACATTGCAATCTCGGTGGGACCGATCACTCACTTCGGTTAGGCCGAAACGTTACAAAGGGAAACAGAGAGATTGCAACCGCATCTCGGTGAGACCGAGATCCCTATCGGTAAGACCGATTTGCTTAGGGTTTGTGGCAGTGGCTATGAATTTTGGAATTGGTGGCGCCGGATAGAAAGAATCTGTGTGACCAATTTTGGCTTTAGGTTTGGGTCATTTGTGGATGTGGGAAAGTAGTTGAGGGTTTTGGAGCATATCACTAAGCACATGAAGCAAGAGGCTCATTAAGCAACACCTCATCCCTTTTTGATAGTATTGGCTTTTCCTATAGACTCAATGTGATCTTGGATCACTAAAATGTAAAATGAAGAGTCTTGAGCTTTTGAGCTTGAGCCAATCCTTTGTCCTTATTATTTTGAGGGATCCACTTTCATCATCCATGCCATGCCATTCATTGAGCTTTCCTGAAACAATAGTCTTGGAATAGCATTAGCTCAATGAGCTATATGTTGTTATGAATTACCAAAACCACCTAGGGATAGTTGCACTTTCAGGATCTTCTTGGTTGATTGTTGATTGATCTTGCTGATAAAAACAGAAAGTATGTGCTCATGAAAATAATTCCCATCTTTTACCAAAGAGCGATAAAATACTGATTCCAATTATAGTAGATCACTATACAAATTTTCCTGGATGTCCCAATTTTTCAGAATTTTTGGTGTAGCCGAAGTATTAGAACTATCCAGATTGCTACAGGCTGTTCTGTTTTTGACAGATTATGTTTTTCGTGTGTTGTTTGCTTATTTTGATGAATCTATGGCTAGTATCGGGGGGTATGAACCATGAGAAGTTGGAATACAGTAGGTTTAACACCAATATAAATAAAGAATGAGTTCATTACAGTACCTTAAAGTGGTGGTTTTTTTCTTATACTAACGGAGCTCATGAAATTTTCTGTTGAGTTCTGTGTTGTGAAGTTTTCAAGTTTTTTGGTAAAGATTTGATGGATTTTGGAACAAGGAGTGGCAAGAGCCTAAGATTGGGGATGCCCATGGCACCCCAAGGCAAAATTCAAGGACAACCAAAAGCCTAAGCTTGGGGATGCCCCGAAAGGCATCCCCTTTTTCGTCTTCGTCCATCGGTAACTTTACTTGAGGCTATATTTTTATTCACCACATGATATGTGTTTTGCTTGGAGCGTCTTGTATGATTTGAGTATTTTCTTTTTAGTTTACCACAATCATCCTTGTTGTACACACCTTTTGGGAGAGACACACATGAATCGGAATTTATTAGAATACTCTATGTCCTTCACTTATATCTTTTGAGCTAGATAATTTTGCTCTAGTGCTTCACTTATATCTTTTTAGAGCACGGTGGTGGTTTTATTTTATAGAAATTATTGATCTCACATGATTCACTTATATTATTTTGAGAGTCTTTTATAACAGCATGGTAATTTGCTTTGGCTATAAAATTAGTCCTAATATGGTAGGCATCCAAGATGGGTATAATAAAACTTTCATATAAAGTGCATTGAATACTATAAGAAGTTGATACTTGATGATTGTTTTGAGATATGAAGATGGTGATATTAGAGTTATGCTAGTTGAGTAATTGTGTAATTGAGAAATACTTATGTAGAGGTCTGCAAGTCCCGTAGCATGCAAGTATGGTAACTGTTGTGTAACAAATTTGAAGCATGAGGTGTTCTTTGATTGTCTTCCTTATGAGTGGTGGTCGGGGACGAGTGATGATATTCTCCTACCAATCTACCCCCCTAGGAGCATGCGCGTAATGCTTGGTTTTTGATGACCTATAGATTTTTGCAATAAGTATGTGAGTTCTTTATGACTAATATTGAGTCCATGGATTATATGCACTCTCACCCTCCCATCATTCTAGCCTCTTCGGTACCGTGCATTGCCCTTTCTCACCTCGAGAGTTGGTGCAAACTTCACCGGTGCATCGAAACCCCATGAAATGATATGCTCTATCACACATAAACCTCCTTATATCTTCCTCAAAACAGCCACCATACCTACCTATTATGGCATTTCCATAGCCATTCCGAGATATATTGCCATGCAACTTTCCACCATTCTGTTTATCATGACACGCATCATCATTGTCATATTGCCTTGCATGATCATGTAGTTGACATCGTATTTGTGGCAAAGCCACCATGCATAATTTTTTTGTACATGTCACTCTTGATTCATTGCCCATACCGGTACACCGCCGGAGGCACTCATATAGTCATATTTTGTTCTAGTATCGAGTTGTAATCCTTGAGTTGTAAATAAATAGAAGTGTGATGATCATCATTATTAGAGCATTGTCCCATGTGAGGAAATAATAAAAAGAGAGAGAGAAAGGCCAAATGAAAAAGGGGTCCAAAAAAATAGAAAAAGAAAAAAGAGGAAAAAAAGAGAGAAAAAGAGAGAAGGGGCAATGCTACAATCCTTTTTCCACACTTGTGCTTCAAAGTAGCACCATGATCTTCATGATAGAGAGTCTCTTATTTTGTCACTTTCATATACTAGTGGGAATTTTTCATTATAGAGCTTGGCTTGTATATTTCAACAATGGGCTTCCTCAAATTCCCTAGGTCTTCGTGAGCAAGCAAGTTGGATGCACACCCACTTAGTTTATTTTGTTGAGCTTTCATACATTTATAGCTCTAGTGCATCTGTTGCATGGCAATCCCTACTCCTCGCGTTGACATCAATTGATGGGCATCTCCATAGCCTGTTGATTATCCGCATCAATGTGAGACTTTCTCTTTTTTGTCTTCTCCACACAACCTCCATCATCATATTCTATTCCACCCATAGTGCTATGTCCATGGCTTGCGCTCATGTATTACCTGAAAGTTGAAAAATTTGAGATTACTAAAGTATGAAACAATTGCTTGGCTTGTCATCGGGGTTGTGCATGATGAGAGCATTTTGTGTGACAAAGATGGAGCATGACCAAACTATATGATTTTGTAGGGATGAGCTTTCTTTGGCTATGTTATTTTGAACAAACATAATTGCTTAGTTAGTATGCATGAAGTATTATTATTTTTATGTCAATATTAAATCTTTGTCTTGAATCTTTCGGATTTGAACATTCATGCCATAATAAAAAGAATTACATTGGAAATTATGTTAGGTAGCATTCCACATCAAAAATTCTGTTTTTATTATTTACCTACTCGAGGATGAGCAGGAATTAAGCTTGGGGATGCTGACACGTCACCAACGTATCTATAATTTTTGATTGTTCCATGCTATTATATTATCTATTTTGGATGTTTAATGGGCTTTAACATGCACTTTTATATTATTTTTGGTACTAACCTACTAACCGGAGGCCCAGTGCCAGTTGTTGTTTTTTCCTTATTTCAGTGTTTTCCAGAAAAGGAATATCAAACGGAATCCAAATGGAATGAAACCTACGCGAGGATCTTTTATGGAACAAATGCAATCCAGGAGACTTGGAGTGGAGGTCAAGCAAGCAACAAGGCGGTTACGAGTAGCGCCCGGCCGAGCAGGCGCCATCACATCTTGAGTAGTAGCAACTGGTTGGCGCTGGCCGCCTTTGTTTAGCGGGTCACGGGGCCAAAGGCGAGCCACTTAGTCAGAAGGCGTGTGTTTTGCGCCAGCGCTACAGCTAGTGGGCTTAGCAGTAGCGTTGGCCCATTGCCCGCGCTGTTGTTAAGCCCACTCCCTCTCCCACCGCGCGCCCCTCGGCCCAGCCTCATCTCACTCAAGCTCACTCACACTCCACACTCCTCCCTCTCAATCCCCCGCGCACCACCGTCGACCCCCACACGCTGCCGTCCCCTGGGCCGGCCCTCCTCCCTACTTTGGCCGCCCTCGCCCTCGCCTGAGCTGGCCCTCCTCCCTGCCGGCCGCCCTCCTCCGCATCGGCCTCCTCCCCTGTTGGCCGCCTCGGCCCCCGTGCCGGCTCTCCTCCCGCGCCGGCCCTCCTCCACAGTACCGAGAGGTACTCCTCCCTCTCCTTCCTCCTCCTCCCTCCCCCTAGTTATAGTTATTAGAGTAGTTATTTTGAATCCTATGTAGTTGAAAAAATGTAGGTTATTAGAATAATGTAGGTTATGATCGAACACTAGCTAGGACAGATTAGGTATGAACCCTAGTTAATTCGTATGAACCCTAGGTTTTTAAATTTAGCTAGGTTTTAAAGTGAGGACAGAAATTTAGCTAGGTTTTTAATTAGGTGTAGTTAATAGAATTTAGGTGTTTTAAGTGTATTTAAAAGAGTTTTAGTTGTTTTAGGTGTAGTTAACAGAATTTTAGGTGTTTTAGTTTTAGGTGTAGTTAACAGAATTGTAGGTATTTTTTTAGTTAAAGCAATTGTTGTTATTTTTTAGTTAAAGCAATTTTTCCCGTTATATGCAAATTTGCAGTGGACATGTCATATTTTGAACATGTCACATTTTGGACATGTCATATTTTTCCGAGTGGCCTATGTTTTGCTAGAAATGTCGATTCGTTTACTTTTGGCAAATTTCAAAGCGCCGATATGTCTTATTTTTAGCAAAGGTCATGCCAAATTTTGCTAAGTGTTTATTAATTTTGTTTTCATAATTAAGCATTTAGTTCTCGATGTCGATGATGCCTATCCCGCATCCTCGTCGTCGACTCGGCGGAGGACTCCTGGTTGAGCCGAGGGGCCATGTCCGGGACTGGGCTCCAACGGGCTGGTACTGGGTTGTGCTACCTTCTGGTGAGCGCAGCTTAGTGAGGAGCCAGCCCGTCGTCGACCCGGAGATTCTTTGGTGGCGGTCACGTGGGCCTGCATCAGTGGAGAGGCTTGAGTCCCCCACGCAGGTGGTACAACACCGTGTCACAGAGGAGAACTCACACGTCCAGCGCTACTTGGTTGCGTTGGTGAACGGCCGGTTCTCGAATACCTGGCAGATTCTTTGGGGATCTCACCGGAGCTATGATCCGGTGATGGTTCCTTCTCTTTGGGTGTCCACTGCGGCACACTGAACCTACAGGAGCTATTATTCGAGATGTATTAGTGATATTATATGATGATCTTTGCTACAAACTATTATATATGTATTCGATGATGGATTATTAATTACCTATTAGTTATTTGCTTATTGAATGCAAAAGATGAGCGCGATTTGTGCTAAAAACTACTATATATGTATTCGATGATGGATTATATGATGATCTTTGCTACAAACTAGGTTCGATGTTGATCTTTGCTACAAACTACTACAAACTACAAATTTTAGGTGTTTTAGTTGTTATATGATGATCTTTGCTACAAACTACTATATATGTATTCGATGATGGATTATTAATTACCTATTAGGAAATGTCTGACGATAAAAGGAAATTCTCTATGTGCGAGTACTGCGAAGATGAGCGCGGTCCGTGCGACATGCCTCACTTGGTAGAAGGTCGGCGCTTCATCATCAAGCTCCAAGAGACCTTCGATGTTGAAACGGTACGCAACGACGACAAGTGTTTTTTGTTATTTTTTGCACGACTTCTCTGCTTCTTCAACGTGTAATTTCCGTCTTTTACAATTCGACTAGCTTATCCCATGCCATGCAAGACGCTATTTCTTGGAGAAGATGGGTTTTCAAGATCATGAAAGAATGGAGACAAAGATAATTCAACTAAGGACCCATCATGGTTATGATTTTTTGTAAATCTATATAATTACGTGAACTCATCCAATTTTGGTTGCCTGAATTGGGAAGCCCTTTGCAAGGCGTATGATTTTCATGAGGGTATGCTTCTCACCTTCGATCTTGGTGATCCTGACATCGACGAAAATGATATGACCATTTGGGTCCTGTTGACACGCTTCTAGTTCTACCGCTGTGTGAGTTTCTTAAACATATTTACTAAGTAATTTATATTGTTTATTTCAAAATATTTGACAGCTTATTTCCATTGACAGCTTATTTTCATTCCTCAAAAAATGTACGAGCAATGGTAGACAGAACCTACTACTACAATGATGAAGCACAATTAACTTATAAGGAGCAAGATGGTCTTATCGCATTTTTTACTTCTCTTGAGAATTACAATAGCTATTATCAAACTCCTCCACGTTATGGTCAATATGTGCCACTAGTGAATGTGTTGAACTACGGTAACATCAATGGAGATATCATGGTAAGATTTTCTACTATTACGACATTCGTGCATCTTTTGCATAAATTCTTCTAAAACTAAACTATATTGCTAACTACAAAGTTATTACTATGTTTTTGAATAGAAAATCCCGATGGATTGTGTGCCTCATATGATGTTGACTAGAGGTCGCGTTAATGTTATGAGCTTACGGCCACCACGGCCAGGTCAGCCACAGTATCCACATCACTCCTGTCCATACCGGATTTCTAAAAGGGAGGATGCCATGAGAATAGATGGTTTCAAAAAATGTTTGAACCATCATAGAGAGGTACTTGGAAGCAACATTGCGTGTAGGCCAAGACTTGGAGACAGGATGATCTCCATTCTTTATTATGGAGAGTCAATTTTCCTTAATGCAGCGTCAATGCCTATCTTGTTTTATGATATTTTACCTAAGAGAGGGTAGAGTAGGTCCTATGAGAGGAGTAGCTCGTAGCTAGAATGTGTTATTATGTGCTACAATGTGTTAGAGTTGTTGATGATGATGAGGAGTTGTGATTATGACTAGTGACCAACTTGTTATATGATGTCTCATTGACGAACATTGTTTGATGGTGATGACAAGTGGTAATGAATATGCTATTTAAACATACTAGTTCATGATGAGTTGTTATTGTATAAAAGATATATCTGTTTAAACATGTATAACGCCAAAATGCTAAAAAACATAAAAGTTAGCAGTGGCGTGTCAGGACCCCGATCCCAAGTCACATCGATCTAGCCGGTAACACCTCATATCACTTTGCGGCCTCACGCACGGTATTCCCACGGGTGTCGCCTTACCATGGCCCGGGACCGTTTGCGTCTTTTGGCTCACGTATGATAGTGTCGCTAGCATCCATATGACAAAGAACCCGGGCCGACATGGCTAGTCGTGAACCCAAAGCGGCGCTTAACCCATGGGGACAGGCATACATGAATCACATCGAGCATGTCGGTCATCAACATATATATTCGGCTGTAGCACTGGCTAACAGGACTCCGGTATCCGGCTGTAGCAGGCTAGGCAGGACTCCGAATACCACCGCGTGACATTTCCCGAAGGACAGGACATAGGAACGAAGTGAAACACATGCCGCCAGTCAAGTGTCCAAGCAGTAGTGCCGGGCTAGCAGGACTCGGTGGACCGGGATGTAGCGGACTACTATCGCTCGTAAGCACGAGACTACATTTCCCCATATGAGAGGCTGCCAAGGATAAACAACTAGTTTGTCGGATCCCACACATACCAAGCATTTCAAACATACACACAATATGCTCAATATGTGTAGATACAACATGGCATCACAACATAACTCTCGACTCAAATATTTATCCAATAGGCTCCGAGGAGCGAGATATTACAAACATGGGTCTCATGACCCATCACTCGAAAGCATACAAGTCGAAGCACAAGCGGAAGCTAAAACATGTCCGAGTACGCACAACTATAAATGAAGAAGGCCGAGAAGCGACTATCTACCAGATCCCGCCGAGGGCACAAGATCGTAGCTGAGGTAACAAGCTAAACGTCAAGTCCAAGCGGAACTACTAGCGAGACCGACGTCTCTCGCAAAACATAAAATAAGCAAGCGTGAGTACAAAGCGTACTCAAAGAAGACTTACATCGAGAACTAACTACATATGCATCATTATCAAAAGGGGTGGTGGAGTTTGACTGCAGCAAGCCAGCTTTGACTCGGTGGCTATCCTGAACTACATTTGCAAGTAACTCTTTTGAGGTGGCGCACACGAGTCCACATATTCACCATATCAATACACCACTATGGATCCGCTCCCGTCTCCCCTACGAGAACGCCATCCATAGCACTCACGCTATCTTGCGCATTTTAGAGTATCCACTTTCACTTGTCTATGAACCGATATAGGCAACCCAGAAGTCCTTCTCCGTGGACACGGCTATTCGAATAGATCATATTAACCCTGCGGTGTACTTCTTCACACACGCTCTCACCACTTACCGCCGTTTACACGACATGTACTCGGCAACCTTCAAGCGGAAGCCCAACGTGGGTGTCGGCCACGGCCTACCTAAACACTCAAGTCCCAAGTCCAGGTTTATCGCCTATTCGTGTTCCATCCGCAGGAGTCCGGCCGAGGTTTCCCATACGGCCCCGAACAATGTGTACAGGTTCCGAGACACCAAACGGGCGAATCAAGACATCCGACACGGTGCCTACCGCAACACAACCCACCCCTATGGTCGCGTTATGCGGCCCCAAAGATACTACAAACACCGAAACTACTTGCAACTCCGGATGAGGACAAGGGTGGTTAAGAAGCCGAGAGGGTCAATTAAGGATCCCAATGCGTGGTAGTAACTGTTTCATGGATCACAAACACGTAACTCGGTTCTGAGGACGGCTGCAATGAGACAACCCACCATGTACTCCTACATGGCCTCTCACCGCTACCTTTACCAAATCGTGTTCACACACTTAGCTCACACACAATGGGACATGTTCACACAACCACTCCAATTCATTCCCAATGAATCGCACTGACTCAACTCTAAGCGATGGCAGGCATGACAACAAGCATGAATGAGTAGGCACAACATGGCTCAAACAACTCCTACTCATGCTAGAGGGTTTCATCTAATTCTTGTGGAATGACAGGTCATCACGAGAGGATAAAGGGGTTCAGCTACCGCAGCAAGTAACACATGAGTCGTTGTTGTCCTAATGCAGTAAAATAGAGCAGGAGCGAGAGAGTGGGATTATATCGGAATGGACAAGGGGTTTTGCTTGCATGGCACTTCTGAAGATAATATAGTTCTTCATCGGTGTCATCGAACAATCGTCGGAACGTCGTCTATCGAGAGGGGCAATTACCGGCAAACAAGAGAGAACACAATTAATGCAATGCACATTCACATGAATGACATGTCATGTTAAGGTACTGAATTCACCTAATGCAATATCTAGCCAAGTTAATTGAAGTGGAATTCAAACAAGGTTAAACTCCAACTCCTAATCATGATTCATCCTATTCAGTGAGGTTAACTTGTTCAATCATGCATGAAAATGCCATAAACAGATTCTTCATATTTTTCTGATCATTTTTCATATATAAATTATTTAATTTGGAGTTACAGATTAAAAGTTATGAATATTTGAAGTTTGGGGTGTTTTCTGAAATTTCCTGAATTAAATTAAATCCAGAAAAAGGGGTTTACTGCATCAGCATGACGTAGGTGTGATTAGCTTAACTGAAATTAATTAAGCTAATTCTAAATAGTCAACAGGGCTGGGCCCCACCTGTCATTGACTCAGGAGAGTCAACCGGGGCCCACCGGGTCAAAGTCAAGGTCGGCTGCCGGCGTTTAACCGCCGGCGAAACACGCTGGCGAGAGTGATTTTTCGCCGTTCCGGCCACCAAATGGTTCATGGAGGTTATCTACGTGGAGCCGGGATGAGCCGAGGTTCTTGGTGGAGTGGCTTGAGCTCTGCGGCGGAATCGGCGCAGCGGACGTTAGGCGTGCCGCCGAGTTCGCCAACGGCGGGGTAAGCGATGCGCAGGCGCTAGGGGGTGTTGGTGCGTGCTACGTGCTCTGGTGAGGTGTGGAGCACGGTGGTGTGCCCGGCTTGAGCCACGGTGGCTCACAGCCACGACAATGACGAGGCACGGCGGCGGTGAGCCTCGGCCATGGCGGAGAGTGGGGCTAGAGCATGCAAACGCGAGGGGGAGAAGAGGGATCGACGCAGAAGCTCACAAATGATGACGACGGACGCCGGGCGAGGTCGGGGACGGCCCGAGCCGACGAATCGGCGACGGGCGGCCGGCGGGTCCGAGAAGGGGAAAGGCGTCGGGGCGGCGCCTCGGGGCTTCTCCGATCGCGAGTGACAGCGGGGAGGGCGAGGATGGAGTGGCGGGGCTTGTGGCCAGGTTGGGGAAGCGAGGGGGAGGCGGTGGCCGCGGCGAACGGCGACGGTGGCGACGGGGCCGCTCGGTGGTGCGCGCAAGAGGGAAGCAGAGGAGGAAATGGGGTCCAGGGAGAGAGGGAAGAGGACGAGGGGGTTCGGGGAGGCGCGTGGCGTCTCCGGGCGTCGAGGGGGAGCCAGGCAGGCTGGGAGGGAGGAGGTGGAGGCTTCGGGCGCGCTGGCGTCGACACGCCTCTGCCTACTGGCAGAGGTTGAAGACGGTGGGGGGATGGGCTGGGCCTCAGCCACAAGCTTTGGGCAGATGGGGCACTAGGTGGGCCGCAGTAAGTGGCCAGTGCACGGTTTCTCTCCTCTCTCTCTTTATTTCTGTTTTCTATTATTCTGAAAACTCTTCGGCTTTATTAAAAATATCCAGGCACTTTTAAAAATCACCAAACTGTGCATGCCCAATGTATAGAATATATCTAACATGGAACATTTCAGTTTAGGAGTATTTGGACATTAAATATTTTATAGAATTTAAATGTCCAAATTCAAATACTTATGATTTAATTTAAAGATCCAAATGTCATGGAAAAATGTGCAACATCTCCGTTATCGTTTCAAGATTTTTCCAAAATGGTGAACATTTTGAAGGCCATTTGGGTTCTTGAAAATAATTTGAAGTTGAACCTATTTGCATTCTTTAGGTGATAGGGGTTTAGGAAATCCCCATTTCAATTTTCTTAGAAATTTAAACATGATGCATGGATGCAATGCCACTAGCTACAAGCAAGCTATAGGGCTGTGACAACTCACCCCCACTAAACAAGAATCTCGCCCCGAGATTGAAGACGTGAGGTAAGAGGAAAAGGGGGGGGGGTCGCAACTATCACAATCTTCATGATCCATTTGCCCTTCTCGAAGATGTTGATTTACTCCATAATCTTGGTCTTGACGTCTACGAGAGCTTCACCCGACACACGACAACGGAAAGAAGGGGAAACCATATATGATTCGATCTTCACGAAGATCAAGTAAACATGATCGACTCATGGACTGAGATGGTGACACATCTCGAGTTGAGACACAAAACACATCGAAAGGGATGGAAGAACAACGACGGGGTTTGATTGGTGGCAACAATTCCACGCTTTGAAGGATGGTGGATGGTGTCAAGGTGGCGAGGAAATATTTGCCATGATTCAATAACGGGGCACCCCAGGGGAGGTGACGCGAGGAACTATTCCTTAAGTGACAAAAGAATTACTTTTGATACAAATATCATCGAAACTCTTTATACCAGCCTAAGGCAATCACAAACGATTGTTTGGTGGGGTGCGTAAGGAATGGTACACCTGAACTAGAATGGATGATGTGGACTACCTTGTTGAAGACAACGCAATGGATGATTTTTGCTTATCATTGGAGGTGGAGGGACCCATGGTAAGTCCACTTTTGAGGATGATCCTAGACATCAATTACTAAGAAGGCAGCCCATGGAAAATTTGCACGATGGGATGCAAGCTGGGAACAAAATGCAATTTTTGGGAAGGTTCCAACCATCATATCTGCCTGAGATTCAGATCCGATTGGTGTTATGTTATTCCAGACTCATCGTTTCTAGAAGAATAATGAAGTTTTTCGAAACAAAACGACGAGAATATGTTTCGAGATTCTCGGAATGAACTACGATAGCAAGCTCCAAAACATGAGCGTGTTCTGCTACAAACCCATGAACACGCTGTCCAAGACAAGCATGACCACGTAGTAGTCTTATGATAAAAATACTACCGAGTTCAGGTTGGGAACCATCATCGAGGATAACGAAGTCCTAACATAAGTCATGACTAGTTGTTATGAAGGAACTCCTTCTCCTTGAACAAATCAATCAGTGGCTTGGTGTGCTAGGAAATACATATGGAGTGGAGGCGGCCAACCTATCAAACCATAGAGCACCTCGCACGTGCATGACTGACTTGGGATGGTACCATAGGAAACAAAACAAACCTTTCTCAAATTCACGGCGGCAACTTGCATCAGATGCACATGAATTAGAGGAGGTCACTACTTTCATCCAAACATATGCTTCATGAACAAAACACGAAGAAATGCTTACACAAATTTCCAACACTAGGTTGATGTTCAACATGACTCATGGGGAGACAAAATGCTCTTGATGGGCTCAACAGCAACTCATCGGAATTTCCATATCACGGACTTCCACCATCATGTGAACACGGTGATAGTATTGGTCAGACCAAAGGATGTAATGGTGTATGCTCGAGGGGTCAATCACGAGTAAGACAACATTACGAGCATCGTTGGTACTGATTTGATTTGACGATAGCCCACACTCAAATCAAAGGATTGATGAGACCATAGGTCCAGCAACTGATCACAGGGACCAATCGATGAAAATATCATCTTTCTTCAACACACACTACACAAGAATATCCCTTTGGAACGAACTAAGTCAGGCAAGCTTTTATCCTCCAACTCTCCAAGTTGTTGTTTGGCTTAACCAACTAGCTCAGGGATATCCAACACAGATTCTTGGAGAAAGGGTGGTTCACAAGAAACCAACTTGATCACGGGCTCAACATAACAGTCGAGGGGGACAACCTGGTAATACTTCCAGAAGATATTCGGAAAATCACAAACCACCGATATGTTACTAAGCTCGAGAACAACCTTGCTTTTGAGGGCAAGACGATATGATCAAATGAGTGAGGACTTCATATAATCCTAACTCATCAATCGAAGTGTGCACCAGAAATAAGGACTAGGTAGCACGATCAATCTTAGGATGATGATTTAACAACCAACACGCTAAGAGTGAGGATATTGTCCACTAGCTGCCAAGCAACGAGTTGCTCGGAGTATTGATTTCACACATCACAATTCACTCGTCGGCATTCCGGTTTCAACAACTCGGAACCGAGGAATGAATAATGATGGCGAGAAGTATCAACGCATCAAGAATTCATAAGAGAAGGTGCAATTCTCATGACATTCTTGACATAAGATGGTAACACTCGGTGGAACAGCATCAAAAGCTGAATTGGCATTTTGATCTGCGGGATACAACTACTTTGACCCAATCCTGGAAATGGATGAGGTACTGGAGTTTGTTTCTCCTAGTCATTCCAGAACAGAATGGCTTGATGGACCACAAGAATAATAGGCATCGATAAACGAATGCACACATACTCCTGACTATCAATTGACAGACGGGGTCGGAATACAACTAAAGAGAACAACTCGAAGGAACATATGTTTTTCGAGTTGTGGATGCATAGATTAGTATGTCGAGTGAAGCTCAACATTTCTTCCGGATAACCCATGCGGAAAGGTAGAATTGGCAGATTCACAATTATGAATGGAGAACTCCTCAAAGAGTACTTTGGTTGTGAGCTTTTGATTCAGCGAGGAATTTCTGCCATAAGCGGTTCATAGTATTTGGAAGAAGGAAATACCATGGACCTCGAGGGCTATTGCAAGGTTACTAATATCCTAAAGGAACTAGCAAATACTAACAACATGAGATAGGGTGAATCTCGGGTTCAAGAATCCAGGAATAGAATGCCTACTAACTGATAACATCACGGGATGCTTTCAAAAATAATGGCCAGAATCATCACACTGGGGATACAAAAGCATTGCTAAATTACTAGGTGACTTCCTAAACAACTAGGGTCATAATAATAGCTCCAACATCTATGCCGAGGCAACAAAGTACCTCAACTTACCGATTAGTGTGCTTATTCTGACCAAAAAGGACATCGGGAACGGAAGGAAAAGACTTGCAAATGCATCAGACTATTTAGAGACCAGGATGACTCGGACAGCATAACGGCTGTAAATGTTCAAAATGATTGGAGACATCACTCAAAATGGTGGCATAGCCACTCAACATCACAATATCAAGGTTCGAAATCAGCAATTATCATACGTAAATAGTAGGAACTGAACTGGGCTTAAAACCAACAATCTTAAGGGTCTATGGATTAGTAACACGTCATCCTGATAGATAGATGAGAAGGCCTAGTTCTTAACCCCGTAGAAGAGAAGAAATTGACTCAGATCAGAAGGCCATGACGTATAAGGAGTAAAAAGAACCTTACGCTCCCTTCCACAATCAATTCCCTTACATAACTAAAGCATTTCTAGACTCAACTTCGACCAGTTTGGCTTGGTAATCGTACAGGCAACAGCTCGATACCAACGCTGTCAGAGCCCGATCCCAAGTCACATCGATCTAGCCGGTAACACCTCATATCACTTTGCGGCCTCACGCACGGTATTCCCAAGGTGTCGCCTTACCATGGCCCGGGACCGTTTATGTCTTTTGGCTCACGTATATGATAGTGTCGCTAGCATCCATATGACAAAGAACCCGGCCGACATGGCTAGTCGTGAACCCAAAGCGGCGCTAACCCATGGGGACAGGCATACATGAATCACATCGAGCATGTCGGTCATCAACATATATATTCGGCTGTAGCACTGGCTAACAGACTCCGGTATCCCGGTCAGTAGCAGGCTTGGCAGACTCGAATACCACCCGTGACATTTCCCGAAGGGATGGACATAGGAACGAAGTGAAACACATGCCGCCAGTCAAGTGTCCAAGCAGTAGTCTTTGGGCTAGCGAGGACTCCGGTGGACCGGGATGTAGCGGACTACTATCGCTCGTAAGCACGAGACTACATTTCCCCATATGAGAGGCTGCCAAGGATAAACAACTAGTTTGTCGGATCCCACACATACCAAGCATTTCAAACATACACACAATATGCTCAATATGTGTAGATACAACATGGCATCACATCATAACTCTACGACTCAAATATTTATCCAATAGGCTCCGAGGAGCGAGATATTACAAACATGGGTCTCATGACCCATCACTCAGAGCATACAAGTCGAAGCACAAGCGGAAGCTAAAACATGTCTCGAGTACGCATAACTATAAATGAAGAAGGCTGAGAAGCGACTATCTACCAGATCCGCCGAGGGCACAAGATCGTAGCTGAGGTAACAAGCTAAACGTCAAGTCCAAGCGGAACTACTAGCGAGGACCGACGTCTCTCGCAAAACATAAAATAAGCAAACGTGAGTACAAACGCATTACTCAAGAAGACTTACATCGTAACTAACTACATATGCATCATTATCAAAAGGGGTGGTGGAGTTTGACCGCAGCAAGCCAGCTTTGACTCGGTGGCTATCCTGAACTACGATTGCAAGTAACTCTTTTGAGGTGGCGCACGAGTCCACATATTCACCATATCAATACACCACTATGGATCCGCTCCGTCTCCCTACGAGAACGCCATCCATAGCACTCACGCTTATCTTGCGCATTTTAGAGTATCCACTTTCACTTGTCTATGAACTGATATAGGCAACCTGTAAGTTCTTCTCCGTGGACACGGCTATTCGAATAGATCATATTAACCCCTGCAGGTGTACTTCTTCACACACGCTCTCACCACTTACCGCCGTTTACACGACATGTACTCGGCAACCTTCAAGCGGAAGCCCAACGTGGGTGTCGGCCACGGCCTACCTAAACACTCAAGTCCCAAGTCCAGGTTTATCGCCTATTCGGGTTCCATCCGCAGGGAGTCCGCCGAGGTTTCCCATACGGCCCCGAACGATGTGCACAGGTTCCCGAGACACCAAAGCAGGCGAATCAAGACACCGGCCACGGTGCCTACCGCAACACAACCCACCCCTATGGTCAGCGTTAAATGCGGCCCCAAAGATACTACAAACACCGAAACTACTTGCAACTCCGGACTGAGGACAAGGGTGGTTAAGAAGCCGAGAGGGTCAATTAAGGATCCCAATGCGTGGTAGTAACTGTTTCATGGATCACAAACACGTAACTCGGTTCACGAGGACGGCTGCAATGAGACAACCCACCATGTACTCCTACATGGCCTCTCACCGCTACCTTTACCAAATCGTGTTCACACACTTAGCTCACACACAATAGGACATGTTCACACAACCACTCCAATTCATTCCCGATGAATCAGACCTGACTCAACTCTAAGCAGTAGCAGGCATGACAACAAGCATGAATGAGTAGGCACAACATGGCTCAAACAACTCCTACTCATGCTAGAGGGTTTCATCTAATTCTTGTGGAATGACAGGTCATGCGAGAGGATAAAGGGGTTCAGCTACCGCAGCAAGTAACACATGAGTCGTTGTTGTCCTAATGCAGTAAAATAGAGCAGGAGCGAGAGAGTGGGATTATATCGGAATGGACAAGGGGTTTTGCTTGCACTGCCACTTCAAGATAATATAGTTCTTCATCGGTGTCATCGAACAATCGCTTTAACGCCGTCTCATCGAGAGGGGCAATTACCGGCAAACAAGAGAGAACACAATTAATGCAATGCACATTCACATGAATGACATGTCATGTTAAGGTACTGAATTCACCTAATGCAATATCTAGCCAAGTTAATTGAAGTGGAATTCAAACAAGGTTAAACTCCAACTCCTAATCATGATTCATCCTATTCAGTGAGGTTAACTTGTTCAATCATGCATGAAAATGCCATAAACAGATTCTTCATATTTTTCTCGATCATTTTTCATATATAAATTATTTAATTTGGAGTTACAGATTAAAAGTTATGAATATTTGAAGTTTGGGGTGTTTTCAAATTTCCTGAATTAAATTAAATCCGAAAAAGGGGTTTATCACGTCAAGATGACGTAGGTGTGACGTCAAGAGGTCAACAGGGCTGGTCCGGGTCAAACCTGACCAGGGGTCCCACATGTCGGTGTGATTAGCTTAACCGAAATTAATTAAGCTAATTCTAAATAGTCAGCAGTGGCTGGGCCCCACCGCTCATTGACTCAGAGAGTCAACCGGGCCCACCGGTCAAAGCCAAGGTCGGCTGCCGGCGTTTAACCGCCGGGCGAGCGACGCGGCGGCGAGAGTGATTTTCGCCGTTCCGGCCACCAAATGGTTCGCGGAGGTTATCTACGTGGAGCTGGGGATGAGCTGAGGCTCTTGGTGGAGTGGCTTGAGCTCGGGGCGGCCGGAATCGGCGCCGGCGACGTCGTAGGCGGCCGCCGGAGTTCGGCCAACGGCGGGTTAGGCGATGCAGGGCGCTAGGGGGGGTGTTGGTGCGTGCTACGTGCTCCTGGTGAGGTGTGGAGCACGGTGGTGTGCCCGGCTTCGAGCCACGGTGGCTCAGCCACGACGGGCGACGAGGCACGGCGGCGGTGAGCCTCGGCCATGGCGGAGAGTGGGGCTAGAGCATGCAAACGCGAGGGGGAGAAGAGGGATCGACGCAGGCTCACAGCGATAATGACGACGGACGCCAGCGAGGTCAGGGACGGCCTGGAGCCGACGAATCGGGCGACGGCGGCCGGTGGGTCCGAGAAGGGGAAAGGCGTCGGGGCGGCGCCTCGGGGCTTCTCCGGTCGCGAGTGACAGCGGGGAGGGCGAGGATGGAGTGGCGGGGCTTGTGGCCAGGTCGGGGAAGCGAGGGGGAGGCGGTGGCATGACGAACGGCGACGGTGGCGGCAGGGCCGCTGGTGGTGCGCAAGAGGGAAGCGAGAGGAGGAAATGGGGTCCAGGAGAGAGGGCAGAGGACGAGGAGGTTCGGGAGGCGCGTGGGCGTCTCCAAGGCGTCGAGGGGGAGCCAGGCAGGCTGGGAGGGAGGAGGTGGAGGCTTCGGGCGCGCTGGCGTCGACACGCCTCTGCCTACTGGCAGAGGTTGAAGACGGTGGGGGGGGGGGGGATGGGCTGGGCCAGATGGGGCACTAGGTGGGCTGCAGGTAAGTGGCCAGGTACGGTTTCTCTCCTCTCTCTCTTTATTTCTGTTTTCTATTATTCTGAAAACTCTGCGGCTTTATTAAAAATATCCAGCCACTTTTAAAAATAACCAAACTGATCATGCCAAATGTATAGAATATATCTAACATGGAACATTTCAGTTTAGGAGTATTTGGACATTTAAAATATTTTATAGAATTTAAATGTCCAAATTCAAATACTTATGATTTAATTTAAAGATCCAAATGTCATGGAAAAATGTGCAACATCTCTGGTTACTGTTTCCAGCATTTTTCCAAAAATGGTGAACATTTTTGAAGGCCATTTGGGTTACTGAAAATATTTTGAAGTTGAACCTATTTGCATTATTTTGGTGCTAGGGGTTTAGGCAATCCCCATTTCAATTTTCTTAGAAATTTAAACATGATGCATGGATACAATGCCACTAGCTACAAGCAAGCTCTAGGGCTGTGACATGGCGCTGGCCTAAAAACACGCTACTAGTAGTTGAACTTACCAATAGCGCTGGCCTAAAAACACGCTACTGCTACAAAATAGTTGTAGCACCGTAGCAGTAGCGCTGGTGCCCGCGCTACTGGTAGCACAAAAACCGGCGCTACTGGTAAGCATTTTCCTAGTAGTGTTCGTGGGCCCCTCGCAGCTCCACCGACCTACTTCTTTCGCCTATATATACTCTCGTACCCTGAAAACATCCAGGAGAGCCACGAAACACTTTTTCCACCGCCTAACCTTCTGTACCCGTGAGATCCCATCTGGGGCCTTTTCTAGCGGTTTGCCGAAAGGGGATTCGATCACGGAGGGCTTCTACATCCACACCATAGCCTGTTCGATGATGTGTGAGTAGTTTACCACAGACCTTCGGGTCCATAGTTATTAGCTAGATGGCTTCTTCTCTCTCTTTGGATCTCAATACAAAGTTCTCCTCGATTCTCTTGGAGTTCTATTCGATGTAATTCTTTTGCAGCGTGTTTGTCGAGATTCGATGAATTGTGGTTTTATGATCAAGATTATCTATGAACAATATTTTATTCTTATCTGAATTCTTATATGCATGATTTGATATCTTTGCAAGACTCTTTGAATTATCGGTTTAGTTTGGCCTACTAGATTGATCTTTCTTGCAATGGAAGAAGTGCTTAGCTTTGTGTTCAATCTTGCGGTGTCCTTTCCCAGTGACAGTAGGGGCAGCAAGACACGTATTGTATTTCTTGAGTTTATCCCTCTACATCATGTCATCTTGCCTAATGTGTTACTCTGTTCTTTTGAACTTAATACTCTAGATGCATGCTAGATAGCGGTCGATGTGTGGAGTAATAGTAGTAGATGCAGAATTGTTTCTGTCTACTTGACATGGATGTGATGCCTATGTTCATGATCATGCCTAGATATTCTCATAACTATGCGCTTTTCTATCAATTGCTCGACAGTAATTTGTTCACCCACCGTAAATATATGCTATCATGAGAGAAGCCACTAGTGAAACCTATGGCCCCCGGGTCTACTTCATATCATATAAGTTTCCAATCTACAATCTTAGTTTACTTTATATTTTGCAATCCTTATTTTCCAATCTATACAATAAAAATACCAAAAATATTTATCTTATTATCTCTATCAGATCTCACTTTTGCAAGTGGCCGTGAAGGGACTGACAACCCCTTTATCGCGATGGTTGCAAGGTTCTTATTTGTTTGTGCCGGTACTAGGTGATTTGCATGTAACCTCCTACTGGATTGATACCTAGGTTCTCAAAAACCAAGGGAAATACTTACGCTACTTTGCTACATCACCCTTTCCTCTTCAAGGGAAAACCAACACATGCTCAAGAGGTAGCAGCGACTGCCAACCAGAGGTCTCACGACTTCGAATCCCCACCGACCACTAATTTATTACCATTTTTGTCTTTAATATACGCGCTAACGGGTGGGCCCTATGGTAATGTGTGCTGCTGAATGTGGACCGTTTGACTGGTCAATTGATCGTGTTGTCAACAAATTACAGAGCTGTATGGTGAGCCAGTGACTGTATGATTAGCATAAAATGTATTTTATTAACACAGTACAGGCTTAAACTACCATTTCTTTCTTTCATATACGCGCTGACAGGTGAGCCCCATGGTTACGCTTGCCGATGGTGCAACACTAGTTGCACCATGTGGAATGTTTGACTGGTCAATTGATCATGTCATCAACAATATACAGAGTTGTACGGGTGAGCCAGTGACTGTTGAGGGAGTCCTAGATTAGGGGGTCCCCGGGCGTCCGGGCTATGTAATACGGGCCGGACTAATGGGCCAAGAAGATACAAGATAGAAGGCCTTCCCCAGTGTCCGGATGGGACTCTCCTTTGCGTGGATGGCAAGCTTGGCGCTCGGATGTGGAGATTCCTTTCTCTGTAAACCGACTCTGTACAACCCTAGGCCCCTCCGGTGTATATATAAACCGGAGGGTTTACTCCGTAGAGGCAATGCCAATCATATAGGCTAGACATCTAGGGTTTAGCCATTACAATCTCGAGGTAGATCAACTCTTGTAACCATCATATTCATCAAAGTCAATCAAGCAGGAAGTAGGGTATTACCTCTATTAAGAGGGCCCGAACCTGGGTAAACATCGTGTCGCCTGCCTCCTGTTACCTTCGATCCTCCGACGCACAGTTCGGGACCCCTACCCGAGATCGGCCGGTTTTGACACCGACATTGGTGCTTTCATTGAGAGTTCCTCTATGCTATCGACAGAAGGTTCGGTGGCTCGTTCGATAATCCACAACGATGCCGTCTCGATGGAGACCTTCCTCCCCAGCCAAATTTTCGTATTCGACGGCTTCGCACTGCGTGCCAACTCGATTGGCCACCTTGAGTAGATCGACAGCTACGCCCCTGGTCATCAGATCAGTTTTGGAAATCTGAATTATGTTGCTGATAACCGAGGAGACTTGATCTTAGAAGGGTTCGCGGCTCCGACCACGGCTCTGGCTCTAGATCCGGAGGAAACTACCAGGTCCGAAGATGGGACTTTGGAGCCCGCCGGACTCTCTGCTACAAACCGCATTATCGAGGATCTGGAGGCGATCTTGTCCATGATGAACTCAAAATCCGTCCAGGTTCCCCCTATCATTGAAAGGCCGGACACGCCCCGGACTCTAGATATGAACTCTTGAGGTCCGTGCCAAGCGGGCATAGCCAGGAAGCTTTCACTCTGGCCAACCCAGTGGACTCTCGCTTCCATATCCAAACCTCGCACTTGAATTAGGCTCTGGACTTCATATGATCCCTCGCTATTTTAGTGGAATCACTTCAAAACTATACCCAGCCCGGACTAGGGGCTGAAAGCGGGGAATTTTACGTCTCACCCACCACCCACTTCATAGCCACTATCGAAGATTTAACCGACATGCTGGACTACGCCTCCGAAGACATCGACGGCATGGACGACGATGCCGGAGACGAACACGACCAAGACCTGCTATTTACCGGACGATGGACGGCCACCTCCACATATGACGTGTATATGGTGGACACACCCAAAGAGGATGATGACAACGGCAAGGAGGATCCGATTGAGGAGAAGCCTGCTGAAACACCTCCAAAGCATCGACGTCAGCGTCGCCGACAAGCCTGCTGAAACACCTCCAAAGCATCAACGTCAGTGGTGCCGCTCAAAATTGCGTCGCGAAAAAGAGAGCAATACCGGCACCGGAGACAATAACACTCTGGAGAACGCCGAAGACCCTGAAGCCCCTGTCGAGCCAACATCCGAACAGGATGATTGGGAGGATGGGCAAGTTAACCCCGACGATCCGGTCGAGAATGAGGACTCAGGCGATAGTAACTACCTACCGATCTACAAAGAGGATGTGAGCCTCGGCGACGAAGACTTCATCGTCTCGGAGGAACCTCTCAAGCAAGGGCGCTTGAAGCGCCGGCTAATCGCCACTACGAGAAGCCTAAAAAAGAAGCAGCAACAGCTTCATGCTGAACAGGATGTACTCAATGACAGATGGACTAGTGTCCTGGCAGCCGAGGAATACAGCCTCGAACGCCCAACTAAGAGTTACCCGGAGCGCAAGCTACTACCACAATTTGACGACGAGGCCCTTGAGCCAATACCGCCAAAGTATAAAACTGCTGACGAAGCTGACCGACCACCACGTGGACGGGACAGACAGGCCACGTATGCCGACACTACAATAAAAAGACACATCTATGACATTCTGGGCCCAACAATTTTTCTGTCATAATTATGACACTTCTATGATGATAATTGTGACAAAACCCGGTATCATCATAGATGTGGTGGGATCCTACTTCTATGACAAAAAATCATGATAGAAAATGGGCTTTTCGTCCTGGGCGGGCCGGAGACGTAGCTGCATAACATTCTTTGGGTCGTCCATGACGGAGAAAACCATGGTAGAAGCGAGGGCGAGGAAAATATCGGGAGTTCCCGTTACGGTGGGTGGTCGGGGCCAAGCGATGCGCTGCGTTCTCTCATACATACGCAGTGTGCGGCGTTGCGCTCTAATCGAACCCGAAGCGAGGCGTTGGCCTCTAACTGAACTGGCGATTACTGCTGCGAGTTACGCATTCTGAACTGAAAGCGATCGATCGATCCCTTGCTGTTAACTGAACGCGAGTGATTCCTTTGCTACTGCTGCTAATTGAAGCTGATCGAACACTGTTGCCTCCTTCCCTAGATGAACAGTGAGCGTTGTTGAGGGGGCTTGGATGAACAGTTCCCGGTGGGCGGTTGGATGAACAAGAACCTGTGATAGTAGAGGTCGTTGCCGCTGGATGAACAGTACCCTGATCGATCGAGACGGTGGATGAACAGGACCCCGTGGAGGGCTGGATGAATAGTAGCCAGTGGAGGGCTGGTTGAATAGTAGCCGGTGGGGGGCTGGATGAACAGGGGGGGTGGTTGAACAGGACCCTCGTGGGGAGGGCTGGTTGAACAGTAGCCGGTGGAGGAGCGCGTGGAGGAGGCTGGATGAATAGGAGCCCATGGATGAATAGTCGCAGGTGGAGGCTGGAGGAGGTCGACGGTGGATTAACAGGAGCCTGTGGAGGCTGGAGGAGGTCGACGGTGGAGATGAACAGTATCCCATGGAGTCCCGTTTTGCGGTACGCCACAATCCTCCCGATGAACAGGACCCCCCGATTCGACCGTAGCGCTCCAACACAAGTCCGTTTCCTCCGTTTTACGGTACACCACACCCCTCCCGATCAACAGGACCCCGTTTCCACCATAGGAGGTCCGTTTCCTCTGTTTTGCAGTACGCCAGACCCCTCCCGATGAGCAGGATCCCGTTTCCACCGTGACCGGTCGAACACAAGGCCGTTTCCTCCATTCTGCGGTACGCCAGGCCTCGTTTCCGTCGCCTGTTCCATCCAAGCCGGTTGGCTCTTGATGAACAGCACGCGTTCCGTTGCCTCCCGATGAACACGACACATTTCGTTGCCTCCCCATGAACATGACGACGACACAGTTTCTCCGTTTCGACCCAGCCATGTACACGAGCCCTGGCCGTACGTATGCGCGAGTAGGCATTCGAGACCCCGCCCGTATGTACGTACGTGGTCGTATTTACTTTCTTGCACCCTGGCCGCTTTACGTACGTGTACATGCTACGTGCGCGCCTCTACTACGACATGTGCCCTTCCTTGCACGGCCACGTTTCATCGCTGCAGCTTGCAGACAGACCGATCGTATGTACGTACACGTTCTCGACCAGAATGACAATGCTACGTATGCTTCGAACAGGTGGTCCCGACTGTCAGGCACTTCCTTGCATGCGAAGATGTAGCTGGTGGGTCCCAGCAGTCAGCGGGAAATGCTTTTTTTGCAAAATACGGTGGCCTGTCCAGTGGGTCCCTGCTGTCAGGTGGAGGAATCATTATTTTGTGCGTAATAAGGAGGCACTTTCTTACTGCGGCCGTGGACCCAGTTGTCAGCCTCTCCATGTACAGTACTCTTCTGATGGAAGTCGTTCCTTGACCAAGTTGACCACGCCGCGCCGAGAGCACCAGGGCGGTGGACAACGGCGAGACCTAGAAAGGGGACGACGCGGAGCCAGGGAAGACGTGGCAGTGGAAGCCCACGCGGAGAGGAGTACGAGGGTTCACTAGTTCGGCTGCGGTGTGAGGCTGCCATCGCCGCAGGGCCTGGCCAACGGTGGGAGTAGTAGAGGGCAGTGAGGCCTCCGTGGCAGCACAGCCGGCCACGGGAGGCAGGAGCAGGTTGCACGATCGGCGCTGCTCTGGGTGGCTGGAGCAAGAAGACCAGAGGTTGAAGAAGCACTACGGCCGTTGGATGGACATCGTACTGTCATTGGAGCTAGAATCGTTCATATTGACTAAGTTGACAAACCCCTCCGTCCCCGTCAACTTAGTAGGCTCACAAGTCAGCCTCACACTATGGTGGGTCCTAGCTAGCAGGGGGAATATTCTTTTTTTGTGTGTAATAAGGAGGTACTTCCTTGCGAGCGAAGATATAGCTTGCGGGGGGAACGTTTTTTTGTGAAATACAGAGGCCCTTCCGGTGGGTCCCAGCTATCAGGTGGAGGAATCATTATTTTGTGTGTAATAAGGAGGCATTTCCTTTTGTGGGCCCATACTGTCAGCCTCTTCCAATGGCTGTTGTATGTTGACCTCGGCGCGCCGAGAGCACAAACACGGTGGATGAGGGCGAGGCCCAGGAAGGTAACGACCTGGAGCCGGCGAAGCCACCGCAGTGGATGCCCACAGTGAGGGGACTACAAGCGCTGACTGGTCGGCTGCAGGGTGGGGCTGACGTCGCCGGAAAATAACAGGATGTGCAGGTGGGTAGAGGGATGGCCTGACGGCAGCACAACCAGCCACGGGAGGAGGGAGCAGGCAGTCCCGCCGGAGCTGGTTTGGGCAGCTGGAGCAGGAAGATCAGAGATTGAAGAAGCACGGCGGCCGTTGGATGGACATCCAACAATCACCGCTCTGTGTTGACTAAGTTGACAAAGCCTTGCGTACTTGTCAAAAAAAATTAGGACGGCGTCATCGTCAACCTAGTAGGCCCAGATGTTAGCCTCCAAATATGTGGAAAACAACATACAGCCCATTTGCCATTATTTTCGATAATTTACAGCCCATTTGCTAATTCTTAAGGATATTTGAAGCCCATATTCTTTTTATTAGCACTAGCACATATGCCCGTGCGTTGCAAAGGAAAAAAAATGATATTTTATACAAGCATAATGTCCCACAGTACCGGATTCACTATGAAGAACATGCTGCAATGCAACATCCTTCTACAAAATGAACATAAAAAATACGTTGCAATTTAGCCGTGTTCAGATTTTCTTTGCCGGGGATAATCTCCCACTGATTCCATTTAAGTATAATCCTTTTTAATGGCATTTAAGTATAATCCTTTCATCAATGACCATGACGTCCTCACCCGTTTTAGTCAGGAATCAAATCCTTCATTTTCTAATTTAGTAGCCCCAACACATTGAAGCCTACAGTCCTTCCTTTTAATTATCCTACCTTTTTACCTCCAATCCTACATGTAGAATTTATTAACACCACAATCTTTCTTTTAGTTATTCCACCAGTTTACCCATAATCCTTTCTTTAATTAACCATATCCATTTAAATATTCTATATAAGCCTACAATCCTTCCTTTATTAGCTCTTTCGCTTAATTAGCGCGCCCTAAACATGATCACTGCCACTCGTATATTTAGAGCGAGTTGGGATTAGTAAATGTGAAAGGTGCATAGGTCGTCCCAATATGTTAATTTATTTTGAACCAACTATTTTTCGCGGTCTCTATGAAAGCCCATAAAAGGTCCATCAACATACAAGTAGCTGGCCCAAATTTCTTAGCGTGTGTAAACCAAACGAAAAGGACTAAACCAAACCAAGAATACATATTCCCTTTAATAGTAGGTATAGATTACAGACCATATATTCTAGGCACTGCTAAAAAATTCAACAAAAATTTTCATATTTCGGTGGGGTCCGAACTCTTTTAATGATGAAATTTTGAGTCGCGTTAAAAATAATTTTTTAAAAATTATATCAAAATAAAATTCAAAAAACAATTCTCCGCAAAAAATGAATGAATTTTAAAATCTTAACTAGCAAGATGCCCGTGTGTTGCACGGAACATGAAGATGCATTTGTATGAGTAGTTTATCTTGTGGGAGAAAAGACGATCTTTTAATGTAATTGTCAGTTGGCTTTGGTTTTTATAAGAGTAGAGAGTAGAGAAATCCAGAAAAAAAATGATATATTAATGTAATTGCGGTTGGCTTTGGTTTAAAATTTATAGCCCATTTCTTGCAACTTATAGCCCATTTTCCTGGGAAGCCCATTTCTTACTACTTACATCCCTCCTCGTCTTGAAAGATTTGCAGCCAACAGGCTGAGAGAAAAGCAAGTAGGCCTCGGTTTTGGTATTCTCCAAAAAAAAAGAACTAGGCTAGCCCTTTTCAGAAAGAAAAAAGATATCAACTGGGCTTGTCATGTGCTTAAATAAAATCGTAAGCGTGGGCTAGATGGTCCACAGCCCCCGCACAACGCGTAGTTGAGCTCCGTCTCTGAAACTAAAAAACAAATGGGCGAGCTGCTGGGTCCCTGGTGTTATCCGCTTGTTGTGTAATTTTCCCATTTATTGACTACATTGACAATGGCGTGGGACCTAGTTGTCAAACAATTAGGAGGAAGTATTTTTTGGCTTGTAATAACGAGGCACCTGCTTGCATAATGCAATGACCCTGGTGGGTCCCTACTGTCAGCCTCTCCACGTACAGTCATCTCCTGGTTCCTCTTGGTTGTTGACCATGTTTTTTTCCTGGGAGGTTGTTGACCATGTTGACAACGCCAGACGGCGGCAGCCGTGGAAGATGCGGCAGTGTAGTGGCGGGTGGAGGGGAGTACGAGGGCAACAACATGCAACTTAAGCTTACAAACGATACAAAAAGCCCAAGGATTAATTGTTCATCAAAATTTTAGACAAAACCAATATTGAACATGGCAGTAACATCTAACCCAACAACTCTTTTTCATAGTCACAAACAAATGGATCAGTCTGATCCATAAAATCAACATCCTGTGCAAAAAAAATTTATTTCAGGATGACTACAACTTGTTGTAAATAGAAGCCGAGCACGTTTAGAAGCCCATTTGTCCACCTGAAACTTCTTTTTTGCTCTTCAACGTGTCCGTCCATGAGAAATCTCTTGCGGTAAAACTTAAGCCTCAGGGACAATAGTAACCTTGCATTCAACAGGAAGAATGTGACAAAGCTTCTGTTTGCCTGGTTGGATGCATATCCTTCCATCGTTATTGTCCTCAAACGAATGTCATGAGAACTAAGAAAATCCTGGTGCTTATTATGCCACCGATTGGTTATACGTTTTTTCCATGTGGTAGCACTGCCTAAGTAGACATGAAGATTGAAAACAGTTAAGGTCTGAACAAATAGTATGTTGAAAGAGCGACAGCTGAACGATTAATTCTAGTACAATAAATACGGGCTTTCAATGTGCATGAAATCATCACCTCTATATATAAATTCTCCAGAGATGGAAAGCATCATAGCAAGCCAATAATTATGTTCAGATCATAAATATACATTCCAATATATAAGATCTTGACAGAATCCAGCAGCATTGATAGGCTATCCATGGACGAACTCTTCATTGAGCATATAACATAATATTAGTACCCAAAGTGTACTCCAAGATGATATAAAACTTATGCGCACAAATGAAAAATGCAGCTTATGATTACAAATGTGTAGATGATAATATATGGTACCTGAATAAGTGTGGAGCCAAACACCAACTTGTTGTGATCATCAAACGGATCACTAATTACACCCAAGGTCTCCAGTTTGGGCGCAGAGACGACAGTTATTTGCGAAGGTCTATAACAATTATGAAGGAGCAACCTTTGAAGTGAAGGGGCATCTTCGATGATGAGCTGCTGTCCTTCAAAACAAATTCCAATGCTTTTAAGGTGAGGCGACTTTATTTTGAGACAACTGATAGGGGTTTCTATTCCCAAAACAATCAGCAAGCGCTCCAGGGCGGGCAACTGGAGTAGATGATGTTGTGCAGTGAGGCCTCCGACAGATAAACCACCACAAGCGAATGTTTTTTAAGCAGTGGGAGTCGAAGCATTTGTACCAGATCGTCTGGTAGATGGCACCGAGCGAAGGTGGCGGTGTGGAGAGAGGAGGAAAACCGTGAGATGGACAATGGTGGTGTGGGCACGAATTCTTGGCCTGTTTGTGGTATGAAACTTTCGTGGTAATGGTAGAACTCAAACTCCTGGAGTTTTCCGAATTCAGGGGATGTCAGCCAAGCGTCCACCGTGCCGGGTATGGACAACAGGTAGCATGTCAGGATGCAGATGCATTGAACGGGGCCCTGCTGGTGAGAGGAGGCGATGGCTCTGAGGAGGTCAAATTCAGGAAGGACAGATATCTGAAGATAGTCGAGATTGACGAGCGCGGTGCGCCATAGAGGGTGCCACTGAGTTGAGAGGAATTGTGTGCGGCAGCAATTCTTGGTGGGGAGAAGCGAGATGATCTCCTCAAGGATGACGTCCGGGAGATCGCTGATGCGGTCCACCGGAGATTCTACCGGTTCCTTAGATCCGGGTGGGGGGGGGCTCGCCGCTTCTCCCCGCGATGCCGGGTGCGGGATCTACAACCGGCGTCGCCGCTGGCGGGAGCCTCATCTTCTTGGCGCTGGGGCCAGCCGACTCCATTTTCCATGTGGGCGTCGCGCCAAGCTCACGGGTTTGAGCAGACACTACTAGGAAAAGGCTAATTAGTGGCGCACCTGTTTTGGCCATTAATGGCGCACTATAGGTGCGCCACTATTATCACGCCATTAGTAACAAATAGTAATGGCGCACCTATAGTGCGCCATTACTATGCCTATCTGGTGCGCCATTACTATCTGACTTAGTAATGGTGCACCACATAGAAGTGCGCCATTACTAACAATTTTTTTAAGATTTTTTTTTTGTTTTTTTCTTAATCTCGGGTCACTATGGCTTAATCTCGGGTCAATATGCTTAATCTCAAGTCAAATCGCACTTCGTGGTCAAACTTCCCGGAAGGTCACCCATCCTCACACTACTCCAGCCCGAGCACGCTTAACTTCGCAGTTCTACCCAACCCCATCACCAACTCACTTCACAGGCACTTGTTCATATATCTATCATATCAATCCTATTAAACCTTGTTGATGTCTAGGACTTTGTTCATGTTCATGAGTGTGATGAAATTTTGAAAAAATATTTCAAACTTCCCGGTCATATTACGTATCATATTTTGAAAAAAAAATTCCAAAAAAAATTCAAAACCAATTTTTTTCCTGTTACTAGTGGCGCGCCTAGCAAATGGTGCGCCAATAGTAAGTTTGATTTTTTTTTCATTTCCCCCCTCTAGATCTTAAAAGCCCTGTATCTTTCGTTCTGCTAGGTTTTTTGGGGATTTTGAAAATGTCCAACGGGGTTCCCCTGGTTGAATTCGGATGTAACTTTTCGAGTAGATGATTTTTCATATAAAAAACTTTTTAATCCAAGTTCGTATGCAAAAGTTATGCCCATTTTACTAATTTCCAGAGAGATTTTGCAAAATAAAGTCGAAATTCATATTTGTAAATTTTCCCAACAACTAGACCACATATCATGTGGGAAACTTATTTTCTTTTATTTTTTGACATTTCCATCATTTTCTTTTATTTTTTTTAAACTGAAAAGGCGGTCCAGGGGGGGGGGGGGTTGCATTTGCTTATGAGTTGTTAGCAGTGGCGCACCAGGGGATAGTGCGCCATTGCTAGTTAATAATAGTAATGGCGCTTTTGTACAAAGTGCGCCATTACTATGTGTATGACTTGGTCAAACCTTGGTCAAACTTAGTAATGGCGCACTTTGTGTAGGTGCGCCATTACTAAGTTGACCAAGGTTGACCGAGTCATACACATTGTAATGGTGCACTTTGTACAGGTGCGCCATTACTATGTCAACTAGTAATGGCGCACTATCCCCTAGTGCACCACTGCTAACAATTTTTTTTCAAAACTAGTAATGGCGCACCACACACTAGGTGCGCCATTAGTAATATGACATTAATGGCGCACCCATATCTGGTGCGCCACTGCTATATAGCAGTGGCGCACCACATACACGGTGCGCCATTAATGTCCATATTAGCTATAGCCCTTTTCCTAGTAGTGAGAGTAGCCAGAGATGAGCCTAGTGGCAATGTGAGTGGGGAAGAAGGAGGGCTGGGGTTTTCTGTAGGAGTGGAAGAAGAGGAGCAGGTGTTTTCTATACTAGTGAGGAAGAAGGTGAACGGGGGTTTTCTGGACGAGTGAGGAAGATGGGGAGCGAGGGGAATTGGGGGCGATGGAAGCAGGAGAGTCCAGCGAGCTGTAGTATAAGTGGAAGCGAGGAGGAAGGAGGGTTTTCCTGGGATCGCTCCCTCTTCAAGAAATATGGGCTTCTCCTCGCAAAAAATAAAAACAAATGGGCTTTAAGATGGATAGGCTTTTGTATCGGCCCAGTTGGTTGCCCGTGTTTCGTACTGGAGGGCCTTGTGCTAGAGGCAGCACAAGACACTCTCCAGCTTATTGCCCATTCGAAAGAAAAAAAAGAGATGCCTCCAGCTTATGGCTACTCATCAGTAACCTTTTTCAACTTTGCATCCACTAAATTAGAGGATGCGATACTGGATGCAGACACTCACACTGGTCATGTAGCACGGCAAAGTGAGGTGTCAAATAACAGGCCTACAATATACTTACTAGATTGTGAAGGTTCACAGGCTAGTCAACATTTACATTAAACTAAGCTTCAGGAGATACGGTATGCATACTAACATTTAGAAGAACAAAAGTTCAGCATGTTTATGAATCTCAATGATTCACCATACTATAACCAATACAGAGCTGTGAGAAGGTGTGGAAATAAAGAAAATCGGTCGATGCTTCTCTGAGCAAAGGGCCTCCCTGCGCATGCATTAATTTCCTTAATTTTGTGAGCATGGTTAATAGTATAGCCAACATCCGGCTATATGAAGTTGACACATCATCTAGAACCAACCTAATACGTAGCCTGCTTACAATAGTTAGTCCCTTTAGTATAATACTATATCATTAATAATTGCCCCACCTTTTGTCTCACAAAGTATCTGTAGTCTGAAATGCCGGGCGTGCAGCTGGCGGTGCCCTCGGTCGGTGCGCCGCTTCAACGGTGGAAGCGGTGAGAGGTCGCGTCACCCTAACTTTCCATCAATGTGGAGCGGCGGGCTCAACTGGCGCCGAGCGGGAAGGTTTCGATTTTTTATTCAGTTGCTATGCTGCTACCGTCCAATATTCGCGTGTGGTTGTTTCTAGAATAAAAAAGGAGGTACTCCTACTTATGTTACTCCCACTATGGCTAGCCTTGCGCTTGGCTTTTTGCCTCTTCTCGAAGTCGAACAATAATGGTGGTACTACAGTAGTACTTCTGGCAATCTGACACCAAATGAACTGATGCACGTCCACAACTTGTAAGAAAAAGTTTCTCCTCGTGCCGAGAGCCACCGCGCACGCATTGGCGAGGGAGAAGGTGTAGTAAGCAAGCTTCTCGTCGTTCTGCGAGTTGACGGGACACATCAAAGTTATTTAGTACTACGTACTCTCTCCAAAAAAGGGCTGACCATGTGATGGCTACCATCCTGTGCTTCGTCGTTGAGTAGGTGCCATCAAAGTGCACGACTCACTTACGCACTGCTTATCTGATTATCTCCATTTTCTTGCATGGCACGTGCACTTTGATGCTAGATGTCTCACGTGTTGGCAAAAGGATGAACAAAGCTCACATAAAAAAAGAGTGGAAGAACATAGATTCCCGACGACCGAGAAGGAGCAAGGAACCTCGTGGTGGAGCGTCTGCAAGGAACCTTGCGCGTTTTCCCCTGTTTTTGGCCGCCTGCCCGCCTATAAACAAATAAAAGAACATGAACTCTTCTCTAACCACTAGAGACGATACATCAGGATGCTAAGTTGAAGATATATTATTAGTTTATATTGATAACCACGCAAGAAGCCACGCATGTACAGGACACATGCAGCCACGCATGTACACACGCCAACGCACTAACTCATGCCGATCCAACTCATGCACAAACACGCACAACATGGCGCACACAACACACCTACACAACAGATGCATGCACACACGCTCGGCCGCAGAATGCACGTGAATAACACATGCATGCGCACACACTGGGCTGCATGGAGGCGTGTGAACATAGCTGTGAGGTGGGCCCTCGCAATGTCCCACGTGCGAAGGCCAGCAGAGCTCCTGAGATGCGGCCCTGTTGAGCCCTGAAATGTCGACACAGACGCACATCCCGCCATCCTCGCCTGGATGGGGAGCTGCACCAGGTGGGCGGTGGTCACCGCGCATGGCTCTTGCATCCTGCAGCTCCTGAGTGACCTTTGGGATGAACTCCTTAGCGCTGGACGCTCCTCGCCCGGTGTCCTCCTGAGGAAAACGTGCCGCAAAGCACGCCTCCATGTGGTGCCTGAGCGCCTCCCTCGTGATGTTGGCTAGGTCTGAGGCCCTCCAAAAGAGAGCCCCCGAGCCCTACCCGAGGAGGGCGCCGGGCGCAGCTTCCTATGCGAGGGAGGGAGGCGCCCCAGGCACGGGCACCGATCCTGATGTTGCACCGCCAGAGGCGCCACTCCCCTGAGGCCCTGTGCGGAGTAGCTGCTTCTTCTTCTTGGGGACGGCCTCAGGAGGGTACTGCGCTCAATTGTTGTCGGGGTCTTCGATTGATGTAGCTTGGAAGGCACGCTCGAGGGAGCACACCGCATCTCTTTCTTTGCAGGGGACTGTGATAATCCAGCCGCTTCCTGGCATCTTGAGGACGTTGTAGCCATGGTGTGTCACTTCCATGAACTTGGCTAGGGCCGGATACTCGAGGATGGCATTGTACGGCAGACGGATGTGGGCGACATCGAAGTCGATGAGCTCGGTGCGGTAGTTGTCACGCTGTCTGAAGGTGACAGGGAGGCGGACTTGCCCTATTGGGGTGGTGGAGCCGTCGGTCACTCCTGAGAAGGGCTTGGTAGGCTGAAGCTGATCATATGGCACTTGGAGGCTATCAAACGTCTCGACTGACAGGACGTTAAGCCCTGCGCCACCATCGACGAGGGTCTTGGTGACTTGTACGTTGCTGATGACGGGTGAGCAGAGCATCGGGAGGGCGCCAGCAGTGGCCGCGCACTTGAGCTGGTCCGCCGAGCTGAAAGTGATGGCGCACTTGGACCACCTGAGCGGGCGCGTGGCCTCGAGCCTGGGAAGGGCTGCGTTCACCTCGCGAGCAAACTGCTTGAAGATGCGCTGAGAGGCTGGGGCTTGAGCTCCGCCCAAGATGCAAGCGATAGCACGTGGTTCCTGGAAGCCCCCTGCCCCCTCCTCCTGATGGTGGTCGTCGTTCCTTCTTGGCAGTGGCGGCAGCGGAGGAAGGCCAGCGTTGCCCTGGGGGCGGTCCTTGCAAGGCTGGTCCCTCCATGCGCCCTCACGAGGCTGGTCTTGCCAGCGGTCCTCGCGAGGCCGGTCGCGCCACTCCTGGCGGGGGCCGCGATCGTACCAGCGTCCTACGCCACGTCCACCTCCTCGGTCGTAGCCCCGGTCGTTGCGCTCTGGGCGTCGATCGAGGCGTCCATCTCGAATGACCCTGAGCTCTCGACAGTCATTGGTGTTGTGTCTGTGTACATTGTGGAAGGCGCAGAACGGTCGGCTGCTCTTGGACAACTCGGGATGGTCCCGGCCGCGCTTCGTGTGTGGCTCCGCCATGAGCATGGCTACTCCCTTGCGCTTCATGTCCTTGTCCTTGGCTTTCTTCTCCTCGGGGTCGGTAGCCGAGAGCTCGAGGAGGGTAAGGCGCCCCTCCTCAGCTCTTGCGCACTTGGTCGCTAGATTGAACAACTCCAAAGCCGTGGAGAGCTCCTCGTGGATGGCGAGCTCCTCCTTCATCTTGACATCACAGATGCCATCACAAAATGTGGAGATGATGGCCTCATCCATCACCTTGGGGATCTTGAGACGAACGTTGTTGAAGCGTTGGATGTACTTCTGCAGGGTCTCTCCTGGCTGCTGCTTGATGCGACGTAGGTCACCCGCGGCCGGAGGGTGGTCGCGAGTGCCCTGGAAGTTGGCGACGAAGCGGTCGCGCATCTTGCCCCAGGAGGAGATCGAGCCCTGGGGGCAGGTTCGGGAGCCACGAGCAAGCGCCATCCTTGAGAGCCATGGGGAACCAGTTCTCCATGACTTTTTTGTCGCTGTTGGCCGCCTCGATGCTCAGTTTGTAGAGCTGCAGGAACTCCACGGGGTCGGGGGTGCCGTCATAGCGAGGAGGCAGGTCTGGCTTGAACTTGCCCAGCCAGGCGACGCTACGCAGCTCAGGAGTGAAGGCCCGGTAGCCTGCGGTGGCCACAGGGACCCTTTGCTGATGCGGAGCCTGCCTTTGACGCCCACGCACCACCGCAGCAGGCGGCACACGATCTTGTCACAGTGGCACTGGGAGCATGGGCGCATTCTCTTGTGGCCGGGGAACTTCTTGGCAGCTTCCTTTTTCTTGCGCGGGCGCCCGACGCGGTGGGTCACACCGGGGGGGCGCGCGCCTTGGCGCCAGAATGCCGTCTTGGTGCAGAGGTGGTGGAGACGCTCCGTGAGCCACGTCGCCCATAGCTGGCGGAGGGCGAGGCAGCGAGAGGGATGGCGCAGGGGAGCCCCCTTGCAACACTGATGAGCTCGGCGATGCACTCGAGCCTGTCCTCATAGAGGTCGTCGACTGGACGGTAGCGCAGGAGCTCACGTGCCATGAGCAGCACGGCATGCACGTCCATGGGAGCGCGGCGAGTGTGAGGCGACGAGCCGGCTGGGGTTAGCGATGGAGTGGCGGTGCCGCCGGCCTGCCGCATCGAGGGGTGCAGTGAGGACGCTCGTTGCTCGCTTCCGGGCCGGTGGCGGCGTTTGCAGCGGGTGACGGAGAATGGCAAGGAGGCCCGCCGACAAGAGCGGTCTGAGCGACGCAGGCGGTGAGGGTGGCCCGATGCTCAGGCGGGCTCGACGAGCGTCGGCCATGGATGCGACGAAGCGATGGGACGCGGACCGATGGAAGGGAAGCTTCGGCGAACCCCTACGTGGCGCGCCAAATGTCGGATTTCGGGTTCTAGCAAAACCCCTGAGGTTCGAACACTGGGGTGTGCATGAAGATCTCTCCCTACCTAATCACGCCCTCACACCGCGATCTCAAAGCTTAGCGCGTCGAGCCTACAGAAAGAGAGACACAAGAGTTTATACTGGTTCAGGCCACCGATGTGGTGTAATACCCTACTCCAGTGTGGTGTGGTGGATTGCTTCTTGGGCTGAGGATGAACAGTTACATGGGAAGAACAGCCTCCTGAGGAGAGGTGTTCTTGTGCTTGGTGAGCTTGTGTGGTCGAGGATGATCTGGATGATCCACCCCCCTCTATGGTGGTGGCTAGTCCTATTTATAGAGGTCCTGGTCCTCTCGCCAAATATTGAGTGGGAAGGGATCCAACAACGGCCAAATTCAAAGGGAGACAACTAGTAAAAGTTATCCTGACTAAAGGTGATCTTCGCCTGCCAAAGCCTCTGGTGCTGACGCCGTCTTGGGCTCCATGGTGACCTCCGACCTGTCATCCAGCTGGTCTTGGTCTCTTTGCACCGATATGGAAACCTTTGCTTGATGCCTCGGGACACCTCGCTTGCGCTTGCCTTTTAGCACCAAAGAGGAAACGAGGACACTGCGTGCGCTGGCGCCTGCCTGGCTCCAGTCATCATGGCTTGCGTCATAGAAACCTCGCAAGGTGTCCCTTGCCTTGATCTCTCCGCCTCTCGCGAGCCATCCTGGTGAGGCAGCCCCCCAGGAGGTCTTGTGTCATCTGCCTCGCGAGGCTTGGCCCCTCGCGAGGGTCTTGAGTGTTTGCTGATGAAGATGGGCCGTATAGGGCTACAGGTGGAGCCACACCGTGGGCCGCAGCCAGGCAAGTCTGGGGACCCCCATTCCAGGACGCCGAAAGGGGCCGCCCAGCGAGGACGATGATGAAGAGCCTCGCCCACCGAACACAGGGGGACAAAAGAAATTTCCCCCCAAGGTAAAAACGGTGAATATGATATACGCTACACATATCCCCAAAAGGGAGCGCAAGCGCGCTGATACGTCCATTTTGCATCATGCTTTTATATCGATATTTATTGTGTTACGGGCTTTTATTAGACATTATGTCACAATACTTATGCCTTTTCTCTCTTATTTTACAAGGTTTACATGAAGAGGGAGAATGCCGGCGGCTGGAATCCGGGGCTGGAAAAGGAGCAAATATTAGAGACCTATTCTGCGTAACTCTAAAAGTCTTGAAACTCCAAGAAAGTCAGTTTTGGAATATATAAAAAGTATTGGGTGAAGAAAGCACCAGAGGGGGCTACCCACCGTCCACGAGGGTGGGGGGCACGCCCTACCCCCTGGACGCGCCCCCTGCCTCGTGGGCCCCCTGGCAGGCCTCCGGTGCCCATCTTTTGCTATATGAAGTCTTTTGCCCTGGAAAATATCAGAAGGAAGCTTTCGGGACGAAGCCCCACCGTCTCGAGGCGGAACCTTGCAGAACCAATATAGGGCTCCGGGGAGCTGTTCTGCCGGGGAAACATCCCTCCGGGAGGGGGAAATCATCACCATCGTCATCACCATCGATCCTCTCATTGGGAGAGGGTCAATATCCACCAACCTCTTCATCAGCACCATCTCATCTCAAACCCTAGTTCATCTCTTGTATCTGATCTTTGTCTCAAAATCTCATATTGGTACCTGTGGGTTGCTAGTAGTGTTGATTACTCCTTGTAGTTGATGCTAGTTGGTTTATTTGGTGGAAGATCATATGTTCAGATCCTTTATGCATATTAATACCCCTCTGATTATGAACATGAATATGATTTGTGAGTAGTTATGTTTGTTCCTGAGGACATGGGAGAGGTCTTGCTATAAGTAGTCATGTGAATTTGGTATTCGTTCGATATTTTGATGAGATGTATGTTGTCTTTCCTCTAGTGGTGTTATGTGAACGTCGACGACATGACACTTCACCATTGTTTGGGTCTAGAGGAAGGCATTGGGAAGTAATAAGTAGATGATGGGTTGCTAGTGACAGAAGCTTAAACCCTAGATTATGCGTTGCTTTGTAAGGGGCTGGTTTGGATACATATGTTTCATGCTATGGTTAGGTTTATCTTAATTCTTCTTTCGTAGTTGCAGGTGCTTGCGAGAGAGGTTATCATAAGTGGGATGCTTGTCCAAGGAAGGGCAGTACCCAAGCACCGGTCCACCGACATATCAAATTATCAAAGTAACGAACGCGAATCATATGAGCGTGATGAAAACTAGCTTGACGATAATTCCCATGTGTCCTCGGGAGCGTTTTCCTTTATATAAGAGTTTTTCCAGGCTTTTCCTTTTCTACAAAAAGGATTGGGCCACCTTGCTGCACCTTATTTACTTTTATTACTTGTTACCCGTTACAAATTACCTTATCATAAAACTATCTATTACCGATAATTTCAGTGCTTGTAGAGAATACCTTACTGAAAAACCGCTTGTCATTTCCTTCTGCTCCTCGTTGGGTTCGACACTCTTACTTATCAAAAGGACTACGATAGATCCCCTATACTTGTGGGTCATCAAAACTCTTTTTTGGCGCCGTTGCCGAGGAGTGAAGCACCTTTGGTAAGTGGAATTTGGTAAGGAAGAATTCATATAGTGTGCTGAAATTTACTGTCACTTGTTACTATGGAAAGTAATCCTTTGAGGGACTTGTTCAGGGTATCTTCACCCCGACCAGTAGAGCAAAGAGTTGCTCCTCAACCTACCAAACCTACTGAAAATGTTTACTTTGAAATTCCTTTGGGTATGCGATACGTCTCCGTCGTATCTATAATTTTTTTGTTCCATGCCAATATTATATACTTTTGGCAACTTTTTATATTATTTTTGGGACTAACATATTGATCCAGTGCCCAGTGCCAGTTCCTGTTTGTTGCATGTTTTATGTTTCACAGAAACCCAATATCAATGAGAGTCCAAACGGGATAAAACGGACGAAGAATTATTTTGGAATATTTATGATTTTTGGGAAGTAAAATCAACGCGAGGCGGTGCCCGAGGGGGCCACGAGGCAGGGGGCACGCCCCAAGGGGCCAGGCGCGCCCTGGACCCTCGTGGCCACCCCGTAAGGCGGTTGCAGCCCTTCTTCTGCCGCAAGAAAGCTAATTTCCGGATAGAGATCGTGTCCAAAATTCAGCCCAATCGGAGTTACGGATCTCCGGGAATTTAAGAAACGGTGAAGGGCCAGAAAACAGAACACAGAAACGGAGAGAGAAAGAGAGACAGATCCAATCTCGGAGGGGCTCTCGCCCCTCCCACGCCATGGAGACCATGGACCAGAGGGGAAACCTCTCACACCCTGATTTTCATGGCACAACACTTAAGCTAATACATCATGATAAATTTTGGTTTGACAAAAAAAACTTTTGTGTGTTTTGGTCTTTGCTTGATTTGATTTTTGTCTGCTGTTTGCAAGTGCTCTAAAAATCAAATAAATCCTCCAGCTCTTATACTCCTTATCCTTGATCCAAAAACCTTTCCCAATGATCATGCCATGTGTATAGGACATAAAAATAATTTCTTACAAAAATAATTTGGCCAAATAGTATTTTCAAAAAATTAGTTTTCCAAAAACCCCTTAATTGAGATTTGCAGTGCAAGTACTTAATTAAGGGCAGTAAAAATCTTTCCAAAAATATATTTGACTCCTATTAGATATAGGATACCCAGCAACCATAAAAATATAATTTTAAAAGTTATTTTCCAATTTTATTTGAAGGCTTTTTCTTAAGGCCAGAAATGGTCTTTAATAGGTTCAAATTATTTTGAAGCTTTAAAAATATTTGGGAAAAACTAGGGAGACTCAATGGACATATATTTTCCATATATAAGAGTTTCAACACATGGTCATGTTCAAAATATTGGTCAAATCCTCAAAAACCCTTTTCTGATATTTCAAGCTTTTGAAATATTTACAAAGGAAATATTCTCCAAAAATTCCAAGAAAATTCTAGCATGTCACATATGACATGTTTGATGATCTTGACAAGTATCATGTCATGGAGAATAGTATAACCCCATGAAATCCCCTCAAAACCATTTCTGTTCATTTTGAAGTTTGAGCAACTTTACATTGCCAAACATGTCCAAATGTTCTCAAACATTGTGAACATGCTCAAATGGTCTAATAATTCATTTAGACCAAATGGCACAAGTTGGAGAACAAGTTAACTTGATCAAAGTGCCCCAAAACCCTCTCTGACCAGAATCAAATTTGAACAACTTTGTACTACCAACTTTCTCTCCTTGACCCCAACTTTGGTGAGCATGTTCACATGACCAAATAAGGCCACCACGTCAATTGGTGCATCAAGGAGAGGTGATTTGCTCAACTAATTCTACACAAGTCCATTTCTGCTAATTTCTAGGGTTTACAAAAGTTGCATTGGCAACTTTGCCCAAATAAGCTCAAAATGGGAGGAAGGCCCTAATTGCATGTGCCATTTTACCCTGTGGAGTTTCATGACAAATGGAAATTATCTACTTGCCCAAACCTACATCAAACACCTTCTGGCAGAATTTCAAAATGCAAATTCCAGCCTCTCCCCCTAATCTCCTTGTGCTCCACTTTTTACCACAGCCCCTCCTCGTTCCCCTCTAGCACCTGGATGCTTTTCTGCCCGAGGAAGCAATGATGAAGGAGGGGAGAACCCCATTTTTCTTCTCTGGACAACAGATTCCTCCCTCTCTCTCAGCCTCCTTCTCTTCCCTCAGCTTTCCAGAGCATCCAAGGCTCTCCCCAGCTTTTGCCCACACCCCCTGCAGCCTCCAGACACTAGTGGACGCGCGCGGACGCGGGAAAACCGCGGATGCCGGCCAAAGTCACTCTCTGGAGCACCTGGCAGGGCATGCGACCGTTAACGCCGCGTCTCCCGGCCACCTCGAGCCTCCCCCTCGCGCCAGTCGAGGTCCTCGACGTCCGCAACACGACAGCCGCGCTGGCCCCCTCCTTCCCCCCTTTGTCTTGTCCATGCAGCGCGTGCCCAGAGCCGCACGAGCCCGCCAATGCGCGTGCGAGCTCGTGGCTCCACCCGGAGCTCGCCCCGCTCCCTCTCTCTCTCCCTGGCGCCCTAATCCGCCCCCATGAGCACCGCAGACAACTCCTCGCTCGCTCCCCTTGCCGCCCGGTCCGTTTCCACGGCCACCCATGCGCCGCGTCCATGGTGACCGAGGCCTCGCCATATAAGGCCGCCCCTGACCTCCCTCTGGAGCTCCTTTGACCTCTCTCTCCCCCGTGAACCCCCTGTACCAACCTGCACCTCCTCTCGTGCCCTCCTGCTCCTTCCATCGCCGGAGTGCCGCCGTCGGCCTCCGCCTAAATTCACGCAACCCGAAGCCTCCCCGCCCCTCCTTTGGCCACCAGTAGAACCACAGATGAACGACAGAGCTCTCCCCCTCTTTGTTTCGTCCCCTCCGCGGCTGCAGCACCATGCCCCAACCTCACCGTCGCCTCCGTCCGCCGCAGGTGATGCACCGCCCGCATCCGACCACCCCTGCCTCCGTGGAGTACCTCGTCGGATGCGCCGCTCTCCCCGCCGGTGTGCTGGACATCACCGGAGGTGACCGGAGCCACCGGAACGGGCGCCAGCAAGCGCTCGGCCCCGCCTCCTCTACCTCCTTCGTCGCGCGCTGGAGGAGGGAGACGACCCTGCGTGTGGACCCCGCAGGTCAGTGACCCCGTCAGCGGGCCCCTCCGTTTAAGTGGAGGCGCACTGGGCAAATACGCCTCCGACGTGGACCCTGCGCGTGTGCGGCTGAGCCGATGGGCCGGCCCAGTTGCGCCTCGACGCTAAACCTCGCCTACAAGGCCGCCGCCCAGATTTGGCCCATTTAGGTAAATCCTCTCCTTTTTCTTTTTTCTCAGATTTGTAAAATCCATAAACAATTCAAATGGACTCCAAATTTGATGATTCAAATTTCTAGTGACTCTATAAATCATGATCTACCTGGTGGTTCAACATGCACATTTTTCCAGAGACCTTTTCTTCACAAATATTTATCAAATCCTATTTTTCCTATTTCTGTGATGAACTTTAGAAAATCACAGAGAGCTCAAACTTGATCCAAATGCCATGATTCAAATTCCTAGATGCTTCTAAGTTCATAACTTAGTTTATGAACATTTTCTATAATACTTTCTGTACCCCACAAAATAATGAGCCATTTCTTCATGTTTGTCAACTTTGCAAATCCATAGAATATTCATTTGAACTCCAAAATCCAGTGAAACCAAATCCTAGATGCTTCTAAAATCATCCTTTGTTAAATGGGTATCTTTGCTCATTTTCCAAAAATATAATTATGTACACTTCTTGCAAATCCATAAACCCCTTGATTCCATCATATTGAAATGTTCAGAGATATCCGCTGATCCAATTCCAATGAAACCACTCTGGTTATTTTTCATATAACCAGAGATGTCCTAGAAAAGTCAAATTAATATTTTTAGAGCTCTTTTATTTTCTGCCTTGTTGTGTTGCTTATTATGATTGTTTCCAACGTTAGTTGACGAAGTAGACGGAGTATTTGGAGACGGACCAGAAGATTTCAAGACTCTGATGAATCAGGCAAGCAGCCCTTTGACCATGACACCCCTTTTGTTCATCGGTACCCTTTTTTCCGATTGCATGATGATGAAATATGACGCTGGTAAACTTGTGGTGAACCACCCATGCTGCATACCCCTACTCATGTCCTTACCTTGTTCATGATTGCATTGTCAAGAAACTAGTTGATGCCTAATGATGCATGTGTACCATGAACTCTTCGTGGTTACAATCTTTCGAAAACCCCATCGGGTGCCCCTAATGCCCTTGGGAGATGTTGAACTAAGGTCACCACTTGAGGAAGAAGTGGTGTGCAAGAGAACTTTGGAGTGTGTGTGTAAAAGCGATGGATTAGATTTATGTGTGATTACCGTCCCAACCAAACATGTGCAACCACTCTACCCCTTTATGGGACGGGGCATTATTGATTACTTAGGCTGATACTAGCATGGTGCCCACATTACTAGTGACGGGGGTGACTTGAGGTCACTCTCGGGATGGGGTCGTGCTTGGATAGGCGGCTGAGGGAGTTCCGGACTAGGGGTTGTCCGGATAGCCGAACTATCATCATCGGTCGGACTCCAAGACTATGAAGATAGAAGATTGAAGACTTCGTCCCGTGTCCGGATGGGACTTTCCTTGGCGTGGAAGGCAAGCTTGGCGATACGGATATGTAGATCTCCTACCTTTGTAACCGACTTTGTGTAACCCTAGCCCTCTCCGGTGCCTATACCGGATGGCTTTAGTCCATAGGACGAACAACAATCATACAATAGGCTAGCCTCTAGGTTTAGCCTCTTTGATCTCGTGGTAGATCCACTCTTGTAACACATATCATCAATATTAATCAAGCAGGACGTAGGGTTTTACCTCCATCAAGAGGGCCCGAACCTGGGTAAAACATCGTGTCCCTTGTCTCCTGTTACCATCCGCCTAGACGCGCAGTTCGGGACCCCCTACCCGAGATCCGCCGGTTTTGACACCGACATTGGTGCTTTCATTGAGAGTTCCTCTGTGTCGTCACCATCAGGAAGGATGCCTTTTCCCGTCTTTAAAGACGGCGCCGTCGTCAAGGGAGCTTTGGCCGCCGGCCAGACTATCCGGCTAGGCGGTTTTCTCATGACCGCCTGTTCGGCCACCGCCCCGACAATGACCTCTCAAGTCATTAAAAGCGATCTTCACGTTAGCTCGGAATTCGCCGAGCAGCTAGATCCGATCGAGCTCTCCTCCGTAAACGAGCTCTTTGATCGCATCGCCGCCCTGGGAGTCGCTACCGACTACGATCAGATTGGGCTTAAAACCGATCTGAGAGAAATTAACTCTCCCCAGGTTACCCACCATGTTGTCGTGGAAGAGGAACAATGCGGCGACTCTTCTTCTATGTTAAAATCCAACTATGTCCGGATTCCAGATCCCTCCATGCCGGATTCCCACGGAGGGACTATCACGCCCAATATGCGACCCTATCCAAAAGGAATTTGACGGTCCCACCAAGGATAGACCCGCATATTGAAACGCTTTTGCAAGGTGGATATCATTACATCAACATTACATAAAACATAGGGGTACATACATAAGGCACAAATGCCACAAGAATACATCAACATCATATACAAGATCAACATCCGACTACGGATGAAACATAAATGTAAGCTCAAACGACATCCACCCTGCTAGCCCAGGCTGCCGACCTGGAACCTATCCCCTGATCGAAAAAGCAGAAGAAGAACTCAACGCAAGCAAGCATCGCTCTCGCGTCATGATCATCTCAAACCTGTACCTGCAACTGGTGGTGTAGTAATCTGTGAGCCACGAGGACTCAGCAATCCCATTACCATGGGTATCAAGACTAGCAAAGCTTAAAGGGTAAGGAAGGGGTAAGGTGGTGGGGTTGCAGCAGCGACTAAGCATATATGGTGGCTAACATACGCAAATGAGAGCGAGAAGAGAAACAAAGGAACGGTCGTCAAGTAGTAATGATCAAGAAGTGATCCTGAACTCATACTTACGTCAGACATAACCCAGAAACCGTGTTATCCTCTCGATCAACCCCGAAAAGAGACACTCACGGTTACGCACACGGTTGGTGTATTTTAAAAGAGTTTGCTTCAAGTTTACTACCACCGGATATTAACAAATTCCCATACTGCCACATAACGCGGGCACGGCTCTCGAAAGTTTATACCTGCAGGGTGTCCCAACTTAGCCCATGATAAGCTCTCGCGATCAACGAAGGATATTCCTTCTCCCCGGGAAGACCCGATCAGTCTCGGAGTCCCGGCTACAAGACATTTCGACAACAATAAAACAAGTCCAGCAAAGCCTCCCGGCGTGCCGACACCCTGATAGTAGCCGCGCGTATCTCGTCTCAGGCCACGACCGGATGAGCGAAGCGTACGGGTACCGACGTAACCCAAGTTGCCAAGGGATGGCCCCGCACGATGCTCTAGTTTGGACCAACACTTAGACAAGCATTGGCCCGGGGGGGCTGAATAAAGATGACCCTTGGGTTAATTACTCCCAAGGGAAATATAGGTGGTGGTGAGGCAAATGGAAAAACCAATGTTGGGCCTTCTTTGGAAAAATCTTATTCAAAGCGAACTGTCAAGGGGTCCCATAAATCACCCGACCGCGTTAGGGACGCAAAATCGGGGAACATAATACCGATATGACGGAAACTAGGGCGGCAAGAGTGGAACAAAACACCGTGCATAAGGTCGAGCCTTCCACCCTTTACCAAGTATATAGATGCATTAATAATATAAGATATATTGTGATATCCCAACAAGTAAACGTGTTCCAACAAGGAACAACATCTCCATGTTCCAACAAGGAACAAACTTCATCTTCACCTGCAACTAACAACGCTATAAGAGGGGCTGAGCAAAGCGGTAACATAGCCAAACAACGGTTTGCTAGGAAGGGTGCAAAAGGTTAGAGGTTCGTGGCAATTTGGGATGGCTTGAGCAGCAAGTGAATAGGTAGCGCAACATAGCGATAGAACGAAGCAACTAGCATAGCAATGATAGTAGTGAGATCCAGGGTAGCGGTCATCTTGCCTGAAATCCCGCAAGGAAGAAGAACGAGTCCATGAAGAAGACGAACGGATGAAGCCAAGACCAAGCGTGAGCGAACGAATCCTCACGATCGCATAGCAAGCGGAACTAACAAGAATAAGCACACAACAAAGTAAACATACCACACATGAACAAGACATGATGCACAACAAGCATGATGCATGACAAAGCTACATGAAGCTACTCATGGCAAGAGATGATGCAAACAAGAGCAACACATCAAAGCAAGTTTAAATGAGGCCGGAACAACATATAACAATTAGGTAAGTCCTCATATGCAAATTTCGAAATTGGTCCAGATCTGAATAAACCTTAAGTTCAAGTTGTTAAACAGCAAGTTAAGATGCACCACGATTATCTACACGAAAATCTAGTCAAGTTACATATAAAGTTCATTAAATTCGGAGCTACGGCCTAGAAGATATGAGCAAAACAAGATAAACATGACATTGATGCAAAAAGCACCCAAACATCAAGCAAACACCTCAAAACAAGGATGCAACATGATAATATGAAACTACATGCAAAATCAAGCAAGTTTCATATAGAGCACACTCAAAACGGAGCAACGGTTCAACACATACACTATATACAAGACATGGCAACAAACTGTCCAAAACAGCAACTAGGCATATTGCAACCATCAAAACAACAACTTACAGCATCTTAAAATGAGAACAAAAGGCATGGGAATGATGTAAAGGTAAAGCATTACAAAACATGAATACTGAGCTATCTCCAGAAATCAATAGAACATGCTCAAAATGACATGTCAAGATTGCAAATAATAACAGTTTCAGGCATTGGCAGAAATAACATCAGGTTGCAATGTTTAGAGCTATCAAACAACATGTTAAAGGAACTTAACATGGCAAAAAAAGGCATGTCATGAATCTACTAATTGCATAGAACAAAATTCCTTAGTGACCATAAGCCAAAAAGGATCAGAAGATATGATGGCACCCATGTAAACATGGCAAGTTATATTACAGATTCAAACATGGCAGGAACAACGATAAGTAGGCATGTTGGTGAGCTTGAACCACTCACCACAGATCAATACATGGCATGGAAAGGCAACCAACAGTAATAAGACATGGCATATAAGCTATACATGGCAAGAAAAACATCATAGGGTGCATGAATCAACTACAACAACCTTGGCAAAATTGAATAACATGTAAACAATCTGCCAGGAAACATTTTGTAGCAAAAGTAGAGCTCGATTGACTCAAGCTATACTACACCATAATTTCAAAAAAGGGCATGTATGGATAGAGCAAGACATGTAGAACAAAACATCCTTAGTGAAGTATCTCAAAATAAGCACGGATCTCTCTGTAGCATCAAGTTAACATGGCATAAAAATATCAGTAGAACAGGGCTGAAATCAGCAACATTATGAAGCCTAGTTTGCATGCTTGTGCTAGTCACCAAATAGATCACAAAAATACATGGCATACACCCCTGGAAAGATGGCATGGCATATTACAAAACACATGTAGGACTCAAACTCATAGGAGGCACACATCAATCATGGCAAAAATGACAAAAGTGCATGTTCTGATAAGAATCTGAAACTAACATCACATAGCCCTCTTCTAACAGCATTTCGGGCATCAAGATGAGCTCAAAAGAAAGTGATGCAATTAGATGAAATGATCTACACGTCGAGGCGAACATTTTGACATATTATACGCACAAAACGGACCTACGGATGCAGAGTTATGGCATGATGAAATTGCAACAAAAATGCAATAATTTCGGGGACGGTGCGGGGTTTTAGTGGGCTGCTCACCAATGGGCTGAGCCCATCCGAGGAGGAGGGAGTTGGGCCAGCTGGAGAAGGGCCGGGCCCATGCGGGAGGCGTTAGCGCTGTCCTCCCGTGCGCCCGCACGAGGAGGCAGGGCGGCTATGGCCGGCCGCCGCTGCATGGGCGGCGAGGCGGAAGTGGCCGGGCGCGGCGGTTGGGCGGGATCCGGCCCGGCGAGGCCGGATCCGGCCGGCGGGGAGACGGATCGGCAGCGGGGCGAGGTGCTTCGACGACGGCGGGCCATGGCGAACTCGAGGCCATGGTGGGGCGGCGCTCCTGCGGCAGAGAACGAAGGTGAGGAGAGGAGGAAGAGAAGGAGGAGAGGCGGCGGATCTGGCTGGGCTGCCACGGCGGTACTCCGGTGAACGAGCGGCGAAGGTCCGGCGAGACGGCGCGTCGCGGATCTCCTCGGGCCTGGCGCGGCCCGGGGCGGGCCGGAGATGGGCTCCGCGGGCCCGGCGGCGATGGCTGGAGGAGAGAGAAGGCCGGCGCGCCACTTGGCGGCACGGGATTGGGCGCGGGGGCGGCGACGATGGCGACGCGGGATTGGACGGTTAACGTGGAGGCTGGACATGTCCGTGAGGTTGGACATGTCCCAAGGAAGAGGCCAGGGGCTAGGGTTTGATCTGCGGAAATTTCGGCGGAGGGGTGTTTATATAGGTAGAGGGAGCTAGGAGAGTCCAAATGAGGTGCGGTTTTCGCCCACACGATCGTGACCGAACGACCGAGAGCATGGAGGGGAGTTTGGTGGCTTTTGGGCCAGTTTGGAAGGGGTGTTGGGCTGCAACAAAAGAGGGCTCTACGGTTACCCGGTTAACCGTTGGAGTACCAAACGACCTCCGAATGGCACGAAACTTGACAGGCGGTCTACCGGTGCTATACCAAGGCCGCTTGACAAACCTCGGTCCATTCCGAGACCGTTTAACACCCGCACACAAAAAAGGTAAAAGGGGGCGCCGGCGGAACATAGGAGTGCCGGATTGCAAAAGCGGACAACGGGGAAAATGCTCGGATGCATGAGACGAACACGTATGCAAAATGAAATGCACATGATGACATGATATGAAATGCAGATGATGACATGGAAAAGTGCAACACGCAAGCAAATGACATGGCAATGACAACGAATAACTGGCGGACACCTGGCGCATCGAATCCGGGGCGTTACAGGGACGGACGCTAATCAAATACTGAACCTAAAGTCAGGCATCGGACCAGATTTGTTGGAAAGCGCTCAGCAAACCAAGCTTCCGAATCCGGAAGCTTCTTGGCCTTTGAGCCTCAGACCGAGCGGGGTTCCGAACTTAATTCCACCTGCCCACCCAAACATAAGCGATCTATCTCAAATACGGCAAGAGCCTGATGAAATAGTACATCATTATTGGGCCAGATTCCTCCTGGTTATGAACAGGATAAAGGACTGCCGTGAAGAAAGCGCGATTTCAATCTTCTGCAACAATTGCACGGACAAGGGAATCATAAATGCCATCGATTCGTTGCGAAGTTTCACGCCCTCGCCGACCTAGCGACCATCGTACAAAAAATACTACAGCGATGGAGAGTGCACGGAAAACCGAAACTAGGTTTTGGGACAATCCGCCCTGAATACAAACCCAGTCCGAAATAAAAGGATGCTTCATACTCAAGCACCGGGTTAAAAACCAAAAGCAAAAACCCCTAAGGGGTGCGGAACCGTCTTGGAGGGATGGCTCAATGGACCACCGCAAAATCCACAAGATGGAGGGCGCCACTCCAACACACAGCCTTCGAGCGTGTTGGATCCTACGGCAGTGGCCAAAAGTGGCGTGAGGCTTTTTAGCCCCGGCAACCAACCCAAAGAAGTACCGATGCGGTATTAACAGTCTTCGAGACTTTCGCATCAAATAACATGCGGAAACGAACAATCCGCAGCCTCGTCGAAGTCTACCAAGTAGCAACAACAAATCCATGGAGCGACACGGCTATCACCTTCAACACCAGCGACGGACCTAAATTCCGAACAGCTAGAGCACCAGCCGCATTGGTCCTCAGTCCGATAGTGGACGGTTTCCGTCTTACTAAGGTACTCATGGATGGCGGCAGCAGATTAAACCTCATCTATGAGGAAACCCTTCAAAAAATGGAAATTGACTGGAGCCGCATTGAGCGAAGCAGCACAACCTTCAGAGGGATAATCCCTAGTAGAGAAGTACGCTGCACATGAAAAATCACACTAGATGTAGTGTTCGGCTCACCGGACAATTACAGGTCCGAGGAGGTCACGTTCCAAGTGGCCCCATTCGGCAGCGGATATCACGGTTTGTTCGGGCGAGAGGCATTCACAATCTTCCAAGCTATACCCCACTACGGGTACATGAAGCTCAAAATGCCCGGACCCAATGGGATAATCACTCGCTTGATGATCCGAGATACAGCACTCAGCGCTGAAAATAAGACAGCTGCACCGCCCTAGAGGCATTGTCCGAAGCCCTAGCGGCGGAGGAACTAACTACGATGCGCTCCCACGGTGGATAGGGACGATGTGATACTCGATAAGAGGTCCAAGTCCACCTCTTTTAAACCAGCAGACGAAATAGTCAAATTTCAGGTCCATCCAACGGACCCCACAAAGACGGCCTCCATTGGGGCACAATTAAGTCCTGATGTCGAAGCCGCACTACGAGAATTCCTTCGGGAAAATTGGGACATTTTTGCCTGGCACCCTTCAGACATGCCAGGAATCCCACGCAGGCTGGCAGAGCACAACCTAAATATCCTAAAAGGATTCAAGCCAGTCAAACAAGCTCTTCGACGATTTTCCGAACCCAAAAGACAGGCAATGGGAGAGGAGCTAGCCAAACTCTTAGAAGCCGGATTCATCAGAGATATAAAACATCCGGACTGGCTAGCCAATCTAGTAATGGTACCAAAAAAGGAAAAATCATTTCTCCTCTTCGTCGATATTAAAGACCTTAACAAGGCCTATCCAAAGGACCCTTTCCCCCTCCCTCGCATCGACCAAATCATCGATGCTACCGCAGGGCACGATTCATTGTGCTTCCTCGACGCATACTCCGGATACCATCAAATCAAGATGGCGGAAAAAGATCAGGCCGCAACGGCATTCATTACTCCATATGGGCCATTCTGCTTCAACACAATGCCCTTCGGACTCAAAAACGCCGGCGCAACATATCAGCGCATGATTCAAACATGTCTGGCTACCCAAATAGGCAAAACAGTAGAGGCATACGTAGGCGATGTGGTCGTCAAGACCAAACACGTCGGAACTCTAGTAGAAGACTTGAGGGTGACATTCGACAACCTCCGAGCATATGACATTAAGCTCAATCCGGAAAATGCGTCTTTAGGCGTACCGGTAGGAAAGCTCTTGGGCTTCATCGTATCCGGTAGAGGAATTGAAGCAAACCGGCCAAAATCCGAGCTCTGTCACAATTGGATATTCCAAAAGACCTCAAGCAGATACAAAACTAACCGGATGCGTAGCGGCCTTAAGTCGCTTCATCTCCCGTTTGGGAGAAAAGGCTCTGCCCTCTACCGCCTCCTCCGGCGCACCAAACATTTCGAATGGACGGATGCTGCCACAGCCGGACTCGAAGAAATAAAGGCCATACTGGCAACAAATCCGGTTCTTGCCGCGCCCAACCTGGGCGAACCTATGTTATTATATATCACAGCAACACACCAAGTTGTCAGCGCGGTACTCGTCGTTGAACGAGAAACAGAAGGGCACAGATTCCCTCTACAAAAACCAGTGTACTACGTATCCACTGTTCTAACTCCATGCAAATCCCGGTACCCACATTATCAAAAGATAGCGTGTCACGGTGTTCATGGCATCACGGAAGCTGCGACACTACTTTCAAGAGTGTTCAATAACGGTGGCCTCCGAAGTACCTCTCAACGATATTATAAACAATCGCGACGCAACGGGCAGGATTGCAAAATGGGCTATCGAGCTCTTACCATTTGACATAACCTACAAACCACGGTGAGCTATAAAGTCGCAGGTTCTGGCTGACTTCGTCGCCGAATGGACCGAAGCCGAACTCCCTAAAGAGTACGGCGCGTACTCCAACTGGATCATGCATTTCGACAGATCCAAAATGTTGGCTGGCTTGGGGGCTGGCGTCGTCCTGACGTCCCCAACTGGAGACACAATCCAATACGTACTTCAAATAATGTACATGGACTCCAAAAACGCAGCCGAATACGAGGCCCTTCTACATGGCCTCCGGATGGCAATCTCCATGGGCATTCAACGCCTAGAGGTGCGCGGGGATTCAAACCTTGCAATATCCCAAGTAAACGGAGACTTTGACGCCAAATATCCAAAAATGGCAGCTTACCTCAACGCCATCCTAAAAATGTCAGCTCGGTTCGAAGGACTCGAATTCCACCATGTAGCCCGGGATAATAACCAGGCAGCAGACGTGTTAGCACGCATCGGTGCGAAACGAGACGCCGTCCCTCCAAACATCTTCCTGGAACGGCTCTTTAAGCCATCCGTATTATGGGAAGAGGAGTCCGGAAATAACAATCCGGAGCCAGCTGCATCACCTAACTCAGACCATTCTGACACAATCGGCGGCTCAGCCAATGAAATAACACCTTCAGCTCACGAAATAATGGCAGTAATTGCCCCGTGGACAGAACCATTCCTAGCCTACTTAATGCGGCAGGAACTTCCCGAAGACCAAAATGAGGCCCGCTGCATAGTTCGGCGATCTAAAGCCTACAAGGTCCATGAGGGAGAACTTTATAAGAAAAGCACAACCGGAGTCCTTCAAAGGTGTATCTCCGAAGAGGAAGGGCGAAATCTCCTGGCTGAAATTCAAGCCGGACTCGGCGGGCACCACGCTGCAGCCCGGGCCCTTGTAGGCAAGGCCTTCCAGACAGGATTTTATTGGCCGACAGCCCGAGCAGATGCTCGGGACTTAGTCCAACGATGCGTCGATTGCCGACTCTTTGCTAATCAGAGCCACATGCCACCCACCGCCCTCAAAACTATACCCATTACCCGGCCGTCATGGGTCCGGGGCTTGACATGGTTGGACCCCTTAAAGGGGAACCCACAAGCACAAATACTTATTGGTCATGGTGGACAAATTCACTAAATGGATTGAGGCCAAGCCGGTTAAAACGGCAGAATCCGGACCGGTGATAGACTTCATATCCGGTAGTACACCATTTTGGCGTCCCCCACGGATCATCATCGCGATAGCGGCACGAACTTCACGGCCGACGAGGTTAAACTCTGGTGCAAAAACATGGGCATCAAGCTCGATTACGCTTCAGTCTATCACCCCCAAACTAACGGTCAAGTCGAGCGAGCAAATGGTCTAATCATGAGCGGCATCAAACCCTGACTAGTGCGGTCCCTCAAGGAATCTAACACGCACTGGGTAGAGGAGCTCGACTCCGTACTCTGGGGGCTGCGGACCATGCCAAACCGAACTACTGGATTCACACCATTTTTCATGGTATACGGCGCAGAGGCAGTTCTGCCCTGCGATATAATTCATGACTCACCTTGTGTGCGCATATACGAAGAAAGAGAAGCCGAGTTGGATCGGCAGGACAGTTTGGACGCCTTAGAGGAGGAGCGGGACGTGGCAAAGGCTCGTTCCGTATTTTATCGCCAGTGCTCGAAGATATCAAAGCAGGAAATGCGGGCCAAAACTTACAATGTTGGCGAACTCGTTTCTCGCTGCCGGACAAGAAAAAGGACAAACTTAAGCCCAAGTGGGAAGGTCCCTTCATCATCGACCAAGTCCTGACCGCGGAGCATACCGTCTCATCGTAACGATCCGACAACCGACTCGAGCCGAACCCATGGAACGCAGCCCGCCTCCGAAGATTCTCGCTTAACGCCGGACTCGAGTTCGTCTCACTCCCGTCCACCTTTTTATATTTTTCATCTCTTGTCCCTCCTTCTTCCCACTTTTTTCTTTTTTCTTTCTTTTTCAATACCTTTTATAGGCTGATTTGCGCTTTGTTCGCACACACTTGATGTGCTCTGGCACTCATTATACACAGGGCTTCTTCAATGTAAGCTTATTCATACGGGCTTCATGCCCAATACATGTGTCATACTTCCGCATGTACCTTTTATTCACCATTGTATGCATCGATATGACTTAAGTTTTGGCCAAGCTGGGTTGCTGGCTCTGTGCTTACCCCTCGTTCCTGATTGTTCGGCTAGGAGGTTTAGGGAGCACCTCTGCGTTTGCTACTGGCGGGTCAGCCGGATGTGTACCTCAGACTGGGTGAAGCCGAAAGCTAGCGTTCTTAAGAGAATATTCGGTCGGTTACTTGAAAGATGATTTATTACTTACTTATTTATCTGCCCCCAGATGCTTTTTCTGCTATTTTCGCAGTCCGGCATTGCACTTTAGGGCATGCCTCCCAGGGAAAGGAACCCTTAACGGAACTATTCTCCCTGGAAGATGTTTCTTACTAACCATGTAATATAACATAACTAGTTGGGCACTTGTCTGATAAAGCAATTATGACCCAGACGCCTTGTCTCCATGCATGCCCGGTTCTTTTATAACCGTAAGGGTATTCGGACACACTCCGGACTGTTGGGTCCCAAGGTTGAAGCGAAACGGTCCGCAAAGACAAACGATCTACAATCCGGCTAGAAGGCATTTTACATGTCATTTCAAATTACATCGTCAAACCGACTGATTGTACTCCTCCTCAATCCCATCTAACAGGCTGTCTAATTTACAATCCTGTTGGGAATATTTCGCGGCCAGTTCTACTTGGCCGTACATCAAGCTCACAAGGATCTCCTTCCCATCAGGCCCCGCAGGTCCGACCTCGGCCATGTGGTTTGGGTCAGCCTTCGAGTAACGTGTCTTCACCATGGCCCAGGCCTCCCTGGCGCCCTGACGGCAGGCCGATATCTTCCACAAACGGAGGCGTCGCCGTGCTCTCTGAAGCTTCTCAGCAAGCTCACCAAGGCCCTCGGGTAGGGAGACGGATGGCCATAAAGCATGAACGACGCCACTCATCGCCGCCGAACACGTTCGAGCAATTGCACCAGCTCGGGAAGTTGGTCACCCGTTGACTCGGGCATTTCCTCCATGAGGCGACCTGTGAGCACACCTAAAGACATATTTCTGTCAATCGACTTCCTCGCCGAATTCTTCTTTTCAAAGGAATTTGTTCAAGCACTTACTATAAATGCCGCGACAAAGCCGCTGATTCTCCTTCACGGAGCTAGACAGCTGGGCCCGAACACCTTTCAGCTCTTCTCCTCGCTGGGTGTGGGCATCTTGGACCTTGTTTCTCTCCTGCTGCACCTTCATAAGCACCCTCTCGCCGGCCTTTAGCCGACGTGACTAGCTGTTGCTTGTCCGGATCTAGTCCGCGCCCTCTGCAATACTTTTGTCGATTCACGCCGCACTTTTTAAATAATTATCTTTTCAAAGTACGTCTTACCGGTGGGGATCTCTGTGGCTCCCCTCAGGCGGCGATCTTGACCTCAAGTTGGGCCTTGCACTCTTGGAGCTCACAGAGACAGATGGGTATTCTTCTCCGTAAGATCCTGCATCATAATTGATCCTTAAATCAGTTATTTCAACTATTTTAAGTCTCGGGGGCTACTGGCATATATAACTATTAAAATTACTTACCCGTATGTCTTTCACATACTGCTTCGTGGCTCTGGTTAACCCATCTTGAGTGGCACGGAGTGCGCGTTTCCCGCATCAAAGGCATTTAACGCCTCCGGGGAGAAACACGCGTCACGAAGAAGTGTCCGGCGACGCCTGTGATTCATGGTGCTCTCCACCTCAGACCGGGTGGCGGACAGCCTGTCGGCATCCTCCGTCGGAGGAGCGTCCGGCTCATGCCTTGTATTCGCCTCCCCTCCCGGACCATGCGTTGGAGCGTGGCTGGCGGAGGCTTGATTGGCAACCTCTCCGGACACTATCCGGCGAGCGCTCTTTCTAGAAAAGTTATGAGCATTAATATACCTCCTGGGGATCCTTCCCTTAAAAATAGCGGTGCTCCGTAGCGTTGCGGCGACGTTTGATTCGCGTCGCACTCCTCTTCCGCTTTCCGGGCGGGCCGGATCGACCCTTGTTGGTCGGCCGCCGCGAGTTCGACTTCCCGCCTTAAAGGCACCTCCTGCGATGCACCATCAGTATGGGATGGTCGAATTGGCCGCGGATCAAATGATGGTGTCAAGACCTCGGTCGTAGTCACCGGGAGGCGAAAACAAACCGGGGTAGTCGGTAGTAATGGCGACTAGGGCATTGTCTATGCTACGTTGGTGGAACACCCCGTCAATCAGCTCCACCTTTATGTCCGGATCCTCTTCAGAGGTCGGATCAAGGGATCGTTCCGGATCCTCGGGCTGTGGAGTTAGGCTTCGTATGCCCTCCACATCCCGGCGCAGTTCCTGCGTCGAAATCACAGAGTAAGATACTTGACTTTAAAAGTATGGATCGGGTAGATGAACATCCGCTTACCCAGCTCCGAGGGTTATTCATAGAAAATCCATTCAACGGATTCGTGCGGAGAAAGTCCCCCTCCTCTCCCTTGTACAAGCCGGACATGATCTTTGCCAGATCGGCTGCCGAGGCTGGCCCTTTGCGGCCATGACGGGTGGCGTCATCTTCCCCGTTGAAATCCCACATAGAGTGGCCCCTATATTGGAGTGGCCGCACCCCTCGCATAATGCACGTGGACATGACTCCAATCATGGTCAATCCGGAGTGGGCCAAGAACCTAATCCGCCCATCGGATAATGGACGCTCCTATCATCTTCCCGTTGAGGGCTCATGAGCGCCAACTCAGGCGTTTCTTCAAGGGAGCATTGTGGAACTCCGGAAGGCCGATCCGAACTGGATCCGCAGAGGCGTCCTCCATGTAGAACCATTCCGAAGGCCAGATTCGGACGCCTTCTTCGGGGTGCCGGATAGATATCCGGTCCCGGCGATGCGCCATATTTCGGCTCCGCCCACTTGATATATCGACCCCTCATGAGAACGGGGTACGAGACAAAACAATCTCTTCCACCGCGCAAAATGGGGCTCGATGCCCAAGAACAGCTCACAAAGAGCTACGAAGCCCGCGATGTGCAAAATGGAGGCGGGTGTGAGGTGGTGAAGCTGGAGTCCGTAGAACTCTAGGAGCCCTTGGAGAAACGGATGTATGGGAAATTCGAGTCCCCTTATTATATAGGGGACAAATCATACCCGCTCCCCTTTGGAAGGGTTGGGGACGCTCTCCGCCTGCTTTCCACCCTTGTAGGTGTCTAGTCCGCTCGAACCGGAACCATGAAAGCTGGGGAAGATATCCTCGGTTTGGAGTGCCACTAGCTCGCTGTGTGGAATCGAGCATCTCCCCAATCTCCTGGCTTAGGGCTGGGAGCGCGAGAGGAGGAGCAGCGTCGGCTATCCATGATGGAATGGATTTTTGTCAGAGGCGCTTCGATGAGAACTTGCGGATGGAGGATGGTGTGAGCTGGATCTAGATCCTCGCCTCTCTTATAGGCGGCTCGTTCGCACGGCTAGGGGTTAAAATGTAAAAATACCCCAGCCTTTCGCATTCGTACGACACGTGGAAGAAGGCCATTATTGGGCGTAGAAGCCAAGGAGCGCAACATTTATAAAGAAGCCGGGCACTATTCGACTGGAACATGAAGTTTGAAGGAGAACCCGCCTTGCAATGCAGAAGACAATATACGCGCTGGACTCGTCGTCGCTGAAGCCCGGTTCGGGGGCTACTGAGGGAGTTCTGGACTAGGTGGTGTCCGGATAGCCGAACTATCATCATCGGCCGGACTCCAAGACTATGAACATAGAAGATTGAAGACTTCGTCCCGTGTCCGGATGGGACTTTCCTTGGTGTGGAAGGCAAGCTTCGCGATACGGATATGTAGATCTCCTACCTTTGTAACCGACTTTGTGTAACCCTAGCCCTCTCCGGTGCCTATATAAACCGGATGGCTTTAGTCCATAGGACGAACAATAATCATACCATAGGCTAGCTTCTAGGGTTTAGCCTCTTTGATCGCGTGGTAGATCCACTCTTGTAACACACATCATCAATATTAATCAAGCAGGACGTAGGGTTTTACCTCCATCAAGAGGGCCCGAACCTGGGTAAAACATCGTGTCCCTTGTCTCCTGTTACCATCCGCCTAGACGCACAGTTCGGGACCCCCTACCCGAGATCCGCCGGTTTTGACACCGACAGCGGCCATGACTGTTTTCACAGGGCACCGGACACACCGTTGGTCCCTTCGTGTATGCGTAATAATGTGAAAAGGGCAGAGTCCCATGATCTTTTTCTTATACACGAGGGTCGTGTATCAACGAGTGGACCCTATGTTAGTGTCGTCTAGGGAAAGGTAATGATCGGTGCTTCCCAGTACTTGAGGTACTGCGGGATCGTGGATGACACGAAAGCTTCCCAGATCTTGTGGGTAAAGTGCACAACCTCTTCAGAGTGTCAAACTATTCGAATAGACGTGTCCACAGTCATGGACAGTTGGGAGGTGCTACTTAAACTATGTCCAGAAATTTTACAATCTCGGTGCATGTGTGTGTGGAAAGGAACTAATTGTGTCAAGGTGGTGACTTGACATGTTGAACGACATGGCATTGATTCAAACTCTATTTATGTTCATATCTGTAACCTGTTCTCAAGGTTACCCATGTTTATTGATGCATGTCTCACAAGTTGATAGGACATCTCTACTAGCTTGAAGATAGGTTGTTTACTTGTTATACAACTGCATTGTTACTTTGAACCAAATCATGGGTTGCTTGCGAGTACATTCAATGTACTCATTGGCTTGCCACTGGTTATTTTATTGGCCAGGCATGAAAGACAAGGTATATTGAAGAGTTCTTTGGTGACGATCGTGCGAGCTAGGACGCTTTCCCAGTCAGAATTCCTGTAGGGTTAAGGCAGATGTCATGGGTCCAAGGCATTGACGAAGATTTCCGCTTCAATGTTATACCCAAGACTTGACCATAACGGTCATAATTTATGTAAGACGGTATGTATGGATGTAAGACTCTTGTTATTCAGCTTCTTTGTGTTCAGTGAGCATTGATCTCTGGGATCACTATACACGTGCATTCGGTGATCACGACTTATGAGTCGGGGTCCCCACAAAACCCTTCTCCCATCTAGCGAGAAGGTCAAGGAAGAAGAAGAAGAATAAGGAGGGGGGCTCTCTCCCCCTTGCTTCCGGTGGCGCCGGAGTGCCACGGGAGCCATCATCATCACCGTCATCTTCACCAACAACTTCACCGCCATCATCACCAACTCTTCCCCCCTATATGCAGTGGTGTAACCTCTCTCTTACCCGCTGTAATCTCTACTTAAACATGGTGCTCAACACTATAAATTATTTCCCAATGATGTATGGCTATCCTATGATGTTTGATTAGATCTGTTTTGTCCTATGTGCTATTTGATGATCAATATTGGTTTGAGTTGCATGTTTTATTATTGGTGCTGTCCTATGGTGCTCTCCGTGTCGCGCAAGCGTGAGGGATCCCCGCTGTAGGGTGTTGCAATACGTTCATGATTCGCTTATAGTGGGTTGCGTGAGTGAACAGAAGCACAGACCCGAGTAAGGAGGTTGTTTGCGTATGGGATAATGAGGACTTGATGCTTTAATGCTATGGTTGGGTTTTACCTTAATGATCTTTACTAGCTGCGGATGCTTGCTAGAGTTCCAATCATACGTGCATATGATCCAAGTAGACAAATTATGTTAGCTTATGCCTCTCCCTCAAATAAAATTGCAATAATGATTACCGGTCTAGTTATCGATTGCCTAGGGAGAAATAACTTTCTCATAACAAAAAGCTCTCTACTAAAACTAATTTAATTGTGTCTTTATCTAAACATCCCCGACTCATTATTTACGCGCTCTTTATTATCTTTCAAACCTATCCAAAAACACCTACAAAGTACTTCTAATTTCATACTTGTTCTAGGAAAAGCGAGCGTCAAGCGTGCGTATAGTTGTATCGGTGGTCGATAGAACTTGAGGGAATATTTGTTCTACCTTTAGCTCCTCGTTGGGTTCGACACTCTTACTTATCGAAACAGGCTACAATTGATCCCCTATACTTGTGGGTTATCAAGACCTTTTTCTGGCGCCGTTGCCGAGGAGCAATAGTGTGGGGTGAATATTCTCGTTTGTGCTTGTTTGCTTTATCACTAAGTAATTTTTATTTGCTATTCTTAGTTTTTCTTTATCTTTAGTTATGGATATGGAACACGAAATACCAAAAAAATTAGGTGTACTTGCTACTCATGGAGATGGGGAACCTCCTAAAACCCTCGATGTTCGTTATGTGACAGAAATTATGTACTACTTTGATAATCCAGAGAAAACCCCATTCAATTTGGTAATGGGAGTAACGTTGGACCAACGTTAATACTTTAGGGATAATCGCTCGACACAAAAAGGGAAACTATTATGGGATCAAATTTATATATTGAAGTGGTATGCTCGGCAAGTATGCTTGAGTTATGATTATACTTGTTGCTCTAAGATGAAGGCTCCACACCTTCCCTTTTCATGCAAATTTAATGATAATGAAACATTGGCTTCTTATGCTAGAGGTATATATGATTACTATGATGTGGAACAAATAGAAGAATTTGTTGCTTTTAAGGGTGCTTATGAGATTGAATCTTTGTTTGAAAAGTATGAAGCTTTTGATGATGATGTTTATAGGCCTGAAAATTTAGCTATCCTAAAATATTGCTATGATAATTATGAATATAATTCCTATATTGATGCGCTTCTTGAGAAAGTCTCCGTTGTCCAAGAAGAGACTAATATTTTGCAGGAACCTATGGAAGAAGAAATTGATGAAACTGTGAGCTCATTGGATGAAAAAGATGATGAGGAGAGTGAAGAACAAAAGGAGGAAGAGCAGATTAGCTACCCATGGCCACCTTCTAATGAGAGTAACTCTTCAACTCATACATTGTTTAATTTCCCTTCGTACTTACCGAAGGATGATTGCTATAATAACTATTATGATCCCATTGATTCTTTTGAAATATCCCTTTTTGATGATGCTTGCTATGCTTGTGGCCAAGATGCCAATATGAATTATGCTTATGGAGATGAACTTGCTATAGTTCCTTATGTTAAACATGAAATTGTTACTATTGCACCCACGCATGATAGTCCTGTTGTCTTTTTGAATTCTCCCGATTATACTATATCGGAGAAGTTTGCACTTATTAAGGATTATATTGATGGGTTGCCTTTTACCGTTGCACATGATGATTTTGATGAGTATAGTATGCATGTGCTTGCTGCTCCTACTTGCAATTATTATGAGATAGGAACTATATCTCCACCTCTCTATGTTTCCCACAAGATAAAATTGCAAGAAACTGTTTATACTATGCATTGGCCTTTACTTTGTGTGCATGAATTGTTCTTTTATGACATGCCGATGCATAGGAAGAGAGTTAGACTTCGTCATTAAATGATATATGTTTCTTTGTGCTCACTACTAAATTACAAATCATTGCTAATTAAAATTGGCTTTGATATATACCTTGGGATCCGGGTGGATTCACTACTTGAGCACTATATTCCTAGCTTAATGGCTTTAAAGAAAGCGTCGCCAGGGAGACAACCCAGATGTTTTAGAGAGTCATTTATTTCTGTTGAGTGCTTTCATATAGTTTAAAAGCAAAAAAAAAATAAAGAGGGGAACCTAAAACTTTTTCAAAAAGGAAAGTGAAAGTGAGAGAGACAAGCATTGTTGAAGTGGGAGCTAGCCTTGAACTTTGTTCATGCTCACGGAAACTTTGTGAATCTTGATTACAGAAACTTTTCAACAAAAATAATTATCCCCTTGTACAATTCCATTGTATTATAAAAATAATGTGCCAAGGTTTTCCTTTAGGATGTTTACAATGCATGCTGGTTTGTACGGTGCAGGACAGAAACTTTGTCTGTAGTGCGCAATTTTACATTTTTTACTGGAACGTCAAATGGTTCTGATTCTTTTTGCACTGTATTTATATACAAATTGTTTATTGTTCCTAATTTTGGCAGAATTTTTCAAGTATCATAAGTATGGTGAATGTTCATATTGCTACAGACTGTTCTGTTTTAGACAGATTCTGTTTTGGATGCATAGTTTGCTTATTTTGATAAAACTATCGATTTATATCAGTGGATTAAGCCATGAAAAAGTTATGCTACAGTAGACACAATGCAAAACAAAATATGAATTGGTTTGCAACAGTACTTAGAGTAGTGATTTGCTTTATTATACTGACGGATCTTACCGAGTTTTCTATTGAAGTTTTGTGTGGACGAAGTGTTCGATGATCGAGAAGGTCTCGATGTGAGAAGAAGGAAGAGAGGAAATAGCTCAAGCTTGGGGATGCCCGAGGCACCCCAAGTAAATATTCAAGGAGACTCAAGCGTCTAAGCTTGGGGACGCCCCGGAAGGCATCCCCTCTTTCTTCAACATGTATCAGTATGTTTTCGGATTCGTTTCGTTCATGCGATATGTGCAATCTTGGAGCGTCTTTTGCATTTAGTTTTCATTTTTCTTTTATGCACCATGCTGTTATGAGATGGTCCTTGGTTGATTTATAGAATGCTCTTTGCACTTCACTTATATCTTTTGAGTATGGCTTTATAGAATGCTTCATGTGCTTCACTTGTATCATTTGAAGTTTGGATTGCCTGTTTCTTTTCAGTTAGACAACCGCCATTTGTAGAATGCTCTTTTGCTTCACTTATATTTGTTAGAGCATGGGAATATCTTTTGTAGAAAGAATTAAACTCTCTTGCTCCACTTATATCTATTTAGAGAGATGACAGGAACTAGTCATTCACATGGTTAGTCATAAAATCCTACATAAACTTGTAGATCACTGAATATGATATGTTTGATTCCTTGCAATAGTTTTGCGATATAAAGATGGTGATATTAGAGTCATGATAGTGTGTAGTTGTGGATTAGTAGAAATACTTGTGTTGAGGTTTGTGATTCACGTAGCATGCACGTATGGTGAACCGTTATGTAGCGAAGTCGGAGCATGAGGTATTTATTGATTGTCTTCCTTATGAGTGGCGGTCGGGGACGAGCGATGGTCTTTTCCAACCAATCTATCCTCCTAGGAGCATGCCCATAGTACTTTGTTTCGATGACTAATAGATTTTTGCAATAAGTATGTGAGTTCGTTATGACTAATGTTGAGTCCATGGATTATACGCACTCTCACCCTTCCATCATTGCTAGCCTCTTCGGTACCGTGCATTGCCCTTTCTCACCTCAAGAGTTGGTGCAAACTTCACCAGTGCATCCAAACCCCGTGATACGATACGCTTTATCACACATAAGCCTCATTATATCTTCCTCAAAACAGCCACCATACCTACCTATCTTGGCATTTCCATAGCCATTCCGAGATATATTGCCATGCAACTTCCATCATCATCATATACATGACTGGAGCATTTATTGTCATATTGCTTTGCATGATCGTAAGATAACTAGCATGATGCTTTCATGGCTTGTCCATTTTTTTGATATCTTTGCTACGTTAGATCATTGCACATCCCGGTACACCGCCGGAGGCATTCATATAGAGTCATATCTTGTTCTAGTATCGAGTTGTAATATTGAGTTGTAAGTAAATAAAAGTGTGATGATCATCATTATTAGAGCATTGCCCCAGTGAGGAAAGAATGATGGAGATATGATTCCCCCACAAGTCAGGATGAGACTTCGGACGAAAAAAAAAAGAGAAAGGCAAAAAAAAAGAGAAGGCCCAAAAAAAGAAAAAAAAGAAAACAAAAAAAGAGAGAAAAGGAGAGAAGGGGCAATGTTACTATCCTTTTACCACACTTGTGCTTCAGAGTAGCACCATGTTCTTCATATAGAGAGTCTCTTGAGTTATCACTTTCATATACTAGTGGGAATTTTCATTATAGAACTTGGCTTGTATATTCCGATGATGGGCTTCCTCAAATGCCCGAGGTCTTCATGAGCAAGCAAGTTGGATGCACACCCACTTAGTTTTCAGTTTGGGATTTCATACACTTATATCTCTTAATGGATCCGTTGCATGGCAATCCCTACTCCTCACATTGACATCAATTGATGGGCATCTCCATAGCCCGTTGATTAGCCGCGTCGATGTGAGACTTTCTCCTTTTTTGTCTTCTCCACACAACCTCCACCATCGTATTCTATTCCACCTATAGTGCTATATCCATGGCTCGCGCTCATGTATTGCGTGAAAGTTGAAAAGGTTTGAGAACATCAAAAGTATGAAACAATTGCTTAGCTTGTCATCGGGGTTGTGCATGATGTGAATATTTTATGCGGTGAAGATGGAGCATAGCCAGACTATATGATTTTGTAGGGATAACTTTCTTTGGCCATGTTATTTTGAAAAGACATGATTGCTTTATTAGTAGGCTTGAAGTATTATTATTTTTATGTCAAATGATAGACTATTGCTTTGAATCACTCGTGTCTTAATATTCATGCCATGATTAGACATATGATCAAGATTATGCTAGGTAGCATTCCACATCAAAAATTATCTTTTTTATCATTTACCTACTTGAGGACGAGCAGGAATTAAGCTTGGGGATGCTCATACATCTCCGTCGTATCTATAATTTTTTATTGTTCCATGCCAATATTATTCAACTTTCATATACTTTTGGCAACTTTTTATATTATTTTTGGGACAAACATATTGATGCAAAGGCTCAAGGCCAGTTCTCGCTTGTTGCATGTTTTATGTTTCGCAGAAACCCAATGTCAAACGGAGCCCAAACGGGATAAAAACGGACGGAGAATTATTTTGGAATATTTATGATTTTTGGGAAGTAAAATCAACGTGAGGCGGTGCCCAAGGGGGCCACGAGGCAGGGAGGCGCGCCCTGGACCCTCATGGCCACCCCGTAAGGCGGTTGGAGCCCTTCTTTCCCCGCAAGAAAGCTAATTTCCGGATAGAGATCGTCTCCAAAATTCAGCCCAATCGGAGTTACGGATCTCCGGGAGTTTAAGAAACGGTGAAGGGCCAGAAAACAGAACGCAGAAACGGAGAGAGACAGAGAGACAGATCCAATCTCGGAGGGGCTCTTACCCCTCCCACGCCATGGAGACCATGGACCAGAGGGGAAACCCTTCTCCCATCTAGGGAGAGGGTCAAGGAAGAAGAAGAAGGAGGGGGTTCTCTCCACCTCGCTTCCGGTTGCGCCGGAGTGCCACCGGGGGCCATCATCATCACCGTCATCTTCACCAAAAACTTCACCGCCATCATCACCAACTCTTCCCCCCTCTATTGTAACACCCCGGATGTAACTTTCCATATTTGTAACTCCAACTCTTGCCATTTTCGGCATTGTGATATGATATTTCCTCCGTGGTTGGGTTTTTCTTCATTTTGTATTTTGTCCATGTCATGCATTATATATCATGTCATCATGTGCATCTCATTTGCATACGTGTTCGTCTCATGATTCCGAGCATTTTTCCCGTTGTCCGTTTTGCAATCCGGCACTCCTATGTCCCCCGGCGTCCCCTTTTACGTTTTTCCGTGAGCGGGTACTAAACTTTCTCGGAATGGACCGAGGTTTGTCAAGTGGCCTTGGTATACAACCTGTAGACCACCTGTCAAGTTTCGGGTCATTTGGAGCTCGTTTGGTACTCCAACGGTTAACCGCACTCTCGCAAAGGCCTCTTTTTAGTTGCAGCCCAACACCCCTCCAAAACATCCCAATAACCCATCTAAGTCACTTCCATGCTCTCCGTCGTCGGATCACGATCGCGTGGGAGAAAACCGCACCTCATTTGGACTCTCCTAGCTCCCTCTATGCCTATATATACACCCCCCCATTCCAAATCGCGGTACAAACCCTAGCCTTCCCCTACCTCGCGACACCGGACAAAAATCACGCGCCGACGGACGTGACCGCCCCGCCCGCGCCGCCCGGCGAACCGGTAGCGACACGTGGCACCCGGCCACCCGCCGCGCCCGCCGGCCAGCCCAGGCCCGGCCGCCCAGCCATCCCGCCCAGCGCCTCCCGGCCAGCCTCCGCGCCTCCGCCGCCCGCCCGCCCGGCCGCCGCCACCTCCGCCCGCGCCAGCGTTCTTGGAATCGTTCCGATGGTTTTGTGACGAGAACATTGTTCTTGGTGGCTCGACATTTAGGGGTTGTGGCGGTGTCACGGGAGTTGAGCTCCGAGGTGTTGTCGTCACAATTTTATCGTTGCGATTGGAATACCTGAGTTTTACCGACATCGAAATCTCTTTTGTGCAGTTGTTGGTGAGATAACCCGATAACCCAAAGACTGGGCGAGCTCGAGTATTGCCATGACTTCGTATAACGGATGCTTTTCAAGGTCGAGGTACACGGTTTCGAAGGTTTCTTGGTTATGTGTTGACGGATGGATACAATTTGGATCTAGGTATTGTTAGTTTGGGTGATATATTTTGTGTCCCTAACCCCAACACCAGTTGCATAACCAGGAAGTTTCGAGTTTATAGGTGGGATTCAAGTAGCTCCTAGCATTTCTTCCCGCAGATATTTGGTTTGTGATTGGGTAATCCTTACCACTTATTTGTTCCAGTCGTACCTTGTTATTTTTTTTCATCAACCTTTAATCAAGTGGCTTCTCACCTTAATGGACGTGTGATGTTCGCTTTGGAATTCATTCGTTCATCCTTGTTCGAATGTTTATTGTGAAGACTATATGTTGCAATTTCTATCCGTTGATTCAACTTGTCTTTCTGTCTATCAAAGTGCTAACGGATGTCACCCTCTTCAGGATGGCTCCATGTACGCCGTAATCCGGAACGAAATGATGGGAATCGGTCAGACCCTCCACCTCCACCTCCGCCTCCGGAGGCTGGCAAGCTATCATGGCAGCCACCAATGCCAATGCTCGAGATGATTTTCCAACTCTTGCAAGAGCGTACTCAAGGGCAAGGCAATCAAGGAAATCAAGGCCAAGGCAACAACCAGCCGCACTTTGCTACCCTCGGTCGGTTCCTCGCTAATCACCGAAGTCTTTCGGTTTACGTAGCCGAGGCCACAGACGCCGACGATTGGCTTGTGGACATCTGCAAACATTTTGAATGTAGCAATGTCGACACGAGGACTTTGTCAAGTTTGCATCATTTCAACTCAAGGACCAAGCTGCCGAGTGGTACCAGCAATACAAAGATTCCAGAGGAGGTCGTGTCATTACACAGGATGAGTTCCACGAGATTTCAGAGCTCACGACATTCGAAAAGTGTTGTTGAGAGCAAGAGTGAGGAGTTCCGCAATCTCAAGCAAGGCAACATGTCTGTGTATCAATACAATATCCAGTTCGAACTCGCTCGCTTTGCTAAGCAAGACGTCCCTGATGAGAAGAGTATGATCTATCAATTCAGAGGTGGTCTCAGAGAAGATCTGCAATTAGCTCTTGTGCTTTTTGAGCCAGAAAAGTATGATGAATTCTACAACATGGCACTGAAGCAAGAAACTGCCCAGCTCAAATGTGAGGCTTCTAAGAAGAGAATCAGGGATGCAGTTCAGTCTTCTTCTTCCTCTCAAGTGGCAGCTAAGCAGTAGAATGTCTACCTTCCTCCTCCTCCGTTCCGCCAGCCTTATCAGCAGAAGAACTCAGGTGGTCGTGGATCTTCCCACCCGCCCAACCAGTGCTATCGTAACAAGTCTAATTCTCAAGCTCCAAGGTCAAGTGCTCCTTACCACCGTCCGCTCTCGTGAGGTGACTTGCAACAAGTGTCAGCAGAAGGTCACTATGCGAACAAGTGCTTCAACCAAAGGCGCCTTTCGCCTCCTCCTCTGTGAAATCTTCCAAAGAATGCAAAGTTGGTCAAGCATAATCCAAAGCATGCCAAGGTGAACATGATGAATGCAGCTCAAGCGGAGGAATCTCTTGATGTGATAATGGGTAATCTCTCGATTAATGATATTCCTGCAAAAGTCTTATTTGATACGGTGCATCGCATTGTTTCATGTCAAGACCGTTTTTGCCAAGCATGATTTCACTTGAATTTTTGGATAGACCTCTAGCAATTGTTTCCCTGGGTTAGCACATGAGTTCTAGTTTGTTGGTTCCGAATGTCGGTATCAAGATGGGCGACTATAGATTTCTGGCTAAACCAATTGTCCTTGGTGACTCGGATATTGATCTTATTCTCGGGATGGATCGGCTTTCTCGACAAAGCTCAGCTTGATTGTGCTGCTGTGGAAATTTAATTGACTCACTCTTCTAATGATGTGATCATCTATGCCGCTTCGTGATGAAACCATTCGGTTGTTTTCTCTCAATGAGAAGGGCGAATTGGATGCTATCTCTCAGATTCCAGTCGTTTGTGAGTACCAAGATGTCTTTCTAGAAGAGCTTCCGGGTATGCCTCCTCACCGGCCACTTGAGTTCGTTATTGATCTTGAGCCTGGCACTGAACCCGTTTGCAAGCGTCCATACAAGCTTGGACCTGATGAGCTGAAGGAATTAAAGAAGCAGCTCGATGAACAAGAGTGTCTGGGTTTGATCAGACCGAGTTCATCTCCTTGGGGTTGTGGTGTTCTTTTTGTCCAGAAGAAGGATGGCACGGACCGACTTTGCGTCGATTACCGTCCATTGAATAAGAAGACAATCAAGAACAAGTATCCACTTCCCAACATCAATGAGCTTTTCGAGCAACTCAAAGGTGCTAAAGTGTTCTCCAAGCTTGACCTTCGTATGGGTTATCATCAAATTCGCATTCGTGAACAAGATATTCCCAAGACTGCATTCGTAACAAGCTTTGGTTCTTATGAATATATGTCATGTCTTTCGGCCTTGTCAATGCTCCTCCAACATTCTCTCGGATGATGAACTTCATCTTCAACCCCTACACCAATGAATTCGTCTTGGTCTATCTTGATGATATTTTGGTCTTCTCCAAGAATAAGAAGGATCATGCCAAACATTTTCGATTGGTGCTAGACAAGCTCAGAGAGTATCAATTCTATTCTAAGTTCTCCAAATGTGAATTTTGGCTTGATGAAGTGCTATACCTTGGTCATATCATCTCTGCCAAGGGCATCGCTGTTAATCCCGAGAAGGTGTCCGCAGTTGTGAATTGGGAACCTCCTCAAAATGTCAAGCGACTCCATGATTTTCTTGGTCTTGCAAGCTATTGCGAAGATTCGTTGAGAATTTCTCCAAGATTGCAAAGCCTCTTTCCAACCTCCTCCGAAGCATGTGAAGTATGTCCGGTCTCCGAGTGTGACGTTGCTTTCAATACCCTCAAAGAGAAACTCACACAGCTCCTGTCTTGACTCCTCTGATGAATCCAAGCCATTCAAGTTTTCTGTGATGCTTCTCTTCAAGGTCTCGGTCTTTGTGTTAATGCAAGAGAAGAGAGTTGTGGCCTATACCTCTCATCACCGAAGCCCAATGAAAAGAACTACCCCACTCACGATCTTGAGTTGGCGGCGATTGTCCATGCATTGATAACATGGAGACATCTCTTGTTGGGAAGGAAAGTGGACATTTTCACCGATCACAAGAGTCTCAAGTATATCTTCACTCAACCCAACCTCAACCTCATGCAAACTCGATGGGTCGAAATGATTCAAGAGTACAACCCAAGTATTGAATATACTCCGGGCAAGGCCAATGTGATTGCAGATGCTTTGAGCAGGAAGGCTTACTGCAACAGTTTAATCCTCAAGCCCTTCCAACTGGATCTCTGTGAAGCTTTCCGCAAGCTGAATCTTTAAGTTGTTCCTCAAGGCTTTCTTGCCAACCTCATAGTCTCTCCTACTTTGGAAGATCAGATTCGTGAGGCTCAACTTCTGGATACCATGGTGAAAAAGGTGAAACGTGGTATCGACAAGGGCATTTCCAAATACAAGTGCTTCCACATTGATGACAAAGATACTCTTTTCTTCGAGGACCGAATTGTGGTTCCTAATGGTGATCTGAGAAAAGTCATTATGAACAAGGCACACAATTCGCTTCTATCCATTCATCCTGGAAGTACGAAGATGTACCATGATCTCAAGCAGTCATATTGGTGGACTCGAATGAAGCGAGAAATTGCTCAATTCGTGAATGAGTGTGATGTCTGCAGAAGAGTGAAAGCGTAACACCAACGACCAGCTGGTCTCCTCCAACCTCTTGCTATTCCGTAATGGAAGTTTGATCATATCGAAATGGACTTCGTGACTAGATTTCCTAAGTCCAAGCGTGGAAATGATGCTATCTTCGTTGTCATTGACAAGCTTACTAAAGTGGCTCATTTTCTTCCTATCAAAGAATCTATCACAGCAGCTCAGTTGGTAGAGCTATACACCTCCAGGATTGTCTCCTTGCACGGCATTCCACAAGTGATCTCTTCAGACCGTGGCAGCATCTTTACCTCCAAGTTTTGGGATTCTTTTCGTAAGGCCATGGGCACCAACATTCGTTTCAAAGACAACTTTCCATCCTCAAACAAGTGGCCAAGTCGAGCGAGTCAATCAAATCCTTGAGGATATGCTCAGGGCTTGTGTCATTTCCTTCGGCATGAAATGGGAAGATTGTCTTCCATATGCCGTGTTCTCCTACAACAACAACTTCCAAGCGAGTTCGGGCAAGGCCCCATTCGAAATTCTCTATGGCAGAAAGTGTCGTACTCCTCTCAATTGGTCTCGAGACAATGTGAACGCCAACTTCTTGGCAATGACTTGATCACGAAGCGAAGAAATGTGCAAAGTCATTCGTGAGAATCTCCAAGCCGCGCAATCGCGCCAGAAGAGCTATTATGATGACAAGCACCGTGATGTGGCTTTTGAAATCGGAGACCATGTCTACCTCCGCGTCTCTCCAATGAAAGGCTCTCGTCGCTTCGGTATCAAAGGGAAGCTTGCCCCTAGATACGTGGGTCCTTTCAAGATCATTGGAAAAAGAGGCAATCTCGCCTATCAACTTGAGCTTCCGTCCAACTTCGCGAACGTGCATGATGTGTTTCATGTGTCACAGCTTCGCAAGTGCTTCAAGACTCCTGAGCGCACTATCAGCTTCGAAGAAATTGACCTCCAAGAAGATCTCTCTTATCATGAGCACCCCGTTGCTATTCTTGAAGAAACCGAGCGCAAGACTCGCAACAAGTCAATCAAATTCCTGAAAGTGAAGTGGTCACACCATTCCGACCGAGAAGCCACCTGGGAGCGCGAGGATCACCTCCGTTCTGAATATCCGAAGTTCTTTCAGTCCTAGATCTCGGGACGAGATCCTCTTGTAGTGGTGGAGTGTTGTAACACCCCGGATGTAACTTTCCATATTTGTAACTCCAACTCTTGCCATTTTCGGCATTGTGATATGATATTCCCTCCGTGGTTGGGTTTTTCTTCATTTTGTATTTTGTCCATGTCATGCATTTCATATCATGTCATCATGTGCATCTCATTTGCATACGTGTTCGTCTCATGATTCCGAGCATTTTTCCCGTTGTCCGTTTTGCAATCCGGCACTCCTATGTCCCCCGGCGTCCCCTTTTACGTTTTTCCGTGAGCGGGTACTAAACTTTCTCGGAATGGACCGAGGTTTTTCAAGTGGCCTTGGTATACCACGGTAGACCACCTGTCAAGTTTCGGGTCATTTGGAGCTCGTTTGGTACTCCAGCAGTTAACCGCACTCTCGCAAAGGCCTCTTTTAAGTTGCAGCCCAACACCCCTCCAAAACAGGCCAATAACCCATCTAAGTCACTTCCATGCTCTCCGTCGTCGGATCACGATCGCGTGGGCGAAAACCGCACCTCATTTGGACTCTCCTAGCTCCCTCTATGCCTATATATACACCCCCCCCCATTCCAAATCGCGGTACAAACCCTAGCCTTCCCCTACCTCGCGACACCGAACAAAAATCCCGCGCCGACGGACGTGTCCGCCCCGCCCGCGCCGCCGCCGCCCTGGACCGAAGCGCGAGCACCGGCCACCGCGTCGCCGCCCGGCCCGCCATGGCCAGCGGCCCCAGCCCCGTCTGCGCCGCCTCCCGGCCCAGCGCCCTCCGCGCCTCCGCCGCCCGCCCGCCCGCCGCGCCGCCGCCATCCCGGCGGCCGCCGCCACCTCCAGCGCCCGCGTCCGGCGGCCGCCCGCCGCCGCCGACGCCCGCCGGTGCCTTCTCCTCCTCCGCCCCGGCCTCTCCCTCTCCTCCCGGCCCGAGCTCCGGCGAGCCGCGCCGCCGGCCGCCTCGGATCCGGCCGGATCTCAGATCCAAACCTCGGGATTGACTTTCGCCCCCCCCCCCCCCCAAAATCGTCCAAGTTTTTATTTCGGTGATTATTTGTTGCATTTTCGTCATACCATAATTCTGCATCCGTAGCTCCGTTTCATGCACGTAATATGTAGAAATGTTCGCCGCGAAGAGTAGATCATTTCATCTCACTGCATCATTTTCATTTGAGCTCATCTTGATGCCCGAAATGCTGTTAGAAGAGGGCTATGTGAAGTTAGTTTCGCTTTCTTAATGTAACATGCACTTTTGTCATTTTTGCCATGATTGTTGTGTGCACCCTATGAATTTGAGTCCTACATGTGTTTTGTAATATGTTATGCCATATTTCCAGGGGTGTATGCCATGTATTTGTGTGCTCTATGTGGTGACTAGCACAAGCATGCAAACTAGGTGTCATGATGTTGCTGATTTCAGCCCCTGTTTTGCTGATATTTTTATGCCATGTTAACTTGATACTACCGAGAGATCCATGCATATTTTGAGATACTTCAATAAGGATGTTTTGAACATATGGTTATGCTCTATCCGTCCATGCCCATGTTTGCAATTATGGAGTGCCATAGATTGAGTCAATCGAGCTCTAATTTTGCTATAAAATGTTTCCTGGAAGATTGTTTACATGTTATTTAATTTTGCCAAGGTTGTTGTAGTTGATCCGTGTATGCTATGAAGTTGTTCTTGCCATTTATATCTTCTATGCCATGCCTTCTTGATGTATGTATGCTTAGTTTATCATGTAATACTCTGTAGTGAGTGCATCGAGCTCTTAAACATGCCTACTTGTTATCTGTTTTGCCATGCCCTGTTGCTGAATCTGTTAACGAAACTCGCTATATTGACATGGGTGTTACTATATTTTCTGATCCTTTTTGGCTCATGGTCAGTAAGGGACTTTTGTTCTATGCTTCGAGTAGATTCATGCCATGCCTTGTTTTGCTATTATAAGTTCCTGTAGCATGCTGTTTTCTTGCTCTGAACATTGCTACCTGATGCTGTTTTTGCCATGTTCAGTAATTTCTCTTAAGTCCGTGAAACTGATATGTTTTGCATTTTTGCCATGCTTGTTTGGACCTGTTATGATGTGAATTAGCCGTAGCTCAGTGTTCATCTTTTGTCAAGCATCTTGTGTAGATCACTACCATATGCTTTTCTCGTACGTTTTGGTGCAGTAGCTTAATTTCGCGTTGCTTGCTATATGGCATCATGCTGTTAATGACAGATTTGTGCCATTCTTGTTTTGCTTGTCATTTGCAAACTGTACATCCGATTCCGGTGATCTTTATATCGATTTCAACCGAAATCATCTCATCTTTCCAGCGGCATACTTGGTTTGCCAAGTTGATGCCTGGTTCATCATTTTCCTTCCGGAGCGCCAAGATACGCATTGCATATCACATCTCGCATATCATGTCATGTTTTGCATCATGTTGCTTGTGCATTGCACCGTGATTTATTGTGGTTCCTTTGTTTGTGTTCTTGCTTTGGGTAGAGCCGGGAGACGAGTACGTGAACGAGGAACCTGTTGAGAACGCTTACGAGGATCAAGCTTTCGACAACTCTGAGAACTTGGCAGGCAAGATGACCATACCCTCGAAATCACTTCTATCTTTGCTATGCTAGATGCTCGCTCTTTTGCTATGCCTATGATGCGATGCCTATAACTTGCTTATCGTGCCACCCATATTGCCATGTCAGCCCCTAACCATCCTTTCCTAGCAAACCGTTGTTTGGCTATGTTACCGCTTTGCTCAGCCCCTCTTATAGCGTTGCTAGTTGCAGGTGAGGTTGAAGTTTGTTCCCTGTAGGAACATGGAGATGTTGTTCCTTATTGGAACATGCTTACTGGTTGGGGATATCACAATATTATCTGCTATAATTAATGCATCTATATACTTGGTAAAGGGTGGAAGGCTCGGCCTTATGCCTGGTGTTTTGTTCCACTCTTGCCGCCCTAGTTTCCGTCATACCGGTGTTATGTTCCTTGATTTCGCGTTCCTTACGGTTGGGTGATTTATGGGACCCCTTGACAGTTCGCTTTGAATAAGACTCCTCCAAAGAAGGCCCAACATTGGTTTTACCATTTGCCACCTAAGCCTTTTTTCCCCGGGTTTTCGCGAGCCCGAGGGTCATCTTTATTTTAACCCCCGGACCGGTGCTCCTTCGAAAGTCTTTCGAACCGGGCAGATCAAGGGGCCACCACGGGCAACTCGAGGGCTGGTTTTACTCGTAGGCTGACCTATCCGGTGTGCCCTGAGAACGAGATATGTGCAGCTCCTATCGGGATTTGTCGGCACAGTCGGGTGGCTTTGCTGGTCTTGTTTTATTGCTGTCGAAATGTCTTGTAGTCCGGGATTTCGAGATTGATCGGGTCTTCCCGGTAGAAGGAATATCCTTCGTTGACCGTGAGAGCTTATAATGGGATAAGTTGGGACACCCCTGCAGGGTATTATCTTTCGAAAGCCGTGCCCGCGGTTATGAGGCAGATGGGAATTTGTTGATTTCCGGTTGAAGAAAACCCGAAGTTGACCTTAATTAAAATACACATCAATCAAGCGTGTGTAACCGTGATGGTCTCTTCTCGGAGTCCGGGAAGTGAACACGGTGTTGGAGTAATGTTTGACGTAAGTAGTTCAGGATCACTTCTTGATCGCTACTAGCTTCACGACCGTGCCTTGCTTCTCTTCTCGCTCTCTTTGCGTAATGTAGCCACCATATATGCTAGTCGCTTTCGCAGCTCCAGCTCACAACCCTGTCCTTCCTATAAGCTTAAATAGTCTTGATCTCATGGTGTGAGATTGGTGAGTCCCCGTGACTCACAGATTCTACCAAAACAGTTGCAGTGCCGACGATGCGGTCAGGTGACGCAACCGAGCTCAAGTGGGAGGTCGATGAGGAACGTGGTCGTTACTATGTGTCTTTTCACGATGATCGATGGTGGAGCCCAGTTGGGACGATCGGGGATCTGTGTAGCATTTGGGGTATCTTCTTTTATTTTGGTTCCGTAGTCGGACCTTGAGTGTAATCTGAATGATGGATGTTTATTTATGTATTGTGTGAAGTGGCGACTTTAAGCCAACTATATATCTATTTCCCTTATGTATTACATGGATTGTGTGAAGATTACCTCACTTGCGACATTGCTTTCAATGCGGTTATGCCTCTAAGTCGTGCTTCGACACGTGGGAGATATAGCCGCATCGAGGGCGTTACAAGTTGGTAATCAGAGCCATCCCCGACTTAGGAGCCCCCTGCTTGATTGTTTGCTGGCGTTGTTGAGTCTAGAACGGAAAATGTTTTGAGTCTTAGGATTATATATATCGGAGAGTAGGATTCTTTTTACTCCCCAGTCCCTTCGTCGCTCTGGTGAGGTCTCCTGACGTAGAAGTTTTGACTCTCCTCTCCTCAATTTTCACTAAAAAATTTTTTTAGGATCACACGGGTATCTTGGAATCGTTCCGATGGTTTTGTGACGAGAACATTGTTCTTGGTGCCTCCTGACATTTAGGGGTTGTGGCAGTGTCCCGGGGAGTTGAGCTCCGAGGTGTTGTCGTCACAATTTTATCGTTGCAATTCTGGAATACCTGAGTTTCACCGACATCGAAATCTCTTTTGTGCAGTTGTTGGTGAGATAACCCCGATAACCCAGTACTGGGGCGAGCTCGGGAGTATTGCCATGACTCGTATAACGGATGCTTTTCGAAGGTCGAGGTACACGGTTCCCGAAGGTTTCTTGGTTATGTGTTGACGGATGGATACAATTTGGATCTAGGTATTGTTAGTTTGGGTGATATATTTTGTGTCCCTGTATCCCCAACACCGCATTGCATAACCAGGAAGTTTCGGGAGTTTATAGGTGGGATTCAAGTAGCTCCTAGCATTTCTTCCCGCAGATATTTGGTTTGTGATTAGGTAATCCTTACCACTTATTTGTTCCAGTCGTACCTTGTTATTTTTTTCATCAACCTTTAATCATGTGGCTTCTCACCTTAATGGACGTGTGATGTTCGCTTTGGAATTCATTCGTTCATCCTTGTTTGAATGTTTATTGTGAAGACTATATGTTGCAATTTCTATCCGTTGATTCAACTTGTCTTTACATCTATCAAAGTGCTAACGGATGTCACCCTCTTCAGGATGGCTCGCCAACGCCGTAATCCGGAACGAAATGATGGGAATCAGTCGAACCCTCCACCTCCACCTCCGCCTCCGGAGGCCTGGCAAGCTATCATGGCAGCCACCAATGCCAATGCTCAGATGATTTTCCAACTCTTGCAAGAGCGTACTCAAGGGCAAGGCAGTCAAGGAAATCAAGGCCAAGGCAACAACCAGCCGCACTTTGCTACCCACAGTCAGTTCCTTGCTAATCAGCCGAAGTCTTTCAGTTTCTGTGTCGAGGCCACAGACGCCGACGATTGACTTGTGGACATCTGCAAACATTTTGAATGTAGCAATGTCAGACCTGAGGACTTTGTGAAGTTTGCATCATTTCAACTCAAGGACCAAGCTGCTGAGTGGTACCAGCAATACAAAGATTCCAGAGGAGGTCGTGTCATTACCTGGGATGAGTTCCGCCGAGATTTCAGAGCTCACCACATTCCGAAAAGTGTTGTTGAGAGCAAGCGTGAGGAGTTCCGCAATCTCAAGCAAGGCAACATGTCTGTGTATCAATACAATATCCAGTTCCAGAAACTCGCTCGCTTTGCTAAGCAAGACGTCCCTGATGAGAAGAGTATGATCTATCAATTCAGAGGTGGTCTCAGAGAAGATCTGCAATTAGCTCTTGTGCTTTTTGAGCCAGAAAAGTATGATGAATTCTACAACATGGCACCGAAGCAAGAAGCTGCCCAGCTCAAATGTGAGGCTTCTAAGAAGAGAATCAGGGATGCAGTTCAGCCTTCTTCTTCCTCTCAAGTGGCAGCTAAGCAGCAGAAGTTCTACCTTCCTCCTCCTCCGTTCCGTCAGCCTTATCAGCAGAAGAACTCAGGTGGTCGTGGATCTTCCCACCCGCCCAACCCAGGCTATCAGAACAAGTCTAATTCTCAATCTCCAAGGTCAAGTGCTCCTTACCACCGTCCGCTCTCAGAGGTGACTTGCAACAAGTGTCACCAGAAAGGTCACTATGCGAACAAGTGCTTCAACCAAAGGCGCCTTCCGCCTCCTCCTCTGTGAAATCTTCCAAGCAATGCAGTGGTCAAGCATAATCCAAAGCATGCCAAGGTGAACATGATGAATGCAGCTCAAGCGGAGGAATCTACTGATGTGATAATGGGTAATCTCTCAGTTAATGATATTCCAGCAAAAGTCTTATTTGGTACTGGTGCATCGCATTGTTTCATGTCAAGACCGTTTTTTGCCAAGCATGATTTCACTTCGGAATTTTTGGATAGACCTCTAGCAATTGTTTCCGGCAAGCACATGAGTTCTAGTTTGTTGGTTCCGAATGTCGGTATCAAGATGGGCGACTATAGATTTCTGGCTAAACCAATTGTCCTTGGTGACTCGGATATTGATCTTATTCTCGGGATGGATCGGCTTTCTCGACAAAGCTCAGCTTGATTGTGCTGCTGTGGAAATTCAATTGACTCACTCTTCTAATGATGTGATCATCTATGCCGCTCGTGATGAAACCATTCGGTTGTTTTCTCTCAATGAGAAGGGCGAATTGGATGCTATCTCTCGATTCCAATCGTTTGTGAGTACCAAGATGTCTTTCGGAAGAGCTTCCGGTATGCCTCCTCACCGCCGATTGAGTTTGTTATCGATCTTGAGCCCGCATCGAACCCGTTTGCAAGCGTCCATACAAGCTTGGACCTGATGAGATGAAGGAATTAAAGAAGCAGCTCGATGAACAAGAGCGTCTGGGTTTGATCAGCCCGAGTTCATCTCCTTGGGGTTGTGGTGTTCTTTTTGTCCAGAAGAAGGATGGCACGGACCGACTTTGCGTCGATTACCGTCCATTTAATAAGAAGACAATCAAGAACAAGTATCCACTTCCCAACATCAATGAGCTTTTCGAGCAACTCAAAGGTGCTAAAGTGTTCTCCAAGCTTGACCTTCAGATGGGTTATCATCAAATTCAGATTCGTGAACAAGATATTCCCAAGACAGCATTCAGAACAAGCTTTGGTTCTTATGAATATAATGTCATGTCTTTCGGCCTTGTCAATGCTCTTCCAACATTCTCTCGGATGATGAACTTCATCTTCAACCCCTACACCAATGAATTCGTCTTGGTCTATCTTGATGATATTTTGGTCTTCTCCAAGAATAAGAAGGATCATGCCAAACATTTGCGATTGGTGCTAGACAAGCTCAGAGAGTATCAATTCTATGCTAAGTTCTCCAAATGTGAATTTTGGCTTGATGAAGTGCTATACCTTGGTCATATCATCTCCGCCAAGGGCATCGCTGTTAATCCCGAGAAGGTGTCCGCAGTTGTGAATTGGGAACCTCCTCAAAATGTCAAGCAGCTCCATGATTTTCTTGGTCTTGCAAGCTATTGCGAAGATTAGTTGAGAATTTCTCCAAGATTGCAAAGCCTCTTTCCAACCTCCTCGAAGCATGTGAAGTATGTACGGTCTCCCGAGTGTGACGTTGCTTTCAATACCCTCAAAGAGAAACTCGTCACAGCTCCTGTCTTGACTCCTCCTGATGAATCCAAACCATTCGAAGTTTTCTGTGATACTTCTCTTCAAGGTCTCGGTGCTGTGTTAATGCAAGAGAAGAAGTGTTGTGGCCTATACCTCTCGTCAGCTGAAGCCCAGCGAAAAGAACTACCCCACTCACGATCTTGAGTTGGCGGCAGTTGTCCATGCATTGATAACATGGAGACATCTCTTGTTGGGAAGGAAAGTGGACATTTTCACCGATCACAAGAGTCTCAAGTATATCTTCACTCAACCCAACCTCAACCTCAGGCAAACTCGATGGGTCGAAATGATTCAAGAGTACAACCCAAGTATTGAATATACTCCGGGCAAGGCCAAGATGCTTTGAGCAGGAAGGCTGACTGCAAGAGTTTAATCCTCAAGCCCTTCCAACCGGATCTCTGTGAAGCTTTCCGCAAGCTGAATCTTCAAGTTATTCCTCAAGGCTTTCTTGCCAACCTCATAGTCTCTCCTACTTTGGAAGATCAGATTCGTGAGGCTCAACTTCTGGATACCATGGTGAAAAAGGTGAAACGTGGTATCGACAAGGGCATTTCCAAATACAAGTGCTTCCACATTGATGACAAAGATACTCTTTTCTTCGAGGACCGGATTGTGGTTCCTAAGGGTGATCTGAGAAAAGTCATTATGAACGAGGCACACAATTCGCCTCTATCCATTCATCCTGGAAGTACGAAGATGTACCATGATCTCAAGCAGTCATATTGGTGGACTCGAATGAAGCGAGAAATTGCTCAATTCGTGAAAAAGAGTGATGTCTGCAGAAGACTGAAAGCAGAACACCAACGATCAGCTGGTCTCCTCCAACCTCTTGCTATTCCAGAATGGAAGTTTGCTCATATCGAAATGGACTTCGTGACTGGATTTCCTAAGTCCAAGCGTGGAAATGATGCTATCTTCGTTGTCATTGACAAGCTTACTAAAGTGGCTCATTTTCTTCCTATCAAAGAATCTATCACAGCAGCTCGGTTGGCGAGCTATACACCTCGAGATTGTCTCCTTGGGCGGCATTCCACAAGTGATCTCTTCTGCACCGTGGCAGCATCTTTACCTCCAAGTTTTGGGATTCTTTTCGAGGAAGGCCATGGGCACCAACATTCGTTTCAACACAGCTTTCCATCCTCAAACAAGTGGCCAAGTCGAGCGAGTCAATCAAATCCTTGAAGATATGCTCGGGGCTTGTGTCATTTCCTTGACATGAAATGGGAAGATTGTCTTCCATATGCCGAGTTCTCCTACAACAACATCTTCCAAGCGAGTTCGGGCAAGGCCCCATTCGAAATTCTCTATGGCGAAAGTGCCGTACTCCTCTCAATTGGTGCGAGACAGTGAACGCCAACTTCTTGGCAACGACTTGATCACAAAAGCCAAGAAATGTGCAAAGTCATTCGTGAGAATCTCAAAGCCGCATAATCGCGCCGGAAGAGCTATTATGATGACAAGCACCGTGATGTGGCTTTTTAAATCGGAGACCATGTCTACCTCGCGTCTCTCCAATGAAAGGCACTCGTAAACCCGGTATCAAAGGGAAGCTTGCCCTAGATACGTGGGTCCTTTCAAGATCATTGGCAAAAGAGGCGATCTCGCCTATCAACGAGCTTCCGTCCAACTTCGCGAGCGTGCGATGTGTTTCATGTGTTACAACCGCAAGTGCTTCAAGACTCCTGAACGCACTATCAACTTCAAGAAATTGACCTTCAAGAAGATCTCTCCTATCATGAGCACCCGTTGCTATTCTTGAAGAAACCGAGCGCAAGACTACGCAACAAGTCAATCAAATTCACGAAAGTGAAGTGGTCACACCATTCACCAAGAAGCCACACAGGGGCGAGGATCACCTCCGTTCTGAATATCCGGAGTTCTTTCAGTCCTAGATCTCGGGACGAGATCCTCTTTTGTTGTGGAGTGTTGTATCACCCCGGATGTAACTTTCCATATTTGTAACTCCAACTCTTGCCATTTTCGGCATTGTGATATGATATTCCCTCCGTGGTTGGGTTTTTCTTCATTTTGTATTTTCTCCATGTCATGCATTTCATATCATGTCATCATGTGCATCTCATTTGCATACGTGTTCGTCTCATGATTCCGAGCATTTTTTCCGTTGTCCGTTTTGCAATCCGGCACTCCTATGTCCCCCGGCGTCCCCTTTTACGTTTTTCCGTGAGCGGGTACTAAACTTTCTCGGAATGGACCGAGGTTTTTCAAGTGGCCTTGGTATACCACCGGTAGACCACTGTCAAGTTTCGGGTCATTTGGAGCTCGTTTGGTACTCCAACGGTTAACCGCACTCTCGCAAAGGCCTCTTTTAAGTTGCAGCCCAACACCCCTCCAAAACAGCCCAATAACCCATCTAAGTCACTTCCATGCTCTCCGTCGTCGGATCACGATCGCGTGGGCGAAAACCGCACCTCATTTGGACTCTCCTAGCTCCCTCTATGCCTATATATACACCCCCCCCATTCCAAATCACGGTACAAACCCTAGCCTTCCCCTACCTCGCGACACCGAACAAAAATCCCACGCCCGGACGGACGTGTCCCGCCCAGCCGCCCGCCCAACCAGGCGCGACACGTGGCACCCGACCACAGCCACCGCACCGCCCGACCCCTTGAGCCAGCATGTGCCGCGCCTCCCGGCCAGCCGCGACCTCAGCGCCTCCGCCGCCCGCCCGGCTGCCCGCCTCTCCTCCGCCCGCGTCCCGGCGGCCCCGCGCGCCGCCGACGCCCGCCTGCGCCTTCTCCTCCTCCGCCCCGGCCTCTCCCTCTCCTCCCGGCCCGAGCTCCGTCTAGCCGTGCCGCCGGCCGCCTCGGATCCGGCCGGATCTCAGATCCAAACCTCGGGGTTGACTTTCTCCCCCAAAAAATCGTCTAAGTTTTTATTTCGGTGATTATTTGTTGCATTTTCGTCGTACCATAACTCTGCATCCGTATCTCCGTTTTGTGCGTTTAATATGTCAAAGTGTTCTACTCGAAGAGTACATAATTTCATCTCATTGCATCATTTTAAATTGTGCTCCTCTTGATGCCCGAAATGCTGTTAGAAGAGGGCTATGTGAAGTTAGTTTCTGTTTCTTAACAGAACATGCACTTTTGTCATTTTTGCCATGATTGTTGTGTGCACCCTATGAATTTGAGTCCTACATGTGTTTTGTAACATGCCATGCCATCTTTCCAGGGGTGTATGCCATGTATTTTTGTGATCTATGTGGTGACTAGGACAAGCATGCAAACTAGGTGTCATGATGTTGCTGATTTCAGCCCCTGTTTTGCTGATATTTTTATGCCATATTAACTTGATGCTACCGAGAGATCCATGCATATTTTGAGATACTTCAGTAAGGATATTTTGAACATATGGTTATGCTCTATCCATACATGTCCTTGTTTGCAATTATGGAGTGCCATAGCTTGAGTCAATCGAGCTCTACTTTTGCTATAAAATGTTTCCTGGCAGATTGTTTAAATGTTATTCAATTTTGCCAAGGTTGTTGTAGTTGATCCGTGTATGCTAGGAAGTTTTTCTTGCCATTTATATCTTCTATGCCATGTCTTATTGATGTATGTATGCTTAGTTTATCATGTAATGCTCTGTAGTGAGTGCATCGAGCTCTTAAACATGCCTACTTGTTATCTGTTTTGCCATGCCCTGTTGCTGAATCTGTTAACGGAACTTGCTATATTGACATGGGTGTTACTATATTTTCTGATCCTTTTTGGCTCATGGTCAGTAAGGGACTTTTGTTTTATTCTTTGAGTAGATTCGTGCCATGCCTTGTTTTGTTATTGTAAGTTCCTCTAGCATGCCGTTTTCTTGCTCTGAACATTGCTACCTGATGCTGTGAAACTGATATGTTTTGCATTTTTGCCATGCTTGTTTCGACCTGTTATGATGTGAATTAGCCGTAGCTCAGTGTTCATCTTTTGTCAAGCATCTTGAGTAGATCACTGCCATATGCTTTTCTGGTACGTTTGGGTGCAGTAGCTTAATTTCTCGTTGCTTGCTATATGGCATCATCTTTGTTAATGGCGATTTGTGCCATTCTTGTTTTGCTTGTCATTTGCAAACCGTACATCCGATTCGGTGATCTTTATATCGATTTCAACCGAAATCATCTCATCTTTCCAGCGGCATACTTGGTTTGCCAAGTTGATGCCTGGTTCATCATTTTCCTTCCGAGCGCGCATACGCATTGCATATCACATCTCGCATATCATGTCATGTTTTGCATCATGTTGCTTGTGCATTGCACCGTGATTTATTGTGGTTCCTTTGTTTGTGTTCTTGCTTTGGGTAGAGCCGGAGAGGCAGTACGTGAACGAGGAACCTGTTGAGAACGCTTACGAGGATCAAGCTTTCGACAACTCTGAGAACTTTGCAGGCAAGATGACCATACCCTCGAAATCACTTCTATCTTTGCTATGCTAGATGCTCGCTCTTTTGCTATGCCTATGCTGTGATGCCTATCACTTGCTTATCATGCCACCCATATTGCCATGTCAGCCCCTAACCATCCTTTCCTAGCAAACCGTTGTTTGGCTATGTTACCGCTTTGCTCAGCCCCTCTTATAGCGTTGCTAGTTGCAGGTGAAGTTGAAGTTTGTTCCCTGTTGGAACATGGAGATGTTGTTCCTTATTGGAACATGTTTACTGGCTGGGGATATCACAATATTATCTGCTATAATTAATGCATCTATATACTTGGTAAAGGGTGGAAGGCTCGGCCTTATGCCTGGTGTTTTGTTCCACTCTTGCCACCCTAGTTTCCGTCATACCGGTGTTATGTTCCTTGATTTCGCGTTCCTTACGGTTGGGTGATTTATGGGACCCCCTTGACAGTTCGCTTTGAATAAGACTCCTCCAAAGAAGGCCCAACATTGGTTTTACCATTTGCCACCTAAGCCTTTTTCCCCGGGTTTTCGCGAGCCCGAGGGTCATATTTATTTTAACCCCCGGACCAGTGCTCCTTCGAGTCTGGCCCGAACCGGGCAGACTCATGGGGCCACCACGGGCAACTCGAGGGCTGGTTTTACTCGTAGGGTGACCTATCCGGTGTGCCACGAGAACGAGATATGTGCAGCTCCTATCGGGATTTGTCGGCAATCGGGTGGCTTTGCTGGTCTTGTTTTATTCTTTGTCGAAATGTCTTGTAGTCCGGATTTCGAGATTGATCGGGTCTTCCCGGTAGAAGGAATATCCTTCGTTGACCGTGAGAGCTTAGAATGGGATAAGTTGGGACACCCCTGCAGGGTATTATCTTTCGAAAGCCGTGCCCGCGGTTATGAGGCAGATGGGAATTTGTTAATTTCCGGTTGAAGAAAACCCGAAGTTGACCTTAATTAAAATACACATCAACCGCGTGTGTAACCGTGATGGTCTCTTCTCGGCGGAGTCCGGGAAGTGAACACGGTGTTGGAGTAATGTTTGACGTAAGTAGTTCAGGATCACTTCTTGATCGCTACTAGCTTCACGACCGTGCCTTGCTTCTCTTCTCGCTCTCTTTTGCGAATGTAGCCACCATATATGCTAGTCGCTTTCTGTAGCTCCAGCTCACAACCCTGTCCTTCCTATAAGCTTAAATAGTCTTGATCTCGCGGGTGTGAGATTGGTGAGTCCCCGTGACTCACAGATTCTACCAAAACATTCTTGCAGCCGGCGATGCCGGTCAGGTGTGGCGCAACCGAGCTCAAGTGGGAGTTCGATGAGGAACGTGGTCGTTACTATGTGTCTTTTCCCGATGATCGATAGTGGAGCCAGTTGGGACGATCGGGGATCTGTGTAGCATTTGGGGTATCTTCTTTTATTTTGGTTCCGTAGTCGGACCTTGAGTGTAATCTGAATGATGGATGTTTATTTATGTATTGTGTGAAGTGGCATTTGTAAGCCAACTATGTATCTATTTCCCTTATGTATTACATGGATTGTGTGAAGATTACCTCACTTGCGACATTGCTTTCAATGCGGTTATGCCTCTAAGTCGTGCTTCGACATGTGGGAGATATATATTATTTCTACTTAAACATGGTGCTCAATGCTATATATTATTTCCCAATGATGTATGGCTATCCTATGATGTTTGAGTAAATCTGTTTTGTCCTATGGGCTATTTGATGATCAAGATTGGTTTGAGGTGCATGTTTTATTATTGGTGTTGTCCTATGGTGCTCTCCGTGTCGCCCAAGCGTGAGGGATCCCTGCTGTAGGGTGTTGCAATTCGTTCATGATTCGCTTATAGTGGGTTGCGTGAGTGAACAGAAGCACAGACCCGAGTAAGTAGGTTGTTCGCGTATGGGATAAAGAGGACTTGATGCTTTAATGCTATGGTTGGGTTTTACCTTAATGATCTTTTAGCTGCGGATGCTTGCTAGAGTTCCAATCATAAGTGCATATGATCCAAGTAGAGAAAGTATGTTAGCTTATGCCTCTCCCTCAAATAAAATTGCAATAATGATTACCGGTCTAGTTATCGATTGCGTAGGACAAATAACTTTCTTGTAACAAAAAGCTCTCTACTAAAACTAATTTAGTTGTGCCTTTATCTAAAGAGCCCATACTCTTTATTTACGCGCTCTTTATTATCTTGCAAACCTATCCAAAAACACCTACAAAGTACTTCTAGTTTCATACTTGTTCTAGGTAAAGCGAGCGTCAAGCATGCGTAGAGTTGTATCGGTGGTCGATAGAACTTGAGGGAATATTTGTTCTACCTTTAGCTCCACATTGGGTTCGACACTCTTACTTATTGAAAGAGGCTACAATTGATCCCCTATACTTGTGGTTTATCAAGAGTATGATAGAGAAACTGCTATCTAATCCTTTTACAGGAGATGGAACATTACATCTCTATTTGCACCTAATCTATGTGGATGAGGTTTGTGGATTATTTAAGCTTGCCGGTATGCCCGAGGAGGTTATCAAGACGAAGGTCTTCCCTTTATCTTTGAAGGGGAAAGGCATTGGCATGGTTCAGGCTATGTGATGATATTGGATCATGGAACTACAACCAATTGAAATTGGAATTTCATCAGAAGTTTTATCCTATGCATCTGGTTCACCGTGATTGTAATTATATATATAATTTTTGGCCTCGCGAAGGAGAAAGCATCGCTGAAGCTTAGGGGAGGCTTAAGCCAATGTTATATTCGTGCCCCAATCATGAGCTCTCAAAAGAAATTATTATTCAAAATTTTTATGCTCGGCTTTCTCTCAATAATCTCTCCATGCTCGATACTTCTTGTATTGGTTCCTTTATGATGAAGACTATTGAATTCAGATGGGATTTATTGAAAAGAATTAAACGCAACTCTGAAGATTGGGAACTCGACGAAGGTAAGGAGTCAGGTATAACACCTAAATTTGATTGTGTTAAATCTTTTATGGATACCGATGTTTTCCGTGAATTTAGCGCTAAATATGGACTTGACTCTAAGATAGTAGCTTCTTTCTGTGAATCATTTGCTACTCATGTTGATCTTCCTAAGGAGAAGTGGTTTAAATATAATCCTCCCATTGAAGTAAAAGTAGTTGAACCTATTAAAATTGAAGAAAAGACTATCACTTATAATGTTGATCCTATTGTTCCTACCATTTATATTGAGAAACCACCTTTCCCTGTTAGAATAAAGGATCACGCTAAAGCTTCAACTGTGGTTCGTAAGAGTAATAATAGGACACCTACACCCCTGAGAAAATTAAATTTGAACCTAGAATTGCTATGGTTAAAGATCTCTTGGCCGATAATATTGATGGGCATGTTATTTACTCATGTGGTCAAGCTGCTAGAATTGCTAGACCCGATACTAAAAATAAACATAGACCTGTCGTAGGCATGCCTGTTCTTTCTGTTAAAATAGGAGATCATTTCTATCATGGCTTATGTGATATGGGTGCTAGTGCAAGTGCAATACCTCATTCCTTATACAAAGAAATTATGCATGATATTGCACCTGCTGAGATAGAAGAGATAGATGTTACAATTAAGCTTGCCAATAGAGATACTATTTCAACAGTTGGGATTGTTAGAGATGTTGAAGTCTTGTGTGGGAAAGTTAAATATCCTACTGATTTTCTTGTTCTTGGTTCCCCACAAGATGACCTTTGTCCCATTATATTTGGTAGACCCCTCTTGAATACTGTTAATGCTAAGATAGACTGCAAAAAGGATATTTTTTCTGTTGGTTTAGGGGATATGTCTCATGATTTTAATTTTGCTAAATTTCATAGACAACCCCATGATAAATAATTGCCTAGTAAATATGAAATTATTGGTCTTGCTTCTATTGCCGTGCCTCCTAATGATCCTTTAGAACAATATTTGCTAGACCATGAAAATGATATGTTTATGAATGAAAGAAGGGAAATAGATGAAGTATTCTTTAAACAGGGACCTATTTTGTAACACAACTTGCCTGTTGAAATCTTAGGGTTTCCTCCTTAACTCAAGGGTGATCCCATGTTTGAGCTTAAACTATTACCTGACACTCTTAAATATGCTTATCTTGATGAAAAGACGATATATCCTGTTATTATTAGTGCTAACCTTTCAGAGCAAGAAGAAGAGAAATTATTGAAAACTCTGAAGAAGCACTGTGCTGCTATTGGATATACTCTTGATGATCTTAAGGGCATTAGTCCCACTTTATGCCAACACAAAATAAAATTGGAGAAAGACGCTAAACCGGTTATTGATCACCAACGACGGTTAAATGCTAACATGAAAGAAGTGGTAAGAAAAGAAATACTAGAGCTTCTGGAGGCAGGTATAATTTATGCCGTTGCTTATAGTCAGTGGGTAAGTCCTGTCCATTGTGTCCCCAAGAAGGGAGGTATTACTGTTGTTCCTAATGATAAAGATGAATTGATCCCACAAAGAATTGTTACAGGTTATAGAATGGTAATTGACTTCCGCAAACTAAATAAAGCTACTAAAAAGGATCATTACCCTTTACCTTTTATTGATCAAATGCTAGAAAGATTATCCAAACATACACATTTTTGCTTTCTAGATGGTTATTCTGGTTTCTCTCAAATGCCTTTGTCAAAAGAGGATCAAGAGAAGACAACTTTTACTTGCCCTTTTGGTACCTTTGCTTGTAGACGTATGCCTTTTGGTTTATGTAATACACCTGCTACCTTGCAAAGATGTATGACTGCTATATTCTCTGACTTCTGTGAAAATATTGTTGAGGTTTTCATGGATGATTTCTCCGTATATGGGACTTCTTTTGATGATTGCTTAAGCAACCTTAATCGAATTTTGTAGATATGTGAAGAAACTAATCTTGTCTTGAATTGGGAGAAGTGCCACTTTATGGTTAATGAAGGTATTGTCTTGGGGCATAAAATTTCTGAAAGAGGTATTGAAGTTTATAAAGCTAAAGTTGATGCTATTGAAAAGATGACGTGTCCTAAGGACATTAAAGGTATAAGAAGTTTCCTTGGTCATGCCGGTTTTTATAGGAGGTTCATTAAAGACTTCTCAAAATTTCCAGGCCTCTGACTAATCTCTTACAAAAAGATGTTCCTTTTGTCTTTGATGATGATTCTGTAGAAGCATTTGAAATACTTAAGAAAGCCTTGATTTCTGCACCTATTGTTCAGCCACCTGATTGGAATTTACCCTTTGAAATTATGTGTGATGCTAGTGATTATGTTGTAGGTGCTGTTCTAGGACAAAGAGTTGATAAGAAATTAAATGTTATTCAATATGCTAGTAAAACTCTAGACAGTGCCCAGAGAAATTATGCTACTACTGAAAAATAATTTTTAGCAGTTGTATTTGCTTGTGATAAGATCAGACCTTATATTGTTGATTCTAAAGTAACTGTTCACACTAATCATGCTGCTATTAAATACCTTATGGAAAAGAAAGATGATAAACCTAGACTTATTAGATGGGTTCTCTTGCTACAAGAATTTGATTTGCATATTATAGATAGAAAGGGAGCTGAGAACCCGTGAGGCATAACTTGTCTAGGTTAGAGAATGTTCTTGATGACCCACTAACTATTGATGATAGCTTTCCTGATGAACAATTAGCTGTCATAAATGCTTCTCGTACTGCTCCATGGTATGTTGATTATGCTAATTACATTGTTGCTAAATTTATACCACCTAGCTTCACATATTAGCAAAAGAAAAGGTTCTTCTATGATTTAATACATTACTTCTGGGATGACCCACACCTTTATAAAGAAGGAGTAGATGGTGTTATTAGATGTTGTGTACCTGAGCATGAACAGGAACAGATCCTACGCAAGTGTCACTCCGAGGCTTATGGGGGACACCACGCTGGAGATAGAACTACACATAAGGTATTGCAACCCGGTTTTTATTGGTCTACTCTCTTCAAAGATGCCCATAAGTTTGTCTTGTCTTGTGATGAATGTCAAAGAATTGGTAATATTAGTAGACGTCAAGAAATGCCTATGAACTATTCACTTGTTATTGAACCATTTGATGTTTGGGGCTTTGATTATATGGGACCATTTCCTTCCTCTAATGCGTATACACATATTTTAGTTGCTGTTGATTACGTTAATAAGTGGGTAGAAGCTATTCCAACTAGTAGTGATGATCATAACACCTCTATTAAGATGCTTAAAGAAGTTATTTTTTTGAGGTTTGGAGTCCCTAGATATTTAATGACTGATGGTGGTTCATATTTTATTCATGGTGCTTTTCGTAAAATGCTTGCTAAGTATGATGTTAATCATAGAATTGCATCTCCGTACCACCCACAGTCTAGTGGTCAAGTAGAACTGAGTAATACAGAGCTTAAATTAATTTTGCAAAAAGGCATTAATAGATCTAGAAAGAATTGGTCCAAAAACTTGATGATGCATGATGGGCCGATAGAACTGCATATAAAAATCCTATGGGTATGTCTCTGTATACAATGGTTTCTGGAAAGGCATGTCACTTACCTCTCGAACTGGAACATAAGGCATATTGGGCCATTAAAGAGCTCAATTATGATTTCAAACTTGCCAGTGAGAAGAGACTATTTGACATCAGCTCTCTTGATGAGTGGAGAACCCAGGCCTATGAGAATGCCAAACTATTTAAAGAAAAAGTTAAAAGATGGCACGACAAAAGGATACAAAAGCGTGAGTTTAACATAGGTGATTATGTTTTGTTATACAACTCTCGTTTAAGTTTTTTTGCAGGAAAACATCTCTCTAAATGGGAAGGTCCTTACATTATCGAGGAGGTCTATCGTTATGGTGCCATAAAAATCAACAACTTCGAAGGCACAAATCCGAAGGTGGTGAATGTTCAAAGAATCAAACATTATATCTCAGGTTATCCCATAAATGTTGAAACTAATGTAATTGAAACCGTAACCCTGGAGGAGCACACCGAATAGGTACGTGGTACGGTAAGCAAACCGACTCCAAAACAGTTCTAATAGAAATTTTTCTCCATTTTGGAATATTTATGAAAATAGGAAAAAGAAGAAGTAGTCCGGGAAAGACAGGAGGCGTCCACGAGGGTGGAGGGCATGCCGTACCCCCTGGCCGCACCCCTGCCTCGCGGGCACCTCGTGTGCCCTCCGGACTCCGATTTCTTGCACGATACTTCTTTTGGTCGGCAAAAATTCATTATATAATCTCCCTAAGGTTTTGACCACCGTACCATGCAAATATCTCTTGTTTTTGTTTTGAGCTGTTTTTCTGACAGATCTAGATCGCCATGACGTCTTCAAGTGCCCCCAAGGACAAGTTCTTCGAGAAGGTCATCAACCCCTACCTCGCGGAGGTGCTGCAACACCCTCAAACCATTGAGATGCATGAGGGGTTGCTACACATCCGCGATGTTGAGGGACCAAGGAGGACTGGAAGCGTGGAGACGAGACTCGAAGCAATGGAGTAACAAGTTTTCAAGTGTCAGGAGACGGTGGAGCCAGGACTCGACGCCAACCATATTATGATCGCGGAGTTCACCAACAACCACAAGCTAGATGCCAAGAACATTGGGGAAACCATCTTCAAGCTTCACGAGAAAATCAAGCACCTCCAAGCCCAGATCTATGACGTGCAAAACCAAAACTGTGAGTATGAACATAGATTCAAGAGGATGAGTTTGGCTGCAGATTTGAGGATCCTGGAGACTCGATCATCCTTCTATAATGGTGAGCCTATGCCTTGGAGGATGGACTACAAGCCTACATCATCAACAATCCCTTCATCACCACCCCAAGGAATGAGACATAAATACATAGGTATGGGCACTCCCCTTGGCAACTGCCAAGCTTGGGGGAGTGCCCCGGTGTCATATCACCATCACACTTCTATCTTTACCATTTTTCTTAGTTCGATCCTTTTGGTTATATATTGATCTAGTAGAATAAAGTTTTAGTATGATCTAGTTTTGAGTTTTTCTATATGATCCTTCTATGTAATCGAGTCCGTGAGCTATATATAATAAAGATTAGTTTTGAGTCAAGGGCTTGATTATCTTGCTATGAACTTGAGGGAATAAAAATAAAAGAGAAGAGAAAGGATAAAAAGAAATAAAGAGATCATATTGATCTTATGGAGGGTAATGATTTCACATATAAAAGAGTATGATGAATAAAATTTGTTGAGAGTTGACAAACATAGTTTTGGTCATCATTGCAATTAATAGGAAGTAATAGAGAAAGAGAGGTTTTCACATATAAATATACTATCTTGGACATCTTTTATGATTGTGAGCACTCATTAAAATATGACATGCTAAAAGTTGATGTTGGACAAGGAAGACAACGTAATGGGTTATGTTTCCTTATATCCGAAATAAAGTATATTGTCATGGATCATCCAACATGTTGAGTTTTCCTTCCCCCTCATGCTAGCCAAATTCTTTGCACCAAGTAGAGATACTACTTGTGCTTCCAAATATCCTAAACCTAGTTTTGCCATGAGAGTCCACCATATCTACCTATGGATTGAGTAAGATCCTTCAAGTAAGTTGTCATGTTGCATGCAATAAAAATTGCTCTTTAAATATGTATGATCTATTAGTGTGGAGAAAATAAGCTTTATACGATCTTGTAATATGGAAGCAATAAAAGCGACGGACTGCATAATAAAGTTCCATATCACAAGTGGCAATATAAAGTGACGTTCTTTTGCATTAAGATTTTGTACATCCAACCATAAAAGCACATGAAAACCTCTGCTTCCCTCTGCGAAGGGCCTATCTTTTATTTTTGGCTTATACTTTATACAAGAGTCACGGTGATCTTCACCTTTCCTTTTTACACTTTATCCTTTCGCAAGCACATTGTGTTGGAAAGATCCTGATATATATATATCCAATTGGATGTAAGTTATCATAAACTTTATTGTTGACATTACCCTTGAGGTAAAAGGTTGGGAGGCAACACTATAAGCCCCTATCTTTCTCTATGTCCGATTAAAACTCCATACCCATAAGTATTGCGTGAGTGTTAGCAACTGTGAAAGACTAAATGATAGTTGAGTATGTGGACTTGATGAAAAGCTCTTATATTGAGTCTTTCCGATGTTATGATAAATTGCAAATGCTTCAATGACTGAGATTATAGTTTGTTAGTTTTCAATGAACTTTCTGATTCATACTTGACATTGTGAATAGATTGTTACTTTAGCATAAGAAATCATATAACAATATAACAATATATATATTGCTGTTATAAGAATGATCATGATGCCCTCATGCCCGTATTTTATTTTATCAACACCTCTATCTCTAAACATGTGGACATATTTTTCGTTATCGGCTTCCGCTTGAGGACAAGCGAGGTCTAAGCTTGGGGGAGTTGATACGTCCATTTTGCATCATGCTTTTATATTGATATTTATTGCATTATGTGTTGTTATTACACATTATGTCACAATACTTATGCCTTTTCTCTCTTATTTTACAAGGTTTACATGAAGAGGGAGAATGTCGGTTGGAATCACTGGCCGAAAAGGAGCAAATATTAGAGACCTATTCTGCGTAACTCCAAAAGTCCTGAAACTCCATGAAAGTCAGTTTTGGAATATATAAAAAATATTGGGTGAAGAAAGCACCAGAGGGGGCCACCCACCGTCCATGAGGGTGGGGGCGCGCCCAAGGCGCGCCCTACCTCCTGGGCGTGCCCCCCGCCTTGTGGGCCCCCTGGCAGGCCTCCGGTGCCCATCTTTTGCTATATGAAGTCTTTCGCCCTGGAAAAAATCAGAAGGAAGCTTTCGGGACGAATCGCCACCACTACAAAAAAAAGACACATCCGTGACATTTTGGGCAGAACAAAAATATTTTCTGTCATACTTATGACACTTCTATGACGATAACTGTGACAAAACCCGGTATCATCATAGATGTGGTGGGGTCCTACTTATATGACAAAAAATCATGACAGAAAATGGGCTTTTCGTCACTGGCGGGCCGGAGACGCAGCTGCATGACATTCTTTGGGTCGCCCATGACGGAAAAAACCGTGGTAGAAGCAAGGTGCAGAAAATATCGGGAGTCCCGGTTACGGTGGGTGGTCGGGGCCGAAGCGATGCGTGTTTCTCTCGTGACGTGCGTGCGTGTGTGCGGCGTTGGGCTCTAATCAACTCGAGCGAGGCGTTGGGCTCTAACTGAACCCGAGCGATTGCACTACAGGCTACGCGTTACTGAATCCGAGCGATCGATCGATGGCTGTTAACTGAACCTGATCGAGCGATTCCTTCGCTAGTGCTGTTAACTGAAGCCGATCGATGCTTCCTCTAGATGAACAGTGAGCGTTGTTGGGGGGGGGGGGTTTGGATGAATAGTTCCCGGTGAGTGTGGATGAACAGGACCCCGTGGCGTTGCCTCTGGATGAACAGTGAGTGTTGATGGGGGGTATGGATGAACAGTTCCTGGTGGGGTGGATGAACAGGACCCCGATCGTTCGAGCCGGTTGGGGCTGGATGAACAGGACCTCGTGGAGGGCAGGATGAACAGGACCACCCCGTGGAGGGCAGGATGAACAGTAGATGGTGGAGGGCAGGATGAACAGTAGCCCGTGGAGGGGTGGTTGAACAGGAGCCCGTGGAGAGGGCTGGTTGAACAGTAGCCGTTGGAGTAGCGCGCGGTGGAGGCTGGATGAACAGGAGCCCGTGGATGAATGTACGTGGGTGGAGGCCGGAGGAGGTCGACGGTGGATGAACAGAGCCCGTGGAGGCTGGAGGGGTTGACGGTGGAGATGAACAGCACTTCGTGGAGTCCGTTTTGCGGTCACGCCACGCCCTCCTCGTGACAGGAGCCCGTTTCGACCGTAGAGCTCCAACACAAGTCCGCTTCCTCTGCTTTTGCGGTACGCCACACCCTCCCGATCAACAGACCCTGTTTCGACCATAGGAGGTCCGCTTTCTCCGCTTTTGCGGTACGCTGCACCCTCCCTGGCGAACAGGATCCCGTTTCAAACGTGGTCGGTCAAACACAAGGCCGTTTCCTCCGTTCTGCGGTACGCCAGGCCTCGTTTCGATCGGCTGTTCCGTCCAAGCCCTCCCGATGAACACGACGAGGCATTCCGTTCCGACCCAGCCGGTTGGCTCCCCATGAAAGATGTTTCTCTGTTCCGACCCAGCCATGTACACGAGCCCTGGCCGTACGTATGCGCGAGTAGGCGTTCGAGACTCTGCCAGATGTAATGCGTGACGCGGGTCAGATTTTCTTTCTTGCACACCGGCACGACGACGCGTGTACATGCTACGTGCGGCGCCTCTACTACGACACGCGGACCGCCTCTACATCGACCAAGATGTACGCATACATTCGCGACCGAATGACAACGCCACGCACGCTCCAGACCAGTCCCGATCAGAAGGCACTTCCTTGCCTGCGAAGATGTAGCTGGTGGGTCCCAGCAGTCAAGGGGGCGAATCGTTTTTTTTTTTTTGCCGGGGCACACTTCCTTGCATGCGAAGATGTAGCTGGTGGGTCCCATCAGTCAGGGGGAAATGTTTTTTTCGCGAAATACGGTGGCCCGTCCGGTGGGTCCCTGCTGTCAGGTGGAGGAATAATTATTTTGCACGTAATAAGGAGGCGCTTCCTTGCTGCGGCCGTGGACCCAGCTATCAGCCTCTCCATGTACAGTCCACGTCCGATGGAAGCCATTCCTTGACCACGTTGACCACGTCTCGCCGAGATCACCAGGGTGGTGGACGACGGCGAGGCCTAGGAAGGGGACGACGCGGCAGTGGAAGCCCGCGCGGAGAGGAGTATGAGGGTTCACTGGTTCGGCTGTGGTGTGAGGCTGCCATCGCCGCAGGGCCTGGCCAGCGGTGGGAATAGTAGGGGGCGGTGAGGCCTCCGCGGCAGCACAGCCGACCACGGGAGGTAGGAGCATGCGGCACGACCGGTGCTGCTTTGGGCGGCTGGAGCAACAAGACCACATGTTGAAGAAGCACTACGGTCGTTGGATGGACATCGTACGGTCACTGGAGCTTGAATCGTTCATATTGACTAAGTTGACAAAGCACTCCGTCCCCGTCGACTTAGTAGGCCCACAGGTCAGCCTCCCACCAAGGTGGGTCCCAACTAGCAAGGGGAGTATTCATTTTTTTGTGCGTAATAAGGAGGCACTTCCTTGCGTGTGAAGATATAGCTGGTGGGTCCAACTTTGTCGGTGATGGGAGCGTTTTTTTAAGTGAAATCTGAGAGGCCCTTCCGGTAGGTCCCAGCTGTCAGGTGGAGGAATCATTATTTTGCGCGTAATAAGGAGGCATTTCCTTGCATGCGGTCGTGGACCCAGCTGTCAGCCTCTCCACGCACAGTCTACTTCCGATGGTGTCGTCCGTTGACCATGTTGACCACTCCGTGCCGAGCGCATCCAAGGTGGTGGACAACGGCGAGGCCCCGACAGCAACGAGCCGGAGATGGGAAGACGTGGGAGTAGAGTCGCAGACGGAGAGGTGTCTGAGGTTAACTGGTTACAGTGCGGTGTGGTTCGGCAATGGGTGGAGAAGAACAGAGGTGTGGAGGGGTGGAGGATGGCACAGCCAACGGTGGAGTAGTGCTTCACAACAAGCGTCATAAGCAGAATGCTAGCAGGAGGCGGAGCAGGTGGTCCCGCGGCTGGAGGAAGAAGATGAGAGATTGAAGATGGATGCCGGTCGTTGGATGTAAATCCAACGGCTAACGATGTCGTAATCATTTGTTGACTAAGTTGACAACGACTTACATTGGCTTGACCTATTGGCCCACATTTCAAATTTCTTTAAAAATGTGGCACGTATTCAACCCATTTTTCAGAATTTACGCCTTTTCTTATGGGTAGAATTTACAGTCCATTTGGTCTCTTTTTTTTGAATTACAGTCCATTAGCTGGGCTGGGTGAACAAATAATGTAGCGTCCATGCGGCCCATTTATGTTTTTCCTAAAAAATTATAGGCCATTTGCACTTTCTCGAAATACACGATTTCGCTGGGCTGATTCTAATTATAATGTTGGGGTGGGCGCAGCAATGTTATCAAAAATTAAACAGGGGCTGAGCATTTTGTTATAGTTATATATATATATATATATATATATATATATATATATATAGATAAAATAAGTGATTTATTATTACATTGGTCCTTAAATCTTACCAAGCTTTTGTACACAATCACTAGGATTTTCGTTGCCACAAAAATTCCAGGATTTTATTGTTAAGAAAATTTTTATAAGTTAACAAGATGTGGGATATTGTTTTCTTACATATGTAAGTATCTCATTAAATACATGATGACAATAACAATAATATATAATAACATATAAAATAATTTAAATATATATAATATACTTAGAAGGAAACATAAGTTGGACCAAAGTGCTCCTATTCTTATATAGAAAAATAGAACAGACCTCTGCGTTTTCTTCAAAAAAAATACATAAATTGGGTTGCCGTTGTTTCAGGAAAAATAACACCTCGGAGGGGAGGTCCATAGGCCGGTCGATACATGACGGCCCTCAAGAAAATACAAACAGCCTTATGGACCTCCCATCCGAGGTCGTGGGCTGGGCATGTTAAAAAAGAAAGCCTAGACGGGGCAGCTGTTCCGCCCGGGTTCGATTACACCTGTGCAGAGAAAATATCTCCAAATTTTTTGCCTCAGTCTTTATTGACATGTGGGTCCCAATTGTCATCTACGCACACCACATCCTACACTTTTCAAAACTTCGTTCCTCGTTTTCTCTGTTTTTCGCACACTCGACATTGTGTGGGCATTTTGAAAATAGCATATCTTTTTTACTGTGCATCATATGAAGATGTGCTATGCATGAATGTTGACCAGCATGATGTTAACTGGCTGGTAGTTCCAGCCACCATGAATAAAACTTCCAAAGATGATGTTAACACTGTTTGAAAAGGCCGTGTTAATATAAACGCTCTGCCTCTGAAAGTTGCGCTTCATATCTCGAATCGAACTTGGAGTTTCTTATCTGAAATCAAACTTGCAATTTCTTCTCCGAGAATCACATTGTTCCGCACTTTTATACTCCTATGAAACTACATTTTTAAGTGCTAAAAATAGATCTTTAGAATTCATAAAATACTTCATATGCTCAATACTGCAAATCTGAAATTCAAAAGACATTCATATCTGAAAGTAATCTCAAATACACAACACAAAACACAATTCACAACCTGCAAATACTAACAACCCTAAGCTCCTCCTGACAATTCACAACCTGCCCGACTATTGGTCTGAGGGAGGGCAAATCCCTCCTATTCCTCGGCGGCAGACAGCCACCCTGTGAGATGATGTGAACGGCAAGGGAGAGGATGGCGGGGAAGCATCGTCGGGCCAACTCTTTTTCTCCTCTTGCAGTTGGGTTCGATCGACGAAGACTCCACCTGCTCGCTCTGGCACGTCATCCTCACAAACGGCACCCTGTAGATGCTCGATCCTTCAATCTCTGGTGGATTCTCCATCTGGGATCGATACTCCCACCACCGCTTCCTCACGATCAGATTCGGTGAATCTGTTTGCTCCATGGCCCAGAGGAGTAGCTCTATGTACTCCCGCGCGACTCCCTCCAGGAGTATCGCTGCCTTTTCGCTCTGTTGCAGATATTTGGCCATGGATGTCAATGTCGCCGCTAGTTGGTCCTTGTTGTAAAACCAAGACTGTATCTCCAACATCCTAGCTAGCTTCACAGGGTCGCCGTCTGCGATCCTCTGTAAGTGCATCTAGTGCCCCTTAGTGATTTTGGTGTGTTGAAGACTTATAGGTTAAGGGACTAATGTGTTTATGAGTGTACACATGTCTATAAGTCTATGAGGAGTTTGATATTTACAAAGAAAGTCGACCCTAAAAATGAAGTTCTTCGTCTGAAGACTTTGGATTTCTGAAGACTTTCTGAAGACTTTGAAAGTGAAGAAATTGGTGTGACCTTGAAGACATGGTATTCATTCGAGGAACATGAAGCGTGAAGACTTTTTTTCATAGTTTCATTTTTCTCTTTCTTGAGTCATAGGAAACACCCTACTGTTAAAGGGAGTCGAGGAAATACTAAGGAAAAATTTCCATGTGATGCTCAACTCAAAATCCTACACCTAGCAATCCCTTTGAGTGAAGCCATTGGAAATCTCTTGCAGTTCAGTCATATTCTTCAGTGACAGAAACGAAGTTCTTCTGGTCGCTAAGGAATTTGTTCTGACTGAGGAGTTAGGAATTCGCCAGTGCGGATTGCCTACACAGTGAGGAACATGTTAGCCCTGAGGAATTTGAGCCTCAAATTTCCGACCGTTGTTGTGCTATACGCCAGCTGTCCCAAAATATTTTATCCACCTAACGGTCATATCATTGAAGGGCATTTACATCTTATCATGTTGGGCCGCTCCCTAGGCTATAAATAGCCGCCCCCTACAACCACTAGCTCGTTGGCTGCTCCAAGAGAAACTGACACTTGTCATTTGAGAGCATCCCATCCTCCGAGGACTTTGAGTGAAAATCATCAAGTGAGGAAAACCCAAACCCAAACACGTACAAACCCAAAGTGATTGAGCATCACTGAAGAGATTGATCCTGTGTGGATCTGACACTTGTTACCTTTGAAGATTGTGCTTCTTCCAGACGGTTAGGCGTCATGGTCTAGAGCATCCAAGAGGAATTGTGGATCGCCGAGTGACCAAGTTTGTGAAGGTTTAGAATTCACCTGAAGACTTACCACAAGTGATTGGACAAGGTCTGTGCGACCTTAGTTCAAGGAGAATACGGTGAGGACTGTGTGTCCGGGACTGTGTGTCCTCAGGTTTAAATACCTAGCCGCTCCAACCAGATGTACAAGCGAGACATCGCTTGAACTGGTCTACCAAATCATTGTCTTCACCAAGCCAACTGGTTCTATTTCCTCAACTCTTTCATTTCCTCATTCTTTGTGGTGTGTGCTTGTCATATCTGTATTTGAAGACTTTGACTGAAGACTTTCTCAATTTCCTCAGTTCAAATTCTTCAGTCTGTTTGTCTTCATCCTGTGTTATCCGGTGATCACGCTTTCTGTACTCTGTGCTTGTCTTCATTTCATCATGATGACCATGCTTGTATTCTGTTATGCTTACTTTTGAGTACTTATTCTGCTGCAAGTAGTTCTTCGCTAAGGAATTTCCTCACCGACAAATTCCTCAGTGAAGAATTCATAAAAATCACCTATTCACCCCCCTCTAGTCGATATAACGCACTTTCAATTGGTATCAGAGCAAGGTACTCCCTTGTTTTGTGTGATTTTGGTTTAATCGCCTGGAGTTTTAGTTATGAGGACCGCAGGTATGATCATGGTCTATGTTGGCTGTCCTACCTTCGATGGGACAGACTACCCCTACTGGAAGAATAAGATGCGAATGCATCTTGAGGCAATTGATAACGATCTCTAGTATGTTGTGGAAAATGGTGTTCCCTCTGTCTCACCCTCACTGAACGCTACCGATGTGAAGAGATTCAAGAAACTCGATTCTCAAGCGAAGAATATCATATGTGGCCATCTGAGCAAAGGACAGTATGGAAGAGTGAGTGCTTTGGAAACTGCTAAGCTTATCTAGGATAGGCTGTCCAAAGTGAATGAAGGAGTCTCAACTCAGCGTGACTCTCGAGTTGATGTTCTTTGCAATCTCTTCAACCGCTTCAAAAGACTCGACAATGAAAATGTTCAACAAGCCTTCGATCGCCTCACTGACATCTCAAATGAGCTTCAAGCGCTTGGTGCCACTGACATCACTGACCATGAGGTGGTGAAGAAATTGTTGAGATCGCTGATTCCTCATTTGATACTCCGCATTGATGATACAAGAACGAGCTGATTACAAGTCACTTGATCCCGCCGATATCCTCGAGAGGCTAAATACTCATGAGTTCCAACTTGTCAAAAGAGAGATCTCTATGGTTCGAGCTATGGCAGATCATGTGCCTTTGAAGGCCAAGGCAGTTTCGAGTCCAAGATGAAGACTCGGCAAGAGCCTTGGTGATCCTGAAAAACTGAGCCATGAACTAGCACTGCTCGTGAAGAAATTCCAGAAGTTCACAAGACGTGGTCGCTTTGGAAGACCCTCAAGGAGAAATAATTCCTCATCCAGTGACTACAAGAAGAGGCTTTGTCACAAATGCAAGAAACCTGAACACTACATTCAAGATTGTCCTCGATGGGAAAAGGAATCAAAGAAGAAGAAATACAAGGATTACAGTTCTGATGGTGCGACGAAAAAGAAGAAATCCTCAAAATCTTCATCATCAAAATCCTCAGAGTCTTCATCTCACAAGAAGAGCAGCTCCAAGAAAGCTCGGGCATTCATTGGTAAGGAAATGGACTCTGAAGCTGAATCTGAGGAACAAGAGGAAGAGGAGGCATCTGAGGAGTCTGATTCTGGAGTAGCGAGTCTAGTTTCAGAATCGCCTTTCACAAGAAGTCTATCTTCAACTCTGAAGAAAATGGCTTCACCAACAAGGTTGATGAAGGCAATGATGACTACGCTCCCACCTATTGCTTCATGGCAAAGGGTGCCAACGTACTCAAATATACCTCCTCTGAATCAAGTGAGAATGAATCTGATGAAAATCATAAGCCCATCTATTCTAATCTCATAAGATTGCCGTGAAACAAGAAAGGGCTTTGAAAAGGTTCAAAACATGCTAGACAAAAGTGATGATATGTTGGGTGAAGAAATGGATCGCACTAAAACCTTGACTGAAAATCTTCAGAGACTTCAGACCAGGTTTGAGAACCTTCAAGGTCATCATAACACTCTCTTATCTGATCATGAGAAGTTTTCTTATGAATTTCTTCAAAGAAATCAAGATCTTGAAAAGCTAAGAGTAAGTTATGAAGATCTTAAGAAGGAGCGCGATTCATTACTTGCTCAACAAATCAGCGGCTTTCGAGAAGAATTTGTTCCTCCATGTTTGAAATGCATTGAACGTGAATCGCTAATTCCTCACCGAATGTTCAAATGCTTCTAATGTTACAAATTCTTCACCTGCCTCGCTATCACTAATTCCTCATCCGAGGGCATTGCTAGTATCAATCGACGATACAGGGCTGAAGGAATTGTACATGACAGGCATGTGCAAAAGCCTCAAAGGGCATTAGACTCTTTGTGATGTGCTTAAAAAGCAGATCCTCAACAGGAACCCTAGGAAAGAGGGTATTGCCTTTGAGAGGAAATTCAATGCTGATGGTACACATTGGAAGCCTGAGCAGTACCCAAAACCTCATGGGTTGCTGCAAAGGGACCTCCAGTTGATGCATCTAATTTATCTGGCTTTACATGTGAATCTTCTCATTCTTCTGATGAGTCATTTGACTCCAACTATAAACTGTTCAAAAATCAGAATGGTGAAGTATTTGCTAGATATGTTGGCACTAACTGCAGGAACGGTTCCCCTATGAAGAAAATCTGGGTTCCCAAAAGGTGCCTTGAAAGTCTTCAGGTGAATGTCCTCATGACACCACCTGTGAAGAATAGGAACCCCAGATTAAATTCTTCATATGGACCAAATTCTTCATATGGATCTAAGTCCTAATACGGACAAAATTCCTCACGTGGGTCAAATTCCTCAAAAGGATCAAAGTCCTCGTATGAATATCATCATGCTAACAACTCTGTATCGTAGGGAAGAGCTAAGGGCTATGAATATGAGCATTATTCTTCTAATCATTATGTTCATAAGTCCTCGAAGAATTTCTCTGCTTATTCATATGCTTACCCTAACTCCTCTTATGTGAAACGAAATGGATTGGCTTCTATGCCACCTTTCTCCGTATGGAGCTCGCAGAGTGATGAACTCTTTGCCACCCTTCAGATATGGGTGGTGAAGAAAAAGAACTAATTTCTTCTACATGGTCAGGTCTCCAGACTTGCATGAACGTCTGAAGAATTTGCTGGAGACCTGAAAAGTGCCTGAAAGGACGCAGGCTAATCATGAAGAAATGAACTTTCATTTCACACGTCCTCATACTGCTATATCTCGCCTTTATCGCTTGATGAAATTCATCTGATGAATTTGATATCATATTCTTCACTGATGAAGTATATGAGTTCGTAAGCTGCACTAATTCATCTGTAGGATGATCAACCCAAAGCCACTGAGTGGGCCCTCAATAGTGGATGTACAAATCACATGACTGGTGACAAGAATCTATTGATGGATGCTCCCTTATCACAATCGCATCTGAAGCATATCATCTTCGCTGACAAAGGCAAAATTCAGGTATTGGGTCTAGGTAAGGTTGCGATCACAAAGGATTGACACATGGACAAAGTCATGCTTGTCGAGTCCTTAGGATACAACCTTATGTCTGTCTCAATGCTTTGTGATCTTGATATGGTTGTTGTCTTTGGCAAGTATCGTTGTGTTGTGGTTATGGAAGCTGACAATTCCAAAGTCTTCGAAGGATTTAGGAGAGGAGACTTGTATATTGTTGATTTCTCTACAGGATCGCAACCAGCAGTGTGCCTACTTGCAAAAGCTTCGTATAGGCTGGCTATGGCATCGATGACTTGGTCACGCAGGGATGAGGAATTTGCACACGCTTGCAAAGAAGAAGCATGTCATTGGCATTGAGAATGTCAAATTCCTCAAGGATCACTTATGCGGAGCCTGTGAAACTGGAAAGATGACCAAGGCTAAGCATCCAGCAAAGACTATCATGACCACCACTCGACCATTTGAATTGCTTCATATGGATCTCTTCGGTCCTAATCATTACTCAGCAGACACTAATGATGCATCTCTATATGGTCTTGTTATTATTGATGATTATTCTCGTTACACATGGGTACACATTGTTACTTACAAACATGAAGTGTGAAGTCTTCAAACGATTTTCCTCGAGGGCTTCAACCAACTTTGGTGTGAAGATCAAGCACATCAAAAGTGACAATGGAACTGAGTTCAAGAATTCTGGTCCCGATGACTATCTTGATGAACTTGGTATTACTCATGAGTTATCTGCTCCTTATACTCCTCAGCAAAAAGGCGTCATGGAGCGCAAGAACAGAACGCTTGTTGAGATGGCTTGCACTATGCTTGATGAATACAAGACGCCTCATCACTTCTGGATTGAGGCAATTTATACTGCGTGCCACATCATCAACAGGGTATATCTTCACAAATTCTTCAAGAAGACTTCCTATGAACTCCTCACTAACAAGAAACCCAATGTGAGTTATTTCAAAGTCTTCGGTGCTAAATGTTGGATTAGAGATCCTCATCACAATGCTAAATTTGCACCGAAAGCACATGAAAGTTCTATGCTTGGTTACAGAAAGGACTCGCACACCTATAGAGTCTTCAACAACGTTCTTCACAAGGTTGTTGAAAATGTAGATGTGCGGTTCGATGAAACTAATGGCTCGCAAAGAGAGCACCTACCTTCTGTGATAGATGAACCAGCACCTGAGGATTCTATCAAGTTCAAGGCTACTGAGGATGTCATACCTACCGAAGAATCTGCTGAAGAATTCATTCCAGAACATGAAGAACGTCGAGCTAATGCACCTAAAGAAAATGCTGAAGAAAATGGTGCTGAAGAAAATGGTGCTGAAGAAAATGCTGATCAAATTCCTCAATGATAACCAGCTCATCCTCGCGTTGCAAAAGAAGTGCAAGTTGAAAAGATCATCGATGACAGTAGAGCACCAGGTCCTCTCACACGCTCAAAAGCTTCACATTTATCTAACTTTTGTGGGCACTATGCTTTTGTCTCTATCACAGACCCACTAAGGTAGATGAAGCATTTCTGGAGCCTGAATGGATTCAGGCCATGCAAGAAGAATTACATCAATTCGAGCTCAACAACGTCTGGGAACTGGTCAAACGTCCAGATCCTCACAAGCACAATATCATTGGCACAAAGTGGATCTACCACAACAAGCAAGATGAAAATGGCCTTGTGGTGAGGAATAAGGCACGACTTGTAGCTCAAGGCTACACACAGGTTGAAGGAATTGATTTCGATGAAACTTTTGCACCCGTTGCTAGACTTGAGGCTATTCGCATATTACTTGCTTATGCTAACCATCATGATATCACTTTATATCAAATGGATGTGAAAAGTGCATTCCTCAATTGTAAGCTTGAGGAAGAAGTATATGTTGCTCAACCCCCAGGTTTTGAAGATCCTAAGCATCCTGACAAAGTCTTCAGACTCAATAAGGCCCACTATGGCCTCAAGCAGGCCCCTCGGGCGTGGTATGATACCTTGAAGGAATTCCTCATGAAGAAAGGCTTCAAACCCGGTTCACTTGATCCTACTCTTTTCACTAAATCTTATGATGGTGAACTGTTTGTGTGACAAATATATGTTGATGATATCATCTTTGGCTGTACTGACCAACGTTATAGTGATGAATTTGCCTATATGATGAGTGAAGAATATCAAATGTCTATGATGGGAGAGTTGAAATTCTTCTTAGGTCTTCAAATTCGTCAATAGCGCAATGGCATATTCATATCTCAAGAGAAATACCTCAAGGATGTACTGAGGAAATTCGGCATGCAAGATTGCAAAGGCGTCAAAATTCCTATGCCCACAAATGACCATCTATGCACTGATGAAAATGGTATTGACTTCCATCATAAGGTATACCGCTCCATGATTGGTTCTTTATTGTACTTATGTGCATCTAGGCCAGATATAATGCTTAGTGTTTGCATGTGTGCCCGATTTCAAGCTACACCGAAGGAATCACACCATAAGGCTGTGAAACATATTCTTCGATATCTAGCTCACACACCAACACTTGGATTATGGTACCCCAAGGGCTCGGCTTTTGATCTCATTGGATATTCTGACTCTGACTATGCTGGTGATCGTGTGGACCGCAAGTCAACATCTGGTACATGTCATTTCCTCGGACGATCTTTTGGTCTGTTGGTCCTCGAAGAAATGTAATCGTATCATCTCTTCATCAAGCCTGAGTACATTGCTGCTGGTTCTTGTTGTGCTCAACTGCTATGGATGAAGCAAACTCTCAAGGACTACGGCGTCAACGTGAAGAATGTGCCTCTCCTCTGTAACAATGAGAGTGCCATCAAGATTGCTCACAACCCTGTTCAGCACTCGAAGACAAAGCACATTCAGATTCGTCATCATTTTCTTCGCGATGATGTGTTGAAGGGCGACATTTCTATTGAGCATGTGAAGACTGAAGAACAGCTAGGCGATATCTTCACAAAGCCCTTGGATGAGAAAAGATTTAGCAAGTTGCGGTGTGAGCTAAATATCTTAGAATCTTCGAATGTTCTTTGAAAAGGACACTCATCCTAACACTTATGCAAAATTGATGACTTAGATGTGCAACACATGAAGAAACATTTTTTCTTCAATCAATGAAGACTAACACTCTAAGTGTGAAGAAATTAACGAAGAATTTGATTCTCAGAACCCTACGACAATTGTACGCGGTGTCGGAAATCATCATTCTTATATGGTGGGTCACGCCACCACAAAAGTTGAAAATCTTCAATTTGAGTTTTTCCTTAGTTTAGGAAATTCCTCAGTTGTTCAAATTCTTCAACTTTGCAAAATCTTCACTGTTTCCGTTGTTTTTCTTCATTGGCTATATATATATTCACTTATGGTCATTTCTTCAAGTTGTTATTTTTCTGCTAAGTGAATGTGATCGGACTCTTCCCCCTCTATGCTATACTCAACCCAATCTATTCACAAATTCTTCATGTGCATTCTATTTGAAACTTGTTCAAAATCTTCACTGTGTCCTTGTCAGCTGAAGAATTTGCAAACGGAACTTTTAACTTATCTTATCCAAAAGTTCGGCTTTGCCGCTCAAACCGTTCCGCATCCCACGATAGACTTATCTATTCACCCACGATCTAACACGATCTCCACTTTTCAGTACGTGGGTGACACATGTCATGCGAATGAGAAGAGTCAGGGGCACGTTCGTCCAAAATCTTCGGGCGAACAATTTTTCACCATGGCTATAAATACCCCCTAAGGGAGTCCTGGACTAGGGGGTGTCCGGATAGCCGAACTATCATCATGGCCGGACTCCAAGACTATGAAGATACAAGATTGAAGACTTCGTCCCGCGTCCGGATGGGACTTTCCTTGGCATGGAAGGCAAGCTTGGCAATACGGATATGTAGATCTCCTACCATTGTAACCGACTGTGTAACCCTAACCTATCCGGTGTCTATATAAACCGGAGGGTTTTAGTCCGTAGGACGAACAACAATCATACCATAGGCTAGCTTCTAGGGTTTAGCCTCCTTCATCTTGTGGTAGATCTACTCTTGTACTACCCATATCATCAATATTAATCAAGTAGGAGTAGGGTATTAACTCCATCGAGAAGGCCCGAACCTGGGTAAAAACACCGTGTCCCTTGTCTCCTGTTACCATCCGCCTAGACGCACAGTTCGGGACCCCCTACCCGAGATCCGCCGGTTTTGACACAGACATTGGTGCTTTCATTGAGAGTTCCTCCGTATGCGTCACCGATAAACCCGATGGCTCCTTCGATCATCAACAACGACGCGTCCGTGGTGAGACTTTTCTCCCGGACAGATCTTTGTATTCGGGCGGCTTTGCATCATGCAATTCGCGGCCATCCGGAGCAGATCGAAAGCTACACCCCCGCCATCAGTCGATATGGAAGTTTGAACTATACGGCCGATATGCGCGGAGACTTGATCTTCGACGGATTCGAGCCGCAGCCAAGCGTGCCGTACTGTCTCGATGGGCATGATCTAGCTCTGCAGCCGAGCGAGGCCCTAGAGGCCGCACTCCGCTTCCGCCCGACCCTTAATCCGGAGCCGGATTCCCGATCGAGGACGAGTGGTTGGACACCTCCTCGGGGCTACCATCTCTACGGGCGATTGAGCGAACTCCATCCCTGTCGCTTTGCGAAGACCTCAACTCCAGCGTGCGGACTCCTCTCCGGACTCCGAACCTCTCATACCGCCAATCGAATCCGATTGGGCGCTGGTCATGGAGTTCATCGCCGCGGACATCTTTTCAAAGACTCGCCCTTCGGCGACATCCTGAATTCACTAAAGTCTCTCTCTTTATCCGGAGAGCCTGGCCGACTACGGACAGGAAGGTTGGGATGCGGACGACGAAGAAATTCAACGCCCACCCACCACCCACTTTGTAGCCACTGTCGATGATTTAACCGACATGCTAGACTTCGGCTCCGAAGACATCGACGGCATGGACGACGATGCCAGAGACGACCAAGACCCAGCGCCTACATGGCACTGGAAGGCCACCTCGTCATACGACATATACATGGTGGATATCCCAAAAGATGGGAACGGTGATGGAACAACGGAGGATGACCCCTCCAAAAAGCAAACGAAGCACCAGCGTCAGCGGCGCCGCTCTAAATCCTGCCACAGCAAAAACGGTGATTCCGGTACGGGAGATAATAACACCGGACAAGATTAAAGACAACCCTCCAAGCAGGACTCAAAGACGGGAGGAGGGAGAAGCAAGTCCGCACGACAGGCGGCAGAAAGAGAGGTCGAGGGCGATAATTACGCGCCTCCTCCAAAGATGAGGCAAGCCTCGATGACGCATTTAATTTTTCGTGCTCGAGGATCCCGCCAACAGAGCGTTTCAAACGCAGGCTTATGGCCACGGCAAACAGCCTCAAGAAAAAGCAGCAACAGCTTAGAGCTGACCAAGACCTGCTAGCTGAAAGATGGACTGAAGTACTTGCAGCCGAAGAGTATGAACTCGAACGCCCCTCCAAAAGCTACCCCAAACGCAGGCCGTTGCTTCGATCAGAGGAGGAAGCATCCAAGTCACCAGCGCACGACATGGCAGACCGGCCACCACAGGCGCTGACGATGAGAAGCCTCTCGGCCCTCCGCTCAAGCCACACCCGACGCTGCTCAAAAGTACCAAGGCACGGAAAACGCGCCGGACTTGCGAGATATATTGGAGGATAAGGCAAAACATACAAGATCGATCTACGGATCGCGTGGGCCTAACGACGCTGGATGATTACCGTCATACGGATACGAAACCCGGCCGGGCCGAACACAGTAGGCAAAGCTCATATGAGCTACGTCGTGATATAGCCCAATACAGAGGTGCCGCACACCCACTATGCTTCACAAATGAAGTAATGGATCATCAAATCCCCAAGGGCTTCAAACCCGTAAACATCGAATCATACGATGGTACCACAGATCCTGCGGTCTGGATCGAGGACTATCTCCTCCATATCCAGGGCACATATGTGCGACCACCAGACGCCGATGACCTTAGCCACATAATCCAGCAGCCAGAAGAATCGGCCAGACAATTCTGGACACGGTTCCTAACAAAGAAAAATCAAATCGTTGACTGTCCGGATGCAGAGGCCCCTGCAGCCTTCAAACATAACATCCGCGACGAGTGGCTCACCCTGCACCTAGGACAGGAAAAGCCAAAATCCATGGCAGCCCTCACAACGCTCATGCCCCGCTTTTGTGCGGGAGAGGACAGCTGGCTAGCTCAAAGCAACAACTTGGCCAAACATCCTGATAGTTCAGATACCAAGGACAGCAATGGCAGGTCGCGTCGCAACAAGAACAAGCGTCGCATTAATGGTGATAACATCGAAGATACGGTCGTCAATGCCGGATTAAGAGGCTCTAAACCCGGTCAGCGGAAGAAGCCATTCAAAAGAAATCCCCAGGGCCCGTCCAACTTGGACCGAATACTCGATCGCTTGTGCGGATACATGGCACCCTGAAAATCAGCCAATCACACCAACAGGACTGTTGGGTGTTCAAGCAAGCAGGCAAGTTAAGTGCCGAACTCAATGACAAGGGGCTGCATAGCGATGGCGAGGAAGAGCCCCGGCCGCCGAACAATAGAGGACGGAAGGGTTTTCCCACGCAAGTGCGGACGGTGAACATGATATACGCAACCCATATACCCAAAAGGGAGCGGAAGCGTGCACTAAGGGACGTATATGCGATGGAGCCAGTCGCCCCGATGTTCAACCCATGGTCTTCCTGCCCGATCACCTTCGATCGAAGGGACCACCCCACTAGCATCCGTCACGGTGGTTTCGCCGCATTGGTTCTTGACCCAATTATCTACGGATTTCACCTAACCAGAGTCCTGATGGATTTACGGCAAGAAACACCTCGCTTTATCGGGATACAAGGCGCAAAATGGGCATAGACCCCTCAAGGATTAAACCTACAAAGACGACCTTTAAAGGCGTCATACCTGGTGTAGAGGCCAGTTATGCGGGCTCGGTTACACTCGATGTGGTCTTCGGATCCCCGGTTAACTTCAGAAGCGAAGAGTTAATCTTCGACATCGTCCCATTCCGCAGCGGATATCATGCACTGCTCGGACGAACCGCATTTGCAAAGTTCAATGCGGTGCCGCACTACGCATACCTCAAGCTCAAGATGCCAGGCCCTCGAGGAGTAATCACGGTCAATGGAAACACCGAACGCTCTCTCCGAACGGAGGAGCACACGGCAGCCCTCGCGGCGGAGGTACAAAGCAGCCTCTCACAGCAACTCTCGAGTCCGGCCATTAAGCGTCCGGACACCGCTGCGCTACCGAGTAACCTACAACAAGACCGCTCGCACGATTCAAGCAGCGTAGTAATCCGCCCCAACCCCAGCCCTCGCGAAATTGCGAAGCTAGTGTTACGCGTACATAATTACGCCTGGAGATACCATGGGCATATGGGGAGGGGCAAGACCACGGCACGCCAAGAATGCGGCTCGACCGCACCAGGGGCTCCCGATTGGGTCATTCTTTTCCTTTTTTCCTTTTTCTTCCTTTTTCTTACTTTCAGGACTCCGTCTTTCAGAAGTCATGTTACCATCCGCCTAGACGCACAGTTCGGGACCCCCTACCCGAGATCCGCCGGTTTTGACACTGACACCCCCTCTCCCCTTCCTCACTTACTTTACTCCGCTCGACCTCTCTCTCTCTCCCGCTCGAGCTTCTCAAACCCTAGCGCCGCCGCTGCTTCATCGTCGCTGGTGAGGAAGAGCTTCACTGCCTCGACCTCGTCGCCGACGTACTCGCGCCGGCCGCGCAAATCTTCACTCCGCCGCCGCCGTAGCCATCTCCCTCCGCCAAGTTAGGGCGTGGAAGATCTGCAGAGACAAACTTCACTTCTCCATCTCACTGTTCGTCGTGTTCTTCATTCAGGGTAATTAAAAGTTACTTTTACTGCCGTCTTTGATTCAAATGTTTTCTTCAAAATCCTCAAAGGTGTTTTTCTTCAGATCCTCACACACTAAACACCTCACAAGTCATCTATTCTTGATTCGTTTCTCTAAGCATCATTTTTCTTAAAGATTCCTCAATTGTGTGGATCTTCGATCTATACAGCTCTGGAATCTAAGACAAAGAACGCTTAGTGAAATTCTTCATGACTCATCTGGTCAAATTCCTCAAACTTGTTCTTCTTGAAAAACCTTCTGAGAACGCATATGACCTCTCCAAATTCCTCGCAACTATACTCCGTTCACAGGTACTCATGTCCGCTGCTGAATCACTAGGTTCTCATCAACTTAACTCATTTGCAGCATTCCTCGAAGAAAAGTTGCATACTTCTTCAAAGAATTTGATCATTCAAATTCCTCAACTGAAGAAAATGGCAGAAGGAAAGAAGGCACACAAAGGAGGAAAGAGGCCTGAAATCGACACTGCCTTTGAGATCCCTGATGACATATACAAAGACTATTGCACTCCTGATGAGGCCAAGTTCGGTAAGGAGAACAAAAATCAGCGCAAGGTGTGTATCTAGAGGATAGAAAGGAGATGGGCAAGAGAATGGAGGGAGTACAGGTATGTAACTTCAAAGTACATGAAGAAATTCGCTCTAAATCCTCCATGCCCAAGACCTCCATTGGCACCTGGCCAAGAAGCAGATCCCACCAGCCTCAAGCGCGGTGAGGACTATCCTGATGAATGGGCCAAGCGCCAAGCCAAGCTGGCTAGACAAGCCAAAGAAGCAGTGAGGAAATTCAATGAAGACTCTGCTGCTGCTGCTGAGGCCTCTGTCAAGTCGAAGAAATCTATGGCAAAGAAGCCTGCACGTAAGCCAAGTGCTTCACCCACAGTGCCCTCAAGGCCAATTTCTCATGCTGCTCCTGCTCCTCCAAAGTCCTCAGCTGCTTCGATAAAGTCCTCAGCACCTCTGCATCTTGCCACGTGCCAAAGGACAACTGGCATCTCTATTGCCTCAGGAGCCTCTGCAAGTTCCTCAGCTGCACCAAATTCTTCAACAGGGCCATCTCTTCTGAAGACAAAGGCCACTGTTGCACGAGGTGTCACGCCCAATATGCGACCCTATCCAAAAGGAACTCGATGGTCCCACCAAGGATAGACCCGCATATTGAAACGCTTTTGCAAGGTGGATATCATTACATCAACATTACATAATAGATGGGGATACATACATAAGGCACAAATGCCACAAGAATACATCAACATCATATACGAGATCAACATCCGCTTCACGGATGAAACATAAACAGAAACTCAAACAATATCCACCCTGCTAGCCCAGGCTGCCGACCTGGAACCTATCCCCTGATCGAAGAAGCAGAAGAAGAACTCCAAAACAAGCAAGCATTGCTCTCGCGTCATGATCATCGCAAACCTGCACCTGCAACTGGTGGTGTAGTAATCTGTGAGCCACGAGGACTCAGCAATCCCATTACCATGGGTATCAAGACTAGCAAAGCTTAATGGGTAAGGAAGGAGTAAAGTGGTGAGGTTGCAGCAGCGGCTAAGCATATATGGTGGCTAACATACGCAAATGAGAGCGAGAAGAGAAACAAAGGAACGGTCGCCAACTAGTAATGATCAAGAAGTGATCCTGAACTCCTACTTACGTCAGACATAACCCAGAAACCGTGTTCTCCTCTCGATCAACCCGAAAAGAGACACTCACGGTTACTTTACGGTTGGTGTATTTTAGAAGAGTTTGCTTCAAGTTTACTACAACCGGATATTAACAAATTCCCATCTCGCCACATAACCGCGGGCACGGCTCTCGAAAGTTTATACCTGCAGGGTGTCCCAACTTAGCCCATGATAAGCTCTCGCGATCAACGAAGGATATTCCTTCTCCCCGGGAAGATCCGATCAGTCTCGGAATCCCGGCTACAAGACATTTCGACAGCAATAAAACAAGACTAGCAAAGCCGCCCGATGTGCCGACAAATCCCGATAGGAGCTGCACATATCTCGTTCTCAGGGCACACCGGATAGGTCAGCCTACAAGTAAAACCAGCCCTCGAGTTGCCCCGTGGTGGCCCCGCAGTCTGCCCGGTTCGGACCAACACTCGAAGGAGCACTGGCCTGGGGGGGCTAAAATAAAGATGACCCTTGGGCTCCGGAAACCCAAGGGAAAAAGGGCATAGGTGAGGCAAATGGTAAAACCAATGTTGGGCCTTGCTGGAGTAGTCTTATTCAAAATGAACTGTCAATGGGGTCCCATAAATCACCCGACCGCGTTAGGGACGCAAAATCCGGGAACATAACACCGATATGACGGAAACTAGGGCGGCAAGAGTGGAACAAAACACCAGGCATAAGGCCGAGCCTTCCACCCTTTACCAAGTAAATAGATGCATTAATTAAATAAGATATATTGTGATATCCCAACAAGTAAACATGTTCCAACAAGGAACAACATCTCCATGTTCCACCAAGGAACAAACTTCATCTTCACGTTCAACTAACAACGCTATAAGAGGGGCTGAGCAAAGCGGTAACATAGCCAAACAACGGTTTGCTAGGAAGGGTGCAAAAGGTTAGAGGCTGACATGGCAATTTGGGATGGCTTGATCAACCGGTAATAGGTAGCGCAAAGATAGCGATAGAACGAAGCAACTAGCATAGCAATGATAGTAGTGAGATCCAGGTAGCGGTCATCTTGCCTGAAATCCCGCTAGGAAGAAGAAAGAGTCCATGAAGAAGATGAAGCCATGAAGATTTAACCAAGCGTGAGACGAACGAATCCTCACGATCGCAACGTAAACAGGAACTAACAAGAAGAAGCACACAACATAGTAAACACACCACACATAAACGAGACATGATGCACAACCAAGCATGATGCATGACAAGACTACATGAAGCTACTCATGGCAAGAGATGATGCAAACAAGAGCAACACATCAAAGCAAGTTTAAATGAGGCCGGAAACAACATATAACAATTCCGTGAAGTCCTCATATGCAAATTTCGAAATTGGTCCAGAACTGAATAAACCTTATGTTCAAGTTGTTAAACAGCAAGTTAAGATGCACCACGATGATCTACACGAAATTCTAGTAAAGTTACATATAAAGTTCATTTAATTCGGAGCTACGGGCTAGAAGATATGAGCAAAACAAGATAAGCATGGCATTGATGCAAAATGCATACAAACATCAAGCAAACACCTCAAAACATGGATTAAACATGATAATATGAAGCTACATGCAAAATCAAGCAAGTTTCATATAGAGCACACTCAAAACGGAGCAACGGTTCAACACATACACATGAAACAAGTTATAGTAACAATCTGTCCAAGACAGCAAGTAGGCATATTGCAAGCATCAAAACATCATGCTAAAGAATCTAAACATGATAAAAAAAGCATGGGCATGATGTACAGGTAAAGCATGACAAAACATGAATACTGTGCTATCTCCAGAAATGACTGTGCAAATAATAACAGTTTCAGACTTTAGCAGAAATAACATCAGGTTGCAATGTTTAGAGCTATCAAACAACATGTTGCAGGAACTTATCAAGTCAAAATAGAGCATGTCATGAATCTACTAATTGCATAGAACAAAAGTCCCTTAGTGACCATAAGCCAAAAAGGATCAGAAAATATGATGGCACCCATGTAAACATGGCAAGTTATATTACAGATTTAAACATGGCAGGAACAACGATAAGTAGGCATATTGATGAGCTTGAACCACTCACCACAGAGCAATACATGGCATGGCAAGGCAACTCACAGTAATAAGACATGTTATAGAAGCAATACATGGCAAGAACAACATCATAGAATATACGGATCAACTACAAAAACCTTCGCAAAATTTAATAACATGTAAACAACCTGCCAGGAAACATTTTATAGCAAAAGTAGAGCTCAACTGACTCAAGCTATGGCACTCCATAATTGCAAACAAGGGCATGTATGGATAGAGAATAACCATATGTTCAAAACATCCTTACTGAAGTATCTCAAAATAAGCATGGATCTCTCGGTAGCATCAAGTTTACATGGCATAAAAATATCAGCAGAACAAGGGTTGAAATCAGAAACATCATGAAGCCTAGTTTGCATGCTTGTGCTAGTCACCACAAAGATCACAAAAATACATGGCATACACCCCTGTAAAGATGGCATGGCATAGTATAAAACACATGTAGGACTCAAGTTCATAGGGTGCACACATCAATTATGGCAAAAATGACAAAAGTGCATGTTCTGATAAGAATCTGAAACTAACATCACATAGCCCTCTTCCAACAGAATTTAGGGCATCAAGATGAGTTCAATATAAATGATGCAATGAAATGAAATGATGTACTCATCGAGGCGAACAATTTGACATATTACACGCACGTAACGGAGAAATATGCAGAGAGTTATGGCATGATTAATATGACATGAAAATATGCAGATCTGGGGACTTGGGGGAATTTTCACCTCGGGAAAAATGGATGGAGTGGGACGGCGGGGCGTTTGGATGGCCGGGCGGGTGGATCTCATCCCACCCGCCGGATCCGACGACGAGACGGCCGGCGGCGGCGGCCGGCGAGGAGGGAGGAGGCGGCCGGCAGAGGAGGGAGCCAGCTGGCGCTGGGGCGCCGGAGGGCGGCGGCTCAGCCGGGCGGGCGCGGACGGGAGGCGGCGGGAGAGGCGGTTCGGCGGAGCGAGGCAGGGCGTGGCGCCGGGCGGCGGCGGGCGCGGCGGTGGTTGGCGGCGCATGAGGCGGCGGGTCGGCGCGGAGGCGAAGCGGCGCCTGAGGCGGGCGCTGGCCTGCAGCGGCCGGCGGCGCGATAGGGCCGGGAGGGCAGCTGCGGGTTTCTCCGGCCGGGCGGCGCGGCAGGCGAATGGCCGCGTGCCACGTGGCGGCGGCGGGACGACCCGGACGTGTCCGGCTGCGGCCGGACGTGTCCGGTGGCGGCGGGGACGAATCTGCTAGGGTTAGGGGGGTTTGGACCGCGAATTTTGGGGGAGAGGGCCTATTTATAGATAGAGGGAGCTAGGAGAGTCCAAATGAGGTGCGGTTTTCGGCCACGCGATCGTGATAGAACGACTGAGAGCATGGAGGGGGTTTGGATGGGTTTTGGGCCACTTTGGAAGGCTGTTGGGCTGCAAAGAGAAGGGGGCTTTATGTTACCCGTTAACTGCTGAGTACCAAACGACCTCCAAATGGAACGAAACTTGACAGGAAGTGTACCGGTGCTATACCAAGGCCGCTTGACAAACCTCGGTCCATTCCGAGACCATTTAACACCCGCACACGAAAAGAGGTAAAAGGGTACGCCGGGAGACATAGGAGTGCCGGATTGCAAAACGGACAACGGGGAAAATGCTCGGATGCATGAGATGAACATGTATGGAAATGAGATGCACATGATGACATGATATGAAATGCATATGATGACATGACAAAGCGCAACACGCAAGCAAATGACATGGCAACGCTGACAAATAACTGGCGGACACCTGGCGCATCGAATCCGGGGCGTTACAACACTCCTCCACTAACAAGAGATCTCGTCCCGAGATCTTAGGACCGAGACGGAAGGGAAAAAGAAGATGTGAAACAAGAACTCAATAGAAGAAGCAAAGAATCGAGAGCACTCGAGAAGAATAGAGGAACGACGAGAATGACGAGAATAGAAAGCTCACGGAATCAGGACGACTATGAAACCACTCGTTCTAACCGGAGTGGTTAGAATGAGAAAAGAAACGGATAAGACTGAAAGGATTTAGGCAGCACTCCGGCTAAAAATGGAAGGATTAGAACATGAACTTCACAAGATGGGATAACACTTGACGAGATAAACAACGCAAAGCCTCCGGAATGAATTGAAGAATGGAATGAAAAGAATTTAGAAGGAAGGTTTGAACTGAAGTTGTTGAGAAAATCAACAACGAAAGAATAAGCTTGTTGTGGACTTATGGAAAACATCTCAAAATTATGAGGTGATAGCCAACCACAAGCGGAAAAGATTGAATAGCTGAGAGGAACGAAGAAATGCAAAACTCCACTTTAAAAGAATACGGAGAATTAATTGCACTTCGAGATGCAAGAAGAAAAGGTACTTGAATTCCTCCAAAAGATTCTTGATGAACACTTGAAGAATGAATTAAATCATGATGAGCCACCGTGAAGAACTCCGGTAACAAAAAGGATGATGAGATTGAATGAAGGAAGAAAGAATAGCTGAGCGTTGCGATGATTTAGATGGAGGTTCCGACGAGATGGTCGAGGGAAATTTGAACTCCGGAAAAGAAAAGATTAAAACACTTGGAACTAGAATTTATTCATCAAGAACAAATTCCGAAGGAAAGGATTACTCACTTGGATGAAATAAGAATAAGATTTATTGTATGCTTATCCTTCATCAAATTAAATTGATGACAAACAATGGATTTTTCATACTACTTATTCTTCTTGAAAAAGAATTGAGAAGTGACATATCGCAAACTTGAGAAGGTCTTCACGAACCACCGGTAGGTTGAAAAGAACGAATGGATTAAAATGGTAAACAAAGAAAAGAATCTGAAGGAACCACCGTAAGAAATGACAATGAACGAAGAAAAGAGAAAGAAACGTCGGGAAGAATTAGGAAAGCACGAATATACTTGAGGGAATTAAAATGCAAGAGAACGAAGAGATCGCGAACTGATTGAAGAATACTTGAACGAAGCACCGGAAGAATATTGAGATGAACGAAGCTGAAAACTTAGAACGAAGATATCTTCCGAAAAGATGGCCTCCGGATGATCGAGACGGCAAAAACAACTCCTGAAATACTCCGGATGGATGAAGAGAATTGCACGACTGGAAACAATTAGATAGGATAACGTCGAGCTAGCACCATGAATCTCCGGGAGAACGGACAAGATTTAAGAGAAATTCTACTTCGGTCTTCAAAGGACGACGATAAACACCACCAAAATTGTTGAGATACTCCGGTAGAATGAAATGCGAAGAGGTTGAGTCAACAATGCAATGATTTGAAATCGATCTTGGAAAAGGTATGTGACTGATGGTATCCATTCTTACGTCACACTTGAAAAGAATTGGGAATAACTCCGGGGGAATTAGAGGAGTCAGGTAAGATCCTGGGAGAAGACCTGTGGGTTAGGGCCCACTGAAAAGAGAACACCGTTGGAAAGGATTGTTTAAGAGATAGATGATGCACCGGAACAATTGGAATATTTGAATGAGGTGACAACCTCGAATTAATTCAAACATAGACGAATCTCCTGAGATGTGTTGAATACTCCGGAAGAATAAATTGGCGAGAGGCGAACGAGCAAAGTGAACACTTCGAAGGAAAAGAATATGATTAACCCGAAAAACTTGAATTGAGTCCACCGGAGAAGAAAAGAGATGAAGAATGACGAACAAGACGAGAATTCACCGGTTGAAATAATTGAGGGAAGACTGAAGAGGCTCCACACGAATGAAATTGATGGTCGGAAGAAACTCGAACTGCGGGAATAATAGGGTGGGAGGGCGGGAAAAACAAAGGCAACTTGGAAGGGGAAACCGACGAATATCTTGAAGAGAGAACACCGGTTGAGAACAATGAGGATAGAAAGCAAAGACTTCACACGAGTAGGATCGATACTCAATTACGGACTCCGGTTCCGAGAGGAAGAAGGGAGGGCTGGTGGGAAAAAAACAAGGACAACTTCAGACAGGGAAACAACGTTGATAGAAAAGAGCTGAGGATAGATCTCTCAAAAGACAAAGAGGGTCGAATCAACTTGACGAGAAATGCACCGGATAAAAGAGCTGAGGAACAACTACCGGAAAACCGACTGCGTGATCCTAAAGAAAAATTTGAAGGGGAAGAGGAGTAGTTCAAAACACCTACGTCAGGATTCCTCACCAGAGCGACGAAGAGGCAGAGGAGTAAAAAGAATTCCTACTCTCCAATATAACTAGACTCTGAAAATAGTTTTCTTCTAGACTCAACAACGGCCAAACTACACGATCAATCAAGGGGGCTCCTAGGGTCGGGCCGAGGCTCGATACCAACTTGTCACGCCCAATATGTGACCCTATCCAAAAGGAACTCGATGGTCCCACCAAGGATAGACCCGCATATTGAAACGCTTTTGCAAGGTGGATATCATTACATCAACATTACATAATAGATGGGGATACATACATAAGGAAAAAATGCCACAAGGAAACATCAACATCATATACAAGATCAACATCCGTCTACGGATGAAACATAAACAGAAACTCAAACAATATCCACCCTGCTAGCCCAGGCTGCCGACCTGGAACCTATCCCCTGATCGAAGAAGAAGCAGAAGAAGAACTCCAAAACAAGCAAGCATCGCTCTCGCGTCATGATCATCGCAAACCTGCACTCGCAATCGTGGTGTAGTAATCTGTGAGCCACGAGGACTCAGCAATCCCATTACCATGGGTATCAAGACTAGCAAAGCTTAATGGGTAAGGAAGGAGTAAAGTGGTGAGGTTGCAGCAGCGGCTAAGCATATATGGTGGCTAACATTCGCAAATGAGAGCGAGAAGAGAAACAAAGGAACGGTCGCCAACTAGTAATGATCAAGAAGTGACCCTAAACTCCTACTTACGTCAGACATAACCCAGAAACCGTGTTCTCCTCTCGATCAACCCCGAAAAGAGACACTCACGGTTACGCACACGGTTGGTGTATTTTAGAAGAGTTTGCTTCAAGTTTACTACAACCGAATATTAACAAATTCCCATCTGCCACATAACCGCGGGCACGGCTCTCAAAAGTTTATACCCTGCAGGGGTGTCCCAACTTAGCCCATGATAAGCTCTCGCGATCAACGAAGGTTATTCCTTCTCCCCGGGAAGACCCGATCAGTCTCGGAATCCCGGCTACAAGACATTTCGACAGCAATAAAACAAGACCAGCAAAGCCTCCCGATGTGCCGACAAATCCCGATAGGAGCTGCACATATCTCGTTCTCAGGGCACAACGGATAGGTCAGCCTACGAGTAAAACCAGCCCTCGAGTTGCCCCATGGTGGCCCCGCAGTCTGCCCGGTTCGGACCAACACTCGAAGGAGCACTGGCCTGGGGGGGCTAAAATAAAGATGACCCTCGGGCTCCGGAAACCCAAGGGAAAAAGGGCATAGGTGAGGCAAATGGTAAAACCAATGTTGGGCCTTGCTGGAATAGTCTTATTCAAAGCGAACTGTCAAGGGGGTCCCATAAATCACCCGACCGCGTTAGGGACGCAAAATCCGGGAACATAACACCGATATGACGGAAACTAGGGCGGCAAGAGTGGAACAAAACACCAGGCATAAGGCCGAGCCTTCCACCCTTTACCAAGTAAATAGATGCATTAATTAAATAAGATATATTGTGATATCCCAACAAGTAAACATGTTCCAACAAGGAACAACATCTCCATGTTCCACCAAGGAACAAACTTCATCTTCACCTGCAACTAACAATGCTATAAGAGGGGCTGAGAAAAGCGGTAACATAGCCAAACAACGGTTTGCTAGGAAGGGTGCAAAAGGTTAGAGGCTGACATGGCAATTTGGGATGGCTTGATAAACAGGTAATAGGTAGCGCAGCATAGCGATAGAACGAAGCAACTAGCATAGCAATGATAGTAGTGAGATCCAGGGTAGCGGTCATCTTGCCTGAAATCCCGCTAGGAAGAAGAAAGAGTCCATGAAGAAGATGAAGCCATGAAGATTTAACCAAGCGTAGACGAACGAATCCTCACGATCGCAACGAAACAGGAACTAACAAGAAGAAGCACACAACATAGTAAACACACCACACATAAACGAGACATGATGCACAACCAAGCATGATGCATGACAATACTACATGAAGCTACTCATGGCAAGAGATGATGCAAACAAGAGCAACACATCAAAGCAAGTTTAAATGAGGCCGGAAACAACATATAACAATTCCGGTAAGTCCTCATATGCAAATTTCGAAATTGGTCCAGAACTGAATAAACCTTATGTTCAAGTTGTTAAACAGCAAGTTAAGATGCACCACGATGATCTACACGAAATTCTAGTCAAGTTACATATAAAGTTCATTTAATTCGGAGCTACGGGCTAGAAGATATGAGCAAAACAAGATAAGCATGGCATTGATACAAAATGCATACAAACATCAAGCAAACACCTCAAAACATGGATGCAACATGATAATATGAAGCTACATGCAAAATTAAGCAAGTTTCATATAGAGCACACTCAAAACGGAGCAACGGTTCAACACATACACATGAAACAAGTTATAGCAACAATCTATCCAAGACAGCAAGTAGGCATATTGCAAGCATCAAAACAACATGCTACAGAATCTCAACATGATAAAAAAAGCGTGGGCATGATGTGCAGGTAAAGCATGACAAAACATGAACACTGAGCTATCTCCAGAAATGATTAAAACATGCTCAAAATGACATGGCAAAATTGCAAATAATAACAGTTTCAGACTTTAGCAGAAATAACATCAGGTTGCAATGTTTAGAGCTATCAAACAACATGTTACAAGAACTTATGAAGTCAAAATAGAGCATGGCATGAATCTACTAATTGCATAGAACAAAAGTCCCTTAGTGACCATAAGCCAAAAGGGATCAGAAAATATGATGGCGCCCATGTAAACATGGCATATTGATGAGCTTGAGCCACTCACCACAGAGCAATACATGGCATGGCAAGGCAACTCACAGTAAGAAGACATGTTATAGAAGCTATACATGGCAAGAACAACATCATAGAATACACGGATCAACTACAACAACATTGGCAAAATTGAATAACATGTAAACAACCTGCCAGGAAACATTTTATAGCAAAAGTAGAGCTCGATTGACTCAAGCTATGGCACTCCATAATTGCAAACAAGGGCATGTATGGATAGAGAATAACCATATGTCCAAACATCCTTACTGAAGTATCTCAAAATAAGCATGTATCTCTCGGTAGCATCAAGTTTACATGGCATAAAAATATCAGCAGAACAAGGGTTGAAATCAGAAACATCATGAAGCCTAGTTTGCATGCTTGTGCTAGTCACCACAGAGATCACAAAAATACATGGCATACATCCCTGTAAACATGGCATGGCATAGTATAAAACACATGTAGGACTCAAGTTCATAGGGTGCACACATCAATCATGGCAAAAATGACAAAAGTGCATGTTCTGATAAGAATCTGAAACTAACATCACATAGCCCTCTTCCAACAGAATTTAGGGCATCAAGATGAGTTCAATATAAATGATGCAATGAAATGAAATGATGTACTCATCGAGGCGAACAATTTGACATATTACACGCACGTAACGGAGAAATATGCAGAGAGTTATGGCATGATTAATATGGCATGAAAATATGCAGATCTGGGGACTTAGGGGAATTTTCACCTCGGGAAAAATGGATGGAGTGGGACGGCGGGGCGTTTGGATGGCCGGGCGGGTGGATCTCATCCCACCCGCCGGATCCGACGACGAGACGGCCGGCGGCGGCGGCCGGCGCGAGGAGGGGAGGAGGCGGCCGAGAGGAGGGAGCCGGAGCGCTGGGCGCCGGAGGGGCGGCTGCCGGCGCGGCGGCGCGGGACGGGCGGCGGGCGAGGCGGCTCGGGCGAGCCGAGGCAGGGCGGCGCTGGCGGCGGCGGGCGCGGCGGTGGTCGGGCGGCGCACCGCCAGGCGGCGGGTCGGGCGCGAGGCGAAAGCGCTCAAGGCGGGCTCAAGGCTGCCGGCGGCAGCGTGATGGGCCGGAGGGCTGCTGCGGGTTTCCGGCCGCGGCGGGCGGCGCGGCAAAGCGAATGGCGGCGTACACGTGGCGGCGGCGACACGGACGTGTCCGGCCGCGCCGGACGTGTCCGGCGGCGGGACGAATCTGCTAGGGTTAGGGGGGTTTGGACCGCGAATTTTGGGGGAGAGGGCCTATTTATAGATAGAGGGAGCTAGGAGAGTCCAAATGAGGTGCGGTTTTCGGCCACGCGATCGTGATAGAACGACCGAGAGCATGGATGGGGTTTGGATGGGTTTTGGGCCACTTTGGAAGGCTGTTGGGCTGCAAAGAGAAGGGGGCTTTTGCGGTTACCCGGTTAACCGTTGGAGTACCAAACGACCTCCAAATGGAACGAAACTTGACAGGAAGTGTACCGGTGCTATACCAAGGCCGCTTGACAAACCTCGGTCCATTCCGAGACCATTTAACACCCGCACACGAAAAGAGGTAAAAGGGGACGCCGGGAGACATAGGAGTGCCGGATTGCAAAACGGACAACGGGGAAAATGCTCGGATGCATGAGATGAACATGTATGCAAATGGGATGCACATGATGACATGATATGAAATGCATATGATGACATGACAAAGCGCAACACGCAAGCAAATGACATGGCAACGCTGACGAATAACTGGCGGACACCTGGCGCATCGAATCCGGGGCGTTACACGAGGTCCTCGCCCTATTCCTCAGAAGAAGCAGGTCGCCTTCCAAGTGCCGTTTGAAGAAGACGAAGCTGATGATGAAGAACTTGTTGAGATCATCAAAGATAGGCAAGTCAGGGCCGCTAGAGCTAAAGGCACAAATGTGCCTCTGCTTTTGGATCCAAGGTTGATCCTCGACTATATTGATCTCTGGCACAAGGACCCAAACACTCCTATGCCTGATTTCAATTTGACTCCTGGCCAAAGTCACATGCTGACCCATTTCATCCAAGAACAAAAATGGAAATATGAGAAGGTATAACGCCCTCGATGTGGCTATATCTCCCACGTGTCGAAGCACGACTTAGAGGCATAACCGCATTGAAAGCAATGTCGAAAGTGAGGTAATCTTCACACAACCCATGTAATATATAAGGGAAAGAGATACATAGTTGGCTTATAGTCGCCACTTCACACAATACATAAATAAACATCCATCATCCAGATTACACTCAAAGTCTGACTACGGAACCAAAATAAAAGAAGACTACCCCAAATGCTACACAGATCCCCGATCGTCCCAACTGGCTCCACTACTGATCATCGTGAAAAGACACATAGTAACGACCACGTTCCTCGTCGAACTCCCACTTGAGCTCGGTTGTGTCACCTGACCGGCATCATCGCGGCACTGCAACTGTTTTGGTAGAATCTGTGAGTCACGGGGACTCAGCAATCTCACACCCGAGATCAAGACTATTTAAGCTTATAGGAAGGACAGAGTTTTGAGGTGGAGCTGCAGCAAGCGACTAGCATATATGGTGGCTACATTCGCAAAACAGAGCGAGAAGAGGAGCAAAGCACGGTCGTGAAGCTAGTAGCGATCAAGAAGTGATCCTGAACTACTTATGTCAAACATAACTCCAACACCGTGTTCACTTCCCGGACTCCGCCGAGAAGAGACCATCACGGTTACACACGCGGTTGATGTGTATTTTAATTGAGGTCAACTTCGCTTTTCTACAACCGACATTAACAAATTCCCATCTGCCTCATAACCGCGGGCACGGCTTTCGGAAGATAATACCCTGTAGGGGTGTCCCAACTTAGCCCATTATAAGCTCTCACGGTCAACGAAGGATATTCCTTCTACCGGGAAGACCCGATCAATCTCGGAATCCGGACTACAAGACATGTCGACAAAGAATAAAACAAGACCAAAGAAGCCACCCGATTGTGCCGACAAATCCCGATAGGAGCTGCACATATCTCGCTCTCGTGGCACATCCGGATGAGACAAAGCTACGAGTAAAACCAGGCCTCGAAGTTTCCCGAGGTGGCCCAAGCGGCTTTGTTCGGGCCAAGACTCGAAGGAGCACCGTCCGGGGGTTAAAATAAAGATGACCCTCGGGCTCGCGAAAACCCGGGGAAAAAGGCTTAGGTGGCAAATGGTAAAACCAAAGTTGGGCCTTGCTTTGGGACGAAGTCTTATTCAAAGCGAACTGTCAAGGGGTCCCATAAATCACCCAACTGTGTAAGGAATGCGAAATCAAGGAACATAACATGTATGACGGAAACTAGGGTGGCAAGAGTGGAACAAAACACCAGGCATAAGGCCGAGCCTTCCACCCTTTACCAAGTATATAGATGCATTAATTATAGCAGATATATAGTGATATCCCCAACAAGTAAACATGTTCCAACCAGGAACAACATCCCCATGTTCCAACAAGGAACAAACTTCATCTTCACCTGCAACTAACAACGCTATAAGAGGGGCTGAGCAAAGCGGTAACATAGCCAATCAACGGTTTGCTAGGAAAGGATGGTTAGGGGCTTGACATGGTAATATGGGAGGCATGATATAGCAAGTGATAGGCATCGTAGCATAGGCATAGCAAAAGAGCGAGCATCTAGCAAGCAAAGATAGAAGTGATTTCGAGGGTATGGTCATCTTGCCTGCAAAGTTCTCAGAGTTGTCGAAAGCTTGATCCTCGTAAGCGTTCTCAACAGGTTCCTCGTTCACGTACTCGTATCCCGGCTCTACCCAAAGCAAGAACACAAACAAAGGAACCACAATAAATCACGGTGCAATGCACAAGTAACATGATGCAAAACATGACATGATATGCGAGATGTTATATGCAATGCGTATGCGCGCTCCGGAAGGAAAATGATGAACCAGGCATCAACTTGGCAAACCAAGTATACCGCTGGAAAGATGAGATGATTTCGATTGAAATCGATATAAAGATCACCGGAATCGGATGCACGGTTTGCAAATGACAAGCAAAACAAGAATGGCACAAATCTGCCATTAACAGCATGATGCCATATAGCAAGCAACGAGAAATTAAGCTACTTCATCCAAACGTACCAACAAAGTATATGGCAGTGATCTACCCAAGATGCTTGACAAAAGATGAACACTGAAATACGGTTAAATCACATCATAACAGGTCCAAACAAGCATGGCAAAAGTGCAAAATATATCAGCTTCACAGACTTGGTGAAATTACTAAACATGGGAAAATCAGTATCAGGAAGCAATGTTCAGAGCAAGAAACCAGCATGCTACCGGAACTTATAATAGAAAAACAAGTCATGGCATGAATCTACTAAAAGCATAGAACAAAAGTCCCTTAATGACCATAATCCAAAAAGGATCAGAAAATATGATGGAGCCCACGTCAAAATAGCAAGTTTCGTTAACAGATTCAGCAACAGGGCATGACAAAAACAGATAACAAGTAGGCATGTTTAAGAGCTCGATGCACTCACTACAGAGCATTACATGATACAATAAGCATACATCCATCAAGAAGACATGGCATAGGAGATATACATGGCAAGAACAACATCATCGCATACATGGATCAACTACAACAACCTTGGCAAAATTGAATAACATGTAAACAATCTGCCAGGAAATATTTTATAGCAAACGTAGAGCTCGATTTACTCAAGCTATAGCACTCCATAATTGCAAAAAATGGCATGGATGTATAGATAATAACCATATGTTCAAAACATCCTTACTGAAGTATCTCAAAATATGCATGTATCTCTCGGTAGCATGAAGTTAACATGGCATAAATATATCAGCAAAACAGGGGCTGAAATCAGCAACATCATGAAGGCTAGTTTGAATGCTTGTGATAGTCACCACAGAGACCGGAAAAATACATGGCATACACCCCTGTAAAGATGGCATGGCATATTACAAAACACATGTACGACTCAAGATCATAGGGTGCACACATCAATCATGGCAAAAATGACAAAAGTGCATGTTCTGTTAAGAAACAGAAACTAACATCACATAGCCCTCTTCTAACAGCATTTCGGGCATCAAGATGATCTCCAATGAAAATGGTACAATGATATGAAATGATCTACTCTTCGAGTCGAACAATTTGACATATTATACGCACAAAACGGAGCTATGGGTGCAGAGTTATGATGCGTTGAAGATGCCACAAAATAATCATAGAAAAAGACTTGGAGGGAAAACGGGGGGAGTGGAAAGTCAACCCTCGTCGGTGGATCTCAGATCCGGCCGGATCCCGAGCGCGCGGCGGCAGCGGCTCGCTGGAGCAGCGCCGGAGGAGGAAGGAGGCGGCTGGGGCGACGAGGCCGGGCCGGGCGAAGGCCACGGCCATCGAGTAAGGGCGGCGCGGGCCGGGACGCGGGCGGGACGGGCCGGGTTGGCGAGGCGGCGACTGGCGCGGCGACCTGGGCGGCGCGCTTAGGTCGGCGGAGCGGGCGGCGGCGGCGGGCGCTGGGGCGACGTTCATGGCGCACGGCGTTGGCCGGAGGGTCTCGCACGGGCCGGGCGGCGGCGGCGGCGCGGGCGGCGCCACGTGGCAGCCCCTCGTTGGCTGCAGCGCGGCGGCGGACGTTGTTCGCGCCGTCTGGACGTGTCCCGGCGTGGCAGGAGCGAGCTAGGGTTAGGGTGGAATTGATCCGGGATTTCGTGGGAGGGGGTGTTTTTGTAGGTAGAAGGAGCTAGGAAGCTCCAAATGAGGTGCGGTCTTCGCCCACACGATCGTGATCCGACGACAGAGAGCATGGAAGTGACTTAGATGGGTTATTGGACTATTTTGGAGGGGTGTTGGGCTGCAACTTAAAAGAGGCTTTTGCGAGAGTGCGGTTAACCGTTGGAGTACCAAACGAGCTCCAAATGACCCGAAACTTGACAGGTGGTCTAGCGGTGGTGTACCAAGGCCACTTGACAAACCTCGGTCCATTCCGAGAAAGTTTAGTACCCGCTCACGGAAAAATGTAAAAGGGGACGCCGGGGACATAGGAGTGCCGGATTGCAAAGCGGACAACGGGAAAATGCTCGGAATCATGAGACGAACACGTATGCAAATGAGATGCACATGATGACATGATATGAGATGCATGACATGGACAAAATGCAAAATGAAGAAAAACCCAACCACGGAGGGAATATCATATCACAATGCCGAAAATGGCAAGAGTTGGAGTTACAAATATGGAAAGTTACATCCGGGTGTTACAACACTCCACCACTACAAGAGGATCTCATCCCGAGATCTAGGACCAAAGAACTCCGGATATTCGAACGGAGGTGATCCTCGCGCCCTGTGTGGCTTCTCGGTCGGAATGGTGTGACCACTTCACTTTCGTGAATTTGATTGACTTGTTGCGAGTCTTGCGCTCGGTTTCTTCAAGAATAGCAACGGGTGCTCATGATAAGAGAGATCTTCTTGGAGATCAATTTCTTGAAGTTGATAGTGCGCTCAGAGTCTTGAAGCACTTGCGAAGCTGCGTGACACATGAAACACATCATGCACGCTCGAAGTTGGACGGAAGCTCAAGTTGATAGGCGAGATCGCCTCTTTTGCCAATGATCTTGAAAGGACCCACGTATCTAGGGGCAAGCTTCCCTTTGATACCGAAGCGGCGAGTGCCTTTCATTGGAGAGACGCGGAGGTAGACATGGTCTCCGATTTCAAAAGCCACATCACGGTGCTTGTCATCATAATAGCTCTTCCGCGCGCGATTATGCGGCTTTGAGATTCTCACGAATGACTTTGCACATTTCTTGACTTCTGTGATCAAGTCGTTGCCAAGAAGTTGGCGTTCACCTGTCTCGGACCAATTGAGAGGAGTACGGCACTTCCTGCCATAGAGAATTTCGAATGGGGCCTTGCCCGAACTCGCTTGGAAGCTGTTGTTGTAGGAGAACCTCGGCATATGGAAGACAATCTTCCCACTTCATACCGAAGGAAATGACACAAGCCCTGAGCATATCTTCAAGGATTTGATTGACTCGCCGACTTGGCCACTTGTTTGAGGATGGAAAGCTGTCTTTGAAACGAATGTTGGTGCCCATGGCCTTCAAAAGAATCCCAAAACTTGGAGGTAAAGATGCTGCCACGGTCTGAAGAGATCAACTGTGGAATGCCGTGCAAGGAGACAATCCTCGAGGTGTATAGCTCGCCAACCGAGCTGCTGTGATAGATTCTTTGATAGGAAGAAAATGAGCCACTTTAGTAAGCTTGTCAATGACAACGAAGATAGCATCATTTCCGCGCTTGGACTTTGGAAATCCAGTCACGAAGTCCATTTCAATATGATCAAACTTCCATTCTGGAATAGCAAGAGGTTGGAGGGGACCAGCTGGTCGTTGGTGTTCTGCTTTCACTCTTCTGCAGACATCACACTCATTCACGAATTGAGCAATTTCTCGCTTCATTCGAGTCCACCAATATGACTGCTTGAGGTCATGGTACATCTTCGTACTTCCGGGATGAATGGATAGAAGCGAATTGTGTGCCTCGTTCATAATGACTTTACGTAGATCACCCTTAGGAACCACAATCCGGTCCTCGAAGAAAAGAGTATCCTTGTCATCAATGTGGAAGCACTTGTACTTGGAAATGCCCTTGTCGATACCACGTTTCACCTTTTTCACCATGGTATCCAGGAGTTGAGCCTCACGAATTTGGTCTTCCAAAGTAGGAGAGACTATGAGGTTGGCAAGAAAGCCTTGAGGAACAACTTGAAGATTCAGCTTGCGGAAAGGTTCACAAAGGTCCGGCTGGAAGGGCTTGAGGATTAAACTGCTGCGCAGTAGCCTTCCCGCTCAAAGCATCTGCAATGACATGGGACTTGCCCGGATTTTATTCAATACTTGGGTTGTACTCTTTAATCATTTCGACCCATCGAGTCTGCCTGAGGTTGAGGTTGGGTTGAGTGAAGATATACTTGAGACTCTTGTGATCGATGAATATGTCCACTTTCCTTCCCAACAAGAGATGTCTCCATGTTATCAATGCATGGACAATCGCCGCCAACTCAAGATCGTGAGTGGGGTAGTTCTTTTCGTTGGGCTTCAAATGACGAGAGGTATAAGCCACAACTCTCTTCTCTTTCATTAACACAAAGACCGAGACCTTGAAGAGAAGCATCACGTAAAACTTTGAATGGCTTGGATTCATCAGAGGAGTCAAGACAGAGCTGTGACTAGCTTCTCTTTGAGAGTATTGAAAGCAACGTCACACTCGTGGAGACCGTATATACTTCACATGCTTCCGGAGGAGGTTGGAAAGAGGCTTCGTAATCTTAGAGAAGTTCTCAACGAATCTTGACAATAGCTTGCAAGACCAAGAAAACTGGGAAGTCGCTTGACATTCCGAGGAGGTTCCCAATTCACAACCTGCAGACACCTTCTCGGATTAACAGTGATGCCCTTGGCGGAGATGATGTGACCAAGGTAAAGCACTTCATCAAGCCAAAATTCACATTTGGAAAACTTCGCATAGAATTGATGCTCTCTGAGCTTGTCTAGCACCAATCGCAAATGTTTGGCATGATCCTTCTTATTTTTGGAGAAGACCAAAATATCATCAAGATAGACCAAGACGGATTCATTGGTGTAGGGGTTGAAGATGAAGTTCATCATCCGAGAGAATGTTGGAGGAGCATTGACAAGGCCGAAAGACATGACAGTATATTCATAAGAACCAAAGCTTGTTCTCGAATGCTTGTCTTGGGAATATCTTGTTCATGAATGCGAATCGATGATAACCCATACGAAGGTCAAGCTTGGAGAACACTTTAGCACCTTTGAGTTGCTCGAAAAGCTCATTGATGTTGGGAAGTGGATACTTGTTCTTGATAGTCTTCTTATTCAATGGACGGTAATCGACGCAAAGTCGGTCCGTGCCATCCTTCTTCCGGACAAAAAGAACACCACAACCCCAAGGAGATGAACTCGGTCTGATCAAACCCAGACGCACTTGTTCATCGAAATGCTTCTTCAATTCCTTCAGCTCATCAGGTCCAAGCTTGTATGGACGCTTGCAAACGGGTTCAAGGCAGTGCTCAAGATCGATAACTTGAACTCAAGCTGGGCGGTGAGGAGGCATTCCCGGAAGCTCTTCCGAAAGACATCTTGGTACTCACAAACGACTGGAATCGAGAGATAGCATCCAATTCGCCCTTCTCATCGAGAGAAAACAACCGAATGGTTTCATCACGAAGCGGCATAGATGATCACATCATTAGAAGAGTGAGTCAATTGAATTTCCTGGCAGCACAATCAAGCCGAGCTTTATGCCGAGAAAGCCACCCATCCCAAGAATAAGATCAATATCCGAGTCACCAAGGACAATTGGTTTAGCCAGAAATCTATAGTCGCTCATCTTGATACCGACATTCGGAACCAACATGGTAGATCTCAAACGCTTAGCTGGAGAAATAACTTGCATAGCTTTAGGTAATGCCTCTGTATCAAAATTGTGCTTCGATGCAAAAGGATATGACATGAAAGAATGCGATGCACCAGTATCAAATAAAACTTTTGCAGGAATATCATTAACCGGAAGATTACCCATAATCACATTAGAAGAATCCTCTGCTTGCGCTGCATTCATCATGTTCACCTTTGCGCACTTGGGATTATGCTTGACCACCGTGCATTGCTTGAAGATTTCACAGAGGAGGAGGCGGAAGGCGCCTTTGGTTGAAGCACTTGTTCGCATAATCGACCTTTACGCTAACATTTGTTGCAAGTCACCTCTGAGAGCGGACGGTGGTAAGGAGCATTTGACCTTGGAGCTTGAGAATTAGACTTGTTCTCATAGCACAGGTTGGGCGGGTGGGAAGATCCACGACCACCGAAGTTCTTCTGTTGATAAGGCTGACGGAACGGAGGAGGAGGAAGGTAGAACTTCTGCTTAGCTGCCACTTGAGAGGAAGAAGAAGACTGAACTGCATCCCTGATTCTCTTCTTAGAAGCCTCACATTTGAGCTGGGCAGCTTCTTGCTTCAGTGCCATGATGTAGAATTCATCATACTTTTCTGGCTCAAAAAGCACGAGAGCTAATTGCAGATGTTCTCTGAGACCACCTGTGAATTGATAGATCATACTCTTTTCATCAGGGACATCTTGCTTAGCAAAGCGAGCGAGTTTCTGGAACTGGATATTGTATTGATACACAGAAATGTTGCCTTGCTTGAGATTGCGGAACTCCTCACGCTTGCTCTCAACAACACTTTTCGGAATGTGGTGAGCTCAAGTCTCGGCGGAACTCATGCCGTAATGACACGACCTCCTCTGGAATCTTTGTATTGGGAACCACTCGTAAGGTTGGTCCTTGAGTTGAAACGAAGCAAACTTGACAAAATCCTCGTGTCCGACATTGCTACATTCAAAATGTTTGCAGATGTCCACAAGCCAATCGTCGGCGTCTGTGGCCTCGACCACGTAAACCGAAAGACTTCGGCTGATTAGCGAGGAACTGATTGAGAGTAGCAAAGTGCGGCTGGTTGTTGCCTTGACCTTGATTTCCTTGACTGCCTTGCCCTTGAGTACGCTCTTGCAAGAGCTGCAAAATCATCTGAGCATTGGCATTGGTGGCTGCCATGATAGATTGCCGAGCCTCCGGGAGGCGGAGGTGGAGGTGGAGGGTTCGGTCGACTCCTTCATTGCGTCCGGATTCAGACGTTGGCGGAGCCATCCTCAAGAGGGTGACATCCGTTAGCACTTGATAGACAGATAGACAAGTTGAATCAACGGATAGAAATTGCAACATATAGTCTTCACAATAAACATTCGAACAAGGATGAACGAATGAATTCCAAAGTTAACATCACATGTCCATTAAGGTGAGAAGCCACTTGATTAAGGGTTGATGAAAAATAACAAGGTACGATCGAACAAATAAGTGGTAAGGATTACCCAATCACAAACCAAATATCTCAAGGGAAGAAATGCTAAGAGCTACTTGAATCCCACCTATAAACTCCCAAACTTTCTGGTTATGCAACTGGTGTTGGGGATACAGGGGACACAAAATATATCACCCAAACTAACAATACCTAGATCCATTTGTATCCATCCGTCAACACATAACCAAGAAACCTTCGAAATCGTGTACCTCGACCTTGAAAAGCATCCGTTATACGAGTCATGGCAATACTCCGAGCTCGCCCCAAGATCTTGGGTTATCGGGGTTATCTCACCAACAATCGCACAAAAGAGATTTCGATGTCGGCAAAACTCAGGTATTCCGAATCGCAACGATAAAATTGTGACGACAACACCTCGGAGCTCAACTCACCGACACCGCCACAACCCCTAAATGTCGGGAGGCACCAAGAACAATGTTCTCGTCACAAAACCATCGGAACGATTCCAAGATACCCGCGTGATCCTAAAAAAAAATTTAGTGAAATTTGAGGAGAGAAGAGTCAAAACTTCTACGTCAGGAGACCTCACCAGAGCGACGAAGGGACTGGGAAGTAAAAAGAATCCTACTCTCCGATATATATAATCCTAAGACTCAAAACATTTTTCCATTCTAGACTCAACAACGCCAAAGAAAAATCAGCGAGGCTCCTAAGTCGGGAAGGCTCGATTACCAACTTATAACGCCTCGATGCGGCTATATCTCCCACGTGTCGAAGCACGACTTAGAGGCATAACCGCATTGAAAGCAATGTCGCAAGTGAGGTAATCTTCACACAACCCATGTAATACATAAGGGAAAGAGATACATAGTTTTCTTACAGTCGCCACTTCACACAATACATAAATAAACATCCATCATCCAGATTACACTCAAAGTCCGACTACGGAACCAAAATAAAAGAAGACTACCCCAAATGCTACACAGATCCCCGATCGTCCCAACTGGGCTCCACTACTGATCATTAGGAAAAGACACATAGTAACGACCACGTTCCTCGTCGAACTCCCACTTGAGCTCGGTTGCCACGTCACCGCATCGCATCGTCGGCACCTGCAACTGTTTTGGTAGAATCTGTGAGTCACGAGGACTCAAGAATCAAACACCGCGATATCAAGACTATTTAAGCTTATAGGAAGGACAGAGTTTTGAGGTGGAGCTACGAAGCGACTAGCATATATGGTGGCTACATTACGCAAAAGAGAGCGAGAAGAGGAGCAAAGCACGGTCGTGAAGCTAGTAGCGATCAAGAAGTGATCCTGAACTACTTACGTCAAACATAACTCCAACACCGTGTTCACTTCCCGGACTCCGAGAAGAGACCATCACGGTTACACACGCTGATTGATGTGTATTTTAATTAAGGTCAACTTCGGGTTTTCTACAACCGACATTAACAAATTCCCATCTCGCCTCATAACCGCGGGCACGGCTTTCGGAAGATAATACCACAGAGGGTGTCCCAACTTAGCCCATTATAAGCTCTCACGGTCAACGAAGGATATTCCTTCTACCGAAGACCCGATCAATCTCGGAATCCCGGACTACAAGACATGTTGACAAAAAAAACAAGACCAAAGAAGCCACCCGACAGCCGACAAATCCCGATAGGAGCTGCACATATCTCGTTCTCGTGGCACATCCGGATGAGACAAAGCACTGAGTAAAACCAGGCCTCGAGTTTCCCGAGGTGGCCCCTTGGCGGCTCGGTTCGGTCAGCACTCGAAGGAGCACTAGTCCGGGGTTAAAATAAAGATGACCCTCGGGCTCATGAAACCCGGGGAAAAAAGGCTTAGGTGGCAAATGGTAAAACCAAAGTTGGGCCTTCTTTGGATGAGTCTTATTCAAAGTGAACTGTCAAGGGGGTCCCATAAATCACCCAACTGTAAGGAATGCGAAATCAAGGAACATAACACCGGTATGACGGAAACTAGGGTGGCAAGAGTGGAACAAAACACCAGGCATAAGGCAGAGCCTTCCACCCTTTACCAAGTATATAGATGCATTAATTATAGCAGATATATTGTGATATCCCCAACAAGTAAACATGTTCCAACCAGGAACAACATCCCCATGTTCCAACAAGGAACAAACTTCATCTTCACCTGCAACTAACAACGCTATAAGAGGGGCTGAGCAAAGCGGTAACATAGCCAATCAACGGTTTGCTAGGAAAGGATGGTTAGGGGCTTGACATGGCAATATGGGAGGCATGATATAGCAAGTGATAGGCATCGTAGTATAGGCATAGCAAAAGAGCGAGCGTCTAGCAAGCAAAGATAGAAGTGATTTCGAGGGTATGGTCATCTTGCCTGCAAAGTTCTCAGAGTTGTCGAAAGCTTGATCCTCGTAAGCGTTCTCAACAGGTTCCTCGTTCACGCATCGCCTCCGGCTCTACCCAAAGCAAGAACACAAACAAAGGAACCACAATAAATCACGGTGCAATGCACAAGCAACATGATGCAAAACATGACATGATATGCGAGATGTGATATGCAATGCGTATGCGCGCTCCGGAAGGAAAATGATGAACCAGGCATCAACTTGGCAAACCAAGTATACCGCTGGAAAGATGAGATGATTTCGATTGAAATCGATATAAAGATCACCGGAATCGGATGCACGGTTTGCAAATGACAAGCAAAACAAGAATGGCACAAATCTGCCATTAACAGCATGATGCCATATAGCAAGCAACGAGAAATTAAGCTACTTCATCCAAACGTACCAACAAAGTATATGGCAGTGATCTACTCAAGATGCTTGACAAAAGATGAACACTGAGCTACGGCTAAATCACAACATAACAGGTCCAAACAAGCATGGCAAAAGTGCAAAATATATCAGCTTCAGACCGGGGTGGGCGGATGAGGCCGGCGCGGCGCGCGGCTGCCGAGGCGGCGGCGGCGGTGGCCGACGGGCCGGCCGGCGAGGCGGCGATGGCGCGGCGACCAGCTGGGCGGCGGCGCTAGGTCGGCGGAGCGGCGGCGGCGGGCGTGGCGCATGGCCGGGCCGGAGGGCCCCGCAGACGGCTGCGGCGGGCTTCGGCGGCGGCGGCGCGGGCGCCATGTGGCAGCCCCTGGTTGGCTGCGGGCGCGGCGGCGGACGCGTCCGGCGCCGTCCGGACGTGTCCGGCGCGGGGAGAGGAGCGGGGAGCTAGGGTTAGGGTGGAATTGATCCGGGATTTCCTGGGAGGGGGTGTTTTTGTAGGTAGAAGGAGCTAGGAAGCTCCAAATGAGGTGCGGTTTTCGCCCACACGATCGTGATCCGACGATGGAGAGCATGGAAGTGACTTAGATGGGTTATTGGACTATTTTGGAGGGGTGTTGGGCTGCAACTTAAAAGAGGCCTTTGCGAGAGTGCGGTTAACTGTTGGAGTACCAAACGAGCTCCAAATGACCCGAAACTTGACAGGTGGTCTACCGGTGGTGTACCAAGGCCACTTGACAAACCTCGGTCTATTCCGAGAAAGTTTAGTACCCGCTCACGGAAAAATGTAAAAGGGGACGCCAGGGGACATAGGAGTGCCGGATTGCAAAACGGACAACGGGGAAAATGCTCGGAATCATGAGACGAACACGTATGCAAATGAGATGCACATGATGACATGATATGAGATGCATGACATGGACAAAATGCAAAAATGAAGAAAAACCCAACCACGGAGGGAATATCATATCACAATGCCGAAAATGGCAAGAGTTGGAGTTACAAATATGGAAAGTTACATCCGGGGTGTTACAGAAGGCCAGGCAGATCAAGAAAGTACATTAAAGGAAAGAAAGATTTCTGAAGAACAACATTGTCTCTATGACAACTGATGAACTTGTAAAGATCCAGTCCAAAATCAAAGCCCTCAGTGATGACTTTAATGCTTACTGTGCTGATTGGCAAGGAGCCAAAGTCAGGTTTGTTAAACTGACTGAGAAGTTCACCTCCAATGTTGCAGCCCCATCGCAACAAGAAATTCCTCGATCAAGCATCGCCCAGCCAACTAAAGAACATGCCAAAGATCGCCGATGACTTAGGCTGAAGAAAATGTGAGTTCTGTGGCTGATGACCGCATTCCGACCATCGAAGAAATTGCCGTGGCATCCACTAGTGATGCGCTGAAGAAAATGAAGAGGTCGTGGAACTGCATCGGCCAGCTCAAGAAAATCAACCAGATTCCTCCGCTCCTCCCCGCGCCTACACCAACTCCAATCCTTCCATCTCAGATCAGATGTGAAGAAGACTAAGGCTGCAGAGCGTGCAGCTGTGAAGAAAAGGAAAGCATCATCTACTTCAGATTCTTCAGCTCCGAAGAAAATGAAGCCTATGACAAGTTCATTTGCAAATCCCATTGATGTTGTTCCGATCTCTACCATGCCATTAAAGGAAATTGTCCCTTTTGATAAAGAATATGTGATCCCTAGCGGATCTGATGAAGAAAATCCTTCTGCTGCTTCGTCAGAGCAGATGGATGAAGAAATTGAAGTGGATGAAATCCCTTCAACTCCTGTTGTTTCCTCGCCTGTGCCTCAGTTCACTGCCGAAGAGACTGGCGTTGAGGAAATGGAAGATGAAGACATGGACATTGGGAGTACTACTCCATTGATGAACGATGACTTTTGGGAAAGTCAGCACCCCAACTCTCCACTCTTCACACCTTCACAGCAAATTCCTTAGTCCCCCGCACCAACTGTTCAAATGGGCTCTGAAGAAACTCACCCCACTTTGTCTGTACGTGAAGAAATTCCAGCCACTAGTGTTGAAGAAACTGCTGCTGCTGAACATCTGAAGACGCAGATCGCCATCAAGAGGAACCAGAAATTCCTCACTGAAGAACCTGAGATTGCGATTCTGAGGTTGTGATGCAACTCATCGACACTCCTCTGCCCAACCAAAGGATCCATTCTCAAGGAAGCAAAAGTTCAAGGCTGAAGATTTCTTCGGCGAGCATGTATTCTTCACTGACTACAACCCCTATGACTCTGCTCACATAAGGAAGAGGCGTTTCTGGACTGCCAGTCAGGCTAATTTCTATTCCTCAGTGTTGTTCAACAAATACAAAGTCTTCGATCATGCGCACATTCCTCACGTGGATATGGAATCACTGCCGTGCTTCGAGCCAGTCCTCAGTGTTCTTCACGACGCTGGACTGTTAAATTTCTGCACTGACATATGTGATTGGAATGAAGAACTCATTCTTCAATTTTATGTGACGCTGCACATCACCGGAGATTATGAAGATGTGAATTCATGGGTGCTGGACTGGATGTCTGAAAACACTCACTACAAGGCACCATCTACCGAATTGCTCCGTGCCTTACCACTCAGTCCTCCCCTTGAAGCTGCTCGTTGCGTCTACAGTGAACCTGAGCTTGCAAATCACTACATGCAGGTTCTGATGAAGCCTTTGAAGCCAGGTCAGGCCCCACGAACCAAATTCCTCGTGAAGGAATTACTATATGTGCCTCGGACTGTCTGTCGTATTTTGATGAAGACATTGAGTCGAATCAAGGGCCACGACTCGAATGAAGAAGAAGTCGTTGGCATCATGAAAAATCTGCTTTTCAATATCATTCATGGCGTTCCCGTCAACTTCCATGATTTCTTATGAGGACTCTGGCCAATATCGCTATGTCACCATTTGAGCCGAAGCCTTATGCACCTTGGATTATGAGATTCATCAGAACAAGGTCTTCACTCAACTACAAAGCTGATACTCTGAACCACTGCAGCTACTTGCCTCCGATTGAAGTCCTCAAATGGACATATTCCTCATCTGATGACAAGGGCAAGGCCGCTGCTGTTATAGATGAAGGCATTCGTCCATTGGATGGTCAATTTCGCAAGGCTGCATCCTACTCAACCAATGATGAATCTGCCACACATGAATCTGCCGCCAACACAGCTAAGCAAAATCCTCAAGCCACAACACCCAGGGTGATGACTGATCGTGAGCTTCTCCTCAATCTTCATCAAAAGGTTGATCGCAATCATAAATGGGTCAAGCGACAGTTTGGTTCAATTCTTCACAACATGACCTCAACCCACAATGCATTGAAGAAAAACCAATACTACCTCCATGGAACTTTCAACCGTACCTGGGCTATTTTGTCTCATGTCTACAGCAAAGAAGATCTGAAGAAAATGGGTCTCAAGGAAGATTTTGACTGGTCTGCACCTCCACTGAAGAAATACAAGAAGGTCAAGGTTCCCTCCTTGGTGGCCAGCTCCTATTCTTCATCGCGCGACACCGATTAACATGAAGACTTGGGCGACACTGCGGCAGGCCCAACATCAACAACCGAGCCCAACAACGTTGGCGCTCCTTCATCAACCTGATATTCTTCAGGGGCGTTAGTCCTCAATTTTGATCCTTTTGGTCATTCGATGACAAAGGGGGAGAAAATTGAGTTAGTCTTCAAGCGGGTCTATTATATGGGCGTTCATTTGCTAAGTTACAACTCTCGTTCTTCTGATGACTTTGCTGGATCGAGTTGTAAACTTAAAACTCTATGGTGACCTGATACTTTTGTTGTGTTCTTCTGGATGCTTATTCCTCGTTAATGTTAATGCACGCATGCTGAATTACATCAGTCACCATATTTCATCATGCATTTCAAATTCTTCATATTATATGTCAAATGCGTGTATGAATTACAAGATATAGGGGAGATCTCCATGATTCAACTCTTCAAGTGTGCATTGCTTCAAAAGCAAATTCCTCACTATGCACATCTTCGTGGGGAGTTCTTCTATATCTTGCAATCAAATTCCTCAATATCAGTATTTACACTTCATATGTTTATCCTCGTTGAAAACTTAACCTATATTGTCATCAATCACCAAAAAGGGGAGATTGTAAGTGCATCTAGTGCCCCTAGTGATTTTCGTGTATTGAAGACTTATAGGTTAAGGGACTAATGTGTCTATGAGTGTACACAGGTCTATAAGTCTATGAGGAGTTTGATATTTACAGAGAAAGTCGACCCCTAAAAATGAAGTTCTTCGTTTGAAGACTTTGGATTTCTGAAGACTTTCTAAAGACTTTGAAAGTGATGAAATTGGTGTGACCTTGAAGATTTTGGTATTCATTCGAGGAACATGAAGCGTGAACACTTTTGTTTTCGTAGTTTCATTTTTCGCTTTCTTGAGTCATAGGAAACACCGTACTGTTAAAGGGAGTCGAGGAAATACTAAGGAAAAATTTCCATGTGATGCTCAACTCAAAATCCTACACCTAGCAATCCCTTCGAGTGAAGCCATTGGAAATCTCATGCAGTTCAGTCATATTCTTCAATGACAGAGATGAAGTTCTTCTGGTCACTGAGGAATTTGTTCTAACTGAGGAGTTAGGAATTCGCCAGTGAGGATTGCCTACACAGTGAGGAGCATGATAGCCCAGAGGAATTTGAGCCTCAAATTTCCGATCGTTGTTGTGCTGCGCGCCAGCTGTCACAAAATATCTTATCCACCTAACAGTCATATCATTGAAGGGCATTTATGTCTTATCATGTCGGGCTGCTCCCTAGGCTATAAATAGCCGCCCCCCTACAACCACTAGCTGGTTGGCTGCTCCGAGAGAAACTGACACTTGTCATTTGAGAGCATCCCATCCTCCAAGGACTTTGAGTGAAAATCATCAAGTGATGAAAACCCAAACCCAAACACCTACAAACCCAAAGTGATTGAGCGTCACTGAAGTGATTGAGCATCACTGAAGAGATTGATCCTGTGTGGATCCGACGCTTGTTACCTTTGAATATTGTGCTTCTTCCAGACGGTTAGGCGTCATGGTCTAGAGCATCCAAGAGGAATTGTGGATCGCCGAGTGTCGTGGAATTGTCACGGCAGATGTCCTTAGTGTGAGGACTTCGTCGCGAGGCCAACGCATCTATGTGGTAGCTTGAGAGGGGTTGAGCAGAATCGAGAGACGCAACACAAGACAAGGATTTAGACAACTTCGGGCCCCGGGAAACATCATCCGGTAATAACCCTACATGTTGTTTGTGGCTAGGTCTCATTATGATCATGAGGGAGTTGCCGTAAGCCGGCTCTTTGTGTCTAGCCCTACAGATTGTTTCTTCTTGCTTGTCCCTCTTTGGGGAGCCCTGCCCCTCCTTATATAAGTTAGAGGGGCGGGTTACATGTGGAGTCCTAGTAGGACTAGGACTAGTCTATCTTTTATTACAAGTTGAATACAAGTCCGGGTCTTGCTTTCTTCCTCTTAAGCCGGCCTACCATAACATAAGCCGGCCTTCTGGGCCTTGAGCCTCTTGGGCCCCCGGGTCTTGTCGCTCCTTCCGATCCGCTTGCCGTGTCATCCATAAGTCGCCAGGCTCATGGTCACTTAGTGAGTCGTCCATCTGTATGGTCATTTACTGAATCGCCAAGTCTGGCCGGGTTATACATCCGGCCGGGTCATACCGCGGGGTATATCCCCGACATTAGCCCCCAGTTTAGCTTGGATTTATCCATGGTAAACTTATGCTGCAAAATAAATACAAGAACAAAATTGATAGGCTGTGCTCCAGGTTAATATTCTTGTAAGCCGGCACTTGATCATCCTTAAGTCCTTGTCATTTCCTTCTTCTAGAAAATCCGGGTCAATAAACCATCTTCATACTCAAATTGCTGACGTTGGTGTCTCATAGAGAAATATTGTGAAGAATAATCCACTTGAGTCGGCTTCCAAAGCGCCGGCTTAAGAAATATTGGTCTTGAGATACTCATATGATATTCAGCCAGTTTGAAAATATAGAACTTGCCGATCTCTGATTTCCAAAATCATCGGGTTATAAAAATTGATAATTCCTGGTCATGATTGTTTCCAACGCCGGTTCATGATTGTTGCCAATGCCGATTCATGGTTATTGATGACGTCGGGTTATGATTGTTGCAGACACCGGGTCATAATGATTGGTGATGCCGGGTCAATCTGGTTTGCTCAAAACTGAAAATTGGAAGATATTTCTCCCTTATATCCATATTACCTGTAGCCCCCAAGTCTTGAACAGAACAAAGTGATGATTTGAGACTTGTTTCCATATAATTACTGCCACTTTGAAGAAATCCATGTTCATCTCAGTCACTAGTAAAAACTGAATACTCCATATATGTAGCCCCCAAGTGCCGGGTTGTCATGCTTGCAACAACCTGGGACTTGAAATTGTCTTATGCTCATAAAAAACTTCAACCAGTGTAGCCCCCAAGGGTCGGGTCATTATGCAATAATGAGCAGGGACTTTGTAGATATAACCATGTAAACATGAACAACAATGTGTAGCCCCCAAGGGCCGGCTTAGTAAGATAATACTAAGTCGGACTTTGTATATAATTGATAATAACATCATATAATATAATCTCCACCATAGGGCTTGAACCCACGTCCACAAGTTTAAGAGCTTTGTACTCTACCAACTGAATAGTGAACCGTTCAATATAATGGATTAATGCTTGTGTACCTTGAATTTTTGACAGGAGCAATTGGTAGCTCCCAAGGACCGGCTCATGACTATGTGATGAGTCGGGTCTTCAATGAGGTGAACAAAAAAGACTTTGCATTAGCCCCCAAGTAAGGACAGCACCCAAGCACAGGTCCACCCACTTATCAAATTATCAAAGTACCGAACGCGAATCATATGAACGTGATGAAAACTAGCTTGACGATAATTCCCATATATCCTCGGGAGCGCTTTTCTTTATATAAGAGTTTGTCCAGGCTTGTCCTTTGCTACAAAAAGGATTGTGCCACCTTGCTGCACTATATTTACTTTTGTTACTTGTTGCCCGTTACAAATTATCTTATCACAAAACTATCTGTTACCTATAATCTTAGTGCTTGCAGAGAATACCTTGCTGAAAACCGCTTATCATTTCCTTCTGCTCCTCGTTGGGTTCGACAATATTACTTATCGAAAGGACTACGATAGATCCCCTATACTTGTGGGTCATCACTCGACGCCCGCCGCTTGACCACGTCACCCTCGACGCCCACCGCCGCCACCACGACGCTGCCGTCGCCGGAGCCACCACGCCGGCCTGCCTCCTCGCTTCCTCATCCTTTCCCTCGCCGGAACGTCGACCCCATCTTGCCCATACCCCTACGCTCCCGCGGTGAGGCCCCAGCCTCTCCCCTCTCCCCTCTCCCCATGTCGGACGCCGTCCTTGCGCCGACCGTGCGTTGCAATTGCTTCACGCTGCCGTCGCCCCTACGCCGTCGCCAACACCGTGCCCGCGTCGCGCCTCCCGCCACCCGTGCGCCCTTGACCGCCGCACGCGCGTGCCCGCTGACTCCCATCCGTGCGCCGGACACGCATCCGGCCTGGGCCTAGTCGCGTCCCCGACTGCGTCGGCCATGCACGCCTACTGCCGCGTTTCCGCTCGCCTCCTCCATTGCGCTGCCCACGGCTGGTCTTGCCGCTGCCGCTTCTCCCTGCAGATGCTCGTTGTTACTCCTCGCACACCGCCGTTGCCCGCGCGTGCCCAGGGCGCACCCTTGCCTTGGTTGGCCACCCTCGCTCGCCCAGCGCCACGCCAGCACCGCTGCCGCCGCCCTCGCGTTACCGCCTCACCTGCACGGCCATTGCCGTGGCGATCCGCGACCGTGCTCGCTCCGCCCAGCGCAGCCTCGCCACTCACCGCTGAGCGCCCGCCGCGTCGCCTCGGGTCCGTCCCGACGGCGCTGCGCCCGCTGCCCGCATGCCCATTCGGGCCACGCTTGTTAGGCCCCGCTAGGCCTATGACAAAGGGGCCCCACCCCTAGAACGGTTTAAAAAAGATAAAGATAACAAAGAATAAAAATATATTAATTAATTAACTAAAATAATTAACCTAATTAAATGTGTTTAGTTAACCTAATTAATTATAATTAATAAACCTAATCATTTAGCTAGACTAACTAAACCTGATTAGTTTGTCTTAGTCAATGACATGCGGACGCACACATCAGTTTGACCCAGTCAACACCTCTGTTGACTGCTGATGTCATGCGGACGCACACATCAGTTTGACCCAGTCAACACCTCTGTTGACTGCTGATGTCATACTGACGTCATGGTGATGCAATAATGCTGTTTTCGAATTAATTCAATAATAATAGTTTAGAAATTGATTAAAACTTTGAAAATTAATATAAAATAAACCGTAGCTCTGATGGAAAAACTTTGTACATGAAAGTTGCTCAGAACGACGAGACGAATCCGGATACGTAGCCCGTTCATCCGCCACACCTCCCTAGCATAGCAAACACGCAACTTTCCCCCTCCGATTCATCTGACCAAAAACGTGAAACACCGAGAATACTTTCCCGGATGTTTCCCCCCTTCGCTGGTATTACCTATCCCTGCGTTAGATCACCTCTAGCACCGCGTATTGCCATGTTATGCTTTGTGATGCTTTGATTGCTCTGTTATTTTATTGTGTTCCCAGATACGTCTCCAACGTATTTATAATTTTTATTGTTCCATGCTATATTATATTCTGTTTTGGATGATTAATGGGCTTTATTATACACTTTTATATTATTTTTGGGACTAACCTATTAACCGGAGGCCCAGCCCAAATTGCTGTTTTTTGCCTATTTCAGTGTTTCGAAGGAAAATGATATCAAATGGAGTCCAAACGGAATGAAACCTTCGGGAACGTGATTTTCGGAACAAACGTGATCCAAAGGACTTGGAGTCTACGTAAAGCAATCAAAGAGGAGAGCACGAGGTAGGGGGGCGCTCCCACCTCCCCCAGGCACGCCCTCCACCCTCGTGGGGCCTACGTTGCTCCACCGACGTACTTCTTTCCTCCTATATATACCCATGTACCCTGGAAACATCATATACGGAGCCAAAACCCTATTTCCACCGCCGCAACCTTCTGCATGCTGTGAGATCCCATCTTGGGGCCTTTTCCGCGCTCACGGAAGGGGGCATTGATCACGGAGGGCTTCTACATCAACACCATAGCCTCTCCGATGATGTGTGAGTAGTTTACCTCAGACCTTCGGTTCCATAGTTATTAGCTAGATGGCTTCTTCTCTCTCTTTGGATCTCAATACAAAGTTCTCATCGATCTTCTTGGAGATCTATTTGATGTAACTCTTCTTTTGAGGTGTGTTTGTCGAGACCGATGAATTGTGGGTTTATGATCAAGTTTATCTATGAACAATATTTGAATCTCCTCTAAATTCTTTTATGTATGATTGGTTATCTTTGCAAGTCTCTTTGAATTATCAGTTTTGTTTGGCCTACTAGATTGATCTTTCTTGCAATGGGAGAAGTGCTTAGCTTTGGGTTAAATCTTGCGGTGTCCTTTCCCAAAGGATGTTAGGGCAAGAAGGCACGTATTGTATTGTTGCCATCGAGGATAAAGAGATGGGGTTTATATCATATTGCATGAGTTTATCCCTCTACATCATGTCATCTTGCTTAAAGCATTACTCTGTTCTTATGAACTTTATACTCTAGATGCATGCTGGATAGCGGTTGATGTGTGGAGTAATAGTAGTAGATGCAGAATCGTTTCGGTCTACTTGTCGCGGACGTGATGCCTATATACATGATCATACCTAGATATTCTCATAACTATGCTCAATTCTATCGATTGCTCGACAAGAATTGCTCACCCACCGTAATACTTATGCTATCTTGAGAGAAGCCACTAGTGAAACCTATGGCCCCCGGGTCTATTTTCCATCATATTAATCTCCCGTCAACAAGCTATTTCTATTGCCGTTTATTTTTCTTTCTTTGCTTTTACTCTTTATCATAAAAATACCAAAAATATTATCTTATCATATCTATCAGATATCACTCTCGTAATGACCGTGAAGGGATTGACAACCCCTTTATCGCATTGGTTGCGAGGTTCTTATTTGTTTGTGTAGGTGCGTGGGACTCGGGCGTGGTCTCCTACTGGATTGATACCTTGGTTCTTAAAAACTGAGGGAAATACTTATGCTACTTTACTGCATCACCCTTTCCTCTTCAAGGGAAAACCAACGCAGTGCTCAAGAGGTAGCATTCCCCCTCCATTACTTCTTTCCGGTAGACCCCGAGAACGCTGCCGGTACCCCTATGATCGACTACATCGACGATGAACCCTTCTTGCCAGAGCAACCATGCAAGCCCCCCCTTGATCACCAGATATCGCCTATTCCTTCTCTCTACTGCTTGCATTAGAGTAGTGTAGCATGTTACTGCTTCCGGTTAATCCTATTCTATGCATAGTCTGACATTGTTGCTACAGTTGTTACCCTTACCTGCAATCCTAAATGCTTAGTATAGGATGCTAGTATTCCATCAGCGGCCCTACATTCTTGTCTGTCTGCCATGCTATACTATCGGGTCGTGATCACTCGGGAGGTGATCACCGGTATATACTTATATACATGATATATGATACATGTGGTGACTAAAGTCGGGTCGGCTCGTAGAGTACCCCCATGTGATTCCGATGTGGGGGCTGAAAGGATAGGTGGCTCCATCCAGGCAGTGGTGGGCCTGAGTTCCCGACGGCCCCCAACGGTTACTTTGTGGTGGAGCGACAGGGCAGGTTGAGACCACCTAGGAGAGAGGTGGGCCTGGCCCTGGTCGGTGTTCACGGTTACTTCAAAATTAAAACGCTTAACGAGTTCTTGATATTTGATCTGAGTCTGGCCACTGGCCTATACGCACTAACCAACTACGCGAGAATAGTTATGGGCACTCGATGTCATGGTATCAGCCGAAGCCTTCGTGACATCAGCGACTGAGCAGCGTGCGCCGGGTTGGACTGCGTAACACAAATTCCTTTGTAATGGAGGTTGTTAGGTCTGCTCACCGGCCACGTACGCAACGTGCAGGTGTGCAATGAGCGATGGGCCCAGACCCCTGCGTGCATAGGATTTAGACCGGCGTGCTGACCTCTTTGTTGTGCCTAGGTGGGGCTGCGACGTGTTGATCTTTCGAGGCCGGTCATGACCCAGGAAAGTGTGTCCGGCCAAATGGGATCGAGCGTGTTGGGTAGTGTGGTGCACCCCTGCAGGGAAGTTTATCTATTCGAATAGCCGTGATCCTGGGTAACAGGACGACCCGGAGTTGTACCTTGACCTTATGACAACTAGAACCGGATACTTAATAAAACACACCCTTTCAAGTGCCAGATACAACCCGGTGATCGCTCTCTCACAGGTCGACGAGGAGAGGATCGCCGGGTAGGATTATGTTATGCGATGATACTTGGTGAACTTACCATCTACTCTCTTCTACATGCTGCAAGATGGAGGCAGCGAGAAGCATAGTCTTCGACATGACTAGCTATCCCCTTTTATTATAGCATTATGTAGTTCAGTCCACTGATATTGCCCCTTTACACATATACCCATGCATATGTAGTGTAGATCCTTACTTGCGAGTACTTTGGATGAGTACTCATGGTTGCTTTGCTCCCCCTTTTCCCTCTTTCCTTTCTTCTCTGTTTGTCGCAACCAGATGCTGGAGCCCAGGAGCTAGATGCCACCGTCGACGACGACTCCTACTACACCGGAGGTGCCTACTACTACGCAAGTGTGCCGCCGATTTACCACCAGAGTAGTTGAGGAGGGTCCCAGGTAGGAGTCCCGCGCCTCTTTCGATCTGTATCCCAGTTTGTGCTAGCAATCTTATGTCACCTTGTTTAACTTATGTCTGTACTCAGATATTGTTGCTTCCGCTGACTCGTCTATGATCGATCACTTGTATTCGAGCCCTCGAGGCCCCTGCCTTGTATTATGATGCTTGTATGACTTATTTTATTTTTAGAGTTGTGTTGTGATATCTTCCTGTGAGTCCTTGATCTTGATCGTACATATTTGCGTGTATGATTAGTGTATGATTGAATGGGGGGGGGGGGGCGCCACTAGTGTGAAATCTTATGAAATTAATGCCGCTTTGTTGAATCTCGTTATGAAAGATCAATTTTCTGGCCTTCCTAGTGAAGATGTCGCATCCAATCTAAATAATTTCGTTGAGTTGTGTGATATGCAAAAGAAAAAAGATGTGGATAATGATATTGTTAAATTGAAGCTATTTCCGTTCTCACTACGAGATCGTGCTAAAACTTGTTTTTTCATCTTTGCCTAAAAATAGTATTGATTCATGGAATAAATGTAAACATGTTTTTATATCCAAGTATTTTCCTCCCGCTAAGATAATCTCCCTTAGGAATGATATAAGGAATTTTAAGCAACTTGATCATGAACATGTTGCACAATCTTGGGAGAGGATGAAATTGATGATAAGAAATTGCCCTACTCATGGTTTAAGTTTATGGATGATCATTCAGTTTTTTTATGCCGGATTGAATTTTGCATATAGAAATCTTTTAGATTCCACCGTGGGTGGTACTTTTATGGAAATTACATTAGGAGAAGCTACTAAACTCCTAGATAATATTATGGCAAATTACTCTCAATGGCATACCGAAAGATCTTCTACTAGTAAAAAAGTGCATGCGATTGAAGAAATTAATACTTTAAGTGGAAAGATGGATGAACTTATGAAATTGATTGCTAGTAAGAGTGCTCCTATTGATCCTAGTGATATGCCTTTGTCTACTTTAACTGCGTTGGTTTTCCCTTGAAAAGGAAAAGGTGATGCAGCAAAGTAGAGATAAGTATTTCCCTCAGTTTTAAAACCAAGATATCAATCCAGTAGGAGGTACGCACAAGTCTTCAATCTATGCACCTGCACAAACAATCAAACACCTGCACCCAACGCGATAAATGGGCTGTCAATCCCTTCACGGTCACTTACAAGGATGAGATCCGATAAAGATAGATATAAAAGATTACTAAAACGTAAAACAAAGTAAAAGTAAATAAACACAGCGAGGTATTTTTGGGTTTTTTGGTTTATAGATCTGAAAATATATGATGGAAAATAGACCCGGGGGCCATAGGTTTCACTAGAGGCTTCTCTCTTGAAAGAAAATAATATGGTGGGTGAACAAATTACTGTCGAGTAATTGGTAGAAAAGCGCAAAGTTATGACGATATCCAAGGCAATGCTTATGAATATAGGCATCACGTCCGTGTCAGGTAGACTGACTCCTGCCTGCATCTACTACTATTACTCCACACATCGACCGCTATCCAGCATGCATCTAGAGTATTAAGTTCATAAAGAACGGAGTAACGCCTTAAGTAAGATGACATGATGTAGAGGGATAAACTCAAGCAATATGATGAAAACCCCATCTTTTTACCCTTGATGACAACAATACAATACGTGCCTCGCTACCCCTACTTTGTCACGGGGTGAGGACACGGCAAGATTGAACCCAAAACTAAGCACCTCCCATTGCAAAAAGAAGCAATCTAGTTAGCCAAACCAAATCGATAATTCGAAGAGAAATACAAAGATATCAAATCACGCATATAATAATTCAGAGAAGACTCAGATAATATTTATAGATAATCTGATCATAAATCGACAATTCATCGGATCTCGACAAACATGCCGCAAAAGAAGATTACATAGGATAGAACTCCAAGAACATCGAGGAGAACATTTTATTCAAAATCAAAGAGGGAGAAGAAGCCATCTAGCTACTAGATATGGACCCGTAGGTCTGTGGTAAACTACTCACGCTTGATAGGAAGGGCAATAGAGTTGATGTAGAGAGCCCCGTTGATCGAATCCCCATCCGGCAGGATGCCCGAAAAGGCCCCAAGATGGGATCTCACGGGTACAGAAGGTTTCGGCGGCGGAAAAGTATTCTGGTGGACGCTTCTGGTAGTTTGGGAATATTTGTGGATTTATAGAGCTGAGAAGGAGGTCGGTGGACTCCCGAGGGGCCCACAAGCTAGGGGCGCCCCCCTAGGGCGCTCCCTTAGGGCTTGTGGATCCCTCGGGACTCTTCTGACTTCATCCCTAAGTTTCGTAGATGTCTTCTGGTCCAAGAAAAATCATTTTGGAAATTTTATTCCGTTTGGACTCCGTCTGGTATTCCTTTTCTGTAAAACTCAAAAATAAGGAAAAAAACAGAAACTGGCACTCGGCTCTAGGTTAATAGGTTTGTCACAAAAATAATATAAAATATCATATTAATGCATATAAAACATCTAAAACAAATGATATAATAGAATGGAACAATAAAAAAATTATAGATACGTTGGAGACGTATCACTTCGCAAAACCACAAAAAATGGTTTCGCTTCGCGAAATAAAAAAACCGCAAAAAATGGTCGCGATAGGGATCGAAACGACTACATCCTGTAGAGGTACACGCCGCGGTAGCCACCACGACTAGCTCGTCGATGTGTAAGAATTACAATGTGCTAAACTTAAAGAAACTAAAGGCGACGACAAAACTTAAAACAGTTTGTGGAAATTCCAAAAAAACTTTTGTTACTTTTACTAGTTCTTTCTGGTTTTTCTTCACAGTCTTATTCTGTTCTTTCTTTTTTCTCGTTTTCTTTGTTTTTTCTTTTTAAATATTTTTTCCTTTTTCTTTTTAAGCTTTTCAAAAAGTTTAAATATGTTTCATAATTTTCAAAAACGTTCTTTTTGTCGAAATTTGTTAATATTTCTAAAACAATGTTGACATTTTCGAAAAATGTTCCTGATATTTTGTTTGTTTTATTTCTTTTTCCTTTTCTTCAAAAGAAATTCAAAATATTCAAATTTTGTTCGTATTTTTATAAAATGTTCTGTTTTTGAATCAAAATTCAAAAATTGTTCTCGTTACACAAAAAAGTTCAAAACTTTTGAAATGCAGAAAATGTACCGGATTTCATAAAATGTTCGCATTTTCATAAAAGGTTAGCACTTCCAAGTTTGTGCAGAATTTTTCAAAATTGTTTTCTATTTCAAAATTTTTTTCTCAAGATTAAAAAATGTTTGTGCTTTAAAAAATTGTTCACGCTTCCGAATTTGTTCGGGATTTTTCAAAATTGTTCTTTATCTCAAAATTTGTTCTCCAGATTCAAAAAAGTTCGTGCTTTAAAAAATTGTTCGCGCTTACAAATTTTTTCGGGATTTTTCAAAATTGTTCTCTATTTCAAAACTTGTTTTCAAGATTCAAAAAATGTTCGTTCTTTAAAAAATTGTTCGCGCTTCCAAATTTGTTCTCCGTTTCAAAATTTGTTCTCAAGATTTAAAAAATGTTTGTGCTTTAAAAAATTGTTCGTGCTTCCAAATTTGTTCTCTGTTTCAAAATTTGTTCTCAAGATTCAAAAAATGTTCGTCCTTTAAATAAATGTCACAAATTCCAAAATTGTTTGAGAAATTCAAAATTTATTTGTTTTCAGAAAATTTGTTTGTGTAATCATACGTTCAAAAAGTTGTTCACTACAGTAACTAATTCCGGTTCGACATAGTAGTCAAGTCCGGTTATACCTTGTGCTAAGTTATTTTCGATGCGGGCTGTTCCACTACAAACAATGCTAGTTAGTTAGAGTGGCTGGGAGCACGCTCTTCCAATCTGTTGGTTGCCGGTTCGATTCCTCCTAACATGCCTCCCTCCATTTTTTCTTTCTTTTGATTCCAGTGGTACAGCGCGATGGGCCGGCCCAGTCAGACTACCCCCTGTGTGTAGCGACGCCAGTTTGACGCAAAGAGCGTCCAATATGAGCTCCCCCTAGCACCGGCCTTTTAATATTTGTTTAAGAAATCAAATAGATAAAGTTGGGCCGGCCAACTGTCGCCAGCGTGTGCCTGATGGGCTCGTGGCATAGGCGTATTGCCAGCAGCCCAGCACCAATCACCCCGCCGATTTAGTCACCCAGACTTGTCCACAAATTTGGCTCAAAAAAAAAAAAAGACTTGTCCCCAAATCCCAAACCCTAACCCGAAGTGACCACGGCGGAGAGCGACTCGGAGTGGAAGATAGCGGCCGCGGAGGCTAACCCTAACCCGAAGATGGCGGCGGCGGAGGAGAGCAAATGGGAGGAGTGGAATATGGTGGCGGCCGAGGAGAGCAAAGGGGAGGGGAGCTGCTCCACCTCGATTCATCATGTCGCCCCCGGCAAGGATTTCGTCAATATTCCCTTCTATGCCGACGAGGGCCCTGCCTGGTCGCTGCTCGTCGGCGTCATGAGGGGCGACCTACGCTTCCACCGTCTTCGCGTGGCGAGATCAGGGCGGATCTCCGGTCGGAGCAACGAGGTGCTGGAGATCTTTCACGACCTCAAAAAGCCGCCGGGGTGCAGCTTGAGGGCCGACGCCGCCTTGGCTCCAGACGGCCGCTCCCTCTGCGTCGTGCAGCAGGTGGAGAACGAGCAAACCCACGCCCTGCAGCTGCAGCTGGAAGCCGAGGAAAAGCTGCGGCCCCTCCCTCCGCTGGCTTGGAGATCGCTTGGCCGGTGCATGCCCATCTCCGCGGACAGTCAGACTACCCCCTGTGTGTAGCGACGCCAGTTTGACGCAAAGAGCGTCCAATATGAGCTCCCCCTAGCACCGGCCTTTTAATATTTGTTTAAGAAATCAAATAGATAAAGTTGGGCCGGCCAACTGTCGCCAGCGTGTGCCTGATGGGCTCGTGGCATAGGCGTATTGCCAGCAGCCCAGCACCAATCACCCCGCCGATTTAGTCACCCAGACTTGTCCACAAATTTGGCTCAAAAAAAAAAAGACTTGTCCCCAAATCCCAAACCCTAACCCGAAGTGACCACGGCGGAGAGCGACTCGGAGTGGAAGATAGCGGCCGCGGAGGCTAACCCTAACCCGAAGATGGCGGCGGCGGAGGAGAGCAAATGGGAGGAGTGGAATATGGTGGCGGCCGAGGAGAGCAAAGGGGAGGGGAGCTGCTCCACCTCGATTCATCATGTCGCCCCCGGCAAGGATTTCGTCAATATTCCCTTCTATGCCGACGAGGGCCCTGCCTGGTCGCTGCTCGTCGGCGTCATGAGGGGCGACCTACGCTTCCACCGTCTTCGCGTGGCGAGATCAGGGCGGATCTCCGGTCGGAGCAACGAGGTGCTGGAGATCTTTCACGACCTCAAAAAGCCGCCGGGGTGCAGCTTGAGGGCCGACGCCGCCTTGGCTCCAGACGGCCGCTCCCTCTGCGTCGTGCAGCAGGTGGAGAACGAGCAAACCCACGCCCTGCAGCTGCAGCTGGAAGCCGAGGAAAAGCTGCGGCCCCTCCCTCCGCTGGCTTGGAGATCGCTTGGCCGGTGCATGCCCATCTCCGCGGACGGCCACATATGGGCGGTGTCCGCGATCCAGCTTTCTGTCTCCAGTTTCCACCTGGTCATGCAACGCCTCTTCACCCAAGAGGAAGAGGATGCAGCGGGAGGTCGTTGGGAGCTGGTTGGCAGACCCTTCAAGGAAGATTGCTTATTCGACCGCTCCCGCCCCACCTGGGATGGTAGCTTCCTCCAGGGCTACGTGGTGCTCCCTGGCCATGGCCTGGATGGGGGCACGCTGATTTTGCTCTCCCTCCAAAATGGCCTTTTCTTCACCTTCGATTGTTCGGCCGCCCCGGAGATCCAGTGGACCAAGGTAACCCACACTTCAGACGAGTACTACCTCCCTATCAATGGCCGTGGCTTGTACGCACAAGAAAGCAATGCCATCTTCATGCTCTGGAACAACGTGGTCTACGAATACAAGCTCACGGTGGTAGATGAAGAGGAAGAGAGAGGGCTGACAAGGCTCAAGCTGCATCCACCTGCGAGGATTGACTCTGTTTGTCCTTTCATTACATTGAAAGGAGATGGCTTCCTCACCCATCTGGGCTGGGGGGTCATGTGCTCTGTGTGGATCAGCCTCGACCTCTCATGCGGGTGTGACTACCTACATGCCATTGTTACCACCTTCCAAATTGGTCCCCTGCCCGGGGATGTCAAGGTCCTCCACTCCACCTTCCGTCGGGTGGACATGTTGCCCATGAAACACATGGATGAATTTAAATTATGCTTTGTGCAGTAAGTTTCTCTCTTCACTAATCCACTAATCCATGTATTCATTTTGTTCTTGCTTACAAATTAATCTTTTGTCCACTAATGAATCACCTAGAGAGTATATGGACGACAAGGTGTTGCCTCAACTCCAGGAAGAAGTCCTTGATGATCCTTGCAGGTCTAGATATTTGGTTTCAAGTTTCTTGTGTGTCCCAACTTCTTGTGCCTTAAAAGCTTTTTAGTGCATGACATATTTTTTGCCTCTTGCATGCAGGCATTATCTCCCACCAAGTCCTCCTAAGTACGTGAAGCCACATATCCATATTGACAAGGATCTCTTGTTTATTATCTGCCAAGGTTGTTCACAATCATTTATCTATAGATATGAAATCAAGATGGATGAGATTCCAATGTTAGAAAGAGCCCCTCCTCTCAAACCACATTACATTGTACATGGAGATGATGATGGTCCCAGGCACTTTTTTCTGAGTAGCTCAAAACTATGTGCCATCTCCTTCCTAAAAGATGGCATGGATGTGTTTAATCTGGACACCACAAGTCACACTATGGATATACTTGCACGCCGGCCTGTTTCCGTTGATCCTTTTGTTATGGTTATCCGAGTTGGTCGAGCAACTTTTGCTCTTACCGAGACTCTCCAAGTTTACCGCAAGGCCTACCGTGTTTCTCCTCCTGGATCCACCTCATGGGTGCGCTATCACACAAACCAGTCTAATGTTCTTGACAGGAAGGTCAAGCTCTCGGGATATGTAGCAGTGGGTGATGATTCCTTTATAGTCTCTGATAGTGTCACATGTTCTTGTCTTCTCTTTGAGGTGGGCGCCAAGCAGTGGCATGTTGTCATACCTTGGACTCAATGGGGAGAATACCTACCAAGGCCTATGCCTAGACACGGCCTTTTAAAGGGCGCATGTGTGTTTGTTGATGGTTTTATCTACACATGCTCAAATTGCGGGCTTGCTGCTTATGAACTACTCTTTGAAAATGATCATGTGTACCTCAAAGGCCCAATCTTTTTGCCATTCTCATGGTTGAGTAAACAATGGGAGAGTGAAAGAATGTCTTTGGATTATGCTGGCAAAGAGGTGGACTCTGGTGCCATCTTGCTTTGGGTGGTGCAAGGTGAATCTCTCTCTCTCTCTCCCTCTCTCTCTCTCTCTCTCAATTATGCATGGTGATCAGTTTATGAAACTGTAATGTTCTTGTATATACAGGTGTGCAAGTTCAATATAGACCACCCAAGAATCAGCTATGGATAACGGCAGTCCGGGTTGAGACTGAGGAAACGCCCTGTAAGAGCATGAGACCGGTGGAAATTAAACATGTCCTTTGTGCCACACCTCTGATTGATCAAGTCGAAGGAATTGATCAGGAGGAAGTAACCAGAACCACATGCTTTGGGGTTTCTTCCTGATTCGGCAGATTGATGGGGAGCAAGCATTTATTAGTACCCTATTACCTTATGCTTTATTCTCTCATTTGACCAGTGACAAAGTGAACTTGTATGCAATTTATTAGTACCCTATATTACCCTATGCTTTATTCTCTCATTTGACCAAGGGACAAAGTTAACTTGTATGCACCTTGTTTGTGAACTTGTATGGTGAACTATGCACCTTCTTTGTTTGTGAACTTATGCACCTTGCTTGGAACTTTTGGTGGACATTGAGGTATGGGTTTGGCTCCTCTACAGTAATGTTATTACTCTATTGCTCTCAAAATCTACCGTTAGTTTCAATCCAAATACTCTCTTTCATCTGACTTAATTATGTTATTAATAAAAAAACTGTAACGATGCAGGAAGAACGGCAGTCCTCCGGCTGCTCGCGCCGGCCAGCTCAGCCGTCAGTCGTGCGTGTTAAACTGAAACGCACGGCGCTGCCGCCGCGGCCGGAGGCCGGGAGCTCGCCCACCTTGTAAATGGCCTGCATGACTGGAGCATAAATTCCTCAAGGAGACCATCATTTTTTGATAAATTGTGAGTTCTTGTAGCCCTACGATTGTTGTCTGGAGCAACCATGGAGAAGAAAGCTACTCCCTCCGTTCCAAATTACTCGTTATGGTTTTAGTTCAAGAACTAAGACCACGACGAGTAATTTGGAACGGAGGGAGTAGCTGGTTAACTAGTGGAGGATGAATACATGTCTAGATGCATGAATTACTTAGCATTAATCTAACAAATGCTGCATGTCTGGTCTCGGTGTCCTGTTTTGGTACTCGTGCGACGCCTTGTTCGCAGGTTCGCAAGCTCTGGACATACGACGGCGCCGGCGCCGGCACCGTGCGTGCTGATTTCACCTGCAGGCTATATGGACAACCGACCTGGTTGGCGCGTGGAGCTTATGACCGCCTCCGCGCGTCTCTAGTACGGGATGGTGTATTTACGATTTAACAAGAGAATTAAGTTGAAGTAAGGGGATTTATTGGATTAGCGTGGACGGTTGATATTAGAGGCTACACCATACAGTAACAACTGAACTGCAGAGGAGCCGAACCCTTGAGGGTATATAGTTAATTTTCTTTCTTAAGAATTCTGGTTTCCCTAAAATGATAAAATGACCATTGAAGTAATCACAAACCAAATAGAAAATAGATTTCCTACTTTCTAACGGAGGTTAAAGCTCTACTCTTCTTGGTTTGCTTGCCATGATGGGGAAGGCGCAAGAGAGGGCTGCATGGACGGGAATGTGTATAAGCTAAAACTAAGAGTGTGAACAACTTGCTCGAGTGGTGATTCTTTCATGAGCTTGAGCTTTGGAGGGTAAAGCATAATATTCTACTCCCCCCGTCTCATAATATATAAGACCGTTTTGACACTATCTTACATTTTTAAAAAGTTGGTTCCAATTCTCTAAACATGCAAAATGTCCACCTCAACATCCCCACTAAACCATGCATTTAAGTCTGGTGAATTTGATTTTTTGCCCAACTTACTAAAGAGTTTGTCAATTTGCCGCTACTTACTTTGTAATTGATATTTTGCCACCTTTTACTTTTCACTTTGACCTTTTGCCCACTGTCAGAAGGGTCTCATGTAAAATGACAAACTTACCCCTCGCGACCAGATTGACCAGAAACGAGAGGAGGAACTCATTCGTTCGCGACTCATCCCCTCCTTGTCTTTGCTTTTGTTAAGGATTATTTATAATCTAATAATCTCTGCTTAATTAACTACCGCCTTAATATAGCATCCGGCATGCGGTTGTCCCTTCGGGGAAACGTATCCCCTCTCCCTCTCTATCCCCTTGTAACAGTATATATAACATCATCATCATCAATAAAGAGACACTTGATTCATTTACATCTCAATTGATTCTCTCTCTTGATTTCTACTTAAACACGTTATCAGCATGTTCCCGCAGAGCGAATCCAGCGGCGCCCTGCCTGCGACGGCGTTGGCGCATGTCCAGACCGCATCCTGGCGGACGTACATGGAGAACCCTTCCTGGGCGGTGGTGTCTGAGGCCAAGACTCTCGTCCGGCCATCCGCAGCGACTTCCTTCGGTGCGCGCGCAAACTCTCCCAAGAGAGATGCCACGCGAGAAGAACGGGGCGAATAGCAGCGTCCGCGACGGAGATGGGAAGAAGAAGAGAATCAGAGACTTGAGTCAAGCACCACGCAAATTGGAGTACCAACTTCATCTAATTGCTACAGAGAAACAAGGTGCTACTTTTCCAATTTTCTTCATGCCTACACAAATTTGCTTTACCATGAACATAATCTTGCCTTGCGTTGGACGAAGGACGAAGACATCCACGACAAGAGACATCGCCTGGCTTCAGCCCCGCTAGACCAAGACGCTGGCTCCAGCGACTTCGTCCCTGCCGCGCCACCGAATCACACCTCCGTGTTGAGTCTTGCCGCCACCAACGGCGCTCTCCGGCGGCACGTCGCGGACCCGCGGCGACTCCTCTTCTCAACTATCGACTAGACTATTCGGGTATTCCATGATTTAAAAGACACATCTACATGATGGTCTCAAGTGTGTCTTTATCCACATGAAAACCATTTGTTGATTATCCTGACCATCGATTTCAAGCAAATCAAATGAACAATTTCGCAGAATTCTCCTTCGTGCCTTTAATATGGCCTTAGGATAAAAGTTTAGCACTTTGTCCTAATGTCTAGACTCAGAATGGCTTGGTGGAATCCTTTATCCAGAGAATTAAGCTTGTTGCATTGTTTTTTACTTTGGAATTGCAACCTACCGACTTTACGTTGGAGTCATGTAGTTTTACATGGTCATGACCAAACTGCATAATATTATTCCCCTATATCCTTGATACATTGAAATCTACCAAGTATTTTCCTTATGCGGTAATTCGGTTACACACTGACATCACCGCCCCAGCATACATCATTGGCCCCTCATCATATAGTTGGGATCTATGTGAGGAATAATTGTATTTCCGTCATTACCCCAAGCCCCTCGTATGGGGAGTTATTCAAGGCCAGTATGTTGATTCAATGATGAACATTTCTAGGCATTAGGGGGGGAGTTCAAGTACCACAAACAATGCCAGGAAATTAGTGGAATGTTCAACACATTTCTGCCTCAAATCCATGTACTCAAAGATTTGAACCATGCGTTTAGAAGATTTGCAACACATTGTAAATAACCTGCCAGATTCATTTACTAACTATAAAGGTGTCACACAATCCTACAATCCTGGAAAAATATGCCTGAAAGAGTGAAGGTACCAACAAAATCCACTCCACTTCCCGTTCGATGCAACATGGGGAGATGTATGGCAAAAGTACATCAAGATTTGGCTTCCTGCAAGCACGGATATCAAGGCCTATGCATCAGCAAATGCAAGTCAACTTCACGTTGATAGACACCTAATGGGTAGTATACACCTAGTGGATGGGAATCCTCCACCAACCCAGGTCATAGTGCACACATTGACCGGGACATTGGAATACCCGACTCAATCGCACTGGGAAATCGCGAGCAGTCACCATGGGTAACGATATTTCCATCCACTATATATCAATATATAGATTCTGGAGAAACATATAACCGGAAGTCTACAATTGTCGACATACATTTCTCAACTAGATTGCATAAACCTTTCACATGATTCGGGTCCAAAGACCATGGCCATGGCAAAGTGTAAACAACACTCGGACTGAACTCTAGCAAAGGGTATAATCTAGGAAGAAATGATCTTGCTCAATAATGGGAAGGTATTCATAAGCAATACCTACACCAGTTTTCTTCTAGAAACAGGATTGAGAACAATGAGGTGGTGAAATGTAGAGCAAATATTGTAGCACTAGGGTTCACGCAGATACCCAACTATTTTTTAGAGGTGGAATCTCTTTCCGATAATATATATCATTGGCAATACAAAATCATCTATTATGCAGTTGATAGATGTAGTGATTACATATCCATGTGGATCACTAGATTCAGATATAGATGGTTCCTAATGGAATATCACTTTTGAATCGAAATACAAATCACAATACATTGTTGTAAAACCAATAAGTCACTATATGGCTTATTTATTGCCGGTATATTTTGGTACAACCGACGTAGTGAGTTCCTTACACACAAAGATTACTCCTACGCTGATGATTACCCATACATGTTAAGCGTGTGATCATGTAAATGACGGAATTTGAGATGAAGGATTTTGGTAAAACCTCGAGCAACTTCACTCATACATTATGGTACATGTGCTGTCTATATCATGATTATATTGAAGAACTTGATTTTGGACAAATCTCATGCATCCATAACTCGCATGGCTTCGTTCTCTAGACGCAGAGAAAGGTTGATTAAAATCATGAGTTGATGTGAATGCGATATTGGGACATAGAGCTTCATATCATAGTGTCGTTGGATCGACCACACATAATTGGGTAAGGCTCAAGAATATCTTTCGATATCTCCAAGGCATCAAAAATTATGTCCTAATCTTCCAGTTTTAGAGAAATCTGGACACCAATATCATTGATACATCGATCAGATCCCTACTATGTCAGATCGTAGACAAGGTTTGTGTTCCTGCTATGTGTGATGTCAATCTCATGAGAGTCTTTGAAACAGACCTCGTGGCTACATCCACCTACCATTATCTCAAATATAATGTTGCTTGTGTTGTCCGGATGCAAACATGTTCCATAATGAATATCACTATATTGCACATCTTGCAAGTCAAATCATGCAACCATGTTGTTGATTTATTCATGAAGTCTCTACCAACAACAACATTCCAAAACATGTTCATGGAATTGGTATTCGACGGCTTCGAGGTTTGCAAGAATCAGGGGGAGTATCTTCCTGAATTGTTCATGTTCAATGCATCATATTATACTCCTTTTCCCTTCATGAGTTTACTTCTATAGGTTCTCATCAAGGTTTTTAATGAGGTAATATCAACACAAGATCATATGTCATACTTTCTGTTTTCCCCACCGGGTTTTTTCTAGGAAAGTATATACAACATATTTATTGTCCTCTAAATTCTATGAGTTTCTCATATTGAGTTAAAAGAGACAATAACCATTATATGTTGCATCATTTTCTCCTTATTTTCCCACCGGGTTTGAAGGAGTTTTGGCAACATATCATCTCCTCACATTTTCCCACATGGTTTTTCGAGGAGACTTTCTCAAGTTGATGATGATGAACATACTCAAGGAACAACATACAAGGAGGAGTCTTTATCAAGATGATGCAAATTCGCAAAACAAGCATAGATTAGGGGGAGTGTTAAGGATTAATTATAATCCTAATAATCTCTGCTTAATTAACTACCACCTTAATATAGCAACCGTCATGCGGTTGACCCTCTGGGGAGACGTATCCCCTGTCCCTCTCTATCTCAACAGACACGACCCTTTACTCGTGTCCCTTGTAACAATATATATAACATCATCATCAATAAATAGAGACACTTGATTCATTTACATCTCTATGATTCTGTCTCTCGATTTGTACTTAAGTAGCTTTCACACAGACGACGGGGCAGCGGTTAACTCCCAGGAGATCCCTATGGTCAGTGACGGCAACGACGCGGTGGTCCACGCGATGAAGGTGCGTCTTCTATCTCCTGCCCTGGTCCCTGACCACCTAGGGTTAGGGTTACTAGTCGCCGCCAGCGTCCCTCGCGCTTTGCTCCGCCGCAGGCCACCATCTTTCCGTGCGCCACCACTGAGGGAGTCCTGGATTGGGGGGTATCCGGACAGCCGGACTGTGTACAACGTCCGGACTATTGAAGCGTGAAGGTACAAGACTCAAGACTTCGGCCCGTGTCCGGATGAGACTCTCCTTTGCGTGGAAGGCAAGCTTGGCGATCCGGATATTATATTTCCTTCCTTGTAACCGACTCCATGTAAACCCTAGCCCTCTCCGGTGTCTATATAAACCGAAGAGGTTGGTCCTTAGAAGGCCGATCACAATTACAATCATACCATCATAGGCTAGCTCTTAGGGTTTAGTCTCTACGATCTCGTGGTAGATCTACTCTTGTACTACCCATATCATCAATATTAATCAAGCAGGAAGTAGGGGTTCACCTCCATCGAGAGGGCCCGAACCTGGGTAAACATCTGTGTCCCTTGCTTCCTGTTACCATCGCCCTTGATGCACAGATCGGGACCCCTACCCGAGATCCGCCGGTTTTGACACCGACAACTACCGTCAGCCATCACATGCCTGTGCGCCACCACCGCATCTGCTGGTCCTGGCCATGCGTCCCCGCCGCCCGCATGCTCGTGTATGCTGCCACTGCTGCAACTCATCGGGCAGCAGTAAGGTAGCAGGAACAACTGCTCGTGGTGGTGACAGCAGCAGCTGATGCACATCGTCGTGTGTGGCCGCAGCTGCTGCTTTTAGTGGCCGTGTGTGGCCCCTGCTTCTCACCCCCATGTGTGCCTCTATTGCTGCTCATGGTCGTGACCTCCGCTACTGCTACCTCTTGAGCTTGCGTTGGTTTTTTCCTTTGAAGAGGAAAGGGTGATGCAGCAAAGTAGCGTAAGTATTTCCCTCAGTTTGGAGAACCAAGGTATCAATCCAGTAGGAGACAATGCGACAAGCCACCGAATACCTGCACAAACAAACACCAACTTGCAACCAACGCGACAAAGGGGTTGTCAATCCCTTCACGGTTATTCACAAAGCGAGATCTGATAGAGATGGATAAACGGTAAAGTAATATTTTTGGTATTTTTGGTTTATGGAACAGAAAGTAAAAGATTGCAAAGTAAGGGAACGTCGACAGAAGTTGGCAAGTTGACGGGAAACTAATATGTTGTAAAATAGACCCGGGGGCCATAGGTTTCACTAGAGGCTTGTCTCAAGATAGAAATAATTACAGTGGGTGAACAAATTACTGCCGAGCAATCGATAGAAAAGCGCAAAGTTATGACGGTATCTAAGGAAATGATCATGAATATAGGCATCACGTCCGTGTCAAGTAGACCAAAACGATTCTGCATCTACTACTATTACTCCACACATCGACCGACTCCTGCCTGCTGAAGGAAATATGCCCTAGAGGCAATAATAAAGTTATTATTTATTTCCTTATATCATGATAAATGTTTATTATTCATGCTAGAATTGTATTAACCGGAAACATAATACTTGTGTGAATACATAGACAAACAGAGTGTCACTAGTATGCCTCTACTTGACTAGCTCATTAATCAAAGATGGTTATGTTTCCTAACCATTGACATGAGTTGTCATTTGATTAACATGATCACATCATTAGTAGAATGATGTGATTGACTTGACCCATTTTGGTAGGTTAGCACCCGACCGTTTTGTATTCTGCTATTACTTTCTTCATGACTTATACATGTTCCTATGACTACGAGATTATGCAACTCCCGTTTACCGGAGGAACACTTTGTGTACTACCAAACGTCACAACGCAACTGGGTGATTATAAAGGTGCTCTACAGGTGTCTCCGAAGGTACTTGTTGGGTTGGCGTATTTCGAGATTAGGATTTGTCACTCCGATTGTCGGAGAGGTATCTCTGGGCCCACTCGGTAATGCACATCACTATAAGCCTTGCAAGCATTGCAACTAATAAGTTAGTTGCGGGATGATGTATTACGGAACGAGTAAAGAGACTTGCCGGTAACGAGATTGAACTAGGTATTGAGATACCGACGATCGAATCTCGGGCAAGTAACATACCGATGACAAAGGGAACAATATATGTTGTTATGCGGTTTGACCGATAAAGATCTTCGTAGAATATGTGGGAGCCAATATGAGCATCCAGGTTCCGCTATTGGTTATTGACCGGAGACATGTCTCGGTCATATCTACATAGTTCTCGAACCCGTAGGGTCCGCACGATTAAAGTTAGATGACAGTTATATTATGAGTTTATGTATTTTGATGTACCAAAGATAGTTCGGAGTCCCGGATGTGATCACGGACATGACGAGGAGTCTCGAAATGGTCGAGACATAAAGATCAATATATTGGAAGCCTGTATTTGGATATCGGAAGTGTTCCAGGTGAAATCGGGATTTTACCGGAGTACCAGGGGTTACCGGATCCCCCCGGGGGTTTAATGGGCCTACATGGGCCTTAGTGGAGAAGAGGAGGGGCGGCCAGGGCAGGCCGTGCGCCCCCTCCCCCTCTAGTCCGAATTGGACAAGGAGGGGGGGGGGGGGCTTTCCTTCCTCTCTCCCTCCTCCTCCCCCCTTCTCCTACTCCAACTAGGAAAGGAGGGAGTCCTACTCCCGATGGGAGTAGGACTCCTCCTGGCGTGCCTCCTCCTGGCCGGCCACCTCTCCCCCCTTGCTCCTTTATATACGAGGGCAGAGGGGCACCCCATGGACACAACAGTTGATCATTGATCTTTTAGCTGTGTGCGGTGCCCCCCTCCACCATAGTCCACCTCGATAATATCGTAGCGGTGCTTAGGAGAAGCCCTGTGTCGGTAGAACATCATCATTGTCACCATGCCATCATGCTGACGAAACTCTCCCTCAACACTCGGCTGGATCGGAGTTCGAGGGACGTCATCAAGCTGAACGTGTGCTGAACTCGGAGGTGCCGTGCGTTCGCTACTTGATCGGTTGGATCGTGAAGACGTACGACTACATCAACCGCGTTGTACTAACGCTTCCGCTTTCAATCTACGAGGGTACGTGGACAACACTCTTCCCTCTCGTTGCTATGCATCACCATGATCCTGTGTGTGCGTAGGAATTTTTTTGAAATTACTACGTTCCCTAACAGCCACATCCGAGCCTGGTTTTATGCGTAGATGTTATATGCACGAGTAGAACACAAGTGAGTTGTGGGCGATACAAGTCATACTGCTTACCAGCATGTCATACTTTGGTTCGGCGGTATTGTTGGATGAAGCGGCCCGGACCGACATTACGCGTAGCTTACACAAGACTGGTTCTACCGACGTGCTTTGCACACAGGTGGTGGCGGTGTCGGTTCTCCAACTTTAGTTGAACCGAGTGTGGCTACGCCCGGTCCTTGAGAAGGTTAAAACAACACTAACTTGACGAACTATCATTGTGGTTATGATGCATAGGTAAGAACGGTTCTTGCTCAGCCCGTAGCAGCCACGTAAAACTTGCAACAACAAAGTAGAGGACGTCTAACTTGTTTTTGCAGGTCATGTTGTGATGTGATATGGTCAAGGCATGATGCTATATTTTATTGTATGAGATGATCATGTTTTGTAACCGAAGTTATCGTAATTGGCAGGAGCCATATGGTTGTCGCTTTATTGTATGCAATGCAATCGCCTGTAATGCTTTACTTTATCACTAAGCGGTAGCGATAGTCGAGAAGCATAAGTTGGCGAGGACGACAACGATGCTACGATGGAGATCAAGGTGTCGCGCGGTGGCGATGGTGATCATGACGGTGCTTCAAGATGGAGATCACAAGCACAAGATGATGATGGCCATATCATATCACTTATATTGATTGCATGTGATGTTTATCTTTTATGCATCTTATCTTGCTTTGATTGACGGTAGCATTATAAGATGATCTCTCACTAAATTATCAAGGTATAAGTGTTCTCCCTGAGTATGCACCATTGCGAAAGTTCTTCGTGCTGAGACACCACGTGATGATTGGATGTGATAGGCTCTACGTTCAAATACAACGGGTGCAAAACAGTTGCACACACGAAATACTCAGGTTAAACTTGATGAGCCTAGCATATAACAGATATGGCCTCGGAACACTGAGACCGAAAGGTCGAGCATGAATCATATAGTAGATAAAATCATCATAGTGATGTTCACCATTGAAACTACTCCATCTCACATGATGATTGGACATGGTTTAGTTGATATGGATCACGTGATCACTTAGAGGATTAGAGGGATGTCTATCTAAGTGGGAGTTCTTAAGTAATATGATTAACTGAACTTAAATTTATCATGAACTTAGTACCTGATAGTATCCTGCTTGTCTATGTTGTTGTAGATAGATGGCCCATGCTATTGTTCCGTTGAATTTTAATGCGTTCCTTGAGAAAGGAAAGTTGAAAGATGATGGTAGCAATTACACGGACTGGGTACGTAACTTGAGGATTATACTCATTGCTGCATAGAAGAATTACATCCTGGAAGCACCGCTAGGTGCCAGACCTGCTGCAGGAGCAACACCAGATGTTATGAACGTCTGGCAGAGCAAAGCGGATGACTACTCGATAGTTCAGTGTGCCATGCTTTACGGCTTAGAACCGGGACTTCAACGACGTTTTGAACGTCATGGAGCATATGAGATGTTCCAGGAGTTGAAGTTAATATTTCAAGCAAATGCCCGGATTGAGAGATATGAAGTCTCCAATAAGTTCTACAACTGTAAGATGGAGGAGAATAGTTCTGTCAGTGAGCATATACTTAGAATGTTGGGTATAACAATCACTTGATTCACCTGGGAGTTAATCTTCCGGATGATAGCATCATTGAAAGAATTCTTCAATCACTGCCACCAAGCTACAAGAGCTTCGTGATGAACTATAACATGCAAGGGATGGATAAGACAATTCCCGAGCTCTTCGCAATGCTAAAGGCTGCGGAGGTTGAAATCAAGAAGGAGCATCAAGTGTTGATGGTCAACAAGACCACCAGTTTCAAGAAAAAGGGCAAAGGGAAGAAGAAGGGGAACTTCAAGAAGAACAGCAAACAAGTTGCTGATCAAGAGAAGAAACCCAAGTCTGGACCTAAGCCTGAGACTGAGTGCTTCTACTACAAACAGACTGGTCACTGGAAGTGGAACTGCCCCAAGCATTTGGCGGATAAGAAGGATGGCAAGGTGAACAAAGGTATATGTGATATACATGTTATTGATGTGTACCTTACTTATGCTCACAGTAGCACCTGGGTATTTGATACAGATTCTGTTGCTAATATTTGCAACTCGAAACAGGGACTACAGATTAAGCGAAGATTGGCCAAGGACGAGGTGACGATGCGTGTGGGAAATGGTTCCAAAGTCGATGTGATCGCGGTCGGCACGCTACCTCTACATCTACCTTCGGGATTAGTTTTAGACCTGAATAATTGTTGTTTGGTGCCAACATTGAGCATGAACATTATATCTGGATATTGTTTGATGCGAGACGGTTATTCATTTAAATTAAAGAATAATGGTTGTACTATTTATGTGAGTAATATATTTTATGGTCATGCACCCTTGAAGAGTGATCTATTATTGTTGAATCTCGATAGTAGTGATACACATATTCATAATATTGAAGCCAAAAGATGCAGAGTTGATAATGATTGTGCAACTTATTTGTGGCACTGCCGTTTAGGTCATATTGGTGTGAAGCGCATGAAGATACTCCATACTGATGGACTTTTGGAATCACTTGATTATGAATCACTTCGTAATTGCGAACCATGCCTCATGGGCAAGATGACTAAAGCACCGTTCTCCGGAACTATGGAGCGAGCAACAAATTTTTTGGAAATCATACATACACATGTATGTGGTCCAATGAATGTTGAGGCTCGCGGCGGGTATCGTTATTTTCTCACCTTCACAGATGATTTAAGCAGATATGGGTATATCTACTTAATGAAACATAAGTTTGAAACATTTGAAAAGTTCAAAGAATTTCTGAGTGAAGTTGAAAATCATCGTAACAAGAAAATAAATTTTCTACGATCTGATCGTGGAGGAGAATATTTGAGTTACGAGTTTGGTCTTCATTTGAAACAATGCAGAATAGTTTCACAACTCACGCCACCCGGAACAGCACAGCGTAATGGTGTGTCCGAACGTCATAATCGTACTTTACTAGATATGGTGCGATCTATGATGTCTCTTACTGATTTACCGCTATCAATTTGGGGTTATGCTTTAGAGATGGCTGCATTCACGTTAAATAGGGCACCATCGAAATCCGTTGAGACGACGCCTTATGAACTGTGGTTTGGCAAGAAACCAAAGTTGTCGTTTCTTAAAGTTTGGGGCTGCGATGCTTATGTGAAAAAGCTTCAACCAGATAAGCTCGAACCCAAATCGAAGAAATGTGTCTTCATAGGATACCCAAAGGAAACTGTTGGGTACACCTTCTATCACAGATCTGAAGGCAAGACTTTTGCTGCTAAATTTGGATCCTTTCTAGAGAAGGAGTTTCTCTCGAAAGAAGTGAGTGTGAGGAAAGTAGAACTTGATGAGGTAACTGTACCTGCTCCCTCATTGAAAAGTAGTTCATCACAGAAACCGGTTCCCGTGACACCTACACCAATTAGTGAGGAAGTTAATGATGATGATCATGAAACTTCAGATCAAGTTATTACTGAACCTCGTAGATCAACTAGAGTAAGGTCCGCACCAGAGTGGTACAGTAATCCTGTTTTGGAAGTTATGTTACTAGACCATGACGAACCTACGAACTATGAAGAAGCGATGGTGAGCTGAGATTCCGCAAAATGGCTTAAGGCCATGAAATCTGAGATGGGATCCATGTATGAGAACAAAGTGTGGACTTTGGTTGACTCGCCCGATGATCGGCAAGCCATTGAGAATAAATGGATCTTCAAGAAGAAGACTGACGCTGGCGGTAATGTTACTGTCTATAAAGCTCGACTTGTTGCAAAAGGTTTTCGACAAGTTCAAGGGGTTGACTACGATGATACTTTCTCACCCGTAGCGATGCTTAAGTCTGTCCGAATCATGTTAGCAATTGCCACATTTTATAATTATCAAATTTGGCAAATGGATGTCAAAACTGCATTCCTGAATGGATTTCTAGAAGAAGAGTTGTATATGATGCAACCAGAAGGTTTTGTCGATCCAAAGGGAGCTAACAAAGTGTGCAAGCTCCAGCGATCCATTTATGGACTGGTGCAAGCCTCTCGGAGTTGGAATAAACGCTTTGATAGTGTGATCAAAACATTTGGTTTTATACAGACTTTTGGAGAAGCCTGTATTTACAAGAAAGTGAGTGGGAGCTCTGTAGCATTTCTGATATTTTATGTGGATGACATATTGCTGATTGGAAATGATATAGAATTTCTGGATAGCATAAGGGGATACTTGAATAAGAGTTTTTCGATGAAGGACCTCGGTGAAGCTGCTTACATATTGGGATCAAGATCTATAGAGATAGATCAAGACACTTAATTGGACTTCCACAAAGCACATACCTTGACAAAGTTTTGAAGATGTTCAAAATGGATCAAGCAAAGAAAGGGTTTTTGCCTGTGTTACAAGGTGTGAAGTTGAGTAAGACTCAATGAACGACCACTGCAGAAGATAGAGAGAAGATGAAGATGTTCCCTATGCTTCAGCCATAGGCTCTATCATGTATGCAGTGTTGTGTACCAGACCTGATGTGTGCCTTGCTATAAGTTTAGCAGGGAGGTACCAAAGTAAACCAGGAGTGGATCACTGGACATCGGTCAAGAACATGCTGAAATACCTGAAAAGGACTAAGGATATGTTTCTCGTTTATGGAGGTGACAAAGAGCTAGTCGTAAATGGTTACGTCGATGCAAGCTTTGACACTGACCCGGACGATTCTAAATCGCAAACCGGATACGTGTTTACATTGAACGTGTTGGGGAACGCGGTAATTTCGAAAAATTTCCTACGATCACGCAAGACCATGGTGATGGCATAGCAACGAGAGGGGAGAGTGTTCGTCCACGTACCCTCGTAGACCGAAAGCGGAAGCGTTATAACAACGCGGTTGATGTAGTCGTACGTCTTCACGATCCGACCGATCCAAGCACCGAGCGTCACGGCACCTCCGAGTTACGCACACGTTCATTTCGATGGCGATCCCGGACTCCGATCCGGCAAAGTGTCGGGATGAGTTCCGTCAACGCGACGGCGTGGTGACGATGTTGATGCTCCACCGGCGCAGGGCTTCGCCTAAGCTCATGACGATATGACTTCTCGGCGCAGGCTTCGCCTAAGCTCTCTGACGATATGACCGAAGTGGAATATGGTGGAAGGGGCACCGCATGCGGCTAAGGAAAGATCCGTAGATCAACTTGTGTGTCTTGGGGTGCCCCCGCCCCGTGATATAAAGGAGCCAAGGGGAGGGGCCGGCCGGCCCTAGAGGAGGCGCCAGGAGTCCTACTCCCACCGAGTAGGACTCCCCCCTCTCCTAGTTGGATTAGGATTGGGGAGGAAAAAGGGGAAGGCGCGCCCCTCTCCTTGTCCTATTCGGACTGGAAGGGGGAGGGGGGCGCGCAGCCCACCTGGCCGGCCCTTCTCCTTCTCCCTCAAGGCCCATGAGGGCCCATATACCCCCCCGGGGGGTTCCGGTAACCCCCCGGTGTTCCGGTAACATCCTGTTTTCACTCGGAACCATTCCGAAGTCCAAACATAGGCTTCCAATATATCAATCTTTATGTCTCGACCATTTCGAGACTCCTCGTCATGTCCGTGATCACATCCGGACTCGAACAACCTTCGTGCATCAATATTTATAAACTCATTATGAACTCACATCGAAGCGTTAAGCGTGCGGACCCTACGGGTTCGAGAACTATGTAGACATGACCTAGAACCATTCTCGGTCAATAACCAATAGCGGAACCTGGATGCCCATATTGGTTCCTACATATTCTACGAAGATCTTTATCGGTCAAACCGCATAACGACATACTTTGTTCCCTTTGTCATCGGTATGTTACTTACCCGAGATTCGATCGTCGGTATCCAATACCTAGTTCAATCTCATTCTTGGTAAGTCTCTTTACTCGTTCCGTAATACATCATCTCACAACTAACTCATTAGTTGTAATGCTTGCAAGGCTTAAGTGATGTGCATTACCGAGAAGGCACGGAGATACCTCTCCGACAATCGGAGTGACAAAACCTAATCTCGAAATACGCCAACCCAACAAGTACCTTTGGAGACACCTGTAGTACTCCTTTATAATCACCCGATTACGTTGTGACGTTTGGTAGTACCCAAAGTGTTCCTCCGTAAACGGAGTTGCATAATCTCATAGTTATAGGAACATGTATGGGTCATGAAGAAAGCATTAACATACTAAACGATCAACTGTTAAGCTAACGGAATGGGTCATGTCAATCAGATCATTCTACTAATGATGTGACCTTGTTAATCAAAAAACAACTCCTTGTTCATGGTTAGGAAACATAACCATCTTTGATTAACAAGCTAGTCAAGTAGAGGCATACTAGTGACATACTGTTTGTCTATATATTCACACATGTATTATGTTTCCGTTAATACAATTCTAGCATGAATAATAAACATTTATCATGATATAAGGAAATAAATAATAACTTTATTATTGCCTCTAGGGCATATTTCCTTCAGTCTCCCACTTGCACTAGAGTCAATAATCTAGATTACAGAGTAATGATCCTAACACCCATGGAGTCTTGGTGCTGATCATGTTTTGCTCGTGGAAGAGGCTTAGTCAACGGGTCTGCAACATTCAGATCCGTATGTATTTTGCAAATCTCTATGTCTCCCACTTGGACTTGGTCCCGAATGGAATTGAAGCGTCTCTTGATGTGCTTGGTCCTCTTGTGAAATCTGGATTCCTTTGCCAAGGCAATTGCACCAGATTGTCACGTAAGATCTTCATCGGTCCCGATGCACTAGGTATGACACCTAGATCGGAAATGAACTCTTTCATCCAGACTCCTTCATTCGCTGCTTCCGAAGCAGCTATGTACTCCGCTTTCACATGTAGATCCCGCCACGACGCTTTGTTTAGAACTGCACCAACTGACAGCTCCACCGTTTAATAAAAACACGTATCCGGTTTGCGATTTAGAATCGTCCGGATCAGTGTCAAAGCTTCTTGCCGACGTAACCATTTACGACTAGCTCTTTGTCACCTCCATATACGAGAAACATATCCTTAGTCCTTTTCGTATTTCAGATGTTCTTGACCGCTGTCCGATGATCCATTCCTGGATTACTTTGGTACCTTCCTGCCAAGCTTATAGCTAAGCATACGTCAGTCCGTACACGACATTGCATACATGATAGAGCCTATGGCTGAAGCATAGGGAACATCTTTCATTTTCTCTCTATCTTCTGCTGTGGTCGGGCATTGAGTCTTACTCAATCTTATACCTTGTAATACAGGCAAAAAACCTTTCTTTGCCTGATCCATTTTGAACTTTTTCAAAATTTTATCAAGGTATGTGCTTTGTGAAAGTCCAATTAAGCGTCTTGATCTATCTCTATAGATCTTGATGCCCAATATGTAAGCAGCTTCACCGAGGTCTTTCATTGAAAAACTTTTATTCAAGTATCCTTTTATGCCATCCAGAAATTCTATATCATTTCCAATTAATAATATGTCGTCCACATATAATATCGTAAATGCTACAGAGCTCCCACTCACTTTCTTGTAAATACAAAGCTTCTCCAAAAGTCTGTGTAAACCCATATGCTTTGATCACACTATCAAAGCGTTTATTCCAACTCCGAGAGGCTTGCACCGGACCATAAATTGATCGTTGGAGCTTGCACACTTTGTTAGCACCTTTTGGATCGACAAAACCTTACGGTTGCATCATATACAACTCTTCTTCTAGAAATCCATTCAAGAATGCAGTTTTACATCCATTTGCCAAATTTCATAATCATAAAATGCGGCAATTGCTAACATGATTCGGACAGACTTAAGCATCGCTACGGGTGAGAAAGTCTCATCGTAGTCAACCCCTTGAACTTGTCGAAAACCTTTCGCAACAAGTCGAGCTTTGTAGACAGTTACATTACCATCGGCGTCAGTCTTCTTCTTAAAGATCCATTTATTTTCAATGGCTTGCCGATCATTGGGCAAGTCAACCAAAGTCCATACTTTGTTCTCATACATGGATCCCATCTCAGATTTCATGGCTTCCAGCCATTTTGCGGAATCTGGGCTCACCATCGCTTCTTCATAGTTTGTAGGTTCGCCATGGTCAAGTAACATGACTTCCGAATAGGATTACCGCATTACCACTGCAGTGCGTATTTTATTCTGTGCGACCCTCGAGGTTCAAGAGTAACTTGATCTGAAGCTTCATGATCATTATCATTAGTTTCTTCACTAATTGGTGTAGTTGTCACAGAACCATTTCTTGTGATGAACTACTTTCCAATAAGGGAGCAGAATCTGATTATCTCATCAAGTTCTACTTTCCTCCCACTCACTTCTTTCGAGAGAAACTCTTTCTCCGTAAAGGACCCGAATTTAGCAACGAAAATCTTGCCTTCAGATCTGTGATAGAAGGTGTACCCAATAGTCTCCTTTGGGTATCCTATGAAGACACATTTTTCCGATTTGGGTTCGAGCTTATCTGGTTGAAGTTTCTTTACATAAGCATCGCAGCCCCAAACTTTAAGAAACGACAACTTTGGTTTCTTGCCAAACCACAGTTCATAAGGCGTCGTCTCAACGGATTTTGACGTTGTCCTATTTAACGTGAATGCGGCCGTCTCTAAAGCATAACCCCAAAATGATAGCGCTAAATCGGAAATAGACATCATAGATCGCACCATATCTAGTAAAATGCGATTCTGACGTTCGGACACACCATTTCTCTGTGGTGTTCCGGGTGGCGTGAGCTGCGAAACTATTCCACATTGTTTCAAATGTAAACCAAACTCGTAACTCAAATATTCTCCGCCACGATCAGATCGTAGGAATTTTATTTTCTTGTTACGATGATTTTCCACTTCACTCTGAAATTCTTTGAACTTTTCAAATGTTTCAGATTTGTGTTTCATTAAGTAGATATACCCATATCTGCTCAAATCATCTGTGAAGGTGAGAAAATAACGATACCCGCCACAAGTGCCTCAACATTCATTGGACCACAGACATCGGTATGTATGATTTCCAATAAATCTGTTGCTCGCTCCATAGTTCCGGAGAACGGCGTTTTGTCATCTTGCCCATGAGGCACGGTTCGCAAGTACCAAGTGATTCATAATCAAGTGATTCCGTAAGTCCATCAAGATGGAGTTTCTTCATGCGTTTTACACCGATATGACCTAAACGGCGATTGCCACAAATAAGTTGCACTATCATTATCAACTCTGCATCTTTTGGTTTCAACATTATGAATATGTGTATCACTACTGTCGAGATTCAACAAGAATAGACCATTCTTCAAGGGTGCATGACCATAAAAGATATTATTCATATAAATAGAACAACCATTATTCTCTGATTTAAATGAATAACCGTCTCGCATTAAACAAGATCCAGATATAATGTTCATGCTCAACGCTGGCACCAAATAACAATTATTTAGGTCTAAAACTAATCCCGAAGGTAGATGTAGAGGTAGCGTGCCGACCGCGATCACATTGACTTTGGAACCATTTCCCACGCCATCGTCACCTCGTCCTTTGCCGATTGCTCGACTATTCCGTAGTCCCTGCTTTGAGTTGCAAATATTAGCAATGTAACCCGATATCAAATACCCAGTGCTACTACGAGCTCTAGTAAGGTACACATCAATAACATGTATATCATATATACCTTTGTTCACCTTGCCATCCTTTTTATCCGCCAAATACTTGGGGCAGTTCCGCTTCCGAGGTCCGGTCTCGCTTGCAGTAAAACACTCAGTTTGTGCTTAGGTCCAGACTTGGGTTTCTTCTCTTGATCAGCAACTTTCTTGCTGCTCTTTTGAAGTTTCCTTCTTCTTCCCTTTGCCCTTTTTCTTGAAACTAGTGGTCTTGCTGACCATCAACACTTGATGCTCTTTTTGATTTCTACCTCCATGCTTTTAGCATTGCGAAGAGCTCAGGAATTGTCTTAGTCATCCCTTGCATATTATAGTTCATCACAAAGCTCTTGTAGCTTGGTGGCGATGATTGGAGAATTACATCAATGACACTATCATCCGGAAGATTAACTCCCATGAATTAAGTGATTGTTATACCCGGACATTACGAGTATGTGTTCACCGATGTAACTATTCTCCTCCATCTTGCAGCTATAGAACTTATTGGAGACTTCATATCTCTCAATCCGGGCATTTGCTTGAAATATTAACTTCAACTCCTGGAACATCTCATATGCTCCATGACGTTCAAAACGCGTCGTTGAAGACCCGGTTCTAAGCCGTAAAGCATGGCACACTGAACTATAGAGTAGTCATCAGCTCTGCTTTGCAGACGTTCATAACTTCTCGCTCAAGCATCTGCAGCAGGCCTGTCACCCAGCGGTGCTTCCGGGGCGTAATTTTACGTGCAGCAATGAGGATAATCCTCACGTTACCGACCCCGTCCTAGTCATAGCTACCATCATCTTTCAACTTCGCTTTCTCAAGGAACGCAATAAAATTCAACGGAACAACAAAGACGAGCCATCTATCTACGGAAACATAGACAAGCAAAATACTATCGGTACTAAGTTCATGATAAATTTAAGTTCAATTAATCATATTAAAACTCCCACTTAGACAGACATCTCTCTAGTCATCTAAGTGATCACGTGATCCATATCAACTAAACCGTGTCCGATCATCACGTGAGACGGAGTAGTTTCAACGGTGAACATCACTATGTTGATCATATCTACTATATGATTCACGTTCGACCTTTCGGTCTCCGTGTTCCGAGGCCATATCTGTTATATGCTAGGCTCGTCAAGTTTAACCTGAGTATTCGGCGTGTGCAACTGTTTTGCACCGTTGTAGATGGACGAGAACTTATCACACCCGATCATCACGTGGTGTCTGGGTACTACGAACTTTGGCAACGGTGCATACTCAGGGAGAACACTTCTTGATAATTTTTAGTGAGAGATCATCTTATAATGCTACCGTCAACTAAAGCAAGATAAGATGCATAAAGGATAAACATCACATGCAATCAATATAAGTGATATGATATGGCCATCATCATCTTGTGCTTGTGATCTCCATCGCCGAAGCACCGTCATGATCACCATCGTCACCGGCGCGACACCTTGATCTCCATCGTAGCATCATTGTCGTCTCGCCAATCTTATGCTTCCACGACTATCACTACCGCTTAGTAATAAAGTAAAGCATTACATCGCGATTGCATTGCATACAATAAAACGACAACCATATGGCTCCTGCCAGTTGCCGATAACTCGGTTACAAAACATGATCATCTCATACAATAAAATATAGCATCACGTCTTGACCATATCACATCACAACATGCCCTGCAAAAACAAGTTAGACGTTCTCTACTTTGTTGTTGCAAGTTTGACGTGGCTGCTACGGGCTGAGCAAGAACCGTTCTTACCTACGCATCAAAACCACAACGATAGTTTGTCAAATAGACTCCGTTTAACCTTCTCAAGGACCGGGCGTAGCTACACTCGGTTCAACTAAAGTTGGAGAGACAGTCTTCCGCAAGTCATCTATGTGCAAAGCACGTCGAGGAACCGGTCTCGGCGTAAGCGTCTGGCGTAAGGTTGGTCCGGATCGTCTCGCCCAACAATACCGCTGAACCAAAGTATGACATGCTGGTAGGCAGTATGACTTGTATCGTCCACAACTCACTTGTGTTCTACTCGTGCATATGACATCAACGCATAAAACCAGGCTCGGATGCCACTGTTGGGGAACGCGGTAATTTCGAAAATTTTCCTACGATCACGCAAGACCATGGTGATGGCATAGCAACGAGAGGGGAGAGTGTTCGTCCACGTACCCTCGTAGACCGAAAGCGGAAGCGTTATAACAACGCGGTTGATGTAGTCGCATCGTCTTCACGATCCGACCGATCCAAGCACCGAACGTGACGGCACCTCCGAGTTACGCACACGCTCACTCGATGACGATCCCGGACTCCGATCCAGCAAAGTGTCGGGATGAGTTCCGTCAAGACGACGGCGTGGTGACGATGTTGATGCTCCACCGACGCGGGGCTTCGCCTAAGCTCATGACGATATGACTTCTCCGGCGAGGCTTCGCCTAAGCTCTCTGACGATATGACCGAAGTGGAATATGGTGGAAGGGGCACCGCACGGCTAAGGAAAGATCCGTAGATCAACTTGTGTGTCTTGGGGTGCCCCCTGCCCCGTATATAAAGGAGCCAAGGGGAGGGGCCGGCCGGCCCTAGAGGAGCGGCGCCAGTGAGTCCTACTCCCACCGAGTAGGACTCCCCCTTCTCCTAGTTGGATTAGGATTGGGGAGGGAAAAAGGGGAAGGCGCGCCCCTCTCCTTGTCCTATTGTGACTGGAAGTGTGAGGGGGGCGCGCAGCCCACCTGGCCGGCGCTTGTACTTGTCCCTCACTGCCCATGAGGGCCCATATACCCCCCGGGGGTTTCCGGTAACTCCCCTGTGTTCCGGTAACATCCTGTTTTCACTCGGAACCATTCAAGTCCAAACATAGGCTTCCAATATATCAATCTTTATGTCTCGACCATTTCGAGACTCCTCGTCATGTCCGTGATCACATCCGGGACTCGAACAACCTTCGGTGCATCAATATTTATAAACTCATTATGAATCGTCATCGAAGCGTTAAGCGTGCGGACCCTACGGGTTCGAGAACTATGTAGACATGACCTAGAACCATTCTCGGTCAATAACCAATAAGCGGAACCTGGATGCCCATATTGGTTCCTACATATTCTACGAAGATCTTTATCGGTCAAACCGCATAACGACATACTTTGTTCCCTTTGTCATCGGTATGTTACTTACCCGAGATTCGATCGTCGGTATCCAATACCTAGTTCAATCTCGTTCTTGGTAAGTCTCTTTACTCGTTCGTAATACATCATCTCACAACTAACTCATTAGTTGTAATGCTTGCAAGGCTTAAGTGATGTGCATTACCGAGAAGGCTGGAGATACCTCTCCATAATCGGAGTGACAAAACCTAATCTCGAAATACGCCAACCCAACAAGTACCTTTGGAGACACCTGTAGTACTCCTTTATAATCACCCGATTCGTTGTGACGTTTGGTAGTACCTAAAGTGTTCCTCCGTAAACGGAGTTGCATAATCTCATAGTTATAGGAACATGTATGGGTCATGAAGAAAGCATTAACATACTAAGCGATCAACTGTTAAGCTAACGGAATGGGTCATGTCAATCAGATCATTCTACTAATGATGTGACCTTGTTAATCAAAAACAACTCCTTGTTCATGGTTAGGAAACATAACCATCTTTGATTAACAATCTAGTCAATGAGAGTAGTACTAGTTACATACTTTTTGTCTATATATTCACACATGTATTATGTTTCAGTTTTAATACAATTCTAGCATGAATAATAAACATTTATCATGATATAAGGAAATAAATAATAACTTTATTATTGCCTCTAGGGCATATTTCCTTCAGAACGGTGGAGCTGTCAGTTGGTGCAGTTCTAATCAAAGCATTGTGGAGGGATCTACGTGTGAAGCGGAGTACATAGCTGCTTCGGAAGCAGCAAAAGGAGTCTGGATGAAGGAGTTCATATCCGATCTAGGTGTCATACCTAGTGCATCGGGTCCAATGAAAATCTTCTGTGACAATACTGGTGCAATTGCCTTGGCAAAGGAATCCAGATTTCACAAGAGAACCAAGCACATCAATAGACGCTTCAACTCCATCCGGGATCTAGTCCAGGTGGGAGACATAGATATTTGCAAGATACACACGGATCTGAATGTTGCAGACCCGTTGACTAAGCATCTTCCACGAGCAAAACATGATCGGCAGCAAGGCTCCATGGTTGTTAGAATCATTACTGTGTAATCTAGATTATTGACTCTAGTGCAAGTGGGAGACTGAAGGAAATATGCCCTAGAGGAAATAATAAAGTTATTATTTATTTCCTTATATCATGATAAATGTTTATTATTCATGCTAGAATTGTATTAACCGGAAACATAATACTTGTGTGAATACATAGATAAACAGAGTGTCACTAGTATGCCACTACTTGACTAGCTCGTTAATCAAAGATGGTTATGTTTCCTAACCATTGACATGAGTTTTCATTTGATTAACGGGATCACACCATTAGTAGAATGATGTGATTGACTTGACCCATTTCGTTAGCTTAGCACTCGGTCATTTTGTATTCTTCTATTGCTTTCTTCATGACTTATACATGTTCTTATGACTATGAGATTATGCAACTCCCATTTACTGGAGGAACACTTTGTGTGCTACCAAACGTCACAACGTAACTTGGTGATTATAAAGGTGCTCTACAGGTGTCTCCGAAGGTACTTGTTGGGTTGGCGTATTTCGAGATTAGGATTTGTCACTCCGATTGTCGGAGAGGTATCTCTAGGCCCACTCCGTAATGCACATCACTATAAGCCTTGCAAGCATTGCAACTAATAAGTTAGTTGTGGGATGATGTATTACGGAACGAGTAAAGAGACTTGGCGGTAACGAGATTGAACTAGGTATTGAGATACCGACGATCGAATCTCGGGCAACTAACATACCGATGACAAAGGGAACAACATATGTTGTTATGCGGTTTGACCGATAAAGATCTTCGTAGAATATGTGGGAGCCAATATGAGCATCCGTGTTCCGCTTATTGGTTATTGACCGGAGACATGTCTCGGTCATATCTACATAGTTCTCGAACCCGTAGGGTCCGCACGCTTAAAGTTAGATGACGGTTATATTATGAGTTTATGTATTTTGATGTACCGAAGATAGTTCAGAGTCCCAGATGTGATCACTTACATGACGAGGAGTCTTGAAATGGTCAAGACATAAAGATCGATATATTGGAAGCCTGTATTTGGATATCGGAAGTGTTCCAGGTGAAATCGGGATTTTACTTGAGTACCGGGGGTTACCGGAACCCCCCAGGGGTTTAATGGGCCTACATGGGCCTTAGTGGAGAAGAGGAGGGGCGGCCAGGGCAGGCCGCGCGCCCCCTCCCCCTCTAGTCCGAATTGGACAAGGAGGGGGGGGGGCGGCGCCCCCCTTTCCTTCCTCTCTCCCTCCTCCTTCCCCCCTTCTCCTACTCCAACTAGGAAGGGAGGGAGTCCTACTCCCGGTGGGAGTAGGTCTCCTCCAGGCGCGCCTCCTCTTGGCTGGCCACCTCTCCCCCCTTGCTCCTTTATATACGGGGGCAGGGGGCACCCTAGGGACACAACAGTTGATCATTGATCTTTTAGCCATGTGCGGTGCCCCCCTCCACCATAGTCCACCTCGTTAATATCGTAGCGGTGCTTAGGTGAAGCCCTGCGTCAGTAGAACATCATCATCGTCACCATGCCGTCGTGCTGACGAAACTCTCCCTCAACACTCGGCTGGATCGGAGTTCGAGGGACGTCATCGAGCTCAACGTGTGCTGAACTCGGAGGTGCCGTGCTGTAACGCCCCAGATTCGATGCGCCAGGTGTCCGCCAGTTATTCGTCGTCCTTTCCATGTCATGTGCTTGCGTGTTGCACTTTTCCATGTCATCATCTGCATTTTTATCATGTCATCATGTGCATCGCATTGGCATACGTGTTCGTCTCATGCATCCGAGGATTTTCCCCGTTGTCCGTTTTCCAATCCGGCACTCCTATGTCTCCCGGCGCCCCCTTTTGCCTCTCTTTCGTATGCGGGTGTTAAACGTTCTCGGAATGGCCCGAGGTTTGTCAAGCGGCCTTGGTATAGCACCGGTAGACCGCCTGTCAAGTTTCGTGCCATTTGGAGGTCGTTTGGTACTCCAACGGTTAACTGTGTAACCGCAAAAGCCTCCTTCTCTTTGCAGCCCAACACCCTTCCAAAGTGGCCCAAAACCCAGCAAACTCCCCTCCATGCTCTCGGTCGTTCGATCACGATCGCGTGGCCGAAAACCGCACCTCATTTGGACTCTCCTAGCTCCCTCTATCTATAAATATGTGCCTCCCCCCGAAATTCGCGGTTAAACCCTAGCCTCCCTCTTCCTCGCGCCGCCGGACGTTTTCTCCCCACCGGCCGAACATGTCCGCTGCGCCCGGCCACCTCACTCTGCCCAATCGTAGGCCGCCACGTCACCCCCGCCACCTCCTGGACCAACCACCGCCCGCCACCTCACCCGCGGCCGCCGCCTCCTTCTCCCCCGCAGCCAACTCCGCCCGCACCTCCTCTCTCCACCGCCGCCTCGCGCCATGGGCGCCGGCGCCGCCCAGTGCCTCCCGCCCGGGCCGACCCCTCGCCCGGCCGCCCCATCCGCGCCTCCAGCCACCCCGCCGCCCACTGGTCGGCGGATCCCGCCTCCCGCCCTGCCTCGCGCCTTCCCCGCCAACTCCGGCCATCCTCCGGCGAGATCCGGCCCGTCCTCGAAATCCGTGCCGAGAGGTTGACTTCCCCCCCTCTGAAATTTCTCTAAGTCCCCGAGTATTCCAGTATTTTTATGCCATGTTCATTGCATCATAACTCTCTGCATCCGTAGCTCCGTTTCGTGCGTGTAATATATCAAATTGTTCGTCTCGAAGAGTAGATCATTTCATCTCATTGCATCATTTTTATTTGAGCTCATCTTGATGCCCGAAATGCTATTAGAAGAGGGCTATGTGATGTTAGTTTCAGATTCTTATCAGAAAATGCACTTTTGTCATTTTTGCCATGATTGATGTGTGCACCCTATGAACTTGAGTCCTACATGTGTTTTGTAATATGCCATGCCATATTTACAGGGGTGTATGCCATGTATTTTTGTGATCTATGTGGTGACTAGCACAAGCATGCAAACTAGGCTTCATGATGTTGCTGATTTCAGCCCCTGTTCTGCTGATATTTTTATGCCATGTAAACGTTTTGAGATACTTCATTAAGGATGTTTTGTTATACATGTCATGATATATCCATCCATGCCCTTGTCTGCAATTATGGAGTGCCATAGCTTGGGTCAATCGAGCTCTACTTTTGCTATAAAATGTTTCCTGGCAGATTGTTTACATGTTATTCAATTTTGCCAAGGTTGTTGTAGTTGATCCATGCACCCTATGATGTTGTTCTTGCCATGTATAGCTTCTATGCCATGTCATCTTAATGTGAGTGCCTTGCCATGCCATGTATTGCTCTGTGGTGAGTGGTTCAAGCTCACCAACATGCCTACTTATTGTTGTTGGTGCCATGTTCAAATCTGTAGTATAACTTGCCATGTTTACATGGGTGCCATCATATTTTCTTATCCTTTTTGGCTTATGGTCAGTAAGGGAGGTTTGTTCTATGCAATTATTAGATTCATGCCATGCCTTTGTTTGCCATTATAAGTTCCTGTAGCATGTTGTTTGATAGCTCTAAACATTGCAACCTGATGTTATTTCTGCTAAAGTCTGAAACTGTTATTATTTGCAATCTTGCCATGTGTTTTTGAGCATGTTCTAGTGATTTCTGGAGATAGCTCAGTGTTCATGTTTTGTAATGCTTTACCTGTACATCGTGCCCATGCCTTTTGTTATCATGTTGAGATTCTGTAGCATGTTGTTTTGATGCTTGCAATATGCCTATTTGCTGTTTTGGACAGATTGTTGCTATAACTTGTTTCATGTGTATGTGTTGAACCGTTGCTCCGTTTTGAGTGTGCTCTATATGAAACTTGCTTGATTTTGCCTGTAGTTTCATATTATCATGTTGCATCCTTGCTTTGGTGTGTTTTCTTGATGTTTGGATGCATTTTGCATCAATGCCATGTTTAACTTGTTTTGCTCATATCTTCTAGGCCGTAGCTCCGAATCTAATGAACTTTATATGTAACTTGACTAGAATTTTGTGTAGATCATCTTGGTGCATCTTAACTTGCTGTTTAACAACTTGAACATAAGGTTTATTCAGATCTGGACCAATTTCGAAATTTGCATATGAGGACTTATCGGAATTGTTATATGTTGTTTCCGGCCTCATTTAAACTTGCTTTGATGTGTTGCTCTTGTATGCATCATCTCTTGCCATGAGTAGCCTCATCTAGATTTGTCATGCATCATGCTTGTTGTGCATCATGCCTTGTTCATGTGTGGTGTGTTTACTATGTTGTGTGCTTCTTCTTGTTAGTTCCTGTTGCGTTGCGATCGTGAGGATTCGTTCGTCTACGCTTGGTTCGACTTCATCCGTTCGTCTTCTTCATGGACTCGTTCTTCTTTCTTGCGGGATTTCAGGCAAGATGACCGTCACCTTGGATCTCACTACTATCATTGCTATGCTAGTTGCTTCGTTCTATCGCTATGCTGCGCTACCTATTACCTGTTTATCAAGCCATCCCAAATTGCCATGTCAGCCTCTAACCTTTTGCACCCTTCCTAGCAAACCGTTGTTTGGCTATGTTACCGCTTTGCTCAGCCCTCTTATAGCGTTGTTAGTTGCAGGTGAAGATGAAGTTTGTTCCTTGTTGGAACATGGAGATGTTGTTCCTTGCTGGAACATGTTTACTTGTTGGGATATCACAATATATCTTATTTAATTAATGCATCTATATACTTGGTAAAGGGTGGAAGGCTCGGCCTTATGCCTGGTGTTTTGTTCCACTCTTGCCGCCCTAGTTTCCGTCATATCGGTATTATGTTCTCGGATTTTTGCGTCCCTAACGTGGTCGGGTGATTTATGGGACCCCTTGACAGTTCGCTTTGAATAAGACTTTTCAAAGAAGGCCCAACATTGGTTTTACCATTTGCACGACCTATTACCTTTTTCCCTTGGGAGTCGCGCATCCCAAGGGTCATCTTTATTTTAGCCCCCCCGGGCCAATGCTTGTCTAAGTGTTGGTCAAAACTAGAGCCCTTTGCAGCGCCACCTCGGGAAAACTTGAGGGCTGGTTTTAGTTGTACGGACTGCTCATCCGGTCGTGGCCTGAGACGAGATCTGTGGCTACTATCGTGGTGTGTCGACACGCCGGGAGGTCTTGCTGGTCTTGTTTTATTGCTGTCGAAATGTCTTGTAGCCGGATTCCGAGTCTGACCGGGTCTTCCCGGGAGAAGGAATATCCTTCGTTGATCGCGAGAGCTTATCATGGGCTAAGTTGGGACACCCCTGCAGGGTATAAACTTTCGAGAGCCATGCCCGCAGTTATGTGGCAGATGGGAATTTGTTAATGTCCAGTTGTAGATAACTTGACACCTGATCCGAATTAAAACGCATCAACTGCGTGTGTAGCCGTGATGGTCCCTTCTCGGCGGAGTCCGGGAAGTGAACACGGTTTCTTGGGTTATGTCTGACGTAAGTAGGAGTTCAGGATCACTTCTTGATCATTACTAGTTGACGACCGTTCCTTTGTTTCTCTTCTCGCTCTCATTTGCGTTGGTTAGCCACCATATATGCTTAGTCACTACTTCAACCTCACCACTTTACCCCTTCCTTTCCCATTTAGCTTTGCTAGTCTTGATACCCATGGTAATGGGATTGCTGAGTCCTCGTGGCTCACAGATTACTACACCACCAGTTGCAGGTACAGGTTTGTGATGACCACGGCGCGAGAGCGATGTTTGCTTGCTTTGGAGTTCTTCTTCTGCTTCTTCTTCGATCAGGGGATAGGTTCCAGGTCAGCAGCCTGGGCTAGCAGGGTGGATATTGTTTGAGTTTCTGTTTCCGTTTCATCCGTAGTCGGATGTTGATCTTGTATTTGATGTTGATGTATTCTTGTGGCATTTGTGCCTTATGTATGTATCCCCATCTATTATGTAATTTTGATGTAATGATATCCACCTTGCAAAAGCGTTCCAATATGCGGGTCTATCCTTGGTGGGACCGTCGAGTTCCTTTTGGATAGGGTCGCATATTGGGCGTGACACGTGCGTTCGGTACTTGATCGGTCGGATCATGAAGACGTATGACTACATCAACTGCGTTGTACTAACGCTTCCGCTTTCGGTCTACGAGGGTACGTGGACAACACTCTCCCCTCTCGTTGCTATGCATCACCATGATCCTGTGTGTGCGTAGGATTTTTTTTTGAAATTATTATGTTCCTTAACACCTGCATCTAGAGTATTAAGTTCATAAGAACAGAGTAACGCATTAAGTAAGATGACAAGATGTAGCGGAATTAACTCAAGCAATATGATGAAAACTCCATCTTGTTATCCATGATGGCAACAATACAATACATGCCTTGTTGCCCCTACTGTCACTGGGAAAGGACACCGCAAGATTGAACCCAAAGCTAAGCACTTCTCCCATTATAAGAAAAACCAATCTAGTTCGCCAAACCAAATCGATAGTTCGACGAGACTTGCAAAGATATCAAATCATGCATATAAGAATTCAGAGGAGATTCGGATAATATTCATAGATAAGCTGATCATAAATCCACAATTCATCGGATCTCGGCAAACACACCGCAAAAGAGTATTACATCGAATAGATCTCCAAGAACATCGAGGAGAACTTTGTATTGAGAATCAAAGAGAGAGAAGAAGCCATCTAGCTACTAGCTATGGACCCGTAGGTGTGAGGTAAACTACTCACGCTTCATTGGAGAGGCAATGGTGTTGATGTAGAAGCCCTCCGTGATCGAACCCCCCTCCGGCAAGACGCCGGAAAAGGCCCCGGGATGGGATCTCACAGGTACAGAAGGTTGCGGCCGTGGAAAAGTGGTTTCATGGCACCCTGGATGTTTTTGGGGTATAAGAGTATATATAGGAGGAAGATCTAGGTTAGGAGGTTTACGAGGGCCCACAAGGTTGGGGGGGGGGGCGCGCCCTCCACCCTTTTGGCCGCCTCATCGCTCTTCTGACTTGCACTCCAAGTCCCTTGGGTGTCTTCTAGTCCAAGAAAAATCATCGCAAAAGTTTTATTCCGTTTGGACTCCGTTTGGTATTCCTTTTCTACAAAACTCTAAAACAAGGAAAAAACAAAAACTGGCACTGGGCTCTAGGTTAATAGGTTAGTCCCAAAAATCATATAAAATAGCATATTAATGCATATAAAACATCCAAAACAGATAATATAATAGCATGGAACAATAAACAATTATAGTTACGTTGGAGACGTATCAAGCATCCCCAAGCTTAATTCATGCTCGTCCTCAAGTAGGTAAATGATAAGAACAGAATTTTTGATGTGGAATGCTACCTAACATATTTTTCCATGTAATTCTCTTAATTGTGGCATGAATGTTCAGATCCGTAAGATTCAAAACAAAAGTTTAATATTGACATAAAACAATAATACTTCAAGTATACTAACAAAATAATTATGTCTTCTCAAAATAACATGGCCAAAGAAAGCTTATCCCTACAAAATCATATAGTCTGGCTATGCTCCATCTTCATCACATAAAATATTCAAATCATGCACAACCCCAATGACAATTCAAGAAATTGTTTCATACTTTTGACATTCTCAAACTTTTTCAATTTTCACGCAATACGTGAGCGTGAGCCATGGACATAGCACTATAGGTGGAATAGACGGTGGTTGTGGAGAAGACAAAAAGAAGGAGATAGTCTCACATCACCTAGGCGTATCAACGGGCTATGGAGAGGCCCATTAATATATATCAATGTGAGTGAGTAGGGATTGCCATGCAACGGATGCACTAGAGCTATAAGTTTATGAAAGCTCAAAAAGAAAACTAAGTGGGTGTGCATCCAACTTGCTTGCTCACGAAGACCTAGGGCAATTTGAGGAAGCCCGTCATTAGAATATACAAGCCAAGTTCTATAATGAAAAATTCCCACTAGTATATGAAAGTGACAAAATGAGAGACTCTCTATCTTGAAGACCATGGTGCTACTTTGAAGCACACGTGTGGCAAAAAGGATAGTAACATTGTCCCTTCTCTCTTTTTTGGCCTCTTTTATTTTATTTTTATTTTTTTGTCCGGAGTCTCATCCCGACTTGTGGGGGAATCATAGTCTCCATCATCCTTTCCTCACTTGGGACAATGCTCTAATAATGAAGATCATCACACTTTTATTTACTTACAACTCAAAAATTACAACTCGATACTTAGAACAAAATATGACTATATGAATGCCTCCGGCGTGTACCGGGATATGCAATGAATCAAGAGTGACATGTATAAAAAATGATGAACGGTGGCTTTGACACAAATACGATGTCAACTACATGATCATGCAAAGCAATATGACAATCATGATGTGTGTCATAATAAACAGAACGGTGGAAAGTTGCATGGCAATATGTCTCGGAATGGCTATGGAAATGCCATAATAGGTAGGTATGGTGGCTGTCTTGAGGAAGGATATGTGGTGGGTTTATGGTACCGGCGAAAGTTGCGCCGCACTAGAGAGGCTAGCAATGGCGGAAATGTGATAGTGCGTATAATCCATGGACTCAACATTAGTCATAAAGAACTCACATACTTATTGCAAATATCTATGAGTCATCAAAGCAAAGTACTATGCGCATGCTCCTAGGGGGATATATTGGTAGGAAAATACCATCGCTCGTCCCCGACCGCCACTCATAAGGAAGACAATCAATAAATAAATCATGCTCCGACTTCATCACATAACGGTTCACCATACATGCATGCTATGGGACTCACAAACTTCAACACAAGTATTTCTCAAATTCACAACTACTTACTAGCATGACTCTAATATCACCATCTTCATATCTCAAAACAATCATAAGGAATCAAACTTCTCATAGTATTCAATGCACTTTATATGAAAGTTTTTATTATATCCCTCTTGGATGCCTATCATATTAGGACTAATTTTGCAACCAAAGCAAATTACCATGCTGTTTAGAGACTCTCAAAATAATATAAGTGAAGTACGAGAGTTCATCAATTTCTATAAAATAAAACCACCGCCGTGCTCTAAAAATATATAAGTGAAGCACTAGAGCAATATTGCCTAGCTCAAAAGATATAAGTGAAGTGCATAGAGTATTCTAACAAATCACGATTCATGCGTGTCTCTCCCAAAAGGTTTGTACAACAAGGATGATTGTGGCAAACTAAAAAGCAAAGAATCAAATCATACAAGACACTCCAAGCAAAACACATATCATGTGGTGAATAAAAATATAGCCTCAAGTAAAGTTACCGATAGACAAATACGAAAGAGGGGATGCCTTCCCGGGGCATCCCCAAGCTTAGGCTTTTTGACATCCTTGAATATTACCTTGGGGTGCCTTGGGCATCCCCAAGCTTAGGCTCTTGCCACGCCTTATTCCATAGTCCATCAAATCCTTACCCAAAACTTGAAAACTTCACAACACAAAACTTCAACAGAAAATCTCGTAAGCTACGTCAGTATAAGAAACTAAATCACCACTTTTGGTACTGTTGTGTGAAGGAAATATGCCCTACAGGCAATAATAAAGTTGTTATTTATATTTCCCTATATCATGATAAATGTTTATTATTCATGCTAGAATTGTATTAACCGGAAACTTAGTACATGTGTGAATACATAGACAAACAGAGTGTCACTAGTATGCCTCTACTTGACTAGCTCGTTGAATCAAAGATGGTTAAGTTTCCTAGTCATAGACATGAGTTGTCATTTGATTAACGGGATCACATCATTAGAGAATGATGTGATTGACTTGACCCATTCCGTTAGCTTAGCATTTGATCGTTTAGTATATTTCTATTGCTTTCTTCATGACTTATACATGTTCCTATGACTATGAGATTATGCAACTCCCGAGTACCAGAGGAACACTTTGTGTGCTACCAAACGTCACAACGTAACTGGGTGATTATAAAGGTGCTCTACAGGTGTCTCTGATGGTACTTGTTGAGTTGGCATAGATCGAGATTAGGATCATCACTCTGATTGTCGGAGAGGTATCTGGGCCCTCTCGGTAATGCACATCACTATAAGCCTTGCAAGCAATGCAACTAATGAGTTAGTTGCGGGATGATGTATTACGGAACGAGTAAAGAGACTTGCCGGTAATGAGATTGAACTAGGTATTGAGATACCGACGATCGAATCTCGGACAAGTAACATACCGATGACAAAAGGAACAACGTATATTGTTATGCGGGTTGACCGATAAAGATCTTCAGAGAATATGTAGGAGCCAATATGAGCATCCAGGTTCCGCTATTGGTTATTGACCAGAAACGAGTCTCGGTCATGTCTACATAGTTCTCGAACCTGTAGGGTCCGCACACTTAACGTTCGATGACGATCGGTAATATGAGTTTATGTGTTTTGATGTACCGAAGGTAGTTCGGAGTCCCGGATATGATCATGGACATGACGAGGAGTCTCGAAATGGTTGAGACATATATATCGCTATATCGGAAGCCTATATTTGGACATCGGAATAGTTCTAGGTAAAATCGGGATTTTACCGGAGTGCCGGGAGGGGGGGGGGGCACCGGAACCCCCCGGGGGCTAATGGGCCTTGATGGGCCCTAGTGGAGAGAGAGAGGGGCCGGCCAGGGCAGGCCGCGCGCCCCCTCCCCTTTGAGTCCGAATAGGACAAGGAAATGGGGGCGGCGCCCCCCTTGCCTTTCCCTTCACTCACTCCTTCCTTCCCCCTCATGGTGGGACTAGGAAAGGGGAGTCCTACTCCAACTAGAGGAGGACTCCTCCTCTTGGCGCGCCCTCCTAGGGCGGGCCGGCCTCCCCCTTGCTCCTTTATATACGGGGACAGGGGGCACCCCATAGACACAACAGTTGATCATTGACCTCTTAGCCATGTGCGGTGCCCCCCTCCACTATAATCCACCTCGGTCATATCGTTGCGGTGCTTAGGCGAAGCCCTGCGTCGGTAGCATCATCATCACCGTCATCACGACGTCGTGCTGAGGAACTCTCCCTTGAAGCTCTGCTGGATCGTGAGTTCGAGGGACGTCATCAAGCTGAACGTGTGCTGAACTCGGAGGTGTCGTGCGTTCGGTACTTGGATCGGTCGGATCGTGAAGACGTACGACTACATCAACATCGTTGTTCTAACGCTTCCGCTTTCGGTCTACGAGGGTACGTGGACAACACTCTCCTCTCTCGTTGCTATGCATCACCATCATCTTGCGTGTGCGTAGGAACTTTTTGGAAATTACTACGTTCCCCAAACAGTGACATCCGAGCTAGGTTTATGCATAGATGTTATATGCACGAGTAGAACACAAGTGAGTTGTGGGCGACACAAGTCATACTGCTTACCAGCATGTCATGCTTTGATTTGGCGGTATTGTTGGATGAAGCGGCCCAGACCGACATTACGCGTACGCTTACGCGAGACTGGTTCTACTGACGTGCTTCACACACAGGTGGCTGGCGGGTGTCAGTTTCTCCAACTTTAGTAGAATCGAGCGTGGCTACGCCCGGTCCTTGAGAAGGTTAAAACAACACATACTTGACGAAATATCGTTATGGTTTTGATGCGTAGGAAAGAACGGTTCTTGCTCAGCCCATAGCAGCCACGTAAAACTTGCAACAAGAAAGTAGAGGATGTCTAACTTGTTTTTGCAGGGCATGTTGTGATGTGATATGGTCAAGACATGATGCTAAATTTTATTGTATGAGATGATCATGTTTTGTAACAAAGTTATCGGCTACTGGCAGGAGCCATATGGTTGTCGCTTTATTGTATGAAATGCAATCGCCATGTAATTGCTTTACTTTGTCACTAAGAGGTAGCAATAGTTGGCGAGACGACAAGGATGCTACGATGGAGATCAAGGTGTCGCGCCAGTGACGATGGTGATCATGACAGTGCTTTGGAGATGGAGATCAAAGGCACAAGCTGATGATGGCCATATCATATCACTTATATTGATTGCATGTGATGTTTATCTTTTATGCATCTTATTTTGCTTAGATCGACGATAGCATTATAAGATGATCTCTTACTAAATTTCAAGGTATAAGTGTTCTCCTGGAGTATGCACCATTGCGAAAGTTCGTCGTGCCGAGACACCACGTGATGATCGGGTGTGATAAGCTCTACGTTCACATACAACGAGTGCAAGCCAGTTTTGCACACGCAGAATACTCGGGTTAAACTTGACGAGCCTAGCATATGCAGATATGGCCTCACAACACTGAGACCGAAAGGTCGAGTGTGAATCATATAGTAGATATGATCAACATAGTGATGTTCACCATTGAAAACTACTCCATCTCACGTGATGATCAGACATGGTTTAGTTGATATGTATTGCGTGATCACTTCGATGATTAGAGGGATGTCTATCTAAGTGGGAGTTCTTAAGTAATTTGATTAATTGAACTTTAATTTATCATGAACTTAGTACCTGATAGTATTTTGCATGTCTATGTTGTTGTAGATAGATGGCCCGTGTTGTTGTTCCGTTGAATTTTAATGCGTTCCTTGAGAAAGAAAAGTTGAAAGATGATGGTAGCAATTACACGGTCTGGGTCCGTAACTTCAGGATTATCCTCATTGCTGCACAGAAGAATTAAGTCCTGGAAGCACCGCTAGGTGCCAAACCCGCTGCAGGAGCAACGCGAGATGTTAAGAACGTCTGGTAGACCAAAGCTGATGACTACTCGATAGTTCAGTGTGCCATGCTTTACGGCTTTGAACCGGGACTTCAACGACGTTTTGAATGTCATGGAGCATATGAGATGTTCCAGGAGTTGAAGTTAATATTTCAAGAAAATGCCTGGATTGAGAGATATGAAGTCCCCAATAAGTTCTACAGCTGTAAGATGGAGGAGAATAGTTCTGTCAGTGAGCATATACTCAGAATGTTTGGGTATAACAATCACTTGATTTAACTGGGAGTTAATCTTCCGGATGATAGCGTCATTGAAAGAATTCTTCAATCACTTCCACCAAGCTACAAGAGCTTCGTGATGAACTATAACATGCAAGGGATGGATAAGACGATTCCTGAGCTCTTCGCAATGCTAAAGGCTGCGGAGGTAGAAATCAAGAAGGAGCATCAAGTGTTGATGGTCAACAAGACCACCAGTTTCAAGAAAAAGGGCAAAGGGAAGAAGAAGGGGAACTTCAAGAAGAACAACAAACAAGTTGCTGCTCAAGGGAAGAAACCCAAGTCTGGACCTAAGCCTGAGACTGAGTGCTTCTGTTGCAAACAGACTAATCACTGGAAGCAGAACCGCCCCAAGTATTTGGCGGATAAGAAGGATGGCAAGGTGAACAAAGGTATATGTGATATACATGTTATTGATGTGTACCTTACTAATGCTCGTAGTAGCACCTAGGTATTTGATCTTTGGTTACATTGCTAATATTTGCAACTCGAAAACAGAGACTCTTGATTAGCGAAGATTGGCTAAGGGCGAGGTGACGATGCGCGTGGGAAATGGTTCCAAAGTCGATGTGATCGCGGTCGGCACGCTACCTCTACATCTACCTTCGGGATTAGTTTTAGACCTGAATAATTTTTATTTGGTGCGAGAGTTGAGCATGAACATTATATCTGGATCTTGTTTGATGCGAGACGGTTATTCATTTAAATCTAAGAATAATGCTTGTTCTATTTATATGAGTAATATCTTTTATGGTCATGAGTGGTCTATTTTTTATGAATCTCGATAGTACTGATACACATATTCATAATATTGAAGCTAAAAGATGCAGAGTTAATAATGATAGTGCAACTTATTTGTGGCACTGCTGTTTAGGTCATATTGGTGTAAAGCACATGAAGAAACTCCATTCTGATGGGATTTTGGAATGACTTGATTATTAATCACTTGGTACTTGTGAACCATGCCTCATAGGCAAGATGACTAAAACACCGTTCTCAGGAAATATGGAGCGAGTAACGGACTTGTTGGAAATCATATGTACTAATGTATGTGGTCCGATGATTGTTGAGGCTTGCAGCGGTTATCGTTATTTTCTCACCTTCATAGATGATTTGAGCAGATATGGGTATATCTACTTGATGAAACATAAGTCTGAAACATTTGAAAAGTCAAAAGAATTTCAGAGTGAAGTGGAAAATCATCATAACAAGAAAATAAAGTTTCTACGATCTGATCGTGGAGAAGAATATTTGAGTTACGAGTTTGGTCTTCATTTGAAACAATGCGGAATAGTTTCGCAACTCGCGCCACCTGGAACACCACAGCGTAATGGTGTGTCCGAACGTCGAAATCGTACTTTACTAGATATGGTGCGATCTATGATGTCTCCTACTGATTTACCGCTATCGTTTTGGGGTTATGCTTTAGAGATGGCTGCATTCACATTAAATAGGGCACCATCTAAATCCGTTGAGACGACGCCTTATGAACTGTGGTTTGGCAAGAAACCAAAGTTGTCGTTTCTTAAAGTTTGGGGCTGCGATGCTTATGTGAAAAAGCTTCAACCTGATAAGCTCGAACCCAAATCAGAGACATGTGTCTTCATAGGATACCCAAAGGAGACTGTTGGGTACACCTTCTATCACAAATCTGAAGGCAAGACATTCGTTGCAAAGAATGGATCCTTTCTAGAGAAGGAGTTTCTCTCGAAAGAAGTGAGTGGGAGGAAAGTAGAACTTGATGAGGTAACTGTGCCTGCTCCCTTATTGGAAAGTAGTTCATCACAGGAACCTGTTCCTGTGACTCCTACACCAATTAGTGAGGAAGCTAATGATGATGATCATATAACTTCAGATCAAGTTACTACCAAAGCTCGTAGGTCAACCAGAGTAAGATCCGCACCAGAGTGGTACGGTAATCTAGTTCTGGAAGTCATGTTACTTGATCATGATGAACCTACGAACTATGAGGAAGTGATGATGAGCCCAGATTCCGCAAAATGGCTTGAGGCCATGAAATCAGAGATGGGATCCATGTATGAGAACATAGTGTGGACTTTGGTTGACTTGCCCGATGATCGGCAAGCCATCAAGAATAAATGGATAAGAAGAAGACTGACGTTAATGGTAATGTTACTGTCTACAAAGCTCGACTTGTTGCAAAAGGTTTTCGACAAGTTCAAGGAGTTGACTACGATGAGACTTTCTCACCAGTAGCGATGCTTAAGTCCGTCTGAATCATGTTAGCAATTGCCGCATTTTATGATTATGAAATTTGGCAAATGGATGTAAAGACTGCATTCCTGAATGGATTTCTGGAAGAAGAGTTGTATATGATGCAACATGAAGGTTTTATCGATCCAAAGGGTGCTAACAAAGTGTGCTAGCTCCAGCGATCCATCTATGGACTGGTGCAAGCATCTCGGAGTTGGAATAAACGTTTTGATAGTGTGATCAAAGCATATGGTTTTATACAGACTTTTGGAGAAGCCTGTATTTACAAGATAGTGAGTGGGAGCTCTGTAGCATTTCTAATATTATATGTGGATTACATATTGTTGATTGGAAATGATATAGAATTTCTGGATAGCATAAAAGGATACTTGAATAAGAGTTTTTCAATGAAAGACCTCGGTGAAGTTGCTTATATATTGGGCATCAAGATCTATAGAGATAGATCAAGACGCTTAATTGGATTTTCACAAAGCACATACCTTGATAAAGTTTTGATGAAGTTCAAAATGGATCAAGCAAAGAAAGGGTTCTTGCCTGTGTTACAAGGTGTGAAGTTGAGTCAGACTCAATGCCCGACCACTGCAGAAGATAGAGAGAAGATGAAAGATGTTCCCTATGCTTCAGCCATTGGCTCTATCATGTATGCAATGTTGTGTACCAGACCTGATGTGTGCCTTGCTATAAGTTTAGCAGGGAGGTACCAAAGTAAACCAGGAGTGGATCACTGGACAACGGTCAAGAACATCCTGAAATACCTGAAAAGGACTAAGGATATGTTTCTCATTTATGGAGGTGACAAAGAGCTAGTCATAAATGGTTACGTCGATGCAAGCTTTGACACTGATCCGGATGATTCTAAATCACAAAACAAGATCAGCACCAAGGCTCCATGGGTGTTAGAATCATTACTGTGTAATATAGATTATTGACTCTAGTGCAAGTGGGAGACTGAAGGAAATATGCCTTAGAGGTAATAATAAAGAGATTATTTATATTTCCCTATATCATGATAAATGTTTATTATTCATGCTAGAATTGTATTAACTGGAAACTTAGTACATGTGCGAATACATAGACAAACATAGTGTCACTAGTATGCCTCTACTTGACTAGGTCGTCGAATCAAAGATGGTTAAGTTTCCTAGCCATAGACATGATTGTCATTTGATTAACGAGATCACATCATTAGATAATGATGTGATTGACTTGACCCATTCCATTAGCTTAGGATTTGATCGTTTAGTATATTGCTATTGCTTTCTTCATGCCTTATACATGTTCCTATGACTATGAGATTATGCAACTCCCGAGTACCGGAGGAACACTTTGTGTGCTACCAAACATCACAACGTAACTGGGTGATTATAAATGTGCTCTACAGGTGTCTCCAATGGTACTTGTTGAGTTGGCATAGATCGAGATTAGGATTTGTCACTTCGATTGTCGGAGAGGTATCTTTGGGCCCTCTCGGTAATGCACATCACTATAAGCCTTGCAAGCAATGCAACTAATGAGTTAGTTGTGGGATGATGTATTACAGAACGAGTAAAGAGACTTGCCGGTAACAAGATTGAACTAGGTATTGAGATACCGACGATCGAATCTCGGGCAAGTAACATACCGATGACAATGGGAGCAACGTATGTTGTTATGCGGTTTGACCGATAAAGATCTTCGTAGAATATGTAGGAGCTAATATGAGCATCCAGGTTCCGCTATTGGTTATTGACCGGAAACGAGTCTCGGTCATGTCTACATAGTTCTCGAACCCGTAGGGTCCGCACGCTTAACGTTCGATGACGATCGGTAATATGAGTTTATGTGTTTTGATGTATCGAAGGTAGTTCGGAGTCCCGGATATGATCACGGACACGATGAGGAGTCTCGAAATGGTCGAGACATAAAGATTGATATATTGGAAGCCTATATTTGGACATCGGAATAGTTCCGGGTAAAATCGGGATTTTACCGGAGTCCCGAGGGGGGGGGGGGGTTACCGGAACCCCCCGGGGGCTAATGGGCCTTGATGGGCCCTAGTGGAGAGAGAGAGGGGCTGGCCAGGGCAGGCCGTGCGCCCCCTCCCCTTGAGTCCGAATAGGACAAGGAAAGGGGGGGGCGCCCCCTTGCCTTTCCCTTCTCCCACTCCTTCCTACCACCTCCTAATGGGACTAGGAAAGGGGAGTCCTACTCCCACTAGAGGAGGACTCCTCCTCTTGGCGCGCCCTCCTAGGGCCGGCCGGCCTCCCCCCTTGCTCCTTCATATACGGGGGCAGGGGGGCACCCCATAGACACAACAGTTGATCATTGATCTCTTAGCCGTGTGCGGTGCCCCCTCCACCATAATCCACCTCGGTCATATCATTGCGGTGCTTAGGTGAAGCCCTGCGTCGGTAGCATCATCATCACCGTCATCACGCCGTCGTGCTGACAGAACTCTCCCTCGAAGCTCTGCTGGATCGTGAGTTCGAGGGACGTCATCGAGCTGAACGTGTGCTGAACTCGGAGGTGCCGTGCGTTCGGTACTTGGATCGGTCGGATCGTGAAGACGTACGACTACATCAACCGCATTGTTCTAATGCTTCCGCTTTCGGTCTACGAGGGTACGTGGACAACAGTCTCCCCTCTCGTTGCTATGCATCACCATGATCTTGCGTGTGCGTTGGATTTTTTTGTTGAAATTACTACGTTCCCCAAACATTGTGAACTCATTATTTATTTATATTGGTGTAATATCTACTATATTCCAAATTTTCCATGGTTCATACCCCCCGATACTATCCATAGATGCATCAAAATAAGCAAACAACACGCGAAAAACAGAATCTGTCGAAAACAGAACAGTCTGTAGCAATCTGGAGATTTCGAATACTTTTGGAACTCCAAAATCCTGAGAAATTAGGAAGTGCTGGATTATTTTCTTATTAATCCTCTGCAAGAAAATAAGTATTTTATCGCACTTTTGTTAAAAATGAAAACTAATCTCCTGGGCGCAAAAGTTTATGTTTTTCAGCAGGATCAAATGAACTATCACCGTAAGCTATCCCAAAGGTCTTACTTGGCACAAACACTAATTAAAACACAAAACCAACATCTAACCAGAGGCTAGATGAAATATTTATTGCAAAACAGGACCTAAAAAACAAGAACAAAATAAAATTGGGTTGCCTCCCAACAAGCGCTATTTTTTAACGCCCCTAGCTAGGCATAAAAACACGAATAGATCTAAGTGTTATCATCTTTGGCATGCAAATCTTTAATCACACACTTATGAATTTTAGGAGATTCTTTGGTTTTATAAATGATTAAACTCCTAGGCAAGAAATCAAGAGATTCATTCGTGACAATAGGTTCCTCAATAATATCGAAGAAATTAGGGTGAATACTAATTGATTTGAGATCTTCATTGTCTTTACTAGAAGATTCACCCTTATTCTTAGGAACATAAGTAAACTTGGCAATCCTAGTAGGAGGAAGATTTTGAGTGGTTTTAACGGAGGAAAAAGCGGAATCCAAGTTGGTAATAATATCTTCTAGCTTGCTAATCCTAGTAGAATCTTGATCTATCTTTTCATTAACTATTGTTCCTTTTCCCCAAGATTCTTTAAAGTAACTCCTACCTTAGATCCATATTGAGTAATCTGATTATGAATCTTTTTATCCAAATTTTTAATCAACTCTATGGTAGCAATTTTGTTTTCAATAATATCCAATCTTTGCATTACACGTTCCAAGGTTAAAACGGTTCCATTAACCAAAAGAGGTGGTGGGCCTAGCAAATCTATCATGGCATTGTAAGAATCGAAAGTATGGCTCCCCAAGAAATTTCCCCCAGAAATGGTATCTAGACAATATCTATTCCAAGGAGTAATGCCTACGTAAAAATTGCGAAGAAGAACAGAAGTAGATTGCTTTCGAGTAGATCTATTTTGAGCATTGCAAATTCTATACCATGCATCTTTTAAATCCTCTCCTTCCATCAGTTTAAAGTTGAGAACCTCATTATCGGGAGTGCTAACAAGGATAGGAGGACTAGCCATAGCGGCGAGATAAGCACACAAAAACCAAACGAAGAAGAAGACGAACGGAAGAGGGACGAAGAAAAGGCGAATCTTTTTGAAAATCATTTTAGAAGTAGGGGAGAGGAAAACGAGAGGCAAATGGCGAATAATGTAATGCGAGGGATGAGAGTTTATGATGGGTACTTGGTATGTCTTGGCTTGGCGTAGATCTCCCCGGCAACGGCGCCAGAAATCCTTCTTGCTACCTCTTGAGCTTGCGTTGGTTTTTCCCTTGAAGAGGAAAGGGTGATGCAACAAATTAGCATAAGTATTTCCCTCAGTTTTGTGAACCAAGGTATCAATCCAGTAGGAGACAACGCGACAAGCCACGGAATACCTGCACAAACAAACACCAACTTGCAACCAACACAGCAAAGGGGTTGTCAATCCCTTCACAGTTATTTAGAAAGTGAGATATGATAGAGATGGATAAACGGTAAAGTAATATTTTTGGTATTTTTGGTTTATGTAATGGAAAGTAAAAGATTGCAAAGTAAGGGAACGGCGACAAAAAATGGCAAGTTGATGGGAAACTAATATGTTGTAAAAAAGACCCGGGGGCCATAGGTTTCACTAGAGGCTTCTCTCAAGATAGAAATAATTATGATGGGTGAACGAATTACTGCCGAGCAATTGATAGAAAAGCGCAAAGTTATGATGGTATCTAAGGCAATGATCATGAATATAGGCATCACGTCCATGTCAAGTAGACCAAAACGATTCTGCATCTACTACTATTACTCCACACATGACCGACTCATGCCTGCATCTAGAGTATTAGGTTCACAAGAACAGAGTAATGCATTAAGTAAGATGACATGATGTAGCGGGATTAACTCAAGCAATATGATGAAAACCCCATCTTGTTATCCTCGATGGCAACAATACAATACATGCCTTGCTGCCCCTACTGTTACTGGGAAAGGACACCACAAGATTGAACCCAAAGCTAAGAACTTCTCCCATTGCAAGAAAAACAATCTAGTTGGCCAAACCAAATCGATAGTTCGAAGAGACTTGCAAAGATATCAAATCATGCATATAAGAATTCAGAGGAGATTCAAATAATATTCATAGATAAGCTGATCATAAATCCACAATTCATTGGATCTCGGCAAACACACCGCAAAAGAATATTACATCGAATAGATCTCCAAGAACATCGAGGAGAACTTTGTATTGAAAATCAAAGAGAGAGAGAGAAGAAGCCATCTAGCTACTGGCTATGGACCCGTAGGTCTAAGGTAAACTACTCACGCTTCATCGGAGAGGCAATGGTGTTGATGTAGAAGCCCTCCGTGATAAACGTTTAGCACTTTTTCCTAATGTCTAGACTCAGAATGGCTTGGTGGAATCCTTTATCCAGAGAATTAAGCTTGTTGCATTGTTTTTTATTTTGGAATTGCAACCTACCAACTTTACGTTGGAGTCATGTAGTTTTACACGGTCATGACCAAACTGCATAATATTATTCCCCTCTATCTTTGATACATGGAAATCTACCAAGTATTTTCCTTCTGCGGTAATTCGGTTACACACTGATATCACCGCCCCAGCATACATCATTGGCCCCTCAGCATATAGTTGGGATCTATGTGAGGAATAATTGTATTTCCGTCAATACCAGAAGCCCCTCGTATGGGGAGTTATTCAAGGCCAGTATGTTGATTCAATGATGAACATTTCTAGGCATTAGGGGGGAGTTCAAGTACCACAAAGAATGCCAGGAAATTAGTGGAATGTTCAACACATTTCTGCCTCAAATCCATGTACTCAAAGATCTGAACCATGCGTTCAGAAGATTTGCAACACATTGCAAATAACCTACCAGATTCATTTTAGTAACTATAAAGGTGTCACACAATCCTACAATGCTGGAAAAATGCCTGAAAGAGTGAAGGTACCAACGAAAACCACTCCACTTCCCGTTCGATGCAACAGGGGGAGATGTATGGCAAAAGTACATCAAGATTTGGCTTCCTACAAGCAGGGATATCAAGGCCTCTGCATCAGCAAATGCAAGTCAACTTCACGTTGATAGACACCTAATGGGTAGTATACACCTAGTGGATGGGAAACCTCCACCAACCCAGGTCATAGTGCACACATTGACCGGGACATTGGAATACCCGACTCAATCGCACTGGGAAATCGTGAGCAGTCACCATGGGTAACGATATTTCCATCCACTATATATCAATATATAGATTCTGGAGAAACATATAACCGGAAGTCTACAATTGTCGACATACATTTCTCAACTAGATTGCAAAAACCTTTCACATGATTCAGGTCCAAAGACCATGGCCATGGCAAAGTGTAAACAACACTCGGAATGAACTCAAGCAAAGGGTATAATCTAGGAAGAAATGACCATGCTCAATAATGGGAAGGTATTCATAAGCAATACCTACACTAGTTTTCTTCTAGAAACATGATTGAGAACAATGAGGTGGTGAAATGTAGAGCAAATATTGTAGCACTAGGGTTCACGCATATACCCAACGATTTTCTAGAGGTGGAATCTCTTTCCGATAATATATATCATTGGCAATACAAAATCATCTATCTATGCAGTTGATAGCTGTAGTGATTACATATCCATGTGGATCACTAGATTCAGACATAGATGGTTCCTAATGGAATAACACTTTTGAATCAAAATACAAATCGCAACATACATTGTTGTAAAACCAATAAGTCACAATACGGCTTATTTATTGTCGGTATATTTTGGTACAACCGACGTAGTGAGTTCCTTACACACAAAGATTACTCCTACACTGATGATTACCCATACATGTTAAGCGTGTGATCATCTAAATGACGGAATTTGAGATGAAGGATTTTGGTAAAACCTCGAGCACTTTCACTCATACATTATGGTACATGTGTTGTCTATATCATGATTATATTGGAGAAATTGATTTTGGACAAATCTCATGCATCCATAACTCGCATGGCTTTGTTCTCTAGACGTAGAGAAATCATGAGTTGATGTGAATGCGATATTGGGACATAGAGCTTCATATCCTAGTGCTGTTGGATCGACCACACATAATTGGGTGAGGCTCAAGAATATCTTTCGATATTTCCAAGGCATGAAAAATTATGTCCTAATCGTCAAGTTTTAGAGAAATCTGGACACCAATATAATTGGATACATCGATCAGATCCCCACTATGTCAGATCGTAGACAAGGTTTGTGTTCCTGCTATGTGTGATGGCAATCTCGTGAGAGTCTTTGAAACAGACCTCGTGGCTAAATCCACCAACCATTATCTCAAAGATAATGTTGCTTGTGTTTCCCGGATGCAAACATGTTCCATAATGAATATCACTATATTGCACATCTTGCAAGTCAAATCATGCAACAACATTGTTGATTTATTCATCAAGTCTCTACCAACAACAACATTCCAAACACATGTTCATGGAATTGGTATTCGACGGCTTCGAGGTTTGCAAGAATCAGGGGGAGTATCTTCCTGAATTGTTTATGTTCAATGCATCATATTATACTCCTTTCCCCTTCACGAGTTTACTTCTATAGGTTCTCATCAAGGTTTTTAATGAGGTAATATCAACACAAGATCATATGTCATACTTTCTGTTTCCCCACCGAGTTTTTTCTAGGAAAGTATTACAACATATTTATTGTCCTCTAAATTCTATGAGTTTCTCATATTGAGTTAAAATAGACAATAACCATTATATGTTGCATCATTTTCTCCTTATTTTTCCCACCGGGTTTGAAGGATTTTTGGCAACATATCAAACACCTATCTCCTCACATTTTCCCACATGGTTTTCCGAGAAGACTTTCTCAAGTTGATGATGATGAACATACTCAAGGAACAACATACAAGGAGGAGTCTTTATTAAGATGATGCACATTCACAAAACAAGCATAGATTAGGGGGAGTGTTAAGGATTAATTATAATCCTAATAATCTCTGCTTAATTAACTACCACCTTAATATAACAACCATCATGCGGTTGCCCCTTTGGGGAGACGTATCCCCTCTCCCTCTCCATCTCAACAGACACGGCCCTTTACTCGTGTCTCTTGTAACGATATATATATAACATCATCATCAATAAATAGAGACACTTGATTCATTTACATCTCTATGATTCTCTCTCTCGATTTCTACTTAAGTATCTTCCACACAGACGACGGGGCGACGGCTAACTCCCAGGAGATCCTCGTGGTCAGTGACGGCGACGACACGGTGGTCCACGCAACAAAGGTGAGTCTTCTATCTCCTGCCATGGCCCCTGACCACCTAGGGTTAGGGTTACTAGTCGCCGCCGGCGTCCCTCGCATTTTGCTCCACCGGAGGCCACCATCTTTCCGTGCGCCACCACCGCCAGCCATCACATGCCCGCGCGCCACCTCCGCATCTGCTGGTCCTGGCCATGCGTCCCCGCCGCCCGCATTCTCGTGCGTGCTGCCATTACTGCTACTCATCGGGGTGCAGTAAGGTAGCAGGAACAACTGCTCGTGGTCGTGACAACAGCAGCTGATGCACATCGCCGTGTGTGGCCGCGGCTGCTGCTTTTGGTGGCCGTGTGTGGCCACTGCTTCTCACCCCCATGTGTGCCTCTGTTGCTGCTCATGGTCGTGACCTCCGCTACTGCTACCTCTTGAGCTTGCGTTGGTTTTTCCCTTGAAGAGGAAAGGTGATGCAGCAAAGTAGCGTAAGTATTTCCCTCGGTTTTGAGAACCAAGGTATCAATCTAGTAGGAGACAACGCGACAAGCCACCGAATACCTGCACAAACAAACACCAACTTGCAACCAACGCGACAAAGGGGTTGTCAATCCCTTCACGGTTATTCGCAAAGCGAGATCTGATAGAGATGGATAAACGGTAAAGTAATATTTTTGGTATTTTTGGTTTATGGAACAGAAAGTAAAAGATTGCAAAGTAGAACAGCGACATAAATTGGCAAGTTGACGGGAAACTAATATATTGTAAAATAGACCCGGGGGCCATATGTTTCACTAGAGGCTTCTCTCAAGATAGAAATAATAACAATGGGTGAACAAATTACTGCCGAGCAATCGATAGAAAAGCGCAAAGTTATGACGGTATCTAAGGAAATGATCATGAATATAGGCATCACGTCCGTGTCAAGTAGACCGAAACGATTCTGCATCTACTACTATTACTCCACACATCGACCGACTCCTGCCTGCATCTAGAGTATTAAGTTCATAAGAACAGAGTAACATATTAAGTAAGATGACATGATGTAGCGGGATTAACTCAAGCAAAATGATGAAAACTCCATCTTGTTATCCTTGATGGCAACAATACAATATGTGCCTTATTGCCCCTACTGTCACTTGGAAAGGACACCGCAAGATTGAACCCAAAGCTAAGCACTTCTCCCATTATAAGAAAAACCAATCTAGTTCGCCAAACCAAATCGATAGTTCGAAGAGACTTGCAAAGATATCAAATCATGCATATAAGAATTCAGAGGAGATTCAACTAATATTCATAGATAAGCTGATCATAAATCCACAATTCATCGGATCTCGGTAAACACACCGCAAAAGAGTATTACATCGAATAGATCTCTAAGAACATCGAGGAGAACTTTGTATTATCAAAGAGAGAGAAGAAGCCATCTAGCTACTAGCTATGGACCCGTAGGTCTGGGGTAAACTACTCACTCTTCATCGGAGAGGCAATGGTGTTGATGTATAAGCCCTCCATGATCGAATCCCCCTCCGGCAGGACGCCGAAAAAGGTCCCAAGAAGGGATCTCATGGGTACAGAAGGTTGCGGCGGTGGAAAAGGGGTTCCGTGGCTCCCCTGGATGTTTTTGGGATATAAGAGTATGTATAGGAGGAAGATATAGGCCAAGAGGTCTGCGGGGGGCCCACAAGGTTGGGGGCGCGCCCTACCCCCTGGGTGTGCCCTCCACCCTTGTGGCCGCCTCGTGGCTCTTCTGACTTGCACTCCTAGTCCCCTGGGTGTCTTCTGGTCCAAGAAAAATCATCGCAAAAGTTTTATTCCGTTTGGACTCCGTTTGGTATTCCTTTTCTGCGAAACTCTAAAACAAGGAAAAACAGAAACTGGCACTGGGCTCTAGGTTAATAGGTTAGTCCCAAAAATCATATAAAATAGCATATTAATGCATATAAAACATCCAAAACAGATAATATAATAGCATGGAACAATCAAAAGTTATAGATACGTTGGAGACGTATCAGCTGCTGCTTATGCCTGTATGCTGCAGTGCTATTCCTATTTGATTATTTCTTGTCACTAGAGATTTGATGGTTGGTTGGTTGATTATTGATGCAGACTATAACTTTGAGATTAGCTAAGCATTGGCGACGGCCGAACAGGAGACGAGCGATGGCATACCTGAGACTTTGTTCTCAACCAAGCCGAGGTGAGAAAGCAAAGTATCTACTGCCTCTATTTGTTGCTCATTATTTAACATACTAACTCCATAGTTGCTTATTGTCGAGTAGGACGCCTCTACTAAAGGAAATATGAGGCAATAATAAAGTTGTTATTTTATATTTCCTTATTCATGATAAAGGTTTATTATTCATGCTATAATTGTATTGATCAGAAACTTAAATACATGTGTGAATACATAAACAAATACTGTGTCCCTAGTAAGCCTCTACTAGACTAGATCGTTGATCAAAGATGGTTAAGGTTTCCTAACCATAGACATGTGTTGTTATTTGATAAATGGGATCACATTATTAGGAGAATGATGTGATGGACAAGACCCATCCGTTAGCTTAGCATATTGATCATTAAGTTTATTGCTATTGCTTTCTTCATGTCAAATACATGTTCCTTCGACTATGAGATTATGCAACTCCCGGACACCGTAGGAATACTTTGTGTGCTATTAAACATCACAATGTAACTGGGTGATCATAAAGATGCTCCATAGGTATCTCCAAAGGTGTTTGTTGAGTTGGCATAGATCGAGATTACGATTTGTCACTCTGAGTATCAGAGAGGTATCTCCGGGCCCTCTCGGTAATACACATCATAAGAAGCCTTGCAAGCAAAGTGACTAAGGAGTTAGTTGCAAGATGATGTATTACGGAACGTGTAAAGAGACTTGCCGGTAACGAGATTAAACTAGGTATGAAGATACCGACGATCATATCTCGGGCAAGTAACATACCGATGGACAAAGGGAACTACGTATGTTGTCATAAAGGTTTGACCGAGAAAGATCTTCATGGAATATGTTGGAACCAATATGGCATCCAGGTCCCGCTATTGGTTATTGACCGGAGAAGCGTCTCGGTCATGTATATATCATTCTCGAACTCGTAGTGTCCGCACGCTTAACGTTCGTTGACGATCTAGTATTATATGAGTTATATATGTTGGTGACTGAGGGAGTCCTGGATTTGGGGGTATCCGGACAGCCGGAATATATCCTTTGGCCGGACTGTTGGACTATGAAGATACAAGATTGAAGACTTCGTCTCATGTCCGGATGGGACTCTCTTGGCGTGGAAGGCAAGCTTGGCGATATGGATATGTAGATCTCCTCCTGTTGTAACCGACTCTGTGTAACCCTAGCCCCCTCCGGTGTCTATGTAAACCGGAGGGTTTAGTCCGTAGGACAACAACAATCATACCATAGGCTAGCTTCTAGGGTTTAGCCTCTACGATCTCGTGGTAGATCAACTCTTGTACTACTCATATCACCAAGATCAATCAAGCAGGAAGTAGGGTATTACCTCCATCGTGAGGGCCCGAACCTGGGTAAACATTGTGTCCCTTGCCTCCTGTTACCATCCTCCTTAGACGCACAGTTCGGGACCCCCTACCGGAGATCCGCCGGTTTTGAGACCGACATTGGTGCTTTCATTGAGAGTTCCACCGTGTCGTCGCTGCAAGGTTTGATGGCCCCTTCGGTCATCGACAACGATGCGGTCCAGGGTGAGGTTTTCCTCCCCGGACAGATCTTCTTGTTCGGCGGCTTTGCACTGCGGGCCAACTCGTTTGGCCATCTGGAGCAGATCGAGAGCTATGCCCCTGGCCATAAGGTCAGGTTTGGAAACTTGAATTACACTGCCGATATCCGCTGAGACTTGATCTTCGACGGATTCGGGCCCATGCCAGGTGTGCCGCACGATCACGACGAGCACAATATAGCTCTGCCGTCGGACAGTGTTCGGGAGATCACGCCAGCAACTACTCCGGCCTTCAGCCCGGAGCAGATGCGCCATCCTAGGATGGGAGGATAGACTCCGCCACGGAGGCCGCACCCTCAGTGGCGATAGAGCCGAATGCTGACCTCACCCTTCACGAGAGCCGTGTCGCCGAACTGCTGGACTCGTCCTCGGCCACGGATTCCGTACCACCCGCGCCCATACCTATCGAATCCGATTGGGTGTCGATCATGGAGTTCACCTCCGCAGATATCTTTCAGCACTCACCCTTCGGCGACATACTGAACTCACTAAAATCTCTCTCCTGTCTGGAGAACCTGGACCGAACTATGTCCGGCTAGAGTGGGATGCGGACGACGAAGAAATTCAATCCCCACCCACCACCCACTTAGTAGCCACTGTCGACGAGTTAACCAACATGCTCGACTTCGACTCCGAAGACATCGATGGAATGGACAACAATGAAGGAGACGAACAAGAACCACTGCCCACGGGGCATTGGACTGCCACCTCATCTTATGATATATATGGTGGACATACCCAAAGAAGGCAATGGTGACAAGACAACGGAGGACGACCCCTCCAAGAAACAACCCCGGCACCGATGTTAGCGGCGCAGCTCTAAGTCTCGCCACAGCAAAAGCGGTGATACCGACACAGGAGATAACAGTACTCCGGAGAGTGCCGAAAATGATGACAATCCCCTCCAACATGATCAAGAGCCGGAGGATGAATCAGCCAGCCCTCCTAAGAGAGCGGCAGAGGGAGAAATCGAGGACGACAACTATATGCCTCTCTTCGAAGACGAAGGGAGCCTCGACGACAAAGACTTTGTCGTGCCTGAGGATCCCGTCGAGCAGGAGCGATTTAAGCACCGGCTTATTGCCACAGCAAATAGCCTGAAGAAAAAGCGGCAACAGCTTCGAGCTGATCAGGATCTGCTAGCAGACAGATGGACTGAAGTCCTTGCGGCCGAGGAGTACGAACTCAAACGCCCTTCCAGAGGTCACCCAACATCACCAGCGTACGATGCGGCTGATCGGCCACCCCGTGACCGAGATAGAGAGGCAATATGGCCTGAAAATCAGCCTGCACCCCGCCGCCATTCAAACAAACATACCAAGGCAACGAGAAACACGCAATACCTGCGAGACATATTGGAAGACAGGGCAAAACACGCAAGATCGATCTATGGATCACGAGGCCGTGCCCCTACAAGGGACGGTGACCGCCTTGCCGTATACAGTAAAAGCAAGTCCGGACGGGCCGAATACAGCAGGCAGGACTCATACGAGCTGCGTCGCGACATAGCCCAGCACAGAGGCGCGGCACACCCCCTATGCTTCACCAACGAAGTAATGGAGCATGAATTCCCAGAAGGTTTTAAACCTGTAAATATTGAATCATATGATGGTACAACAGATCCCGCGGTATGGATCGAGGACTTCCTCCTCCACATCCACATGGCCCGCGGTGATGATCTACATACCATCAAGTACCTCCCGTTAAAACTCAAAGGACCAGCTCGACATTGGCTGAATAGCTTGGCAGCAGACTCCGTTGGCTGTTGGGAGGATCTGGAAGATGGATTTCTCGACAATTTCCAGGGCACTTATGTGCGACCACCAGACGCCGATGACTTGAGCCACATAATTCAGCAGCCAGGGGAATCGGCCAGGCAATTCTGGACACGGTTCCTAACAAAGAAAAATCAAATTGTCGACTGTCCAGATGCAGAAGCCTTAGCGGCATTCAAGCACAACATCCATGACGAGTGGCTCGCCCGGCACCTCGGCCAGGAAAAGCCGAAATTAATGGCAGCCCTCACGACACTCATGACCCGCTTATGCGCAAGAGAGGATAGCTGGCTAGCTCGTAGCAATAACATATCGAGGAACCTTGGCACTTCGGATACCAAGGACAGCAACGGCAGGTCACGTCGCAGCAAACACAAGCGCCGCAGAAACGGCGATAACGCCAAGGATACGACGGTCAATGCCGGATTCAGAGGCTCTAAATCCGGCCAGGGGAAAAAGCCATTCAAAAGAAGCAATCCGGGCACGTCCAGTTTGGACCGCATACTCAATCGCTCGTGTCAAATATAGGGCACTCCCGATAAGCCAGCCAATCACACCAACAGAGAATGCTGGGTGTTCAAGTAGGCCGACAAGTTAAACGCCGAAAACAAGGACAAGGGGCTGCACAGCGACGACGAGGAGGAGCCGCGGCCGCTGAACACGGGAGGACAGAAGAGGTTCCCCCACAAGTGAGGACAGTGAACATGATATACGCAACCCACATCCCCAAAAGGGAACGGAAGCATGCACTAAGGGACATATACACGATGGAGCCCGTCGCCCCAAAGTTCAACCCATGGTCCTCTTGTCCGATCACCTTCGATCGCAGGGACCACCCCACGAGCATCCATCATGGCGGATCTGCCGCATTGGTCTTAGACCCAATCATCGACGGATATCACCTCACTCGAGTCCTTATGGACGGCGGCAGTAGCCTGAACCTGCTTTACCAGGATACAGTGCGCAAAATGGGTATAGACCCCTCGAGGATCAAACCCACCAAAGCGACCTTTAAAGGCGTCATCCCAGGTGTAGAGGCCCATTGCACGGGCTCAATCACACTGGAAATGGTCTTCGGATCTCCGGACAACTTCCGAAGCGAGGAGCTAATCTTTGATATCGTCCCGTTGCGCAGCGGCTATCACGCACTGCTCGGGCGCACCGCATTTGCAGGATTCAACACGGTACCGCATTACGCATACCTCAAGCTCAAGATGCCAGGACCTAGGGGGTCATCACAGTCAATGGAAACACAGAACGCTCGCTCCGTACAGAGGAGCACACTGCGGCCCTCGCAGCAGAAGCACAAAGCAGCCTTTTGGGGCAATCCACCAGTTCGGCGATCAAGCCCCCGGACGCCGTCAAGCGCGTCCGGAGTAACCTGCAATAGGATCGCCTTGGCCTGTGCTTGCCCCCTTTGCACCAAAGGGGAAAGGAGGACTCTGCGCAGGCCGGCGCCCGCCTGGTCTCGATCGTCATGGTTTGCGTCACGGGGCACCCTTGTGAGGTACCCTGCCTTGATCTCTCCGCCTCCTCGTGAGCTTGCCTGACGAGGCTGCTCCTGAGGAAGGTTCCTGTCGTCCTCTCCGCGAGGCTTGGCCCCTCGCAAGGGTCTTGAGCTTGAGCTGATGAAGCTGGGCCACGCTGGGCCCCACTTGAGCCATGCCGCAGGCCGCAGGTAGGCAAGTCTGGGGACCCCCATTCACAGAACGCCGAAAGTAGCCCCCGGGCCCAAGGCGCGCTCGGACTTGGCTTAGTAGAGAAGCGAAGGGGCAAGTGCGAAGTGCCGCGGGCCCCAATAGCATGCGGCCTTGGGTGCCGCGTGGCGATTGATTAGTCGTGGGCATCTCCGCTTCCCCATGATGCCTCGGCAACCGCATGACTTGACAAGTCCCTGCATGTAGAAATGGGTCATGATTACCTGTGATCATGGAGGCCGACGGTTGGCCTCCTCCGGCTATAAGTGCAGGCAGGCGCAAGCCCTTCCAGTCCATCCCCTCTTGCTACTCCTTTCTCTCCATGGCTCCGTCGAAGAGGTTCTCGGCCGCGGAGAAGGGGAAGCCCCGCCAGGTTGGGCCTGACTCTCCCCTGGCCAACCGCGGTCGAGGCCGTCCTCGCAAGCATTCGGTGGCTCCCGTAGCGGCTTCCCGTGGTCGTGGAGGTGATCCCCTGTGCGGCGATGGGCGCCAAGTTGTCGGTGGTGGGCGTGCCGCGACTGCGCGGCCCCCCAAACCGTGCTTCCACTCAGCGGAGGTGCTGCCGGAGTTCGTGGTGTGGTCGGTGGAGCCGACCAGCACCTGGCTCCAGCTTCCCCGCTTCTTTCTGGGTGAACTTCCGGCCGGCGCTCCAGGAGGCCTCTGGCTTCAGGCGGACGGTTGTTGCAGCAGGGCCTCCTGGGCTTCGCTGGAGTTCTCCGTTGCCGGGAATGTGGCCCTGACCCGCGGCTGGCAAATGTTTGCCCGCGCACGTGGCCTGAGTCGGCGGTGCACCCTGCACTTCAAGTTCGACGGCGATGCCACCCTCTACGTGAGGGTGTTCGAGAAGACGGTCGCCGTGTCGGGTGCTGCCCCGAACACGATGACCGTGGCCGTCTACCCAGCCCCGGTGATGATCGGGATGAGGACGAATGCAGGCACGTGGTCGGTGGCGCTCGGGGCTCGTCGAGCTTCGATGGTTCTCATTCGGACAGCAGCTCCTCCAGCGATGGTCGCGACCAGCCCCCGCGCAGTCGCGCCTGCCTGGAGGGAGGTAGCGGGTCAGCCCACCGTTGCGCCCCGGTGAAGCGCGAGAAGGAGTCCAACTGACATCCGGAGGCAGTACGAGCCTTCGCCGCGAGTTGGTGCCAAGCAAGCCGTGCCTATTTTGCTTTTCTCCCTTCCCTGCGCAAAGAGAGAGTAGTGTAGGGCCCCGTGGGGGCATGCTGGACTGTTGCTGTTAATTACCATGTTGTTTCCGCTATTTCCGTGCTGTGCTTTTGTGCCGCTGGCCCGCGTGCAGGAATTACTTATCTTGGGGGGGACCTGTCGTGGTCTTTGCTTCCCGAGGCCGAGGCCTCGTCGAATGCTTCATGTCCTGCAAGGATTAGTCAGGAGGGGTAGCTTCCGGCCTCGGTTGAGGAGGCGACCGACCCAGTCCGATGTTAGCGTCGCGATGCCCGTGGGGCATGGATCGGGAGGGTGCTCCCGTAGTGGACCTGGATAGGAAAGCTTCAAGCGATAGGGGCAGAAAACACTTTCGCGAGGGTGCAGCGCTGCTCCTCGCGAGACTTCTTGCGCGAGAGAAATCGAGGTAAGAGAGCGAAAAAGACAAAGAGTCACAAGCCAAGGATGGCAACAACCTCAATAAAACTTCAAATAGGAACGAACAAGCCAACTGCAGAAAGCAAATGAAAAGCCGCGTCCGGCACCTAATCTAGTCTTCGACGTCTTCTCACCAGCGCGGAGCTAAGTGCTGCCACTGGGCGTGGGCGGGAGCCCCCGAGGCCCGAGGGCGGCTCTCCGGAGACTCCGGGGCGTGTACAGCCCCAACTCGTTATTACGTGAAAGTGTCACGGGCGGCGAGCTTCACAGGCTCCGGGCCTTTCTCAGGAAAATGGACTTCACGGGCGTTTGCCTTCTTCACAGGCTCTGGGCCTTTCTCGGGAAAATGGACTTCACAGGCGTTTGCCTTCTTCACAGGCTCTGGGCCTTTCTCGGAGAAACGAGCTTCACAGGCGTTTGCCTTCTTCACAGGCTCTGGGCCTTTCTTGGAGAAACAAGCTTCACAGGCGTTTGCCTTCTTCACAAGCTCTGGGCCTTTCTCGGAGGAACGAGCTTCACAGGCGTTTGCCTTCTTCACAGGCTATGGGCCTTTCTCGGAGAAACGAGCTTCACATGTGTTTGCCTTCTTCACAGGCTCTGGGCCTTTCTTCAAGGGTAGAACTTCCGGAGATGCTGGATGTTCCACGTGTTCGGGATGGGCACCCCCTCCTGAGTCTCCAAGCGTGCGGAGCCGGGCCTGGAAACATGAACAACCTTGAACGGGCCCTCCCACATGGGAGAGAGCTTGTGCAACCCTTCCCTGGAGAGGACCCGTCTGAGCACGAGGTCCCCTACCTCAAGAGTCCTGGGGCAGATGTTGCGGCAGTGGTATCGCCGCAGCGCCTGTTGATACCTTGCCGCTCGCAGCGCGGCCTCTCGACGATGTTCCTCCCCCAGCACAAGATCCGTCCCTTGCATGGCGTCCTGCCGCGCCTCGTCGAATGCCAGGACCCGTGTGGAGCGACGCCTGACCTCGTGAGGGAGGAAAGCTTCTGCTCCGTAGACGAGGAAGAACAGGGTCTCGCCAGTCAGCTTGGTCGCGGTCGTGCGAAGGGACCACAGCACAGACTGGAGCTCGTCGTGCCAGCCCCTGCCGCAGGCCTCCAGCTTCTTATTGAAGGTCCTGGTTTTGAGGCCCTTCATGACCTCCGCATTGGCTCGCTCGGCCTGGCCGTTACTCCGGGGGTGCGCCACCGAAGCGTAGCATATCTGCGTTCCAAGGTCAGCACAGTCCGTCTTGAAGAGATTGCTGGTGAACTGCGAACCGTTGTCGGTGATGATGCGGTTAGGCACCCCAAACCGGCTCACGAGGCCCCTGACGAACTTGACCGTAGAGCCCGCTGGGATGGTGCGGACAACTTCCACCTCAGTCCACTTGGTGAACTTGTCCACAGCGATGTAGAGGTAGCGATAGCCCCCTGGCGCCCGAGGGAATGGGCCTAGAATGTCTAGCCCCCAAACTGCGAATGGCCATGAGAGGGGTATAGTTTGCAGACCTCCCGCCGGCTGATGGATCTACTTGGCATGAAATTGGCAGGCCTCGCAAGCCTTTACCAGCTCAACAGCGTCGGCTGAGTCTTTGTTGGCCAAGAGAACCAGCTGCGAACGCATGCCAACGAGGGTCCGTGGCGATGAGTGATGCCCACAGTCTCTGCCATGTATGTCTTCCAGCAATTCCTTCCCTTGCTCTCTGGAAACGCAACGTAGGGACACGTCGTTCGGTCGCCTCCGGTAAAGCGCTCCGTCCCTAATGCAGTAGGCCGTGGCTTGCCGCGCCACACGCTCCGCCTCCTCCTCCTTCTCTGGCAGGGTCCCCCGCGTCAAGTAGCTCTTGAGCTCTGTGATCCAGCACCCTTCTTGAGGCTCCAACACCAGGAGCAGGCGTGCCCCTGAGGCCGGGCCACAGACCGGGGCTCCCGAGGCAGGCGGCTGGGGGAGCTCCTCATGAGGTTGCGCCGCGCTTGATAGTGGCGGTGCCGCTGAGGGCCTGAAGAGTCGCTCTTCGAAGACGCAGGGCTCCTGAGGCAGCCGCCTGGACGCCCTCTTGGCGATGTCATCCGCCTCTTGATTGGTGCCGCGAGGCACATGCTGTAGCTCCAGCCCACAGAACTGTTTCTCCATCCTGCGAACCTCCGTGAGGTAGCCTTCCATGTGCTCGTCCTTCGCCTCGTATATCTTGTTAGAGAAGTTGATGAGGAGTAGCGAATCGCCCTTGATGATGAGGCGCTTTACCCCCAAAGCGACTGCGGCTCTCAGGCCTTCATATTCTGCTATGTTGTTGGAGACCTTTTCCCCATGCTGGAAACAGAGCTGCACGGCGTAATAGAGCTCGTCCTGAGTAGGGGATACAAGCACTGCGGCCCACGCCATGTCGGGAGAATGCCCCGTCGAAGTACATGACCCAGCCGTCCGGTGCCTCGCTCCCCGGAGAAAGCGATCGGTCTTCGCCTGCTTCGAGGCCGGGTGCCTCCGTCCATTCTGCCACGAAATCTGCCAATGCGGCCCCCTTGATGACTCTGGTTGTGCTAAATTCTAGCTAAAACGCTTGCAGTTCGATGTTCCACTCGGCGACTCTTCCAGCTGAGTTGGGGCTCCTGAGCACCCTCTCCAGAGGGTATGCTGAGACGACCTTGATGGGATGACCTTGGAAGTAGTGCTGCAGCTTGCGTGATTCTACCAACAGCGCGAGGAGGAGTTTTTGGGGCATGGGGTACCGCGCCCTCGCATCTCGTAGCACCGTGCTGACGAAGTACACTGGGTGCTCGACGAGAGTAGGAGTGCTGACGAGGCCCGTGGCCTCTGGAGGGTCTGACGCCTCCTGAGTCGACGGAGCCCCCAACGCCTGGCTGCCTGGCGCGGCCTCTTCAGCCCTAGGGGCATCTTCCTGCTGAGGCTGGTTTCCGTCTGCCGAGGCCGTGACCTTCGCGAGGCCTTCTTGGTCTTGTGCCGCCATGGCCGGGGCCGTGGCCGGGCATGACGCAGCCTTGATCTGGCGCTCTTCCCGAACCGCCACTAGAGCTGCGCTGGCGGAGTAGGGTGTGGCGGCGAGGTAGAGCACCAGGGGCTCGAGTGGGCGTGGCGCGACCATCACAGGAGGGCTGGTAAGGTACCTCTTGAGTTCTTGGAATGCCTTGTCGGCCTCTTCAGTCCATTCAAAGGGGCCCTTCTTCTTCATCAGCTTGAAGAATGGCAGTGCTCGTTCCCCCAGCTTGGAGATGAAACGTCCTAGCGCGGTCACGCGCCCGGTGAGTTTCTGCATTTCTCTGAGGGTCTTTGGCGGGCTCATGTCTTCGACTGCTTTGACCTTTTCCGGGTTGGCCTCGATGCCCCTATGGGACACGAGGAAACCCAGGAGCTTGCCTGAGGGGACTCCAAATACGCACTTCTCCGGGTTGAGCCGCAGATCCACTTTATCAAGGCTCGCGAAGGTTTCTTCCAAGTCTTGTATCAGGGTTTTCGCCTCCCGAGACTTCACCACAATGTCATCGACGTACGCCTCAGCATTCCTCCCGAGTTGTTGTCCCAGGGCGATGTGCATCAGCCGCTGAAAGGTTGCACCTGCGTTGCGCAACCCAAATGGCATGCAGGTATAGCAGTATACTCCGCACGGGGTCAGGAAAGCCGTTTTTTCCATGTCTTCTACCGCCATCTTGATCTGGTGATAGCCTGAGAAGGCATCCAGGAAGCACAGCAGGTCACACTCAGCGATGGAGTCGACGATCTGGTCAATGCGAGGAAGCGGAAATGGATCCTGTGGGCAGGCCTTGTTGAGGCTGGTGAAGTCGAAACACATACGTTCCTTTCCCCCCTTTTTTGGCACGACAACTAGGTTGGCCAACGATTCCCTGTAGCAGACCTCGCGAATAACCCCTGCTGCCTCTAGCTTGCGGTTCTCTTGGATGATAAAAGCTTGTTTCTCTATGGATTGTCGCTTCGCCTTCTGCTTCACGGGGCGCACGTTGGTGCACACGTTGAGGTGATGCTCAATCACGTCCCTCGGGACCCCCGCCAACTGATCAGGTCCCCACACTAACACCTTCTTGTTTGCGCGCAGGAACTTCACCAAGGCCTCCTCCTGCTTGGGTTCGAGGTTTGCACCTATGGTGAAGGTGGTGTCAGTGGACCCGTCCTCGTCGACTGGTACCTGCTAGGTTTCCGCCTTGTTTTGAGTGAATAACTGCTTCTTCTTGGATGGCGCAGCCCCCTTGGGCTCGGGGGCGTCAGCGCTGGCGGGCCGTCTTGCCGCAGCATATGAAAACAAGCTTGAGCGCCTGCAGTGCATCTCCGGTGTTTCCTGACACGGTAAGGACGCCGCTGCTCCTGGGCATCTTCTTAAGGTTGTACGCCGAGTGAGTTAATGCCATGAACCGGGCCAAGGCCCGGTAGCCAATAATGGCGTTGTAGGGGAGGCTGATGGGGGCGATGTCGAAGTCGATTAGCTCCGTGCGGTAGTTGTCGCGGGTGCCGAAGGTCACCGGGAGGCGAATTTGTCCCAGGGAGGCGGTGGAACCAGCTCCGGCTCCCGAAAAAAGGCTCTTGGCTGGAGCCGCTCTGGTGGCACATGGAGGAGGCTGAAGGCCTCCACAGAGAGCACATTGAGGCCGGCTCCGCCATCGATGAGGGTCCTGGTGACTGCCACTTCGCAGATGGTGGGGTGCACAACATCGGGAGCGCACCCGATCCGGCGGGGTTGGAGGGGTGATCGTCCGAGTTGAAGAGCAGATCGTGCTCGGGCGCCACCCAGCCCGGCGGGGCTCCCTGGCGCCTGGAGGCGGCGGCGATCTGGTGGGTGAACGGCTTGACGTGGCGGCTTAAAGGTGGCGCCAGTGAGCCGTCTAGGAGAGCTTCGACGACCGGGGGCGCCGGCTCGGCGCGATGGGCGAGGTAGAGGTCGCGCAGCTCCCCCCAACGGGCCTACTGCTCGTTCCCCGCCTGACCGGTGGGGGCGTTGGCGGCGGCGGCGAGAACGACGAAGGCGTCCGCCCGGCAGAGCCGTCTAGGCGACTCAAGCGGCACGAGCAGCCCGACGCCCGGCGCGGGCTCGGCGAGCGTCAGCCATGGACATGACGGAAGATCACACGCGACCAGTGGAAGAAAGATTCCGGTGCACCCCTACCTGGTGCGCCAAATGTCGGATTTCGGGTTCCGGCAGACCCTTGAGGTTCGAACACTATGGTGCGTGCAGAGATCTTTCCCCTATCAGCTCATGCGTGAATAGTTAGCGAGGGATGTAAACTATGAACGATGAACAACACAAGGGACGCAAGGTTTATACTGGTTTGGGCCACCGATGTGGTGTAATACCCTACTCCAGTGTGTGGTGTGGTGGATTGCCTCAGGGGCTGATGATGAACAGTACAAAGGGAGAACAGCCTCGCGAGGGCTGTTCTTGAGCTGGTGCGATGAACTGCTTGGGTGAGTTCAGTCGCCTCTCTCTCTCTCTATGCGTGATCTCCATCCTTGTCTCTGTGGTGGTTAGTCCTATTTATAGAGGGAGGCCCTGGGCCTCTTCCCAAATAATGAGCGGGAAGGGCGCCAACAATTGGCCATTTTGAAGGGGAACATCTAGTACACTTATTCTGACTAAAGTTGGTCTTGGCTGCCAAAGGCTCGGCGGTGGCCGCCGTCACAGGCTCCACGGTGACCTCCTTCCTGCCGCTCTGCTGGTCTTGGTCTTGTTGCACCGAAGCGGTAACCTTTGCCTGATGCCTTGGCCTATGCATCCCCCCTTTGCACCAAAGGGGAAACGAGGACTCTGCACAGGCCGGCGCCCGCCTGGCGCCCGATCGTCATGGCTTGCATCACGGGGCACCCTCGTGAGGTACCCTGCCTTGATCTCTCCACCTCCTCGTGAGCCTGCCTGACGAGGCAGCTCCTGAGGAAGGTTCCTGTCGTCCGCCCCGCGAGGCTTGGCCCCTCGCGAGGGCCTTGAGCTTGAGCTGATGAAGCTAGGCCACGTTGGGCCCCCACTTGAACTACGCCGCAGGCCGCAGGCAGGCAAGTCTGGGGACCCCCGTTCCCAGAACGCCGACACTTTCAAGGCACTTTTTGGGAACCCAGATTTTCTTCATAGGGGAACCGTTCCTGCAGTTAGTGCCAACATATCTAGCAAATACTTCGCCATTATGATTTTTGAACAATTTATAGTTGGAGTCAAATGACTCATGGGAAGAATGAGGAGATTCACATGTAAAGCCAGATATATTAGATGGATCAACTGGAGGTCCCTTTGCAGCAACCCATGAGGTTTTGGGGTACTGCTCAGGCTTCCAATATGTACCATCAGCATTGGGTTTCCTCTCAAAGGCAATACCCTCTTTCCTAGGGTTCCTTTTGAGGATCTCCTTTTTAAGCACATCACAAAGAGTCTGATGCCCTTTGAGGCCTTTGTACATGCCTGTCATGTACAATTCCTTCAGCCCTGCATCATCAGTGATACTAGCAATGTCCTCAGATGAGGAATTAGTAATAGCAGAGACAACTGAAGAATTTGTAGCATTAGAAGCATTTGAACATTCAGGTGAAGAATTAGCAGATTCATGTTCAATGCACTTCAAACATGGAGGAACAAATTCTTCCTGAGAAGCGCTGATTTGTTGAGCAAGTAATGAATCGTGCTCCTTCTGAAGATCTTCATAACTCACTCTTTGTCGGTGTTCTGGGAACGGGAGTACCCAGACTTTCCTGCCTTCGGCCTGCGGCGTGGCTCAAGGGGTGGCCCAGTACGGCCCGTCTTCATCAACACATGCTCAAGACCCTCGCGAGGGGCCAAGCCTCGTGGGGCGGACGACAGGAAGCTTCCTCAGGCACGACCTCGTCAGGCTGGCTCGCGAGGAGGCGGAGAGATCAAAGCGGGGTACCTCACGAGGTGCCCATGACGCAAGCCATGACGACCAAGGGCGCCCGAGGCGAGGCGCCCGACTGTGCAGTGTCCTCATTTCCTCTTTGGTGCAAAGGAGGCAAGCGCAGGCGAGAGTATCAAGCAAAGGCAACCATTTCGGTGCAACAAGACCAAGACCAACACGACGGCAGGAAGGAGGTCATCGTGGAGCCCAAACCGGCGTCATCGTCAGAGCCTTTGGCAGGCGAGGACCAAATTTAGTCAGGATAAGTGTACTAGATGTTCCCCTTCAAAATGGCCAATTGTTGGCGCCCTTCCCGCTCAATATTTGGGAAGAGGCCCAGGGCCTCTGCCTATAAATAGGACTAGCCACCCAGAGGGTAGAGGCATTCAGAAAAGTAGCAAGGGAACAAACCAGAGAGAGAGAAGCGACGAACTCCCCCAAGCAGTTTGTCGCACCGGCTAAGAACAGACCCTCGCGAGGCTGTTCTTCCTTGTATTGTTCATCATCAGCCCCTAAGGCAATCCACCACACCACACACTGGAGTAGGGTATTACACCACAATGGTGGCCCGAACCAGTATAAACCTTGTGTCCCTTGTGTTGCTATTTGTGTAGTTTAGATCCTTCCGAGGCGACGAGGGGTAGGTAGGTTGGAGCGAGATCTCTGCGTGTACCCCGGAGTTCGAACCTAGAGGGTCTGCCGGAACCCGAAATCCGACATTTGGCGCGCCAGGTAGGGGTGCGCCGGAATCCGCCTTCTGCCGCCTCGCACCCCGCTGCATCATCGTCATCATGTCCGGCGATCCAACGGGCAACCCCGATCCCTGGGCGGCCTGGCCCGCCCACGCAGAGCCGCTCACCCCGGGCGACCTCAACCCCATGCCCCGGGCAGCCCGCGGTCCACAGAGCGTTGCGGGCTACGGGCGAAGCAGTCAAGCAACGTCAGCTCTCACGCCGCGACAGGCGCGGTCGGCGGCGAGGGCCTCGAACCACGCCGCGGCCACGGTGCCGTACACCCGACGGGAGCAGGCGAACTCATGGGCCGCGCTCACGGTGGCCCGAGAGCTACTGCAATGCAGGCCACTGGAGGGCGGCCATGACGTGCTGCTGGAGTGGGTGGCAGAGCTCCTGGGCTTCGCCGCATCGGCGGATCACCCCTTCTGCACCCAACTACCACCTCAGGTCCAGGGCGAGCCACGCGAAGGCCCCACGCGCGCCCGCACGGCCCCAAACAGACTCCAAGGCCATTCTAACGCCAACCAGGCCGTCAGCACCGGGCTAACAGCGGCGCTGCCTCCGCCCCCGGCCAGCGAAGGAGGATTCACCATAGCCCACGGCGCCAGTGGGCCGCCACGCTACCATCCTCAGGTGGGCGCCTCAAGCAGGGCTGCGTGGCACATGGGGCACTACGGTGAAGCATTCGGGGTGGTGGCACCGGAAGAGTATGTGCCCCACATGATGGATCAAGGGCACGCGCAGGTGGACGAACATGGCTCGCTCCTCGGCCCAAGCTGGGGGGACGAGACACCAGAAGCCAAGCTCTTCCAGGAGCCCTGAGAAAGCTCCGTCGACCGTGCTGGAGGCAATGATTATCGGGTACCGCTAATCCCTCAGGAGCAGGCATACGCTAACCATGTATCGTAGGAGGTACAGGTCGTCGTGGCAAACGGCTGCCCCGATCCCGCAGTTTCCTACCCCTCAGGAGGAGGGCGCCGGGGGCTGCAGGAGAGGGGCCGAGATCCGGCATCACCACCGCGGCGCTCGGAGCAAGGTGTCCTCAGGAGGTAGGCCCTCTGCCGGGCAGGTGCCTTAGGGCCTACCCCCGGCAGAGGACCCGTGGTCGTCGGGGGAACTGCTGGCGACCGCTCTACCCCATCGGCGGTGTCCTTGGTTTCTGGTCGTCGTCGATGGCACTAGAGTGTGGCGCAAGGCGGGGCCCTCGTCTGGCGATATGAAGCAAGGCCGGTACCTGTGAAGAAGGCCCAGTGCCTGTGAAGCTCGCCGCCCCGTGACACTATCATGTAATAATGAGTGGGGCTGTACACGCCCCGGAGTCTCAGGAGCGCCGGCCTCAGGCCCTGGGGGTCCCTCCCACGCCCAGTGGCAGCACTTAGCTCCGCGCTGGTGAGAAGATGTCCAAGACTAGACTAGGTGCCGCACGCGGCTTTTTCTGCTTTTCTTGCTCTTCCCCTTGGCTGTCGTTTTTCCCCCCATTTGGATTTAAGTTGGATTTGAGCTTGAGATTTGTGTGTGTTCAGGGAAGGGGTGTTTAGTCTCGTTCGAGCAATCTCTCGCGTTCTGGTTACCACTTTGCCTTAGCTGCCTCCCCTCGTGAGCCCCTCGTGAGCCGGGCTAGGCCTCGCTTGCGTGCAGCCCAGACTACCGTCACCACGCCCTCTCAGGGGGTTCTCATTACAGGTTCAATGGGCTCGTTCAGGAGACACTCGGGACACCACAGCCCTCCGCAGGCTATCTCGGGGCCCACGCGGGTCGAAGGTAAACAAGCCAGCCAACTCGTCGCAAGGCCGACCACTTGGCGCAGGCGTACAGGTGATATCACATCTACTAATACGCTAAATGCAAGTTTTTACACGAGGGGCTCCCCCTCCCAAAATGCTCTTACAACCTTCAGGGCAAAGCCCGAACTCTATCTGCGCAGGGTAAGAAAGCAGGAACAACATGCTGTCAGTCGGATAAATCCTCCAATGCATCCTCAAGGGCACCTCCTGAATCGTCGCTGGCGTCACTGGCCTCGCCATCGCCCTCCGCATCGCCGTCAGCGGCGTCAGGGCTGTTCACCACACCGCCTTCATCAGTAGCCACGACCACGCCGTCGTTGTCAGTAGCGAAGGCCCTGACAAGGGCATCCACGTTGTCTTCCACCCAATGCGCCAGGTCGTCCCGGATGGCCTGGGGTACCGGGGCAATGGCGGCATCAAAGTCAAAGTTGGGATCCATGTTCCGAAGATGGCTGAAGACGCGAGAAAAAGCACGCCCGAGCAGGGCATGGCTCCTCTCCTCCACCAACCTGTTGGCTCTACCCGACCGCGCCTCCAGCTGCGTCGCCACATCAGTGAAGAACTAGAGGTTACCAGCATAGTTAACCGCGTGAGGCTCGCCAACGGCCGCCTCGCAGATATTGCCCAAGGCCGTGTTAGCTCTCTCCCGGAGCGTGCGAAGCATAGGGCCATGCTCGTGCTCCAGGATCTGCCGCTGGCGTATCTCATCCTCCTTCCGCCGCGCAACAGCCTCAGCCGCGTCCACCCGTTGACGGAGAAGAAGCACCTCGGTGCGGGAGGAAGTCAGCTCCTCCTGTGCCGTGCCAAGGGCGGCCCGGGAAGCATCAGCCCGCCGCGTCACTTCATCCAGCTTGGCCCTTAGGGCGGCGGTCCTGCCTTCCGCTTCGGCCCTGCTCAGCTCCAGCCTCCCCTCGAATTCGCGCTCGAGGTTCGAGCGGCCCGCCGCCGCCAAGCGATCAACCCCCTCCAGGACTCGGGCCTCCCGTGCAGCGACATCATCCTCCACCTGCGCCACCAAGCGCTCTCTCGTCTCCAGCTGCTCAAGGTCACGGGCGCGCTCGGCAGCTTCCAGCGCCAGTGCCTCCTCACGTCTCTGGAGCTCTGCCTGGTCGACCGAAGCCCCCTTGATCGACGCAAGGGCCATCTCACGCAGCTCCACCTGCTGCTCCAGGGAATTGCTCTAGGCCTGGAGTTCCCGCGCCCGCTCCTCCGCCGCCTTGCGCCGCCGGTCAGCCTCTCGGGCCTCCTCGACGGCCCGGGAACGTGCCTCCCGAGAGGCCGCCAGCGACACCTCGGCTTTCTCATTGTCGAGGTCACGCTGGTGGCGCGCAAGGGCAACGGCCACCTTCAACTTGCGCCTCTCTTCAGCTAGGCGCAGGCCCACATGTAGGACCTTGAAGTATGTCTAGAGGGGGGGTGATTAGACTACTTGACCAATAAAAACCAAACCTTTTCCCAATTTTAGACTTTGGCAGATTTTAGCTATCTTTGAACAAGTCAAGCAATCTTCACACAATTCAAGCAAGCATGCAAAGATTATATTGGCAGCGGAAAGTAAAGCATGCAACTTGCAAGAAAGTAAATGGAAGGGTTTGGAGGATTCAAACGCAATTGGAGACACAGATGTTTTTGTCGTGGTTCCGATAGGTGGTGCTATCGTACATCCACGTTGATGGAGACTTCAACCCACATAGGGTAGCAGTTGCCTTGAGTCCACGGAGGGCTCCACCCACGAAGGGTCCATGAAGAAGCAACCTTGTCTATCCCACCATGGCCATCACCCAGAAGGACTTGCCTCACTAGCGGTAGATCTTCACGAAGTAGGCGATCTCCTTGCCCTTACAAACTCCTTGGTTCAACTCCACAATCTTGTCGGAGGCTCCCAAGTGACACCTAGCCAATCTAGGAGACACCACTCTTGAAGAAGTAACAAATGGTGTGTTGATGATGAACTCCTTGCTCTTGTGCTTCAAATGATAGTCTCCCAACACTCAGCTCTCTCTCACAGGATTTGGATTTGGTGGAAAGAAGATTTGAGTGGAAAACAACTTGGGAAGGCTAGAGATCAAGATTTATGTGGTTGGAATGGAATATCTTGGCCTCAACACATGAGTAGGTGGTTCTCTCTCAGAACTGGTAAGTTGGAAGTGTAGGTTTGTTCTGATGGCTCTCTCCACGAATGAAGAGGAGATGGTGGGGGTATATATAGCCTACACACAAAATCTAACTGTTACACACAATTTACCAAACTCGGTGGGACCGAATTAACAAACTCGGTCGGACCGATTTAGTAAACCTAGTGACTGTTAGGGTTTTCGGTGGGACTGACATGCATCTCGGTAGGACCGATATGGTTAGGGTTAGGTCATAACGTAATCTCGGTGAGACCGATTACACAAACTAGGTGAGACTGATTTTGGTAATTAGCTAACTAGAGAGTTGGTCGGGTAAACTCGGTGGGACCGATTCACTCTTTCGGTGAGACCGAAAAGTTACGAAAGGGAAACAGAAAGTTTACATTGCAATCTCGGTGGGACCGATCGCTCACTTCGGTTAGACCAAAACGTTACGAACGGAAACAGAGAGATTACAATCCCATCTCGGTGAGACCGAGATCCCTATTGGTGAAACCGATTTTCCTAGGGTTTGTGGCAGTGTCTATGACATTTGAACTCGGTGGCGCCGGATTGAAAGAATCGGTAGGGCTGAGTTTGTCTATGGGTTTAGGTCATATGTGGATGTGAGAAAGTAGTGGAGGGTTTTGGAGCATATCACTAAGCACATGGAGCAAGAGGCTCATTAAGCAACACCTCATCCCTTCTTGATAGTATTGGCTTTTCCTATAGACTCAATGTGATCTTGGATCACTAAAATGTAAAATGTAGAGTCTTGAGCTTTTGAGCTTGAGCCAATCCTTTGTCCTTAATATTTTGAGGGATCCACTTCCATCATCCAAGCCATGCCATTCATTGAGCTTTCCTGAAATATTCATCTTGGAATAATATTAGCTCAATGAGCTATATGTTGTTATGAATTACCAAAACCACCTAGGGATAGTTGCACTTTCAATCTCCTCCTTTTTGGTAATTGATGACAACATATAGATCAAAGCTTCGACAAATGATAATAAAATTGAAAAACATCGTCGCTTTGAGAAGTATGTGATAAGCAAGAGCTGCCCCTAAATTTGTGCATATATTAAGATTTGCTTTGGACTGCAAATGCACAAGAAATTAGGCTCATGGGTTACTCTTCCATGTCACATACATCACCAAGCACAGTGAATGATCATATAAGGATAAATAGGATAATATCATAAAAAGCATAAGTGTAGCTTATGATCAAACACATGATCATCAATGTCTCACAGGTAATGCATAGTATCTCAAGCAATCAAACGCAAATAAAGTTCAACCAAGAAGACAAGAGAGAACAAAAGCAAATCTCTCTCTCTCTCTCGAAGCCTATGATCTATACATTTTTCTCCCCTTCGCAACAAGTTACCAAAAGTTCCTAGAAAATGCATAGCACTATGTCGTCTCCCAGGCTTGGTCTTCTGGTGGTGGTGTAGACAGGACTCCAAGGATGAACGCATCAGTAGACATGGTAGGAGCTGAAGGAGTTGGAGCTGGTTGAGCTGGAGCTGAAGAAGTGGCTCTGGTGTCTATAGTTGGCACTGCAGCTAACCTATGAGCTCTAGGCACTCTGGCAAATGCATCAGTTGTCGTCTTGCCCTTTCTCTCCTGCATATCATCTTGTAACTGCTCCACAGCTGACTGAATCTCAGTCACTTTGACATCAAGATCATAGAATTTTTGTTCCATGATTCTCTCCAGGCTCTCCTGGTTTTGAGTTAGGGTGGCCAACCCCTTCTCAATCCGCAGAGTTAATGATATCAAGTAACCAAGTTGCTCCTGCTTGTTCTTCAGAAAGTACTCTGATGCCTCTACTAGAGTGGGCATATTTGCAGCTTTCTCTTGCCTTGCCTTCTCCCTTCTCTCTTCAGCTTGCACTGATGATGGTTCATTCTCAGTCATGACAACTTGATTGTCCTCAAATTCAGGATAGAGAACCATGTGTTCCTTATTCAAGAGATACTTTCCTATGCCCATCTACGAGTTTATCAACTCCTGAATCTGTGGGGCATAACCACAGCTCATCTTCTGGTCTGCTGCTGTCCTCTTAATTGTCTCAACTATGAGGCTCATGACCTTGAATTTCCGAGGCACATCAAAAACATGAAGCAAATTGATTGCATGCCCTCTAATCATATTATGGTCACCTGATTTGGGCAATAGAGTATGCCTTAAGATCCAGTTGATCGTAGGCAGCCCTGACAACAGAAAATGGACTGATCCAAACTTGAAGGACTCAAGTGCATCATCTGGGATCTCCTTGTACATCTGCGACATAGAGTTATGATCCATTTTCTTCTTCCCATAAATGTCCAGGTCATCCTCACTTTCCTTTGGGGCATTGATCAAACTTGCCCATTCCTCTATGGTAGACTGGTATCTGGTTCCTTCTAACATCCACACTATCCTGCCATCTGGATAGAAGTGCGCTGTGGAGTAGAATTGCATGATGAGCTCATCGTTCCAGTTGGTGAGCTTCTACCCAACAAAATCTGCAACTCCACACGCATTGAAGCTGTCATATACTCTAGGGTAGTGTTCTGCGTTTTCCTGCATGTAGGTCCAGTCGAACCACCTCATATCACAAACGATAGGCTTCTTATCCAGCAAGATAGTCTCATAAAAGTCATGTTGCTCCTTGGTGTGGAACATGTAATCCACAGCAGTCCTTCTCCTCGTGGCATATGGATCTGACTCTCTCCACAACCTCAACCCATGATCTCTCCTGATCTTCATGTTCTCAGCCACAGGATGAGCATCATTGTGGTCTGGGATCTTGGGTTTGAGCTTCCTTAGGACCTGCCCTTCTTCATCTTCCTCAGCATCAACCTCAGGCATTGGGGCCTTGTTCTTTTCAGCTGCAGGTATGCTCCTGGTATTCCTCTTGGGTGCATTCTTGGGCTTGGGGGCAGCTTTGGGCTTGGAAGTTGCAGCCCCTGATTTGATAGCATCACCCATCAGCTTTTGTGCCTTGGGTGCTAGTTCTGCAACCTCTTCTTCTTCTTCCTCTTCCATCATGGAAGGCTTCCCAATCACTCTTGCCATGGTCTTCTTGACCCTTTCTTTCCTTTTCTTTCCCTCTGCAGCAACAGGCTCTTTGGGTTGAGATTCCAAAGGAGCTTGAGTAGACACTCTGGCTTTGGACGTTGGTTGTCTACCTGCTGGCCTTTTGATTTTCAAACCAGGCTTCACTTCTGATGAGCTGAACTCCCTCTTTAGCACTTTCTTCTTGGAGCTTGCCTCATCCTCAACTGCCACATAATCCTCATCCTCATACTCTGAGGTCTTCTTCTTTCTTATCCTTGTGGCAGCCTTGGGCAAATTGCTCGGAGTGCTTCTGCTCCCCTCATCTGAGCTGCTGGAGGGACTAGTGCCATCACTCAATTGAATCTGCTCTTCAGATTTGTTCTGGCTATCACTTTGGTCTGACATGCTGTTGAACTGATCACCACTCGTGAATAGTTATAGATGAGGTAGAGTGGATGAGCATCACAAAATGCAGAGATTTTTGCAAAGAATGATTCAAAAACTTAGTTTCAGTTTCCCACCTAAAACAATTCGGATCTACCGATTTTCAAACTCGGTGATACCGAAGCAGTTTTGGAACCTAAATTAGTGAACTCGGTTAGACCGAGTCACAGTTCGGTGGCACCGAGACTGCTAGGGTTTCACAAAGTTCTAAAATCGGTCACACCGATCAGCAATTCACGGTCAGACTGAGACTTACTAGTGCAATGGCGTTAGCCAAATCGATGGGACCGAGTTTTTCAACTCGGTGGGTCCAAGATGGTTTCGACGGAAACCTAACCCTAAATTTTCGAATCGCAAAAATTCTAAGGATTGATTTGACTGGATAGGAGTGTTTCAATCGTGGCAAGATGCATAATGAACACAATGTGCTGAGAATCGGACGAGGAAAGCACTGTGATCGAGTTCATACCCTAGTTCGGCGGGAACTCGCTACGGCGGCAACGGCGGAGGAGAATTCCGTTGACGGCGGCGGAGACCAGCGACAGGAGGCGGCTGGCGACGAAGTCGACGATCCGTAGACCAAGTTGGCAGAGCGAGCTATGCGCGGGCGAGAAGATTCGGAGAAAGTTTTCCAAATTTTGCCCGTGCGTATATATAGCCCGACCCTGTCGGTGTGACCGAGTGGTACAACTCGGTGGCACCGAGATGCAAAACTGTGAACAGTTATAGCAACTCGGTGTGACCGTCAAGTACAAATCGGTTGCACCGAGATGAAAACCTAGATCGACTTAGTAATCTCGGTATGACCGAAATGGAGGAATCGGTCAGGACCTAAAATCACAAAGAAGTTACGGAAGTTTAAGTCTATGACGAATCGGGACTCCGAAAGTGCTCCTCACACAGAGTGGTTCGAATCTGACTTGATCAAATTTTGTGATGTAGCATGAATAGAGTTTGGGACGAGAAAAGCATAGATAGCTAGAGAAGGTTCTTAGGCATTCTTGTCCATCCACTTGGCCAAAGAAAAAGAAGCCAATCAATCAAAACAACAAGTGGATGTCCTCGAATGAGTAAATATGTAACCAGCATGCTCACACAATAAGATGACCAATCAAATATGTGACAAAGCATGCACAACCAATTCTAGCATCTACCAAACAATTGGCGATGACTAGGTCATCTATATATGGGTATATTGACTTAGGAGTCAAATGAGAACATTTGATCATTGGTCATACTCATCGTTTAAGCTCAAGTGGGGTTACCACTTTTACAAAAAGCATTTATGTGTTCACATCATTAGAGCTGCTTTGACTCAATTCTTAGAGTTAAGCTCCCCCTAGATGTGAGATCCCCCTTGGAGTGATGAACTAACCTTGGGTTTTGTCGATGATGACTTCATGTAGGTGTTGAAGATGTGGATGCTCAATGTTGATGTAGATCGTTTGGAGCAATCCTTTGGAGTGAGTTGCACTTTCAATACCTACATGGGTTAGTCCCACAAGGAACAAACAGGAATATCCATAGACATAGAGTGATGCACACGCAAAATGATGTCCATGAAAACATTAGGTTACCTTGTCCCTTGCCTTACCAACATGAGGGTTTGTGACTCCTTGAACTAGTGCAAGATATGGAGGTTGATTGCACTTGTCCTTGCCATAATGATATGAGTGAAATATGTTAGCGGAGTCACCCTCAAGAACTCTCTAGTTCTTCTTCTTCGGGATCCACATCATCTTGATGGGAATCCTAGGTGTAGTAGTTGTACTTGATGAAGTAGAACATGACGTAGTCTTGGGAACCCACTTGACCAAGGCCTTAGGTGCTTCTTCAAATGCATCAATCTCCTCTTGAAGCTTGTCCTTGCCTTTGTTCTTGTGGTCTTGTGGTGGAAGATCATCTTGTGCTTGTGTTCCCTTGAAGGAAGTAGGATCATACTTCTCTTGTTGAGGAACAAACTTCGTCTTGGGGTATTGATCTTCTTCCCACTCAACTCCATTGGCATTGAACTTTTGTTCAAAACCAACACCTTGATTCTTCCGGTGCCTTCCTTGCTTGCGTACAATTTCCTAAAATTGCTTACTCCCAGCAAGACTCTTGTATACACCTTTCTCTATAATTCCCTTCAATAAGTTGTTTTCTTGTTCAAGTGTAACTTGGCTAAGAGGATCATTAGTGGAGTCAAGAGAACTACTAGAAGAAACAATATTGGATTTAGCCTTATTATTGTTACTACTAGAGGAAGAATCTTTCTTGTTCTTGTTACTAGACTTGACTTGAGGCATGTAAGTAGATAGGAGTAAACGCTTGGCAATGTAAGAAGAACTTTTCTTGCGGAGATCATCATTGATTGCCTTTAAGAACTCATGCTCTTGCTCAAGATTGAGCTTTTCAAAGCGTAACTTCTCATGAGCCCTTAAAAGTTCTCGATGATCTTCGAAGATAGTTTCATGAGCTAACTTAAGAGTGTTTAGTTCTTTAGTTAGACGTTCAATCTTCTCCTTATCATTGTCATTCGTTTCATCTTTATTAGCATGATTAATTGACGTTTCATCATAGTATTCATCACTAGAGTTGTCAACAAGTAAATCATCATCACCTAGCAAGTCATCTTCATCAACATCAAAATCAACATACTCGGGTGTGTTACCTTAGGACCTTTGGCCATGAAGCATCTACCAATTCCTTCATTTGGTGATTCAAATATGTCATAGGAGTTGGTTGACACAAGTGCTAGACCGGCAACACCTTCGTCTTGAGTGTATTCGAGTCGAGTGATAGCTTCTCTCGGAGTGATGGTCGGAGTCGGAGCGGATACCCATTCACCAACATGAGCTTGATGTCTTCGCTGTGTGTAGCTCTTTGATGACTTGTCCTTCCTTTCCGAATCCTTGCTTCTCCGTGAGGGTCTTCGTTCATAACGATCATCTCTACTCCTTCTCTCTCTTGGTGGTGATTCTTCTCTTGTACTTCTTCTCTTGGGAGAAACTTCTCTTCTTTTGTAGGGTGCCGTACACTCATTGGAATAGTGTCCGGGTCTCCCACAATTGTAGCAATTGCGCTCTTGACTAGAAGATCTTTTCTCATTGTAGGACCTTGACTTAGAGCTTCTTTCTTTGCTTCTACTCTTATAGAATTTGTTGAAGTTCTTCACCATTAAGCTCAATTCTTCATTGAAGGTTTGTTTCTCACTTGATGATGTGGGGGCTTCACATGAGGCTTTGTAAGCACCACTCGACTTGTTGTGAAGTTCCTCCTTATCCTTGAGTGACATCTCATGAGCAACAATTCTTCCAATGACTTCCGTAGGCTTGAGATCTTTGTAATTGGGCATCATTTCGATCAATGTACACACGGTATCATATTTTCCATCCAATGCTCTTAGGATCTTCTTGATGATGAATCTATCGGTCATCTCTTCACTTCCTAAGCCGGCAATCTCATTTGTGATAAGAGCAAGCCTAGAATACATTTCAGTGACACCTTCACCATCCTTCGTTTTGAACTTGTCAAGCTGACTTTGGAGCACATCCAACTTGGATTCCTTCACGGAGTCAGTACCTTCATGCATATCAATCAAAGTATCCCAAATTTCCTTTGCATTCTCAAGACGGCTGATTTTGTTGAACTCCTCGGGGCATAAGCCATTGAAGAGGATATCACAAGCTTGAGCGTTGTACTGCAGCATCTTCAACTCTTCCGTGCTAGCTTCATTGTTCGATTATCTCCCATCGAAGAATTCACCTTGCAAACCAATACACACAATAGCCCAAACGGCGGGGTTATGTCCGAGAATATGCATTTTCATCTTATGCTTCCAACTAGCAAAATTAGTGCCATCAAAGTAAGGACCTCTACGGTGATAATTTCCCTCGCTAGACGCCATACTCTCCTAGGTTGTGAAACCAAGGCTATGACCACCAAAAGCTATGGAAATCAAAGCAAATGGAGACCAAAGCTCTCATACCACTTGTAGGACCTTGAAGTATGTCTATAGGGGGGTGATTAGACTACTTGACCAATAAAAACCTAACCTTTTCCCAATTTTAGACTTTGGCAGATTTTAGCTATCTTTGAACAAGTCAAGCAATCTTCACACAATTCAAGCAAGCATGCAAAGAGTACATTGGCAGAGGAAAGTAAAGCATGGAACTTGCAAGAAAGTAAAGGGAAGGGTTTGGAGGATTCAAATGCAATTGGAGACACGGATGTTTTTGTCGTGGTTCCGTTAGGTGGTGCTATCGTACATCCACGTTGATGGAGACTTCAACCCACGTAGGGTAACGGTTGTGTGAGTCCACGGAGGGCTCCACCCACGAAGGGTCCACGAAGAAGCAACCTTGTCTACCCCACCATGGCCGTCGCCCACGAAGGACTTTCCTCACTAGCGGTAGATCTTCTCGAAGTAGGCGATCTCCTTGCCCTTACAAACTCCTTGGTTCAACTCCACAATCTTGTCGGAGGCCCCCAAGTGACACCTAGCCAATCTAGGAGACACCACTCTCCAAGAAGTAACAAATGGTGTGTTGATGATGAACTCCTTGCTCTTGTGCTTCAAATGATAGTCTCCCCAACACTCAACTCTCTCTCACAGGATTTGGATTTGGTGGAAAGAAGATTTGAGTGGAAAGCAACTTGGGAAGGCTAGAGATCAAGATTTATGTGGTTGGAATGGAATATCTTGGCCTCAACACATGAGTAGGTGGTTCTCTCTCAGAACTGGTAAGTTGGAAGTGTAGGTTTGTTCTGATGGATCTCTCCACGAATGAAGAGGAAGTGGAGGGGGTATATATAGCCTCCACACAAAATCTAACCGTTACACACAATTTACCAAACTCGGTGGGACCGAATTAACAAACTCGGTCGGACCGATTTAGTAAACCTATTGACCGTTAGGGTTTTCGGTGGGACTGACATGCATCTCGGCAGGACCGATATGGTTAGGGTTAGGGCATAACGTAATCTCGGTCAGACCGATTACACAAACTCGGTGAGACCGATTTTGGTAATTAGCTAACCAGAGAGTTGGTCAGGTAAACTCGGTGGGACCGATTCGCTCTTTCGGTGAGACCGAAAAGTTACGAAAGGGAAACAGAAAGTTTACATTGCAATCTCAGTGGGACCAATCGCTCACTTCGGTTAGACCGAAACGTTACGAAGGGAAACAGAGAGATTACAATCCCATCTCGATGAGACCGAGATCCCTATCGGTGAATCCGATTTGCCTAGGGTTTGTGGCAGTGGGTATGACATTTGAACTTGGTGGCGTCGGATAGAAAGAATCGGTAGGGCCGAGTTTGACTATGGGTTTAGGTCATATGTGGATGTGAGAAAGTAGTGGAGGGTTTTGGAGCATATCACTAAGCACATGGAGCAAGAGGCTCATTAAGCAACACCTCATCCCTTCTTGATAGTATTGGCTTTTCCTATAGACTCAATGTGATCTTGGATCACTAAAATGTAAAATGTAGAGTCTTGAGCTTTTGAGCTTTAGCCAATCCTTTGTCCTTAATATTTGAGGGATCCACTTTCATCATCCAAGCCATGCCATTCATTGAGCTTTCCTGAAATATTCATCTTGGAATAGTATTAGCTCAATGAGCTATATGTTGTTATGAATTACCAAAACCAGCTAGGGATAGTTGCACTTTCACCTCAGCCTCAAGGCGCGCGTCTTCGTTAGCGAGCTCTACACCAAGCTGGCTCACTGCGTCAGCCGCCCTCTGGAGAAACCCTTGGTGAAGGGCGCGGCGCTCCCGGGCGCGCTCGAGCACGTCTTCCGCGTCGCCCTCCGCCCCAGGTGTACGCGGGGGGCCACAAGTCAGCACCCCCCCTCTGGGCAGGGGGCTGGCGCCCTCGCGATGGCCGGGCACGCCTCGCCAGAAGCTCGTCCTGGAGCCCGCTCATCCCCAAATGAAGAACGTAGGGCCGACCTCAGCCAATCATCGTCCACGACCAATCGAGGAGCCCAAGGCAGGTTGGCTATACCCCAGGAAGGCTCGCGCAGGAGGGTCGTGAGGTGCGCAGAGCCATGATGCACCACAGGATGGCTCACCTCTCCAACCGGCCTCACCGCGAGGACAGTGCTTGAGCTAGGAGCGCTTGGGGATGGTGGAGAGGGCGAGTGTCGGTGTCAAAACCGGCGGATCTAGGGTAGGGGGTCCCGAACTGTGCGTCTAAGGCGTATGGTAATAGGAGACAGGGGACACGATGTTTTTACCCAGGTTCGGGCCCTCTCGATGGAGGTAATACCTACTCCTGCTTGATTAATATTGATGATATGGGTAGTACAAGCGTAGATCTACCACGAGATCAGAGAGGCTAAACCCTAGAAGCTAGCCTATGGTATGATTGTTGTATATCTCTATCGACTAGTCTGGCCTCGGTTTATATAATGCACCAGAGGCCTAGGATAGCAAGAGTCCTAGCCGAATACGCCGGTGGGGGAGGAGTCCTTGTCTTGATCGCCAAGTCTTGTGGAATCTTCCTTGTATGCGGCAACTGTCCGGACTGATCCATGAGTATACAGCCATGGGGATCCTCGGCCCAATCCAACTGATCGGGAGACGACATGGTGAGTACCCCCTAGTCCAGGACACCGTCAGTAGCCCCCTGAACCGGTCTTCAAGTTGGGGACGCTCCTCGATTCTTCCGAACTGTTCTTCATCTTCGGTCGTCGGTCATGAAAACTGGTTCAACAAATCTTCTCATCTTCGATCTTGAGTATCGCCGAAATGCATTCGACGAGTTTATACGTCGGGTATCCGAGGAGCCCCTTCAAGTTTACGGCCTTTATCAATGCCTTGTTATTTTTATGGCACACCTTGGGTTTGAAGTTATTCCCGGGAGGCAGTGTCCTCTTGCGTCCGAGCTCTAACGCCGGACTACATTCGAGGTATCTTTTGCAGCCGAGCACCAACGCCGGACTGCTTCCCAGCTCTAACGCCGGACTATGTATCCGAGCTCCAACGCCGGACTGTATCCAGGTGTCGTAAATCACCTTGGTTCAAAGAAGTTTGAAGGAGTTTAGCCGAGCTTAATGCCGGAAATGCCCTCTATGAAGCCAGCCACTAGCGTCCGAGCTTTATGCCGAACTGCTTCCGAGGTGGTGCACCACCCCGAATGTGGACCGATTTTGGTCAATATTTTTGTTTGTTGCAATTTATTCTCTGCCGAGATACATAGCCAGTAGCCCACAATGTGTGTATCGGTCCAAAACCCGAGATGCACCTGAAGGATGACGTAAGACCGCTGATCCCAGTAGCCGCTGAGACTCAGGTTGATTTGCAAAATCGGCCTGAGGATCAAGTCCTAGCTTGTCAGAATACTTCGGGACACAAAAAGCGGCGTGCTCAGTCCTCGAGATTCGGGTTGGGTGCGGCCGACCAACCTGAGGATCAAAATCTCCTCAGAAACTGTATTGCACTTAAAATTTTCTGCATAGAACAGCAATGCAAGAGCCCCGAGACACCGGTAGGGTGGCAACACCAGATCAGGGGATTGATGTGCCCCTTTAATATTTGTAAATAATAAGCCCGAAGCCCAGTAGCCTCCGAGCCTTAATGCGGGCACGGGTGGCCGAATTAAGGATCGATATCCATAGTAAAATCACAAATTATGTGTAATGACTCAATGTATCCAAGTACTTTATGTCATTAATGCTCGGATCCGCATTGTACAAAACTTTGTTGACCGACCATCGGTTTCAACCTCCTCGGCCAGTAGCCGAGGAGTGTTTGTCCTACTTTATAAAGCCTTTATGAGGGCAAAGATTTACGGCAAACAAGGCAATCTGGCCATACGGTTTTATGAACAAAGGTACGCAGAGAGATATGTTATATTACTGTTTAACAGAAGATATGTCATCCAAAGAAAATAGTCCCGCTATCGGTTCCTTTCTTTGGGTTGTCATGCTAAGCATGATCATGAAACCTCAGCTCCAATGTAAGAGCAAAATATTGAGGATTTAGTTTGGGAGGCCAGTTACTAGCCCCCGGTAGTGTTCGGCGACAGTCGAGGTCAAGCCATAAACACTTCGGCCAATGTTATGAATGGCCCGTCATTTAATATAGTCATCGGATCGCTGACCAGTTTAAACCTATTGTGGCAGTCAGTTTTCAGCTTTCTCCACTGAGGTGCTTGACCATGCGAGCTGGAAGAACAATCGCAGTGGTTCTCCCTTTGCACACCTAGCCGAACAAAGCGGAACGTAGGAGCCAAGAGCGGGAGCCGGGCAACCCAACTATTGACCGAAGACACAATTCGAAACTGATGCATATATAGCAATATCCGAGAATGTTTTTGCCGAATCTCTAAAGGTGTCCGGCGTTAATCGGCGAGACTTGTGCTGAAAACACACAAATAGTTTAAAAGTGCCAAAAGCTTGGAAAACCAAAAATGTCAAGAAAACATGACGTCCGAACAAGATCAAGTGTTCAAAGTGCCAATCCGAAAATTGGACTTTAGAGAAAAAAAGCGCTTACATGGGTGCTTTAACATGACACATCCTATCTCAAGACTTCAAGCGGGTCAGCCTCGGCCCAGTCTCCCATCCCGAAGGCGGAGTACTTCTCATGAGGCCAGTTTAGAAAACTAAACTCTAGCGGTTTTGAGAGAGAAATTAGGCTCCCCGGCTAGTGACCGCACACTCGTGTCAAAAAAGGAGTGATAAATAATAAACACTTTGCAATGACTAAGAAGAAAAACACTTAGTATAAAACGGCTCAAATAAACATAAGAGCCCCCAAGTGACTTGGGTAAAAGTTGAATATATACTGTAAGGTGACATGTAAAATGCCTTCTAGCCGGATTGTAGATTGTTTGTCGAGCGGACCTTTTCGCTAAACCTCTGGACCCAATAGTCCGGAGTGTGTCCGAATACCCTCGCGGTTATAAAAACCGGGGCATGCGTGGAGACCAAAGCGTAGGGGTCATTAGTGCTTTATTAGACAAGTGCCCAACTAGTTATGTTATATTACATGGTTAGTAAGAAATATCTTCCAGGGAGAATAGTTCCGTTAGGGGTTCCTTTCCCTAGGAGGCATGCCCTAAAGTGCATGTCCGGACTGCGAAAGGAGCAGAAAAACATCTGGGGGCAGGTAAATGAATAGGTAAGAAATCATCTTTTAGTTCACCGACCGAGTATTCCCTTAAGAACGCTAGCTTTCGGCTTCACCCCGAGGTACACATCCGGTGACCAGCGGAATAATCGCAGAGGTGCTCCTTTACCACCTAGCCGAACAATCGGAATGTAGGGGTAAGCACAGAGCCGTAACCCAGCTTGGCCAAAACTTAAGTCATATCGATCCATATAATGGTGAATAAAAGGTACATGCGGAAGTGTGACACATATGTTGGGCATAAAGCCCGTATTAATAAGCTTCATTAAAGAAGCCCCAGGTATAATGAGCGGGTAGCGCGTCAAGTGTCTTGAACAAAGTTTGGACAAAGAAAATTTTTACAAGCAACTTTTTTCCAAAAAAGTATAATGCTTGGTCGAGCCGAACACAAGTTAAAAATTTAAAACTTTGAGCATGAAGGAAACCTAGCTGGTTAATGTGTTCGGTATTGACGACGCGGTCCGAGCTTGATGCGGGACAAGGTTCCATCCCCCAAGCCGATCCCGAGGTGGCGGAGCAAAGAGCTCGGCACTCCGAAGTGGTGACATAGCACGGTCAATGCAGGATGGCAGAGTGATGCCGAAGTCCCCTGCATGGGGTAATGAAGTGTTGACGAAGCCCCCCGTCGAGCCGAGGTGGCGCCAAATGATATAGTCCGGCTGGATCATTTTCCTGTGCACAAAAAATAGTGCAGACCGGGGATAATAGTAATAATAAGAATTAAAAAAAGTTGCATAATAAATAATTTATGCAAAGTGAGTAATAAAAGAAATATGGCCTGGCGCCGAAGTCAATGTCGATGCAGGTCGTCGGCGTAATGCAATAAAGGCGTGGCAAAGCCTGGATTCGCTGTGTCGGTCCGAGTTCGGATGCGGCGTTCACGGACTATGTACGAAACTGACCGAACTATCATGCGACCGTCGGTACGCGCCACCATTTGATAGACCTGTGTACATATGATGGACAAACCAGAGTAATCATTCCTTGGGAAAAATTAACCCAAACAAGCAAAAAGAAATACTAGGATTAATAGCACCTGGTTTATTTGTTGTAGCAATCCGAAGGAAGGTGATTCCCAAAATTGGGACTCGATCCGTACACCCATTGCCTGGTCGGCTAATGACGCCGAAGTGTCCGGAGTAGGTTGATGAAGAGATGGCGAAGCCCCCGGTCCAGCCGAGATGTTGAAGTAGGTCGGCGTGATGGACACCAGCTTGAAGAAGCAATAGTGCAGCCCTGCTGATGCAGGTCGTGACGTGGTCAATGCCGGCTTGATGAAGCGACCGTGCGGCGATGCTGGTATGCCCGCTCCGTGTAATCCGTGGGGCGGCGATGTTGGTGATGATTTATCCTTCGCGATGCCGGACTCTTGTTCGGCTTGCCGAGATGATGATCCGAAAAAGTTGAGCTCGGCTCAACTAAGTGGACGATGTCTAAGCGCGGTCGGCAGCCGTGGAGCAATATTGCCGGACTGGTTTGACACCAGCATGATGTGGAAGATCATGTTCAAAAGATCTTAAAGTTAGTCGATGTGTTCGGAAACAAAACACAATACCCCACACAAAACTTCCTTCAAAAAGGATGTCCGAAATCCCGTTCAGAAAAAAGACGAACTCGGCTCGGATTCGTTTTCGCACAGAAAACAGATCCGAAAAGTGATACACTAATCGGAAGGTTCCCGGAGTTTGGACGGTCGGATCGAGCTGAAATTTTGAGGGGTGGTAGATATAGGAATTCCGCAGCCGATCAAAGGTTGGATCTTCCAAAGGAAGTCCGAGCTAGAAGCTGGACACCACGCCCTAAACTCATCCGGATTCTCGTCCAGATTCAATGCGGCTCCGGTATATCGGAGATTGCCAGAGATTCCTCCATCGGAACTCGACAAAATTTTCCAGGGTTGTTGTAGACTTAATTCCGCACAATTCACTGAAGCAATCGTTAAAACGACACTTGAGAAGGCGGTGGCGGCGGACACAAGTCCGCTGTCCAGAAAAAATCTGATGCGCCCGAGGGCAATGTTGACGTTGAGCCCCCGGGCTCCCTGGATGTTTCCTCCATGATCTTGATAGAGATCAGAGTTGATGTTGATGAAGGCCCTCATCCGAACATGACGATCAGATGTAGGGCGCAGCCCTTGGTTGAACCAAGGTGACCAGTTGAGCTGGTGACGAAGATGCCGAAGTCGCAGTCGATCTGCAGGCGAGCCATCGACCTTTTGCCGAACACACAACGGAACTCTCAATGAAAGCACCAATGTCAGTGTCAAAACCGGCGGATCTTGGGTAGGGGGTCCCGAACTGTGCATCTAAGGCGGATGGTAACAGGAGACAGGGGACACGATGTTTTTACCCAGGTTCGGGCCCTCTCGATGGAGGTAATACCCTACTCCTGCTTGATTAATATTGATGATATGGGTAGTACAAGAGTAGATCTACCACGAGATCAGAGAGGCTAAACCCTAGAAGCTAGCCTATGGTATGATTGTTGTATATCTCTATCGACTAGCCTGGCCTCGGTTTATATAATGCACCAGAGGCCTAGGATAACAAGAGTCCTAGCCGAATATGCCGGTGGGGAGGAGTCCTTGTCTTGATCGCCAAGTCTTGTGGAATCTTCCTTGTATGCGGCAAATGTCTGGACTGACCCATGAGTATACGACCATGGGGATCCTCGGCCCAATCCAACTGATCGGGAGACGACGTGGTGAGTACCCCCTAGTCCAGGAAACCGTCAGCGAGGCTTGGGGGGATGGCTCCTCGGCCATCTCCGCAAGCTCGGCAGGAAGGGCCCTGCAGAACAGGGATTAGCCGAAGCGACGAGAAAATAAGGAACTAAGAAAGGGGAAGGCTTACTCATCAATGGCGAAATACTTCCTGTGCTTCAGTAGGCGGCAAGGATAATCATCACCCAAGGACTCCTTTCTCTTTCGAAGAGCCTCGAAGTTCACGTGGAAGCGGCCTAGAAGCTCGGCGCAAGGATCAGCCTGTGACGAGGAAGAAGCACCAAAGTGACCGGCGTCAGGAGCATCCTCCTGGCGCACGCTGCCCGTCGCCTCACCAAGAGGGGTAGCCGGGGCCTCAGGGGCCCCTGCCACGGGGGCCGCGGGCCGCGGCTCAATGCCTTCAGCCGCCGCAGGGCGGCCCACAGGAGCTGCCGCCCTAGGAGTGCCGCCTGGTGCCGTCATCTCGGCGGAGGCCCCCTCAGCCCCTGGTGGCCCTTGCCTCCCTGCTCCGCCACTCGAGGAAGGACCACCGTGGGCAACCGGAATGGCAACCAGCACAACTGGGTTCTCACGAGGTCCCATGAGGCCTGCGGGGCGCAGTCCCCATTCATCGAAGCTGGGCATCTGCTTCACGAAGTCACCCCTATTCGAGCAAAGGTACAGCAGGGCACCCCCTTGCCGGATGCTGCTAGGGGAATGGTCCCCAGTCAAGATCATGAGAACCTTCCTCAGCACTTCAGCCGTCAGGTCCTCCTCCTGGAGCCTCATGCGGTCTTCACGCCCGCTGAAGGCCCACATCCGGCGGGAATGGTGCTGGAGAGGGGCAATGCGGCATAGGAGGAACTACTTCACACCTTGGGCGCCGTCACGCCGAGCGCCCTCAAGAACGCGAAGCGACGCCAGACGAAGACGAGCCGGGGGCTTGTGAGCGTCTCCTGACCCCAGCCCGAATTGGGGATAGCGGGTAATGTTGGCTCCGAAAGCAGGGGGCGGGGCACCCCGACATCCCCATACAGCCACCGCTCGCGGAACCCGGGCCGGGCGGGGGAAGGCTGAAATCAATTCCTGAAGTCGCTGTTTCTGGTGTGGCAATGAAGCTCACGCACCTCGAGCATTGGGTGGGGTCGTGGAGGTGCAAAGAGAAGAAGTGGCGTAGCAAGGCAACTGAAGGAGGAATACCCATGATCGCCTCACAGACAAATGCAAAAACGGCAAGAAGAGTAATGGATTCGGGACCCAAATGCATCATGTGGATCTGGTAATGGGAAAGCACAATGTTGAAGAAATTGGAAAAGGGGGGAACCAGTCCCGTCCACAGGGCGTCGGCGAAGTATCGGACCTCGGTGACTATTCTGTCAATGGAGAACTGAGACGCGGGCCAGACCGTCGTCCTCCCGCACTCGTTGAAGATGGTGGCGATGGCAGAGCTGACCTTGTCCAGGCCTTCTCGGTTGAGTATGATCGACCGATTGACAGCAGGAGCCGTCGGCGACGGCGAGCGAGGCGGAGGCACATGCTTTTTCCCTTTCCCCTTCTTCGTCGGAGCCATGGCGACAGGAAGGGGGAGGATTTGAGATTGGATTGGAAGCGGAGACTGGAGCTTGAGAGGAGGAAGAGCAGGAGACGCTCGAGCGGCGAGAGGAGGGATGACTGTGTGCAACCACGGGTCTGCCTAGCTGGGCGCAAAATAAGGAGGCGTGGGGGAACAGGGACGCCCACGTCCAATCAACTGCCACGCGGCGCCCAAGGCCATAGGCTGTTAGGGCCCGCGGCGCTTCGCACTTGCCCCTTCGCTTCTCTGCTAAGCCAAGTCCAGGCGCGCCTTGGGCCCGGGGGCTACTGTCGGCGTTCTGGGAACGGGGGTACCCGGACTTGCCTGCCTGCGGCCTGTGGCGTGGCTCAAGGGGTGGCCTAGTACGGCCCGTCTTCATCAACACAAGCTCAAGACCTTCGCGAGGGGCCAAGCCTCGCGGGGCGGACGACGGGAAGCTTCCTCAGGCACGGCCTCGTCAGGCTGGCTCGCGAGGAGGCGGAGAGATCAAAGCGGGGTACCTCACAAGGTGCCCATGATGCAAGCTATGACGCCAAGGGCGTCAGGCGGGCGCCAGCCTGCGCAGTGTCCTCATTTCCTCTTTGGTGCAAAGGAGGCAATCGCAGGCGAGAGTATCAAGCAAAGGCAACCATTTCGGTGCAACAAGACCAAGACCAACACAACGGAAGGAAGGAGGTCATCGTGGAGCCCAAACCGACGTCATCGTCAGAGCCTTTGGCAGGCGAGGACCAACTTTAGTCAGGATAAGTCTACTAGATGTTCCCCTTCAAAATGGCCAATTGTTGGCGCCCTTCTCGCTCAATATTTGGGAAGAGGCCCAGGGCCTCTGCCTATAAATAGGACTAGCCACCCACAGGGTAGAGGCATTCAGAAAAGTAGCAAGAGAACAAACCAGAGAGAGAGAGAGAAGCGACGAACTTCCCCAAGCAGTTCGTTGCACCGGCTAAGAACAGACCCTCGCGAGGCTGTTCTTCCTTGTATTGTTCGTCATCAGCCCCTGAGGCAATCCACCACACCACACACTGGAGTAGGGTATTACACCACAATGGTGGCCCGAACCAGTATAAACCTTGTGTCCCTTGTGTTGCTCTTTCTGTAGTTTAGATCCTTGCGAGGCGACGAGGGGTAGGTAGGTTGGAGGCGAGATCTCCGCGTGCACCCCAGAGTTCGAACCTAGACGGTCTGCCGGAACCCAAAATACGACACTCTTAGCTTTTCAAGATCTTGCTTTCTTTGAAGAAATTCGTAAGAAAGCTTCTCATGATCAAATAAGAGAGTGTTATGATGACCCTGAAGGTTGTCAAACCTAGACTGAAGTCTCTGAAGACTTTCAGTCAAGATTTTAGTGCGATCCATTTCTTCACCCAACATATCATCACTTTTGTCTAGCATGTTTTGAACCTTTTCAAAAGCCTTTTGTTGTTTCACATCAATCTTAGCAAGTTTAGAATACCTGGGCTTGAGGTTTTCATCAGATTCATTCTCACTTGATTCAGAGGAGTTATATTTGAGTACCTTGGCACCTTTTGCCATGAACCAATAGGTGGGAGCATAGTCATCATTGCCTTCATCAGCCTAGTTGGTGAGGTCATTTTCTTCAGAGTTGAAGATAGACTTGCTGACGAATGCAGTAGTGAGAGCTAGACTCGCCACACCAGACTCGGACTCCTCAGATGCCTCCTCTTCCTCATGTTCCTCAGATTCAGCCTCGGAGTCCATTTCCTTGCCAATGAATGCCCGAGCCTTCTTGGAGCTGCTCTTCTTGTGAGACGAAGACTTCGAGGATTTTGATGATGAAGATTTTGAGGATTTCTTCTTTTTCTTCGCATCATCAGAACTGTAATCCTTGTATTTCTTCTTCTTTGATTCCTTTTCCCACTGAGGACAATCTTGAATGTAGTGTCCAGGTTTCTTGCATTTGTGACAAAGCCTCTTCTTGTAGTCACTGGACGAGGAATCATTGATCCTTGAAGATTTTCCAAAGCGACCACGTCTTAAGAACTTCTAAAATTTCTTCACGAATAGTGCTAGCTCATGGCTCAGTTCTTCAGGATCACCAAGGCTGCAGCTAGAGTCTTCATCATCTGATTTAGACACTGCCTTCGCCTTCAGGGAACGTGATCTACCATAGCTCAAACCATAGAGATCTCTCTTCTCAATAAGCTGCAACTCATGAGTATTTAGTCTCTCGAGGATATCAGCGGGATCAAGTGACTTGTAATCAGCACGTTCTTGTATCATCAATGCCAGAGTATCAAATGAGGAGTCAAGCGATCTCAGCAATTTCTTCACCACCTCATGGTCAGTGATGCCAGTGGCGCCAAGCGCTTGAAGCTCATTTGAAATGTCAGTGAGGCGGTCCAAGGTTTGTTGAACATTTTCATTGTTGTGTCTTTTGAAGCAGTTGAGGAGATTGCGAAGAACATCAACTCGAGAGTCATGCTGTGTTGAGACTCCTTCATTGATTTTGGACAGCCTATCCCAGATAAGCTTAGCAGTTTCCAAAGCACTCACTCTTCCATACTGTCCTTTGCTCAGATGGCCACATATGATATTCTTCGCTTGAGAGTCAAGTTGCTTGAATCTCTTCACATCAGCAACATTCAGAGAAGGTGTGACTGAGGGAACACCATTTTCCACAACATACCAGAGATCGTTATCAATTGCCTCAAGATGCATTCACATCTTATTCTTCCAGTAGGGGTAGTCCGTCCCATCGAAGGTACGCCACCCAGCAGAGACCTTGATCATACCTGCGATCGACATAACTAAAACTCCAGGCTGTTAAACCAAAATCACAAAGAACAAGGGAGTACCTTGCTCTGATACCAATTGAAAGTGCGTTATATCGACTAGAGGGGGGGGGGTGAATAGGCGTTTTTTTATGAATTATTCACCGAGGAATTTGCGGGTGAGGAAATTCCTTAGCGAAGAACTACTAGCAGCAGAATAAGTACTCAAAGGTAAACATAACATAACACAAGCATAGTCATCATGATGAAATGAAGACAAGCTCAGAGTACGGAAAGCGTAATCACAGGATAACACAGGATGAAGACAAACAGACTGAAGAAATTGAACTAAGGAAATTGAGAAAGTCTTCAGTCAAAGTCTACAAACAGATATGAACAAGCACACAAGAACTATAATGAGGAAATGAAGGAGTTGAGGAAATAGAACCAGCAAGCTTGGTGAAGACAATGATTTGGTAGACCAGTTCCAACTGCTGTCTCAGTTGTACATCTGGTTGGAGGGGCTAGGTATTTAAACCTGAGGACACACAGTCCCGGACACACTGTCCTCACCGTATTCTCCTTGAGCTAAGGTCACACAGACCTCGCCCAGTCACTCATGGTATGTCTTCAGGTGACTTCCGAACCTTCACAAACTCGGTCACTCGGCAATCCACAATTTCCTCTTGGAAGCTCTAGACCATGACGCCTAACCGTCTGGAAGAAGCACAATCTTCAAAGGTAACAAGCATCGGATCCACGCAGGATCAATCTCTTCAGTGATGCTCAATCACTTTGGGTTTGTAGGTGTTTGGGTTTGGGTTTTCCTCACTTGATGATTTTCGCTCAAAGTCCTCGGAGGATGGGATGCTCTCAAATGACAAGTGTCAGTTTCTCTCAGAGCAGCCAACCAGCTAGTGGTTGTAGGGGGAGGCTATTTATAGCCTAGGGAGCAGCCCGACATGATAAGACATAAATGCCTTCAATGATATGACCGTTAGGTGGGTAGATATTTTGGGACAGCTGGCGCGCAGCATAGCAACGGTCGGAAATTTGAGTCTCAAATTCCTCAGGGCTATCATGTTCCTCACTGTGTAGGCAATCCAAACTGGCGAATTCCTAACTCCTCAGCCAGGACAAATTCCTCAGCGACCAGAAGAACTTCGTCTCATCCTTTGAAGAATATGATTTGAACAGTATGAGATTTCCAATGGCTTCACTCAAGGGATTGGTAGTCTGTAGGATTTTGAGTTGAGCGTCACATGAAAATTTTTCCTTAGTATTTCCTCGACCCCTTTAACAAAGACGGTGTTTCCTATGACTCAAGAAAGAGAAAATGAAACTACGAAAACAAAAATCTTCACGCTTCATGTTCCTCGAATGAATACCAAGTCTTCAAGGTCACACCAATTTCTTCACTTTCAAAGTCTTTAGAAAGTCTTCAGAAATCCAAAGTCTTCAGTTGAAGAACTTCATTTTTAGGGGTCAACTTTCTCTGTAAATATCAAACTCCTCATAGACTTATAGACCTGTGTACACTCATAAACACATTAGTCCCTTAACATATAACTCTTCAATACACCTAAATCACTAAGGGGCACTAGATGCACTTACAAAGGCCAAGAAGAAGGCCCAGGGGGCCAAAAGTGGCCCTCGACACAAGGATGCTTCTGACGTAACGTCCGAAGACAACAAGACCCACTCATCCGCTGCCGAGGACGACGAGGAGGAGGAGGAAATTAACCCCCCCCCCCTGTGGGGGGAAGGAAGAAGAGGGCGGCCTCCACAAATCTGGAGGCGGAGGCGTCCAAGAGGGGGAATAGCTCCTTCGCAGATAACTCCGCATGGGACATCGAAAGCAACCCAGAGCCGCGCCCCCGAAACAAGCCCATGGCCGCATCGTAAGTACGAAAACCCTGATGCGTCCATATATCTTTCCTCTCTACTTCATAGTTTTAACATGTTAAATTATGCAATTGTAGTCCGGCCCACGACATCTCCCTGCGATCCTCATCGGGAGGTTCGCTCGATTCAAAGGCGATGGCCAACGAGTCACCACTGGCCGCGCACTCTCCCATGACCAAGGGCGACGACGTGGTGTTGTCCCAAAGGACCTTCCCGGGCCAGGGAGAGGTTCATGAGACTATTAGGGTGGCGTCAGAGGGTGACCCTTCGGCCGCCAAACACCCGGGAGAGAGGACCCCATGGAAACTGACGATGGGGGCCATGTCCAGTTCGGACCCCAGCCGAATACGGTTCCGGAGACCTATACGGCTCCAGAATACAGCAAGCAACCTCCTTCGAAAGAAGGAGGCGTGCCTATTCCGCCGGTGACCTCTGTCCAACTAGAGGCACCAGATAATCTGCTGGAAGCGCTACAAGGTGCTTCCATTGTGGAGGAACACCGTATCCTTATGGATACGGTGGTTGAGAGGGTTCAGTCCGTCAAGAGCGGACTGACCGAAGCCTGCATCAGCCTGTTAACAGGCTTTGAGGTAAGCAATGCAAAAGAGGAATTCATAGTATAGACAGTAGCCCCTGAGATAGTGTCCGGTGTTCGGAATGAAAAGCCAGTCAGAGGATCAAGTAGTTTTCGCAGGAAACTAACTAAATATGTCTTATGTGAATAAGCAGGCGTCGTTGCTGGCCACAACCTCTCATGCTGCTGAGGTCTCCGGACTAAAGCAGAGTCTGGAGCAGGCCGAAGAAGAGCTCGACTTTGTGAAAAGGCAGCTGGAGGACAAGCAAGGTATGTGGTAACTTGCTGTTTATTCGGAAAGAATGAATGATATGTATTGACCGTAGTGCCGTGATATTTGTAGGAGCGGCGACCGAGGTCGAGGTCCTTAAAAAGGCGCTGGCCGAGGCTAAGAAGAAAGCTGCCAAGGAACAAGCCGCCCGTGAGAAGCACGAGGCCAGGCTTGATGAGGTCCAGCAGGAGCTCCAGGATGCCGTGAAGAAATGCGAGTCCTTGGAACGCGATGTTTCGGCTCAAGAGATCAAACTCGCCAAGGCTCGCCAAAGCACGGAAGAGGCCCGGGTTGAAGCCCAGGGTGCCCTCCAGGAGATCCAGGAGGGCAAGAAATCGCGGCGGGTAAGGCTTTTAGTATGCAAAGCAAGTATGTGAAGAAGAGGTATCTCTTACTAACCCGTATATGGAGTTCCCCAGGGCGTTTGTGGATCTACCATGCAATGTTTCTGATGCGGTGGAATTCTTCCGAACCGAAGAAGGGAGCTCAATGGAGAAGCTGTTCTGGTAGCAATACCTTGTGAAAGAACATCCGGTGCCCTTTCGCGATCAGCTAAAACAGCTGGTCGAACTGCATAGGGTGGCCTAACTGGCCATGAAGAACTTAGTAATTCTGCTTTGGCCAGCCGAAGCCATACCCAGCAGCTACTTCGGTCTCGTGAAGCGGCTAATCGATGCCTGCCCTCGGCTTGATGCCATCAAGCGGTCGGTCTGCATCGAAGGTGCGCGGATGGCCTTCGCCCGTGTCAAGATGCAGTGGGCGAAGATGAATGCCATCACAATCGCGACCGAGGGACTGCCCAGGGCAAGGAGCACTGCACTCCTGAGCGATATTTTAGCGATGTCCTGGAGGGATCTCGCATTGTGGTGGAGCAATGTACGAAAGATGTAATCTTTGAATGAATACATTCATATTGTCTCGCTCTGCATTATGAAACAAGTTCTGCTATGTAGTATAATGCATGTTTAATATTTTACCTCCTGTGCGGCCGTGTTTTATGAAATTTTGAGAGCTGGCCAGTCGTCAGCTTCAGCCCTCATGTAGGTAGTACGGGGGTGTTCGGGATGGAATCTAAACACTCTTGATCCAATTGTTTGGTCCTTGAAGGAGGTGTTTAGCGCAACGAACCAGGTAATCAGACTATTTGGCTTTATCACCCTCACTTAGCCACAGGAGTTTGACAATGAAAATTTAGGCACAACCCCTAGTATCCGAACTAGGGTACTGTAAACACCTGATCGGGTAAGAGCCGATTCATCGCATATTGCGGAAAAAATTGCTAAAGATTTGAAACCTCCCAAGAGCTGACCGGCTCTCGCCGTATCATGACAGTCAGTTTTTGGCTTTCTCTACTGAGGTGCTCATCCAGATAAACCAGGACACAATTGCAATAGTTCTCCCTTTACTACCCTAGCCGATATAGCGGAACCTAAGGTAGTAAGCACAGGAGCCGGGCAACCCAACTATTGAACAAAGACATGATTCGGAGCCAATGCATATGATGCTAAATTCGGGGTGCCAAACTGTATCGTAAAAAGTGTTCGGACTTTATTGCCGTATTATGGGTCGCAATGAAGCCCCTGGCAGATTAAAGCGTACCAAAGTGTACGGGTGCAACTTGAGAAGATTATCAAAAAGGAAAAAAGGGGGGTAGTAAGCTAGTGCCGCAAAAGTTAGGCCGCAAACTGTTTCCATTATAGTTTGATTAATACGTCAAAGCGTATTTGTACAAGTGGTGCAATAAGCTATTGGGCTATTTAACATGCCACAACCAAGGGAGAGCTGCGTGCGGGTCCTGAAAACAGGTAGAGTGATCGTTGGAGAGACCACCTGGAAATTCCCTTGTACACCAGCGCTTCTTTCCATCTTGGTGTATCCATCCTGTTGAGAGGACCGATGATTAGTGTCGGTGTTCTGGGAACGATGGCTAAGTCGGTGGGCCGTACGGCCCATCTTCGTCAACAAGACATCCAAGACCCTCGCGAGGTTACAAGCCTCGCAAGGCAGGCGACGCAAGACCTCCTCTGGAGTGGCCTAGCCAGGCAGGCTCACGAGGAGCGGAGATATCGAGGCGAGGCAAACCTCACTAGGCCCTCGTGACGTGAGCCATGACGAACGACACCAGGCTGGCGCCAGGCGGGTGCCAGCGCGCGTAGCGTCCTTATTTCCTCTTTGGGGCTAAGGAGGCCAGTGCAGGCGAAGAGTACCGAGGCATCATGCACAAGTTGCTATATCGGTGCAATGAGACCAAAACCAGGAGGACAGCAAGATGGAGGTCATCGTGGAGCCTAAGACGGCATCACTGAGGGAGTCCTGGATTAGGGGGTATCGGGACAGCCGGACTGTGTACAACGTCCGGACTATTGAAGCGTGAAGATACAAGACTCAAGACTTCGGCCCGTGTCCGGATGGGACTTTCCTTGGCATGGAAGGCAAGCTTGGCGATCCGGATATTATGTTTCCTTCCTTGTAACCGACTCCATGTAAACCCTAGCCCTCTCCGATGCTTATATAAACCGGAGAGGTTGGTCCTTAGAAGGCCGATCACAATTACAATCATACCATCATAGGCTAGCTCTTAGGGTTTAGCCTCTACGATCTCGTGGTAGATCTACTCTTGTAATACCCATATCATCAATATTAATCAAGCAGGAAGTTGGGTTTTACCTCCATCGAGAGGGCCCGAACCTCGGTAAACATCTGTGTCCCTTGCTTCCTGTTACCATCAGCCTTGACACACAGGTCGGAACCCCCTACCCGAGATCCACCGGTTTTGACACCGACATTGGTGCTTTCATTGAGAGTTCCTCTGTGTCGTTGCCGTTAGGCTCGATGGCTCCTCCAATCATGTTCAACAACGCTGTCCAGGGCGAGACTTTCCTCCCCGGACAGATCTTCGTGTTCGGCGGCTTCGCACTACGGGCCAACTCGCTTGGCCATCTAGAGCAGATCGACAGCTACGCCCCTGGCCACCAGGTTAGGTTCGGAAACCTGAACTACACGGCGGACACCCGCGGAGACTTGATCTTCGATGGATTTGGGCCCATGCCAGGAGCACCGGACAGTCTCAATGAGCACGGCTTAGACCTGTCATCGGACGAAGCTCGGGGTATCACCCCCGTAGTATCTCCGGACCTAGATCTGGAGCAGACTGCGCTGCCTAAGGACGGAGGGATGGACCCCGCCCCCCAGGTCGCGCCCTCATCAGCGGTGGAGCCGAACACAGGTCTTACCTCTGCGGTGGCCCGCGACTCCGAACCCCTGGATTTGTATCCGGACGTCGGTTCCAGTTCGTACACTCCCGATCCCGTCGGGCCAGGATGGGCCCCGGTAATGGAGTTCATCGCTACGGATATCTTCCAGCACTCGCCCTTTGGCGACATGCTGGACTCATTAAAGTCTCTTTCTTTGTCAGGAGGCTCTTCACCGAACTATGTCCGGCTCAAGTGGAAGGTAGACGACGAAGGAATTCGTTGCCCACCCACCACCCACTTCATTGCCACGGTCGATGACTTAACCGAGGTACTGAACTTCGACTCCGAAGACATCGACGGTATGGACGACGATGCAGGAGAAGAACATGAACCACCGCACACTGGGCGGTGGACAGCCACCTCTTCTTATGATATATATATGGTGGACACTCCAAAGGAAACAAATGGCGATGAGGCAACGGAGGATAAAACCTCGGGGGTAAAAAGCAAAGAATGGACACCGTCGGCGCCACTCCAAGCCCCGCCACACCAATACCGACCCAGGAGACGGAAATAATCCGAATGGTGCCGAAGAAGAATACAACCCTGATCAGCCCGCCTTGGCAAAGCTAAACAGAGGATGAGCAGGTCAGCCTGTAAGAACAAAGCGACGGACGAATACCCGGAGGAGAACAGCTACATGCCCCCTCCGAGGATTTAGATTAGCCTCGGCGACGACGAGTTCGGGCGTGCTCGAGGATCCCGTGAGAGCAGAGGCGCTTCAAGCGTCGGCTTATAGCCACCGCGAGGAGCCCTGAAAAAGAAACAGCAGCAACTCCAAGCTGATCAAGATCTGCTCACGATAGATGGACGGAAGTCCTGGCAGCCGAGGAATACGGACTCGAGCACCATACGGCTGACCGGCCACCTCGTGGCCGGGATAGAACGGCATACCAGTCCGCATACCAGCCAACACCCCCACGCCAACATACTACGGCCCGGGGCAATAAAATGGGACAACCAAGATCGATCTACGGATCGCGGGGGCGTGCCTCGGTACGCGATAAGGACCGTCGCGCCGGACACACCTTTAAAAATGTCCGGCCGGGCCGAATATAGCCACCCAGAGCAATTCAACCTGCGTAGCCACATAGCCAGGCACAGAGGCGCCGCGCACCCCCTCTGCTTCACTGACGAAGTAATGGATCATGAATACCCAGAAGGGTTTAAACCCATAAACATCGAATCATACGATGGCACAACAGACCCTGCAGTATGGATCGAAGATTTTCTTCTCCCCATTCACATGGCCCGCGGAGATGATCTGCACGCCATCAAATATCTTCCCCTTAAGCTCAAAGGACCAGCCCGACACTGGCTAAACAGCCTACCAACAAATTCCATTGGCAGTTGGAAAACCTGGAAGACGCATTCCTCGACAACTTCCAATGCACATATGTGCGACCACCTGATGCCGATAACTTGAGCCACATCACTCAACAGCCCGGAGAGTCAGCCAGGAAATTCTGGACTCGGTTCCTAACTAAAAAGAGCCAAATAGTTGACTGTCCGGACGCCGAAGCCCTAGCGGCTTTCAAGCATAATATCCGTGACGAGTGGCTCGCCCGACACCTCGGCCAGGAAACACCCAAGTCCATGGCAGCTCTCACAACACTAATGACCCGCTTTTGCGTGGGCGAGGACAGTTGGTTGGCTCGCAGCAGCACTACGCCACAGTCTGGCAATTCGGATGGTCGCGACAATAACGGCAAGCCACGGCGTAACAGACATAAGTGATGGAACAATGTGCGACATCATCGAAGACACGGCAGTCAACGCCGGGTTCAGTGGATCCAAGCCTGGTCAGCGGAAGAAGCCGTTCAAAAGAAATAATCAGGGAATGTCCAGTCTGGACCGCATACTGGAGCGCTCGTGCCAAATTCATGGCACCCCAGACAAGCCAGCCAACCACACCAATAGAGACTGCTGGGTATTCAAACAGGCCGGCAAGATAAACGCCGAAGACAAGGGGCTGCACATCGACGACGACAAGGAGCCCCGACGTCCGAACACGGAGGGACAGAAGAAATTTCCCCCCCAAGTGAAAATGATCAACATGATCTACGCCACGCACATCCCCAAGCGGGAACGTAAGAGGGCACTAAGGGACGTTTATGCGATGGAGCCAGTCGCCCCCAAATTCAACCCATGGTCAGCTTGTCCGATCACTTTCGGTCGTAGGGATCACCCTACTAGCATCCGTCACGGTGGCTCAGCCGCATTGGTCCTAGACCCAATCATTCACGGATTCCACCTCACGCGCGTCTGTTAGGACCCCGATTGCAAGTCACATCGATCTAGCCGGTAACACCTCATATCACTTTGCGGCATCACGCACGATATTCCCACGGGTGTCGCCCTACCATGGTCCGGGACCGTTTGCGCCTTTTGGCTCACATATATGATAGTGTCGCTAGCATCCATATGACAGAGAACCCGGGCTGACATGGCTAGTCGTGAACCCAAAGCGACACTAACCCATGGGAATAGGCATACATGAATCAACTTCGAGCATGTCGGTCAGCAGCATGTGAATCCGGGCTGTAGCACTGGGCTAACAGGACTCCGGGAACCCGGGCTGTAGCAGGCTAGGCAGGACTCCGGATGTCACCGCGTGACATTTCCCCGAAGGGACAGACACATGAACGAAGTGAAACACATGCCGGCCAGTCAAGCGTCCTGAGCAGTAGTGCTGGGCTAGCAGGACTCCGGTGAACCAGGCTGTAGCGGACTACTATGGCTCAAGGAAGCACTAGACTACATTTCCCCATAAGAGAGGCTGCCAAGGATAAACAACTAGATTGTCAGATCCCACACATACCAAGCATTTCAATCATACACACAATATGCTCGATATGTGTAAATATAACATGGCATCACAACATAACTCTACGACTCAAGTATTTATTCATTAGGCTCCGAGGAGCGAAGATATTACAAACATGGGTCTCATGACCCAACATTCGGAGCATACAAATCAAAGCACAAGCGGAAGCTAAATGTCTGAGTACAGACATCTACAAATGAAAAAGGCTGAGGAGCCTGAATATCTACTAGATCCTGCCGAGGGCACAAGATCGTAGCTGAGGTATCAAGCTAAACGTCGAAGTCCACGCGGAACTATTAGCGAGACTGAAGTCTCTCTGCAAAACATAAATTAAGCAAACGTGAGTACAAATGTATCCAGCAAGACTTACATCAGAACTAACTACATATGCATCGATATCAACAAAGGGGTGGTGGAGTTTGACTGCAGCAAGCCAACTTTGACTCGGTGGCTATCCTGAACTACGACTGCAAGTAACTCTTTTGAGGTGGCGCACACGAGTCCACATATTCACCAATCAATACACCACTATGGATCTGCTCCCGTCTACCTACGAGAACGCCATCCATAGCACTGACGCTTATCTTGCGAGTTTTAGAGTATCCACTTTCACTTGTCTATGAACTGTTATAGGCAACCCAGAAGTCCTTTTCCGCGGACACGGCTATTCGAATATATCATATTAACCTTGCAGGGGTGTACTTCTTCACACATGCTCTCGCCACTTACCGCCATGTACACGTCATGTATCTCGACAACCTTCAAGCGGAAGCCTTGCGAGGGAGTCGGCCACGACCTGACTAACCACACAAGTCTCTAGTCCAGGTTTATCGCCTATTCGGGTTCCATCCGCGAGGAGATCCGGCCGTGGCGGATTTCGGGTTCCGGCAGACCCTTGAGGTTCGAACACTGGGGTGCACGCGGAGATCCAACCCTCCACTGTCTCGCACCTCGCCGAATCGCTGGGACCTAAACTACTAAACGGAACAGCACAAGAGACACGAGATTTATACTGGTTCGGGCCACCATTGTGGTGTAATACCCTACTCCAGTGTGTGGTGTGGTGGATTGCCTCTTGGGCTGATGAGGAACAATACAAGGAAGAACAGCCTCGTGAGGGTCTGTTCTTGGCGGGTGCGATGAACTGCTAGGTGGTGTTCAGTCGCTCTACCTACTGGTTTCTTGATGAGGATTCGGATCCCTCTGCCCTGGGGGTGGCTACTCCTACTTATAGGCGAAGGCCCTGGGCCTCTTCCCAAATATTGAGCGGGAAGGGCGCCAACAATTGGCCATTTTGAAGGGGAACAACGGGTACACTTATCCTGACTGAAGTTGGTCCTCGCCGCCAAAGGCTCTGGTGATGGCCTTTGCTTGGGCTCCACGATGACTCCCTTCCGGCCGTTGGGCTGGTCTTGGTCTTGTTGCACCGAACGGATGCCTTTGCTTGATGCTCTCGCTGCGCTTGCTCCCTTTGCACCAAAGAGGAAAGCAGGACACTACGCGGGCTGGCGCCCGACTGGCGCCCTTGGTCGTCATGGCTTGCGTCATGGGCACCTCGCGAGGTACCCTGCCTTGAACTCTCTGCCTCCTCATGAGCCGGCTGACGAGGCCGTGCTCGAGGAAGCTCCTTGTCGTCCGCCTCATGAGGCTTGGCCCCTCGCGAGGGTCTTGAGCTTCTTGTTGATGAACATGGGCCGTCTTTGGGCCTCCTTCGAGCCACGCCGCAGCCGCAGGCAGGCAAGTCCGGGGACCCCGTTCCTAGGGACGCCGACAGTAGCCCTCGGCCCACGGCGCACCGAACTTGGCCGAGCAGAGGCGAAAGGGCAAGTCTGAGCGTCATGGGCCCTAACAGCTCTTGACCTTGGGCGCCGCGTGGCGGTTGATTGGACGTGGTGTGGGGACCCCGACTCATAAGTCGTGATCACCGAATGCACGTGTACAGTGATCCCAGAGATAAATGCTCACTAAACACACAGAAGCTGAATAACAAGAGGCTTACATCCATACATACCGTATTACGCAAGTAGGACCATTATGGTCAAGTCTTGAGTATAACATTGCAGCGAAAATCTTCAATAAGAACTTGGACCCATGCCATATGCCTTAACCCTACAGGCATTCTGACTGGGAAGCGTCCTAGCTCGCATGTTCGTCACCGAGGTACTCTTCATAATATCCTGTTCTTTCATGCTTGGCCAATAAAATAACCAGTGGCAAGCCAATGAGTACTTTGAATGTACACGCAAGCAACCCATATTTTGGTTCAAGATACAACAATGCATGATATAGGTAAATTTTTGCAGAAAGCTCGTTTTGAGTGCAATCACATGTTCAAAAACTTGTAAGACATGCATCAGGAGAATTCAAGTAACCATGAGGACAGGTTACAGATATCAACATAAATAGAGTGGGCACAAACCCAACTCAATCATGTCAAGTCCTTTGACTTGACCCAAGTAGTTTTATCAACTCACATACACGGTTGTAAACTCTGGACGTAGATTAAGCAGCACCGCCCAACTGTCCTTGACCGTGGACACGGCTATTCGAATAGTTTTACACTCTGCAGAGGTTGCACACTTTACCCACAAGATCCGGGGAACTTCCGTGTCATCCACGACCCGCGGTACCTCAAGTACCTGGGTAAGCACCCGATCACTATCTTTCCCTAGACGACACTAACAAGGAGTCCACTCGTTGTTCCGTATCCTCACGATGTACATCTTACGAGACTCACTCGAGATCGTAACAACCGAGAGGGGACACAACGGTGTATCCGGTGCCCTGTAAAAACAGTCATGGCCGCCCTACCTGGCACGACCCCGTCCTGAGAGAGAGCACCAACTCTCCCCCGTCACTAGTAATGCGGGCTCCAAACTAGTATCGGCCTAGGTAATCAATAATGCCCTTTACCACATAAGTGTAGAGTGGTTGCGCATGTAAGGTTGGGACAGTCGACAAATCTTAAATCTAATCCATTTTCGGAAACAACACACACACTTGCCTCGGTACGCCACTTCGTCATCAAGTGGCTACCCAACTCATCATCTCCCTCGGGCATAAGTGGCACCCGACGGGGTTTACGGAAAGTCCTTTTTAAAATACTTTGACTCCTTCATCATGCATATACCCGTCCCTTTTTGCGTAGCATCTACTTTAGCATCCTATCTACTCCCACCGGCATAACCCTCATAAGAAGGTAGGGTCATGCACAATGCAAGTATCAACGAGGAGGTACGGTGGCAAACCATCGAAGTGGTTACCACCTCATCATGATTCCGTTGCAACAACAATATGGTGCTATATGACATGCATAAAAAGGGTTTCATAGACATGGTCAAAGGGCTGCTTGCCTGTTTTAACAAAGTCTTGAGGTCTTCAAATATCTACCGTCCAACTCCAAGCATTTCGTCTACTTCGTCAACTATCGTCGGAAACAATCACAATAAGCAACATAACAAGGCAAGAATGAATGTGCTCTAAAAATATGAAGTTGACTTTTATTGGATACCTCTGGTCATATGAGGAATAACCAAAGTGATTTCATTGGAAGTGGATCAATGGATATTTCTAAACATTTCGATATGATGGAATCAAGGGGTTTATGGTTTTGCAAGAAGTGTACAGAAATATATTTTTGAAAAATGAGCAAGGGCACCCATTTAACAAAGGATGATTTTAGAAGCATCTAGGAATTGGTTTCATTGGATTTGGAGTTCAAATGGTTTCTCTATGAATTTTCAAAGTTGGCTATATATGAAGAAATAGACCATTATTTGAGATGATACAAAAAGTATTAGTAAAAATGTTCAAAAACTAAGTTTTGAACTTATAGACATCTAGGATTTTGAATCATGGAATTTGGATCAAAAATGGGCTCTCTGTGATTTTCTAAAGTTTATCAAAGAAATGGAAATACAAGATTTGATAAATGCTTGTGAAGAAAAAGTTCCTGGAAAAATGTGCAAGTTGCACCATGAGATAGATCATGATTTTATGAGCTACTACAAATTTGAATCATCAAATTTGGAGGTAATATGAATATGTTATGGATTTTAGAAGCTCACTGAAAAGGAAAAATAAATAAATTAGGTTATACCTAAAGCGCGCGCCGGCATAGGATAGCTGTTGGGCCGGCCCAGTAGCTCAGCTATGCGGGAGAATGAGCCACGTCGACGGCGTACTAGGGGAGTCCGCGTTCCCGTAGGGTAGGCGGTTTGCCCCGAAGACGCGTCCACTTGCCAGCTGGCCTGGAGGCTGGGCCACCGACGAGAGGGCCCCGCCCATAGGTCGTCTCCTTCCTCGCGCCAGGAGCAGATGTGGTCGACCGAGCGGGGTGTCGGCGTGCTCCCCGGCGGTTCCGGCCGTCTCCGACGGCGTCCGGCGTACCGGTGGACTCGGGAGCCCGAGCAGGCTGGGGAGGACCGAGGCAACGACGACCTTGGCGCCGGCGGGCGGCTTCGGGAGCGGACGAGCGCGACGCGATGGGCACCGGAGCAGAGGAAATAAGGAGAGGGAAGGATCCCATGGCCTGCTGCGCTTCCCCTGGTGGTCAAAGGGGAGGAGGGGAGGCCCTGGTTCGCCGGAGCCGGGTGGAGGCCGACGGCGACCATGGCAGCCATGGAGGAGGCAGGATGGCGCGGGGGGTAGAGGTGTCTTGTCCGGGAGATTCTTTGGGGAAGAGGGAGGCGGGAAGAAGCCATAGGAGAGCTCGGGAGGGCCTCTAAGTAGAGGGGTCGTGGTGCAGTGGGACGCTGCCCACTGGCGCACTCGGGTGAGGTCGTGGAGGGAGAGGAGAGAGGTTTAGGAGGGGGCCGGCAGCTTGCCGTGTCCCAGAGCAGCTGGCGACCTCGTGAGACACGCCTGGGAGGCTCGAGGTGGCTGGAGGTGGTTGGTAGGGGCGGCTACAGTCTTGGGAGCGCACTATAGCAGCTCAGGCGCCCAAATGGCTGTCCAGGCCGTTTTCTATGCTTGTGGGCGCACCCTTGCATCTCCAGTAGCATTTGGGGGGGGGGGGTGCTAAGGAAGTGATCTTGGCCTTGGATGCTTTGGTGACCCAATGGGAGAGAGGTGGGGTTGAGAGAGGGTGAGAATTGGGCTGTCCAGAGGGGTAAATGAGGTGGTTTCACCCCTCAATCATTGAGCTGAGAAGCAGCCATTGTTACTAGAGATAGAGGAGGACTAGGAGGAGCTGTGGTAAAGAGTTGAGCTCAAGGAGAATAGTTTTAGTGGTCAAAATGGTGATTTTTGAAAAGTGGCAGAAGGTGTTTGATAAAGGTTTTGGCAAGCAAATGATTTCCAGTTGCCATGAGACTACACAGGGTGAAATGACACATATAATTAGGGCCTTCCACCAATTTGGAGACTATTTGGGCAAAGTTGCCAATGCAACTTTTGTAAACCCTAGAAATTAGCAGAAATGGACTTGTGTAGATCTAGTTGAGCAAATCACTTCTCCTTGATGCACCACTTGGTGTAGTGGCCTCATTTGGTCATGTGAATATGCTCACCAAAGTCGGGGTCAAGGAGAGAAAGTTGGTAGTACAAAGTTGTTCAAATTAGATTCTGGCCAGAGAGGGTTTTGGGGCCCTTTGATCAAGATAACATTCTTTCCAACTTGTGCCATTTGGTCTAGATGCATTATTACACCATTTGAGCATGTGCACCAAGTTTGAGATCATTTGGACATGTTTGACAGTGCAAAAATGTTCAAACTTGAAAAAGGACAGAAGTGGTTTTGAGAGGGTTTCATGGGTTTATACTATTCTCCATGACATGGTATTTAGCAAGATCATCAAAAATGTCATATGTGACATTCTGGAATTTTCTTGGATTTTTATGGAAATATTTCATGTATAAATATTTCAAATCCTTGAAATGGGCAGAAATGGTTTTGGGAGGTTTTTTCCAATATTTTGATCATGACCATGTGTTGAAACTCATATATATGGAAAATATATGTCAATTGAGTCTCCCTAATTTTCCTCAAATATTTTTAAAGATTTAAAATAATTTTAACCTATTAAAGACCATTTCTGGTCTTAAGAAAAACCTTTAAATAAAATAGGAAATTAACTTTTAAAATTATATTTTGTGGTTTCTGGGTATCCTATATCTAATAGGAGTCAAACATATTTCTGGAAAGATTTTTACTGCCCTTAATTAAGTACTTGCAAGGCAAACCTCAATTCAGGGTTTTGGAAAACTAATTTTTGAAAATACTTTTTGGCCAAATTATTTTTGTAAGAAAATACTATATTGCTCTATACACATGGCATGATCATTGGGAAAAGGTTTTGGATCAAGGAGATGAAGTATAGGAGTTTGGGGATTTATTTGATTTTTAGAGCACTTGTAAACAACACACGAAATCCAATCAAGGCAAGGTCCAAAACACTCAAAAGTTTTTGTCAAACCACATTTTATCATGATTTATTAGATTAAGTGTTGTGGCATGAAAATCAGGGTGTGACAGACTGTAATGCCCCGGATCCGATGAGCCAGGTGTTTGCCAGTTATTCGCTGTCATTTCCATGTCATTTGCTTGCGTTTTGCATTTTATCATGTCATCATGTGCATTTCATTTTGCATACGTGTTCGTCTTATGCATCCGAGCATTTTCCCCGTTGTCCGTTTTGCAATCCGGCACTCCTATGTCTCCCGGCGCCCCCTTTTTGCCTCTTCTTTTGTGCGGGTATTAAACGTTCTCGGAATGGACCGAGGTTTGCCAAGCGGCCTTGGTATAGCACAGGTAGACCGCCAGTCAAGTTTCGTGCCATTTGGAGGTCGTTTGGTACTCCAACGGTTAACCGGGTAACTGCGAAAGCCTCTTTTGTGTGCAGCCCAACACCCCCTCCAAAGTGACACAAAACCCATCTAGCTCCCCTCCATGCTCTCGGTCGTTCGATCACGATCGCGTGGCCGAAAACCGTGCTCCATTTGGACTCTCCTAGCTCCCTCTACCTATAATAAGCCTCCCCCTCCGAAATCCCGGGTCCAAACCCTAGCCATTTACCTCCCAGCGCCGCCGGACACTTTCTCCTCCCACCGGACATGTCCGCCCCGCCCCCGCGGCGAATCGGAGTGCGCCACATGGCCTCCCGTGCCTCTCTCTCTTCTCCCTTGCCGCCGCCCAGCGTGCCAGCGCCGCCTTTGGCCAGTCGCCCGCCGCCGCCACAGCCTTGGCCGCCGCCGCCCGCCAGGTGCTCCGTGCGAGGTCACCGGCGCCTCCTCTGGCGCCCGGCGCGCCTCCCGCGCCCCTCGCCGATCTCCGGCCTACTTTGCCGCCCGGCCTCGCCGCCGCCAGCCGCCCGCCGCCCGGCCGCCCGGCCGGCTCAAATCCGCCGCCGCCCGGCCTCACGCCGCCAGCAGCGCCGCGCCGCCCATGACCGGATCCGGCCGCCTCAACCTCGCCGGCGCCTCTCCCCGCCTCCTCCGGCCTCCCTCCGGTCGATCTCCGGCGAGATCCGCCGCCGCATCGAAAACCGTGCCGCGGTCAACCCGCGAGGTGATGATTTGCCCAAGTCCCTGGATTTTGCATATTTTCATGCCATATTCATCATGCCATAACTCTCTGCATATTTCTCCGTTTCGTGCGTGTAATATGTCGGATTGTTCGCCTCGAAGAGTACATCATTTCATCTCATTGAATCATTTTTATTTGAGCTCATATTGGTGCCCGAAATGCTGTTAGAAGAGGGCTATGTGATGTTAGTTTCAGATTCTTATCAGAACATGCACTTTTGTCTTTTTTTGCCATGATTGATGTGTACACCCTATGAACTTGAGTCCTACATGTGTTTTGTAATATGCCATGCCATATTTACAGGGGTGTATGCCATGTATTTTTGTGATCTCTGTGGTGACTAGCACAAGCATGCAAACTAGGCTTCATGATGTTGCTGATTTCAGCCCTGCTCTGCTGATATTTTTATGCCATGTAAACTTGATGCTACCGAGAGATCCATGCTTATTTTGAGATACTTCAGTAAGGATGTTTTGAACATATGGTTATTCTCTATCCATCCATGCTATTGTTTGCAATTATGGAGTGCCATAGCTTGAGTCAATCGAGCTCTACTTTTGCTATAAAATGTTTCCTGGCAGGTTGTTTACATGTTATTCAATTTTGCCAAGGTTGTTGTGGTTGATCCGTGTATGCTATGATGTTATTCTTGCCATGTATAGCTTCTATGTCATGTCTTATTACAGTTGGTTGCCTTTGCATGCCATGTATTGCTCTGTGGTGAGTGGTTCAAGCTCACCAACATGCCTACTTGTTATCTGTTTATGCCATGCTCCAGTTTTGCACCAAGTCTGTCTGTTTATGTTTTTGCTATGTTCACATGCTTGCAATTGTATTTTCTGATCCCTTTTGGCTTATGGTCAGTAAAGGACTTTTGTTCTATGCAATTAGTAGTTTCATGCCATGCCTTTGTTAGCCATGATAAGTTCCTGTAACATGTCGTTTGATAGCTCTAAACATTGCAACCTGATGTTATTTCCTGATAAGTCTGAAACTGTTATTTTTTTTGCAATCTTGCCATGTCATTTTGAGCATGTTCTAGTAGTTTCTGAAGATAGCTCAGTGTTCATGTTTTGTCATGCTTTACCTGTACATCGTGCCTATGCCTTTTGTTTTCTTGTTCAGGTCCTGTAGCATAGTGTTTTGGTGCTTGCAATATGCCTAGTTGCTGTTTTGGACAGATGGTTGTTATGTCTTGTATAGGGTGTATGTGTTGAACCGTTGCTCCGTTTTGAGTGTGCTCTATATGAAACTTGCTTTATTTTGCAGGTAGCTTCATATTATCATGTTGCATCCATGTTTTGAGGTGTTTGCTTGATGTTTGTATGCATTTTGCATCAATGCCATGTTTATCTTGTTTTGCTCATATCTTCTAGGCCGTAGCTCCGAATTAAATGAACTATATATGTAACTTGACTAGAATCTCGTGTAGATCATCTTTGTGCATCTTAACTTGCTGTTTAACAACTTGAACATAATGTTTATTCAGATCTGGACCAATTTCGAAATTTGCATATGAGGACTTACCGGAATTGTTCTATGTTGTTCCTGGCCTCATTTAAACTTGCCTTGATGTGTTGCTCTTGTTTGCCTCATCTATTGCCCTGAGTAGCCCCATCTAGATTTGTCATGCATCATGTTTGTTGTGCATCTTGTCATGTTCATGTGTGGTGTGTTTACTATGTTGTGTGCTTCTTCTTGTTAGTTCATGTTTCGTTGCGATCGTGAGGATTCGTTCGTCTACGCTTGGTTCGGCTTCATCCGTTCATCTTCTTCATGGACTCGTTCTTCTTCCTAGCAGGATTTCAGGCAAGATGACCGCTACCCTGGATCTCACTACTATCATTGCTATGCTAGTTGTTTCGTTCTATCGCTATGATGCGCTACCTATCACTTGTTCCTCAAGCCTCCCAAATTGCCATGTCAGCCTCTAACCTTTGACACCTTTCCTATGCAAACCGTTGTTTGGCTATGTTACTTCTTTGCTCAGCCCCTCTTATAGCGTTGTTAGTTGCAGGTGAAGATGAAGTTTGTTCCTTGTTGAACATGGAGATGTTGTTCCTTGTTGGAACATGTTTACTTGTTGGGATATCACAATATATGTTATTTAATGAATGCATCTATATACTTGGTAAAGGGTGGAAGGCTCGGCCTTATGCCTGGTGTTTTGTTCCACTCTTGCCGCCCTAGTTTCCGTCATATCGGTATTATGTTCCCGGATTTTGCGTCCCTAACGCGGTCGGGTGATTTATGGGACCCCTTGACAGTTCGCTTTGAATAAGACTCCTCCAAAGAAGGCCCAACATTGGTTTTACCATTTGCCTCACCTATGCCCTTTTTCCCTTGGGTTTCGGAGCCCGAGGGTCATCTTTATTTAGCCCCGGGCCGGTGCTCCTTCGAGTGTTGGTCCAAAACGGCAGGCTGATCAGGGGCCACCACGGGGCAACTCGAGGGCTGGTTTTACTCGTAGGCTGACCTATCCGGTGTGCCCTGAGAACGAGGTACGTGCGACTCCTGTCGGGATTTGTCGGCACATCCGGGCGGCTTTGCTGATCTTGTTTATTGCTGTCTTAATGTCTTGTAGCCGGGATTCCGAGACTGATCGGGTCTTCCCGGGGAGAAGGAATATCCTTCAATGATCGCGAGAGCTTATCATGGGCTAAGTTGGGACACCCCTGCAGGGTATAAACTTTCGAGAGCCGTGCCAGCGGTTATGTGGCGTATGGGAATTTGTTAATATCTGGTTGTAGTAAACTTGAAGCAAACTCTTCTAAAATACACCAACCGTAATGCGTAACTGTGAGTGTCTCTTTTTGGGGTTGATCGAGAGGAGAACACGGTTTTACGGGTTATGTCGGCGTAAGTAGGAGTTCAGGATCACTTCTTGATCATTACTAGTTGACGACCGTTCCTTTGTTTCTCTTCTCGCTCTCATTTGCGTATGTTAGCCACCATATATGCTTAGCCGCTGCTGCAACCTCACCACTTTATCCCTTCCTTTCCTACTTAGGCTTTGCTAGTCTTGATACCCATGGTAATGGGATTGCTGAGTCCTCGTGGCTCACAAATTACTACACCAACAGCTGCAGGTATAGGTTATGCGATGCTCATGACGCGAGAGCGATGTTTGCTTGTTTTGGAGTTCTTCTTCTGCTTCTTCGATCAGGGGATAGGCTCCAGGTCGGCAGCCTGGGATAGCAGGGTGGATATTGTTTGAGCTTCTGTTTATGTTTCATCCGTAGTCGGATGTTGATCTTGTATGATGATGATGTATTCTTGTGGCATTTGTGCCTTATGTATGTATCCCCACTATTATGTAATGTTGATGTAATGATATCCACCTTGCGAAAGCGTCTTCAAGATGCGCTTCTATCCTTGGTGGGACCTTCGAGTTCCTTTAGGATAGGGTCGCATCTTGGGCGTGACAAGTTGGTATCAGAGCCTCGACCGACCCTAGGAGCCCCCTTGATTGATCATGTAGTTTGGACGTTGTTGAGTCTAGAAGAAAACTATTTTCGGAGTCTAGTTATATCGGAGAGTAGGAATTCTTTTTACTCCTCAGCCCCTTCGTCGCTCTGGTGAGGAATCTTGACGTAGGTGTTTTGAATTACTCCTCCTCCCGTTCAAATTTTTCTTCAGGATCACACAGTTGGTTTTCCGGTAGTTGTTTCTCAGCTCTTTTGATCCGGTGCATTTCTCGTCAAGTCGACTCGACCATCTTCATCTTTGCCAAGTTCAATCCTCAGTTCTTCCTCTGACGTCGTTGTTTTTCCTTGTCCGAAGTTGTCCTTGTTTTTCCTACCCGCCCTCCCTTCTTCCTCTCGGAACCGGAGTCCGTAATCGAGTATCCATCCTACTCGTGCGAAGTCTTTGCTTTCTTTCCTCAATGATTTCAACCGGTGTTGTCTCTTCAAGTTATTCGTCGGTTTCCCCCTCCAAGTTGCCTTTGTTTTCCCGCCCTCCCACCCTCTTCTTCCCGGAGCTTGAGTCTTTTTCGAGCATCAATTCCATTCGTGCGGAGTCTCTTCAGTCTTCCCTCAATTATTTCAACCGGTGAATTCTCGTATCGTTCGTCATTCTTCATCTCTTTCTTTTCTGGTGGATTCAATTCAAGTTTTTCGAGTTAATTATATTCTTTTCCTTCGAAGTGTTCTCTTTGCTCGTTCGCCTCTCACCAGTTTATCATTCCGGAGTTCGGAAGACCTATCAGGAGATTCGTCTGTGTTCTAATTAATTCGTGGTTGTCACCTCATTCAAATATTTCAATCATTCCGATGCATCATTTCTCATTCGACAATCTTTTCCAACGGTGTTTCCTTTTAGTGGGCCCTAACCCACAGGTCTTTTCCCAGGATCTTACCTGACTCTTCTATTTCCCCGGAGTTATTCTCAATTCTTTTTAAGTGTGACGTAAGAATGGATCCCATCAGTCACATGCCTTCTCCAAGATCTCGTTCAAATTCTTTTCATTGTTGGCTCAACCTTTTCGGTTTTTCATTCTTCCGGAGTATCTCATTAATTTTGGTGATGTTTATCATCGTCATTTGAAGACCGTCGAAGATTTTCTCTCTTAAATCTTGCCCGTTCTCCCGAAGATTCATGGTTATAGCTTCATGCTATCCTCTCGAATTATTCTGTTTATCAGATATTCTTTCTTACCCATCCGGAGTATGTCAGGAGTTGTTTTTCCATTACTTTTCACCGGAGGCCATCGTTCCAGAAGAATTCTTCGTCCTCACATTTCAGTTAACGTTATCCAATTATCCCGGTGCTTCGTCAAGTGTTCTTTAATCACCTCATGATATATGTGTTCTTTTGCATCTAAATCCCCTCTAGCTTATTGGTTCTTCTAATTCTTCCCGGTGATTCATTCTCTTTCATCAGTCATTTTCGAATTCTTACGGTGGTTCGTTCAAGATTCTTTTCTTTGTTTATCATTTTAATTCATTCGTTCTTTTCAATTCTACCGGTGGGTCATGAAGACCTTCTCAAGTTTGCGATATGTCACTTCTCAATTTTTTTTTCAAGAAGAGTAAGTAGTTTGCAAAATCCATTGTTTGTCATCAATTTAATTTGATGAAGGATAACCATACAATAAATCTTATTCTTATTTCATCCAAGTGAGAAATCCTTTCCTTTGGAGTTTGTTCATGAGGAATAAATTCTAGTTCCAAGTGTTTTCATCTTTTCTTTTCCGGAGTTCAAATTTCCTCGGCCATGTCGTCGAAACCCCCATCTAAATCACCGCAAGTCTCATCTTATTCTTTTTTCCTTCAATCGTATCTTGCCATCCTTTGTTACCGGAGTTCTTCACGGTGGTTCTTCATGATTTAATTCATTCATCAAGTGTTCATCAAGATTTTGTCGGTGGAGCTCAAGTATCTTTCCTTCTTGCTTTTCGAAGTGCAATTAATTCTCCGTATTCTTTTTGAAGTGTAGTTTTGCAGTTCTTCGTTCTTCTCAGATACTCAACTCCGTTCAATCCTTCCTTCTAAGCTCTTTTTCATTCAACTCTTTCAATTCTTTCCGGAGGTTTTGTGTCATGTCTTCATCAAGTATCGTTACATCCTCTCTAGCTCATGTTCCATTCATCCATGTTTTAACCGGAGTGCTGCCTAAATTCTTTCAGTCTAATTCGTTTCTTATCTTGCTCTAACTGGAGTTGTTTCATCGTCTATCTGATTCCTTGAGCTTTCGATTCTCTCCATTCTCGCTGTTCCTCTCTTCTTCTCGTGTGCTCTCGATTCTTTGCGTCTTCTCTTGAGTTCTTGTTTCACCTCATCCCTTTTTCCTTCCGTCTCGGTCCTAAGATCTCGGGACGAGATCTCTTGTTAGTGGAGGAGTGTTGTAACGCCCCGGATTCGATGAGCCAGGTGTTTGCCAGTTATTCGCCGTCATTGCCATGTCATTTGCTTGCGAGTTGCATTTTATCATGTCATCATGTGCATTTCATTTTGCATACGTGTTCGTCTCATGCATCCGAGCATTTTCCCCGTTGTCCGTTTTGCAATCCGGCACTCCTATGTCTCCCGGCGCCCCCTTTTTGCCTCTTCTTTTGTGCGGGTATTAAACGTTCTCGGAATGGACTGAGGTTTGCCAAGCAGCCTTGGTATAGCACAGGTGGACCGCCTGTCAAGTTTCGTGCCATTTGGAGGTCGTTTGATACTCCAACGGTTAACCGGGTAACCGCGAAAGCCTCTTTTGTGTGCAGCCCAACACCCCCTCCAAAGTGACCCAAAACCCATCTAGCTCCCCTCCGTGCTCTCGGTCGTTCGATCACGATCGTGTGGCCGAAAACCGTGCTCCATTTGGACTCTCCTAGCTCCCTCTACCTATAAATAAGCCTCCCCCTCCGAAATCCCGGGACCAAACCCTAGCCATTTTCCTCCCCGCGCCGCCGGACACTTTCTCCTCCCACCGGACATGTCCGCCCCGCCCCCGCGGCGGATCGGAGCGCGCCACGTGGCCTCCGCGCCTCTCTCTCTCCTCCCCGCCGCCCGCCCGGCCAAACCAGCGCCCCGCCGCCTGGCCCGGTCGCGCCGCCGCTTAGCCAGCGGCCGCCCGCGCCCGTGGGTGCTCCGTGCCGAGTCGCCGCCCGCGCCTCCTCCTCGGCGCCCGTCGCCTCCGCGCCCCTCGCCGATCTCCGGCCTCGCCGCCCGGCCATCACGCCACCGCCGCCCGGCCCGGCGAGCCGCCCGGCTTGTCCCGCCGCCGCCCGGCCTCCCCCGCCGCCCAGCAGGCCGCCGCCCGCCCGGCCTCCCCGCCGCCCGCGCCCGCCGCCGCCCAATGACCGGATCCGGCCGCCTCAACCTCGCCGGCGCCTCTCCCCGCCTCCTCCGGCATCCATCCGGTCGATCTCCGGCGAGATCCGCCGCCGCATCGAAAACCGTGCCGCGGTCAACCCGCGAGGTGATGATTTGCCAAAGTCCCCGGATTTTGCATATTTTCATGCCATATTCATCATGCCATAACTCTCTGCATATTGCTCCGTTTCGTCCATGTAATATGTTGAATTGTTCGCCTCAACGAGTAGATCATTTCGTCTCATTGCATCATTTTCATTTGAGCTCATCTTGATGCCCGAAATGCTGTTACAAGAGGGCTATGTGATGTTAGTTTCAGATTCTTATCAGAACATGCACTCTTGTCATTTTTGCCATGATTGATGTGTACACCCTATGAACTTGAGTCCTACATGTGTTTTGTAATATGCCATGCCATCTTTACAGGGGTGTATGCCATGTATTTTTGTGATCTCTGTGGTGACTAGCACAAGCATGCAAACTAGGATTCATGATGTTGCTGATTTCAGCCTGTTCTGCTGATATTTTTATGCCATGTAAACTTGATGCTACCGAGAGATCCATGCTTATTTTGAGATACTTCAGTAAGGATGTTTTGAACATATGGTTATTCTCTATCCATCCATGCCCTTGTTTGCCATAGCTTGAGTCAATCGAGCTCTACTTTTGCTATAAAATGTTTCCTGGCAGGTTGTTTACATGTTATTCAATTTTGCCAAGGTTGTTGTGGTTGATCCGTGTATGCTATGATGTTATTCTTGCCATGTATAGCTTCTATGCCATGTCTTATTACTGTTGGTTGCCTTTGCATGCCATGTATTGATCTATGGTGAGTGGTCCAAGCTCACCAACATGCCTACTTGTTATCTGTTTATGCCATGCTCCAGTTTTGCACCAAGTCTGAGTCTGTTTATGTTTTTGCTATGTTCACATGCTTGCAATTGTATTTTCTGGTCCCTTTTGGCTTATGGTCAGTAAAGCACTTTTGAGCTATGCAATTAGTAGTTTCATGCCATGCCTTTGTTAGCCATGATAAGTTCCTGTAACATGCCGTTTGATAGCTCTAAACATTGCAACCTGATGTTATTTCCTGACAAGTCTGAAACTGTTATTTTTTTGCAATCTTGCCATGTCATTTTGAGCATGTTCTAGTAGTTTCTGAAGATAGCTCAGTGTTCATGTTTTGTCAGGCTTTACCTGTACATCGTGCCCATGCCATTTTTTTTCTTGTTGAGGTCCTGTAGCATAGTGTTTTGATGCTTGCAATATTCCTAGTTGCTGTTTTGGACAGATGGTTGTTATGTCTTGTATAGGTTGTATGTGTTGAACCGTTGCTCCGTTTTGAGTGTGCTATATATGAAACTTGCTTGATTTTGCAGGTAGCATCATATTATCATGTTGCATCCATGTTTTGAGGTGTTTTCTTGATGTTTGTATGCATTTTGCATCAATGCCATGTTTATCTTGTTTTGCTCATATCTTCTAGGCCGTAGCTCCGAATTAAATGAACTTTATATGTAACTTGACTAGAATCTCGTGGAGATCATCTTTGTGCATCTTAACTTGCTGTTTAACAACTTGAACATAATGTTTATTCAGATCTGGACCAATTTCGAAATTTGCATGAGGACTTACCGGAATTGTTCTATGTTGTTCCCGGCCTCATTTAAACTTGCCTTGATGTGTTGCTCTTGTTTGCATCATCTATTGCCCTGAGTAGCCTCATCTTGATTTGTCATGCATCATGTTTGTTGTGCATCTTGTCATGTTCATGTGTGGTGTGTTTACTATGTTATGTGCTTCTTCTTGTTAGTTCATGTTTCGTTGCGATCGTGAGGATTCGTTCGTCTACGCTTGGTTCGGCTTCATCCGTTCGTCTTCTTCATGGACTCGTTCTTCTTCCTAGCGGGATTTCAGGCAAGATGACCGCTACCCTGGATCTCACTACTATCATTGCTATGCTAGTTGTTTCGTTCTATCGCTATGCTGCGCTACCTATCACTTGTTCCTCAAGCCTCCCAAATTGCCATGTCAGCCTCTAATCTTCGACACCTTTCCTATGCAAACCGTTGTTTGGCTATGTTACCGCTTTGCTCCGCCCCTCTTATAGCGTTGTTAGTTGCAGGTGAAGATGAAGTTTGTTCCTTGTTGGAACATGGAGATGTTGTTCCTTGTTGGAACATGTTTACTTGATGGGATATCACAATATATGTTATTTAATGAATGCATCTATATACTTGGTAAAGGGTGGAAGCTCGGCCTTATGCCTGGTGTTTTGTTCCACTCTTGCCGCCCATTATATTCCCGGATTTTGCGTCCCTAACGCGGTCGGGTGATTTATGGGACCCCCTTGACAGTTCGCTTTGAATAAGACTCCTCCAGCAAGGCCCAACATTGGTTTTACCATTTGCCTCACCTATGCCCTTTTTCCCTTTGGTTTCCGGAGCCTGAGGGTCATCTTTATTTAGCCCCCCCCCCCCCTCGGGCCAGTGCTCCTTCGAGTGTTGGTCCGAAATGGGCAGACTGCGGGGCCACCACGGGGCAACTCGAGGGCTGGTTTTACTCGTAGGCTGACCTATCCGGTGTGCCCTGAGAACGAGGTACGTCGACTCCTATCGGGATTTGTCGGCACATCCGGCGGCTTTGCTGATTTTGTTTTATTCTTTGTCGAAATGTCTTGTAGCCGGGATTGCGAGACTGATCGGGTCTTCCGGGAGAAGGAATATCCTTCGTTGATCGTGAGAGCTTATCATGGGCTAAGTTGGGACACCCTGCAGGTATAAACTTTCGAGAGCCGTGCATGATTTATGTGGCGGATGGGAATTTGTTAATATCCGGTTGTAGTAAACTTGAAGCAAACTCTTCTAAAATACACCAACCGTGTGCATAACCGTGAGTGTCTCTTTTCGGGGTTGATCGAGAGGAGAACACGGTTTCTGGGTTATGTCTGGCGTAAGTAGGAGTTCAGGATCACTTCTTGATCATTACTAGTTGACGACCGTTCCTTTGTTTCTCTTCTCGCTCTCATTTGCGTATGTTAGCCACCATATATGCTTAGCCGCTGCTGCAACCTCACCACTTTATCCCTTCCTTTCCTACTTAGGCTTAGCTAGTCTTGATACCCATGGTAATGGGATTGCTGAGTCCTCGTGGCTCACAGATTACTACACCAATAGTTGCAAGTACAGGTTATGCGATGCTCATGACGCGAGAGCGATGTTTGCTTGTTTTGGAGTTCTTCTTCTGCTTCTTCGATCAGGGGATAGGCTCCAGGTCGGCAGCCTGGGATAGCAGGGTGGATATTGTTTGAGCTTCTATTTATGTTTCATCCGTAGTCGGATGTTGATCTTGTATGATGATGATGTATTCTTGTGGCATTTGTGCCTTATGTATGTATCCCCATTATTATGTAATGTTGATGTAATGATATCCACCTTGCGGAAGCGTCTTCAAGATGCGGTTCTATCCTTGGTGGGACCTTCGAGTTCCTTTAGGATAGGGTCGCATCTTGGGCGTGACACAGACCTACCCCCCTTACAAGAATCTCGTCCCCGAGATTCCCAGACTAGGCGCAGAAAGGAGTATGGAAGCTTGGATCTGGGGTAGTCTTCACGTCCTCATACAGCTTCTTCTTCCGTGTGGTGCTCCATTGAGCTTCAAGTACTTGATGGTGCGGCTTCGTGTATGACGCTCTTCTTGATCCAGGTTGCTAATGGGTCTCTCGCGTTAGATCAGGTTGGATCGGGCTGGAGGTCGATGGCTCGGTGATCGATGTCCTTGTTGAGACCGGGCTAGTTAGGAAGTTGGAAACACTTTCGGGGGTGTGTCGTGTGGAAAACGCTGTGCACAGTGGGTAACTTAGGCGGTAACTCTAACTGGTATCCATCTATTCTTCGTCTTGCGGTGATCTTGGAGGGGGTTGTTAAATCTTGGAGTGATCTCGAAGAGGGCCGATGAATCTTGGCGTGGGTTTCCTTGTCATGAAAATGCTTGGTTCCCTTGAGAGGAGTGGTTTGTAGATATGCACAGTCTTTGACAAGGAAGTTCACTCCTTGACGATGATGGTTGGTATAGTTCTTCCTCCTTGACATGGCGGTCTTCAGATGTTCCCTAACCGGCTGAACGGTTCTTTTTCCGTCTTCGGGTAGGCAAGTATGTCATCAAGGAAAGATGGCAACTAACTTGTCCGAGTACTCCGTGAAGAATTGCCCACGGGGTACATAGGGTAGAGGTTGGGGTAACGGTGGTGGTCATGGTTGGGTATTGGCCAAGGTTTCCTTGTCCTAGAGCCAAAGCCCAAGGTCAGGATCCGACCATGTTGTGGCTTGGTAGGGCTTAAGTGTTTCAAGGATTCTAGTGTGCGGCGAGCGTTTGTCACCTTATCCTTAAGCACGGTTCTGAGATGCCAATTGTTCTATCTAGTCCTTTAAACAAATAACCTTATACCACCGAAAGCATCAACTCTTGTAGGTCAGCTCAATCATCCCTCATGCTATTATTATCCTCATGACTCCCAAGGGAGTTCTAATAAATCTATACATGTCAACTATCCCCAAACTCATATGTATGGCTACCCCTAAAATCCATGGGTAGAGCATATAAGCTGCTAAGCTTGAATTTAATCACCACAATCCAAGTGCTCAGTCTATTGATCCAACGTCCATGATAAAGCATCTCTATCCTAAGGAAACACGTCGTATACCACTCCAAGATCTTGTTTCCTTCCTATGAATCAACTCTATAAGCCCATTAATTACATAATTCATTAATTCTACAAATCCAATGTTTATGGTGTTCCACATGATCTTCTAATGTCCTATAATCCTCAAATACTTGAAACGGGTTATCTTTACTATAGTCAGTCCACCAATTTCCATTATCATGGTCAAGTGAACTCCAAGGTCAGGCTTATATCAACTCCGACAATAATCTAATCTCCTAGTTTATTGTCCTCCAAGAAACATGGTATCATGATCAAGATCATCAGTCTAAATCCAATTTACTCCGAACCATGTAGAATTACTCTACATCCATACTCCACTAGGATAATGTATTGAATCCAAATATCATGTCCAACGAGAATTCCTATCTATTCCCCCAAGTCATTTCCGTAATGTCAACTATCTTCTATCATATCCCCTGGCTCAGTCAAATCCGTATACTTCCAAGAATTTCATGTTGCGATCATAATTGTCCCACAAAATCCAATTTACTCCAGGGGTAATGAAAGCTATGCTAATCTATACTCATGATCCCACCAAGTTCATCTACCAACATCAAAGCCTCATAATCCACCAAATAGTCTCATATAATTCCTCAAGTCATTGAAATAAACTCATCAACTCATGCGTCCTCTATTCATATATCCTCAAACTGGTCTACCCTATGGCATCGTCGATCCACGGTGCTATATTAGGATGATAATGTGCTTGTTCACTATGTCCACTAGTTCCATAATGAACCCAGTCTTGTGCAAGGTTCTGAGAGACTTAACTGGTTCTCTTGCAATTCTGTGGGTTAAGCACATGGTTAAGGACTGGGGTATCTCATGAAGTCTCGAAGGGTCTAGGAATGGGTTTCTAGTCTAGAGGGGTAAACATAACTCTACTAGGATGCTCTTGGTCGAGGAGGCTGCAACAAAAAGTCTTCAGTGCTAGTTGGTGCCAAGTAGACTCCTTGGTGCATCTTGTCTTGCTGGTCTTCAGTTGGGGAGAGAGATGAGAGGGATAAGTAGCATAAAGGGGGATGCCTAAAGGGGGTTCTATAGTGCAGGTGCAAACAAACAAGTTCCAAAAAGGGCCAAACACAAACAACAAAATAAGGCAGGTGATGTAGTTGCGTACTTGTTGCCTAGAGCAAAAAGGGCGACTGATATCAAAACACAAACAAATAAAAGCAAGCAACACACAATCATGTTTCAATTCGAACCATCATACGGACTCGACTGCGCATAGGGGGTACACGACTCATCCTACCCTAGGGGTTCTCGGATTCAGTAGTCGTGCTTTGCTCCGTGCCTCGTGCAGTCTCCTGGGTTTTCCTCAGGTGTTGCTATGTCTCTTGTAGTTGCGCGATGAAACAATCCGGGTTGGCCTGAAGAATCTTCAACAATCTCTCACCTGATGAGCTGACGGGGTGGAGGTGGCTTCTCGTAGCAGGCATTGACTCGGTCTTCTGTTGTCTTCTTAATCATGACAATCCCTTTTTGTCTTCTAAGGCGTCGATGGTACCAGGTTTGCAATCCTTTATGCAAGGACATTAACAAGGCATAGTAGAGGTCCAACATGTCGGTTATGTTGATGACAACATCGACACCAAGAGCGGGGGATGAAGAGAACCGTTTTCCTGCTCACCATAGTGAGGCGGACCAAATGGAGAGGTTCTCATCCACCGGTGGTTGTCGATACAACAACGGTAGTGACAGGGTTACTCTATTAGCGATGTATATCATGATCTTGCATATTCTATGCCCTGATCATCGTAGGCTTAGGTAGCATCATCTTGGGGCAGTGTCAAGGGTGTCACCATCTCCACAGGTCTTCGTGTGCTCATTCCTTGAGGATGTATCTTCTGTTGGTATCGTCTTGTTGTGATGTCGCCAATCTTGTGTTCGTGAGATGTCGGTGAACGTCGGCAAGGCATCTTCCTTCTAGATTATCCACGGGATTACAAGGAATCCAGTGGTCAGGGGCATAAGGGTTCTAGCGACCAAAGGTTTTGAAGGGGAAGAGATTAATAAGGAAAGTATTCCTTAGTTTTCGAAAAACTGAGAAGGGAAGAGAAGTACAGATAGTTTTGAAAACTAGTAGTAGTTTTGGAAATAGTTTTACCCTGACTAACGACCATGCTAACTAAGGCTTCCTACAGTCAGGATGGCTCTGATACCAGCTCTGTGGGGACCCTGACTCATAAGTCGTGATCACCGAATGCACGTGTACAGTGATCCCAGAGATCAATGCTCACTGAACACACAGAAGCTGAATAACAAGAGGCTTACATCCATACATACCGTATTACACAAGTAGGACCATTATGGTCAAGTCTTGAGTATAACATTGCAGCGGAAATCTTCAATAAGAACTTGGACCCATGCCATCTGCCTTAACCCTACAGGCATTCTGACTGGGAAGCGTCCTAGCTCGCATGTTCGTCACCGAGGTACTCTTCGTAATATCCTGTTCTTTCATGCCTGGCCAATAAAATAACCAGTGGCAAGCCAATGAGTACTTTGAATGTACTCGCAAGCAACCCATATTTTGGTTCAAGATACAACAATGCATGATATAGGTAAATTTTTTGCAGAAAGCTAGTTTTGAGTGTAATGACATGTTCAACAACTTGTAAGACATGCATCAGGAGAATACAAGTAACCATGAGGACAGGTTACAGATATCAACATAAATAGAGTGGGCACCAACCCAACTCAATCATGTCAAGTCCTTTGACTTGACCCAAGTAGTGTTATCAACTCACACACACGGTTGTAAATCTGGACGTAGTTTAATCAGCACCGCCCAACTATCCTTGACCGTGGACACGCCTATTCGAATAGTTTTACACT